>CAWUFW010000366.1:1152500-3552500 GCA_963921515.1 Calotriton arnoldi | reverse complement strand
ATTTAGCAACAAGTAACACGTGACAATTCTAGGTTTGCAAAGGGCCTTCCACCACGCTGTCACAATTGTTGCTGCATTTTTGGTAACGTTTGACGCGTTCCAGCTAGAAACAAGGCTTTTTTTGTTCAAATCTGCAGATTAGGGTGCAGATGATGAATTATGTGGCTAATGCAGAAAATGTATAATTGTGCGAAAGTCGGTGCAGCCAAACAGTCACATAATTCCAGTGGCCCTGCTCATACCTCTGACTAGGTCCACAAGTGCTCCTCAGTGATTCCATCTTTTTTTGTCTCACTGAGTTCATAGTTGAGCTTCTATGGAAACGAGGAAGACTAAACCTGAGGTTACCACTCCACAACACAGACTACCATACCACATAATTACTCTCCATAACACATAATCCCACTCTACATATTTCCTATACGCTAAATACCACATACTTTCTATCCACATAATTTCACTGCACAACATACCACATAATTCCACTACACACAACGTACATCCACTCCACTCCAAAAAACATTAGTAAAAAACTTTTGCATTTACAACGCCAATAGCTCTAATTCTCGCAAATGCGAAACCTATTGCATTGCAAACACTAGTAGTCGCGTTTGCAGAGTGGTGGAGAAAGGGTGCTGGGCCTCCGACTAGCGCTCAGGAATTCCGGTGCGTAGGGCTTACAGGAGGTACCAGTAGGGTTTCTTGGCCCCCAAAGTCCCTCAGGAGTAAATTGGACTTCATCCCCCATCCCGTAGTCTGCCAGGAGGCGCGTTTGCAGAATGGTGGAGAAAGGGGGGCATGGCCTCCGAAGGCGTCTTAGCAATCCCACTGTGCGGGACTTACTGGAGGTAAAAGAGGGGTAGTTGGCCCCCAAGGACATCCTTGGGGGCGAACTACCCCTCCTATTACCTCCAATAAGTCCCACACAGCAGCATTGCTACGTTCGAAGAGCAGGCCATGCCCCCTTTGCCCACCACTCTACAAACGCTCTCCCTGGCGTTCTCTTGGATGGGGATTGAAGTCCCCTTCGCTGCTGGGGGTCCTTTAGGGGCCAACTAGCCTACCTCTTACCTCCAGTAAGCCCCACACAGTGGGATTGCTGGAGCTGAGAACAAAGGCCAGCCCCCCTTTCTCCACCACTCTGCAATCGCGCCCCCTGGCACGTTCTAAGTTGGGGGATTAAGTCCCCTTGAATACTGAGGGTCCCTGGGTGCCAACTAGCTCACCAGGTACCTCCAGTAAGCACCACACAGCTGCGTTGCAGAGAGGTGGTCCGAGGCCGCGCCCCTTTTTACACCTCTCTGCAACGCAGCTCTGTGGCGCTTACTGGAGGTACCTGGTGGGCTAGTTGAACCCCAGGGACCCTCAGGATTCAAGGGGACTTAATCCCCCAACTTACATCGCGCCAGAGGGCCCGTTTACACAGTGGTGAAGGGAGGGGGCGGGCCTGATGTGACAAGTGTGCAAACGCGCCCCGTGGCGCGTTTTAAGTTGGGGGATTAAGTCCCCTTGTGTCCTGTGGGCACCCCGGGACACTGCAGGAGCCGGCCCCGGGGGGTGGCGGTCCCCAGGGCCATCAAGGGCTCCAGGAGGGGGGCCGCGTGGCCCCCCTCCCTCCATTTAAAAGCCCCGGGGAGGTGTTGGGCCCTGGGGGTGCGCAACGGACCCCCACATTTGAATATTGAATGCCCCAGGGAGGTAGTGGTCCCCAGGGCAGTGTGGGGTGCTCGAGCCCCCCACACACAGTTTTTTAAATAAATTTGAGCCCCGGGGAGGCGGTCCCTGGGGCAGTGTGGGGAAGGGGCAGGAGCCCCTCCCCACACAGTTTTTTTAATAAATTCAAGCCCCGCCCCCCACCCATGAACATCAATGCCCTGGGGAGGTGGCGGTCCCCGGGGCAGCATGGGGGGGTTGGGACCCCCCCATGCATGTATAAAAGAAGCCCCGGGGAGGTGGCGGTCCCCGGGGCTGCAGGGGCCCCCACGGGCCCCCGCTATATAAGTAATTGCCCCCGGGACTTGGCCCACCCTGGGGCTTTGAAAACGAAGCGCGGGAGACCGCGCTTCGTTTTTTTAAATTTTCGGACGGATACGCGCATTTGGCGCGACCCTGCCCCAAAATTTTAAAAAAAAATGCTTTTTTTGGGCTTGGGGGTCCCTGTGGGACCCCCTGAGCAGGCCTGGGGGGTCAGGGTGTTTTTACCCTGCCCCCTTTTCTTGTTTTTAATCTTTTTTTTACCCTTTTCCTTCTCCCTCGTCCGAGGCACAAGATGGCTGCCAACACTTACTGCTCTGAAGAGTTGGCACCCAATCAGAGGCAAGCTCGTGCTCGGGAGGTTAGGCTCCGCCCAGATATTGAAACTTTTTCTTTTTCTAATTTCTCAGGAACTACTGAACGGATTTACACCATTTAAAAAAAAGGGCTCTTTCTGAACCAAGGGCTACCTTTTTGCCAAATTTGGTGTAATTCCATTCAGTAGTTCGGGCTGTAGCTTTGTATAAAGTTTCCTATGGAAATTAACATGGGGAAAACGCATTTTGGGACCCCTTTTTTTCTCGGCCCTCGCTTGTCAAATCACCCAGAAACTTTCAAGACAGGAGCTGACCGGAGCACCCCACTAGTTTTGAAAATTTCGCGAAGATTCGTCAACCGGCGCCAAAGTTATTGGGAAAAGAAAAAACGCTTTTCCTATGGAAACTAGGTCCTAACTATAACTACCTACTGGCGACCGCATTAGGTAATATATATATATATCCGCCAGTAGGTTTTATATATATATATATATATATATATATATATATATATATATATATATATATATATATATATATATATATCCTACTGGCGGTCGCCAGTAGGTAGTTATAGTTAGGACCTTGTTTCTATTCAAAAAGTGTTTTTTCTTTTGCCAATATCTGTGGCGCCGTTTGACGAATCTTCGCAAAATGTTCAAAACTAATGGCCCGCTCTGGTCAGCTCCTGTCTTGAAAGTTTCGGGGTGATTCGTCAAGCATGGGCCGAGAAAAAAGGAGGGTCCCAAAACGCATTTTCCCCATGTTAATTTCCATAGGAAACTTTAGACACGGCTACAGCCCGAACTGCTGAACGGAATTACACCAAATTTGGCAAAAAGGTAGCTCTTGGTTCAGAAATGTTGTACCTGCCCTTGGGTATAATAAAGTTTTGCATTTGTGTAGTTTGCTTGCACCCCACTCCCCACCTGATTGCTAAAGCATTGTGACGTAATATGGAATCCTTAATCTGTATATATCATACGTCATGGAATGTTCGTGCATTCCTTCGTCAGCTGCTCTACTTGTCAGCTGCGCTTCTTGTTGGCTGTCTGTGGGCCTTTGTACATTAATAAATATTATTTACTTAAACTTCGGAATCATCATTCCTTTCGCTGTTACTTCAAATTGGCGACGAGGATTACAGCGAGTACAAGAATTCAAGAAGGCCTGCTAAAGCGGAATTTCAGGATTTTCAGGATTTCAAGCTACATTTATGAGGCGAGTTACTACGAGTTTTATTTTCTTCGTGTTTGACTCTATTTCTAACTTGTGGATGCGCTTTGCGTGTTCATTTTGTGTCGTTGTAGCTCACCTTCAGATGCCGTTGGCAGTTAGAGGTTTCCGTTAACGGCTGCACCGGCTCTTGAGCTTCAACGGTCAAAGTGATGACATCATCTTCAGAGTCTAAGCACGTACGCACGTAATGTGACGTGCGTGACTCCATTTTGAAATCAGGCAATTCCTATGTAAGTTTAATGGAGTTTTGCCTGTCGTCTATTACCGATCAACGCTCTGTTCGGTTAAGTCTGCAGTTCTAAGGTATTATAGAATTTTATATTCTATTTATAACGTGCATTAATTCTACTTGATTTTCATGTACAAAGAATTGTACAACATTTAGTATATACTTAAATCTTTAAGTGTTTTTAAGTAAACTCATTCCTCATTATTAAAAACGTTCTTCAGAGTGGTAATAATTATTATTCCAATGTTACAGAAATTCATCTTAAAGTTTCAAGATTGCTTTTACAGTAAAAAAGGAGGAGGGCGTTTGTTCTGGAAACACTATGTCTCATAACTCTAACATAAGTGCGCCAACAGCATTTTTATCAGAACCCGGCAAACCATCCATGAAATGGAAAAACTGGCTACGCTCTTTTGAAAACTATCTTGTAGCCATAGATGGTAAAAAATATGAACCTGAAAGGAAGAAGGCAATAATGTTTGGTTTACTTGGTGTGGCTGGACAAGAGATTTTCGATAGTTTACCTGAATATGAAGTTCCTCCTGGGCAATTCATACCTATAAACGAATATCAGGAAGCTATCAAGCGTTTAGAAAAGCAATTTGGGGAGGAACCAAATATTATGATTGGTAGACACCGTTTTGCAATGCGAAAGCAAATGGAGACCGAGACTGTTGAGGAATATATTGCGTGCCTAAGAGTTTTAGCCACAAAGTGTGATTTTAATGAGATGGTTGATGTTTAAATTCGTGATCAGTTTGTGTTTTATTGTTATGAGAAGAAAATTCAGGAAAGATTGTTAGCGTGCAGGAATCCTAAATTACAGGAAGTGATAGACATTGCCAAGGGAATAGAACCCTCGCTAGAAAGTTCTAAAGAGCTTTCAGCTGAAAGAAATTCAAAGGCTAATGTTTTTTCTGTACAGGAAAAAAAGAAATTTGACATGACAAATGAGAAAAGAAACAAACCGAGTAGTTTTATAGATTCCCAAATTTTTGTTTGTTTCAGGTGTGGATCCAAATATCATAAGGCAGACTATTCTGGATGTCCTGCACTTGGTAAGAAATGCACTAATGTTTAAAAATAGGTCATTTTGCAGGAGTTTGTAGAAATTTTAAACCACCTCACTTCCAGAAAGTTAAAGTTAGTAATGTTGATGATTTCGATGAAGAAATGTGCTCTAATATTGTTTTGACCATTGACAATCCATGTAATACAATTAAAGGACCACTTGGAGTGGCATATATAGGCAAAGTGGAATTGAAAATAATGGCTGACTCTGGGTCACCCATTATTATTGTCTCTGACAAAATGTACGAAGCAAACTGGTCACATATAAATGTATTAGCTTCAGATGTCAACCCAAAAGCTTTTGGGGATTTTGATATTAACATGTTAGGTTATTTCCAGGATATGTTGAATATCAAAGGAAGATCCATCTCAACCAAAATATATGTTGCAGAACGTGGAAGAAACATAGTAGGTTGGAAGGATTTGGCACGTTTAGGTATCATCTTACAACCAGGTGCTGATGATCCAATTGTTCTTAGTGATGTTGTTGTTGCATATGTCCATGCATCTGCTTCTTCTTCTTCTCCTCTTAACAGTTTAGATTTTGTTCTTCATAAGTCTGATTCACTTTTTGAAGATCGTATCGGATGTGTGAAAGGTTTTGAGCATTCCATCAAATTGAAGAAAAATGCCATTCCTGTTAAACACAAGGTAAGGTCAGTTCCGTTATCGAGCAGGAGTGATTTGCAAAAATTACTCAATAAATTGGTTGAAGAAGAGGTCATAGAACAAACTGATTCTGCTGAGTGGGTTTCTGCTATTGTAATTATTAAAAAGAAAAATGGGGATATTCGTCTGTGTGCCGACTTGAGGTCTTTGAATAAAAATATTTTGGTGGATTGCCATCCATTACCCAAGATTCAAGAGATTTTAGCAGCTACCGCTGGGTCAAAATATTTTTCTTTAATTGACCTAAAGTCGGCCTCCCACCAAGTCAAGCTGGCCGATGATTCAAAAGATTACACCACTTTCATAACACCTTTAGGGGCATATAGATTCATCAGGCTTCCTTTTGGGTTAGCCTCATCAGCTAGCGTTTTTCAGAAGTTGATGGAAATTATTCTCAAAGGTGTTGATGGTGTTGAGAAGTTTCAAGATGATATTCTTATTCATGCAGATACTGTTGAGGAACATAATATAATTATTGACACTGTGCTCCAGAAATTAAATGAGAGAGGCATGACTGTTGCAAAGGATAAATGTAAATTCCTGCAAAAGGAAATAGAGTATTTAGGTCACATTTTGAGTGGAAATGGAATTAAGCCAAAACTTGATTTAGTCAAGGCAATTGCAGGTGCACCAAGGCCAGAAGACAAAGATTCTCTGAGATCCTTCTTAGGTCTCAGTGAATATTATTCACATTTTATTGAAAACTACGCAGATAAGGTTGAACCTTTGCGGTCTTTGTTACGTAAAGGTGAAAAATATGCCTGGGCCAATGACCAAGATTCAGCATTTTCTGAGATAAAACTTGCAATTATTAATGCTCCCACATTGAATCCATATGATGCAGAAGGTATTAACATAATTACTGTTGATGCTAGCTCTGTTGGTATTGGTGCTATTTTCACCCAGAAAGTGAGAGGATCTGTACATACTGCTGCTTTCATTTCCAGGCGTTTGCATGATTCTGAGTTTCATTACAGTACAATAGAGAGGGAAGCATTGGCCTGTGTGTGGGCTGTGGAGAAACTCAAAATGTATCTTTGGGGCAAAAGATTTGAGTTAATTACCCATCACAAACCATTGACCTACATGATGGACGGTTGTGGTAGAGGTAATGGTAAAGCCTCTGCAAGGTTAGTTAGATTATTAGCAAGACTGCAGGAATACAATGTTGAAATTAAACATATATCTGGTAAAGATAATGTCCGAGCAGATTGCTTATCAAGATTACCAATGTTATATTAAGAGCCCAAATTGGAAGAGGACACAGAGTGTGTTGTTGCATCTGTTGATATTTTCAAAGATACTGAGCAAGTTTGTAGTGAATCAGAATGGTTAAATTTATGCAACAATGACCCTGTTCTTCTTAAAGTTAGAGAATTTGTCATGGGAAATTGGCCCCCAGTGAGAAATCTTACTTCTGAACTTAAAACTTATGTCCAAGTTGCTAATGAACTCAGTATTGTAAATGGTTTTCTTTTCCGAGGAGATCTTTTGATTCCACCTACCAAATTGAGAAAATGTTTAATTGAGATAGCTCACAGAAGCCATCCCGGTTCTACTTTAACCAAGAAAATGTTAAAAATGTACTATTGGTGGCCAGGGTTGGACTCTGAGGTTAATTTGTTTGTTGACAATTGTGTAGTTTGCTTAAAATCAGATAAGCATTGGAAACCTAGAGTCAATGAAATGCAATTGGTACCAATTCCTGATATATCCTGGAACAAAATTGCAATAGATTTTGCAAGTCCCTTCAATATTTTGGAAAATGACTGTAAGTTTCTGATAGTAATCAGTGATTACTATAGTAAATGGATCTATTTTGAATTTGTAGCA
Organism: Calotriton arnoldi; assembly: GCA_963921515.1. NCBI lineage: Eukaryota > Metazoa > Chordata > Amphibia > Caudata > Salamandridae > Calotriton > Calotriton arnoldi. The sequence continues at coordinate 3,545,168 of CAWUFW010000366.1, read as the reverse complement.
ACTATAGACACTAATTCTGTTATTGAATTTTTGGAGAAATGTTTTACTATAGAAGGACTTCTATAGGACTTCTCTGATAACGGTAAACAACTCACCTCTGAGAAGATGGTTTCATTTTTTAAACGTAATGGTATCAAACAGGAGAAAAGACCTCTCTATTCTCCTAAATCCAATGGACAGGTTGAAAGAATCAACAGATTCTTAAAAGAAGGCGTTCAACTTGCTACTGCTTCTGGATTTCCAGTTAAAGAATTCATACAGGAGAGAGTGAACTCTTATAACAACACTACCAACAATGTGACAGGACATTCTCCATTTTTCCTCATGAGAGGAAGGAAAGGAAACACCTTACTTACCCCTAAGTTTGCTCTTAATGCAAAAGGAAAATCCAATTTTATGGAAATTAACGATAGTCAGCTAAAGGTTAAGGAAAGAATCCAAGAGCATCAACTTAAGTAAAAAATTTACTATGACAAGATTCATAAGGCAACTGTCAAGGAGGTAAACAAAGGTGATTGGGTCATTGTTAAGAAACCCTACAAAGTTCAAAAGGGAGAGTCTAAGTATTCTGAACCGTTTGAAGTCGTTGAAGTGGCTCATGGTTCTGTTTGCTTGAATAAGCAAGGATGGAGAAGTAAAAGTTATATCATCAAGGTTAAACCTGGACAAAAGGAACTTATTGGAGATTCTAGGGAGCATAGTTTAGATTCTATGGAAAATTATTTGTGGTTTGAACCTGAGTATGAAGAGAACCATGAATGTGAGCCACATGTTGACTCGCATAATCTGGAATCTATACCTTGTGACTTTTCTACTAATTGTGATACATGTATTCCTAGTCATACTGTAGCTGAGAATGAATCTGAGATTTGCAGAGGCTACAATGTTGATGATTCAAGTTTAACCCATTTTTCCAATACAGAGCCCAATGTTGCCAGAGGCAGTGTTGAGTCTTCCCGCAATTTGTATGATGGTACATGTACTAGCTCAGGAAGGTTGTCTCGTTTACCTAATATGTACCGAGAATATGTTATGTATTAGTTTGCATTTTGCGTTTATAAAAAGGGAGATGTTGTACCTGCTCTTGGGTATAATAAAGTTTTGCATTTGTGTAGTTTGCTTGCACCCCACTCCCCACCTGATCGCTAAAGCATTGTGACGTAATATGGAATCCCTAATCTGTATATATCATACATCATGGAATGTTCGTGCATTCCTTCGTCAGCTGCTCTACTTGTCAGCTGCGCTTCTTGTTGGCTGTCTGTGGGCCTTTGTACATTAATAAATATTATTTACTTAAACTTCGGAATCATCATTTCTTTCGCTGTAATTCAAGAAAGCAACCTTTTTTTTAAATGGTGTCAATCCGTTCAGTAGTTTCTAAGAAATTAAAAAATTAAAAAATATCGATATCTGGGCGGAGCCTAACCACACATCTCATTGTGAGATCTGATTGGCTGTCAGCACTTCATCCTGGAATTGCTGGCAGCCATCTTGGGACCAATATACATGATAGCACCCCATTGAAATGCATTGTAGTGAATAGAAGATTTTGAGGGTCACCAAAACGAGAACTATAAAGGGTGATAACAGACTTTAGTTACATTGGAATTCATTTGTTGATGGTACCATACTAATTTTAGGAATTGTGGTGTGTTCTAAAGTGATTTTGCCCTGTGAAAAACCTTCTGCTGGGATCTCATGAATCATGTTTGAGAGAAAACTATTTTCTCATGCTTGTCCCATAGAGGTTTGGAAGGTGCTCCAGAAGCTAAAATGAGAGCATATTTTCTGTAAATTCACATTATCTTTCTCAGTAATGTGAGAATGAAGTATGACATTCTCAGTAAAACATGTACATCCAACAAGGGCAGAGACTGTCAGTTGATTCCTTTGTGTTCTACTGCAGCTTCCCAGAGTGTTCTAAAGAACTACTAGAGCGCTAACAGCCTTACTTATGACAAAAGTATGGCACACCTGAAGCCATCTTGATTGGAATAAACTGGTAACACTTAAAACATTTAATTTAAAAAGGAACAAAATGATGGGGTTCATTTTGTCATAGAAATTATGGTTAGTGCTGTAGAAAGAAAAATTAGGACATGTTTTAAGTGAGATCTCAAATATCTTCCTGTTATATTTCAACAGGAGCAGCCTGTCAGTTGATTCCTTTGTGTTCTACTGCAGCTTCCCAGAGTGTTCTAAAGAACAACTAGAGCACTAATAGTCTTACTTAGGTCAAAATTATGGCACACCTGAAGCCATCTTGATTGGAATAAACTGGTAACACTTAAAACATTTAATTTAAAAAGGAACAAAATGAGGGGGTTCATTTTGCCATAGAAATTATGGTTAGTGCTGCAGAAAGAAAAATTAGGGCATGTTTTAAGTGAGATCTCAAATCCTCTTCTATTTCATTAGAAAATTCTGACATGCAGACTGAAACAATCACTTTCAATACCAGCAGTAGACTTCCAGTTAATTCTATTACAGGACCGGAGGCTTCAGATTATGCTTTCTCTTTCTTTACTGCAAATAAACAGCAGCCAATAAGAACATTTTTAACATTGAAAAAAGTACATTCCCAGAATGCTTAGCGTAACCATATCAACAACCATAGAGACTAGCCCTATAAATGACTCTCCACACTGGAACACTTCCTCTTTCTTTGCTGCTCGCATAGAGTTAAGTGCTCACATTATTTCTTGCCATAACTCACGCTTATTACTGTTCTTTTATTGACTATATTTGCATGTGTATGATACTGTATGATATTATCTCTGGCATTGTGTTGCTTTTATGCGTGGCTTGTGCAATTTGCATATTTGCAGTGCGTCGCGCTGCTGCTCATAGCGGGTGCTCGGAAGGTGGCGGTTACCCTCGGAGCAGGCTTCCAGTTCCTGACGCGTCCCCCACCATCCGACTGCTTTTGCCCTTTCCCAACCTTACCGCATCTCTCCGTAGTGGTCTGCGGCGCCTTCCCTTGTACGGGCCCGCATTGTTGATGAGCCTCGCGTCGCATAGCCCAAGCTTGTTTTGGGCTATTTTTGGGCTACGCGACACCCAATTTCGTTCCTCCTCGCTCCGCGTGTATTTTCAAACGCGGATCGGAGCGGAGGTTGTGTCTTCTGTGCCCCTTGCTGACGCCTCTCCTGGGCTGGATAATAAGGCAGGCCCCAAGCCGTGTGCAGGCTTTTCTGTATTAAAAGATTGGCTCTTGACGCCCTTTGGGCTGCTATAATTGGACTACAGCTTTGCTGATGAGCTTTTACATTAACTGCCAGTGATTTGCACCAGGGCTGCTCCCCCTTGACCGATTCCTTTGGGATCTTGACTAAATAGAACAAGTGTCTCTCGCAGTACCTCTGGCGATGGAAGACTGGGCCTATTTCGAGGAGGATGAATATGGGTACGATCAGGAGGAGCATGGGCCCCTCCTGGAAGACAGCCTCGTGGATGCCCTTGGCGCATCTGTGCAACAGTCCGTCAGCAAGGCGGTGGAGATAGCAGTTCCTCAAACTGTTAACAAGGCGCTAGCAGCCGCCTTAAAACCCATTATGGCGCAGCTTGAGACCTTGGCAAAACGCCATGGAATGCTTCAGCAGGACGCTCCAAAATCTTCCACGTCCTCTGCAGGTGGGAAAGCTGCTGCTCCCACAAAGGCGTCCAGCTGGCCGCATGCTCAAGCTCTTACTAAGTTGCCACCCCCTTCTGCCCGTGATCATCCATACTCAGGGTCTTCGACTCCGCTTCCCTCGTCATCCAAAGTGGTTACTGACACCGATACTGGCACGGACACTGATTCCACTGGGCACACTGCTTCTCCCAAGAAAAAGAAGGCTAGGAGGGCCTCAACCCGTTCCCAATCGCCTCCCGTGTATCAACCCACAACTCTGTTCGACTTCAACCCATAAGACATAGTGCACCCGAGGTCCTCTGATTGGGCCCCTCCCCCGGGGGTCGCAGATTACATCCACCAGAATCTCCGGTGCAGTTTTGACAGGGAAGTCAGGAACCGGCTGCGGTCGGAATGCCCTCGCCCAGACGTGCCTGATAAGGTGACGGAGACGCCCGACATAGACCCTAATATGTTGGCGTTCTTGAAAAAATTTCAGAAGGACCCCAAAAAAGGCATCGATCGGGCCTGGCGCGGGTGCTAGGATAAATTATTAGATACCATCAGCCCCTTGTCAAAGATCCTGGAATTGACCCTAGTAGCCAAGGATACTGGAGATGCAATTGATCCTGATATCCTCACTGGGTGGACGCAGCGCGCCATCTGCTTTTTGGGTAACGCGAACTGTGCCATTTCATCCGAGCGCAGGAAATCCCTCTTGATGCGAATGGATACTAACTTGACCGAACTGGCGTCAGCAGAACCGGGTCCCTTGGCGGGCGGTTTATTGTTCGGAGAGAAATTTGTCAAGGACGTCTCTAAATATGTGGGAACTTTCACCTATCTAGATAAGGCCCAGTCAAACATCAAGCGTGTGTTCCATGCGGGCCTTTTTGGTCGGGCCAGGCGAGGTAGGGGCCGCTCGCCAGGCCGCCAATATCAACAAGGCCCTCCCAGAGGGGGTAACGGCCGAGGTCGAGGATACTTTCAGGACCCTACCAGAGGAGGTACATTCTACCCCACAAGACGCTATAGCCGTCGCCTCTTCCACCAAGGAGGCCAGAGGGGGAACTCCCAGCCTCAGATTACAGCAGGTAAGCCCACTGTCTCTGTCTCTTTGTCCTCTGGGGGTCGCATTCGCCATTTCCTTCACAACTGGCGAGCCATTACTCAGGACGCCTGGGTCCTGCAGACAGTACAGGGCTTTCAAATCGATTTCTTTCAAACTCCCCGGCAGCAGTTCCCCCCGCCTCCTCTATATTTTTCCCAACAAGACGAGTTTTTTATAGATCGCGAAATAGAAGGCTTGCTGGAGAAGCACGCGGTTGCCTATTGCGACGAGGGGCCCGTGGGTTTCTGCAGCAACATCTTTCTGGTCCAAAAGAGGGGCGGCAGTTACAGGCTAGTGCTGAACCTGAAAGAATTCAATTATTTTGTACTTTACCGTCACTTCAAGATGGAGGGGATCCATCTTTTAGCAGACATCCTGAGACAAGCAGACTGGTTGGTCCGTCTCGATCTCAAAGACGCCTACCTGGCGGTTCCCATTTTTCCTCCTCATCGCAGGTTCCTGCAGTTCCAATGGCGAGGCAGGCGCCTGGAATATTTGGTCCTGCCTTTCGGTCTTTCCTCGGCTCCTTGGTGTTTCACCAAGTTATTGAAGCCGGTGATCGCACACCTACGAGAGCAGGTTATCCGCTAAATAGTTTACCTCTACGACATCCTGATCATGGCCCCTTCTGCTCACCTAGCAGCTCTTCATCTCCAGATAACGATGACATTGTTGGAGAGTTTGGGTTTTGTCATAAACAAAACAAAGTCGGTGTTGGTCCCGACGCAATCGTTGGAGTTCTTGGGGTTTGTGATCAACTCCCAGACAGCCCAGCTCCAGTTGCCCAAACAGAAGCTGAGGGATTTGAAGAGAGAATTGAGGAAGACTTTGGACACACAGTTGATGTCCTTACGTGCGATCGCGCGTTTGGTGGGCCTGTTAGCCTCTTCCATTCAGGCGATATTTCCGGGGCCGTTGCATTACCGAGCCCTTCAGCGGCTCAAGATCAGACATCTCCAGAAGGGCCTCTAGTACTCTGATCAGGTTCCCCTGACAGACGAAGTCCGGGCGGAGATTCATTGGTGGTTAACCCACGTCGATTCAAAAAATTAAGGGACTGGGAGCTAGGTTTGAATGAGGTCCTGCACACAGGCTCCCGAACGGGACTGAGAATCAGCAGGGTGTGCAGTTCCTAACTGGACATGAGGGGAAAGGGAGGTCTTTCTTCGTGATGCCCTCACACACCCCGGAGGATGTCATGCTTCATCATTGGGCCTTGCTCCTCGTCGGGCCGGCGCTGCAATGCCTGACGGACTCCCGTAAATGGAGCTCTTTGTCGGAGATCTTTTGAAGAAGCCGTTGGGTGCGTGCGGGTGTGAGGGCTGGGTAGTGCACGGGTAGGTGAGATAAAATAGGTCAGGAGCAGTCCTACTCTGGTCTGGTTTATTGGCTTAGGTAGCTCGAGCCTGATTAAAAGTCAGTGAGTGGGCCCTTACGTGGATTTAATGATCCTCAAGGGCTGCCAAAGTGAAGTGGGTCAACATGTTTCGTACCTCTTTAGCCCCTAACGGGTCTAGTGGCACTTCATCAGGACCGGAAAAAACTTAAATGTGAGTGGTGCACTACCGTCTGGTTCTGCTATTATTATGGCTAGTATCCAGAGACGGCAGGGAATACCCTAGTAGGCTTGTACTGGGGTAATAAGTAGACCTGGTTAGAAGGGGAGAAAGGGAAAAGACGGGACAACCAAGCAATAATTAAAAACAAACTTGCAAACAAGGAGAGCATCAATGGATACAAGCAATGGTTAAAACAGTTGAAATAGACCTATGGTCGGACATGCTTGTGCAGTTTGTGCAGATTGGTTGGTATTGTGCACTTGTAGTGAATCTAAGTTCCTGCTAGGAGGAGTGAAGATGTTCATAAATTATCGCGTGTACTATTAACACTGGCAGCTAAATAATAGCAGGCAAAGTTCCCTGGTTAGGGAGTACAAGGGGCTGCATTTACTAAACCCGTGGTGGGACCTCTTGTGCCCCGTGGTGATTCACGCCGTGTAATAGGTGACTCGGGGCGTGTTGCTAGAACTCACAGATACTCACAGGTAATAGCATGCAGACGCCAAAACAGAAATCAAAAACATCTTAAAGAAACAGGGTTGGCTTATGGTGGAAGCGCGCGACCATTACATTAGTCAGTGCACAGAGTTATCAAATGCCTTTGATGGCAAGGCGCCAATAACGCCGTGCTATATGTCCACAAACCACAAAATAATGGTCGCAATCTGTGCATGTGTAATCGGTGGTAGTGCCAAATGGTAAGCCGGAGGTACCCACGCTATTTGTGAAAAATTGCCGCTGTGGCATAGTACGCCAGTAGCGTTGTAGTGTGAGCTCATAGTTTAAGAAGAAGTTGTTCGGCAACGTTAGCAAGTGGTGCTAGGTGGTGGTGCCAGATAGGCCCGCAATACTGTGATCAGATGCTGTTTTAGCTGCGAATGCCAGTAACGTCGTGGTGTGTGCTTTTGTTACAAAGGCGTTCGGTACAATGTGCAAGTGGCCTAGACGGTAATGCCGGCTATTGAGCGTGCGGAGCAACGTGCGCCGTTGTGACAGTTAAAATAAATTACAACGAAGACATCAACTATTTGCAAGAAATCATGCCTGAAGGTACTCACCCCTAGAACCCAAGCCTAGGGCTGGTGGGGGAGGCAGAGCACATCGTTGCTCTGTAGCTGCGGAAAATATTAAGTGTGAGTGGCCTGTGAGCCAGTGGTCTTTCGCTTACGGGGAAAGCAGGTACCTCCGTGTCTCAGAATACTCACAGTGGGATGCTGGCGACTTGCTTTTCTCCTACCCTGTGCTCCGGGCCCCGTAACACTCGCTTCCGGGTACCGGCTATTTATAGGAACGTCAGGAGCGTGGAAAGGCTAGAGAGTTAACTCCGGCGGCCATCTTGGGTGTGAGAATTGAGTCAACTTTATTGAGACACTCGTAAAGGGCCATGGACTCATGTGTAGCGCTACACTGTGGGTGCGCATAACAGATGTTGGAATGTGATTAAAGCCAAATGGATTGTTGGGCAGAGTTGCTAATGAGGTGGATTGCTCAATACTTAGTGGTGCGTCAGATTGAAGACAACCCATGATCAGTAATTAAATTTGGAGAGGTAACTTAAGGTGTTGTCACATTTGGCAGGGATATTAGTGGTGCTAGTAGCTAGCTACTGAAGCAGGTATGTTAAAGTCCGTGCTAATTACTTGTCTAGGTGGAAGGGCGGGGTAAATGAGTGGCGGGGTTAAACCACCCCAGAGGGCTATAGGTGGAATAATAGACCCTAGTGGTTCAGTTGAGCCCATGGAATGTCATCGTTGAGACCCCTGGTATGTCCCCCCAGTTTGAAAACCCAACATTGTTCCTTCCTAAACAATGCTTCTTTTGTGATGTTTGTGAAAGCTTCTAGGACGGTCCATTGCAGATCGTTGGGTGTGTGATTCTGTTCTACGTAGTGAGCGCACATTTTGGTATTGGTCTTCTTACATCGGAAATTACTCCTGTGTTCAGTGATTCTCGTTTTCACGGGGCGGGTAGTCATACCTATGTCCTGCAGGTGACAGGGACACGTGATAAGATAGACACAGTTGCGTGTGTTGCAGTTAGTGTATTTGTTCTGCGTCCATGTCCAATTGTTGGTGAGTTGGATGGACTTGGTAGCTCGTGTAAGGGGGCAAACTATACATTGCCACAAGGGTAGTGGCCTGTTACTGGTGGAAGGCCCCATAATGTGTTAGAGGCTGATAGGGTAATCTGTTTTGGTCTGGTATTAATGAGTAGGTCTTTGATGTTGGAGGTGCGTTTGAATGCGAACCTCGGTTTGTTCAAGGAGAGTTCTCCCGTCTGAAGTATTTTCCAGTGTTTGTTAATCACCCTTTTCAACATGTTAGATTCTGAGGTGTAGGTAGTGACTCGTGATGAGGTCATTTTCAGATTTAGCATGTGTTTCCAAAAGGGTCAGCCTATGGGTATTGCGGGCTCGTTTCTGGGCATTGTATATGGTGCAAAGTGGGTATTGTCTTTTGGCTAGGTGTGTACTTAATTCTGACGCTTGTCTTTTGTAGTCCTCCACACTGCTGCAGTTTCTGCGAATGTGCAAGAACTGGCCATAAGGCAGATTTTCTCTCAGAGCCTTTGGGTGGAAACTATGGTAGAGTAGTGGACAATGGCTGTTGGTAGGTTTTTTATAGGTAATGGTCTCAAGTCTGTCAGGTGTTTTGATGATCATTAAGTCAGGGAAAGGGAGTTCCTGTTCCGAGCTGTTGGCAGTAAACTTCAGATAGGGATTGAGGCTATTGATCCATGTAAGGAAGGCGGGAATCTCATTGATATGGCCCTTCCAGAAGACCAAAATGTCGTCGATATAGCGTCGCCATAATTGGACGTTGTCTGAAAAGGGGTTGGAGTCTGTGAGCACGTGCCTCACCTCAAAGTCCGACATATAGAGACATGCCAGACTTGGGGCGAAGGTACTACCCATGGACGTGCCCTGGATCTGGTGGAAGAGGAGGTCCTCAAACTGAAAGAAGTTCTCAGTTAGTGCGATATGCGCGCATTTCATGATGAAACTAATGGGGGTGGGGGAGGACCAAGGGTTGTTGTGAAGTATCTCTTTCACAACCTCAAGGGTGTTCTGTTGAGGAATGTTGGTGTAGAGGGCCTCCAAGTCTAGTGTCAGCAGGACATCGGGTTTGGTGCCCTCTTGGTTGGTCGCCTCAATTAGTCTGAGGACATCTCTGGTGTCTTGTAGAAAGGTGGGTGTGGTGCGGACCAATGGTTGAAAGAAATGGTCACAAAATTTGGACAGGGGTCCCAAGATTGACCCTATGCCCGAGACAATTGGTCTCCCAGGGGGAGGTGTGACCCCTTTGTGAATTTTGGGCAGTGTGTAGAAATAGGGCAGTCTTGGATTCTGGTTAGTCAGGAAATCGGCCTCATTTTTGGTTATCCAACCTTGATTGAGTGCCGCTGTAACCATGGAATTGATGTGTGTTCGTAGGCGGGGTGGGGTCTTCTCTTAGTGGGGAATAGTACCTGTGGTTATCAAGCTGACGTAAGCATTCCGTGCGATAGTCAGTGGTGGCCATAATTACCATTGCTCCACCTTTATCAGCCTCCTTGATGGTAATGGTAGGATCGTAAGCTAAGGTTTTAATAGCTTCAACTTCTATTTTAGAAGTGTTAGAGAACTTGGGGTATGAGCGTTTGTCAGATATTTCTTTCAGGACAGCTCTTTCAAACGTGAGCACCTCTGGTGGAACCATGCTAGTGTTGGGCGTGAAGGTAGAAGACTTGCGTAAGCCGGAATCCGTTGGTGTGGATTCAGGTTGATTGCCAAAGTAAGCTTTTAGGCAAATTTTCCTGAATAGGTTTTGTAGTTCGCAATTAGTGCGGAAGTGGTCTACTTTGGGAGTAGGGACATTTGAGTACGGTGGTTTCTGCGGTAGATAGAGGACGATCCGAGAGGTTCACAATCAGTCTTTCTTCTCCTGGTGGCTCCTCAGTTCCATGTGCATTTGCTGTGTCTGGTCTTGCCATTGCACTTGTTTGGGTTGGTTCTGCATTCCTCTTCTTTTTCTGCCGCGCCCTCTGCCCCAGCCTCTGCCTAAAAAAGGTTGTGGTTGGAAGGGGGCAAATAGTGGAGGTGGTCCCTGTTGATAATTAGGGTATTGCCACATCTGGGGTCCTTGGAACGGTATGGGACCTTGGTAGGGTGGTGGACCATAGCCATACATCGTGTTCGATGGTGGTCTTTGTTGTTGGTTGGATTGGCGTCCCCCTCGGCTATCAGTGCTGGAGTTGCTTCCTGAGGAGAAAGTTCTTCTGCGGGAATTTGTGCTGTCATCAGAGGAGTTGTCATCTCCCGGGGGTTTGTAGTCCTCCTTGAGGTAAGGGTAGATCTTTTCCTTACTAAACCGTGTGATATCCTTTTGGAGTTTGGCAACTTTTTGCCGCATCAGGTAGTCCTTGTTGTCGTTAATTTCTCTTGTGATCTCTGCCAATTTTGCTTTAAAGGCTGTGTTGGCAATGCTCGCTTTTCAAGCCCCTTCTGCAATGGTGATCTTCATTATAAGTTCATCGGCCAGCCGTTTGGCGGTCTTGATAATAAGGACCAGGAGATCCCTGGTACACTTCCAAGCCACCAGCGACCATTCTTCCTTGAACTGTTTATCTTCGAGAAATATCCTCGGTGTGTTGGTGACGATTAGGCCATTGGGGGCTATGTTTGCGCGTAGATATTCCGTCATTATGGCCCCATGCATGATGATGTTCATTAATTGACGTTTCATGTTTGTGATTGAGGTCCAATCTTCGTTGAATCCACACCAACGGATTCCGGCTTACGCAAGCCATCTACCTTCACGCCCAACACTAGCATGGTTCCATCAGAGGTGCTCACATTTGAAAGAGCTGTCCTGAAAGAAATATCTGACAAACGCTCATACCCCAAGTTCTCTAACACTTCTAAAATAGAAGTTGAAGCTATTAAAACCTTAGCTTACGATCCTACCATTACCATCAAGGAGGCTGATAAAGGTGGAGCAATTGTAATTATGGCCACCACTGACTATCGCACGGAATGCTTACGTCAGCTTGATAACCACAGGTACTATACCCCACTAAGAGAAGACCCCACCCCCGCCTACTAACACGCATCAATTCCATGGTTACAGCGGCACTCAATCAAGGTTGGATAACCAAAAATGAGGCCGATTTCCTGACTAACCAGAATCCAAGACTGCCCTATTTCTACACGCGATACCAAAGGGGATGATGGACGGAGCGTTTGAGCAAATCAAACACTCACCCCCAGTCAACTGATCTGGTTTTAATCCATCATCATTCTTTAGCTCACTCCACCACCCCAGTTCAGACATGGCCATATGCAAATCAGTCTGACCCCTTTGGTATCGCTTTGTTCGCCCTAAGTTGGCAGGGTATGCCCAGACGTGGGTCCCTTGCTCACTTTGCCACTGGATTCAAGATAGCCTGGCTGATGAGGGTTTTGAACCCGAAACCGGTCCCAGGATGCTTGTTTCCGGTCCAGGGAAGACATGGCTTGGCAGTTCGGGCTGGACTGTTCCCATGAGGCACAGGGTCAGACTGATTTGCATATGGCCATGTCTGAACTGGGGTGGTGGAGTGAGCTAAAGAATGATGATGGCTTAAACCCAGATCAGTTGACTGGGGGTGAGTGTTTGATTTGCTCTAACGCTCCGTCCATCATCCCCTTTGGTATCGCTTTGTTCGCCCTAAGTTGGCAGGGTATGCCCAGACGTGGGTCCCTTGCTCACTTTGCCACTGGATTCAAGATAGCCTGGCTGATGAGGGTTTTGAACCCGAAACCGGTCCCAGGATGCTTGTTTCCGGTCCAGGGAAGACATGGCTTGGCAGTTCGGGCTGGACTGTTCCTATGAGGCACAGGGTCAGACTGATTTGCATATGGCCATGTCTGAACTGGGGTGGTGGAGTGAGCTAAAGAATGATGATGGCTTAAACCCAGATCAGTTGACTGGGGGTGAGTGTTTGATTTGCTCTAACGCTCTGTCCATCATCCCCTTTGGTATCGCTATTTCTACACGCTGCCCAAAATTCACAAAGGGGTCACACCTCCCCCTGGGAGATCAATTGTCTCGGGCATAGGGTCAGTCTTGGAACCCCTGTCCAAATTTTGTGACCATTTCTTTCAACCATTGATCTGCACCACACCCTCCTTTCTATAAGACACCAGAGATGTCCTCAGACTAATTGAGGTGACCAACCAAGAGGGCACCCAACCCGATGTCCTGCTGACACTAGACGTAGAGGCCCTCTACACCAACATTCCTCAACAGAACACCCTTGAGGTTGTGGAAGAGATACTTCACAACAACCTTTGGTCCTCCCCCACCCTCATTAGTTTCATCATGGAATGCGCGCTTATCGCACTAACTGAGAACTTCTTTCAGTTTGAGGACCTCCTCTTCCACCAGAACCAGGGCACGTCCATGGGTAGTACCTTCGCCCCAAGTCTGGCATGTCTCTATATGTCGGACTTTGAGGTGAGGCACATGCTCACAGACTCCAACCCCTTTTCAGACAACGTCCAATTATGGCGATGCTATATCGACGACATTATGGTCTTCTGGAAGGGCCAGATCAATGAGATTCCCGCCTTCCTTACATGGATCAATAGCCTCAACCCCTATCTGAAGTTTACTGCCAACAGCTCGGAACAGGAACTCCCTTTCCTTGACTTAATGATCATCAAAAAACCTGACAGACTTGAGACCATTACGTATAAAAAACCTACCGACAGCCATTGTCCACTACTCTACCATAGTTTCCACCCAAAGGCTCTGCACTTCTCTTCCCTCTTTCTGCACCCCTCCTACCTCTTTCTGTACCTCTCTTGCCTCTTTGTGCACCTCTTCTACCTCTTTCTGCACTCCTCTTGCCTCTTTCAGCACCTCTGTTGCTTCTTTCTGCACTTCACTTCCTTTTTTCTGCACCCCTCCTGCCTCTTTCTGTACCTCTCTTGCCTCTTTGTGCACCTCTTCTACCTTTTTCTGTACCGCTCTCGCTTCTTTTTGCACATCTGTTGGTAATTCCTGCACTGCTCTTGCTTCTTTCTGCACCTCACTTGCCTCTTTCTGCACTTCTCTTGCTTCTTTCTATACTTCTGTTGCTTCTTTCAGCAATTCTTTTGCCTCTTTCTGCACTTCACTTCCTTCTTTCTGCACCCCTCCTGCCTCTTTCTGTACCTCTCTTGCCTCTTTCTGCACATCTTCTACCTTTTTCTGTACAGCTTGTGTTTCTTTTTGCACCTCTGTTGGTTCTTTCTGCACTGCTCTTGCTTCTTTCTGTACCTCACTTGCCTCTTTCTTTACTTCTATTGCTTCTTTTTGCACATCTGTTGGTAATTCCTGCACTTCTCTTGCTTCTTTCAGCAATTCTCTTGCCTCTTTCTGCACTTCTCTTGCTTCCTTCCACACCTCTGTTGCTTCTTTCAGCAGTTCTCTTGCCTCTTTCTGCACTTCTTTTGCTTGTTTCTGCACCTCTCTTGTGTCTTTATGCACCTTTGTTGCCTCTTTCTACACCTCACTTGCTTCTTTCTGCACCCCTACTGCCTCTTCTGTACCTCTCTTGCCTCTTTGTGCACCTCTCCTACCTCTTTCTACACTACTCTTGCCTCTTTCAGCACCCCTGTTGCTTCTTTCTGCACTTCTCTTCCTTCTTTCTGCACCCCTCTTGCCTCTGTTTGCACCTCTGTTGGTTCTTTCTGCACTGCTCTTGCTTCTTTCTCCTCCTCACTTGCCTCTTTCTGCACTTCTCTTGGTTCTTTCTACACCTCTGTTGCTTCTTTCGGCAATTCTCCTGCCTCTTTCTCCACTTCTCTTGCTTGTTTCTGCACCCCTCCTGCCTCTTTCTGTACCTCTCTTGTGTCTTTGTGCACCTCTTCTACCTTTTTCTGTATCGCTCTTGCTTCTTTTTGCACCTCCATTGGTTCTTTCTGCACTGCTCTTGCTTATTTCTGCACCTCACTTCCCTCTTTCTGCACTTCTCTTGGTTCTTTCTACACCTCTGTTGCTTCTTTCAGCAATTCTCTTGTCTCTTTCTACACTTCTCTTGCTTGTTTCTGCACCCCTCCTGCCTCTTTCTGTACCTCTCTTACGTCTTTGTGCACCTCTTCTACCTCTTTCTGCACTCCTCATGCCTCTTTTTGCACCTCTGTTAGTTCATTTGGCACTGCTCTTGCTTCTTTCTGCACCCCTCTTGCCTCTTTCTACACCCCTATTTTCTCTTTCTGCACCTCTCTTGCCACTTTCTGCACCCCTGTTCCCTCTTTCTGCACCTTTCATTCCTGTTTCCGCACCTCTCTTGCCTCTTTCTGTACCTCTGTTGGTTCTTTCTGCACTTCTCTTCCTTCCTTCCACACCTCTGTTGCTTCTTTCAGCTATTCTCTTGCCTCTTTCTGCACTTCTTTTGCTTGTTTCTGCACCTCTCTTACGTCTTTATGCACCTCTGTTGCCTCTTTCTACACCTCACTTGCTTCTTTCTGCACCTCTCTTGCCTCTTTCTGTACCCCTGTTCCCTCTTTCTGCACCTTTCAGGCCTGTTTCTTCAACTCTCTTGCCTCTTTCTGTACCTCTGTTGGTTCTTTCTGCACTGCTCTTGCTTCTTTCTGCACCTCACTGTCCTCTTTCTGTACTTCTATTGCTTCTTTGTACTCCTCTGTTGCTTCTCTCAGCAATTCTATTGCCTCTTACTGCACTTCTCTTCCTTCTTTCTGCACCCCTACTGCCTCTTTCTGTACCTCTCTTGCCTCTTTGTGTACCTCTCCTATCTCTTTCTGCACCCCTCTTGCCTCTTTTTGCACCTCTGTTGGTTCTTTCTCCACTGCTCTTGCTTCTTTCTGCACCTCACTTGCCTCTTTCTGCACTTCTGTTGGTTCTTTCTACACCTCTGTTGCTTCTTTCAGCAATTCTCTTGCCTCTTTCTGCACTTCTCTTGCTTGTTTCTCCACCCCTCCTGCCTCATTCTGTACCTCTCTTGCGTCTTTGTGCACCTCTTCTACCTTTTTCTGTACCGCTCTTGCTTCTTTTTGCACCTCTGTTGGTTCTTTCTGCATTGCTCTTGCTTTTTTCTGCACCTCACTTGCCTCATTCTGCACTTCTCTTGCTTCTTTCTACACCTCTGTTGCTTCTTTCAGCAATTCTTTTGCCTCTTTCTGCACTTCTCTTCCTTCTTTCTGCAACCCTCCTGCCTCTTTCTGTACCTTCTTTGCCTCTTTGTGCACCTCTCCAACCTCTTTCTGCACTCCTCTTGCCTCTTTTTGCACCTCTGTTGCTTCTTTCTGCACTTCACATCCTTCTTTCTGCACCCCTCCTGCCTCTTTCTGTACCTCTCTTGCCTCTTTGTGCACCTCTTCTACCTTTTTCTGTACCGCTCTTGCTTCTTTTTGCACCTCTGTTGGTAATTTCTGCACTGCTCGTGCTTCTTTCTGCTCCTCACTTACCTCTTTCTGCACTTCTCTTGCTTCTTTCTACAATTCTGTTGCTTCTTTCAGCAATTCTTTTGCCTCTTTCTGTACTTCTCTTCCTTCTTTCTGCACCCCTCCTGCCTCTTTCTGTACCTCTCTTGCCTCTTTGTGCACCTCTCCTACTTCTTTCTGCACTCATCTTGCTTCTTTTTGCACCTCTGTTAGTTCATTCGGCACTGCTCTTGCTTCTTTCGGCACCCCTCTTGCCTCTTTCTGCACCCCTATTTTTTCTTTCTGCACCTCTCTTGCCTCTTTCTGCACCCCTGTTCCCTCTTTCTGCACCTTTCCTGCCTGTTTTCGCACCTTTCTTGCCTCTTTCTGTACCTCTGTTGGTTTTTTCTGCCCTTCTCTTGCTCTTTCTGCACCCTTCGCGCCTCTTTCAGCATCTATGTTGCTTCTTTCTGCACTTCTCTTCCTTCTTTCTGCACCCCTCCTGCCTCTTTCTGTACCTCTCTTGTCTCTTTGTGCACCTCTCCTATCTTTTTCTGCACTTCTCTTGCTTCTTTCTACACCTCTGTTGCTTCTTTCAGCAATTCAATTGCCTCTTTCTGCACTTCTCTTCCTTCATTCTGCACCCCTCCTGCCTCTTTCTGTACCTCTTTTGCCTCTTGCGTCTTTATGCACCTGTGTTGCCTCTTTCTACACCTCTCTTGCCTCTTTGTGCACCTCTTCTACCTTTTTCTGTACCGCTCTTGCTTCTTTTTGCACCTCTGTTGGTTCTTTCTGCACTGCTCTTGCTTCTTTCTGCACCTCACTTGCCTCTTTCTGTACTTCTATTGCTTCTTTGTACACCTCTGTTGCTTCTTTCAGCAATTCTCTTGCTTCTTTCTGCACTTCTCTTCCTTCTTTCTGCACCCTCCTGCCTCTTTCTGTACCTGTCTTGCCTCTTTGTGCACCTCTCCAACCTCTTTCTGCACCCCTCTTGCCTCTTTTTGGACCTCTGTTGGTTCATTTCTGCACTACTATTGCTTCTTTCTGCACCTCAATTGCCTCTTTGTGCACCTCTTCTACCTTTTTCTGTACAGCTCTTGCTTCTTTTTGCACCTCTGTTGGTTTTTTCTGCACTGCTCTTGCTTCTTTCTGCACCTCAATTGCCTCTTTCTATACTTCTATTGCTTCTTTGTACACCTCTGTTGCTTCTTTCAGCAATTCTATTGCCTCTTTCTGCACTTCTCGTGCTTGTTTTTGCACCCCTCCTGCCTCTTTCTATACCTCTCTTGCCTCTTTGTGCACTTCTCTTGCTTCTTTCTGCACCTCCCTTGCGTCTTTCTGCACCCTTCTTCCCTTTTTTGCATCCCTCTTGCCTCTTTCTGCTGTTCTCCTGCCATTTTCTGCACCTCACTTGCCTCATTCTGCACTTCTCTTGCTTCTTTCTACACCTCTGTTGCTTCTTTCAGCAATTCTTTTGCCTCTTTCTGCACTTCTCTTCCTTCTTTCTGCAACCCTCCTGCCTCTTTCTGTACCTTCTTTGCCTCTTTGTGCACCTCTCCAACCTCTTTCTGCACTCCTCTTGCCTCTTTTTGCACCTCTGTTGCTTCTTTCTGCACTTCACATCCTTCTTTCTGCACCCCTCCTGCCTCTTTCTGTACCTCTCTTGCCTCTTTGTGCACCTCTTCTACCTTTTTCTGTACCGCTCTTGCTTCTTTTTGCACCTCTGTTGGTAATTTCTGCACTGCTCGTGCTTCTTTCTGCTCCTCACTTACCTCTTTCTGCACTTCTCTTGCTTCTTTCTACAATTCTGTTGCTTCTTTCAGCAATTCTTTTGCCTCTTTCTGTACTTCTCTTCCTTCTTTCTGCACCCCTCCTGCCTCTTTCTGTACCTCTCTTGCCTCTTTGTACACCTCTCCTACTTCTTTCTGCACTCATCTTGCTTCTTTTTGCACCTCTGTTAGTTCATTCGGCACTGCTCTTGCTTCTTTCGGCACCCCTCTTGCCTCTTTCTGCACCCCTATGTTTTCTTTCTGCACCTCTCTTGCCTCTTTCTGCACCCCTGTTCCCTCTTTCTGCACCTTTCCTGCCTGTTTTCGCACCTTTCTTGCCTCTTTCTGTACCTCTGTTGGTTTTTTCTGCCCTTCTCTTGCTCTTTCTGCACCCTTCGCGCCTCTTTCAGCATCTATGTTGCTTCTTTCTGCACTTCTCTTCCTTCTTTCTGCACCCCTCCTGCCTCTTTCTGTACCTCTCTTGTCTCTTTGTGCACCTCTCCTATCTTTTTCTGCACTTCTCTTGCTTCTTTCTACACCTCTGTTGCTTCTTTCAGCAATTCTATTGCCTCTTTCTGCACTTCTCTTCCTTCATTCTGCACCCCTCCTGCCTCTTTCTGTACCTCTTTTGCCTCTTGCGTCTTTATGCACCTGTGTTGCCTCTTTCTACACCTCTCTTGCCTCTTTGTGCACCTCTTCTACCTTTTTCTGTACCGCTCTTGCTTCTTTTTGCACCTCTGTTGGTTCTTTCTGCACTGCTCTTGCTTCTTTCTGCACCTCACTTGCCTCTTTCTGTACTTCTATTGCTTCTTTGTACACCTCTGTTGCTTCTTTCAGCAATTCTCTTGCCTCTTTCTGCACTTCTCTTCCTTCTTTCTGCACCCTCCTGCCTCTTTCTGTACCTGTCTTGCCTCTTTGTGCACCTCTCCAACCTCTTTCTGCACCCCTCTTGCCTCTTTTTGGACCTCTGTTGGTTCATTTCTGCACTACTATTGCTTCTTTCTGCACCTCAATTGCCTCTTTGTGCACCTCTTCTACCTTTTTCTGTACAGCTCTTGCTTCTTTTTGCACCTCTGTTGGTTCTTTCTGCACTGCTCTTGCTTCTTTCTGCACCTCAATTGCCTCTTTCTATACTTCTATTGCTTCTTTGTACACCTCTGTTGCTTCTTTCAGCAATTCTATTGCCTCTTTCTGCACTTCTCGTGCTTGTTTCTGCACCCCTCCTGCCTCTTTCTATACCTCTCTTGCCTCTTTGTGCACTTCTCTTGCTTCTTTCTGCACCTCCCTTGCGTCTTTCTGCACCCTTCTTCCCTTTTTTGCATCCCTCTTGCCTCTTTCTACTGTTCTCATGCCATTTTCTTCACATCTCTTGCCTCTTTCTGCACCTCTGTTGTCTCTTTCTACACCTCACTTGCTTCTTTCTGCACCTCTCTTGCCTCTTTCTACATTTCTCTTGCCTCTTTCTGCACCTCTCTTGTCTCTTTCTGCACCTCACATGCTTCTTTGTGTACCCCCCTGCCTCTTTCTGTACCTCTCTTGCGTCTTTGTGCACCTCTTCTACCTTTTTCTGTACCACTCTTGCTTCTTTTTGCACCTCTGTTGGTTCTTTCTGCATTGCTCTTGCTTCTTTCTGCACCTCACTTGCTTCATTATGCACTTCTCTTGCTTCTTTCTACACCTCTGTTGCTTCTTTCAGCAATTCTTTTGCTTCTTTCTGCACTTCTCTTCCTTCTTTCTGCACCCCTCCTGCCTCTTTCTGTACCTCTCTTGCCTCTTTGGGCACCTCTCCTACCTCTTTCTGCACTCCTCTTGCCTCTTTCAGCACCTCTGTTGCTTCTTTCTGCACTTTACTTCCTTCTTTCTGCACCCCTCCTGCCTCTTTGGTACCTCTCTTGCCTCTTTGTGCACCTCTTCTACCTTTTTCTGTACTGCTCTTGCTTCTTTTTGCACATCTGTTGGTAATTTCTGCACTGCTCTTGCTTCTTTCTGCACCTGACTTGCCTCTTTCTGCACTTCTCTTGCTTCTTTCTACACTTCTGTTGCCTCTGTCAGCAATTCTTTTGCCTCTTTCTGCACTTCACTTTCTTCCTTCTGCACCCCTCCTGCCTCTTTCTGTACCTCTCTTGCCTCTTTGTGCACCTCTTCTACCTTTTACTGTACAGCTCTTGTTTCTTTTTGCACCTCTGTTGGTTCTTTCTGCACTGCTTTTGCTTCTTTCTGCACCTCACTTGCCTCTTTATTTACTTCTATTGCTTCTTTGTACACCTCTGTTGCTTCTTTCAGCAATTCTCTTGCCTCTTTCTGCACTTCTCTTGCTTCCTTCCACACCTCTGTTGCTTCTTTCAGCAGTTCTCTTGCCTCTTTCTGCACTTCTTTTGCTTGTTTCTGCACCTCTCTTGCGTCTTTATGCACCTGTGTTGCCTCTTTCTACACCTCTCTTGCCTCTTTGTGCACCTCTCCTACCTCTTTCTGCACTCCTCTTGCCTCTTTCAGCACCTCTGTTGCTTCTTTCTGCCCTTCTCTTCCTTCTTTCTGCACCCCTCTTGCCTCTGTTTGCACCTCTGTTGGTTCTTTCTGCACTGCTCTTGCTTCTTTCTCCTCCTCACTTGCCTCTTTCTGCACTTCTCTTGGTTCTTTCTACACCTCTGTTGCTTCTTTCAGCAATTATCTTGCCTCTTTCTGCACTTCTCTGGCTTGTTTCTGCACCCCTCCTGCCTCTTTCTGTACCTCTATTGCCTCTTTGTGCACCTCTCCTACCTCTTTGTGCACTCCTCTTGCCTCTTTTTGCACCTCTGTTAATTCATTTGGCACTGCTCTTGCTTCTTTCTGCACCCCTCTTGCCTCTTTCTGCACCCCTATTTTCTCTTTCTGCACCTCTCTTGCCTCTTTCTGCACCCGTTTCTTCTTTCTGCACCTTTCCTTCCTGTTTCCGCACATCTCTTGCCTCTTTCTGTACCTCTATTGGTTCTTTCTGCACTTCTCTTGCTTCCTTCCACACCTCTGTTGCTTCTTTCAGCTATTCTCTTGCCTCTTTCTGCACTTCTTTTGCTTGTTTCTGCACCTCTCTTACGTTTTTATGCACCTCTGTTACCTCTTTCTGTACCTCTGTTGGTTTTTCTGCACTGCTCTTGCTTCTTTCTGCACCTCACTTGCCTCTTTCTGTACTTTTATTGCTTCTTTGTACTCCTCTGTTGCTTCTTTCAGCAATTCTCTTGCCTCTTTCTGCACTTCTCTTCCTTCTTTCTGCACCCCTACTGCCTCTTTCTGTACCTCTCTTGCCTCTTTGTGCACCTCTCCTACCTCTTTCTGCACCCCTCTTGCCTCTTTTTGCGCCTCTGTTGGTTCTTTCTGCACTGCTCTTGCCTCTTTCTGCACCTCACTTGCCTCTTTCTGCACTTCTCTTGGTTCTTTCTACACCTCTGTTGCTTCTTTCAGCAATTCTCTTGTCTCTTTCTGCACTTCACTTGCTTGTTTCTTCACCAGTCCTGCCTCTTTCTGTACCTCTCTTGCCTCTTTGTGCACCTCTTCTACCTTTTTCTGTACCGCTCTTGCTTGTTTTTGCTCCTCTGTTGGTAATTTCTGCACTGCTCTTGCTTGTTTCTGCTCCTCACTTACCTCTTTCTGCACTTCTCTTGCTTCTTTCTACACTTCTGTTGCTTCTTTCAGCAATTCTTTTGCCTCTTCCTTCACTTCTCTTCCTTCTTTCTGCACCCCTCCTGCCTCTTTCTGTACCTCTCTTGCCTCTTTGTGCACCTCTCCTACCTCTTTCTGCACTCCTTTTGCCTCTTTTTGCACCTCTGTTAGTTCATTCGGCACTGCTCTTGCTTCTTTCTGCACCCCTCTTGCCTCTTTCTGCACCCCTACTTTCTCTTTCTGCACCTCTCTTGCCTCTTTCTTCACCCCTGTTCCCTCTTTCTGCACCTTTCCTGCCTGTTTTTGCACCTTTCTTGCCTCTTTCTGTAACTCTGTTGGTTCTTTCTGCACTTCTCTTGCCCTTTCTGCACCCTTCGCGCCTCTTTCAGCATCTCTGTTGCTTCTTTCTGCACTTCTCTTCCTTCTTTCTGCACCCCTCCTGCCTCTTTCTGTACCTCTCTTGTCTCTTTGTGGAACTCTCTTACCTTTTTCTGCACTTATCTTACTTCTTTCTACACCTCTGTTGCTTCTTTCAGCAATTTTCTTGCCTCTTTCTGCACTTCTCTTCCTTCATTCTGCACCCCTCCTGCCTCTTTCTGTACCTCTCTTGCCTCTTTGTGCACCTCTTCTACCTTTTTCTGTACAGCTCTTGTTTCTTTTTGCACCTCTGTTGGTTCTTTCTGCACTGCTCTTGCTTCTTTATGCACCTCACTTGCCTCTTTCTTTACTTCTATTGCTTCTTTGTACATCTCTGTTGCTTCTTTCAGCAATTCTCTTGCCTCTTTCTGCACTTCTCTTGCTTCCTTCCACACCTCTGTTGCTTCTTTCAGCAGTTCTCTTGCCTCTTTCTGCACTTCTTTTGCTTGTTTCTGCACCTCTCTTGCGTCTTTATGCACCTGTGTTGCCTCTTTCTACACCTCACTTGTCTCTTTGTGCACCTCTCCTACCTTTTTCTGCACCTCTCTTGCCTCTTTCTGCACCCATGTTCCCTCTTTCTGCACCTTTCCTGCCTGTTTTTGCACCTTTCTTGCCTCTTTCTGTACCTCTGTTGGTTCTTTCTGCACTTCTCTTGCTCTTTCTGTACCCTTCGCTCCTCTTTCAGCATCTCTGTTCCTTCTTTCTGCACCCCTCCTGCCTCTTTCTGTACCTCTCTTGTCTCTTTGTGCACCTCTCCTACCGTTTTCTGCACCCCCTTGCCTCTTTTTGCACCTCACTTACCTCTTTCTGCACTTCTCTTGCTACTTTCTACACCTCTGTTGCTTCTTTCAGCAATTCTTTTGCCTCTTTCTGCACTTCTCTTCCTTCAATCTGCACCCCTCCTGCCTCTTTCTGTACCTCTCTTGCCTCTTTGTGCACCTCTCCTACCTTTGTCTGCATCCCTCTTGCCTCTTTTGCACCTCTGAAGGTTCTGTCTGCACTGCTTTTGCTTCTTTCTGCATCTCACTTGCCTCTTTCTGCACCTCTCTTGCCTCTTTCTGCACCCCTGTTCCCTCTTTCTGCAACTTTCATGCCTATTTCTGCACCTCTCTTGCCTCTTTCTGTAGTTCTGTTGGTTCTTTCTGCACTTCTCTAGCTCTTTCTGCACCCTTCGCGCCTCTTTCAGCACCTCTGTTGCTTCTTTCCTAACTTCTCTTCCTTCACCTCTCTTGCCTCTTTGTGCACCTCTCCTACCTTTTTCTGTATCCCTCTTGCCTCTTTTGCACAGCAGTGGTTCTTTCTGCACTGCTTTTGCTTCTTTCTGCACTTCACTTACCTCTTTCTGCACTTCTCTTGCTTCTTTCTATACCTCTGTTGCTTCTTTCAGCAATTCTCTTGCCTCTTTCTGCACTTCCTTCCTTCTGCACCCCTCCTGCCTCTTTCTGCACCTCTGTTGCCTCTTTGTGCACCTCTGTTGCCTCTTTCTGCACTTCACTTGATTCTTTCTGCACCTCTCGTGGCTGTTTTGGCACCTCTGTTGCTTCTTTCTGCACTTCTCTTGCCTCTTTCTGCACCTCTAACTTAGAGGTAGTTTTAATCCCCCTGCCCTATTATGTACTGGGGCCTTACAGGGGAGGTCATGCCAATCACAGGGGTACCCCAACCCATAGTGTACCCTAGTGTATGTAGGTGTTTTCACTGTATTCTAAGTGTCTTTCAGCATAGACTGGCTCTGGACCTGGTTAGTGAGAGTCAGTTAACACCAGTACCAGTCAGCAAAACGTTGAGGGCACAGGATGACTTTGCAACAAGGCCTCTTTCTGTACCTCTGTTGGTTCTTTCTGCATATCCCTTGCTTCTTTCTGCACCTTTCTTCATCTTTCTGGACTTCTGTTGCCTCTTTCTGCATTTCTCTTGCTTCTTTCTGCACTTTTCTTCCTCTTTCTGCACATGTCCTGCCTCTGTAGGCATAGTTAGAAATTAGCGTTTAAAAAACCTTTGAAATTCACTGAAAAAAACCATAGGTTTCAGGGACGTTTTAGTTAGAAATTAGCATTTAAAAAACCTTTGAAATTCACTGAAAAAAACATAGGTTTCAGGGACGTTATAGTTAGAAATTAACATTTAAAGAACCTTAGAAATTCACTGAAAAAGCCACAGGTTTCAGGGACGTTATAGTTAGTTGGACATTTCACTCGTATAAAACCAGAGAAATTCGGCCGTTATAGTTAGTTGAGATAACTATAACTCGCGCCCCCACAATGCACTGCTGATGATGTCACATATCACATCATTCATGACATGGTCAGTGACATCACTGATGACATCTCAAATGACATCACTGATGACATCACTGACATCATCCACATGATAATCTGATGCACCTCCTCATACCCTAATATAACCTTTGATACACCCACTCTAAAATACAGACTACCATTTTCAAAACCATAGACACACCAATACCAGTTACTACATACCCACTCACTGATTCCTAGGTCTACACACACATCCACTCATTCACCCATACAGTCACTCATCAATACAGCACTATCATATGCACTCATACACCTATACAGACACTCACACACCGCCACTCATCGATAGAGTTACTCACACACCTAGTCAGTCACGCAAAGAATCAATCACATTCCCATTTACTCACCTATACAGTTATACACACACACCACCTCACTTATTCATACATATACTAACACATACTTACTCTCTTGTACAATCACTGATACAAGCACACACTCATCGATACAGCCACTCCCACAATCACTCACTCTCACATATAGTAATTTATATACTCCATCTCTCACATATACTGCCTTTTACATATGTAGTTACTCACACATGTACCACTGAGACATCCATTCACTAACCAGCACACCCATACACACACTCACCCACCCATACAGCCCTTCACAGATGCACTCTTGAACCTATACACCCAGTGAATCACCCACTCACACATCTATGCACAGAGTCACACAACCCCCACCCACCCACACAGACACTCAGGCACCCATACAGATACTCAGCCAATCAATCAATAACCCATATAGACACTCATGTAGCTACTCACCAACCCATGCAGCTGCTTACACACCAACTGACAGACTGATACAGTCATTCACACAGATTAGTCACTAACCCATGCACACCCTCTCGAGTTCTTCACCCCAGCGCCAGGACACCTCCGGGTAGCAGCTGCGCTCTACAAATGTAATTAACATTAACATTCAGTAAGACACGTTTAATCACTCACTTATACAGTCAGTCACGCACCTACTAAATCATCCATTCAGACAGTCATACACCCACTCATTCTTCAATACACCTTGGCCTATATATATAAAAAACATATTTAGACTTTACAGAAACACACAGTCACTGGATGATGTCATCAGTGATGTCATCAGTGATGTCACTGACCATGTCATGAATGATGTAATATGTGACGTCATCAGCAGTGCATTGCGGGGGCACGAGTTATAGTTAGCTCAACTAACTATAACGGCCGAATTTCTCTGGTTTTGTATGAGTGAAATGTCCAACTAACTATAACGTCCCTGAAACCTGTCGTTTTTTCAGTGAATTTCTAAGGTTTTTTAAATGCTATATATATATATATATATATATATATATATATATATATATATATATATATATATTCACTAAAAAAAACACTTCTTTCAATAACGTTATAGTTTGGCTGATATTTCACTCATACAAAACCAGAGAAATTCAGCCGTTATAGTTAGCGGAGCTAACTATAACTTGCGCCCCGCAATGCACTGCTGATGACGTCACATATTACATCACTCATGACAAGGTCAGGACATCACATCACTGATGACATCACTGATGACATCACTGATGACATCATCCAGTGACTGAGTTTTTCTAAAAAGTTTAAGGATGTTATATATATATATATATACGCCAAGGTGTATTGAGGAATGAGTGGGTATATGAGTGTCTGAATGGATGATTTAGTGGGTGCATGACTGACTGTATAAGTGAGTGATTAAACGTGTCTTAGTGAATGCATGGGTGAATGACTAATCTGTGTGAATGTATCAGTCTGTCAGTTGGTGTGTAAGTTGCTGAATGGGTTGGTGAGTAGCTACATGAGTGTCTATATGGGTTAATGATTGGTTGTCTGAGTACCTGTATGGGTGCCTGAGTATCTGTGTGGGTGGGTGGGGGGTGTGACTCCCTGCATGGATGTGTGAGTGGGTGATTCACTGGGTGTATGGGTTCATAAGTGCATCTGCAAGGGGCTGTATGGGTGAGTGAGTATGCGTATGGCTGTGTTGGTGAGTGAATGGATGTCTCAGTGGTATATGTGTGAGTAACTACATATGTGAAAGGCAGTATATGTGAGTGTTGGAGTATATAAGTGACTATATGTGAGAGTGAGTGATTGTGAGAGTAGCTGTATGGATGAGTGTGTGCTTGTGTCAGTGATTGTAGAAGAGAGTAAGTATGGGTTAGTATCTGTATGAATAAGGGAGGTGGTGTGTGTATAACTGTATAGGTGAGTAAATAGCAGTGTGATTGATTCTTTGGGTGGCTGACTAGGTGTGTGAGTAACTTTATGTGTGAGTGGTGGTGTGTGAGTGTCTGTATGGGTGTATGAGTGCATATATCAGTGGCTGTATTGATGAGTGACTGCGTGTATGAGTGACTGTATGGGTGAGTGAGTGGATGTGTGTGTAGACCTATGAATCAGTGAGTGGGTATGTACTAACTGATATTGGTGTGTCTATGGTTTTGAGAATGGTAGTCCGTATTTTAGAGTGGGTGTAAGAAAGGTTATATTAGTGTGTGAGGAGGTGCATCAGATAATAAGTGGATGATGTCATCAGTGATGTCATTTGAGATGTCATCAGTGATGTCACTGACCATGTCAAGAGTGATGTAATATGTGACGTCATCAGCAGTGCATTGCGGGGGCGCGCTTTATAGTTAGCTCAGGTAACTATAACGGCTGAATTTCTCTGGTTTTGTACAAGTGAATGATCCTACAGGGAGTGGCGACGGGTCTGTGAGGGTAGGTGCAGCAGCCGGTGAATAGCTCCACTAAATCGTGTACAGAGCTTTTTCCCACGACCTTGACTCCCATGAGGCATGCGAACATCGCGCTTTTAACATATTCTCCTTTTTTTTGAATGGAACTTAAGGAAACTTAACCATGAGTACATGGTTAGGTCGCAGTGACCAAGGGTAGGGTACACCTTAGCGAGTGTATACCTCCCGGGTCACGTTCACTGGTCCTGAAGAAAACCTTGTAATACCAACTATAGGTTGAAACATGTAGACCTTTTTTATCTGCACTTTTTACGCACTTCGTTTCACTGTAAGATACCTGAAGGTTAATCTCACCTTACATGGCATCCTAATCATTTTTTAATATTGCCCAGTTGCCCCAGAATAAAAGTTTTTTCAGTGGGTTATATCTGGTCAATTTTTAATTATCACTTTCACATCACTGAATAACCAGCTCCACTGTAATCAGGTGTCGCAGCACACCCGGATAGCATTCGGCTATTCGGGTGGGACCCTAATGATGAAGCATGTCACCAACTAGGTTGGTGAGTGAGAGGTCTTCTTAGAAAAGGATAATCTCCTTTCTTTGTGTTCTTGTCCCAATACCGTAAAGACAGTGACCTGTCTTGTGGTGATACTCCTTTCTTTGTTTTGATTATCTGACCCTAAGGGGACCAGGAGTATTTCCTTCAATCCTGTGAAAATCCCTTTCTCTCCTTTTTGTTTTGAGCAAGTGAAATGTCAGCCTAACTATAACGTCCCTGAAACCTGTGTTTTTTTCAGTGAATATCTAAGGTTTTTTAAATGCTAATTCCTAACTATAACAGCCCTGAAACCTGTGTTTTTTTCAGAGAATTTCTAAGGTTTTGTAAATACTAATTTCTAACTATAACGTCCCTGAAACCTGTGTCTTTTCCAGTGAATTTCTAAGGTTTTTAAATGCTAATTTCAAACTATAACCTCCCTGAAACATGTGGTTTTTCAGTGAATTTCTAAGGTTTTAATTATTAACTATACCTACATAGGTAGGACATGTGCAGAAAGAGGAAGAAAGGCGCAGAAATAAGCAAGAGAAGTTCAGAAAGAGGCAAGAGATGTGCAGAAAGAAGAAGAAAGGTGCAGAAAGAAGCAATAGAAATGCAGAAAGAGGCAAGGGAAGTTCAGAAAGAGGAAGAAAGGTACAGAAAGAAGCAAGAGAAGTGCAGAAAGAAGCAACAGAGGTGCAGAAAGAGGCCTACTTCGACTGTACCTTTCCACAGACTCATACAAAGTAGCCTAATCACTAATCCTTCTCTCAAGATGTCTTAAACCTCAATTTTTTCTTGAAGGTTCAATATTCATCGATTGCTCAGAATGTTAGGCCTACCAAATGTAAAACAGAAATCCTAACCATATCACTGTTGTAAGTCTCACCAAGTTTGTGAAGGTATGCATGCGTGTCTGTGCTTTTACCTAGTGACATTATACATAAAAATAAACATACAAATACTTGAATACCTGTGTTTCAAACAGCATACTCTGTAAATTTGTGTACAAGAAGGTGTATGTATTTCTTTCTGCTCATAATTCAGGGCACAAGGTTATTCAATAGTATATTTGAGGGGCTCTATAACACCTACATACATAACACATGTCTGCCTGTGCAACCGAATGACAGAGCAGAACTGAGAAGATTTGACCACCTGTAGGAGAATCTACCCGCTTTTTAAAGCTACCATCTTCAGATGCATAACACATGTGAGAATAACGGTACAAGTAGATATGTACCTCAGTCACGAAAGCACGCAAACCTTTAAAATTGACAGCTTGCATTTCCCATTTGAGTACCGAAAGAGGCGAGAGAAGTACAGGAAGAGGCAAGAGAAGTGCAGAAAAAAAGAGAGGTGCAGAAAGAGTAAGAAATGTGCAGAAAGAGGCAAGTTAAGTGCAGAAAGAGGCAAGAGAAGTACAGAAAGGGAAGAGGGGTACAGAAAGAAGCAACAGAGGTGCATAAAGGGGCAAGAGGGGTGCAGAAAGAAGCAAGAGAGGTGCAGAAAGAAGCAAGGGAAGTACAGAAAAAAGCAAGCGAGGTGGAGGAAGAAGCATGAGAAGTGCAGAAAGAGAAAGAAAGGTGTAGAAAGAGGCAAGAGAGGTACAGAAAAAGGAAGAAAGGTGCAGAAAGAAGCAAGAGAAGCACAGAAAGAGGCAATAGAAGTGCAGAAAGAAGAAGAAAGATGCAGAGAGAAGCAAGAGAGGTGCAGAAAGAAGCAAGAGAGGCGCAGAAAGAGGCTAGAGAAGTGCGGAAAGAGGCAAGAGAGGTACAGAAAGAAGCAAGAGAAGTGCAGAAAGAGGCAAGAGAAGTGCAAGAAGCAACAGAAGTGCAGAAAGAGGTAGGAGAAGTATAGAAAGAGGCAAGAGGGGTGCAGAAAGAAGCAACAGAGGTACAGAAAGAAGCAAGAGAAGTGCAGAAAGAAGCAAAAGAGGTGCAGAAAGAGGCAAGAGGGGTGCAGAAAGAGGCAAGAGAAGTGCAGAAAGAGGCAAGAGAGGTACAGAAAGAGGAAAGATGGGTGCAGAAGGAGGGAAGAGGGGTGCAGAAAGAAGCAAGACAGGTTCAGAAAGAAGCAACAGAGGTGCAGAAAGAAGCAACAGAGGTGCAGAATGAAGCAAGAGGGGTGTAGAAAGAGGGAAGAGCGATGCAGAAAGAAGCAAGAGAGGTTCAGAAAGAAGCAAGAGAAGTGCAGAAAGAAGCAAGAGAGGTGCAGAAAGAAGCAAGAGAGGTGCAGAAAGAAGCAAGGAAAGTGCAGAAAGAAGCAAGCGAGGTGCAGAAAGAGGCAAGAGAAGTGCAGAAAGGGGCAAGAGAGGTGCAGAAAGAGGCAAGAGAGGTGCAGCAAGAGGAAAGAGGGTACAGAAAGAGGCAAGAGAAGTGCAAAAAGAAGCAACAGATGTATAGAAAGAGGCAAGAGAGGTGCAGAAGAAAGAAGCAAGGGAGGTGCAGAAAGAAGCAAGAGAGTTGCAGAAAGGCGAAGAGATTTGCAGAAAGAGGAAAGAGAACTTCAGTTATCCTAACTTAAGTTAGGATTTTGTCTTAAGACCAAAACTTAAGACAAACTTAAGACAAAATCCTAACTTTACTACTCCTAAATGCCTTTTGTGAATACCGAAAGTCGTAAAGTTAGGATTTTGTCTCAGATTGCTTTTGTAAATCGGGCCCAATGTTTTTTAGGTTCAAATCTGCAGATTATGCTGCAGATGATGGATTATGTAGCAAATGCGGAAAATGTATAATTATGCAAAAATCTTTGCGGCCGAACAGTCACATAATTCCAGTGGCCTGGTCATACCTTGACTAGGTCCAGAAGTGCTCCTCAGTGGTTCCTTCTTTTGTTTGTGTCTCATTGAGTTTATAGTTTAGCTTCTATGGAAACAAGGAAGACTAAACCTGAGGTTACCACTCCACAACACAGACTACCATACCACATAATTACTCTCCATAACACATAATCCCAATCTACATAATTCCTATACACTAAGTACCACATACTTTCTAACCACATAATTTCACTGCACAACATACCACATAATTCCACTACACACAACGTACATCCACTCCACTCCAAAAAACATGAGTAAAAAACGTTTACATTTTCAACGCCAATAGCTCTAACTCTCGCAAATGCGAGACCTATTGGATTGCAAATGATTCTTTAGCTAGTAGTCGCATTAGCAGAGTGGTGGAGAAAGGGGGTTGGGCCTCCGACCAGCGCTCAGGAATTCCACTGCGTAGGACTTACAGGAGGCACCAGGAGGGCTTATTGGCCCCCAAAGTCCCTCAGGAGTAAAGTGGACTTCATCCCCCAACCAGTAGTGGGCCAGGAGGCATGTTTGCAGAGTGGTGGACAAAGGAGGCGTGGCCTCCGAAGACCTCTTAGCAATCCCACTGTGTGGTACTTACTGGAGGTAACAGATGAGGTAGTAGGCCCCAAAGGAAATCCTTGGGGGCCAACTTCCCTCCTATTACCTCCAGTAAGTCTCACACAGCAGGATTGCTAAGTTCTGATAGCAGGCCACACCCCCTTTGCACACCACTCTGCAAACGTGCTTCCTGGTGCGCTCTTGGTTGAGGAATGAACTCCCCTTCGCTGCTGGGGGTCCTTAGGGGCCAACTAGCTCACCTGTTACCTCCAGTAAGCCCCACACAGTGGGATTGCTGAGAGTGGTCGCAAGTCACGCCCCCTTTCTCCACCACTCTGCAAATGCACCTCCTGGCACACTCTGGGTTGGGGCATGAAGTCCCCTTGCCTCTTGAGGGTCCCTGGGGGCCAACTAGCCCTCCTGTTACCTCCAGTAAGCCCCACACAGCTGGATTGCTGAGAGGTGGTCAGAGGCCACGCCCCCTTTCTCCACCACTCTGCAAACGCGCCATCTGGTGCACTGCTGCTTGGGGGATGAGGTCTACTTTAGTCCTGATGTCCTCAGGACACAAGGGGACCTCATCGCTCCACCCGCAGTGCCCCAAGAGGCGCATTTGCAGAGTGGCGTAAAAAGGGGCATGGCCTGTGACCACCTCTCAGCAATCCCACTGTATGGGGCTTACTGGAGGTAACAGGTGGTCTAGTTGGCCCCTAAGGACCCTCAGCATTGAAGGGGACATCATCCCCCAACCCAGAGCGCACCAGGAGGAGCGTTTGCAGAGTCGTGCATCCGGCGAGATGCAGGCTTCTCTTTTCTTCCCTGTTTCAGGAAGGGGGGCTGTGTGGGCCCTCTTCCCTTAATACTGTTTGGGCCCTGGGGACCCCATCCCCCAGGGCCCGACCCATTTTTTTTAACAAAAATTAAAAAAACGGGAAGGGGGCTGCGCAGCCCCCCTCTGAAGGCCGATTTCGGCCCGGGGACCCCATCCCCCGGGGCTAGGCCTTTCTTCATATTTTCTTTTAAAGGGGAGGGGGCTGTGCGGCCCCTCTCCCCAGAACGATTTTGCCCGGGGACCCCATCCCCCGGGGCATGGCCATTTCAATTTTTATTTCAAATATAGTTTAAGGAGGGGGCCGCGCGGCCCCCCTCCTGAGGCCAACTTCTGCTCCGGGGACCCCATCCCCCGGAGCTTGGCCATTTTTTGCATTTTTTTTCTAAAGAAGGGGGGCCGTGCGGCCTCCCTCGCCAGGCCAATTTTGCCCCCGGGACCTCATCCCCCGGGGCATGGCCTCTTTGTTGGGGACCGCGGGCAGAACTCCAATGCCCCCGGGGTCCCTGCTGGATCCCCGCCTCCTGCGGGAGCCGGCATTGCTTTTGGACAAAGGAAGCTGCAAACATGCAGCTCCCTCTGCCCAAAAGCAATTCTGCTTCGCTTCGTGGAAGCGAGAGAATTTTCAATGAAGTGAAGCAGAGTTTGCTATGGCATGGCTGTGCCAGAGGACCACCAGACTGCCAGGCAGTGGCGGCTCCTCTTGCAACATGTCTGAAAGTTACTTTAAAAAAGCGCTTTGACCCAGCAGCGCTGTTAAAAATACACAGAACTCCAAATGTAGCTGAGCCACATCCAGCACCTGCTAACTCGGTGAGTCTCCTCAATAACTGCCACAAGAACAGTTGAATGGACCACCACCAAGACACAAAGCACCAGAACATGGAACACTTATAAAAGTAAACAAGGTAAGTACAGCATAAGTAAAATGAATGACAAATCATGTAGATAGTTGTACAGTACAAGGGCTCTGCATTTCAGCGTTTTTTTAAACTGCCAGAAATGGAACACAATTTAAAATTCAGTACTGGGCGTGTGTCGTGCTACCTTAAACAAATAACTAAATATACTTTGGTTGTTTGTATATCTTTAAAGTACAGCCCGAGAGCCGCTTGCGGCCCTCCTAACCTTCACATGCGGCCCCCAGGTGAACAGCAACACAGGACTGCTGTTTACTTGACTGAGCACTAATATTCCGATTTTTTTTAAAATAAATGGGCAAGCACGCATTTACAGGCTAACTGAAGTTAAAGAAAGGAAGTAACTAAGGTGTCCTGTTCTGCTTAGAAAGGAAGTAACTAAGGTGTCCTGCACCATTCAACTTTAGGAACACCTTCATTTTTAAAGATATCTTGCGAAAAATGTGTAAAAATATGATAAAGTCTCTTCATAATCCAAAAAGTGTATCTCATTAACACGCAGAAGCGTTTCACCCTAGGACATCAGATTAAATAACTGCATTGAGAATTTTGTTTTTTAAAGTGATAGTTTTAAAACGTGAATTTAGAAACATTCATGCTTCCCTGTCCTGACAACAATGCCAATAATGAACTAAGAGAAAAGTCAGCTGTTATGTGCACCCTCTGGGTGGCCTGGGTTGCTATTAAATTTGGACAAAATTATAGGTTATTAAATCAAACCCAAGAGAAGGTTTTGAACAGCGCACTTCTGAAGTCATGTATTTCGAGGTTCCCTTACATTCATATATGATAATGAAGAAAAAGAATAACATTTACTTAGGATCACACCGTTTGGTCAAGTGGGGAAGTCGGGATTGATCCCAGGGTTTTCCGGTTTCACATTGTGCAGTTCAGCCACTAGATGTACTTGCTTCGCTTCCCCCTACGCCCACCTTACAGGTACCCCTTCAAGCCCCCCTCTCCAACCCACAACCATGCTCGCAAAATAGCGGCCCTAGGTCACACTACAGACCAAACCTTTTTGCCCCTGGGAGAATGTTTGCAACTACCCATGTTTATATGAATGGAGGTTGCAACACAATACCAATTCTAGGCCACTATCAGATGGCTGGGTGCCAGTCACTCACTTCTGCAGCACAAGGCAGTGCGTCCCCAAAATAAAGTACACATACAAGCACAACCAATGTTAGTTCTACAGATTAAATTAGATATCTCTGGGATATCGCAGCTGTCATGCATTAGAGACTCATTTTTTAGTGCAGAGGAGTTAACGAGCATTGGCAAAGCCAAAAGGTCTAGTCTATGCAAAAGCTATTGGCTTTGGCAATGTGTTTTAGCCATTATGTTCACCAGTGTGGCTGCTGTTCAGTATGTCTAAATGTTAGTGGCGCGGGTGGGGTAGGTTGGAGTGGGGTAGAGTGGAATAGGGTAGATTGTGGTAGAGTGGAGTGGGGTAGATTGGTGTAGAGTGATTGGGGTAGAGTGGGGTAAAGTGGAGTGGATTGGGGCATTTTGGAGTGGGTTAGATCGGGGTAGATTGGTGTGGGGTAGATTGGAGTGGGGGAGTTGGGTAGATTAGCATGGTAGACTGGAGTGGGGTAGATTGAACTGGGGTAGATTGGAGTGCAGTGGATTGGTGTAGGATAGATCGGGATAGAGTGGAATGGGATATATTGGGGTAGATTTGAGTGGAGTGGGGTAGATTGGGGAAAGAGTTGGGTGGGTTGGGGTAGATTGGAGTATATTCGGGTAAAATGGAGTGGAGTAGAATGGGGTAGATTGGAGTGGGGTAGATTGGGTGGATTATAATAGGGTAGAATGGAATGGAGTGGGGGCAGATTGAGGCAGTTTGGAGTGGGGTAGATTGGGGCAGATTAGGGTAGTGGGGAGATTGGAGTGGTGTAGGTAGATTGGGATGGGGTGGGGTACACTGGAGAGGGGGAGTGGAGTAGATTGGGGTAGAGTGTGGTAGTCTGGAGGGGAGTGAAGTAGATGGGAGTGGAGTAGATTGGAGTGGGGGAATGGGGTAGAATGAATTGGGGTAGATTAGGGTGGTGTGGGGTGGATTGGAGTAGAGTAGGGTAGATTGGAGTGAAGTGGGGTAGATTGGAGTGGGGTAGAACAGGATAGAGTGGAGTGGGATATATTGGGGTAGATTAGAGTGGGGTAGATTGGAGTGGAGTGGGGTAGATAGGAGTGGAGAGGAGTAAACTGGAGTGGAGTGGAGTAGATTGGAGTGAGATAGATAGGAGTGGGGTAGTTTGGATTGGGGTAGATTGGGGTAGATCGGAGTGTAGTGGGGTGCATTGGAGTGGAGTTGGATAGAGTGTTGTGGGGTACATTGGGATAGAGTAGGGTAGATTGGAGTGGGGTAGATTGGGTTAGGGTGGGGTAGATTGGAGCAGAGCAGATTGAAGTGGGGTAGATTAGGGAAGATTGGAGTAAGGTACATTGGAGTAGGGCTGATTGGATGGGGATATATTGGAGAGGGTAGTTTTTAGCTGGGGTAGGGTAGATTGAAGTGGGATGGAGTAAGGTGGATTGGGGTAGAGTGGTTTTAATTGGACTGGAGTGGGGTAGATTTGGGTGGTATGTGGTAGACTGGAGTGGAATTGGAGTGGGGTAGATAGGGTAGAGTGGAGCAGAGTGTGGTAGATTGGGGTAAAGTGGAGTGGGGTAGATTGGAGTGGGGTAGCATGGGATAGAGTGGAGTGGGGTAGATTGGAATAGAGTGTGATGGAGTGGAGTTTGATAGATTGGAGTGGAGTCGAGATTGGAGTGTAGTGAGATAGATTAGAAAGTGGAGTAGATTGGGTGGATTAGAGATGGGTAGATTGGTATGGAGTGGGGGAGATTGGAGTGGAGTGCGGTAGATTGAAGTGAATTCGGTTGGATTGGAGTGGGGTAGAATGGGGTGGGGTAGATTGCAGTGAGTTGGGATGAAGTGGGGTAGATTGGGATAGAGTGGGGTTGACTGGAGTGGAGTAAATTGGAGTGTAGTAGATTGGGGTAGATTGGAATGGGGTAGATTGGGATGGGATAGATTGGGGAGGGTTAGATTGAAGTAGGGTAGACTGGAGAGGGTTAGATTGGAGTAGGGTAGATTGGGGTGGAGTGGGGTGGGGAAGATTGGAGCGGGCTGGAGGGAGGTGAATTGGGATGAGTGGATTAGATTAGAATGGAGTGTGGTAGATTTGAGTGGAGTGTGGCAGATTGGAGTGGGGTTGATTGGAGTGAAGTGGAGTGGGGTAGATTTGGGTAGAGTGGAGTGTGGTTGATTCGATTAGAGTGGAGTGGGGTAGATTAGGTGGATTAGAGTGTGGTAGATTGGAGTGCAGTGGTGTAGATTGGAATGGGGTAGATTGTTGTAGGAAGCTGGCTCTATATATACTATACCAAAGTAAGGTGTAGTGTGCACAGAGTTCAGTGGGTCCCCAGAGGTATAGCAGAGGCTAAAGTAGATAATAATGTACTCTCATTTGTGGTAGTGTGGTTGAGCAGTCAGGCTTATTAGGAGGGTAGTGTTAAGCATTTGCTGTACACACTCAGGCAAGAAATGATGTCACACTCACAAAGACTGAATCATACCAATTGTTTGTGTAAAAAGGTGCTAGTTTGTTATTTTATTTCTAGAACCAAGATAGACTCAGTAGCAGGCAAGTTAAATTTTCATACAAAGTTACTTTGAGAAATACAGTAAACACTGGATTTTTAGGAAAATTCAGATTGCTTTTTCAATTCAGAAAACGATTTGTAAACTGTTAAAAAATGCTTGTAATTACTTTTTGATTACTTTCAGATTACTGTTTTAGTTTGGTATGAAACACACTCCTAACACAGTTTACACAGCACAGGACATTTGTAAGGAGGTTAATTCTTGTTCAAGCAATAGGTTAATTTTTGTGCAATACATGACAGTTCAACACTTAGAAGAATTTTCAGAGAAAACCCACCATTCAGTCCTATGGGGAAAAACAAAGTGTTGGGTTTGCAGGTAAGTAAACGGTTTCTAAATTGGAGTTTTGGAGGGTAGAACCAAGGTTCCTCAAGGTTCAGCTTGGCACTCCAGGGGCACCACCAGCGGCACTATGGCGGCCGGGTGCAGAGTGCAGGGTGCCAATGTTAGCCAATGGGGCTAGGAAGCCCCTCGGTTGGGGACTCCTCATGGGCAGGCCACTCAGTCTCAGGAGCAAAGCTCCTTGGGTTAAGATCAGGGCAAAGGGGGGTCTCAGGTTAGCAGCAGGTCTACACCACCAGCGGCGCAGGGGCGACTGGGTGCAGGGTGCTTAGTGGGTGTCGGGAGCCCAATGTGTTTCAATGGAGGATGTCGGTCGCGAAAAAGGACTGCAGGCTGGAGCCAGAAGACTGGACGAAGGGAACCAATGACTGGAGGATGAAGTTGAAGAGTTGCTGGATACCAGGACACCATCAGTCGGGCACCTCAGGTCACAGGAGCTGCGGGTGCAGGGGTGTCCTTTCGTGTCTGGTGCTTCTCGCGGTTGGGGGGACCCTTCGGAATGAGGCTGCAGGCGTCGGGGTGAAGGTCAGTGGAGGTCGTCCAATGCTGGATCACAGGTAAGGATCACTGGGGGGACCTCGCTGGGGTGTTGGGCCACTCAAACTCGGGCTCTGGGCTTCAGGTACATGGTGGTGAGGACTCGCGAATCCGGCAGGTTCTGGACTCCTGACTTGGGTTGGTGTTGGACAAATCCAGTGTCCACAGGAGATCAGAGTCCTTTGGAAGGCAGGGAAGGTCTCCAGGGTTCTTGAAGGCTGCTGGCTGCAGGAGACGCCAGGTTCAGCTCGCAGGGGTTTCAGAGCAGGAGACAGGCCGGTAGGGCTGGGGCCAAAGCAGTTGTTGTCATCCTTCTCCTCTGCAGCACGGCTCTTCAGTCCTTCTTTATCTTGTCATGTCGAATCTGAAGAGGCAGGATTCAGGGGTGCCCCTAAATACTAGATTTAGGGGCGTTACAGGGGTGTGAAGGTTGGGACCAATGGTCCCTTCCCTGGGTGTCTACACTCCCTAGTATGCCACCCTCCAGTGGGAGGGGGGCATAAGCCTCTTCCTGATTGGAGGGGTCCCTCCATCTACATGATGGTGGGGACTGAGATGGGTGCTTCACCTCGCCTCCCCCACCTGAGGGGTGGGGTTGGCAAAGGTAGGCACACCTCCCTTCCTGGCTAGGTTTTCCCACCAGTTCTCACACCCAACATGGGAGTCAGAACCAGTGGGAGCCAGTTGCTGATAGCAGCAAAAGGCTGGGGGTAGCTAACAAAGTATGCAGGCCTTTGAAGTTCCCTCTTCGAGGACCCTGCCCATCCTGGGGTAGGAGGCATTACACCTGTGCTGAGAATGTGCTCTGTTCACGGACCCAGAGAGTGGAGGGCTCTCTACCCAGGGGTCCAGAAACCTGTCTGGTGGTGGCAGAGAGCTGGGAGCCAGTCAGAAACCACACCAGAGTTGGTTGTTTTTCAGGGGGCATCTCTAAGATGCCCTCTGAGTGTATTTTTCATTACATCCAACACTGGCATCAGTATGGGTTTAATGTGCTGGTAAGATGGATACCAAACTTCCCCGACTTCAGTAAAGCCATCATGGAGCTGTGGAGTTTGTGTTGACAAACTCCCAGCCCATGTACTCAAAATGGCTTCACTGCACTTACAATGTTTGTGAATGGCACAGACACTGTAGGGGCATATTGCTCTTGCAGCTATGCCCTCACCTGGACATGGTGCACCCTGCCTTTAGGGCTGTAAGGCCTGCTAGAAGGGGGACATACCCATGCCACAGGCAGAGTTGGTGGGCATGGCACACAGGGATGTGTGCCATGTCGACTCTTTGGTTTGGTCTGCACCAAAACACCCAGTCTGCATTGACAGGGTGGGGTATTATGGTGAGGGGTCTCTGAGGTGGCATTATACATGCTGCAGCCCTCAGAGGCCTTCCCTGGTCACAAGGCCCTTGGTACCAGAGGTACCTTTTACAAGGAACTTACAGGTGGGTCAGAGGTGTGCCAATTGTGGGTACAAAGGTACAGTTTTAGGAAAGAATACTGGTGTTGGGGCCTGGTTAGCAGGATCCCAGCACACACTCAGTCAAGTTGGCAAAAAGTTAGGGGGTAACCATGCAAAAATGGGCACTTTCCTACAATTGTGGTAGATTAGAGTGGGGTAGAGTGTGGCGGAGTGGGGTAGATTGGAGTGGAGTGTGTAGATTCGAGTGGAGAGGAGTTGGATAGATAGTAGTTGAGTTTGGAGTGAAGTGTGGTAAATTGGAATGGAGTGGGGTACATTGGAATGGAGTGGGGTAAATTGGACTGGGGTAGATTGGAGTGGAGGAGAGTGAAGTGAGGTAGATTGGAGTACAGTTGGGTAGATCGAAGTGGAGTGGGTTGGATTGGGGTACATTGAAAGGAGGTGGATTGGGGTAGATTTGAGTGGAGTGGGGTAGATGCGGGTAGATTGGAGCAGAGTGGAGTAGATTTGAGTGGCGTACAATAGATTGGGGTGGATTGGAGTGCAGTGGGGTTGAATGGGTTAGATTGAGTGGAGT
This sequence comes from Calotriton arnoldi, assembly GCA_963921515.1. Classification (NCBI taxonomy): domain Eukaryota; kingdom Metazoa; phylum Chordata; class Amphibia; order Caudata; family Salamandridae; genus Calotriton; species Calotriton arnoldi. Next base: position 3,506,421 of record CAWUFW010000366.1, on the reverse strand, counting down.
GGGGTAGACTGAAGTGGAGTAGAGTGGGGTTGATTGGGGTGGAGTGGAATAGATTGTAGTGGACATGGGTAGATTGGATTGTAGTGGAGTGGAGCGGGGTAGACTGGGTTAGAGTGGGGTAGATTGAAGTGGGTAAATTGAGTGGTGTGGGGTAGATTGGGATGGAGTGGAGTAGGATGGGTGAATTGGGGTGGATAGAATGGAGTGGAGTGGGGTTAATTGGGTGAAGTGGACTAGATTCGAATGGAGCAGATTGGGGTAGAATGTAGCTAAGTAGAGTGGGTTAGGGCACATTGGGGTACATTAGAGTGGAGTGGGATAGATTGGAGTGGAGTAGATTGGAGTGGAGTAAGTGATGTGGATTGTAGAGGCCTAGAGTGGAGTGGAGTGACATGTTGTGTCTTGGAGTGAGGGGCGTAGATTGGAGTGGCGTGGAGTCGAATGGCGTGGTGTGTCATAGAGTGTCTTAAAGTGGAGTGGCGTTTAGTGGAGTGGCATGTCAGAGAGTGGAATGAAGTGTTGTAGAATGGAATGGCATGGCATAGGGTGGAGTGGAGTGGCCTAGTGTGGAGTATGCATGGTGTGGTGGTGTACTACCATTACAGACAACACATTTTTTATTGAAATGACCATTACATTTGCACCGAAATACGCTTTACTGCACACAAACGATAATGTGTGCAAATGTCATCAACTAGTGTATTGATGTGTTTTGATCGTATTCAAATGTTTGTTTCCACCACACTTCAGAATTACACAAAAGATGTGCTTCATTTATACTAATTCTGATATATTTTGAAACATCAGAACAGTTCTTTTTTTTTGTGTGTGCTAGAGAGAAAAAACATTTCACACCCTCTCCTCTTACATGGATACTTAGCAGGATTGCCACATAAATTCTCTCACTTTGAAGTCAGATAAAGAAAAGTAAACACCTTTTAAGAGGGAGCTTAACATTTGACCTCTGTCTTTGAATGCACAGCAAATGTGATAAAATAAGAACAAGATTTAAAGGCTTGTTTACAGAAAGCGAGTTTGTGGAATAATACAGTAAACAGGGTTTGAGGAAGGGGAAAGAGGAACTCAAGCTGGACAGCCTAAAGCAAATAAGGCCAGCAAATAGAAGGTCAGAAAATGTGAGTTACAAGCCACAAACACAATGGTAAGCAACAGGCGGAATGCATTCCTAGGGCAGCTTACCGAATGTCCCCAAGCAGTCTTTAGCTCTGCTGTCTGGTAGGCTTTCACCGAAAAATGAGCAAAGAATTTTAGAATTTTACTTTATTGCAATATTTACAAAAGCATTTAAAAACGTGATTAAGCGAATGCCTTCCAACAGGCTGCAGTCGAGCCTTCGAGGGATGTTGGGGGTATTTCCACATTGGTCCAATTTAATTAATTTGTTTGACAGGATGTCATTGCACTTCACAAATTGATTGTACTTTCATTCTTTCAGTTTCATTTAGTTCCCATTTCATATCTCTCAGAATGGGGGGATGATGAGTCAGTCTTGCTTAAACTTGCAGTTTGGTTGTTTCACCGATGCATTACATGATAAATGTGCAGCGTAGTAATCACCTGTAGGGCTGATGTGGGTCTGATGTGGGACTGATGCATGTAAATTGGTGTTCACCGGTATTTTCGTTCATAAATTACCAAATCAAGAACCGTTCTGGCAGCAGACATTTGGACCACAGAATCACATCTGCGGTATTATTCACAGATTCCCTATGAGTTACGGCCTGCTGCACACAAGAGAAAAAATAAAGTGCTCTGACGCAGCCAGAGTTGACCACATCACAGTGCTATTTTTTAAACCATTTAGCAAAACAGGGAAGGAATGTGTGGTAGATTAAGAAGAACCAGCACCTCAATCACTGTGTGAGCAGTGGGGGGGCACTAATGAAGTCAGTCAATTTGTGCTTGCTCCTGGCTCCACAGGAAAGAATGGAAGTGACGTTTGGCCTGGGCTGGCTAATAAGCATGCACCAAAGAAGAGTGACACTGGAGCCAACAAATGCTAAGCAATGGGTGTGCTCAAAACCATTTATTGTAAACAATACTTCTCGCAAGTGAGAGTGCATGCAGCGCATGCGGTGTCGCAGGCTCAACTTAAAAATGGAGGAGAAGGGGGTGCCAAATCTGTCTGGGCTCAACATGCAGCCTATCTTCAAACCTGTGATAGGGTGGATGAGCAATTTTGCGTGTACACAGAGTGATCTAATAAACAATGAAGTAACGTACATATATGAATTGGTACAAATAGGCAAACAGATGATTTTTGTTTGTTTTTAAAAAAAAGCAAATTATCTTTTTCACCACAAATATGTCTTTATTAGAACCATAAAAGTACAGGTACCATTCAAAAATTTAAGAACTAATAATATCAACTCACCCTTATGGTTGGAATTGATCAAATATTGATCATGTGTGGCACCATGAGCACAAACTCTTCATATAAAGGATGGACGAACAAGGCATGTGGCTTGTCTCAAGTGACAGAATAGATGACAAAGCATATGGCTGATGTCTCTAACCTCTGGCAGGACAGAGAGGTAGGGTGTTCATTCTATTTCCATGCAGGAGCGGCCCGTCCACATGGGCTGAGGAGCCACGCCCCCCACCGTTTTCCAGGAAAGAAGAATGTCTGTAAGGCTGAGCAAAGATCAACCTGACAGATACTCTTCTTGTTCAGGTCAGGCAGCCAAGAGCTGTACTTGAGCTAAACATTGCTGGAGTGAGGATTTCCTAGCCCTGTGGGCGTGACATCTCCTGGCAAAACTGCCTCTAGGCACTCCAACTCGTGACGAGAGGGAGGGTCACTGATTGCCTCGGGCCTGGGCGTTTCAGTTTTAAGCCCAGAAGTGCCCAGGGCTGAGTGTCAATCAGTGACACCTAGTCACAGAGTGGGATATGGTCAGCAGTCTCACTGACCCCATCCCACTCTGTGATGAATGAGGGATTGCTGCCTTCCCCAATGGCTGACCTAAGTTCAGCCAATAGGGGAAGACATGTTATGCAAAAAAATATGTAGCAAGGAGGAACCAATATCTCTTTTTACTTGGTCATAGGGGACTACCTCGCAGTGTATTACCCAGATTAAGTGCGTGAACACTGATTACTATAGAAATAAGTGGGTACTGGTAACTCAGATTTGGTTCATTTTATTTTTGTTTTATAAATGTTTGTGATGTAAATGTCTATATATATGTATTTGTATGTTCTTTTTGTCAAAAACAAAAATAATGATTGATCTTTTCAAAGACTGTCTCCGTGGTATGTGTATTTGTTGAATGAGTTCTTCATAAAGTGTAATAGGACTTTGAACTATTGATAGGGTAATTTGATGTCCCCTATGACCAAGTAAAAAGAGATATTGGTTCCTCCTTGCTAATTTTTTTTTGCATAACATGTAGTTCCTTACCCAGGCATAGGAGGGTGATTTGGGTAAACCCTAGTGCTTTTGTAATAATGGGGGAAGGCAGGCAGCAGTCCCAACCCTCCTGGGACCTCTGAGTCTTCTCTCTGAGAGAGCTGCAGTTAAGGTATGTTTTATGTTTTTTTATGTTTGGTGCGTGCGTGTATGTATGAATGTATGTGTATTTGTGAGTGAGTGTTGTGAATGGGTGTGTGACTGCATTGGTGTGGGTGAGTGTGTATGTGTGCGTATGTGGCCCCCTCACTGGTTAAACTACTGGCCGCCACTGTCTCCATGCCAAATGACAATGTACTAACCTATTTTTATATACCTCAATATAACAGAAACCCTCTTTGCTGCCCGTTCTGGGGTACAAGACACAGGCAGTGCTTTAAATGGGCAGGCACTGTCCGGTGCTGAGTACCTGCTCTTCTTTAATAAAAGAGTACCCGCACATCTCAGCACTGCTGCAATACATTTAGGGAAGAATACCTACACTTCTCAGGAGCAAACAGGTACTCTAAATAGTGAGTTCTTGCATTTCTATAGTTCCATTTAAAGAACTGATCACAGGGAGGCACAGGTGGCCTGAGTTCAAGAGCAGATATGGTGGAGTAACAGATTGTGATGGCTCTAGGAGAACTATATATATATAGCCTTACCCTAAGTGTGAATGAGTGTGCCTAGCCCGTCCTTCATGTTAAGTCAGGGAGAAACTGCCTTAACAAAGCGTGCCATTTCCCCTCAACTTGGGCAGCAAGATGGCTGCCGAGTAGGAGCTCATCCCTGGAGCTCCCGGGTTCTGGGATTACCTTATCGTTAGTTATCCCCCTCATAACCCGGCCATCTGACACCCACACTCAGACATTTGATTCATACTTCACATCACTATGCTGGAACTATGCTGAACCTCATTTTGGATGCCGCTCACCTGAGGAAGTGATCTCCCTGGTCCTTTGAGCCTCACTTCCTCTGCTAAGATGCCCTCGACAGGATTGATTGCCTCGGGAACGTCGAGCCTCGCCTCCCTTTCTACACCACTCACGACAGGACGGACTCCCATGTGAAGGATGTCCTTCGCCTCCTAGATTCTCACCATGGATGGGGTGTTGGTGACCTTGACATGGTGAAGTATAGGCTTCCCAGTCTACCGCCCACCGAAACGACACTGGTGACTGGCACGGGACCTAAGGGGTCGTTGAGCCTTGGATCGCGCTGGTACTGAGCATCCTGTAGCTCATCCCGAAGCCTTGGCTCTGAGGCGGCCCTCCTGCCGGGACTTCCTGCTTCCTCTCCCCGAACCCTCTGCTGTGAGGCAGGTCCTCCTGCTTCCTCATCTCGACGCCTCTGCTGTGTGGCGGCCCTCCGGCCGGGACTTCCAGCCTCGAGCCGGGCCCTGTGGTGCGATGTGGCGGCCTTTAATCTGGCACTACAGGGGCTAGCCTGGCTCGGCTGTGTGTGTAACTGGTGTGGCTGTTCCTAGCCTGGCTCTGCGGCTCTGGAGCCTCTGCCAGCTGCCCTGATCGTGCGGCCGTGGATGAGGGCCGCGGCACTCACAGCCCCACCGAAACCTCTGCTGTGAGGCAGGTTCTCCTTCCGGGTTTTCCTGCTTCCTCATCTTGACGCCATCTGCTGTTAGGCCTGCTGGGACTTCCAGCCTCGAAATGGGCCGTGTGGCGGGAGGTGTTGGCCTTGTAATCTGGCGCGACGGTGGCTAGCCTGGCTCGGCAGTGCCGGAAAACGGTGCAGCTGTTCCTAGCCTGGCTCGGCTGCTTTGGAGCCTCTGCCAGCTGCCCCGATCGTGCGGCCATGGATGAAGGTCGCGGCACGCACAGCCCCCCACGACGAACCAGACCTCCTTCCGGCAGTTGGGCGACGCTTCCTCAGGGCCGCTTGTCCATACCGAGGACGGGGTAAGTGCCCTTCTACTGCACCACCCTGATCTCCAAATTTGTTGATCAGAACCTGCCATAGATGACGCCGGAGGTTCCGATGACTGCGGAGCTCCAGACAGCCTGACTTGGGGGCGAGTCATGCCGCTCCAGTAAACTCGGCCGCCTGAGCACTTGCATTGCTTGGCTGTGGCCCTAACTTCACATGTTAGGAGCATTTTGTGTCTTTTTGATCCGCTGCATTCCTCTGACTGCCTGCCATTTCGTGTCTCTATTTATCGGCATGTCGTGACTCTATCTATCGGCCCCTTCTCAAAATGGCCACCCCAGATGAATCCTGTTTCCCCATTTGAATTGCAATCAGTTAAAGAGGCCCACGGCTATGATTGATCACCACTTCCAGCCTGATTATGAAGGTTAATGTTGCTCTCTGATATTTCCATGGCCTTATTTAAACTATACTATTTATCATACTATACTATATGCTATATATATATATATTTTTGTAAATATATTGAGTATATACTATCTTTACTAATCAGGTGGACATCTTGAAAAGTTATGGTCCTCTGCTGATCTCTTCCTGTCTCACAAGACCCATCCTCGGGTGGGTTGGTGTCTGCAGCTGCCCTTAGGAACCCGCTCTTTTTGGATCTCTACCGATCTGGGGTCTCGGTGTTCATCTTCCTTGGGCTCCTCACTCACCCCCTCCTCATTAGGGTTTCCTCCTAGGCCACCCACGCAGCACCTCACTACCTCAAGGTAAGGCTGGCTGGGATTGGCTAGTAGCATCTGTTTCCACATCTCTAGACACCTGGCCGTGACTCATTGCACTCTAAGCACGACTTTAACACCTATACTATTGCAACTACCATGTGATGGCCATCGTGTACGGTTAGTGACACTTTGTTTGCCACTCGAGCTTCTCCACGGTAAACTTTTCCACTCTCCTCCTGCCCCTCCCGAACCGTAATCATTTGAGGTCCTCGCACAGCTCTTCTTTTGCCCAACTTGTAGGCCATCTTGGAATGGTCAATGACTCTGGGCTATCCACCCGAGCCACCACGATTAAAAGTAAATCCCTCCCACCAGGCAATTCTTCACCGTTGTTGTCCCTCTGCCTCACCTCTAAACCATGCCCGCTCACGCTCAGAGCACACTGGACTCCAGACTAGAGAAGCTAGGTATGAACAGCTACATAATCAACTATCCGACCAACTTGTCCAAAAACTCGGTTAAATCTCTCAACCATGAACTACTCAAAGATAATCCAGTAACCCTTATCTCTGATCCTTACTTTTGCATAAAAAAGGGGCTATTATTAGTGATCTGATATTTTATACAAAAAGAAGAGCCCAGTGGAGAAAGGTGTTCCATTCTCTACTCAAGATCACCTCGGCTAAGAAATTTCCACATGGCCTAAGGCTCACGGCTGTGCCTTCACCCACATACAGAGCGAGTGCCACCATGTCCATTTACAACAATGGGACTATCCTCATACAAGCCTCCGATCGGAATCTGGGTAACTTTGATGACAGCTTCTCCTCCTTCAAAAAATCTCTTGAGCAAAGTAACACTCTTAATTACATTAGGGACGCGAGCCCCCTAACCATCCCTCAGGACTTCCAAGAACTCTATTTGATGAGCCACAGTCAGCTGCTGACTTCCCCTCCTACATTGAACACCACCCATATGGACATAGCGCCTCTACAGCTTGTCTGCACGGACTCACCCCCCCATCTCCCGACCACCCAGACTGGACCGCCTCCACTCCCGGATGGATGGATCAAACGATAGCCTTAGCCCTGATGTTGGACTTGGCCCTTTTTGCAGGTTCATCCCTAAACTTTTTGCCTTTCTCCTAGCCTTTTTTATGACTTGCTGTTGGTGGTTTTAGGCCTCTGGGCACTTTAGCACTGCTGTCCAGTGTAAAGTGCATGCGCTCTCTGTGTTACATATGGTAAGATTGGTCTACACCTGTTTGGCCTATTTAATTTACCTGTCAGTCCCTTGTCAAGTGGTATCTCATATACCCAGGGCTGGTAAATTAAATGCTACCGGTGGGCTTGCAGCGCTGATTGCGCCACCCACCAAAGTAACCTTGCAAACCTATCTCAAGCCTCTGCCATTGCAGGGCCTGTGCGCGCAGTGTTACTGCCGCTGTGACGTGGCACCTAAAGAGTGTGCCATGTCTGTGACCCCCTTTTACTGCATGTCAGTCACCCTTAAGGTAGGCCCTAGCTAGCCCTATGGGCAGGGTGCATTGTAGGTAAAAGATAGGACATGTACCTTAAGTGTGGGACATGTCCTGGTAGTGACAAACAGCCATTTTGGTTTCTCACTACTGTGGGGCTGCCCTCCCATAGGAATGCATTGCGGATTCCCTGATAAGTGTTTCAGTGGTAATTCCTGATATGAGAGGCGCAGCGTGGTCAAGTTTGGTATATTTGGAATAGTGATAATAAATGCTACGCAATGGTGTGCGCAGATTTATTATAACTATTTTAGAAAAGCCACTTTTAGAAGTTGGCATTTCTGTGTGCTATGTGTCTGCCTGCCTGATGTGAATTGCATGTCTGGCTTTTGAGTGACAGGGGCTGTGAGGTGTGTGTGGCTCCAGGAGGGGCAGGGTGAGTCAGCACTAGGCTGAATGGGACATCTGCATTTGGAGTAGTGGGAGGAGTAGTCCCCTGACCCTGAATAGGTTGTGCCTGCCTGGGTGAATGCTGGCTCCGCCCCCCTGTAGTGTGTCTGATGACGAGCCCCCACCTGACAAAGGGGAAGAGGAGCCTGGTAAACAGAGTGCTCCAATTCCCCCCTGAACCAGTTTAGGCTGCTTCCCCCAAGCCCTGTGCCAGGGCAGACAAAGGAATGTGTGATATAAATATAGGGGCTGTGACCCCATGAGTTATGCTGTTCCTGGACTTGCTGGGGGCTTGCTGCTGCTGGGGGCTCAGGAGGAACCGCCACGAGGGCTTGCCTCCCTGCTGGAGGGCCCTGTGTGCTGGCCTCCCTGGGCCCAGCTATGCCCCATGGACCTGAGGACTATAGCGCCTGGAGAGCGCTCACTCTTTATTTTTAGGAGGAGAGGAGCATTTATTTTTGCCTAGCTTTGCAGCGCTGAGCTGTGACTTGTTTGGGGGGAATCCCAATGTGGGAACCCCCCCCATTGATGCCTAGAGAGCGGGTGCCCACCTCGCATTGTGCCTGCCGAGCGGGAGCCTACCCCGCTTTATGAATATTTTTGGGCGGGTGCCCACCCTGTATTATGCACCTAATTTGGCGGGCGCCCACCCCGCAATTGCTTTTCATTCAAAGCGGGAGCCCACCCCGCATTTCACTGCCGAGGGAATCACCGCCGCGGCCTGATCGAGAAAAGCCGCCGACCCAGAAGTCAGGCAAAGCTGCCTGATGTTGGGCAGAGCTGGGAGAGGAAGTCCCGCCCGCCTTAGGATCCGTCCGGAGCCTCGCAGGCTCCACGTTGAAGTCCCGGTCCCAGGAAGTGGGACCGGGCGAAGTGAAGAGCAGAGTTTTCCCCTGCCGTGGAGGGAGTCCAGAGGAGACCAGAGGAGTCCCCAGCAGAGAGCCCGGTGAGTGGGGCAGGCCGGAGCCTCGCAAGCTCCTTTTACGATTCCCACAGTCCCCGAGAGGTCCCAGGAGAGGGGCCAGGCTCGAGGCACATTGTCGGTGCCTGAGCAGACCCACCAGAGAGCGGGCCGCTCCTATGATTGGGGGCCATTTGATTTACAAAGTCCCGGAGTGGGGCTTGGGGGCCATTTGTTTTACAAAGGCCCGGAGTGGGGCTTGGGGGCAGTTTTGTTTAAAGAGCCCCAGAGATGGGATTCATGATTGGCACATTGTCAGTGCCCATTTTCTGAGCGGACCCGCAGGGGAGCGGGCCGCTCCTACGATTGGGGGCATTTTGTTGTAGAGTCCCTGAGTGGGACAGGAGAGGCACAGTCGTGCCAGGGCCTCTTTATTTTATTCACAGCTGCGCCGCACCAGCGCGGGCAGCTGCAACGTTTGGCAGTATTATTTTAGAGTCCCAGTGGGGACCCACCCAGAGGGCACAGTGAGTGCCCATACTCACATTTTGTTTCACAGCTGCACAGCAATTAGTGGCAGCTGCAACGTTTAGGCCAGCGCAATTGCACACTTTTGGATTCTGCTGCATTGGCAGCACTCCCTGACATTTGGGACATAGGGCATTTGAGCCCTCTGAGAAGGCCAGTTGGCCAGGGGGTCAGTTGGGTTGGTAGGGCACCAGGCCCTAATGTGATTTATGTGGTGCCTAGGATAAATGTGATTTATGCACTATGATGTATGCCTCTGATGTTTATGTTTAGGAGGTTATTCCCTAATCTGAGGTTTATGCTTGTGAGTTTATTGCATAATGTGTTTATGCTTATGAGGTTGGTGCATAATGTGTTTTACGCCTAATGTGGTACTGATTGCATGATATGATTTATGTTGCAGGATATAATGCTGAGTCATTATTTTACCAGTAGTTACTGGTAGTGCTTTACATTTTCTACTTGTGCATTTGTGATGGTTCTGACAGTGGCCCGATTGGCCCTGTCAGGTGTATATAATCCCCTGTGAATATTGCCTAGTGCCAGTTGGCACAGTGTAAATGTGTGATTATGTTTCTAATGTGTTTATGATAATACAAAGGCTATTTTTTATATAACCTTGTGTGGAGTTCCTTTTTGTGGTGTGCCTAGTGAGTTGCTGCTGTGTGTGTGTGTTGCGCAAACGCTTTACACATTGCCTCTGGGATAAGCCTGACTGCTCGTGCCAAGCTACCAAGGGGGTGAGCAGGGGTTATCTTCAGCGTGTAACTCCCTTGCCCTTACTAGAGTGGTGGTTTCTGCCTGGCTTTGGCGCAAGCCTTAGCCAACCAGAAATCCCATTTCTAACATTGGTTGTCAACGGTGAGGATAGGACTTGCGTTTGCGCAGTACCACAGCAACAACTGGTTGCACTACAAACTCTGCATTTAGAGAATCACATGTTTGGGGATTATTTCTACTGATTATTTTTCTTCTAAAAGTGTCATTTTTTGAATTGTGTTCTCCTGTTTAACTGTGGGTTGTGTATCTTGCCAAGATGGGGTTAACCTACAATGAGGATAACCTTTTGGAGTACCCCCGGGAGGAGAGAGAAAATGACAAGGGCGGGGACGCCAGTAGGTGGGGAGGATCCCATAGATAGGGAGTCCCTTGCTGGGTCCAGTGCCGGGGGCAGTGCCGCGTCCCTTTCCCTGTCCCCAGAGGAGTGGGTGGATAGGAGGGAAGAAAGGGAGCATCAGCTGGCGTTGGAAAGGCTCAAAGTGGAGCTAGCGCAGCTGAGTGTGGAGGAGAAAAAGCTAGCTCTGGAGGGTAGGTTATCCCCTGAGTGTAGTTTGAGTTGTCTGGATTCACCAGTGAGGGTGGGGTCCAGTGGTGGCAGCAGAAGTGATTCCAGTGTAGGAAGTCCCACTCCCAGTGCCCAGAAGATGGTACCTAGTTCCTAGGAGGAGGGTGTCACATCTGAAGGGTATAGGTTGAGGTTCAGGGGCAGTAAGAAACTGTCTCACCAGTCTTGGGGGGAGTTTGTGGATGAGTGTTGTGATGCACTGGAAGGTTGGGTGATGGGTAGCATGGCAAATGATTTTGAAGGGCTGTTCAATCTGGTTGTCAGAGAGCATGTGTTCAGTAATTGTTTTCCGGGGTTGCACCAAAACCTGTTGGGGTATAAGTTCTCTGATCCCAGGGAGCTTGCACGGGAGGCAGACCTCTGGCTGTGTGCTAGAGGGTCTGAAGAGGCATTGGGGAGTGAGCCCAAAAGGAGTGGCTCAGGTATCTTGAGGTCCTGTGTGGTGGAAGAGGTTCAGAGTAGCCCAGCTAGGTCCCAGTGTAGTGGGAGGGGTAGGGGCTCACGTCCTGTCTCAGTGGAGAAGGAGTGAGTGTGGGACTGTGTGTCCCAAGGTGCCCGAAACCCTGTCTCAGGGCCTGGTGGGTTCCCTAAGGGAACACCAGGTTGGGGGCCTAGGCTGTACTTGCAGGCCATTTGAGGAGGATCTCCTAGTATCAGGAGAACCTGGAGCGTCTGTAAATGGAGCTCCAGTGGTTCTGGTGTCTGGCAGTGACGCTCCAGTTGGGAGGGTGCAGAAGTCCAGGGTGAGGGGTGAGAGGGGGATGTGTTCCCCAGTGGGAGAACCAGTGGGTCAGGGACCAGCCAGAAGGGCTGAGTCTCCTAGAAGTGACCATGGGGACACCACTTCTGTCCTGGGGGATCTTCGCGCACTGTCAGATGGACAGGGGTCGGGGGATCTGCGCCAGGCAGACTGTCACACAACACATTAGTCATGTGTTACCCTCGGGGGGGATACTGTGTGAGTCCCCAGAAGTCCTGGTGTGCCAGGCCATTGCTCAACTGCGGGGTTCAGCCCCAAGGTTGGAAGGCCAGGTTCAGGATCTGCCTGACCTGGAGGGAAGGACATCTGTAATCAGTGTCCTGACCGGTTTGGCTTCCAGGGGTACCGCTCCAGGTGGGAGGGTGCAGAACTATGGAAGGGGGTGCAGAGGGAGGGAGCCCTCGCCTCTGACCCTGGTGCAACCTGAGGGTTTAGACCCTAGGTTGGGAGACTACCACTTCGTGATCAAGAGGAATCGCTGCCAAAGAGAACAGCTGAAGAAGACTGAGGAAAAGTGCTGCCATTGCTGTGTGTCTGGGGGCTGACCTGCAGTTTCTGTTTCTACTGAGGAGAGATCTAAAGGACTGTGCAGTGTGCTTTGTCCCCTGCTTGAAGAGGAACTGTGCTGTGTGCTTTGTTCTTCTGAAGACAAGAGTCTCCAAGGGCCTGAGTGAGCTGGCCTCCTGTTAGGAAGTTTCAGCTGGTGAGAGTTGTGTTCTGAGGGTGCTTCTCCAAGGAGGAGGGTATGGAACCCCAGAAGAAGAGGTAGGGGGAGGAGAGCCTTGCCCATGACTTCTGGTCAGCCTGAGGGTGCGGACCATAGGCTGGAGGATCAGTGGCAGTTTAGAACTGTCCTGATGAAGGGTAGAATGGAGAATGGTCACTATGTGCCAGGGGTTACCACCCCACACTCTGTGAGATGGCAAGGACCAGATATATCTGGATGGCCTAGGGCCTGGTCCTGGCCGTGGACAGCTAGGGAGTACCAGTGGGGTAGCCTAGTTGGTCCTGAGAACTTTGACAGAGGGAACCACGTGGGTTCAGAGTGGCGTAGAACTGGAGGGTGTCCCTGCAGTTTCGGGCCCGCGTCCGTGTTCTATCGCCCAAGGCAGGGAAGCCCATCAAGGTGGTGATTGGTCTACCCTGCGTTTTGGCTGGAAGGGGGTTGTGTTGGACTTGGCCCTTTTTGCAGGGTCATCCCTAAACGTTTTGCCTTTCTCCTAGCCTTTTTTATGACATGGTGTTGGTGGTTTTAGGCCTCTGGGCACTTTAGCACTGCTGTCCAGTGTAAAGTGCGTGCGCTCTCTGTGTTACATATGGTAAGATTGGTCTACACCTGTTTGGCCTATTTAATTTACCTGTCAGTCCCTTGTCAAGTGGTATCTCATATACCTAGGGCTGGTAAATTAAATGCTACTGGTGGGCTTGCAGCGCTGATTGTGCCACCCACCAAAGTAGCCTTGCAAACCTATCTCAGGCATCTGCCATTGCAGGGCCTGTGCGCGCAGTGTTACTGCCGCTGTGACATGGCACCTAAAGTGTGTGCCATGTCTGTGACCCCCCTTTTACTGCATGTCAGTCACCCCTAAGGTAGGCCCTAGCTAGCCCTAAGGGCAGGGTGCATTGTAGGTAAAAGATAGGACATGTACCTTAAGTGTGGGACATGTCCTGGTAGTGACAAACAGCCATTTTGGTTTCTCACTACTGTGGGGCTGCCCTCCCATAGGAATGCATTGGGGATTCCCTGATAAGTGTTTCAGTGGCAATTCCTGATATGAGAGGTGCAGCGTGGTCAAGTTTGGTATATTTGGAATAGTGATAATAAATGCTACGCAATGGTGTGCGCAGATTTATTATAACTATTTTAGAAATGCCACTTTTAGAAGTTGGCACTTCTGTGTGCTATGTGTCTGCCTGCCTGATGTGAATTGCATGTCTGGCTTTTGAGTGACAGGGGCTGGTGAGGTGTGTGTGGCTCCAGGAGGGGCAGGGTGAGTCAGCACTAGGCTGAATGGGACACCTGCATTTAGAGTAGTGGGAGGAGTAGTCCCCTGACCCTGAATAGGTTGTGCCTGCCTGGGTGAATGCTGGCTCCGCCCCCCTGTGGTGTGTCTGATGACGAGCCCCCACCTGACAAAGGGGAAGAGGAGCCTGGTAAACAGAGTGCTCCAATTCCCCCCTGAACCAGTTTAGGCTGGTTCCCACAAGCCCTGTTCCAGGGCAGACAAAGGAATGTGTGATATAAATATAGGGGCTGTGACCCCATGAGTTATGCTGTTCCTGGACTTGCTGGGGGCTTGCTGCTGCTGGGGGCCCAAGAGGAACCACCACGAGGGCTTGCCTCCCTGCTGGAGGGCCCGGTGTGCTGGCCTCCCTGGGCCCAGCTATGCCCCATGGACCTGAGGACTATAGTGCCTGGAGAGCGCTCACTCTTTATTTTTAGGAGGAGAGGAGCATTTATTTTTGCCTAGCTTTGCAGCGCTGAGCTGCGACTTGTTTGGGGGGGAATCCCAACGTGGGGATCCCCCCCATTGATGCTAAGAGAGCGGGTGTCCACCCCGCATTGTGCCTGCCGAGCGGGAGCCTACCCCGCCTTATGAATATTTTTGGGCGGGTGCCCACCCCACGTTATGCACCTAATTTGGCGGGTGCCCACCCCGCAATTGCTTTTCATTCAAAGCGGGAGCCCACCCCGCATTTCACTGCCGAGGAAATCACCGCCGTGGCCCGATCGAGAAAAACCGCCGACCCGGAAGTTAGGCAAAGCTGCCTGATGTTGGGCGGAGCAGGGAGAGGAAGTCCCGCCTGCCTTAGGATCCGTTCGGAGCCTCTCAGGCTCCACGTTGAAGTCCGGTCCCAGGAAGTGGGACTGGGCGAAGTGAAGAGCAGAGTTTTCCCCTGCCGTGGAGGGAGTCCAGAGGAGACCAGAGGAGTACCCAGCAGAGAGCCCGGTGAGTGGGGCAGGCCGGAGCCTCGCAAGCTTCTTTTCCGATTCCCACAGTCCCCGAGAGGTCCCAGGAGAGGGGCCAGGCTCGAGGCACATTGTCAGTGCCTGAGCGGACCCGCCAGAGAGCGGGCCGCTCCTACGATTGGGGGCCATTTGAATTACAAAGTCCCAGAGTGGGGCTTGGGGGCCATTTGTTTTACAAAGTCCCCGAGTGGGGCTTGGGGACAGTTTTGTTCAAAGAGTCCCAGAGAGGGGCTTCATGATTGGCACATTGTCAGTGCCCATTTTCTGAGCGGACCCGCAGGAGAGCGGGCCGCTCCTACTATTCGGGGCATTTTGTTGTAGAGTCCTTGAGTGGGACAGGAGAGGCACAGTCGTGCCAGGGCCTCTTTATTTTATTCACAGCTGCGCCGCACCAGCGCGGGCAGCTGCAACGTTTGGCAGTATTATTTTAGAGTCCCAGTGGGGACCCACCCAGAGGGCACAGTGAGTGCCCCTACCCACATTTTGTTTCACAGCTGCACAGCAATTAGTGGCAGCTGCAACGTTTAGGCCAGCGCAATTGCGCACTTTTGGATTCTGCTGCATTGGCAGCACGCCCTGACATTTGGGACATAGGGCATTTGAGCCCTCTGAGAAGGCCAGTTGGCCAGGGGGTCAGTTGGGTTGGTAGGGCGCCAGGCCCTAATGTGATTTATGTGGTGCCTAGGATAAATGTGATTTATGCACCATGATGTATGCCTCTGATGTTTATGTTTAGGAGGTTATTCCCTAATCTGAGGTTTATGCTTGTGAGTTTATTGCATAATGTGTTTATGCCTATGAGGTTGGCGCATAATGTGTTTTACACCTAATGTGGTACTGATTGCATAATATGATTTATGTTGCAGGATATAATGCTGAGTCATTATTTTAACAGTAGTTACTGGTAGAGTTTTACATTTTCTACTTGTGCATTTGTGATGGTTCTGACAGTGGCCCGATTGGCCCTGTCAGGTGTATATAATCTCCTGTGAATACTGCCTAGTGCCAGTTGGCACAGTGTAAATGTGTGATTATGTTTCTAATGTGTTTATGATAATGCAAAGGCTATTTTTTATATAACCTTGTGTGGAGTTCCTTTTTGTGGTGTGCCTAGTGTGTTGCTGCTGTGTGTGTGTGTTGCGCAAACGCTTTACACATTGCCTCTGGGATAAGCCTGACTGCTCGTGCCAAGCTACCAAGGGGGTGAGCAGGGGTTACCTTCAGCTTGTAACTCCCTTGCCCTGACTAGAGTGGTGGTTTCTGCCTGGCTTTGGCGCAAGGCTTAGCCAACCAGAAATCCCATTTTCACACCTGATTACCTCTATAACACTTCCTTCACTCCCCTTCCTCCTGTCACTCTCCTAGATAATTCTATCTTTCCACAGCAAACTCTCCCACTCTCCACTCTGATGGCAGTTATCCCTAACCACATTAATAGCAAGGGACCTCACACCTTTGAGGGAATCCTCATTCCTTGAACCTTTCTCCCCCTCCACCCTTGCTCCTCCCCCGCTCCAATTTGGGCTCCCCCTTTCAGCTCCCTTTTGACCAACAGCTTGGGAAATCCTTCTCAGAGGACGGCCCGCCTCCTCCACTACCCAACAGCTATGATCCCCAATCCGGCCCCGCCTCTAGGCTTAATGAAATAAATCTGGAACTTCTATAACTCAAAACTAACATACAAAAACTCATAAACAACACCTCGGAGCTGGCCCGTGACCTATCTTCGAACAAGACCTCGCAGGAGATCCTGCAAATGAACAACCAATACCCCAAACTACCAACTCCTTCCATTATGCCATTGATCGACCATGGGCAGAATACGCCTGTTCAGAACTGGAGTACTTCTCCCTACCCTAAAGCCCCATCTAGACCCAAGAATCGCCTATCTGAACCGGACATTCTCTCCCTCCTCCGAGACTACAACTCCTCTCTATCGGTCAAACAAGTCTTTACTGGAACCACTCAAACTGCCCCTCTAAACTCTCCTGGAGCTACTAATCACAAGCAAATCATAGCTGAGGCTATACAATCCATTCCATCTAACCGACACAGAGCGCCCAGACACAATGCTAATGCCTTAAACATTGCTAACTTTATGCAAATCCCCATTACTCAGCCTTCTACCACTGACCACAAATCACACCTGAAATGCATGTTGCTTAACTGTAGATCAGCTGTGAAACATGCTACGGACCTTGCTGATCTCATCCTAGATTAGGAATTAGACCTCCTAATCCTCACTGAAACTTGGCTTAATGGCTCCTCAGGTCCTATCCTTGACATCCTAATCCCTCCTATCTACAACATTATTAGACGCGACCGAGTTAAGAGACCGGGACGGGGCATAGCCTGTGTTTACCACAACAGTCTCTCAGCAAGTCAGTCCCCCTCTGCAACTCTCTCAACCTGTGAATATATGTGCATAGACATCATCAGCAAACATAGACCCCCATGCAACCTGCACATTTTTTACCATCCTCCTGGTGATAACTTCCCTCTGACCGAACAAACTATGGAAACCATCTCGTCCAACCTTGGTCTCCACAGCCCCCAGATCTTCCTTGGTGACTTCAATCTTCGCTGGAATGACCAGGTGGTGATCAGTCTCAAAAACCTCCTGGCTGACCTCAACCTGACGCAATTCTGTGATAGCCCAAGTCACAACTTAGGCTCGAGCCTCGATCTAATCATCTCCAATCCCAACTCCATTCAGCTTGAATCTATTGACCCGTGTGACTTGTCGGATCATCACTATATCACCTTCCAAATCCTAGAAAGTTGGAACTCCAAAAGAGGGCAACCTTTAAAACAAAAACACTGGAAAAGATCGCTGCATAACACAAACGTAAATGAGCTAATTTCCCACTGCAATCTGTCCCTCCCGCCGCCTGCTTGCATGTCTGAAGTTCACGAACTCACTGAACACTACAACAACTCCCACTTGACTGCCCTGAATGCAATTGCCCCCTTCAACTAAAAAGTAAGTCCAACAAAGACTCCAAACCATGGTTCAATGACAGCTTAAACGCAGATAGACGCAACCTGAGATTAGCAAAACGTTCCTGGAGATCCTCTCCATCTATTGATCTCCTTAAGATTCTAAGACTAAGAAGGAGTAGGTACAACAAGCACATCAGATCATCCCATCATAGATCTACTAGTCCCAAGATCATTCGACTAGATAGACGCAAAAAAACGGGAGGTGGAATAGCTTGCATCTATCACAACACACTTTCATTACGCCAATTGGAAACATTAGCAACATGTGAATATCTTAGCATCAATATCTCTGGCAACAACAAATCCTTTGTAATATACATGCCTTTTATCACCCTCCGGGCGATAACTCATTGTTCATCGAACAAATCATGGAAATTATCACAATGAATGATAATCTTCAAGGACCCAAGATCTTTCTTTGTGATTTCAATCTACACTGGAATGACCTGAACGACCCCTCAGTGAATAGCCTAAAATCCTTCTTATTAAACAATGAGTTGTCCCAAATTTGCGACAGACCAACACACAACAAGGGTGAAACTCTGGACCTTATCATCTCTAAGTCGGACACTATCACTCTAGAGTGTATTACCCCATGTGACTGGACAGACCACTAACGCATAACCTTCCTCATCAACTTAAAAGCGATCCCAAAGAATAGCCAACTGAAGAAAATAAAACATTGGAAAAGAAATCTCCGTAACATAAACCACAATGAACTAACCGTCCTATGCAATAACACCTTGATCCCACAGACGAACATGGAGGATGTCAATGACCTCACAGACTACTACAATACCTCTATACGCTAAATCATGGACTCCATCGCGCCCCTTCAACAGAAAAATATTTCCAATAAAAATTCAAAACCATGGTTCAATGATAACTTGAACACAGAAAGACGCAACGTTAGAACAGCAGAAAGAGCTTGGAGATACTCCCCATCCGTGGAATCACTAAAACGCCTAAGATCAATGAGGAACGCTTACAATAGAAGAATAAGACAAGGGAAAGCTAATTTTATAAGAACACAGCTCGACCAAGCCAGAAATAGACCCAAATAACTATTCGAAATATTCAAGCAACAATCACGCAACTCATCAAACCCATTAGACTCTGGATCCAGCACCCTTCCAAACTGCGAAGAACTGGCCACCTTCTTCAAGGAAAAACTACAAAAATTGAGAACGAACTTCAACTAGTGAAGGAGACACTACCGGCTACTCCAGTCAGTCTCTCACACACCTCCCAATTCACAGAAGGGAAGGAACCACCATGGCCCCCCTCCAAAAACAATGCCACTTGGAACACCTTCTCCCCAATCTGCGAACATGAAATGTACAACATTCTTTCTTCTTTAAACCCATCTAACCACTTTATGGACCCTCTACCTCCCAGCATATTCAAAGAGATCAAAACCTGAATTCTCCCACCATGATCCAAGATTGTAAACACCTCACTACGTCAAGGCACTATCCCTGACTGCCTAAAAGTAGGACAAGTAACACCCATCTTAAAAAAACCTAGGGCAGACTGCTCCGATCCTAACAACTTCCGGCCCATCTCCAACATCCCCACGCTGGCAAAACTCTTAGAAAAATGCGTACAGAACCAACTCTGCAATCACATAGAAAACTTCCAACTCCTCGATCAACACCAATCAGGCTTCCGTCAACATCACAGCACGGAAACTGCCCTTACTCATATAGTAGATGACATACTAAAAATGCTGGATCATAATGAATCATGCCTTCTAATATTGCTGGATTTATTGGCTGCCTTTGACACCGTCAAACACGACGACCTATTGAAACTACTGGAACAAAGGATGGGCCTATCAGGGGTCGTATTACAATGGTTCTCTTCATTCCTCCAAAACAGATCCTTAAGAGTCAAAATGAATCAATCTCTCTCCAAGTCCCACGCGATCACTCTTGGCGTTCCTCAAGGATCCTCCCTATCACCCATTCTCTTTAACCTATTCCTGGAACCACTGGCAAACATCCTAAAAGCTGCTAACATCCACTACCATATGTACGCTGATGACACTCAGCTGTATCTCAAAATCACCTCCCCAGAGGACATCATATCCCTCAATTCCATCCTACAAAACACGCACCTCTGGCTCACGGTTAACCATCTCAAACTCAAAGCGGCCAAAACTGAATTTCTTCTCATCTCGCCGCCGAATAACATCCCCAAGATTTATCTATGGATGAAACATCTTACAGCCCTCAATTTCTCGCCCCACATCATAAACTCTGCCAGATCTATAGGCATTACGTTAGACAAACACCTAAATATGCAGGATCACATTAGTGTAGCCACTAAAGGAGCAAACTACCAACTGAGCATTCTGGGGGAACTTAAACCCCACCTACCACACGAAGACCTAAAACAAGCAGTCCAAGCTCTAGTATTGCCCAGGCTGGATTACGGTAGTGCCACACTATGTGTCCTACCCTGATACAAACTGGCCCCTCTAAGAGCCTCCATCAACGCAGCAGCAAGATTCGTCCTCGGAACTAAAAGAAACACGCACATCTCACCAGCCCTAAAATCCTTAAACTGGCTACCATACAAAGCAAGAATCCAACTGAAAATTGCATGCATGACGCATAAAGCGGTACACTTCAATACCCCCAGTTGCCTGGCCCAAAAGCTAGAAAAATCAGGGGCAGCAGATCCTCACAAAGTGCGCTCACCTTGCTTCTGAAACCCCAACATACCCACAAAAAGAAAACGAGCACCAGAGCATTCTCAGCTATCGCACCCAAGATCTGTAACTCTTTACCACCGGACCTTCGATTAATTTCTCTACCGCCTCCTTCAAAAAAGAAGCCAAATCGTATCTACTGACTAAGTTTTTACCCTAAGTCAATATATCGGTGACATTGAAAAGGTTTAGATACCAAACTCTTATGTGGACTTTCCTTCCTAGGACTGACTTTAATACATCCCAATCCTTGTTATCCTATTTTACTGTATGATATGTTCGGTTCTCACGCATATGTTTTCCTGTTTACCAGACCAATTGTTACTCGTCTTCTCGTCATGTAAAGCGGTCTGATACCCTCGAGGGTCACGTTCGCGCTATACAAAACTTTATAAATAAAATAAATAAATAAAATAAATCAGATAGGCGAAAGCGACCTTCTTCAAATCCCAACTGGACAAAGCTAAAAATCGACCCAAAAGGCTGTTTTAACTGATTAAGTTACAAGCCAATAACACGCCTATCCGATCTCCTCTCATCTCCTGCCCTCAGCCAAACTGCGATGACTTTGCCGACTTCTTCCTTGAAAAGTCGAGCAAGATTGAATCGAATCTAAGGTCTGCCCTGATCGATCTATCACTCGCTCCGGACTCCTCCTTACCCACGCTGCTTCTCATTGTGCCCTGTCGCTCCCCTAAAAACAATGCCTCTTGGAATTCAATTCACACCCCTCAACGACACATCAATCTTCAACATTCTCGCGACCTTGAAACCTTCAAATCACTTCAATGATCCCCTCCCCCCCAATTTCTTTAAAGAAATGATAATATCTCTAGTCCAGCTCTGGACCAAGATTATCAATGCTTCTCTCCTTCAAGGTGAGATCCCTGACTGCCTGAAGTTGGGTCTGGTTCTGCCTATTCTTAAAAAACCGACAGCGGACCCTGAAGATCTGAATAATTTTCGCCCAATCACAAACATCCCTACGCTGGCAAAACTCCTTGAGAAATGTGTTCATGAACATCTGTGTAACCACATTGAGGAAATCCAACTTCTTGATCAATTCCAATCTGGCTTCCGTCACGGCCACAGCACCGAAACAGCCATCACTCACATAGTTGACGACGCACTCACAATGCTTGACCAGAACGAATCTTGCCTACTAATCCTACTGGGGCTCTCAGGCATTGTACTAAAATGGTTTGCCTCCTTTCTCATTAACAGAATGCAGAGAGTCAAATCCAATCAAACTCTTTCCAACTCGAGTCCCTGTACTCTGTGGGTGCCACAAGGGTCCTCTCTCTCCCCCACACTTTTCAATCTATTTATTGAACCTCTTACTGTAATCCTCAAATCATCTAACATCCAATATCACATGTATGCTGATGACACCCAATTGTACATGAAAATCTCTTCCCCTGAAGATATTAAGATACTCAATGGAACCCTGCTCAAAACCCAAAATTGGTTAACCTCCAACCACCTCAAACTTAACGCCCTCAAAACGGAATTCCTACTTATCTCACCGTCCAAGCAAACCCCCATTGTGGAGAAATATGTGAAAAACCTCTCCGCTCTCAACTGCACACCTCACATCATTGACTCTACGAAATCGCTAGGAATAGTGCTGGATAAGAACTTAAACATGCAGGATCACATCAGCGCATCTAACAAAGGAGCGAATTTCCAATTGAGCATCCTCAGGAAACTTAAACCCTTCCTTCCCCATGATGACTTCAAAGCTGCGATGGAAGCGTTAGTCAACTCACGGTTGGAATACGGTAGTGCCACACTCTGAGGGCTACCGAGATGGGAGACATCCTTTACATCGCATGCAATACATCGCATGCCATTACAACGCGGTCGTTACAATGACCACGTTGTTACATCGCAAACCATTACAACGCAAGTCGTTACAACGACTTGCTGTAGGGAGCAGAAGGTGTTGGATTTAAAATCCAACACCTTCCCTACTGTTGCAGAGACTGGAGTTGGAATAGTAAATTATACTATTCCAACATCCAGCGCCCCCTACAGCAAGTCGTTGTAATGACTTGCGTTGTAATGGTATGTGATGTAACAACGCGGTGTTTGTAACGACCGCGTTGTAATGGCATGCGATGTATCGCATGCGATGTAACATCGCATATTCTACCAAGATACAGATTAGCCCCCCTCAGAGCATCTCTGAATGCGGCGGCTAGGCTCATCACTGGCTCCAAGAAATCCAACCACATTTCTCCTGACCTGAAATCTCTTAACTGACTTCCGTTTGAGGCAAGGATTCAATTAAAACTTGCATGTATGACTCATAAAGCACTGCATTTCAACACTCCTTTGTACCTGGAAAATAAGCTCGAACTGTCAGGCGGTGCCCGTTCCTCAAGGAGCTCCAGCACCTTGCTTCTCAAGCTGAAGAAATTTAAAAAAATGAAAACCTACAATCGTACATTCTCAGGTATTGCCCCGAGAATCTGGAACTCCCTTCCTCCGGAAACTAGACTGATTCCTTCTACACTTGCCTTCAAAAGGGAAGTGAAAACTTTATTGATGAACACCGTGCTGAGCTAAAAACTTTTGCCCTTTTGTCTCCTATCATGTACCGCTGATTAATGGCCTACTTGGCAATTGTATTGCCCCATCGCCTGCCTCTTTTATGTCATTCTGTTGTCATTTTTTACCAGCTGTTATTGCTTTATATCATTGCTTTATAGGTTCCTCAACTCTTATGTAAAGCACTCTGATACCCACTAGGGTCATGTTCGCGCTATATAAAACTTTTAAAAATAAAAATAAAATAAAAGTCGAACCACGCTTGCATTAACCACGCTTATGCCTTAACAATACATATGTGTGGCCCGGCAGTCATCTTTGTGGTGCCGCAATTTTTTCTTTGCCGACTGCGGTCTAGCTCCAAGTGACACGGGCCAATTTAAGATGGCCCGGTAATGGACGCGCAGCGGCTAGGTAGGGGCTTGGGTTCTTTTTTAAAACCATCCTTTGCTGCTCGTTTTGCCCAACTATTAGGTTATTGTACTTTTAATTGCTACAGTTCCTCCATATGCTGCTTAATATTATTTCTTCACCAAACCATGATACTGGAATGATTTCTCATATCGATTTTAAATTTTTCTGCTTGTTCTACTTTTAACATTTTGTGTCTGTTGTGGGAACAAGTTGTTTGGGGGGAATTGGGGTGGTGTGCATTTACCTGTGGGCTGTAGGAAAGCATATGTTTAATTGCTGTTTCCTAGCCTGGTGGGCATCTTTGTGGTGCAGCAATTATTTCTTTGCCGACTGTGGTCTAGCTCCAAGTGACATGGGCCTATTTAAGATGGCTCGGGAGCGGCCATGCAGCGGGTGCGCTGCTGGCGCGTTGAAGGCACACCAAAGCCAAGCCTGTCTGCGTCCGGCTGGGGCCAGGAGCCACAAACCCTGGTCTCCGTCTGCTGAAGAGACTAGCTTACACTGCAGACCAACTAAAGGCTTTACAACCTGTCCACTCTACGGACTGCCAGATCATTGTTTCTGGGGTGAGTCTATCAGCTTGTAATAACTGCGACTTTGCATGTTTTATTGAAGCAAATAGTAGTACTAGCAATGCCTGGCTCTCACCTATAGCCAATAGCACCCATCATGGCGAATCATAGCTGTGAGTCTCCTGGAGGATCTAGTCCAACAAGAGAATTCTGGTTCTTTAATTTGAATTGTCGATCTCTCCCGAAACATAAACAACACCTATTTAATTTTGTATGGGATTCCCAGCCCGACGCACTGTTTTTTACTAAGACATGGCTGCATGAGGGCTCTTCACCAGATGTAATTATGGCTCTCCCACCAACTACGCTATAGTTTAGAAAGATAGACATGATAGGACAGGCGGTGGGATTGCGATTATTTTTTTAAATGACCTTCTATGTAAAATTGAAGATTCTCTGCTCCCTGTCTATGAAGCTTTTTGCTTTACGCTTTTGCCTAAATTCACATTTTCAGGAGTATTGCTGTATCGTCCCCGTGGCTACGCTGGTAATTGGTGCACCTCTCTGCCAGATTTGCTAGCTCCACTTATATTAAAATTCGGCACATTTTACATTACTTGGTGATACTAATGTTCATTTAGAAGACCCTAAGTGCAAGCTGGGCTCCACTCTCATAGAGGATCTTGGTGTCTTCAGCCTAAATCTGTGCAACACTGGTACCACTCATTTGGCCGGCCATCTACTAGATTATGTCTTTTCCAATGTCCTGGATTTAACAACTGCCCCTCCTTTGTCACTGTTGTGGTCTGACCATTTTGCTGTGCCTTTTACTATTAGAATCCCGCCCAGTCTTTCAACATCATTCCCTAACCAACCCTTTAAATCAAGGAATTGGATGAAATGGAATATTCCAGCACTGAATAATTTATTACATCATAAAAAGACCAGTTTTAAAACAAATGATGGATACTGATTCCGACCTGGTTCATAATTGGCTTGCAACAGCTGTAGAGCAAACCCTGCCTGCTACTGTCAAACGCTCTGGTCGGTCCTTGCCGCCAGCCCCTTGGTTTAGTGATGCGCTGAAATATGAAAAACAACAGTGCAAGGCTCTTTAAAGGGTATGGCGTAAGTCCTACGCAGAGGAAGCTAAAAGCCAGTATAGAGCAGTGCTAAAAAATATCATGGCCTCTGCAAACTGGCAAGGGCTGCGTATTATTCAGACAAATTTGTAAGTGCCAAAAATTGTTCTAAAACCTTGTTCAAGGTGGTCGAAGAATTACCGAACCTCTGCAATCTGCATTCAACTCCCTCGCTCACCTCCTCGCAATGCAAGGAGCTAGCTTTCTTCTTTAATCAAAAAGTAGAAAATATTATTTCTCAAATGGTTCTAGACGGCACTCAAGAAGGTCAGCCAGATGTTACCATGACTAATTCGGATTTCCAGAAACCTATGCATGCAGATTGTTGTGGTGTTATGATTAATGCAGAGGTAGCACCTAAACTAAGGACTTGGTCCTTGCTGTACACCGCGACCTTTAATACCATTCTACAGTCTAATAGAACAGGTTTCCCTCTGGACCCCCTACCCCCTAATATGATCACCCAACTTGACTCCAATTTCTTATTCTTAATAAGAGATCTTCTTAATTCTCTCTCAGGGAGGAGTGGGTCCCCCAGAAATAGAAACATGCCATGGTCTTCCCCCTTCTGAAAAAAGCGAATCTGGACCCGACCAACATGTCCAACTTTCGTCCCATTTCTCTCCTTCCAATTTTCTCCAAAGTCCTAGAAAAACATATTAACGAGCAGATGTCTTCATTTGTGGAGGCTCGGAATTTTCTTCACAGCTCTCAATCTGGTTTCAGGGCTGAGCACAGCATGGAATCCGCCCTGTTGGACGTGACCGAATGTCTGAGGCAGCGCCTTGATGAAGGGGGACCGGTTGCGCTTATTTTGTTAGACATCAGAACAACCTTTGATAAGGTGTCTCACTCGATTCTGGAGGAGAGACCGGCTGCCCTGGGCCTGGAGGGCCCTGCTTTGGCCTGGCTTAGTTAATTCTTAACGGATCGTACATTCCAAGTTTTCTCGTCAACTGCCAGATCTGAGACTCATACCCTGGGGTCAGGAGTTCCCCAGGGTTCAGTGTTGAGCCCTCTATTGTTTAACAACTACGTCCGCCCTTTAGCGGATAAATTGGAGAGCTATGGTTTGACAATTTCTTCCTATGCAGATGACACTCAGATCATCTTTACTCTGTCTTCTGAACAGAACCATAGACCTTCACCGTTAAGCCTGGGCCTGAGTTGTGTCTCCTCTTGGATGAATAAAAACTCTCTCAGGCTCAATGGTGATAAGACTGAGGTCATAATTCTGGGAAAAAACTCCTCGCTTTGAGGCCCTCATCTTTGCCCCGACTCTCTAGGGGTCTTGCCTACTCCATCGCAGACAGTTAAAAATCTGGGCTTCCTTCTGGATGATAAATTGTAAATGAAGCCTCTGTTGGCAATGGTGACAGCCACCTGCTTTGCAAAGCTTAAATGGCTAAGAAAGATCATCTGGATGATCCCAGCTTCTGCTCAAAGGACTGTGTTCCAGGCTTTCATTATAGCGAGACTGAACTATGGCAGTGTGCTGTATCTGGGAGCTAAAAGGACAATTGATGGACAGAATGCTGATCAATGTCAAACATTCACCCCAGTACAGGGATCTGGGCCAAAATCCATAGTGTTTTTGCTCCCCATGCCAATCCAGTTTAAACCCAGCCATATGCAAACCAGTCTTGACCCTGTTCCCCATGGAAACAGTCCAGCCCGAACTGCCAGGCCAAGTCCTTCCTGGACTGGAAACAAGCATCCTGGGACTGGTTTCGGGGCATCACCCCTCATCAGCCAGGCTAGCTTGACTCCAGTGGCATGGAGAGCACAGGACCCACGTCTCGGCATACCCGTCCCACTCGGGGTGACAAATGCAAAACAGGACAATTGATGGTCAGAATGCTGATCAATGTCAAACATTCACCCCAGTACCGAGATCTGGGCCTAAATCCATCGTTTTTTTGCTCCCCATGCCATGACAAAGCTACTACCCGCTGGTTGCAAATAGTTTAGAATTCAGCCCGTCTCCACGAGCTTCACTGGATCACAATCCCGAACCAGATCCAGTTCAAAACTTTATGCTTTATGTTTAAGGCTAAAGCAAGAACTGGTCCTCAATATATTCAGGACTTGGTCTAGCTTTACCAACTTTCTCGCTCTTTGCGATCTATGAATCACTCTCTATTTAGCGTGCCTAGGTTTTGTTTGTTTTGCATGAAAGGTCACTCCTTCTCATATTTAGGGCCAAAACTCTGGAATTCTCTCCTAGGCTCACTGAGAAAATGTACATCTCTCTTGGCTTTTGGCAAAGGCTTGAAGACCTGGCTCTTCTAACTTAGGAACCTTTTTCCTACCTGCCTTGCACCGGGAAACCCCTTGGGGTAGCTGTGCGCATTACAAATCTAAATCTAAGCGTGGTTAAGGCAATGCGCAGTCTAAATGCAGAGCGGATGGGCAGGCAGAGGAAGACAGGAAGAGGAAGGATAGGGAGAGGATGAAGTGAGGTAAGTGGGACTAGAGCTGGGTCTCGGGGGAGGGGGGTAGTTTTTTTCAGGGTGGGGTGGTTTTTAGGGCTGGGGGTTTGGAGTTGTTCATAGGGGAGGGAGCAGTTTTAGACCTCAGGGCAGGGGGGCTGGATAGGGGTACTTTACAGGTGTAGGGGACAGTTTTTAGGGCTCAGGGCGGGGGCTGGGGTCGGGGTAGTTTTTAGGGCATGGGGTCAGCTTGTAGGGCGCAGGGTGGGGCGAGGGAAGGGACAGTTTTCTGGGCTGGGGCAGTTTTAAGCATCAGGGCGGGTGGTGAGTCGGGGAAATTTACAGGGGTAGGGGTCAGTTTTTAGGGCTCAGGGTGGGGAGGGCTGGGGTCGAGGTCGTTTTTAGATCGTGGGGACAGTTTTAGGCCTCAGGGCGGGGGGGGCTGGGTCGGGGTACTTTACGGATGTGGGGTACAGTTTTTAGTGCTCAGGGAAGGGGGCTGGGGTCAGGGTAGCTTTTAGGTCATGGGGTTAATTTTAGGGCTCGGGGTGGGGAAAAAGGGACAATTTTCAGGGCTGGGGCAGGCGTATGATCTTTAGCACACATGTCCCTTTATCAAACATGATTTTACCACATAATTGCATGGTAAAGGCATGCGTGGTAAAGGCATGCATGGTAAAGACGCGGTCGTAGTTAACACCGCGTGGTTCCGGCATGCGTTGTTCCATCATCCAACCTAAGTCAGGAGGGGTGGTGGCAGGGTCAAACCGGGACAGACGAAAGTCACTGGCACCAAAATAAAAGTGACCCCCAGTAGCAAATCAGATTGATAAAAACGGGAACCACTTTCTATAATTAGAGGCAGAATTCATCTTATAAAGGCATGCTTTATATGTGTTTTGCAAGATATGACTGACTACATGCATTTGTGCTTGCTGCAGGCAATCATTGTGATAATATCAGATCAGGGAAATCCACAGGGAAAACCGTCCAACCAGACCATAAAACAGAACTTCAAACAGCCATAACACAATGCCACCCACTGACTTGTTAGTGACCTGTCAGAAGAGTCCTTCTGGCACTGCCAGTTTGCCCTACAGGTCAGTCTGACCCTCGGTGCTGGAAAGAAATGTGGGCCTGCACCTGGCTGCTTCACCCTAACTGTGCGAAGCAATAAGACATGGAGTGTGATGAATGACACCTGTAGAGGGAGGAACATAAAATAAATAACACATTAACATTTCATGCAGTATTAAGCACCTGCTATTGAATAAACCTCAGCAAACATTTGTAAATACCACTCCTGAAAAGAATATGGCAGCATGGTTTAAGCAAACAAACATGCAGCAATTGAGTTGAGTTTCAGCAGGGTCAGCTAACCAGTCCTTGAACCACTAATAGGCCAGTGGACAGTTCATGCAGGGCAACAAATAAAATTTTAAATTGTAATAGTTTTTCTCCATTATGACATGTTCAAAATTTCCCCTTGCGCTCATGGTCCCCGAGAATGTGATAAATGACTATTGCCCTTGGTAGAATTCAAATTGTAAAAAAAAAAAAAAAGAGATGGTCTTATATTATTTTTTATACTTTCAAAATGTCCACCACGTTGCATTATGGAATTTGGAGGCCATCTTGCAAGAATAAAAAAAAAACTTTTCAAGATCAGAGAATTATATTTTCTAGAATTTTTAGATGGCCACCATGTTGCATTTACACACAACTCGACAGCCTTCTTGGAAGTATAGAAAACACCCTTTGAAGACAGCCGACCACCACTACTGCCTTTGCTAATGCTGGCACAATTTTTAAAGCACTGGCAAAGCCAATAGTGCTCAGAACAAACTATTGGAAAAGCAATACAAACTGGCTTTGTCAATGCTTTTTGCTCTTCGCCCTTCACCTAAGCCCTTAGAAGCAAAAAGGAGACTATTGAGGGATTAATGTGGATCGAGGAGAGAAAATTGTGATGTTATTGGGTCAAAGGATGCACAATGTCACTTAAACTACCCAGGGCAGGCTTTAGCGCTCCTGGCGCCCAGTGTGACTATGTTTGTTGGCACCCCCATGGCCTCCTTCTGCATGAATTCCCTCACAACCACCCCTTAACACTGACCCTCGAGTACCCATAACCACTCTCTGACTTGCTTTCCTTTTGTTTTATAGCGTCACTCATACCAGTGTAAGGCGTCAGAGAAGTTTACATCACATACTTATCACACAGAGACAATCAATCATACATGTGTAAATTAGTGTATAGGAAATGTTACATAAAAAAGAGAACTACAAGGTATAGGAGTCAGATGTCATCCATACTAGTAGGCAGTATAGTTTAAGATTGATCTGGAGAAGCAAACACTCAGAATTTAAAACGTTACACCATGGTTGGGGGTTCTCTTTACTAATAATAATTAATTTCTACTCAAATGAACTCTTTTTGGAATATTAGGATAATGAAACACTGGGGAAAAAAATCATAACGCTCTTACCTATACCATGCAGTTTCAACACAGCTCTTTGATGACAGTTAATAGCTCACTGTTCTAAAATTAGGATTTTAATTTATAATTCGCAATTAACAAAAGCATCTCTCAGACAATAGCAGTAACCCACTAAGCTATTTACATTAAATGCACTTCTGTGATCTGCATAGTACACATGCTTTTCAGCAGGCATATTAACCCTTTGCGCTAACTTATGACGAGTCAAAACTTCCACTAGACAAAACTCAATCGCTCCCCAGCAGGTCCATCAATCATTATAGTTATCTTATCATTTTTATTGTTGGTTAATAATTGTTGGAGGCAAGGAACGTTGCAGAGGAAATCCACTATATACTTCGCAACACAGCGCCCCCAGAAGTCAGCGCCCGGTGCGGTGGCACTAATCGCACCGCCCTAGAACCGGTCCAGAAATTACCTCTGGAACTATGAATTAACACATCCATGGCTGTAATACAAGAACTTTTATGATTTGCAGAATAGTAGTGTTGTATTTTTTCAGACCAAGTGTAAGAAATGGGGTTGTTGGTTGACTGGGGTGGAGACCTGGTTAAACAGCAGCCAAAATCCTTGTCAGGGTGAGGCACAAGCCAGCCCTAAATTAACATGTGCTTAACTTTCTGGGGACTTGGCACAGAGGAGTCAGGCTTAACTTAGAGCCAATGTGTAGAGTATTTGTACAACACTTCAAACAGTAATAAAGTGAAAACACCACACAAAAAGAATCCCACACCAAGTAAGAAGAATAAAGTTATTTTTAATAAATAAAACAAGACCAAAATGACACAAATCCAATCAGTAGAATCGGAGATACGCAATTTTAAAGATTTCAGTGAAAAATAGTTCCAAAAAGCATAAAGTAGCAATTGTGGATATCTGGTCTAGCTAGACCGGGACATAGTCACAAGTTCAAGCCGACCACGATGGAGCACAAGCCAGCTACAGGGACCTAGTTAAGCCCGCTGAACAAAGTACCTTAAATCCTTGTGCGCAGTCTGCACAGCAGTGCTTTGAGAGACTTTGTGCTGTCCGGCGTCGGATCCGAGGAAGCTGTGCAGCGAGGCTTTGCAGGGCTTTGCGTCGGTTCCAGTGAGCTGTGCAGTGAAGCTTGTCGGGGCAATTCCGATAAGGCTGGCAGCTGTGCTGCAATGCTTTGTGGGACTTCGCTCTGCGTCCGTTCCAATGGGGACCAGAGCTGGGCTTGGCAGAGCACCTTCAGGCCCACTTCCAGGGTCCACGACTGGGATGGCACCACTTGAGAAGGAATGACTCGGAGATGGCAGAGTCCAGGTGCTCGGTTCAAGGTTGTTGGAAGCCTGCTGTGTCCCTGAAGCTTCTGATCAGGAGGCCAGCCAACTAGCCCTTGGAGCCACTCTGGGGTCCTAGGTTCAGAATTACAGGTCCAGTCCTTTTCACCCAGGCAAGAGGGCAGCAGGCAGCACAGCAGGGCACCAGTGCTTCAGAGCAGCAGTCCTTCAGAGCAGCAGTCCTTCAGAGGAGCAGTCCTTGAGAGCAGCAGTCCAGCAGAGTGGCAGTCCTTTCAGCAGCACAGCAGTCCTTCTTCCTGGCAGATTATCCACAGGTCCATAAGCATACTGAAGAATTGGTGTCGGAGGTCCAGTATTTATACCCAGTTGTGCCTTTGAAGTGGGGAGAAGCTTCTAGAGGCATGCCTTTGAAGTACACAGGTGCCCTGTCGTCCTTGCTCTTCTCCAGACTTACTACAGAGGGTATGCAGCCCTTTATGTGGAGGCAGGACAGAGTCTATAAAGTCTATTCGACTGTAAGTGGGGATGTGCCTAGTTCCTCCCTCCCATCCTGCCACTGATGGCCCAACAAGGCACACTTCAGCTCCCTATTGTGTGTTGCTCTTTAGGAGGAAGACACAAAGTTTCACTGTCAACTACACCCAGTAATGTGACCCAGAGACAGACTGCAGGCAGCAAATGGCTAAGGCAGGAAAATGCCAACTTTCTAAAAGTGACATTTTTAAAATTCTAATTTAAAATCCGACCACCATAAGTTAGGATTTCCATTACAATTCCAAAGAAACGAAACATGAACTGGGTACCTTCTCCCATTTGGAAATTGCAGCTTATTAAATGTAATAAGGCAACTCCAATGTTGTCCTATGAAAGAGGTAGGCCTTGCAGTAGTGAAAAAACAAATTTGAGAGTGTTTCACTATTAGGAAATGTAAGACTTAACAGTACATGTCCTACTTTTTAAATACATTGCACCCTAGCCTCTGGGCTGTCCAGGGCCTGTCCTAGGGGTGATGTAAATGTATTAAAAAGGAAGATTTGGGCCTGCCAAAAGGTTGAAATGGCAGTCTAAAACTGCCCACACAGGCTGCAATGGCAGGCCTGATACATGTTTAAAGTGCTACTTAAATGGGTGGCACAATCAGCACTGCAGGCCCACTAGTAGCATTTGATTTATAGGCCGTGGGCACAGGTAATGGCACTTTACTAGGGACTTACATTTAAATTAAGTATGACAATTGGGTACAAACTAATCCTACCATTTGTTAAGGAGAGAGTGCAAGCACTTCAGCATCGGTTAGCAGTGGTAATGTGCGCAGAGTCCTAAAACCAGCAAAAATGAAGTCAGCAAAACAAGAGGTCTGAAGACAAATAGTTAGGGGAAAAACACGCCAAGGATGCCAGGTCTAACACCAAGCATATAAAAAGAAACATTAGCGGCACTGTGCAGAGACTGGTGGCGTAATATTATTATAGACCTAGCAGGGCACAATTCTCAAAGATGTCACAAGCATTAATGTCACGATACGTGATATTAGTCTCCAATAACACAACCCACCTAAAAAGGATTGGAACTATTTTACACTAAAAGCTGAGATACAGGCTTTGTTATATAGTATATAAGAATTTAAATATGTGTATACAAAATATGTATTCATATCTAAACCAAACATGCATGTACATACATCTACTTGTCAAGTCCATAGTTGAGGCATTATCTTTGCCTTTACAGAGCTCTGATGTCTCCCAGGTGCATCCATAGGTAGCTCATCCAGCCTTGGTTTTTGCACTGCTTTATAGAACTTGCAGTTCCAGGAATATTCGTCCACAGATCCACTAAAAAACCTGCCCTCGATTTACTACTAATGTATGGACCTACATTGATAAATATTTAGCTATGTGCATATTATGAAATAGTGGAAAAGTGTATATAACTGATAAGCACATAAATATAAATTGATGAATGCAGGTACTGATTTCGAAGTTACTTGCTCTTAAAGTTGTCATTTATATTTCGAACTAATAAACTTACTATCAGTGATAACAGACCAAGTTAACGGAAAATATCTGTGATATAATAAAATGCATGACATGGTGCATGAGGTCTTCCAGCGGCTTTCTGACTGCATGTGTGCTTTACAAACAGCACATTTTTTGATTTTCCTTTTTATAAATCACGTTTGGTTTCCACATATCTTGTGTAATTAAGATTAGAAATGGCTGAAAGTGAAGCCATTTGTAGTCAGACCTGTGGAACTGGGTCAGTAAAATTTGGAATCGCTTTTACAGATCAAATAAAATGTGGTGAGCATACCTTTTCCATAGAATTAACTGTTTGCTTCCTGCTGGATTTTTTAACCAGCTTCAAAGCACTAAAGGGTCTTATACTTGCACCCATTTAAAGAATGCAAAGGGTATAGTGAGCAATTAAGTGTCAGGAAAAGAAAACTACTAACAAGGCTATTCTCACAGATAAAGAGGATGATGATGGAAGGTTTAACATCACTCGAGGCCAATTTACATGCTAACATAACATGTGTACTAATAAAAACGTGTGTGCTAATATTACGCATGTTCACCCTTGAGCCTCTTGCCCAGTGGAGGTGAAACAGATGTTTATTGTTACCAAATTCAATGGTACTCATGTTATCCACCCCAGCAAGATGATAAGCTGAGCAGCCCCATCAGGAACCTGTGCCCTTGTGGAAGAGTTCTTTTCAGTTTATATTTTGTGAATAAATAATGACGATTAATATGCCTTTACATAGTTTGGTTTTACATGTACAGACTGAATTAACATAATTCCATTTGAAACGAAAATTCTATGATGTGTAAAAGTGAGTTTATTAATGTGTTTTAGTTAGCCACATTTCTTTGTAAAACCGCCATTTTAGACAACAAGGATGGCTTCTCTATCACTCACTCCTGCTTCCCCCCTGTGCCCTGTGTAATCCTCTCCCCAGTTTATTTTCATTGCTGTATTGTTTTGCTTACAATGACCTTTCTATGGTGTGGATGTAAGATTGCAACGTGTATCAGTCTCATTGGTTTCTTCACTGGGTCAAGTCAATGAGAGAAAGAATTATTGTTTCATGTTTCATATTTGTTTGAATATCTCTGGATGACATTAGAATAGAGGGAGTTGATTATTTTTTAAGAATTGGGAGGGTGCGCACGAATTAAGGCAATGACATGTATTATTCTTGTATTCTGATTTACTAAAGAAAATGATACTTTTGTTCACACCACGATGATGTTGCAGTATTGCTGATTTCCTATGCAAGACTTGTGTATAAGAACCCTTTGATTTTGGGGGTGAAACAGAAGGTTTTCCTATTCCACTAGGGATGCTGCCCAAATTCTTTTTGATTTTGTTGCTCATTTGGGACTTAAATATTTCCTGATTTCACATACTCTATATGAGAGCCTTCATGGCATTGACTCTGTATGGCTAGTTTTGATTTTTTCTAATAAAACCCTTTAACTTTTCTTTGATCTAGAACTCAATTTTTGAATGGATCCCATTACTTATTGAACTGTTTTTACCCTGCTAACTGATGTTTGAGGCGGTGCCTTAATGCAGGGACACATTGCCTCATGAAATTGAGTTTTATCACCGACTCCGATCCAGTAAACTGTGTGAGAACTGAATGAGGTAGATTTTGGGGTATCCAAATTTTGGGGTATGGTTTTGCTCCATAACCATGACATCATGCACAGGTCCCTGAAGTGTCTTAGTCCACTGAGAGACCAAGCCCAGCCTCCATGGGTTTTGGTCTAAGGAGAACAGGCAATGTCTCAAAAGAAACCTGGTCCATCCCCGCCTTGTGCCCTGAGACCATGCATGTGAAATTAAATATTGGCTGTACTGCAAAGACATGCATTAGCTGGATCAACAGACTGTTGATATGCTAGAGACACTTATTAG
The DNA here is from genome assembly GCA_963921515.1 of Calotriton arnoldi. Lineage (NCBI taxonomy): Eukaryota > Metazoa > Chordata > Amphibia > Caudata > Salamandridae > Calotriton > Calotriton arnoldi. The sequence continues at coordinate 3,471,497 of CAWUFW010000366.1, read as the reverse complement.
GATGCTGCCCGTCCTGTGGGATCCCTATTGAAGGCAAAGGGTGCCCAGAGTTGTATATCCTCCATGGCAGATATTCCGATTCTGCTCATTTGGTCCTGCCATGGGAGTCCCGCTGGAGCACTGTATGGCAATTCCTGGATGGATAGTTTCTCAGAAACTGAATAACTTCTTACTTGACATTTGATGTGCCTCAAGATATTTGGGGTTAGCTAAGGAACTAAGTTAACTAATTTCACATTAACAAAGGCATCTCCCTCTATCATTTGTAATAGCGTCAATGCATTTCTTTGGAGACTATAAGGTATAAAGTAATTATGCTTTATCTTACATGATGTAAATTGAGATAGTGCTTTACTAACACATGCATGGTTGCCTGGTGCATTTGGAATCTAGATGCCATTTACGGTTCTGGGGTGCTTGCTGTCCAGAGTCAAAGTGGTCTGCTGACATTGTATTCGGATGTGAGTCATACTGGGTAGCAGATGAGTGGTGCTGCCAGTTTTGTATTATGAGGCAAGTATTTACTGTATTGTTACCTTGAAGCACGACCTGTTTGACAGAAGACTTTTTCGTTGATTAAGCTACTTTTGCTTGCCACGCAATCCATTATCTTCATTGTTACTCCGGCCCCTGACAAAGCTCTCCTCTATACATGTAAACTGAGACCATAACACCCTTTACACTCCTGTACATACCTGACGTAGCCAACGTCATCACACTCCACAAACACGATGCACTCATCATCAATGCACGGCAAACACCCACTTCAACACACATCCCAGACACACCCCAGACAATCTCACCCCTCCAGGCTACAACATCCAGCGAGTAGATGCATGCACAGGACTGGGGAGGACTGCTATCATCTACAATTCCACCTGGCCTTGCACCTTAAGTGAACCGACCACACCAAAATCCTACCATAGCCTCTCCTGCTATTTACCCTCTCATATTCCCTGACAACCTCTTTCAGTCCTCTGGCCGCAGCAAGAACATCACAGGAGAAATCACAGGCCTCATCGCCTCTGTCCACATCCATCCAATGCACCTTTACAACATTCCTAGAAAACTTCAACCTCTCCATGAAGACAATTAGAGATTCCCTCTAGATGCTTCTCCACAGCCTAAGCAATAAGCAACATATCACCCGTTCCTGCCAACTTCAAAGCCAAGAGGCTTGACCTTATCAGGGCAGCTCAACAAAGTAAAAGAGGGAGGGAGAAGCAGAGATTCATTCGGCTTCCCGGGTTGAAATGTTTATAATAAATTAGAATGAATCACATAAGTCATTTTTCCAGAGTCTCAAAAAAATTGTGATAGAGACCCTCAACCACACTAGCACACTGGGAAGTATATCTTGATTCTCCACTGGTGTGGTTAGGTGGATAGCATCATCATCGGGTCTTAACACCCGAGTGTCCAGTTCTCCAGGTGCTCCACTGTCTTCCAACAGAAGGGAGACTGTCTGGTTTGCGACAGTCATGAGTGTAGAAGTAAATACAATTATCTGCTCTCCTGTGTGTTGTATCTTTATTGTTAAGGAGAGGGATAAGTTTAAAAACTGCAAAAGCAGGTGCTTATATGGATGCTTTAATGGTCCATTGCACCTAGTGAAGGGTCGACTTGTTTCGGCCAGGTTATGCCCGTATGGGTCAGGTGGCTTTCATCAGGACCAAGAGAGAGCGGTCTCTAATATGAGAAGGCTGTGCAAATATGTAGGTGAGTATACTGGTAAGTTGAGTCACTCACCTCTCTTCGTTAGCGAGCTCAATGGCTCAGAGGTTGACAGTGTGTTATCGTTGTCATCTTGGCCTATAACTCTGAAGGAAGAAAGATACTAGGCTAGAAAAACATGTATCAGTATCTAATATGTTGCCCAATGTGAAGCACAACTGAACCATCAACACTCTGGGGTGTGTGTGTGGGTCCTGCTAATCATATGTATATAAAGGGAAGGTAAGTGGTATTCATTGTAGACCAGACGCCGATAATCTGTGATTACTAAGGGTTAAGATCAAACTGGTATTGCAGCTTTAAGTTAGTATTGTGGAACTCAAGGATCCTTGACGCATTGTTGTTTTCACATATTTGCATAACCCATATACTTTTGTGTGCGTCTTCTGGGGGTGCATGTCTTTTGTGGTACTAGATCTGGACTTGTCCCCATATTACACAGTGTTTTTTAGGTGGGAGAGGCGTTTCTGACTTCACTGAGCCTCCACAGTGTGGTGCAGAATATGCTTCATGTCTCCAACAGAGCTCCGAAAAGCGGAGCTACTGTGATGATCATTGACCCAATGTCTAAGGCATTGTTGGGAGGGGATCATTGTACCTTCACTGAGCCTCGACCGCATTGTGTGGAATTTGCCAATTGGCTCCTGCAGAGCTCCGGAGTGCGGGGCCCCTGTGATGTTCATGGCCCCAGTGTCCGAGGCGCTGTTACGACGGGAGAGAGTTATAGTATTGGCAGGGCTTGTGCGGTGGCCGTTACGAAATATAAGCTGTGATGTGTGTAGTGCTTCTGTGCCGTATGTAATGCTACATTCAATGTTAAGGACAAGACAAACTCAGGTGATTAAAAACAGATACACATGTCTTATCTTTACGGGGGTCAACTTTGCTCTAAGTTTCCTGAGTTGTAAATTAAAGGTTACACGAGTTGAAAGCAAAAAAATGGCATGGTTTTACCTTAAGTGGTGAGCGGTGTGTCTTTGTTCGGGGAGCCAACAGTGTGGGTGATAATCCTGTATGCGTTGTATGAAGAGGTAAAGTGGCAAAAATAGTGGAAAGATTTTAACTAGGGGCAACGCTGTCCCTTGGTCGTCATACATTGATTGTGGACTTGTCGGCAGGTACTGCTGCCGTTCTTCACGCCCCGGAAGTAAAAGAGGGGGTGGGGTCATCTTCTTTTGTACTACCGGACTTGGCCTGTGATTGGAAGGGAAAGACTGTTCACTCGCTCGTAATGAGCGGCCCGTTTGAAGTATATGGATCTGTCTTAAAGTAATGAAGTGTTGATAATCAGCACAAAAGGGAGATGTTATTTCTAGTGAAGTTACGCAGCTGCACAAGTAGTGAAAGAAAGTTGCCTCCCATGTGTAAATAAGGGTATGGTATTAAATAGAGTGCTATTGTCGAAGTTCGGATTTAATCTTCAATTCAATGATAAATTCCATCAAGAGCTGGGCGGGAAGCGGTGTTGGTCGTGATCCTGCTTATCTGTTGGAAGTGTTTGGCCTTAATGCTGCGTGAATAGTGGTCAAGGTTTGCTCAAGGTTGGATATTTATCTTGGAAGAAATTTCTGGAGACCGTTAAGTGAAGGTCAGCTACATGTGGACAGACGGAGTTTTTCTCACAGAGATGTTTGTGTCTCAGTCTGTACCTAGATAGGGCGTGCCGAGGACGAGAGGGAGTTTTAATTTTTAAAGGATAGCCATGGGATTTCATTGTTCAGTCCTCGGTCGTAAGTTTTCAAGCGGTATACCCATCTTTGTTCTTTTTCAAACAGCATGGGTTCAACATTTTTGTTGGTTATGTCTAGGGTTTCCAGGATGACCCAACGTAGGTCGTTGGTCGTGTGTTGTTGGGTTATGTAGTGGTTACTCATTCGGGTTGTGGGCTTTTTGCATCTCACGTTACTCTAATGCTCCCCAATTCATTGTTTCACCTTCCAGCAAGTCATTCCAATGTATTTTAGATTGCATGGACAGGTGATCATATAAATTGCGTGGGTTGTGTTGCAATTTGTGTGGCGTCTCAGGGTCCCCTCCAGGTTGTCAGTCTGTTTTAGTGGGTTGTGTGAGATGGCAGACAGAGCAAGAACCACAGGGATAATGGCCAGAGATGGTTGTCATGCCCCAGGTTGTAAGTACTGTCTCTTTTTCATTCTTTCTTTGTGTAGGTCTTGTATTGACTAGGAGATCCTGGATGTTTTTACTCCTTTTGTTGGCAAATCTCGGTTTCGGCCACTTGAGAGTTCAGAGGTAAGGATGCACCAGTGTTTGTTGATGGCTTGTTTGACTCGGTTAGTGGCTTTGTTTGTTGTCATGCAGGTTAGGACGTCCTTGTCTTTGGACGGTCTTGAGGAGGCTCTCCCAGTTTTAGTTACAAGCTCTCTTTTGGCATTTAGATATTACTTTACTTGGGTAGTCTCTCTCTTTTAGTTTTGCGCTCAGGTCCTGTGCCTGTAGTTTGTAATCTCGTGTTTCACTGTAATTCCATTTTATTCACAAAAATTGGCTGTAGGGGAGGACAACAGTCCAAATCTCAGTCTGCAAAAAAATACCAGAGGAAATCAATAAAGAGATGACGATATGAAAGACCTCATCAACCAGAGCAAAATCCAAAAACTTGTGAAAGATTTGATACGCTTTGCTCAAGATAATATGTATCCATACATAAAAGATGACTATACTCCACTGGTAGATCAGAGCGACAACGAATCTACAGGAGGTAGTACCTCCGACACGTCAGAATCGTGCAGTGGAGAAGACAACTATAATTGACGACATGGAAGAGGTCGAGGAAGAAGACGTACACAAGGCGTGTACCAATAGGAGAGCCCCTCAATTTGAGGAGCACCCACCCCCTTTTTTTCAAACTTTCACACCTCAATGCGCAGGATGGATTAATCCTTTTATGCAAAGCCCTCATCACAATTTCCCCACCTTCAGACCTACCTTTTTAGAGAGAGGCCAGAATCCGACATGCAGCAGAAAAAAAGAAGTGAGATGGAAACGACGAAGAACAGCAAATCCTGACCAGAAGCATGTCAAAGGGCCAAGACAAACCAGGACCAAGCACCGAGAATCACTAGCATTCAACTTGACAGACATCACACTGACGGAAGACCTGCATAAATTCCTGAACAAAGGACTAGGATTTGTCCCAACATAAACTCTCGACAAGTTCAAACTCCACTGTGAAATGACAGATCCACCTAAAGAAGGAGACACCGACCTCAAGAGAATATCTACCTTTTGCCCTCCCAATACATCCATACCAGTAAAGATACTTGCCTTTGAACAGGCCCTCTTCAAAGAGGTTGAATCTCTAAATGAAAACGGAAAACCTCTTGTCAATATATCAAAAAAAGACCGATTGGCTCTGGACGAACTCAAGAAGAACAGAAGTCTAATCATAAAACTTGGGGATAAAGGCGGAGGAATAGTGCTATGGACACCAGAGAATTACAATCAACAGTGTATGTATTTATTATCCGATGACAAATACTACAGAATTCTGCCAACAGACCCTACCCCAAGAATAAAAAACCCCATTAACATTATGGTAGAGGAAGCGGAAACAAACTCATGGATATCAAAAAAAGAATCTGACTTCTTACGAGGAAAAAACCCTAGAACATCCTACTTTTACTCCTCACCTATAATGCATAAGAACAGATTCCCACCACCAGGACACCCAATTGCATCAGGGATTGGTTCAATCCTAGAACCCCTGTCATAATTTGTGAACTTTTTCCTCAGCCCAATAGTTCAAAAAGCACCTACTTACTTAGAAGACACCCAAGACCTCCTTAACCAACTAAATGATATCAACTATGAACCTGAGACTGAGTTTCTAGTGGGCATCGATGTAGAGTTTGTACACTAGCCTCCCTCAGGAGGTGACTCTCCAAACCATTGAAGACATCCTATTCCAACAAAACTGGACGTACTACACCCCCAGACACTTCACCCTTGAGTGCTGCCGCCTAGCCCTCACTGGGAACTTTTTTTAATATGAAGGTACCCTTTGACTCCAAACCCACAGGACTTCCATGGGAAGCACGTTTACCCCCAGTCTGGCAGGTCTCTATGTCTGCACATTCGGAGAAAGACACATCCTCAACAACACCAACCCATACAGATCCAAGATACACCTCTGGAAGAGGTAAATAGATGATATTCTGATGATCTGGAAGGGTAACCAGGACCGCCTACCAGAGTTCCACACCTGGCTAAACTCCCATGACAAATTCCTCAGATTCACTTATACGGTCCACACCACTACCCTGGACTTCCTAGACATTACCATCTTCGCAGAGAATAACAACCTGAAAACCAAAACTTACTATAAACCCACTGCCAAAAACTGTCTCCTGTCCTTCAACAGTTTTCACCCTCGTCTCTTGAGAGAAAACCTCTCCTACAGACAATTTTTGCTCATAAAACGGAATTGCAGCGAAACACGAGATTACAAACTACAGGCACAGGATCTGAGCACAAAACTTAAAGGGACAAACTACCCAAGCAAAATAATATCTAAAAGCCAAAAAAGAACTCGCAACCAAAACCGGGAGAGCCTCCTCAAACCGTCACAAAAACCCAAGACAAGGACGTCCAAACCTGCATGACAACAGATAGCACAGCCACTAACCGAGTCAAACAAGCCATCAACAAACACTGGCGCATCCTTACCTCTGGAACTCTCAAGTGGCCAAAACCGAGATTTGCCAACAAAAGGAGTAAAAATATTCGGGATCTCCTAGTCAGTACAAGACCTACACAAAGAAAGAATGAAAAAGAGACAGTACTTACAACATGGGACATGACACCCATCCATCTCTGGCCATTATCCCTGCAGTTTATGCTCTGGCTGCCATCTCACACAACCCACTAAAACATTAAAATTGACTGACAACCTGGAATGGGGGCTGAGACGCCACACAAATTGCAACACAACCCAGACAATTTAAATGATCGCCGGTCCATGCAATCTAAAATACATTGGAATGACTTGCTGGAAGGTGAAACAACGAATTGGGGAGCATAGGAGTAACGTGAGATGCAAAAAGTCCACTACCCGAATGAGTAACCACTACATAACCCAACAACACACGACCAACAACCTAGGTTGGGTCATCCTGGAAACCCTAGACATAACCAATGAAAATGCTGATCGCAGCCTGTTAGAAAAAGAACAAAGTTGGGTGAACCATTTGAAAACTTATGACCAAGGACTTAACGATGAAATCCCATGGCTATCCTTTAAAAATTAAAAATCTCTCTTGCCCTCGGCATGCCCTTTCTAGGTACAGACTGAGACACAAACATCTCTGTGAGGAAAACTCTGTCTGCCTACATGTAGTTGACCTCCACTTAACCCTCTCCAGAAATCTCTTCCAAGATAAATACCCAACCTTGAGCACTATTCATGCAGCAATAAGGCCAAACACTTCCAACAGACAAGCAGGTTCACTACCAACACTGCTTCCCATCCAGCTTGTGATGGAATTTATCATTAAATCGAAGCCGAAATCTGAACTTCCACAATAGCACTCTATTTAATACCACACCCTTATTTACACATGGGAGGCAGCTTTCTTTCACTACTTGTGCAGCTATGTAACTTCACTATTAGTTACATGTCCCTTTTGAGCTGATCATCAAAACTTCATTACTACAAGACACATCCGTTTGCTCCAAACAGGCCTCTCATTACGAGCGAGTGAACAGCCTTTCCCTTCCAATCACAGGCCAAGTCTGGTAGTATAACGGAAAATGACCCCACTCCCTCTTTTACTTCCGGGGAGTGAAGAACGGCAGCAGTACCTGCCGACATGTCCACAATCAATGTACATCGACCAGGGGACAGCGTTGCCCCTAGATAAAATCTTTCCACTGTTTTTGCCACTTTAAATCTCTTTTCCCGACCCATACAGGATTATCACTGCCGGCTACCCGAAGAAAAACGCACCACTCACTACTTAAGGTAAAACCATGCCATTTTTATTGTTTTCAACTCGTGTAACCTTTAATTTGCAACTCAGTAAACTTAGAGCGAAGTTGACCCCCGTAAAGATAAGACATGTGTATCTGTTTATAACCACCGACGTTTGTCTTGTCCTTCACATTGAACGCAGCATTACACACAGTGCATATGTACTACGCATATCACCGCTTATATTTCGTAACGGCCACCACACAAGCACTGCCAATACTATAACTCTCCCCCATCTTAACAGCGCCTCAAGCACTGGGGCCAGGATCAACACAGAGGCCCCGCACTCTGTAGCGCTGCAGGAGCTGATTGGCAAATTCCGCACACTGAGGTCGAGGCTCAGTGAAGGTACAATGACTCCCTCCCCTCCCAACAATGCTTTAGGCATTGGGTCAACGCTCATCACAGTAGCTCCGCTTTTCGGAGCTCTGTTGGAGTCATGAAGCACATTCTGCGCCACACGGTGGAGGCTCAGTAAAGTAGGAAGTGCCTTTCCCCCTAATAAAACACCGCATAATATGGGGACACGTCCAGACCTAGTACCACAAAAGACATGCACCCCCAGAAGACGTGCACAATAGTATATGGGTTATGCAAATGAGTGAAAACAACAATACGCCAAGGGGCATATTCACAAGGACCTACCGCCGATTTTTATCCCCACCTTAACGCATCCAAAGTGGAGATAGATTAAACACCCCATTCATAAGCGGGTGCAAACTGCAGACATCCCCAGTATTCCCGCGATAACTGCCCCAAAATTCACCTCCAGGGTGACACCACCAACTAAACCTAATGAGATGCAGAGTAGGCGTTCCCGTGCAAAAACACACGAAAAAACCACAACACCACTTTCACAACAAACTGCCAGATCTGCGATGCGAACCAAAAACAGGCGATAAGCCGCGGTAGCACCAGTGATTTAACACCTGCCTTTTGCTGGTGTTAAGCAGGACGACTACCTGCAGCATGAAAGGGAGCCCAGCCAAGAGCCACACCCAAAGACCCACAGATGCCATGGAGACAATCATCATGCAGCCCGGATACCCATGAGGGCCACAACACCCACCGTCACCACCCCCACCCCCCCCGGACATACACATACAGTGCACGACACAAGAGCCACAAAAGCGCATGATGACGCACATTGTCAAAAAATAACACACGTGTGGCCAGAAGAACGAGAAACAGTCACACAGCACTGAAGTAACAACCAAAAACTTTATTGAAACACAACACAAAACACCAATGCGGAAGACTCCTGTCGGGTCCGCCTGGGACAATCACGACGTCACAGCCTGGAAAATAAAGCACAAAATCAGAACGTGTGCCATGCGCACATCAAAGGAGCGAGACACAGAGAAATAGAGAATGAAAGAAAGGCAGAGAGAGAAAGAGAGAGAAGGAAAGGAAGGGAGAGAGAGAGAGTGAGAGAGAGGGCAGGAAAGGAGAGAGAGAAGGAAAGGAAGGGAGAGAGAGAGAGTGAGAAAGAGGGAAGGAAAGGAGAGAGAGTGAGAGAGAGAGGGAAGGAAGGGAGAGAGAGAGTGAGAGAGAGGGAAGGAAAGGAGAGAGAGAGAGAGAGAGACACTGCCGCCCCTGCGCACCCAGGCCCCACTGTTCACCTGCTGCCACCGGTGTGTCTCCAACCACGTGCCGGGATACAATGCAAGCCACCAGGTCTGCAATCTGTAATCAAGGCCAGAGTCAATCATGGCAGAGTCCATCACACAGCACACGGCAACAACGCCTGTCCGTCCCTGCGCACGCATGAAGCCGCACCCTACCCCCTCCCGCCGGCCAGCGCTGGCTGTCCGCACTTGCGCACCCCGGGCCCACTGCTCACCTGCCACCAACGGTGTGTCCACCAGTGGGCACACCACATGCCCGTGCAAGCTCCAGGCCCCGGTCCCGCCACCATGGCATGGTCCACATCATACGGACCCGCCCCGCAGCCCAGCAGGTCCCACACATGACGCTGAGTCCTGAGGCATCAATGGCAGAGACCACATCAGTGCACACGTCATCATCGCAGGCTGCATACCCGCTCAGCTCTTCCGGTGCCACTAACCCTGTGCAACCCCAGTCAGCGCCACATGGTGGTAGGCCCGTGATGGGCGCAAGGCCTCGGGTGCGACAAACCCTGTGCGCCACAACTCATGGGCCCTTTATGATTGAGAACCGTGGAGCGTCCGCCATCCAGTCACCACCGGCTGTGGGGAATGTGACGTCGTCGGCCCCTTATATTTGTGGGGTCACATGGCCTGTGACGCCTGTGCCGGATGGGTGTGGTGTGTGTGCAGACCTGCCCTCAGGGAGTGGCCGTGACATGCTGACAACTAGACCAGTGACCTGCATACCACCAGCGAGTACGCCTGCGACATGTAGCTATGTGGGCCCCCCCTCGGAGCGTAAGCGGAGTGGTCTGGGCTGGCGTACGCCGGACCAGCGCAGGGCTTGCAACAATGACTCGGGGGCTCTGGGCGTGGTTCAGTCAATATCCGGACAAGGGAGTGACTAATGCGTGTGTCCCTGTTGTAGTGTCCACGGCAAGCGGAACACAATAGGCAATGTAGCACACTGTGACTGGCATCCCACTAGATGAGCATCATTGACGTGAGGGAAATCACTGTCCCTACATTCATACACACATTCATACATGAATGATGAAAGCCATGACACAGCAGTGCGTTTCTGGATGTTTATTGCACATCCAGTGGAGCTTTGCAGCTGGAGCGGTACAGGGCCATGCCAATCACACCACACAATATGGGCCCGTGGAGGGCCAGCCAGAGTCCATCCGAGGATGACAAGTACTGCGGAAGAGGAAGGGTACAGTCCACAGTCTGGTCGCCATGTCATTGGTCATCAAACAGGATATGGCAGTCCATGTCGCGGTCCAAGGTGAGTGCAGCGGAGTGTATCAGGGGTCAGTGGCAGGTCCTGGGGCCATGTGCGGCACCAAGCAGAAACAGGCAAGGTGGCGGACATGAATGCTAGTGCCTCCTTCTGTACTCAAGCCCATCCTCATCCTCGGATGTGTGCTCTGCCCCACCTGTGGGTGGTGCAGTACCGGCTGCGGCACTGTGTGTCACTGACACATCAGGGGCCGGAGGAGGATTGTCGGCCGCACTGTGTGGCAGTGACACATCAGGTGCCGGAGTGGATACGCCTGCCGCACTGGGATGCACTGACACACCAGGGGGCGGAGATGTGGATGGTGTGGGGGCAGCAGCATTCATCTGCGCCATGCCTTGTGGCACCAATGCCATGATGAGGACATGCAGGGCATGGTAGATCCCAGCTACATTTCGCTGATGTGCAGCAGTGGCTGCCATCCTTTCCGCCTCCATCCGCACCATGTCCTCCATGAGCCTCCGCATGTGTGCCAGCTCACAGCTGGGATTGCTGGAGCCACTCTGAGCAGACAGGTGTTCTTGTCTCCGAGTCAGGACTCCAGCGATGTCAGTCAGGGCTCGTTGGAGACCATGGAGCGGGGCGTGGGTGTCCGTTAGGGACTGGAGCTGGTCCCTGATGGGACCTAGACACCCATGGATGGCGTCCAGTTTGGTAGCCATGAGGTCGAACCCCACCCGCACCTGCTCAGCCGTCTCCCTCTGGCCCTCCAGCACACGGCGTTGGAAGGCCATGTGTTGTTCCTGGGGGTCTTGGGAGACTGCCGGGGCTGTGGGTGCCTCCTGCTGGGTGGTTTGTGGAGTGGGTGGGGTTTCCTTGATGCAGCTGGGCTGCCTGGTCCTGGAGGTGATTGGCGGATGAGTTGAATGATGTCTTGGAAGGCTTGGGTGTCGATGCTGGTGGTGTCCTCCTCGTCATCAGTGAAGAGTGGCTGGGACTGCTCTGCAGGAGGTGTTGACGGTGCCCCTGCAATGTGAAGGGGAGATGGTGTATTACAATGTGTCCGCATGTATGTAGCCGCATGGTACAGGTTCACATTCAGACAGCAAGGCATTGTACATTGTGACAGTCTGTGGATCAGGGCCATGATCCAGAGTCATTGTGGGTGTGCACTGTGCTCTGCTTGATTGTGCATGTGTGCCATTGTGGCTATCTCCCCGTCCCCCAGTACCTGGTGGTCACTCACCCTGTTGCGGTTGTGTTGTGTCCTGTCGAGCAGTGTCCGGTCCCCCGACTCCTGCCACGGTCTCCACACTGATGACTGTCGACACCAGCTCCTCCATGTCATCCAGCTCCTGCTGTGGCGCAGGGCTCCCACCTCCAGTCTGCATTGCTGCCTTCTGGCTGCAAGTTTCTCCTTGGTCTTGCGCTTGATGTCAATCCATCGCCTCTTGACCTCGTCCATTGACCTCTTGTGCTCTCTGACGGCATTCACCTTGTCCACGATGTCCCGCCATATTCCATTTTTGGTGCCCAATGACACGTTGGAGGTGACGAACAGTTGTTGATGGTGTTCCATCACCTCCGTGACCAGGATCCTGCTTTCCTGCGGACTGAACTTCGTCTTCGTCTTCTTCTTGTCCTTGCCCTTCCCTGTCCCCGAGGTCCCAGGCTGGTCGTCCGGGGTGCTTGTGGGGTTGCGCTCGTCCTCTGCGCCTGCTCCGGCTGCCTCCATGGTGCTTGGGTGTTGGTCATTTTGTGTTTGTGTGTTTTTTTCTACTTTTCTACTGGTTTTTCCCGCCTGCCATGTGTGTATTGCAGGCCTGGCGCTGCTTATCGCTGATTTCCTCATCGCGCTTTGGCCCATCGCATGTTTTTTCGCGTTGAGGTTTGTGTTTTTATCACGGTCGCGGTTGTTGTATCGCAGACATTGTCCGCGTTTTCGGGGAACTATCGCATGGTACCGCCGTGTTGTGAATTCCAGGTTAACACAGGGTTATTTTCCCGCGATGGGCTGCGATGTGTAAAGTTGCGTTAACATTTTTTGGAGATATTTAGCACACGTTCTTGTGAATATCCCCCCAAGATTCTTTGAGATCCACGATACTAACTTAAAGCTGCAACACCAGTTTGATTTTAACCCTTAGTAACCACAGATTATCGATGTTTGGTCTACAATGAATACCACTTACCTTCCCTTTATATACCTATGATTAGCAGGACCCACACACACCTCCCAGAATGTTGATGGTTTCATTATGCTTCACACTGGGCAGCATATTAGCTACTGATACATGTCTTTTTAACCTAGTATCTTTTTTCCTTCAGAGTTATAGGCCAAGATGGCAACTATAACACACTGTCAGCCTCTGAGCCATTGAGCTCGCTGACAAAGAGAGGTGAGTGACTGAACTTACCAGTATACTCAACTACATATTTGCACAGCCTTCTCCTTTTAGAGACCGCTCTCTACTGGTCCTGATGAAAGCCACCTGACCCGCACAGGCATAAGCTGGCTGAAACATGTCGACCCTTCACTAGGTGCAATTGACCAATAAGCACCTGCTTTCGCAGTTTTTAACGTTGTCCCTCTCCTTAACAAGAAAGATACAACACACAGGAGAGTAGATAATTTTATTCACTTCTTCACTCACTACTGTCGTGAACCAGACAGTCTCCATCCTGGTGGAGGATAGCGGAACACCTGGAGAACTGGACACTCAGGTGTTAAAACGCGATGATGATGCTATCCACCTAACCACACCAGCAGAGAATCAAGATATACCGCCCAATGTGCTTGTGTGGTTGAGGTTCTCCATCACAATTTTTTGAGACTCTGGAAAAACGACTTATGTGATTCATTCTCATTGATTATAAACTTATCATGACAGCCTCAACCTCCACCACTATGCCACTCTCTTCTTCATCCTCTATTTATCAAGGTCAACCAAAAAGTCACCGAGGTCAAACAAAAAGAGAATAACATGGCTAATGATCACTGAAAGACCTCGCTATTAAACAACCTCTGGGATTAACTCAGCAACCTTTCAAACTCATACCGGCCAGCTTTGATGTCAATATATTTCTCAAAGTATACACTACATCTGTAAGCTTTCTTCTCAGTCCAGCAATGTATGAAGGGACATTGTTAATAGAACGGCATTCCTGTACTTCCATGCAAGACAAAATTATTATTTGTCAATGAATAACAGTTCGAATTGGATCTGTTTATGGTGTACAAGTTTCTTTCTTTAGAGACCTATGTCTTCTGTATAGCAGTGGGATACATTTTGTATCTGGGTTTTTAAAATGGAAAAATCGGTACACAGTAGTAGGGAAACTAAAGACCTTCTTTTTTGTCTCACACTTGCAGATCCTAAAAGTTGGCATTAGGTAAAACGCTTCTTCTAATGAATAAAACCTAACAACTATTTATTAACTACATTCATGAAAAAAGTTAAAATAAATTTTTTTTTTTATTCTTATAGGAGACAAGAGAATTCAGTAAATCTGGTTGTTAGCACACTGTACACTCCGATTAAGTGACTCGAGACCAGGGGCGTCGTGAATAGAATGCCCCCCCGCCCCGGCACGTCCACTTTAGCAGCTACAGCATGGGTCAAGTTCTTGATGGGCCTCTTCTGTCTGCAACTTGGCAGACAAAGGCTCATAATTAACATAAAAGGGTGGACGGGTAAGTGGATGGAAGAAAGCTTGGATGGGTGGATGGAAGAACGGGTGGGTGGATCGATGGCTGGATTGATCGATGGGTGAGTGAATGGAGGGGTGAGTGAATGGGTCAATGGATGGATGGATGAGTGAATGGGTAGATGGATGGGTGAGTGAGTGAATGGGAGGCTGTATGGATGGGTGAGTGAAAGGCTGTGTGGATGGGTGAAAGAATGGATGGATGAATAGATGAAATGTTAAATGAAGGAGTAAAAGGGTAAATGGATGAGTAGATTGAGAGATGAGTGAAAGGGTGGATGGATGAGTGAAAGGTTGGATAGCTGAATGGGTGAGTGAATGGATGGAGTGTAAGAGTGGATGGATGAATGAGTTAAAGGATGAATGGATAAGTGAAAGGGTGGACTGATGATAGGTTTAAATAGGGATGGGTGGACAGACGGACAAAATGGTGAAAAACTGAATGATGGATGAAAGAATGGGAAACATCCTCAACAACTACTCCGGAACAACAAGTTCCGGAGTAACGCAAGCCGAACAACGACTTGCCCGAACAATGACTTAGCCTTAACCACGCATGTGCGTGGTTAAGGCTATCGCTCTAGTGTTCATGCAGGGCGGAGTTCAGAGGAGCGTCGGACAGGAACAGGTAAGATTGGTTTGGGGTGGAGGGGGGGGGTTTGTGTTAGTTTTTAGGGGGGGTGAGAGGGGTTCGGGTTAGTTTTTAGGGGTGGGGGATTCAGGTTAGTTTTAGGGGGTGGGAGGGTTCATGTTAGTTTTTAGGGGGTGGGATGGGTTTGAGTTAGTTTTTAGGGGGTGGGAGGGGTTCAAGTTAGTTTTTAGGGGGTGGGTGGAGTTCAAGTTAGTTTTTAGGGGGGGTTCGGGTTAGTTTTTAGGCTGTGGGGGGATTTGGGGTAGTTTTAAGGGGTAGTTTTTAGGGGGTGGCAGGGGGTTAGGGGTAGTTTTTAGGGGGTGGGAGTAGTTCAGATTAGTTTTTAGGGGGTGGGGGTTCGGAGTAGTTTTTATGGGGTGGGAGGGGTTCAGATTAGTTTATAGGGGGTGAGGGGGTACGGGGTAGTTTTAAGGAGGTTGGGGGGTGTATTTAGGGCTCAGGGGGAGAAGGAGGGGGGTGGTAAACTCAGCCACGGATAGCTGTTTACCATGCATGCCTTTACCACGTAAAATCGTGGTAAAGGAATGCGTGGTAAAGCTAGTCGTGGTTAAGACGCAGTCGTAGTAGATACCACGTTGTTCAGGTAGGCATTGTAAAGGAACTCGTTGTTCCGACATACAACCTGAAAGAATGAATGGATGACAGAGTGTAAAAGTGAAATTGTGGATATTAATGGGTGGATGAATGGCTAGGTGCTTGGATGGAGGAGACAAGTGAGTTCTTCTGCGGAGGGTGGGGATCACTTGCTTCCTTTGATTGGTGCTTTGGTCAAAGTGGGGGGTATTTTAATTTTCTGGCAACTCCCTTGCTCGAGGCAATCCTGTATAATAGGAATGGTCTTCATTATAATGAAATTATTCAGCATGCAATGTTTCAAACACATTCTTCTTGAACACTGTATCGAAAGACTCTATGGCTTGATGACATTGCGGGCTCTAACCAACTTACAGCATGTCACCCACACCTCAAGACAAGCTTTTTCTAGTCCAAAATAAGTCGTGTTGAGAGCATTTCTTAAGGTGCCTGGTTCCCAGCGCTGCAGACCAGGCATTGCCTGTTCATCTCAGTGTAAACACAAAAATACATGAAGAGCCGTTCAATTAGTGACTCATAGCGCCCTGGGCTCCGTCTAATAACTATAATTACCGTTCATTAAAAAACGGATACTGTTGTTGAAGGCCTCGCTGGGCCTGGCAGACCTCCTGGCGAAGGCATAACTCTAGCGTGGCACCTGAACCTTAAAGTGATGGGAAATCGGGAGGCCTAAACTCGGCAGCGCTGGAGGTGAAGTGAAGTTAATGGCTAATGTCTCGCTTCCTGTCACGTGAATATTTTATTTCTAGGCAAGCTGAATTTAGAGTGCTGTCAAACACATTGAGGCTTCTTAACAAGCCCCTTCCGCTGTCGGTAGGTCACTTTTTCCCATATTAAAAGGGACGCACCGGCGGCACAAGGAGCTTGTAAATAAGCCCCTTTGTTTCTGTAGGTTGAAATAATTGTGGAATTCTTTTAACGAGTATCGTATTCAAGATTCACCTGCATTGTGCTGATGGATTTAAACAGTTTATCTGGATACCGACCATTTTGTTGCGCCTAATGAGCTTCACGTATTCTTGAAAGTATTTAATTTGATTGGCCAGACTCAGTTTGGGAAATTCGAACGATCAAATTTCACTTTATGATACCTGAAATTTCCACAAAGCAAAGCTCTAACGTTCCACAGTCCCATCAGCCGTTTAAGGACACCAATGGGGAGATTTACAAAAAATTCACGCAGCACAGCCTCTTCAGAGATATGTCTCTCTCCTCTCCTTTCCCTTGCACCAGTGCTGATTACAGCTGCCGTGCGCCAAGCACACACCTTAGCGCCATTGCGCTAGGGTGTGTGCATTAGTCTAGCATAGGTTTTGTACAGGAAGGGTACCCCTCCTGTACAAAATACGATGCCCAGACACAATGCAAAGTTTTTCCCACTTTGTATGCGTGCTGCACAGCGCAGCACGCATGCAAAGTCGGAAAAGGAAGGAGAAATTAAAGCATTTCTCCATCCGTGCACCTACTTGAAAAGGGCGCAGTTTTCTCACGCTAAACCTAATCTTCTTTATTTAGGAAATTGAGTTTAGCGTGAGAAACCTTGGGTGGTTGCATTGGAACGCCCTTATTCCAACCTTGGTACGCCCCCATGGCGCAAAGTAATGGGAAGCAGTGCTATGTGCTGCTTCGCATTACTTTTCTGTTATTTCCAGCGCTAAACAAGTTAAGCGCTGGAAAGTAAATAGGGAAAAAAAGATTTTGTGCTGATTTGTGTCACTTTTGTGACGCACACACGGTGCAAAATCTTACAAAATCTCCCCCCAACTTTTCAGGGAATTCTCCAGAATGCCCAGGGTTTTAAATGGGGGGTCCTGTCCGTGCTCAGACCAGGGCGTAATTGAAACGCGTCCTTTCCGGGCCCTGTTATCATGCCGTGAACACTAATGCTAACTGATCGTCTGATGTCAGTGACGCAGCCCCTCTTTACATTTCTTCACGTTTCACTTCATTTGGTATTTCAGAAAGATGTGGCGAGAAAAGGGTGTGTCTAACAGAATGCGAGCTTACATAGATAGGAAAGTGGCATGAAGTGGAGAACTGCAGTGTTTGAGATACTCTGACGTCCATCGCCTCTTCCATGGACCTTTGTAATGTTTAAGTCACAGTCTCATATTCCCAGAATTGGAACATTTTAATTTCTAATTATTCACAACAGTATAATTGCTGTTGCCCATTTATCTGGTACTGCTAACATGCATTGACAAAGCCAATTGGTCTGGCTTGTTTTAGGTGCATGTCTTCATTTTTGTGCGACATGTCTATATGCAATAACAGAATACTAAGAGAGAAGCATACATATACCAATAAGGTGGCATGCTGTGTGAAGCACGGTATTCTAGATTATAGCCTTATAGCCCGCTGCCGAGGGCTATACCAGTTGTTAAAGGCCCTGATCCCGAGTTATAGGCCCGAGCCGCAGGCGAGGGCCTATAACGAGGGAGAGGGCCTTTAACAACTGGTATAGCCTGAGGCAGAAGGGCTATAAAGCTATTAGAACATTCCACCCACTAAGGGTAGAATGTTCTAAATTAAAAATGGAGAAACAAAAAGACAAACATTGGAATGTTGGAGTGCTGGGCTTATACCAGCCATTATAAGCCCAGAGCTACTCCATTCTCTTCAATGGAGCTCCCAACATTCCAATGTTCTAATATGTTTTAAACCACACCCTTCCTTTTTAAATGGATTTCTAGTTATGCATCAATGACCACACCCTTGTACAGACCCTTACCCCACCTTTTTCATCCAACTCAAAGCACTGGATATGCCTGTCCCCCAGGAGGCAAAGTAACTGAAGTTGTAGGGGTAGAAGCAGGTACGTATCTTCACGAGTGGGCGGCAGTGTATGGGGTGGAACACCCTACCTCAGTAATTAGATTTGGGAAAGTTGACTGCCATCAGCCTTGTCAGGTCATGTCCTTTCCTTAACCATCGCTAATGGTAGTGAGCTTTGTCAGTGTTTGTTTGAGCAATGAGCGTTTGACTGCAGGCAGGGCACAGGACGGCTAGGCACAGGCCCCATTTTGTTTTTTAAGATTATGTGCTGTACCACAGGTCTCCGTCTGCCACTTGAAGTGGATGGTTGACCTCCTTGGGACCCGACATGCCAGCGCTAAAGTCGGGGTGGGAGCTGCGTGCCATGTGATGGATATTGAAACACTGCTCTGTCCTACAGCAACTTCAAGTCGAGTCTCTGCAGAAGCAAATGTTTTATTGTGCTGTGTCTATAAAAGCAAATCAGTCCTGCACCCCAGTGATCTATTGTGGTGCCTCAGCCAGTAGAGGCTGGCGAGTTGACAGGGTGGCGGGGCGGGGGAGGTGGGGAACGGGGACGGTGGGGGAGGGACGGATTGCACTCATCGCTTCTCCAGGCACAGGCTCCCAGAGTGCACTGCGGCCAATCCCGACTCTGCTTTCATGCTGCTCAAAGCAGCATCAGGATTGGGCTGAGCGCCGATGATTTGTGCACCCACACAGACTGGGAGCCTGTGCCTGCTTTCTCCAACCCAGCAATGCAGCTAGGGTTGGCTTGAGCTTCACTGCGCATGTGAGTTTGGCCGACCTGAGACAGCCGGCCAAACCCACATGTGTAGTGAAGGCAGTGCCCAACACTCCCCCTCCAGCCTGTTACTACCCTGGCCCCACCCCCAAACCTCGGCTCGGAGAGAAAAATTAAGCGAGAACAAACAAGAGTTTATTATCATTTTATTTTTCCGGCTGCTGGCAGGTGGGGTGCTGGCAGGTGGGGTGCTGGCATAGCGGAGGAGTCGCTGCTGGCCTCAGCTGGCCTCAGCTCAGGACATAATCTGCGACTCCCGGAGCATTGCAGCACCTGGCTTGCATGCGCTATGGCAGCATGTCCTTTCCAACCCAGGCTGTAATTGCATAGTGATGCAAGGGTTCAGCGCAGTACTGTTCATTCATGATCCTGTTCCATTTCGAAAAAAGGTACTCATTTTAGGAAGAGGAGGTCTCCACACTAGGAATATATATTTTTTCTATAGTAGAGCTTCAGACAGTAATTTAATTTTGAAGCACTGTAAATGATGGGTAAGAAGAGACGCCCCTGAAGAGAGCCCAGATGTACGGACATCATTGCGTAGAAGCACGCGGGAATGTAAAGTCCCTAATGCCTTGCGTGATTATGTCATGGACTGAAGTGCATCCTATTTTATGTCATTTTTATTTATCTGTTGTCTTTGGGGTATAGCCTGTTATTCTGTGATGTTGTTGGGGGAAGGTGTGTGGTATCCTGTTATGTGGTGCGTGGTATCCTGTTAACCCTGCATGAGCAGGTCTTTAGAACTAAGTATGTTCTGAGAATGTTGGTGTTGTTGGAGTGCTGTGGCTTCAGAACTCCATTGTGTCAGTTACTTGTTGGACGCCCTGTGGATGGGACGTTTCTATGTATCAGAAGCTACTTCAATAAAGACGGTACGTTTTGTACACATCTGTGTCCCGTGTACTTCTTCACAAGGTATTACAGGTGCTCATCTTGACTCGAATGGTTCAGACGTAATTCTAGTCATGAATATGTTTCTAAACTATGGAGGCAGCTTTGAAACCTCATAAAATAGCTTGCAAGGGTAATGTGCTCGCTTCCTTTGCATTGTTTATAATGTGAGGTCATATATTTGCATTCTAAGTAAAATAGCTCAGTGGATTAATGCTTTTATTGCTTCGAGATACTTGCTAAACTTGTAGGTCACAGGTTACTGTCATGGTAAAACAGGTGAGTGACTTGTGCACTGGCTTCAAACAGCTGCATGGAACATGCAAGGCAGAAGATTGAAACCATACAAGTTTTTACTCAGTTGGTTCACTTGATTAGTCACAAACACCACAGGCGTCCCAAAAGTGTTTTATATGCTATATGAATGGTTATTACTAGTATATAAACACGTAAACGTGTTCCAATTAGTGCAATCATGGCAGGTACCTTGCCTGGCTTACCTCTGCCATATTTTATAGGGGTCATTCATTTAATTCTATATGTCTTGTCTGCTCAGGGATGTAAAAGGGGAGTCTGAATTTGCTGCTATAGAGTTAAGGACAGGTCTGACCCTTATTTAGCTGGTCTTTGCATACAGGTTCGAGTAGTAGGGTGGGGGGTGGTGTTCTGGTTGGTGAAGCAGTGTCACCATAATTTATTTGCGCTTACTGAAATATTAACCTGTAACACCCATAACCATTACTTATATTTGTGCACACAACAGTTTACACTTAGATTTAGAGAAACAAGTAATATGTTTTTGATTGACTATAGTTAAATATATGCATCTTAACTTTGATATGAGGGGGCCTAGGTGCCTGTCTCATTATTAAAGTTAACGTTGTATTTCTGCTTGTTGTGCATCATTCTCTTTTTCGTTACAGACACCAGAGTCAGTCTGTTCTCATTTAACATTGTTTTCTGTTAGCTTACTGTGGAAAGGTCATATTTGCTACAACTGACTGAATGGACGATGTTTCTTGGCACTTGCACGGGATGGGAGGCAGAGGAGGTGAATACTCTGTGTGATATTGTTAAAACTGAGATGATGGAAGAAGTTGGCACTGTATTATTCATGAGAATGAGGCCGACACCAAGTACAGCAGGAACAATGTTTTTTGATTGTTTCCTACTCGGTGGGGAACCTGTAGAATATATCACTTGGTTGAAATTTCATGTTTTAACTGTATGAAGCTTTTTAGTTAGTTAGTTCAATTGCCCCTGTCCACCTTTGCAGGTGGACATCTCCTTCCCTCTTTTGAGACCCAATGCTCCTTATATATTGCTCATAGACTTACTTTCTAGAGCAATACATTTCTTCCTTTCATGATTGGAACCTTCATTTAGTTCAAATTGAAGGTAGAGTTGAAAAAAATCATTAAGGGAACTCATGATTTGGGATTCAGAGATGGGTACAATGAAGAGGAACTTTTGTATCTCTTTAAAGAAGCCACTAGGTGTGCATGTGTGACACATGAGGCTCTCAAAGGAATAGCCACAGAATTTGGGACTGACCTTTCCAAAAATACGACCCTAAGGAAAAATTCTAGAATGTTTATGACTCAAGAACATGCAACCCCCGGGTTAAAAGTGCAACTAAGGGAAATAATCAGTAGCGTTCAACTGTGAAGCAACACACAGAAGTTTAGGGATAGATAGACTCAGTAAAAGAACAAGAAAAAGAAAGAAGATGAAAGGGAGACAGGGAGGTCTGAAAGTAAGAGTGATTCCAATGTCAAGGCTTATCCACTGAAGGAGGTGTCATGGAGGAGCTTATGTGCATATGCCTTGGAGTCGTGGTGATCTTTTCACATTTACAAACCAGTTTCAAAAGTCGAGAGAAAGTCCTGATCAGTGGTATATTCAAGTTGACAGATTTGGGGACATTTCAAAGGTGCTTTGGGAAGATCCGAATACTTTCTTTGGCGATGTTGTTCCAATGAATAGTGGGATGAGTTTAAAGTGGCTGTACAATGGCCAACTGCAGAGCCACTGAGGGATGTCCTAACTAATGTTCCATCTGCTGTGGTCATGGAGAAGTAACATCAGGTTAACTTTTTTAAAACAATTTCTGATATTTGCTTCCCCTTTCGGCACCTGGGCGCTGTGGACAATATTCGGTCCAAATAGAGCCCCTGCAAACCCTGATTAGACCGGAGGGGCCGTGGACGAACCTCCCGACGGGCTGCGTAGTTCGACGGAGGGGCTAGTTGTGGCCTCCCCTTGCCGATCCGATGGATACACTGTACTGCCGGCCTTAGTGGGGTGGCCCGCGATGACTGAACGGAGACCTATCCAAGCCTTGCACTGCCCTTCCTGCTGAAGGGGAGCCCAGACACTAACGGCAGAAGATATCGGCTGGACACACATGTAATCTGGGCCTGCGATCAACACACACCGAGGAGTTCGAGGAGGGCGGAAGGCTCCCTGGTGCGACCCTGGCGGACGGACTGCCGGCGCTGACTGGGATTCACGTGGAGGTGCCCTCTGATCTTGAGGGCAAGCTACCTTGACTGATACCGGACTGGCCCTATCCCCGACTGTGAGGCGAGGACGCGGCAGGGGCCTAACTGCGCCATCATCGATACTGGGCCGTGCCCGGTGGGAGGCCTCAACTGAGTCCATACGCAAATCGGCCTGTACTTTCACTACGGTGCGGATGAGAGGGTGAGCAGAGGCCCCCTGGCGCGGTCCTGTTGACCGGAACTCTGTTGCTGCCTGAGGCCTGGGAGGGGGTGCCCCCTGGTCCTGCGGCCGCCCTCGGGCCATCGACCCTGAGACTGCCAATCTCCCCGACTGCGCACTGGACCACTGGCGCTGTCCGGGATTTTGAGTGAGAGCACCCCCTGATCTTGAGTGCAGGCTCCTTTGACTGGTACCGGGCCGGCCCTCTCCCCAACTGTGAGGCGAGGAAACTTCAGGGGCCTAACTGCGTCATCATTGAGCCTGGGCCGCGACCGGTGAGAGGCCTCGGCTGAGCCCACATGCAACCCGGACCGGTGGTTTAACTGCAGCGCGGATGAAGAGGTGAGCGGGGGGCCCCCCTGGCACGATCCTGTTGACCGGAGCGCTGTCGCTGCCCGAGGCTTGAGGGAAGGGGCCTCCTGGTCTTGCGGCCGCCGTTGGGCCATCTACACCGACCCTGAGACCGACATCCTCCCAGACTGCGCACTGATACTATAGTGGAGGCCCGCTTGCGCCATAAGCGTTGTGGGGTGAGATCTGGTTTCTACCCTCCGGTGGTGTCATTTCCTGGTGCTGTGAGTGGCTGGTGCACCTCTCCCGACATCACCATTTGTTGTCTACACTTATACCAGACTCCCTTTCCATCTACTGCCCATACGCACCTAGGGGGTCTGGACTGGAGGATTGAGCAGTACCGAGCCACACTGTACTGTTCCAGGGGCTATCGTTCACGCTGAATGGAAGTGGGGAGAGCGACATATCACACGAATCGGCTGGATGTCTGATACGAGGCTATTTTAATCTCCCTTGGGCGCATACAAATACAGTGTACACTCCTTGGCCTACATTTTAATACTTGGGGCTAACTCCATCCATGCTGCAGTGACTGTGTCATTTGTCATATTACATCACTATTGTTCTGTTCTATCACATGAGGTTGGGTGACTACATGTTAGCAGCGCAAGTACAGTCCTATTACCCCAATAGTGTGTAGGAGGAGGTTGGCTGGTGTGGACCCCTAATAACTGGGCTGTTGAACTGTATCGCCGGGACGCGGGAGAGTGGGCCAGTAAGCATACCCACCCCTAATGTGACTGAACTTAAACAACCACAGATTTAAACTGGTTCCTCCTGTCGCTGCCAGTAACAAGGTTGACACTATACCTCATGGCCATACCCTCGGAAGTTCTTCATCGCACAAAAATCTACCATACGTGCTGAAATGGGGCGTACGAAGGGTAAACAAACTGGTATGCCATCAGTAGATGTGCAGACTTTAGGGGACTCTGACTCGGCCTCTCAATCATCCTCCATAAGTTGTGTCCCACCGACGAATCTCATACCCGCTCCTGATAAGCTGGATCAAATTCTACAGGAAATAAGAGACTCACGCTAATCCATTGAACATAAAATCGGCACTTTTACCACTGGCTTTACCCTTTTACGTGCGGACCATAACAAGCTGTCTGATACGGTTAAGGACCATACACAAACGCTGCTGGAAATAGTACCACACCATCGAAAACACACTGATCAGTTAATGCAAATGCAAAAACAATTGGCCACCCTGCTTGACAGAGCTGAAGATGCAGAAGGTAGAGCCAGACGTAATAACGTTCGCATCATTGGAATGCCGGAACGTTCGGAGGGCCCCAATGCGACCCAATTTGTTGAAAACTGGCTAAAAGAGCATATAGCCCCGGTAGGCCTTTCCACCTTTTTCTGTGTGGAGAGAGCACACCGGATCCCCATGGGCCGACCAACAACAGGAATGCCACCCAGGCCATTATTAGCCCACATCCTGAACTTCAGAGACCGTGATTTCTTGCTCCAAAAGGTTAGAGAAAATGCTCCAATACAGTATGAGAACGCTCGAATCTCTCTCTACCCGGACTATACTGTTCAAGTGCAATGCCAAAGAGCATCCTACCAGCCACTTAAGCGGAAACTCCAGGCTCTCAATTTGAAATACGCCCTATTGTTCCCCGCACGACTCAAAATTATACACAATCAGAAATTTCACTTTTTTTAATGCCCTGAGACGGCGAATGACTGGCTAGAGTTCACCCTTCCTTCTCAGACACTGGACGTTATGGATCAACAACTGCGGCGTGTCCCTACATGGATAAATAAATCTGGACCCCGCCGCAACAGACCAACGCGCAAAACTTCCACACAGAAACCACCCCCGGAACAGGCCTTGCTTGAGCAGGAATCGGCATTAATGACGGCCGCCTCAATGCGTGATCCTACCCAGGTACCGTCTCCAGTCGAGTCAGATGATAACTTGATGCCCTCTGATTCTGAAAGCAATGATATTTTATTCCCCTCAATCACTCCGCAGATTGTAAAAGACTTATTTGGGTAAAGCTACAACGGAGCGGTATACAAAGGACTGCTACAAATATAGATCTGACCCAGCCGGACAGAGGGAAGTAAGATATTGTCAATGTATAAATATTTGGTCTTTTCCCCCCCGGATTTCTGTTACATTTCTATTATGTTCTAGGGTCCCGCCATGAGTGTAGCTCCGTCCGGACCTATAAAGTCATGCACGGTACAGGAACCACCCCCCCTGCAGTTACTGCATTCTATAACCGTTTGTAGTTAGTATGTTATGGGAAAAGTTTGGACCAACATAGTTTAACCGTTGGCCCTAGTATTGGGTTTTGTAGTTTATTGGTGGTTCATGCGTTCCTGGCTCACCCTATTCTCTACGATATGATGTATTTCTCGTGCCTTCCTAGGATTTTTCTTTGTATCTGTTTGATCTTGAATGGCTGTGTTGGGTAAATACAAAATATTGACATGGAATGTGCGGGGAATGGGATCGGTTCATTAGCGTCACCGTATTTATGCCCAACTAAATAGACGGAAAGTGCAAATAGCCTTTAATCAAGAAACACATCTCACCGATTCCGAAGTGGCCAAAATGCGAAAGAAATGGAAAGGCCACATTTTTAATACATCCTACTCTGCCTTTGCTAGGGGGTCACTTATATGGATCAGACATGGGGTACCATTTGTTCTTGTGGACCAGCGTATAGATACAGCAGGACGTTATGTATTACTACAGGGTAGACTGGATGGTACGCCAATAGTTATTGGCAGTGTCTATGCCCCTAATTATGAACAAAACGCCTATCTCACTAACCTGAACGCAGTCTTATCGGATTGGGCTGTATATCCGTGTGTCCTTGGAGGGTATTATAACTCTATTTTAGACATCCACTTGGATCGCTCTCACCCCCGGTCCGAGGAGCTGTATCCACTAAAAACACAGAATTTCTTCAGGCTTGGGCTACGGGATGGATATTACAGGACGCGGGGTGTCTGCAACATCCTACTAGTCGGGAATACTCATTCTACTCCCCCCCACATCAGTTGCACACCAGACTAGACAGGATATTCTGTTCAATGCCTTTGGTAGCCCAGATTTCCGAATCTACATACCTTGGTAAAACACTCTCTGACCACAACCCGCTTGAACTCATTCTTGAATGGGGGAGGGTGCCCACCCCGGTACCGACATGGAGGTTATGGCCACAAACCCTGGAGGACTCGTCTTTCGGGATAAATTAGGCACTGCCATTACTACTTATTTCATAGAGAACGATAATTCTGCATCTTCCCATCTGATTGAATGGGATGCCTTTAAAACAGTGATCAGGGGCACGGCAATAGGGACAACTGTAGGAGCCCGACAGGAAACGCACAAAAACCTGACTATGGTAGAGGACACCCTTAATAAATTGGAAACTGAAGCTATTGCTGACCCAGATAAACAAGCACAGTTACAAGAAGCCAGAATCCAACACGCCGAACTCTTCAAACAGCTTCGCCGGATAGATTACAGTGCATACACCCAACACAGTCATAAAGAGGCGGATAAATCTGGTACCCTTTTAGCGCGTCTTATACGTAATGCCCCCCCCTAGTCCCGATACCGGAAATTACTCTCCCTGATGGTACTGTTGTGCTTACCCAAGCAGAGATTAACCTTGCATTTTGTGCCTACTACAAAGATCTATATAGCGCTCTGCCTCTTACATCACATGACCACATAACAGCCTTTTTGAACACCCTCACATACCCTAAATTGACAACTGATGCCCAAAAAGACTTGGAAGCCCCTATCACTAAAACTGACATAAAAGAAGTCATCAAGGACCTCCCACGGAATAAAACCCCGGGTCTGGATGGACTGCCATCTGAGTTTTATTTAGCGTACGCTGATAAAGTGGCCCCATGCCTAGAGAAGTTATATAAGACGGCTTATGAGATGCGCACTCTTCCACTAACTACTATGCAAGCACTAGTTACGTCTCTCCCCAAACCAAATAGGGACCCCCGTGATATGCCAGGTTACCGGCCCCTTTCATTACTACCCACCGAGTATAAAATACTCCGTAAAATATTAGCCAAGCGCCTCCTTCCCTACCTTCCCAAACTAATCCACATTGACCAATGCGGTTTTGTGCCTGGTCGCAACACCTCCTTAAATATCAGACGTCTCCATTATATAATGAACTCTGCAGCGGACCTTTCTTGTAAAACGGGGTGTATCTCCCTCGACATGCAACAAGCATTCGGTACACTTAACTGGACGTATATGTTTACGGCCATGGAAAAATTTGGCATTCCACGAGGATATTTAAAGTGGGTTAAATTATTATATACCGTCCCCACAGCACGGGCCAGGACTGGCTCTCATATATCTCATCCTTATCCAGTAGCGAGAGGAACTATGCAAGGTTGTCCCCTGTCGCCATTGCTATTTGTTTTGGCACTGGAACCCCTACTCATTAAGCTTCGTAAGGAGGCCACAGATATGGGGATCCTATTAAAGAACTCAGTGCATATAGTGTCCGCCTATGCTGATGACCTTATACTTTTCCTAAAAGACCTTACTACAGATTTGGAACCTATCCCATCTATATTCAAACAATTCGAACAAGTGTCAGGGCTGGCAATTAACGCGAAAAAAATCACACGCTTTTTATATGCGATATAAGGAAATCCCAAACCTATTTATTTTGGTGATTTGACATTAGCGACTGCTCCACAAACTTTTAAATATCTGGGCATACAAATCTATAGATCTTCCCAAGACTTAATAGATGGCAATCTGTTGAAAACGATAAGATCCTTGCGGATGCAGGTCTCCTTTTGGACCTCGTTACCCTTGTCGGTGATGGGCAGAGTGGCCATTTCCAAAATGGTAATGCTCCCTCGCCTTTTATATTTTTTCACTAATCTGCCGATAATAATTCCAGCCAAAATCTTTCGTATACTTGACACACTCCTCTCAACTTATTTGGGGTAGGGGACATAGGAGAGTGAGTCTGTCTAAACTACAATTGCGACCTGAAGAGGGAGGCCTGGGTGCTCCAGACTTCCGGGCGTACTGTATGGCCAGCCAACTACAATGGCTATCGTACTGGCTAGCAGGGCTTCCTATCCATGAAATAGGTTATACACCACAGCTCCTTACTCAGGGTACTCTTCATACATTATTACTGCCGAGCACTAGGATCCCGCCTGCTACTCCCCCCTTGCTTAAAACAGCCCTATTATATTGGAAGTGGACGCTACAATACACTAACAGAGTCTCCTCATACTCTCCCAATATCCCTCTGCTGGGGATACCTACCAGGACGGGACTGACTTCTAAACGTGTTGTGTCCCAATGGATACAAGAAGGTGTGACGTCAATTGGAACACTGTTTGTAGACAGAAAGCTGGCAGACCACGATAATTTCGCTCGCACTCATGGGGTCCCTCCGACACTATTTCTCCTCCATGCCACTATTTCTCATTACATTAGGCGCTGCTGGTCCCCTGAAGGGATTGAACCCCCTACCCATGAACTGGTCCGTGCAGTGCACCTCATGGGAGAAGGACGCCACCTTACCCGTTGGTTATACAGGGGTATCAGGGCACACTCAGGAATACCACTAACTCCACTCCGAATGAAGTGGACCGTGGAACTGGGCAAGGACCTTACGGATACAGAGAGGGCGTCCATATTGGAATTCCCTAAGAAAGTGTCTAGGAACGCTAAATTTAAATATATACAATACATGATTTTACACGGCATATCTCACACCACATCGCCTTAATAGTATATACCCGAATGCGCAACTCCCTTGTCCTCGATGTCAGGAGGCTGATGCTGATCTACTCCATATGTTATGGGGTTGTCCGCGATTAAAAGAATTCTGGCACACGATACGATACAGAGTACGAGAAATCACTGATACCGATGTCTGGTCGACAGCAGAGAGTTGCATATTGGGTCTGCATAGGTGCCCCAAAGGGCAGAAAGTCCGCTTTAGATTTGCGGACATGGCTATTTTAATAGCAAAACGCGCCATCACCATGAGATGGAAATCTGCCTCCCCCCTACACCACTTTCATGGCATGCAGAAATGACTCGATGGGGTACCGCAGAAAGTGCGATTATTAGACAAGAAGAATTTCGTGGCGTACGTAAAATACCCATCTCCATGGAATGGGATCAGATGATGGAAGCTTTGAAAACTATAGATCCATTGGCTATTTCAATATCTCAGGCCGACACTACACCTCCCGCACCCATATTAGTTCACTCAACCGAACCCGTTTAATATCATACAATTCGCATTATCTTATCTCATAAGAGCACGTAAATGTATACTATTACTAAAACTGTATTAAGCGAGAGACTATCACCCTCTGTTACAAACACATATACATAGGAAGCCAGTGAACTGGGGGAAGCGGGGCAATTTTAGCTTTAGTTGTAGTAGTTTATAACTAAATGCGTAAAAACGAGTTTTGTAATATGAGACTGTTTATTCACAATGGTAATTCTAATTCATTATACTTGATACACTGCTGCAATGTGAAATGATAATATGTATATTTGTCCATGCATGGGAATGCAGTTTGTATGTATTCTCTTTTGTTTCTGTTTAGCTGTGAATTCCATATGCTATAAGAATTGAACAAACTCAATAAAAATTATGTTTAAAAAAAGTACAGTTTGATGACTACTGATCTAATATAAATGTTATGAGCGCTCTAAAAAATGCAAATGCAAAGTCCTCCTAATCCTAACATGCCCCAAGCCTCCTTGATACAGCATAATCCAAATTCTCAGACGTTCAATGCGAATGCAAGTGGCTGAGCTCCACAGAACCCCTTTCAGAGTTCAGAAACAGTTCCTGGCCTTTGACACTGTGGGAGCCAAAGGACTCACCAAGATGGTTCTATCGCAATATACACCCGCTTACAATCTCGCCGGAGAGAATCCTTGTGGCTCCGGAGAGGTCGACAGACCTTTTCTACCGTAGGCGAATTAGAGCTTTCCAAATCTATTCAAAACATTAATGACAATTAGCATTTACGATCAGTCAATGATAAGAGGTTTGTGAAAGTTTCAAAACCTTTATTTAGCATAAGGCTAGAATATCTAATCTCTTTATTTAGATTAGTTCGTTTACAGAAGTATAAGATAGAATTGGTTAAGAGTCAGCATTAGAGAAATATACACAGTGTTCCATAAAGAAACCCCATAAACGAACTAAAGGACCTATTCTAAAATAGAACCCATAAAGAGTTCCTCTGGAGAAGAGCGAATAAGAAATGAACTTCTCATAAAGAGTAGTTCCGGAAACTCAGCCGAGTTCCCTACAGCTGCAGTAACAACTGTAAATGAGAGTGTAATCCTTGCAGTAGCATTGATCACCAAAAATCCAAATATAGTCTCCTTAGAGGAATAGCTAAAGAAATAAACTCTCCATAAAGATGAGTTTCAGGTTATGAAGAGATCCATCAGCAGGACCACTGGAAATAGAAGTCTGAGTCTAAGGGCCTGATTATGATGACGGTGAACCCGCCACTGATAGGCTGTCGGTGGCGGGCTCACCACCATCGTGAGGCTATCTTCCGCCCGCCATATTATAATGGCGGTCGGTACCGTGGCGGTCAGAAACTCCGACCGCCACGCATCCGATGGGCTCCTTGAGCCCGCTGGTGCTGTGGAGGCCCTCGTATTCCCGTAAATGGCGGCGGTGCCTACCAGGCACCTCTGTTGGGATTACGATGGTCCATCCCCGCCAGCCTTTCCATGGTGGTCCACCCTCCATGGAAAGGCTGGCTGGGATGGACTTTAGGGGCCCGTAGCGGGCCCACCTTTCACCTGGGCACTTTAGGGGTTGGGGCACCTATGGTGCCCCCCTACATTTCCCTGCACTATGTGGCAGGCACCGCTTGGTGCCTGCCACGTAGTGCAGGGAAATGTAAAAAGCGCACTTTTTACATTGCGGTGGGTGCTGCAGCCAGCAGCACCCTACGCAATGTAATGTATGGCGAGGGCGGCTGTCGTGGTGGCGGCCATATCGTAATACACCCTGTGGGACCGTCGACTTGTAGGCGGGCGGTCCCACTCCCCGAGACGATGGCGGACGGACTGAAGCCCGTCCGCCATCGTAATCAGCCCCTAAGTCAGAGAAATCAGAGAATCTCTGCCTAACTACTTAAGAACACTCATTAATATATATTCCTACTTTCGTAACATTCCGGTAGTCATCCTCTATTGATATCCAGCAAGAATAGTTCACGAGTGGTGTCGGTCACACAATGCTATTTCTTCCGATTCCCTAGTTGCTATCTGCCAATATAATTTATTCGGTAAAGAGACAGAGGCCCTAATTACGATGTCCAACACCGTTTCAGTGTGGGAACCGACCGACCGTAGGTTGGTGGTTCCGACCACCCTATCACAATGCAACTGCACATGGTGCAGTCGCAAACTCCCATTTCCCTATGGGAGCTAGTGTGGCAGTCGGAAACCGTCTGCAGCACAAGCTCCCATAGAGAAATTGGAGCTCCTGTAAATCCCTGCACCGCATGACAGGCACCCCACGGTGCCTGCCACGCGGTGCGGGGATTTACAGGGAGGTACTATAGGTGCCACCCAGGCCCCCAACCGGAGGCCGCGGAGGGGGCCCCCAAAGTCTCTTTCCGACAGGCTTTTCATGTCGGAAAACCTGACATGAAAAGCCAGTCAGAAACCGACATCATAATCCCGACGCCAGAAACGCCGTCCGTAGGGGATTATGTGTGGCCTTCGACTGGTCAACGGGCTCTTTGAGCCCGTCGGAACCCAGTCGGTGTGACGGCCAGTTTAAACTCCGACCGCCTACATTGTAATTAGGCGGTCGGACTTTAAACCAAGGATGTTGGTCGGAAAGCCTCTGGCCTGTGGTCGAAGGCTTTCCGACTGACATCCTAATGAGCCCCAGAATATCGAGTTGGAAATATTGAGTGACATGAATATCGAGTCAAGAATATCGTGACAGCATTATATCGAGGTAAGTAATATCGATGGCAAAAATATCGAAAATTGCTTTAGTATTAAATATAGATGTTTAAAATATCGATGTTAAAAATATAGTTGTATATAATATTGATTTTTTGGGGGTAATTGTTATTTTAAGTGTTAATTATGATTTTTTATTTAATGTTATCTGTAATGTTTTTGCTTATTTTTATTTTTTTATTTTATTAAAAAAAATTATAATTTTTTAATATTGTAATATATTTTTTAGTAGCGGGATGTTTGGTTTAACGGAGGAAAGGGCGGGAATAATTTAAAATATATGTTGTAATTTTATACATTTTTTATAATGTTACTTTTTTATATTTAGAAATTTGCATATTTTAGTAGTGGGATGTTGGGTTTATAGGGGATTAGGGTGGGTAGGAATTTATATAATATGATATTATTTAATAATAATTTTATTTAAATATTAAGAGGCTCATTACGATGTTGGTCGGTGAGCCTCCAACCGCTCGTCGAAGGCTCACTGACATTGGAGGTTTAAAGTCTGACTGCCTAATTACAATGTAGGCGGTTGGAGTTTAAACCGGCCGGTCAGACAGACTGGCTTCCGAAGGGCTCAAGGAGTCCATCAGCCAGTCAGAGGCCGCACATTATCCCCTATGGACAGGGTTTCTGCTGTGGGGATTATGATGTCGGTTTCCGACAGGTTTTTCATGCCGGGCATTCCGACATGAAAAGCCTGTCAGAAAGCGACTTTGGGAGCTCCTAGCAGGGCCCTCATGCCTCTGCAGCCTCCGGCTGGGGTCTGGAGGCACTTATGGCACCCCCTGTTAATCCCTGCACTGCGTGGCAGGCACCATGAGGTGCCTGCCACACGGTGCAGGGATTAACAGAAAATGTTTTCTATGGGAGCTTGTGCTGCGGCCAGTTTCTGACTGCAGCAGAGGCTCCCATAGAGAAATGGGAGCTTGCAACCGCACCATGTGCGGTCGCATCGTAATTGTGGTGTGGAAGCTGCTTGACCGGAGGTCAGTCATTCCAGAGACCGCGGCAATGTCAATCAGAGACAACTCCAATCGACATCGTAATGAGCCCCTAATTGTTTATTAATGTTTTTTAAATATAATTTGTAGTTTTTGATTATTTTTTTTTATATGTTTAGAGTAATATTAATAATGCAAATTAAATTGTAAAATTAATTTTGTTTTTATATTTTGTTTGGCAAAGTTCAATTTAAAATAGTAAACTTTTTTTACATTTTTATTTTTGAATAATTAAAAAAATGATTTGTATAGTTTAAACATGTTTAGTGGTTGTATGTGGTATTTTTATAATATATTTTTGATTTTGGTATTTAGTTTAAATTAATAAAAAACTTTCATTTACAAACCATTTTTTACATATATTTTAAATTATTGTAAGATTTGAAAAACATTTTGCATATTTTTTAAATAATATTTCTAAATGTATTTACATTTTTTCATCATATTTTAGAAATATTTTTATTATGATATTTTATAGTAATTTTTGAAGTTTTATTATGAATGTATTATGGAATAGTTTATGTTTGAGGATTAATTATTTATTATTTATTTATTCAGTTTTTTTGCTATATTTAGTTTTTGATTTAAATGTCTGATATTAATATATAATAATTGTTTAGTGTTTAACCTGATTTTAGTTATGTAGGAGTAAGAGCTTTACTGTCCAGCACTTTCCCTGAATTTAGTTAGTTTGGAGTTGGAATAGTAATTTTTTCTGGTTTAGTGTCCAGCACTTTCCCTGAATTTAGTTAGTTTGGAGTTGGAATAGTATTTTGTTCTGTTTTAGTGCCCAGCACTTTCTCTGAATTTAGTTAGTTTGGAGTTGAAATAGTAATTTTTTCTGGTTTAGTGTCCAGCACTTTCCCTGAATTTAGTTAGTTTGGAGTAGTAATAGTAATTTTTTCTGGTTTAGTGTCCAGCACTTTCCCTGAATTAAGTTAGTTTGGAGTTGGAATAGTAAATATTTCTGTTTTAGTGTCCAGCATTTACCCTGAATTAAGGGCCTCATTAGGTTGGCGGTCAGACTTATGTCCGACCGCTATCCATTCGGAAATGGGACCACCGACTACAATTCGGCAGTCCCGCCAGCCCAATTAGGATGCGACCGCCACCACGTCGGTCGCAATGTCTATCTTTTGCATTGCGGCGGGTGCTGCGGGCTGCAGCACACGCCGCAATACAAAACATGGACATCACACATATCCCTGCACTACGTGGCAGGCACCATGCGGTGTCTGCCACATGGTGCAGGGATATGTCGGGGGGCACCATAGGTGCCCCACAAAACTGAGAGCCTCCACCTCCACCCTTCCCACACTATGCTTCCCACACCCATTTGGGGCACATGCTGTGTGCTCCTTCTGTGCCCCCCCCTGCACAATTCATCTCCCAGTTGTAGCCAGACCTTGCACCTCACACACCAAAGGACCAGGGCGCCTGTCTTGGAAGGTGGGGGTGGAGAGGAACACCCTGCACAGAAGCTCAGGGGCTGAACAACCCTCCTCCTCACACCTACCTCCAACTCATGTAAAGCAAACTGAGTCTAATTATAAAATGAAGACTCACACTGCAGAAGAACATCCACTGAACTGTCCACACTGCCTGTCAAGTCACTCACAAACACCCCACACTGACACACAGCCACATACACACACCATAGGTCAGCAGCAATGGAGGACAATCAATGGGCCAGCCAAAAGTGAAGTGGACAGTGCTGGAAAACCATGGAGCAAGCCACATGGCATCTGTACATCACATGCAAGAGAAGGAACATATCACAACACCCTTAGGCCATCAAATCAGACATGGGTGGCACAGTGAGTGAAATTAAACCAAACTGACCTCTGTGCAACAACTCAGGGACACATCAAGGCAAGCCATGCATAGTCACAGGAATGATAGGAAGTGTCTGAAGTCATACAGTGAGCAGCCACACATCTGTCTCAACTGACTTGACATGTGTACATCATCAGTACAACACACATGGCCCATTGTCACACTCCTTGACTGTCAAACACAACTAGGACCTTCACACATACCCATTCTCTACCCACCTCATACCTAAGCACTCAACACCTGTGAGAAGCACACATAAAGGCCAAAATGGTGTCCTGTGAGTTCAATGACAACCAATCACACTCCCTGTGGTGCACCCACAAACATCACACTAACACACAGGGATGCCTGAACCAATGCAGACACCAAAACAATAGCCTAACACAAAGCTCACAAACAACATACACAGAAGTACAACAAGCCCACACATGGGCAGCAAAACAGTGGAAAGGCAATGTGACCCTAGACAGAACAGGAATACACAACAATGTCACTCAGGACCAATGCACAGACACCATACCTCAACACAAACAAGAGGTGCATCATCAAAAATCTACCATGAACACTAACTGGGATCAATGGGACAATCAGCTAACACAGACACTTCACCACCCATGAAGTGGACAAGGTGCCATATTGTACCAGAAGCATGCACATGCACAACCCTGAAAAGTGACAGGTCAAAAATAGGAGAACTAACCACCAATGTGCACTGAAAACAAGCCCAGCAACAAGAATCCTCCTTGCTGCATATGACAGACACACAAGTAATGCACACCACACCTG
Source organism: Calotriton arnoldi (assembly GCA_963921515.1). Lineage (NCBI taxonomy): Eukaryota > Metazoa > Chordata > Amphibia > Caudata > Salamandridae > Calotriton > Calotriton arnoldi. The sequence goes on along the minus strand of CAWUFW010000366.1, from coordinate 3,435,794 downwards.
CAACACACATCTGAATGTATCACACAGCAACAACCACTCACACACAACGTCATGCAAATAGAACATCACACACATATAGCATCAGTCAGTACAAAGAGCCAACACAGGCCAAACACTGCATACATCCACAACGAAAACACAACAGATGCACAGACCAATCCATCACAATGCAAACTCAGCTGCACATCAGGGGGATGCACAACAAGCAAGTACAACGCAACATACACTGACAACACTGCATGCACACCAAGCAGTGTGTGCACACCAAACAAATCAGTAGCACACACATCTGAGTGCCACACCATGAACTCCCACAACACAAATCATCACAGCACAAACCTAACATCACACTCAGGAAGTGTAGCACTACCTCAGCAAACACACATACAGCTTAGCCATCACCCACAGATGCCCAACTCGGGGACATCCAGGTGCAAACAACATGACCAGAGGACTGTGCTGCCCAAACATCTGCACTGCACAAGAGCAACCATGACAGCAAACAAGTACAAGGAAATAACACATAACTAATTTGCAAACTGTCCTGAGTAGCACATTGGTCCTGGACACAGATCAACCTCACACAGCATAGTGTCACACTATGAAGTGGTGGGGAGGTTCACACACTGGCAAGCCATGGGGTGGAAGACATGAGACTGAAGTGGTGTGTACTTCAGTAATGGACAGGTGAGCAGTGTACAGTACACAAACACATAGAGGAGTCACTCACAATGTGTAAGCATCAGAAGCACATATGAGGGATGGCATGACTCCACATACCATACTGGAGCCAAAAATGGGTCAAGTGACAGCAATGCATGAGAGAACTCACAAATATTGTCAGTATGGCTGAGCAGGTCAGTGCAGTATGCACAAACAGTAACAAGACACATGGCTGAGCAACAAAACACAACACAGACTTGCCTGTCACACACACTGCATACTCACAACTGGCAGCAACAACAAGTAGGTGTCCCCCAGGAGTGCAAGGACACAACAACACGCTGCACACTGCCCAACCTACAACTCCCACATGTGCCCACAATCTGAAACACATGGCAGACAATTGAAACAAACAGGCACTCAGCTTCTGTGTCATACATGTGTGCAGTTGGCATTGCAGGGGCACACACACATCAACACTAACAACAAAATCACCCCTTCACACTTCATGACCACACAAGTGCACACATCCAAATGTACCCATGTGACTAGGAAGACAGGCCATCACAAGATGACCATACATCAACACTGCTGTTCACACATCAAGAAAGATCACACAGATATGAGGGACCCTGGCCAGCCCGCAAGTAATCCTGTGCATAGAATACACCTCTGTTCTGGTATTGCATCATAACATGACGTGGACAATTTAGCAAACCTGACCATATGATGAGTATGATAATCGTAGATCATCACAAACACCCATCATTGCACCCTCAAGCCTCAGAAGAAAGAAGAACTAAAGTGCCCCTCACCACTGCCAAACCCAGAAAAAGTAAAAGAAGCAATTGGCAATGTGAAGGTGGCATACAGAGCATTTGTCACATGCAACCATACACATACCGAAAACACTTTTATTTAGCAAGGACACTGACAAAGCAGACAACAGGAGTAACTGTCTTTATTACATATCATCAAGATAGGCATCAAAAGTAGACAACAGCAAGGCCAGTGGCCAGTCCATAGTTCAAAGTAGGTACATGTGTGCATGAGAACCTGCACAGGGAATGGGCATCCAAAGTTACAAACAGCAAGGCCAGTGGCTGTCCATAGTTCAAAGTAGGTACATGTGTGCATGAGAACCTGCACAGGGAATGGTCCTCCAAAGTTACAAACAGCAAGGCCAGTGGCCAGTCCATAGTTCAAAGTAGGTACATGTGTGCATGAGAACCTGCACAGGGAATTGAGCATCCAAAGTTACAAACAGCAAGGCCAGTGGCCAGTCCATAGTGCAAAGGAGGGACATGTGAACATGAGAACCTGCACAGGGAATGGTCCCCCAAAGTGACAAACAGCAAGGCCAGTGGCCAGTCCATAGTGCAAAGGAGGGACATGTGTGCATGAGAACCTGCACAGGGAATGGGCATCCAAAGTTACAAACAGCAAGGCCAGTGGCCAATCCATAGTGCAAAGGAGGGACATGTGAACATGAGAACCTGCACAGGGAATGGGCATCCAAAGTTACAAACAGCAAGGCCAGTGGCCAGTCCATAGTTCAAAGGAGGGACATGTGAACATGAGAACCTGCACAGGGAATGGGCATCCAAAGTTACAAACAGCAAGGCCAGTGGCAAGTCCACAGTGCAAAGGAGGGACATGTGTGCATCTGAACCTGCACAGGGAATGGGTGACACCGTACACTGCCATGGGAATCACCACAGCTCTGAGGATACAGATGGGCAGTCCAGGCACCGCTGTGGGAGAGATGGCTTTGGGAGGGGGATTTTGCCTCAGACTTGGCTGTCAGTTGAACTGGGAGGTGGCTGATTGTCGGGGACCGTTGGTGGACCAGACCTGGGAGAGGGAGGAGCAGCTGAGGTAGAGGCATCAGTGGCTTTGTGAGCCGGAGGGCTGCTTGGACCGGGTGGCATGGTGGCACGGGGAGGCGGAGACATGCTGCTGTGAGACACAGTGTGTGAGGGAGAATGTGGAGGGCCGCCTTTCCACTTCTTGGGGATTCGATACTGAAGAATTGTCTTGGTAGGAGTGTGAAGTGGGGCGGGCACAACAGCCTCACTCCCCACCAAAGGTGCTTCAGGTGCAGGTGGTGGCCCTCCCTCTGGTGATCTGCTGGGTCTGGTGTTACGCTTGGCCTGGCCTTGCCTTTTACCTTCCATCCCCTGTTGACCAGGTGAAGCCCCCACAGTGCCCTCCTGTCCCAGCTTCACAGGGGTGTGGGTGGGAGTTGAGGTTGTGGGTGAACCTGCCTTAGAGAGCCGTTTCTGCGGACTCTTTGCAGGCACCAGCTTCACAGCAGGCACGGCAACTTTTTGCCTGTCTTTGGGAGCAGGTTTTGGGACTGAAGTGTCTTTGGATTGCACTGATTTGGATGCACCTGAGCCTGAGGCCTGCTTCTTGGCTTGATGCCCCTGAGTGTCACCCGAAGGGCTTTTGGCTTTGCATTCCTGTGTGACTTCTTTTGGTTTTGGGGATGGTGTCTGCGCTCTGGCCCGCTTGGAGTGCTGCTGTGTTGTGCTTCGTGTGGAGTACTTTGAGCCTGAGGGCTGTGGTGTGTGGTCACTCTCATCAGATGTGACCACTGGCAGGGTGGTTGCCGAAGGGACTGGAGCTGGACCCTGAGCCTGTGCCAGCTGAATAGCTGCCGTCCCTGTGGAGGACAAAGACTGGACAGTTCTGTGTAGCCCACCCACGTCAGAATGAATGCTCTCCATGAAGGCATCTACCTGTGCCAACTTCTTGTCATGATCAAGGAAGGCATTCAGTAGAGTAGTCTGACCCACACACAGCTGGTGCAAAAGCTCCACCGCCTCAACACTGAGGGCAGCAGGGGAGACAGGGGCAGGGGCAGCAGTGCCTGGGGGGAAGGACACTCTACCCCTCACTGCTGCGGGCACGGGCAGCACTAGTGGAACTAGCCGGGAGGGTGGGCACTGGAAGATGTGTGGTGGAAGAAGAGGCAGATTTCCCACTCCCTGTGTCCACCAACATCGAGGAGTCACCGCTTGCATCAGATGATGTTGAGGTTGGTGTTTCCGGGCGTGATTCTTCAAGTGCACTCCGGTCCCCCTCCGAGGCGCTGGTCACATCAGTGTCAGTGAGCTCATGTGTTGCCGTCGAGCAAGAGGCCTCATCCCCGGTGTCCATACCCTGTCCTTCTGTGCCCTCTGTAGATGCTGCAAGAGACGGAGACATAGGTTCAGTTTAGTGCCATACTCACAAACATCATATGCAAACAAAGCACAAAACAAGATGATGATAGCACCATGTTGAACACACCCCTGTGCAGTCTGCATGTGCAGCCACAATGCAAAAATATGAAGATGCATGGGAACATGCATACTTGGCATTGATGACCCATGGGATGTTCACACAGCCAAATAGCTTGCCCGTGCCTCCATGTAACCTGACATAAGATCCCTGTAAGCATACCCACATGCCTGTAGGTGAAAAAGATGTACATCTCAACTTGTCACAGTCACATATGGAGTCACTTTAAGGGGACAACACAGATACAGACTCCAAAATGTCCACTTGCAATGGCCATGAGCACTTGCCATCCACCATGTTGTGCTTTGAAGCACAACTACTGTTGCACATTGATGTCAGATGTGTAGTTCTCAAGTTCGAGGTCAGGCACTGCACACATCGACGAAAGCACACTAAGATGCCGTTCACTGCCCAGTGATGTCCATGACTCCCCTAATGCAGCAGATGCCATAAGGCCACATCTCAGCATGCAATGTCAAGGGCCATTACATGAAACACATGAGAAAGTACATGTACCGCAAATGCATGACAGCTGCACTCAACACAGAGGCCACTTACAAGCCATTTCATCACACTAGGAACATCACAGAGCTCTGCACTGGCTCAGGGTTGGGACACATGCAGTCACACACCCCAAAAGTCACCCTTCGCAGAATACTCACCCCCAACTTGCTGCTGATGGGCCCTCAAGCGTCCATCCAGCTCTGGCTATGTCACTGCCAAGATGCGGGCCATTAGTGGTGTCATGCTCCTGCGCGCCAACCTGCCAGCCCGAGGGAGCAGCCCCAGCGTCATCTCTGCCACGTTCTTGCTCAGCCGGCAGATGTCATCCCACCTCTTGTGACAGTGTGTGTGCGCTGTCGGTTGGAGACACCCAGAGCCCGCACCTTGCCTGAAATGGCCCTCCATATGGCCTTACGCTGGTGGACTTTGAGTTGCAGGCATGGGAGACAAGAGGAGGAAATATCAGTAACAATGGGTTATGTACCATTGTGTCTCAGTACAGGAGCATGCACAAACTTAGCACAGCTATTCAGACATGCTTAGCAGGGGCCAAGAATGATGATGGATTAAACCGAGATCAGTTGACTGGGGGTGAGTGTTTGATTAGCTCAAGCGCTCCGTCCACCATCCCCTTTGGTATCGCTTTGTTCGCCCTAAGTTGGCAGGGTATGCCCAGACGTGGGTCCCTTGCTCACTTTGCCACTGGATTCAAGCTAGCCTGGCTGATGACGGCTGAATAGCCAGAAACCGGTCCCAGGATGCTTGTTTCCGGTCCAGGGAAGACATGGCTTGGCAGTTCGGGCTGGACTGTTCCCATGAGGCACAGGGTCAGACTGATTTGCATATGGCCATGTCTGAACTGGGGTGGTGGAGTGAGCTAAAGAATGATGATGGATTAAACCCAGATCAGTTGACTGGGGGTGAGTGTTTGATTAGCTCAAGCGCTCCGTCCACCATCCCCTTTGGTATCGCAGGGGCCATACAGCATGACACGTAGTACATTAGCATAAGACAATCGTACCCAAATGCATGCAGGTATGAGGATGGGCACAGTACCTGGACATCTCATGCACATGCAGAATGCCAGCACAGAAAGCAATGTGAAGGAGGCCCACATCTGCAATGCAGTTTGTGAGGGAGCAAGACAGACATCACATTGTAAATGATGTTCCGTGGCAGAATCACTGTGCCCAACAATGCACACCCCTCAATGTCCTTGGGCTGTGAATGGCTCACTGTGTCATGGCGGTCACATTTAGGGACATGATCTGACATTCTCACACCCTTCTCACAAGGTCTGTCTTGTGCAATTCACAGGCCTAAGATAGCTCATTGAGGAATAGGGTGGCAGACGACACACATGTCTCACTCTGTCCATTCAGTGATGAGTCCCTGTCAATTTGGGCAGTAACTGTGCAGGCCAGAGTGGCTCACACTGAGGTTTAACGTGGGCCATCATAACAGTCACATGCATGTACAATATGAGAATGCAAACAGTGCCTACACATGCGAGTCAGTACACATAATGAGAATAAGGGAAGGGGGATGTTTCTGAAGTACAACAATCTGCTGTGTCATATGGGAATTTCCAACAAGATTGTCACCCTCTGGCAGTTCACTCTTGTGCATACTACTCACAGATCCATGGTGGCAATAGAAATTCAAACACACTTCCATCAGTACCCTCTGGACGGAAAGTCTTTGTAATGTCACAAATGAGCATGTGAAAACCTCCTGGACTCCAACATCCATTCGCACAGGCAATATCTGTCCTGACTTCCACTTTCCAAACTTGCAGTGTCACTGTATGGCTGCAATAACACTGCATGTCCCTCCCATCCTGAAATGCAGCCCTGGAAATGTGTAGCATAGGCGACAAACCCCATTTTCCTGAAGTCAGCATGCTAGGCAGTGTATCACACAAAACCACACTCTCAGGCACATACTGCAGCAGATCAACTTCATGTGTGCACTCCCTACACTCTCACTTCCACTCTGAGACACTTACCATGACATCTGGAGCACCATAGAGCCTCCCATACTGTGATAGCACCTCGTCCACAAGGACCTCCAGCTCCTCTGTGGTGAAGGGACGGGCCCTGATGTTCTCAGTTCTCGCCATCACTGGGTCCAGGAGACAGGAATGCAGCAGTTGGTGGTGAAGAGTGTCAGGCAGCAGTGTCTGGAAGCAGTGGAAATGTGTGGCTCTCTCCCACACATATATAGCCCCCTGGGGTTGTTTCAGTGGTACTCAGATGCTGCAATTGGTGTTCCAGGTCAGCTTTTTTCAAATGCAACCAATGAGCGGCCCCGCGGTGGCGGAGCACGCCTACCGCGATTTTCAAAAGTGCATTTGTCTACCGCGATTGCGGCTCTCATTGGCTGTAAGGGCATTGGCATTGGCGGTGACACACCGCAGGGCCCAGGCGGTCTCTACCGCAATCGTGCATCTTTCAATTGCATCCAATGACCGGCCCCGCGGTAGCGGAGCACAACTACTGCAATTTTCAAAAGAGCATTTGTCTACCGCGATTGCGGCTCCCATTGGCTGTAAGGGCATGGGCATTGGTGGTGAAACACCGCGGGGCCCAGGCGGTCGCTACCGCGATTTGGCCGCTTGGCATTGGTGCCTATGGCCGTGATTGTGGTGGCGATGCACGCTTATGGCACCTATGGACACATCATGCTGTAGCAATGGCAATGGCCAGTTCTCAACATTGAACAGTAGACACTTACTATGAGTCATGCCACCAGTTAGTGCAAACCAATGCTAGTGTTACATTGGACTCGCTGATGACTACACATGCCATGTCAGTGCACAGGATTACATGCATTGGCATGTACTCCCTCACATGTCACTTATGATATTGTTGTGCATGTACACAGATCTGTGGTGTGATGGACTCTCAAAGATGTACACATGTCAATGTGTGAGATGGCAAAGCAACACAGTAATGAAGGTCTGGCTACATGATGTGCCTATTTCACTGTGTACATTGCTGAGCTCCTGTACATACTTGATCATTGTGCGCACACTGTGCTCATTGTGTTGTTAATATGTGCCCTGTCGGACTTACGCAAGAGGGTGTGGCAGGTACAGCAGCTACGTCGAAGCCAGCAGTGTTGCTGTTTCACACATGTGCTGTGTCAACTACTCTCAGGGCTGGTGACACAAGATGTTGAAATGTACCTTTTGGCATTCACATAGTCTGAATCTGTTTGGGGGGTACTCACTGTGTGAATACTGGACAAGTGTACGACTAGTTTAGATCAAGGTGTCCCTACATGTAACTTGTGGTGTAAGCTGTAGTTTCATGCCAGTCATTGTTGGCGCTGTGTCAGTCATAACCTAAGATGTTGTGCCCAACTCAGAGGGGAATTGAATTGACATGTGTCCCCTTTCCTCTCACCTAGGAGGCGACCAAATGTTTTTCGTCCATTCACGGTACTTGCGGACATGGAGGATGAGGACATCATACGTAAATTCCGTTTGGATCGACCTACCCTTCTGGACCTATGTGCTCAGTTGGAGCCCCATCTGAGGCCTCGCCGGACCTATCCAACTGCTCTGACACCAACATGTAAGGTAATGGCGGCCCTGCATTTTTTTGCAACTGGTTCATTCCAGTACACGGTGGCCAGCGCAGGTGGGATGTCTCAACCAATGTTCAGCATAATGCTACGTGATGTCTGGTCCGCTATGATGAACTACAAGGACAGCTACATCCATTTCCCCAGGAGACACGAGTTGGCAGCTGTGAAGGGAGATTTTTATGACCTTGCCCACATCCCTAATGTTGTTGGTGCCATTGACTGCACACATGTTGGCTTGGTTCCACCACAGGCACGTGAGCACATCTACAGGAACAGGAAGTATACACATTCCATCAATGTGCAAGTGGTATGCCAGGCGGATATGATAATCTCCCATGTCTGTGCCAAATTTCCAGGATCAGCCCATGACTCCTACATCCTGCGTAACAGCATCGTACCACTGCTGACGGCAAATCTGCATCCAGAGCATGCGTGGATTGTGGGTGAGTACGCAGAGTCAAGTAGTGTGCTGTGTGTGTGACATGCTGTCCTCTGCCACAGTTTTATTACAAAGTTGGTCTGTGTATCTCACACCTAGGTGACTCTGCATATCCCAACCGGCCTTGGTTGCTGAGCCCACTGCGGAATCCCAGGAAACCCGGGTGAAGTCCGCTACAATGAGGCCCATGGGAGGACACGTCGTGTGGTGGAGCGTACTTTTGGTCTTCTTAAGTCTCGATTTCGGTGCCTGGACAGGACCGGAGGTGCACTGATGTACTCTCCCCAAAAGGTGTGTCAGATCGTAGTTGCATGCTGCATGCTCCACAACCTGGCCTTGCGCAGAGATCCCCCTGATCCTGGACGATGATGAGCAGCAGATGCCCCCGCCTGCAAACCCACACATGTCCAGTGACGAGGATAGTGGAGTGGAGGAAGGTGTCGACCTGCGTCAACAGCTCATCAACCGCTACTTCCCTTGAAGGTGAGTGACATTGTACAACGGTGCCATTGTATGCTGTTTTTGTTGTTGTAGGAAATGCCTAGGGGAGCTTTGTGACAGCTGCCTGTTGTTGGCTCTGTGCTGAGGGCTGATGTTTCTGGGACAGGGTAGTTATGCACAGCTACATGATGTCTATGTCGATATCGTTGCTCATTGTAATGTGTGCAGGTTTGAGTACCTTGATGACAAGTGTTATGTAATGGGTGTGATGCCATCGCCTGACAAGTGAATGTTGTTCTCTTGTGTTTTCCTAGGTCCCTTCAGCCTCTCAATGCCTCACAACAATCAGTGCACCTGGTACATTGTAATCTGAGTCAAGATTGTACATCCTGTGATAAACATGGAGCTGACACAAAAACATAGGTGTGTAAAGAGTGTTTATTTACAATAAGTATATGTGACAGGGAAGTGATTATTTACAAATAGGTGGAAAGTGAATCAATGAGTTGTCAGTGATGGTAGACGAGACAATAGAGTAGTCACCACATTGATGTGGTGACACAGTCCAACAGACGCCTGCCATCAACATGGCAGTGTGGGTAAGGATAGTCAACCGAGTCAATGGCAAGGTGAAGGGAGGTGCCATCATGGCTGGCTCTTTGACTTGCGTTTGGCTGGTGCTTTGCCACGTGATCCTCCCGTGCTTTTCCTCGGACGGCCCCTTGAGCATTTGGCAGGGGGCCTCTGCTGTGGTATCTGCGGTGTCTGAGGACTCATCCTGTTCCAGCTCACCCCTCTCTGTGGCCGCAGGTGAGGTGGTGGGACTGTCATCCTGCAGGCCACTGGAGGGAGGTTGAGCTGTCCTTTGGGCCGCAGGCCTGTCCCTCAGAACACCCACCAGCTTGCCCAAGAGGTCCACGATTTGGCCCATATGCGTGTCCATGGACCTCACGCACTTCTTCCAGAACCTGGCCCATCTGTCCCTGGGTTTGTTCATAGGCCCCAAGGACTCTTGCAATGTTGGCCAGGGCTTCGGACCCAGTGCCCTGTTGGATTTGTCGCCCAGTTGCCCTCCCACCTGCCCTGCTGTCCCAGACCTGTGGTGTCACCACTCGACGCACCCACTGACTCTCCCTGCCCTCCTCAGATTGTGGGGGGGGTGTGGGTGTCCTCTGAGGCAGGGACAGTGTTGCAGGCAGCACTGGTGGTGGTGGTGGTGGTGCTGGAGGCCACACAGGTCTTTATAGCAGGGGTCAGCGCAGTTGTTGTTGCTGAGGTGGTGGTGGTGGGGACAGTGGGGGCCTGGGCCCTGGTGCACCCTGGCAGGCCTGATGGGCGAGGTTCTGTGTCCGCATCCGAGGAATTTAGGGAGTCTGCATCCGAGAGTCCAGGTTCCGGGAGGGGGGAGTGGCTCAGCAGGTTGGTGTTGTCATCTGCAGCAGTCAATTCTTGGTCACCTGTGGTACAGAGAACAAATGGTCATTGAAGTGCACCCCACAAGCTTGTTGTTAGATGTTTGGATGTTACATGCTATACACCACACAGTTTACATTGAGATCACTTTGTAGGGCTGCACGGTACTTAGCATCATGACATGATGTGGAGGTACATACATTACGTGTCCATGGTGTGACATGTCAATAGATACCATGCTCCACGTACAGATTGTGTGATTACAAGGACATGTCGTCATCTAAGGACTAGCAGCACAACAACTTTATGTGAAGCGTATTTGTTGTTTACTCTGCATGTAAGACGTTCATTCTGCGCATGTACTGGCCATTGTTATCTCATGCATCCCTCTGTCATATCATGTGCTTTGCTTTCTTTTTACAACTGACCATGCTTGTTTTGTTTTCATATGGGCCTTGATGCACTGCCCCCATGGCACTTACAGATAGCATTCAGTGCTGTGCATGATTGTGCCCTGTATTTCTTCAACATGTGATTTGGTGAGTCAAACGTAAATTTCTGTGCCAGTTACATACGCTTAGCTGTCTGCGCACTGGAAGTGGCTATTGGATCTATGCCAAGTTGGATGGGATGTGAGGGCTGGTGTGGTCATATGGCTCCATGGTTTTTGGGAGACATGGCAGGGTGCATGCACTGTCTACCTACTTGTTCAGTGGCACAGTTGGGGGAATTGCTGCCACATGCTTCTGGGTGTGGGGGAGTGCTCCATCTTGCTCAGCTGTGGGACAAGGGGGCCTGGTGGGAGTTGTAGTGCTGGCTTTCCACCCACAAACACCCCTCCCTGTTAAGATGGCTACCTACCTGTTAGGTGGAGGTGATCAATGCAATGGCTGCCACATGCTTCTGGGTGTGGGGGAGTGCTCCATCTTGCTCAGCTGTGGGACAAGGGGGCCTGGTGGGATTTGTAGTGCTGGCTTTCCACCCACAAACACTCCTCCCTGTTAAGATGGCTACCTACCTGTTAGGTGGAGGTGATCAATGCAATGGCTGCCACATGCTTCTGGGTGTGGGGAGTGCTCCATCTTGCTCAGCTGTGGGACAAGGGGGCCTGGTGGGAGTTGTAGTGCTGGCTTTCCAGCCACAAACACCCCTCCCTGTTAAGATGGCTACCTACCTGTTAGGTGGAGGTGATCAATGCAATTGCTGCCACATGCTTCTGGGTGTGGGGAGTGCTCCATCTTGCTCAGCTGTGGGACAAGGGTGCCTGGTGGGAGTTGTAGTGCTGGCTTTCCACCCACAAACACCCCTCCCTGTTAAGATGGCTACCTACCTGTTAGGTGGAAGTGAACAATGCAATGGCTGCCACATGCTTCTGGGTGTGGGGGAGTGCTCCATCTTGCTCAGCTGTGGGACAAGGGGGCCTGGTGGGAGTTGTAGTGCTGGCTTTCCACCCACAAACACCCCTCCCTGTTAAGATGGCTACCTACCTGTTTTGTGGAGGTGATCAATGCAATGGCTGCCACATGCTTCTGGGTGTGGGGGAGTGCTCCATCTTGCTCTGCTGTGGGACAAGGGGGCCTGGTGGGAGTTGTAGTGCTGGCTGCCTGTACACATGCAACCCTGGGAATGTGTCTAGCTACCTTTGGGGTGATTCAGAGGGAGTGAATGTTAGATCTGTGAGACGTGTTGGGGAGTGTGTGGTGCACATGAATGCATTTGGTCCTAGGAGGTGTAGCTTTGTAGTTGTGCAAGACAGTACATAGCAGTGTGATGGTAGACATTTGTTGTTACTTACCAGCCTCCACTTCCCCGGCTATTCCTGTGAGACTCTCTGGATGCAGTATGGCAAGCACCTTCTCCTCCCATGCGGTGAATGTTCTTGGTGTAATGGGAGGGCCACCGCCAGTCCTCTGAGCCAGCTCACGGTTCTTGTTGTTCCTCTCTTTCACCTTTTTCTTGAGGTCATGCCACCGCTTCACGATCTCCCTCTTGGTGCGTGGGACAGTCCCTACTGCATTGACCTTGCGGACTATCCTTTCCCACATTAGTGTTTTGGTGGCTAATGGTGTCTGTTGGACCATGTTTCCAAACAATTGTGGTTCTACTCTGATTACCTCATCTACCATGACTGACAACTCCTGGTCAGTGAATTTGGGCATTTTCTTCTGTGCCATGGTGTGTGATGTGCAAAGGGGTTGAAAGTGCAGGTGTGAGAGTGGTGGTGATGCAAGTGGTGTGTGTGTGTGTTGTTGTGCTGGTGAGTTGTGTGGTGGTTTGCCTCTCCTTTGTGCTGTAGGGTTGGTTCCTTCAGTGGTGGAGTATTGCAAAGGATTGTGGTCAGGGAAGGGGCTGGTTTTATACTCGGCTATGTGGGTGTGTCAAAATGGAGTATTGATGTCAGGTGTGTTGTGTGGGTTGACCTGGGATTTGTAGTTTTTTTACTTGCCATGGGGATGTGTCATTGGGGTGTATTAGGTGTATTTTTAGGCTGTTTCACGTGCGGTCAATCCACTGGCCGAGCGGCGGTTTGGGCTTTTTCCGGCACGAATCCGACCGCCGCGGACGCATTTTCACCTGCTCCGCACGCTACCGGCGGTCTTTCATGGCATCGTTCCGCCGCGGTCGGATTTTTCTGGCGGTTGATCCTAATCGGACCGCTGGTTTTCCCGCGGTACATGCGGACGGTTGATTCCCGCTACCATGGCGCTCCGGATGCTTTTCCGCCCGCCATCGTAATCAGCCCCATAGTTAGATTGGAGTTGGAATAGTAAGGTTTTTAGGGTTTACTATTTTGTTTAGGTTAATAGTTTAATAAGTTTAAGTGTGTAGTACTCTTTTTAAGTTTTAATATTTATTTAAAAAAATATATATTTGTGTATGGTTACACTTAATTATGTAATTATTTGTGTTTTTTATTATTAAATTATATTGTAGTTGTTTTTAAAGGTGTAATTTGAAATATTTTGTCATACAAAATAAAGAGACATCGTTTTTTATTTTTCATATTTTTTTATTTAACAAAAAAAATTGTTTGTGAAGAATAGAACATAATGGGCCTGATTTGGATGTCAGTCGGTAAGCCTCCGACCGCTCATCGGAGGCTTACCGACCGACATCCTTGGTTTGAACTCCGACCGCTGTATTTCAATGACGGTGGTCAGAGTCCAAACCAGCCGGTCAATCCGACTGGCTTCTGACGGGCTCAAGGAGCCCGTCGACCAGTCGGAAACCGCATATAATCCCTTTAGGATGGCGTTTCCGCCGTTGGGATTATGATGTCGGTTTCCGACATCCTTTCAATGCTGGGCTTTCCTACATGGAAGGCTGTCGAAAATCAACTTTGGGGGCCCCTAGCAGGGAAAATCCCTGCACCGTGTAGCATGCATCGTGAGGTGCCTGCCACACAGTGCAGGGTTTTACACAAACTCCCATTTCTCTATGGGAGCTTTTGCTGCGTCCGGTTTCCGACTGCTGCACAAGCTCCCATAGAGAAATGGGGGTTTGCGACCGCACCATGTGTGATCCAATCCTAATATGGGGTGCCGAGCCGCCGACCTATGGTCAGTCAGTTCCCACTCCGCAATGGTGTCGACATCGTAATGAGGGCCTATGTGTACATTTTTATTATTGGAGATTTTAATTACATTTTATTGTACATTTTTAAGAAAAATAATTGGCGTTTCCAAGTTTTATTACAAATAATAATAGTAACACAAATAAATACATTTGTACATGTTTAGTTTTATGTAAAATGTTCAATGTTTTCTTTTGATTTTTTTGACACAGATATATTTCCAATATATTTGTTCTTTTTCAGTTTTTTGTAAACTATTTATATTTTAACAGATATACAATCATATTACTTTTGTTATTTTTACAAGTACATATATTTAAAAATAATTTTTGTCACATATATTTTGAAAAGAACAGATACATTTGTAATACATATGCTTTTACAATTTTAAATTTTTAAAAAATGCATGTTGACTAATTTTATTGAATTTATAACATTATTTAATATGATTTTATAATGTAACATATTTCTAAACTGTAAGGGCCTCATTACGATGTTGGTCGGAAAGCCTCCAACTGACAGTCGGATTCCCCTAGACCGTGTCGGAACCCGTCCACCTGACTCGGTCGGAAACAATTTCGACCGACCGATTACGATGCTTGCAATCAGAAGTGGAATTCTGAATCGGTTCTGACCAGCATTCGGAGAATCCGTGTCGGTCAGAGCCGATTCGTACAGCTCAACGGACAGCGTTTCCGACCGAGCGATTACGATGTCAGATTCCAACAGCCTTTCCGCCTCGGTCTGTCCGACATGAAAAGGCTGTCGGAAACTGACTTTGGGGGCCCCTGGCAGGCCCCCATTCATCCTGTTTGGGGTTGAGGGGGTACAGAAGGGACCCCCCATGTAAAACCATGAACAGTGTGGCAGGCACCATGGGGTGCCCGCGACTGGGTGCAAGGTTTTCTGCAGACAACCATTTTCCCCATAGGAGCCTGTGTTGTCGGTTGGAACACAGGCTCCCATTGAAGTCAATGGGAGTCCTTCCGAAAGGTGTTCGGAAGCATCATAATCGGTCGGGCGGAACCGCCTACCGCGAGTCAGTCAGAACCGAATCTGACAAAGAGTCGGGTGGTTTAGTTTCCGACCAACATCGTAATGAGGCCCTAAATAGTTTTCATTTTTCGATTTTATTAACTCTTTGGGTGCGTCAGATGGCCGGGGGCCGTCCGACGCACCAGTGCTCATGTGGTTCGGATGGCCCCCGGCCGTCCTCGCACATGGCACAGGGAATCCCTCTGGTGCGGGTACCAGAGGGATTCCCTTACCCCCAACAGCCTCGGGAGCTGGGGACGAGCTTCCCCATCTCCCGAGTCTGCCTGCATGGTTTCCCTGAAATGACGATCAGCGCGCACGTCGCGCTGACGTCATTTCAGTGAAACCGAAACTGAAATGAGCCCAGAGGCTCATTTCAGTTTCACTTTCCACGTGCTCAGGGGGCTATCTCAGCACCCCGAGCACGTAGAAAGACGGGAGAGGTATCATTGGAAAGGGGAGAATCTCCCCTTTCCAATGGTACCCCTCCCTAGTGGATCCTTGCTTCCCCCAGAGAAATATCAGTCTTTCTGCCCCCCCCAGGGGGCAGACGGGGGCAGTAGCCCCCAATCTGCCCCCCGGGAGGGCAGAAAGCCCACTAGAAACCAGGGATTTTTTTTTATTGATGGCGTGGGGGCTGCCCAAAATGGGCATGACAATGCCCCACTCCCAGTGAAATTCCAGTCTTTCTGCCCCCCCAGGGGGGGCAGAAAGCCCACTTGAAACCAGGGATTTTTTTTATTCATGTAGGGGTGGGGGCTGCCCAAGATGGGCAGGCCAATGCCCCCACCCCCCCAAAAAAATACAACAGTCTTTCTTCCCCCGCAGGGGAAGATGGGGGCAGTAGCCCCTGATATGCCCCCGGGGGGGGCAGAAAGCCCACTAGGCACCAGGGATTTTTTTTTTATGATGTAGGGGTGGGGGCTGCCCAGAATGGGCAAGATAATGCCTCCACCACAAAAACAATTACCACAGTCTTTCTGCCCCCCCGGGAGGCATATTGGGTCAATAGCCCCTTATCTGCCCCCCGGGGGGGCAGAAAGCCCACTAGGCCTCAGGAAATATTTTTTTTTAAATTCAGGGGTGAGGTCAGCCCAGAATGGGCATGCCAATGCCCACACCTCCCCAAAAAAATGCCACAGTCTTTCTGCCCCCCTGGGGGGCGGAGGGGGGCAGTGGCCCCTGATCTGCCCCCTGGGGGGGCAGAAATCCCACTAGGCGCCAGCGATTACGCTGGCTTTTTTTATACGTGGAGGTAGGGCTGCCCAGAATGGGCATACCAATGCCCCCATCCCCCCAAAAAATAGCCACAGTCTTTCTGCCCCCCTTGGGGGCATATCGGGGCAAACACCCCCCCCCCCTGATTCTCCCCCAGGGCGGCAGAAAGCCCACTAGGCACAGACTTGTTTTTAGCAATGTGCCTACCTGTGGATTTTGGTCCCTAGTGCAGCTGGCACATAGGGAAACCTAGCAAACCTGTAAATTTTTTAAAACTAGACACCAAGGGGAATCCAGGATGGGGTGACTTGTGTGCCTCTCACCAGGTTCTGTTACCCAGAATCCCTTGCAAATCTCAAACCTAGTTTAAAAAAAACAACATTTTCCTCACATTTCTGTGATGGAAAGTTCTGGGATCTGCGTGGATCCACAAAATTCCACCCACCCCGCATTCCCCAAAGTCTTCCGAGAAAAATGGTACCTCACTTGTGTGGGTAGGCCTTCTGCCCGCGACAGGAAATGGGCCAAAACGCAACGTGGACACACCACATTTTCGCAGTGAAAACTGACCCTTTTTTTGCAAAGTGTCTAGCTGTAGATTTTGAACCCTAGCTCTGCCGGCACCTAGGGAAACCCAGCCAACCTATAAATTTTTGAAAACTAGACACCCAGGGGAATCCAGGATGGGGTGACCTGTCTGGCTCTCACCAGGTTCTGTTACCCAGAATCCCTTGAAAATCTCAAACTTTGTAAAAAAAAAAAACACATTTTCCTTACATTTTTGTGGTGGAAAGTTCTGGACTCTGCGTGGATCCACAGAATTCCACTGACCCCGCATTTCCCACAGTCTTCCGAGAAAAATGGTACCTCACTTGTGTGGGTAGGCCTAGTGCCCGCGACAGGCAAGGGCACAAAACGTATTGAGGAGACATCAAAATGACCTATCACAAAACAACCTGGTTTTGCAAGGGGGGTCACCTGGGTTTTTGGCCCCGGGCTCGGCAGCCATCTTGGGAAACCTACCAAACCCATACATTTCTGAAAACTAGACACCCGGGGGAGTCCAGCGAGGTATGGCTTGCGTGGGTCCCCCAACATTTTCCTACCCAGAATCCCCTGCAAACCTCAAATTTAGCTGAAAAAATCACTTTTTTCTCAAATTTCTGTGTGGGAAAGTTCTGGAATCTGCATGGATCCACAAATTTCCTACCACCCAGCGTTTCCCCAGGTCTCCCGATAAAAATGGTACCTCACTTGCGTGGGTGGGTCAAGTACCCGCGACAGGCAAGGGCCCAAAACCTATTGAGGTGACATCAAATTTACCAATCACAAAACAACCTGGTTTTGCAAGGGGGGTCCCATGAGTTTTTGGCCCCGGGGCCAGCGGCCATCTAGGGAAACCTACCAAACCCACACATTTCTGAGAACTAGACACCCGGGGGAGTCCAGCAAGTTTTGGCTTGCGTGGGTCCCCCAACATTTCCCTACCCGGAATCATCTGCAAACCTCAAATTTTGTTGGAAAAAATCAATTTTTTCTCACATTTCTGTGTGGGAAAGTTGTAGGATCACCGGGCTGACACAAATTTCCTACCACCCAGCCTTCCCCAGGTCTCCCGATAAAAATGGTACCTCACTTGTGTGGGTAGGCATAGTGGCTGCAACAGGAAATGGCCCAAATCGTACTGTGGCGACTTCAAAATTACCTATAACAAAACTACCTGGTTTTGGGAGGGGCACCTAGTTTTTTGGCCCCGGGCTCGATGCCATCTAGGGAAACCTACCAAACCCACACATTTCTGAAAACTAGACACCCTGGGGAGTCCAATGAGGTATGGCTTGCGTGGATCCCCCAACGTTTCCCTACCCAGAATCCCCTGCAAACCTCAAATTTAGCTGAAAGAAACACATTTTCCACATATTTTTGTGTGGAATCACCGTGCCGGCACAAATGTCCTACCCCACAGCGTTCTCCTTAGTGTCCCGAGTAAAACGATACCTCACTTGTGTGGGTGTCCAATGCAGAATTAGCTAAAAACTTATTTTTAAAAAAATGTAGCGCTTAGAATTCTCGGTGCTATACCCTTAATCCCTATGTTTTGGGCTCTTCCCAGTCACAGGCCCTTGCCCCACCCACACAAGTGAGGTATCATTTTACTCGGGAGACTGAGGGGAAGCCTGTGGGGTAGGACATTTGTGCTGGCACGGTGATTCCACCCAAAAATATGTGGAAAATTTGGTTTTTTCAGCTAAATTTGAGGTTTGCAGGGCATTATGGGTAGGAAAACGTTGGGGGATCCACGCAAGCCATACCTCGCTGGACTCCCCCGGGTGTCTAGTTTTCAGAAATGTGTGGGTTTGGTAGTTTCCCAAGATGGCCGCCGAGCCCGGGGCCAAAAACGCAGGTGACCCTGCTTGCAAAACCAGGTTGCTTTGTGATAGGTAATTTTGATGTCTCCTCAATACGTTTTGGGCCCTTGCCTGTCGCGGGTACTTGACCCACCCACGCGAGTGAGGTATCATTTTTATTGGGAGACGTGGGGGAACGCTGGGTGGTAGGAAATTTGTGGATCCATGTAGATTCCAGAACTTTCCCACACAGAAATTTGAGAAAAAAGTGATTTTTTTCAGCTAACTTTGAGGTTTGCAGGGGATTCTGGGTAGGGAAATGTTGGGGGACCCATGCAAGCCATACCTCGCTGGACTCCCCCAGTTGTCTAGTTTTCAGAAATGTGTGGGTTTGGTAGGTTTCCCAAGATGGCCGCCGAAATCACAGGTGACTCCCCTTGCAAAACCAGGTTGTTTTGTGATAGGTCATTTCAATGTCTCCTCAATACATTTTGGCCCTTGCCTGTCACGGGTACTTGACCCACCCACACAAGTGAGATACCATTTTTCTCGGAAGACTTTGGGGAATGCGGGGTGGGTGGAATTTTGTGAATCCATGCAGATTCCAGAACTTTCCACCACAGAAATGTGAGGAAAATGTGTTTTTTTTTACAAAGTTTGAGGTTTGCAAGGGATTCTGGGTAACAGAACCTGGTGAGAGCCAGACAAGTCACCCCATCCTGGATTACCCTGGGTGTCTTTTTTTTAAAAATGTATAGGTTTGCTAGGTTTCCCTAGGTGCCGGCAGAGCTAGGGTTCAAAGTCAACAGCTAGGCACTTTGCAAAGAAAGGGTCCATTTTCACTGTGAAAATGTGGTGTGTCCACGTTGCGTTTTGGGCCGCTTCCTGTCGCGGCCACTACACCTACCCACACAAGTGAGGTATCATTTTTATTGGGAGACTTTGGGGAACACAAAATTGTGGAGCAACTTTTATTACCTATTGACTTTCAATCCATTTCTGCCTTCCAAATGTAAGACAATGTGTAAAAAAAGAAGTCACTTTGAAAATGACCTATAATTCACATGCTGGTATGGGTACCCACAATTTCGGAGATGTGCAAATAGCTACTGTTTCTAAACTCTATATTTTGTTCCCATTTCAGAAATACATAGGTGACTTTCATACCGATTTTTTTCCTGTTTAAATTTTTCCAAATAAATTGCTATATACCCGGTACACAATAAAAAAACCATTGCAAGACGCTGCTCAGTTATTGGCTCTGGGTTAGTCGGGTTCTTGGTGAACCTACAAGTCCTATATATCCCTACAACCAGAAGGGTCCAGCAAATGTAACGGTATATTGCTTTCAAACATCTGTCATACTTAGTAGAAGTTACAGGTGAAAATGTTGGCACAAATGGCTGTTTTTTTTAACTCATTTTCAATTTTTTCTATTTTCAACTGTTAGTTTCTATATGAAAACCTTGAAGGATCTACACAAATGACCCCTTGCTGAATTCAAAATGTTATATAATTTTCAGAAATGTATAGCTTTCCATGATCCATCATTACTTTCATACCCATTTTTACCATTAACTGGAAGGAGGTTGAAAGCACAAAAAATAGCAAAAATAGGCTATGTCCCGGAAAAGTGCCAAAACTGTGTAAAACATTTTGGTTTTCTGACAAAAGTCTGCTTGTCCCTGAAAGCTGGGAAGATGGTCATTTCAGCACCACAACCCCTTTGTTGATACCATTTGCAGGGAAAAACCCAGACGCTTTCATCTGTAGCCCTTTTTTCCCCATTTTTCCCCAAAAAAACAAAGTTTTGCTGTATTTTGGCTAATTTCTGGGTCCTCTCCAGGGGAATCCACAAACCCTGGGTACCTTTAGAATCCCTGTAATGTTGGAAGAAAAGGACGCAAATTTGGCGCGGATACCTTATGTGGTCAAAAAGTTACAGGGGCCTAAGCGCGAACTACCCCAAATAGCCAAAAAAAGGCTTCGCACAGGGGAGGAAAAGGCCTAGCAGCGAAGGGGTTAAATAATATTATTTTTTTAATAATATTGACACGTTTTGTTAACATTTTTAAAGTATGTAGAAAAATGTTCAATTTTTTAACAATCAACATTTTGTTATAATTTTTCATTGGTATACATTTGTACAACATGTGTATTTTTATAATATATTTTGGCATTAGTAATATTTTATTAATTGTATTTTACAAATGAACATATAATATATATTAAATATAATTTTTAATGGTATTATAATATTTAATATATATTTCACAATTTTATTTTTGCATTGTAAAACCTTTTGGCCCTAATTACGATGTCGGGAGGACTTGAGTCCGCCCTACACCGTTTCAGTGTGGGAACCGACCGACCGTCGGTTGGTGGTTCTGAACACCTCATTACAATGCGACCGCACCATCCCATTTCCCTATGGGAGCTTGTGCAGTGGTCGGAAACCGGCTGCAGCACAAGCTCTCAGAGAAATGGGAATTCCTGTAAATCCCTGCACCGCGTGGCAGGCATCTCACGGTGCCTACCACATGGTGCAGGGATTTACAGGGGGGCATAGGTGGCCCCCAACTGGAGGCCGTGGAAGCATGGGGGCCCTGCTGGCAGCCCCCAAAGTCGCTTTCCGACAGGCTTTTCATGTCAGAAATCCCGACATGAAAAGCCTGTCGGAAACAGATATCATAATCCCGACGGTGGAAACATCGTCCGTAGGGGATTATGTGCGGCCTCCGACTGGTCGACGGGCTCCTTGAGCCCGTCAGAAGCCAATCGGTCTGACTGGCCAGTTTAAACTCCGACCACCAACATTGTAATTAGGCGGTCTGACTTTAAACCAAGGATGTCGGTCGGAAAACCTCCAACCTGCGGTCGGAGGCTTTCCGACCGACATCCTAATGAGCCCCTTTATATTTTTTACAACATTTTTCTAAAACAAATCATAAATTATTTATGACTATTTTCTATTTCTCCCTATTGTTTTCTATGGAAAATAGTTTTTTTTCCAGTTTAATTAAGCACCCATTTTTTTGTAGTTTCTTCATTTTGTATTCTATCTATTTCATTGTTTGGTTACTTTTGAAGAGGGAAGCTCATGGTTGAGAGCTGCATTTCTTCGGATAAGGTAAGCTTGCTTTAAAATATTTTAAGATAATTTCAGGGTAGGAGGTAGTTAGTAGATCTGTAGGTAGAGTAAGTAGTGTGTTGAATATAGTTTTGTTTGTAGTATGATGTAGTTTTGGTAGTGTTGGGTGTTTTTGTAGTGCTTTGGAAGTGTAGGATAGTGTATTAGATTGTTAGTTAGATGTTTTTTGTTATGTGATATGCTTTATTGATTGTTGTTTTTAATGTATGTGGGGTTATATGTGTTTTTGTGGGAGGGTGTTGTGTCTTTTGTTGCAGGTTTCCGTTCCCGATTTTCAGTGGAGGTGAAGATGCTTTTTTTTTTTAAGAAAATGTTAGATAGTTTCATCAAAACTATTAATTTTATATACATTTCCTTTTATTTTTTGGTTTTCTTGGAACGTTTTGTTTTGTAACTATTTTCCGGGTTTTTGAGGTTTCGATTATAGAGAGGATTGCATTGCTTGGTACCTTTTTTTCAGTTGTATTTTTTCATTTTTTTAGGGGGATTTATTTTTTATACGGAATTGGATTTGGATCGACTTTGTCTGGGAAATCTACTTGTTTAAGGACGATCTACTGCAACACACTAACTTATTTTTGATTATTTTAACATGGGTTGGAAATGTTAAATTTTGTAATTTGTTTTGCTATTTTATTTTTTAATTTTAATAATTTCATTATGTCATATGTTACTTGTTTTAAGTTTTTTTAAATTGCATAATAATATTTATTAAATTTAAAAGAAAGTAATAGTTTTTGGTTGGTGTATTTGGATTATTACAGTAGGTGGTGTTTAGATAGGTATTATTTTTAGAGTATAGATTTTGCAATTGTATCTAGGTATTCTAGTCCTTGGGTGTTTGTATACAATCTAGTTTTGTATTGCAGGTGCTCATACATTTGTTTGGTTTACTTAGTTTAGGACCTATTTTAGTTACAGATTGGTCTAGTCTTAGTTCTTGGTAGCTTTGTTCTTTTTTTATTGATTCTAGTAGCTTGTGTAGACTTGGTTGTGTTCTTCCTAATGTGGCTTGGAAGGCATTATGCCATCCTTCCACTGCATTGTTGGTTTTAGCTTTTTGGGTTAGAATGCTGTCATACACATTCCATCAGGGAATGTGGAATATGGGTTGTCTTCTATGTCCTGATCTGTGTATTCTCCCTACCCATGTGTCTTCGAAATAGTCTAGTAAGGGAATTCATTTTGTTTCCTTTGATTGGTAGAAGGGACTTTCTATAAGTCGGTTGTAGTAGTTTGCCACTTCAGTTATGGGGACGTAGGCTAGGGCTATCAATTTTTTTATTTGATATGCAAAGTTACTGTTTGTTGCATATTCTACAATTAAGGTAGATTTTTGTAGATGCTGCCATATACTCTGAAGTGGTAATAGCATCCTTGTATTGCTGTATGTGGGTACATTTTTAAAATAGCTTGTATCTTTGCTTGTTCGAAGTCAATGATTATTTTTTGGGGGAAGTAATTTTCTGTCTGTTGTTTTATTTCTGTTAGGAATTCTGTGTAGGTTGTAGAATGTTTATTGGGCAGTAGTGCATATATGAATGGGATGTTTGTATATTGGTATTCTCCATGGATAATGTATTATTGGTAGAATGGCTTGAGACATATTTTAAATGTTCCATACATTATCCAGGTTTTGCATGGTTTTAGTTTTTGGATATTCGTAGGTGGTAAAGATGATAATTCTTTTTTCATGACTTTTATTGTCATGAAGAAGGAATCGTTCCTCTTTGTGTGTTACGGTGTATTCAGGTAGTATTTCTACTTCTGAAAATGTTTTTGGGGCTGGTGGTGTTTGGGTGGTAGATTTTTTGGTTTTGGCTATTAGGAGGTTTAGTGATGGGATGGCAGGTATCTGGCCAGTTATGTGCCCTGGGACATGGATTAGGACATCTTTTAATATTTGAGTGCTTGGTGGTTGGGAGCTAATGCTTGCCTCTTTCATGTTTTCTAAAACATCTCTTACCTCAATGTCAGTAACATTAGGGGGGTGGTTATGTTCTTTACCATTTATGACTGTAGTTTTCTTGGTTGTTGCCCTCCCATAGCTGGAATTAGAGTATTATTTGATGCATTTCCAATGCATGTAATTAGTTGTTCTTCTTTCTTGGGTATAAGTGTAGCCGATGTAACAGAGCAAGAGTTTCCCTTTTTGTGAAGAAATGAAGTGGGAGGCACAAATAGTCTGTGACATCAGACTTTTCAAGGACCATGCAGTCCTCTGGGTAAGATACATTGATGATGTATTCTGTATTGGTAGGGAACTAAAGAGGAAGCTATAGAACTGGTCAATGTACAGAGTGATAATGATTTGAACTTGAAATTTACAAGCCACATAGATCCTCAAGAAATTGAGTTTCTAGATATTAAAATAAAGGTATGCAATAACAAATTAGAGAGCGAACTCTACCGCAAAAAAACAGTGGGAAACACCAATATCCACACAAGAAGCTGTCATCCCAATAACTTAATCGAGAGTATACCTTATGGGGAATTACTCATAGCAAGAAGAAATTGTAGCTGAGAGGATGGTTTTAAAAAAGAAATGGCAGAAATGAGAATCAGGTTTCTAGAGAGAGGATACTCACCCAAGATAATTGAACAAGCGTGCAACAGAGCTAAAATGGCCTGAATAGCAGATTTATTAATACCTAAATCAAAAACAGAAAAGGAACAACCAGTTGGATTTATAACTGAGTTCAATACCCAGACTGGAGTGGAAGTAAGGAAAAGTCTAAACAAATTTTGGAATGTTCTGAAAACAGATGATAATTTGAGAAATGCATTAGGTGATCATTCACAAGTTACCTTTAAAAGATGTGCCTCGTTGAAGGATACGTTGTGTAATAGTACTATACAAGAAACACAACAAAAAAGCATCATCCAAGGGTTTTATGTCTGTGGAGAGTGTAAAGCTTGTAAGAATAGTAGTAGTTGTAAAGTGGTCAAAATCTCAGATAAGAGAAAAGCTTTCACCATAACCAAACATTCAACATGTAATTCAGACTTTGGTGTATAAGGTTTGAAATGTCTTTGCTCACTTCTCTATACTGGCAGCACAATACACAAAGCCAAAAAGAGAGTTTTAGAACATTTAAGAGCAATCGTAAATGAAGACAAACAGTATCTTGTGGCAAGACATATTAAAAGAAAAACTCAATAAGGATCCTGGTCTGTTAAAGTTTTGTGTACTAGATAGAATTCCGACTTTGGAAAGAGGGGGTAATAGAACACAAATGCTGCGCAGATTAGAGTCCAAGATGATCATTAAGTATGAAACCATATTTCCAACAGGATTGAATAGGGACGAGGAATTGACTGTGCATTTGGGGTAGGGTTTACCTGAGTTACCGTGTACAATCAGAATAATATTAACTTTTTGATGCAAGTCTGACAGAAATTGAAGTTTACATTTTAACCATACAGTTTTAGAGAATGTTGATCTAACACTTTGCTTTTATATTGAAGGTGATATGGAAGAAGAAATGTAAAAGAGCTTATATCTCTGGGGCCAAATGGAGACAGCTAAGTTGGACTTTTTTGCTTATTGAATGAGATGATTTGTCTTAAGTGCGAAATTGGTAGCCCACTGGGGCAGAATTGTGACCATGTTGGTCAAACTTGCCTTTTGATAAATATGCCCACTGGGGCAGATTTGCATAAGGTCAAATTGAAGATTTTGAAAACTGACATAGAAATTGAATTCATTTATGCCATGTCAAACAATATTATTTTGGTTGAGGGCCCACTGGGGCAAAATTTGAATAGTGGAAGGAAATATTATTTGTCATTTAATATGGTTTGTTGACCTTAAATATTGTTTAGGCAATATCAATATTTTGATTGGTTGAATAGTATAAGACATTGTTAATCATCGCTTTAACCTGAGGCTCAGGTTGTGACATGTAATGAGCTTAAATAACCACTATGTATATATTTAAAGATGGCCACAGACTAAAAGAGTAAAAGGCATTTCTTATAATGCAGTCTACTTAGTCCTACCTTTATGGTGGTGGTAAGGTCACATATGTATATAGGTGATTCCTGTGTAATGCATTTGACCCGTGACCAAGAAGCTTGTGCTTCGAAACGTGTCGGGCGTTTTTGTTTTTGCATTAAAACCACGCTAATTGGAAATGAGCCCAGGCTGTCCTGCGTTTTTTTACGTGACATCGTGCATAAGAGAGGACTGGTGTGTATATATCATTTCTGTTTTTGTATGCACCTCCTGCACTTTGCTTTGAGAGGCTTCTAATGTGAGGGGCCTCCTGAAACAACGAAAATTAATAAAGCCCTTCGGAAGCCAGTTCCTGGTAGTGCCGTGCTTCATTTCGCCCTGGAAATCATGTGTCAAGAGCGAAGGGCAATTGTGTGGAGTAAGTGAAGGAATATATATATATATATATATGTATATATATAATGATTCCTCGCTCACATCTGCTGCTTCAAACAAACGAGAGTGGACCCAGGTATTGTGCATATTTTCTGTTTATTCACGCACAAACAACCTCGCCATTACGCGTTTCGGCTGTTACCTGCCTTGATCACATGACAGCGTTAGGAAGTCTGATCGCCATTTTTAAAGTGACTGTGCATACCAGTTAGTTAATAGAAATGGAAGAAATATATGCTTGAATGCTTCAATTGCTATGCGATCATTGGTGATACAGTTATTGGCTTAAATGCATTTTGTAAATTCCAAAAATGTACATATAAATTTCTTTAAATACAAAATATAAACACAACTAACCAGGTTTAGTATCAATACATATTACTAAAATTTCATTGGCACAAATGCTACTCTGGACCATCACCAATACTTCACTTATTTCCAAATCTCATCACATAACTGATTAAAATAATATAAAAGTGCCTATCATTATAAATACCCTAAAGAAGTGCTAAAACCTATAAATCGTGCTAGTGCTAAAACTAATAAAAACCGAATTTTCAAATTATATGTATCCACATATGTCAGAGGCAGAATGTATTGACATAATGTCTTTTTGTGTACTACTAGGCATGCCCTGGCAAAAGATTTCTAGTGCAAAACATGACATGTGCAAACTAAGCAAGTATATACGGGGAATTGATTTAACCTGATAATCATCATTTCATATGCAATTGATTCCCACAGTTGTAAACATAGACATAAAATATGTAGTTAAATAAATAAATAAATACATATAAATATCAATAAATATACAACTCAACTGCTAAAACTCTATTCAATTTTGTCCCTACTATATAAAATTCCTTAGTTTATGATCTATGTAAGTATATTGCAGATTGCAATTCGATGGACAATTATTTAGACACCAATTTTAAGAATAATATGAAATACAATAAAATCAATTAAATAAACGAACAGGTTCAGTTTGGGCTCGAGGTCCTATTTCTGCTGGACTTATAGAAATAAGGGGATTTATTGTAGAGGTTTCATAAATACGTGTAAAGGTCCTCGCTTATATTAAGACCCCCTGGATGCTTGGTGTCCAACTCTAAAATATATTGAGTTTCCAGGCGTCTAAGTTTTACTTCCCTGTTTCCCCCTCTCTTTTCTACGGGAATAGCATCTAATACATAATATCTTAGATGCTTGAGATTACTTTCATGTTGTTCTTTAAAGTGTCTCGCCACAGGGTAGCTAGGGTCATTGTTGGTGATTGCCCTTGTGTGTTGTAGGATCCTTTTATGTACTGCCAATTTTGTACTTCCAATGTATTTTAAATCACAGCTACATTCTAAAACGTAGACCGCATACTCTGTTCTGCAGGTCAAATATCGATTGATGGTCCGAGGACTATCATTAAAGGCTGTGTAGTATAAAGATTTATTGACTCCAAACTGGCATGCCTTACAACTTGTGCATTTGAAAAACCCCTTTCTAGATGTAAGCCATGATCCTATCTCTTGATCTTCAGGATTATTTCTCACTAGGGCATTTCCCATAGATGCCGTTTTTCTATAGGTAATGGCAGGTTTCCTGGGGAGTGACTGTCCAATTATAGGATCATCTAATATAATGGGCCAACTGCGTCTCACAATCCCCCTTATCTGTTTCTCCTGCCTCGAGAATGACAGAATAAGTCTTGTGGGTTCATTAGGTGCCTCCAAGGTATTACTGGTTGCTCCTTCCAGCCTATTTCTATATGTCAGTAAATCATCCCTGGGCTTCTGCCTAGATTTTGCCATGGCTTTATCAATGGTTGTATTTCTGTATCCCCTCTCTAGAAATCGTACCTTACTCTCATTTTGTTTGCTTTCACAATCTTTCTCATTGCTGCAAATCCTCCGTATTCGCAGCATCTCCCAGGAGGGGATGCTTTCTATCAGATGAGGCGGGTGTGCGCTAGATGCATGTAATAGCGCATTGCCCGCAGTCTCTTTTCGGTACAGTGTTGTTGACATGACATTATTTACTATAGTGATTTGTACATCTAAAAAGGTTACACTTTCCTCACTAATGCAGGATGTGAACTTTAAATTGATATCATTGATGTTAAGCTGTGCTATGAATTCATTAGCACTATGTTCCGTACCTTGCCATACTATAAACAAATCATCTATATATCTAAGCCAACAGATTATTTTTTCCTGGCAAATGTGGTCATATTTCCTCTTGAGGACCAGCTCCTCCCACCAGCCCATGAACAGACATGCATAACTGGGGGAGAAGCTGGCCCCCAACGCTCACTGAGGGCCATATGTAGGTGGGCTAATACCGGTCGGTAACGGCCGAAAATCAGTAAATTTCCCATTACCGACCGGGTTTTAGCCCTTTGCGATGTAGGAGGCCGGATTTAAGGAATTGGTAATTTACCGATTCGTTATTTTAAGGAATCAGTAAATTACCGATTCCTTAAATCCTATGTAGGGAGCACTCAAGTGAGTGCATTTTTGGTTTAAGGATTCGTTATTTACCACCAACTACAAGTTGGTGGTAAATACCGAATACCTTTTAAAAAGCAATTTTGTGCTTTTTTAAAAGTGCCATGTGGCAGACATACATGCCCTTAGGGCATGTATGTGCGCCACATGTGCACACATGCACGATTCAGGGGTGCAACAGGGGACACCCTGCCACCCTTGAATATGCTCCCCCTATTACCGATTCGGTATTTACCGAATCGGTAATAGTGAATGCTTCCCATTCATTCCTATGGGCCTCCAGGCCCATAGGAATGAATGGGAAGGTATTCCTTATTACTGATTCGGTAAATACCGAATAGGTAATAACGAATATTACCGAATCGGTAAAATTTACCGAATGTTTACCTACATTCTATTTACCGATTCTTAAATACTGAATCGGTAAAATTCGGTATTTAGGAATCAGTAAATAGAAATTACCTACATATGGTCCAGAGTGAGATAATTGAAGCCCCTGACAGCAATATTTGGCTAATAACCAGTAAGATTTCTGGAAAAGGTGGACAGAAAGGGGGTTCTGGAGGGGATTTGAAATGTGAGTATTCAATTACACAGAGTCTAGGAGGTAGTGTTATAGAGCCCCAAGATCAGCCAACACAGGGTCTGTCTGCTGAAGTACCAGCCCTCTAGGCCATCTATCAAAGTATTATAGCACATAGGGACGAGACACAGGCTGATGATCGCAGAACTTGGGCAGCGACCAGGTAGCTGCAAGGGACAATACGAAAGGTGGCTAAAACTTTCTCAGAGATATCAGAAAGGATATCCGTACTGGAGGACAGGATGACGGCAATAGAAATAGAATGGATGTGGCAGCCATTAAGGGACAAACAGGGGACCACAAGGCTCAGCTTATGAACACCCAATGGAAGCTGTAAATATTTGAGAACCGGCAATGCCGCAATAATTTGAGAGTACTGGGAGTGGAAGAAGGCTTGGTGGGGAATGAAGCAAGGAGGTTCATAGTCAAGGTGTTTCAGAAGGCTCTCCCAGCTTGAGGGTTGGAATTGGGACCGTGAAATTCAAAGAGCACATAGATTTCCATTCATGAGGAAGCAACTCAATCACAGGACAGAGAAGCCGAGAGCCATTCTGATTTTTTTGAGGAACTTTCTCCTAAGATAATTGGTCTTTGAGAAAGCTCGACCAGATTCCAAGCACAGTGGGGATAGCTGCTCTTTCTTTGTGAGACCAGAATTTTGCCACATGATGGGTTAGAGATGCTGAAGGCTTAGGCAGTTTCAGGACAAGGGTGCACAACCCTATCTGATGAACCCGGCCGGACTAAAAATCATCAAGAACGATAAAACTTGGATATTTATTTCAGAAATCAAGGTCAAAGAGTTTTTGGATACAATTAATTAATAGGCTGAAGTTAGATCATGCCTGATTTGATTGGATGTGTTCTAAGGGGGTCAGGGTATAACGGGCCTGATTGTTGATTTCTGTATATGGAGGACTATGAAGGTCGATCGGGGGCAATGCTGGAAGTAAGACTTTTTTATACAATTCATCTTTGTTGGTTTATATTTTCACTTTAGCTTAATCTGTCAATGGAAATTAATGAAGGTTTAATTTTAGGCTCTGGATAGGGGAGGAGGGCTATTAAGAAAAAAACATATACTTAAAAGGACAAAAAAGGCCATACTCCTTTTTGTGTTCATTTTAGGTCTTTATTGCTAAAGAGAAAATACAAGAAGACATTGTATACACTACTCCAGGACTTGGAATTACTACATTTTTGGGCCTTACTTTATCGCTGATTACAGAAAGCTTTTAGGTATGTTTTAATTCCTGATTTTCTATACAACAGAATAGGTAAACTGGTTTACCCCTCAAACTCATGCTCTCTCTTTCTGTTTGATAGATTGTATACCACTCTTGTATATGCAGTCACTTACTTAAGTTAGGAAGAGGGAATTGTTACAGGTATTACTACACCGTTATGTAGATTAATGAATCCCTGTTAGCACTGTTGTATAATTCCTGTAGGCTCAAAACAAACACTGATGTCCTTATTCTCTTCTTTGTATGCAGGAGACATATAGAGGCTTCCTGGTCACCACACATCTCCCTGCGCTGACTCCGTGGCACCTTGTGTTTTTCTCTTTCCTTCCCCTCTTCCCCATGTTACCTCAACTAGCTTTGACATTGTTGGGCAGTCTTGGTGGTGGGAGGAAGTTGGTACCTTGCTTCAGTTTATTCCTATCGCTCCTGTGGAAATACAGGTCTGAATTAACAGGACGCGAAACCCACGTCTACTTTCCGCCTGAGTGATATGGAAAAACACCAGATTACTCTCGCAGATTTAGACCACATGATAGGGAACTTACAGAAGGAAACTCAAGCCCTTACTCTTAGAGTAGGCACCATGCAGCAGAGTAGTATCCCTAATCCTGCTACAGAGACAAGTCAGGGGGCTGATGGAAACTTGTTTTCTCCGGCCTCTTCCTCTGGGACAAGCACTCCAGTTATTCATGTTACTACCCCTCCTGCTATTCCATTGGGACCTCCTGAATGGTTTACAGGAGACCCCACAAAATTCGCTAGGTTCATTAATCAATCCCAGTTGCACTTTATGTGCAAAGCCTCGTGTTTCCCTATGGAACAGGCTATGGTAGCATTTGTCTTATTGTACTTAGGTGGAACTGCAGCTACATGGTCTATTCCCCTAGTTGAACGTAATGACCCAATGTTATATAATTACACTGCCTTTAAAGATTAGTTGAGAAGACTTTTTGACCGGCATTCATTTACGCAATCTGTTGACACAGAGTTGTATAACTTAAAGCAAGGCAATAAAGACCTTAGACTTATAAATCTAGTTTCAATAGGCTTGTTGCAGAAGCAGGTTGGCCAGAAGACAAACACAGTGCTTTGTTTTATCAAGGACTTATAGAAGACCTAAAAGATTTTTTAGCTCAGGTTATAGACCCTCCTGAATCTTGTAGTTCTCTCATTGATCTAGTAGTAAAACTGGAAAACAGATTGAGCGAGAGACGTAGAGAAAAGGGGCGTCCTGACAACAGAGTTCTACTATATAAAAAGAAAAGAACAGATCCTGAAAAAACTACAGAAGAAGCTGAACCAATGCAGATTGGCAGCATCCGAGAGCCTTTAAGTAAAGAACAGCATCAGAAATGTAGAGACAAAAAGTTAAGTTTATATTGTGGTAAACAGGGAGAGTTTTTACGTGACTGTCCTGTAAAACTTAAGAGAAGAGGAGACTCAGGAAACTAGAGTGTCAAAGCCTGTTGGGGCAAGCGCTTCGGGTAGTTCTGGTCTAATAGTCTCACAAAACTCAGCACAAGACACTTCCTCGTCTCCTTATCACCATTTTTGGTCAGCCCCCATATCACATGGGGTGAGCATTCAGCAGACGTATAGATCATGATAGATTCAGGAGCAACAGGGAGTTTTATGGACTTACAGTGGGCCAAACAAATGAATATCCCTTTATGTCCAAGGAAAGGTCAATTAAGTTTAAACCATTGATGGTAGTACCATAAAGTCTGGTCCCATAACTTCACTGGTGATTTATGTCTCATTATGCAAGGGTCTCATATAGAACGTGTCTGTTTTGATTTGATTCAATCGCCACAGTTTCAGGCCATACTTGGCATATCGTGGCTTGTAAAGCACAATCCTGATATTGCTTGGAGGAGTCAAACTCTTTCTTTTCATTCTGATTACTGTGACAAGCACTGTACACTGGGCATAGAAAGTCAAAAGGCGATAGCTGTGATAACTGAAACAGTTGTATCTGAATTAACTTTGTGTTATCAGGACTTGGCAGAGGTGTTTGACAAAAAAGGCTTCTTATTTTCCTCCTCATCGACCATATGATTCTCGTATTTACTTAATTACTGGAGCACATATTCCTTGCAGTAGGATTTATGCGTTGACAGAAAAAGAAAACTTTACTTCCGGGATTACTTGGATGAAGTGCTTCAAATCGGGTTTATCAGACCCTCTTGCTCCCCAGCTTCCTCTCCTCTTTTTTTTTTGTACAAAAAAGGAGGGCGGTCCTAGGTGTTGGTCATTCGTCGTAGGTCATAGGTGTTGCATTGACTATAGATCCCTTAATGACATTACTATAAAAAAATAGATACCCTTTGTCATTAATTCAATCACTTCTTGATCAAGTCAAAGATGCAAAATCTTCACCAAACTAGATCTACGAGGGGCGTACCATTTGGTACGAGTAAAGGAGGGCGACAAATGGAAAACCGCTTTTCGCACTAAGTTTGGGCTGTACGAATGCCTAGTTATGCCCTTTCAGCCTTTGTAATTGCTTTCCAATTCTTCATTAAGGAAGTCCTGAGAGAATTGTTAGATGTCTGTGCCATTGCCTACATAGATGATATTTTAATTTACTCGTCGTCTGTTGGAGAGCATACAAAACATGTCAGAGCTGTCCTAGAGAAATTAAGGGACAATAAGTTGTATGTAAAATTAGACAAATGTGAATTCAACACGTCTGAGGTTACCTTTCTGGGGTTTGTGTGATCCCCAGAAGGGTGAGCATGGACCCTCAAAAGGTATCAGCCAATACTCAATGGAAGTCGCCCCAATCTGTAAAAGAAGTACAAAGCTTTTTAGGAATTGCTAATTTTTATAGTCACTTCATTAATAAGCATTTGCTTCTCCTATCACTAAGCTTCTACATAAGGGAGTAAAATTCCACTGGACTCCTGAGGCGGAAGAGACTTTTCAAAAGTTAAAAAAGGGTTTTACCAGTACACCCATATTGAAACACCCAGGTCCCTCCCAACCATTTGTTATTGAGGCCGATGCTTCTCAGGTAGAAATTGTGGGGTTACTATCCCCTAGAGACAAGTCATGAGGTTGTTTACATCCTGTCGCTTTCTATTCCCATAAACTCAGTCTCACAGAACAAAACTATTCAGTGGTAGATAGAGAGCTACTTTCCCTAAAAGAACATTTGAAGAATGGTGCCAGTATCTGTTAGTAGCATTACACACTGTCACAGTTCTTACCGACCACAGGAATATGCAGTTCTTAAAATCAGCATGTGCATTGTCTATGAGACAATTGCGCTGGACCCAATATTTCAGTGAATTTGATTTTGTAATTCAGTTTCACGCCGAGAGGAAACACGGTAAGGCTGATGCTCTCTCAAATTTGGGTTAGAATGCTCTTGAGACACCTAGTGATCATCCACCCATTATAGCCAAAGAACGCATTCTATGAGCATTATATTCAGAAGAACAGTTTCAAGTGGAGTATTAAAGGCTCAACAATCCAAAGAAGTGGAAGTCCTTGAACAAACACATAAGGGGCTAAGAGTACAGAATCTCCTATACATTCAAGGGGTTTAGTTATCCCTACAGTACCTTTGCAGCAGCAAGCTTTAGAATGGTGCCATTCACATAAACTCACTGGTCATCCAGGGAACAAAAGACTATCAAACTCCTTAGAAGGTTTTTTTTGTGGCCCACACTGTCAACTGATGCTAAACAATATGTACAAAAATGTCATATCTGTGCCCAAAGCAAGAGCTACCATCAGGCACCTGCCAGCCTCCTAAATCCCATGCCCACTCCTCCTGCTCTTTGGCATTCTATTTCTATGGACTTCATTGTAGAACTACCAAACACTGAACAGGGTTTCACCGTTATTCTAGTGGTGGTTGATATGTTAACTAAGACGTTCCACTTCATTCCCATGAAGAAATTACCTACATCCAAGAAGTTACATAACAAACTCTGTGGAATCCGCAGAGTTCCGCTCTGCCCTAGCTGTGCAACACAACTTTCAGTCTCTGCCTGAGGCATGCGCTTCCACCAGTCGGGATGCTGCACGCGCATTCAGACCCCCCCCCCCCCCGCCCCATTAACTAGCTGCCAAAAGCTTGTCCCAGACTGCAGCTGCGACCCTCACCTGTAGGAGTGCTTGCCCCGCACTGTGTGCTTCCTGAAAGGGATGATGGTGCCGTTATACTGCAGGATGTCATTGTTGTTCTAGCCATTGAGGGAGAGTACTTGTGTTGTGCCGGGCATTGGGGTGGTTTTACTTTCACAATATCTGAGCTCTGTATGTGCGGAGGTGCCGTCACTGGGGTCTGGCTGCTGCTACTTCACCTCAGCTCCCTGGCTGCTGCCCGCTTTCCCCCTCCCGCCCGTCGCTGATGTCACCCAGAGCAGGATCCTGGTCACATGGCTGGGAGGTCCCTCGCCATTGGCAACCAGCTAAATCACATCTCCTGACTGCTTACAGCTATAGCGCGTTAAACACATGAGCAGCTCTAGCTGAGTGACAGCTCATTATGCACACGATGGCGGTGACAAGCAATCGGAAAGCGAACTCACGTTGAGGCTAGAGAACAGTACAAGGAGGGTTTTGACGTCTTTATGGCCCAACAAACCCTCTGATTGGTTACAAAAACTGGTCTGCTCAACTCGAGACTCAGGGAAGATAACATAACGGGATGGAGAGTGTCATATCTGCCCGAAAGTGAAACAGCAAGGTGTCCCAGTGCATTGCGATAGTGTGCTTCCAAAGGCCTCTGGCTTCCTCTGCCCTCAGGATAGTGCTTTCTGCATTGCCCTTGCAATTGCTAATTTTTGCCTCACTGCCAGCAATTCGAATGTTACTTCAGCGGGATCTGCCTTCCGCATCTGTGAGAAATTCCATCCTAACAGCTAGTTCAGCTAATAGCTTTTGGGCATCTACAGATTGTGGCTGAATATCCTTAAGGGTATTTTCCGTTTGAGCCACTCGGTCACTAAGCTTCCTATGGTCGTCCCTAAGTCGGCTAAGGTCAATGGCTACAGCACTGATTTTCTGTTTCAGAAATGTCCTGGAGTGTTCAACTGAAGCGAGGATACTGTCCAGCTTTTAGGAAGCAGCCAATGAGGTAAGTGATGAGCTCAATGTTGCCTTTTTGCCGGACCCTCGCCCCCAGGCATCTGTGATGCTGATATAGATCTGAGCTTCCCCATGATGACCTGAGCAGTGCAGGCAGTTAGATGCTGCAGGAAGGTGAGTCCAGTCCCACTTACAGACAGCACCGTGGTCAACAGAGCCCCATCTGCAGCATGAGCAGCCAGGACACCAGGGAAATAGGTCCGGAGTTTTTGCAAAGGGGAGCAGTCTGTCCCTCTTAGGGTTAAGTAGCTGGACAAATGCTAGATGGCCGCAGTGAGTGGTCACTCCAAAACAGTCTCCGCACCTTGTCCCATTCCACCAATGTCTAGTAGGGCAGAATTCTAGCAAAGAAGGACGTATACGGGGGAAGGCAGAGGACAGCCAGATGCTCTGTCAGTGCAGGCCAAACCACAGATCTTACCTGCTCTTCCAATGTCTGTCAGTACGGGCCCTCCAGGTATCCACATAGCCTAGGGATTCTGTGCCGGGCAGCGTTGGCATTACCTCGCCTCTGCTGCTTTGCTCAGTGGCCACCATAGCTCGCCCCTAGTCAGGAGACCAGTGTGGGGGCCCCCGGTATTATTTCCCTCACCAGCCTTGCAATTAATCCTACATTTCCAGCCAGTGTATGTCTGGCTGAGCTCCACCAGTGGTCTTCCCCGGAGTCCCTCTAGATCCAAAGTCATTGGGGGGGTCAGAAGCAGTCATGAGCCACAGCGTTACTACAGCAAAGGGGAGCCGCCAGACCGTGGGGAGGGGAGAATGCACCCTCTCCCAGTGCTTCCGCCCTCATCGACACAGCAGGTCCCTCCCAGTGCAAACAGGTTCAGCAGCTCCAGCACTGGGCACCAGATTCCAGCAATCCTCCCCAGGGGCAGCCGCTACCACTGGTTTTACTATGGAGCAGGGCCCGGAAGAGACCCAGTGCCCCTCACCTCAGTCGGGAACCAGTCACCCTCTGTCGCCGGCCCAGCGGCCCTCAACAGACCGCAGCCTCCTCCTTGTGAGCCTCCAGGCCACAGATCGACCCCAGCGTCAATCTGTCTCCTCAGGAGCCAACAGCCACTGCCCCAGGCAGAGTAGATTAGTAGGTAGGGGTGGGCTGGCGGCCATTACTTGTAAACTCGGCTACACTACGCGGGAGGCAGAGTTTTTTGCCAAACTCTGTGCTTAAAGTGGAGCGCGGAGTGGAAAAACTTTGCAAGCTCCACCAGCAGAGCGGGGTTCACCGCCCACCCCTACTTTCTACTGCACCTATGGATTTCATCCTGGTCTTTTGCTTTGGCACCCTTCTGTTACATCCACCATTCCAGCAGCTCATTATCTAGTAGATCACATACATGACATACAGAAAACAGCTCAAGTCAATTTAGAGAAGGCCAAGGCTCTGTACAAGAAGAATGCGGATCTCAATCTCCGCCCCAGTCCTGTTTATTCTATTGGGGATATGGTGTGGTTATCCACACACAATATCGCAGTGAAGGGTACACAAAAATACAAGCCACGTTTATTGGCCTGTACAAGATCATTAAGATAATCAATGCTGTCGCCATGAAGTTGGAACTGCCTCTCACCCTAAAAACTCATTCAGTATTTCATGTCTCATTGTTGAAGACTGTGGTGGTTGGAACACAGTGTCCGCTCAAACCACCATCCGTGTTGGTGGATGACAAACCAGAATATGAAGCGTTTTTTCACTCCAGGAGGGTTAGACCGAGGTTGCAATACCTGGTGCATTCGAAGGGGTATGGGCCTGAGAATCGTACATGGGTACCAGCTGGTCATCTCCATGCCCCTCGCTTGCTACGACTTTTTCACAGGCGATACCGTCGCAAACCTAGCCTTTTCAGGGGGGTTCCTGGTGGGTGTACTGTCGGCTCCCAGCCGGGCCTGTAGCAGGGGCTGAGCATTGCCAGAATAAAGCCAGCCTTCGTGGGCGGAAGATCACTTTGCGTTCTAGTTGACACGCGTGTGATTCTTCCACCCCAACTCACTTACCTTTTTTGCTTTCGAGTTTACATAATGTCACTTGTCGACGTCTCCCGTAGGTCTGCAGTTCGCAGGTCCTCTTTGATCTTGCTAGGCGTCCTCCTTTGCTTCTTCTCCGCTCTGGATCCCGTGTCTGGAACTATCTTCAAAACAGAAAGGACAAGACCATTTAAAGAATCAGAAATCTACAAAGGTGGTAATGCACTTTGCGCTCAGACTTTTTTATAACTATTAGTCATATGCATATACTTATCTGATGTGTTCTTCTGGCTATCGGATATCCAGTTTCTTTTCATTGTACTTGCATTCTGGTGATATAAGAGAAAGACAAGATATTGTTTAGTATACAGTTTCTGCCTTATTAAGAAACATATACTTAAAAGCACAAAAAGGCCCTTACACTTTTTTGTGTTATTTTTTGTTTTGTTGCTAGAGAGAAAATACAAGAAGTCATTGTATACACTATTCCAGGATTTGGAATTACTACAATTTTGGGCCTTACTTTATTGCTGATTACAGATAGCTTTTAGATATGTTTGTACTTTCCTGATTTTCTATATAACACAATAGGTAAACTGTTTAACTCCTCAAACTTATGCTCTCTCTTTCTGTTTCACAGATTGTATACCACTCCTGTATATGCAGTCACTTACTTAAGTCACGGAAGAGGGGATTGTTACAGATATTACTACACCGTTATATAGATTTATAAATCCCCGTTAGCTCTGTTGTATAATCCCTGTAGGCTCAACACATACACTGAAGTCCCTTTTCTCTTCTTTGTATGCAGGAGACACATAGAGACTTCCTAGGCACCACACATCTCCCTGCGCTGACTCTGTGGGACCTTGTGTTTTTCACTTCCCTACTCCTCTTCCTCGTTTTACCTCGGCTAGCTTTGACATTGTTGGTCAGTCTTGGTGGTGGGAGGTGGAGTTTATTCCTATTACTCCTGCGGATATACGGGTGGATGGGAGTGAGGGCGGGGGGCAGGGGGATGGGGGACCAGGGGTGTTGGGGGGGAGTCGGGAGGAGGGTGAGGGAGGGCTAAGAAGGTCGACCGGGGCAATGCAGGATGTAACACCTTTTTTTATACAATTCATCTTTTTTGGTTGATTATTTTCACTTTAGTTTAATCTGTCAATGGAAATTAATGAAGGTTTAATTTTAGGCTCTGGCTAGGTGTGGAGGGTGCACAAACCATTAACAGACCAATTTTAGGTCGGAAAGATTCACTAGGGTGGATAGGAGGGAGGACAGGGGGATGGGAGGCCTGGGGGAGGAGTTGGGAAGAGAGTGAGGGGGTATTACTTAAAAAAATGAGCAAGTATGGTAAACATGGTAAAGAATCGCTGAATATGAATGGCCAGACATTCTGTATTAGGGGAATGTTAGGTTGGCTTAACAAAACATGTGAGATACTCTCCCTAGTCTGAAGTGTAGGCTATTATTTTTTTTCTCTTCTTAGACTGTTTTAATGACTGGCTAAAAATATGTATTTGCACTACCAACGTGTGCGGGTTAAATGGCAAAACTAAAAGGCAGAATGTTGCTGAAGTGTTTAGAACGATGGGGGTGGACTTTATCTCTGAGCAAGAAACACACATACCCTGGGGCAAGAGGGACTGCCTGGGTATCAAGAGCTTCACTAACCTTGTGCCATAATCCACAGGAGCATATTTTAGATATTACCACTGGTCATCATTATTGCAACGTACGGGGATTCTCATTACAGGGAGCAGGGGAAATGCTGCAGCTTGGCCACAGTTACCATCTCTATTTGGACAGACCTTGGGAACAGATTCCAAGGGATGTCTTGCACAAGAAAGTTGAGTATAGTTATTACAAAAAAGTTAAATTTAAGACTATTGGTGCAGCTTTTAAAATCTGGAAACTGCTTAAAACTAGAATAGGTATTATGAAATATAATAACTATACCCTACTCTGAAGATCACTATCCTCCTATCAATTTTCCATGGTAAAGCTTGTAATACTTGGGAACGAGCAGGGGTCGCCAGAATGGGGGGAGGGGATTTATTCAGTCATGGTCAATTGTATTAATTTACTGACCTCCAGCAAAAATATGGCCTGGTATGATATAATTATTGTTAGTACTTGCAGGTCAGGGACTTTATACTCAAGCTGGGTAGCAATCAACTCTCTGTTGAAAAACTCCAGCTATTGAAACTTATAAGGGGGACTAAAGCAGGCAGGAATTTGCAAATTTACAAGGTATTGATTGAATCTCTGCTAGATGATGTGAAGTATCAAACTGGAAGAAGGGAGATGAGATTGGGGATCTAGGATAATGAGTTGCAGAAGTCGCTGGGGGAGAGCATGGAAGTGTTACCGCAGGCTTGAGAAGCCAGCATTATATGACAGTCTTCAATCTGTATTATACTCCAGCCAAGATGTTTAGCTGGAGAAAAAGACATGATGACAATTGTTTTCATTGTGGGGAAGGCCCCGCAGATATAGCACATATGTATTGCTCGTGTGTAAAACTGCTTGCATTAAGAAAAGGAATTGGGCCTTCTTAGATGGGGTACTCAAAGAGAAAGTGGAGATTCCTCCATCCTTGATTTTTATTATAATCGATCATCACTTTTTGTGTACCAACGGGATGCTCTATTTCATATTCATAGACATGGCAGTGGCGCGTTTAAGTATCACAGCAGCCTACTGAGCCCCCACAGTTCATCAGTGGTTTTCACGTCTACTCTGTATCTATAACCTGGAAAAATCCCTACATACTTGTAAGGGAAGGAGGGCAAAGAAGCGTGGAGCCCTGATCTGGACGCCAATGGTGGAATGGATGGAGAACAAATTTGGAGTTAGGGATTGGACTTTTTAGTTTGAATATTATTGTTGACAAAATGTTATGTTAAAGACTGGAAGTAGAATATTTCACAACCGCACTGACTGTTATTTATGGATCTAATGAGGTGGAATGTATGAACTGATCAGGTCTAGCAAAGAACCAGCCCTGTTTTTTTTTTAAACATTAAATGGAATGTGGGTGTTTGTGGTGATTTTACTTCCAGGCCCTGAAGAAGTTCATTTTATGTATGAACGAAACGCGTTGGCTGGAATCTGTATATTTTGATATTGAAAATAAAGGATTGATTACCACTTAACAAATTGAACACTTGGATTTATTGAAAAAAACTCTTTGGTAGTGCACCGCTCCACCACTTTCACAGTTTTCTCTCTGCCTGGCAGCTGGCATCCAACAACGGCAGGTGCAGGAGCTGTATGTGCACACCCAATCATACTACCCGCTACAGTTTCATATATAAGAAAAGGAATAAAGCAGGGAGGTGCGGTTACTCAGATCCGCCGTTGCTCATCCATTCCCCATTATTAAAATATGTACTGTATTTTGATAGCTTGCCAATAATGGCAGTATATAATTATTTCTGGATTGGATGAATAATTTGGATGAATTTATCTGCTGTGGCCCAGATATTCAATGTAGGAATATGCCCTTTTTGTATGGTCACCACCCGCCCGCCACACTTTTTGTTCAAGTGCTGATGGTTATGACTATGCTAGTGCACTGCAGTCTGCTGCCCAGATCCCAGTGCCAGTGCTTTCTCCCTAAAACTGTTATGCATAAATTTACATCTTCAATTAACAAGGACTTTACCCCCTCCTTATAAGTCCATAGTATATGGAACCTCGGGTCCCCAGGACCTGCAGCACTGTTTGTGCCCCCCTGGGTGACCCAAGTAAACTACTGACGGCAGACCTGCCATTGCAGACTTCAGGAACAGTGTAAAATGCTCCAATTCGACTTTGACCTCAGCATGTGTCGCAAAGTCAATGCACTGCTTGTAATATATGTTAGACACCCCTAAGGAAGGCCTTCTAAAGCCCAGGAGGCGGAGTGCATTAGGCATGTAAGTGCAAGCCCATATATTGGCCTTTACCATTAAAGGACACTATATGTGAGACAGTCCTTAGGATCAAATGGGCTGGTACCGAGGCAAACCCGAGGTTGGCAGCTCCATTATGGTCCCACCTAAATATATCATGTTTGGTATCAAACAACGTGCCTTCTCACCCCTGACATGAATCTCTTGCCAAGGGTGATGTGGCATGCACTCAGGTGGTTACCTTAGAGGTTGCCCACCTGGTTGCCCCAGCTTCTCTGTGCTCTGGCTGGCACACCGCGCTTGCAGCCACCAAGACAGGATAATGACCTCCTGTGAAAGCCTGAAGCACCCTCAGACTCCCCTGGACTAGTGGCACTAGTCCCCTGTAAACTACAGGTAAAATAATGGTCCAGATCCGATGAATCGCATGCAATCGCTCTGTGGGATCGCCCAAATTCAGATGCTCTAGTGCATTGTGGGAATGTAGAGCTGCCTTCCGTGAAGTTACAGGCAGCTAGGGCGTTACCCAGGACCTACAGATGTCCAGACGTCTAAGTACCTTTTTTCAAGGATTACCGCTGCCAAGGCTTGTTAGTCGCCAGTCCAGCAACCAGCTCCTGCACTCGACGCTGCACCAAGAGAGAACTCCATCTGACCTTTGACCAATGTCAGCAACCACTGTGTTGTTGTGTTTTTGCATCTTGTTCTCCGCAGCATTGTGTAAGCGGTAAAAGCAGCTCTCTTGCAACTCCCGTTCAGCACCAGAGACAGCCAGGACAACTCTGCACTCAGGCTTGACAGGTCAGGTAAAATTTAATTGACTGTCATGGCCTGGTCCTGGCACCTGCATCACCTTTACCCTGCTAGGTACCACACAACTTGACCTGCAAGTGACTGATTGTCACTAGTGGTTTTTCCCATTGATCGCAAAGTTAAAGTTTCACTGTACTATTTTGCACTGATTTTATATTGCTTCTAAAATCTATAACTCCTGTTATATGTATGCTATTCCATTCGTTTTGGTGCCTAAATTAAGATACAAATACACTCTATTTTTATAAATTGGAGTTGGATTTCTCTCAAGTTGTCAAGTACTTATCGTCCATGTTGGTACTCTGAAATGCTTAACACACATTCCTCTAGTAAAGCCTGACTCTCTTTGCCACACTACCAGGACTGAGCTAAGGATTTATTAGTGTGAATCCAAGGACCATTTATGGGGTCTGTGAGCGTATTGCATGGTGAGGACCAGCCACCATCACCACATAGTACTCCACTTTCCTACATTCAACAGTACTGCTATTAAACATGCAGTTGTCCTATCATAAGGTTAATCTTTACTTAACTACAACCTTCAAGATTTCCTATCAATTATTTCAATTTTCTTCTTGAGCTCTTCTGAGTCACTGCTCTCATTAGACAATGGAACACTGAGTCCAAACATGCAAGTACAAACGTCATACACCAGTTTTGGACCAGCTGCTCTGGAATATTAAACACTGTCAAGTGCTTTGATTCCCCGTGCAACATCACTTGATGATACGTGCTTAATCAAGTGTGGAAAACACTATTGCACCTGCCAATATTGACATCATCTTATGGAAATGTGGCAGGGGATGTTGGTCCACTAAATCTCTTCATTGAGACTGCACAAGTTGATGCACAGGGAAGATCACCAGAAAACTTCAGTAAGATCACAACTGGAGAAACCCAAAGAGAGGATTCTATGGGTTCAATAATTTGCATGTTGGATAAGTCTCATAAACTTTCAACTTTTTCCTAAATGTGGGCGGCACATTCCCAACATTACACCTTACTAGAATAACTCCTTGTTAAATATAATGCAGTGTTTGAAACCCTTATATCTTTCTAACATCTCTTCAGAAAATGAGCTAAATTCCTTTTTAAGAGCTTGTACATAGTTGGTCCCTCCATTCTCCAACTCAATTTTCCCAAGACTATCTACTGGTGGATTTACCCTTTAGCTGGTCACGTTTTGTTCCCTTTTTGGAAGGCGCAAATTATTAATTATTATTATTATTATTATTATTATTGTAATAGTTCACACACTGGGACATTCGTTTTATTTGTTTAGTTTACATTTCCCCGTAGGCAATATTTACTATGTGCCTAGACATGTATGGTTGATTCCACAGCAAGTTTTTTTTCACCTGAGTAGCAGTCTGCATTGCACTCTACTATTGTGTAACTACAACACGCTTCTAGGTGCTGTGCCCGTCCAGTCACTATGGTGTAAAATAGACTTAGCCCCCCTTTGTAAGATGTTGGCACGTATATTTATGCACCACACCCTTTGGTATTCTGCACGCCCCATCTTTGGCTGATTGCCTTGCACTGTTCTAGTGCTGAAATAAAAATTGTGTCCAGTTGCAACCATTACAGTTGCATCACTTGCGCTGCATCAAAGAAACTGACGCTGCCTTTTCTTGTAGGTTATGAATTCTGACGTTATGGCACAATTCCACACAAGCATAAAACCTTCTGCTGTTCCTATGGTCCATCTTTTTTTTTGTTTTCTATGACACATTCCGTAGACTCTTTTGTGGACACGATCCTCAGTTTAAGGTTATAGCACAACAAGGTTTCCACTTGCTCTCTTTCCTTCTCCTTAAAGTGTTCAGCTATTCAGCCGTCATCTTCCTTCCTGATGGCTTCACTTCCCTGACTCGGTTGTCTCCTGGGTTTTAACTTGCCACCAGCATTGCAGCTGAAGTCAAGGCACTGTGATGGTTATGAAGGTAATTTATTGAGACAGTGTAATTGAGGAATGAAAGGAAAAACTGCTAACAGGGTACCTACCTCACCACCAGGTATCATAACTGGAACTCTTGCAAATGTACAAATCCACATTCTACATTCTCACTCTCGAGCTCACAGTATACTGAGTAGATACACAACCAACATCAAGGAAGTAGCCAGAAAATTAAAATGACCCCCATATTGAACCAAAGCTCTGACAGCACCAAGCAAGTGAAGCAAGTGAGCCCGAACCTCCCTGCGAAGAGCTCCTGTGAGTCTTCCATCCAAGCATCTATTCATTCACCCTTCCATTCACCAGTTGATATCAACCACCTCACCTTTACATTCTGCCGTCCATCCATTTTTTCATCCATTATTTAATCTTTCACAATTCCATACATTCATTGGTCTTTCCATCCATCCGTTCACACATCCCTCACGAATTGTACCTGATTTAGGATTTCCACACAAGGTCCAAGCTACCATCTCCCTTGTTCTGTCCAAACTCGATTACACCAATAGCCTCTACCACGGATCACCTTTAACGACCATGAAAAGACTACAACCGATT
Organism: Calotriton arnoldi; assembly: GCA_963921515.1. Classification (NCBI taxonomy): domain Eukaryota; kingdom Metazoa; phylum Chordata; class Amphibia; order Caudata; family Salamandridae; genus Calotriton; species Calotriton arnoldi. The sequence goes on along the minus strand of CAWUFW010000366.1, from coordinate 3,391,104 downwards.
CAGAACTCGGCTGCCAGACTACTCTTGCATATCAAACCGCGAGACCACATCTCACCTGCCTTGTAAGCCCTGCATTGGTTACCGGTTGCCAGAAGATCCACGTTCAAGCTGCTTTGTATCACCCACAAAGCAATACATGGAATGGGACCGCTCTTCATCAGGAATAAAATCACCAAACACATTCAACAAAGGAACCTCCGCTCTAAAATGGCACCTCGCCTCAAAATCCCGAGATACAAGAAAAAAACCAAGGGTGGCACATCCTTCTCTGTTCAAGCAGCCAAACTATGGAACTCTTTACCCCCCAACATAAGATCCACAGACAGCCACCTTATCTTCAGAAAACTGCTCAAGAATTGGCTCTTCCCCACATAAGCACCATACGCAAACAGAAATTTACAGCATATCCCTCTGTATATAATCATTTATTTTTACTATAAATATGTACCTATCTTTGTGTATTGCTTTGTATAAACATGTAGAATAATTATGTTAAAAAAATACAAAATTAAAGTACAATAACACTTAAAAACCGGAGTTTATCTGGTGCATCTTTGGTCTACATGTACTTCTTCCATTGTGCATCTATGTACCTTCCATGTACTTGGATCTGTGTGTTTGTTACTTTCCTCCTGAAAAGCATTTCCAATGCACTACCCTATTTCTCATCCTGTACCTCTATCAATATCTTTAATCTACATATACCTACCTCCTTTATGCATCAATATACTTTCAATGTACTTATGGATCTATATATTTATCACTTTCTTCTAATTCAGCATATCCAATGCACTACCCTATTTCTCACCCTTTACTTCTCTCAATATATCCTTTACACCCACTCTCTCATTTATCCCAAACCCCATACCACTACTATGATCCCCAAAATAACCCTTTCTAGACTCTCCCTTACTCTACCCCTCCTTGCATCATCTGACACCTCTTTTACTATACCGATCCCCAAAACAAACCTTTCTAAACTCTTCCCTCTGACTCTTCCCCTCCACAACCCCTTTTACTCATCCAAAAGCCTCCTCCTACTGCTATGACCTCCAAAAAAAAAAAAATCCTTCACTCTCCTATCTCTCTACTATCTTTTTCAATCAAAATAACAGACTAACATGTTCACTTCTCAAATTTCATATTCCACTATACTAATTCACCACTAATCCTTTATGGGTTCCGGAGTAGCGTGCTACTCGCCAATAAAGCACTTCAACAACCCATCAGGGTTACAAGCGCTATATAAATGTAAACCTTTTCCCTTTTCTACCCCTCTCCAACCCATCTCAATCCAAATAACTGACTAACATATCCACCATTCAAATTACTTCATATTTCACTATACTAATTTTCAACACTAATCCTTTTATGGGTTCCGGAGTAGCGCGCTACTCGCCAGAAAAGCGCTTCAACACCCCTTCAGGGGTAACAAGCGCTATATGAATGCAAACCTTTCTCCCCCTTCTATCCCTCCGTTATCCTTCTCACTCCAAATAACTGACTAATATCCACCACTCAAATTACTTTCATATTTCACCATACTAATTCACCACTAATCCTTTATGGGTTTCCGGAGTAGCGTGCTACTGCCCAAAAAAAAAAAAAAAAAAATCGCTTCAACACCCCATCAGGGGTAACAAGTGCTATATAAATACAAACCTTTTTTTCCTCTTCTATCCTTCCGCTATCCTTCCGAATCCAAATAACTGACTAACCTATCCACCACTTTAATTACTTTCATATTTCACTATACTAATTCAACACTAATCCTTTATGGGTCCCGGAGTAGCGTGCTACTCGCCGAAAAAGTGCTTCGACGCCTCGTCAGGGGTAGTAAGCGCTATATAAATGCAATTACAATACAATACAATCTATGCATGCCTTCATCCATACATCTATCCACCCATACATCTATCATTTGACTTACCCATCGATCAATACAGCCTTTCATCCAACAATTGATCCTTTTGTCCATCATCCATTCATCCTCTCACATTCCAATTTACTTTGCCATCCTTTCACCCAGCCATCCCCCATTCATCAAGCGTCTCATATTTTGATGTATTCTTCCAACCTTTCACCCATCCATCAATACTTTCAGATTTCCATTTACTCCGCTATCCTTTCACCCATCTATTGATCCATTCACTCAGATTTCCATTTACTCTGTCATCCTCCCTCCCATCCATGCCTTCATCGATCCATTCATCGTCTTAGATTTGCATTTACTCTGCCATCCTTTCCTCCACCAATCTACCCATCCTCTCATCCACCCATCCTTTTATCCATTCATCCTTTTACCCATCCATCCTTTCTTCCACTCATCCATTTATCCTTTCACCTACTTTTCCATTGATCCTTTTAACCATCCATCCCTTCACCCACTCATCCATCCTTTCACCCACACATCCTTTCACCCACTTATCTATCCATCCTTTCACCCACTCATCCATCCGTCTTTTTACCCACTCATGCATCCATTATCCACCCTTCTTTCCCTTTTCTATCAACCTATCTTTTTTCTTTTTAGCATTAATTATAGGCTTTTATCTGCCAAGTTGCAGATAAAAGAGGCCCGTAAAGAACCACGTCCCCGCTGTAGCTGCTAGACTGGGGTTGGGGGGGGAGGTTGGTTTCACTATGATCCTGACCACCATCCTCCAGATGAAATCTTAGATAGTTAGCTGCAGGGTTTAAACTAGGCCCTGCATCCAAGCTCCACTGAGCAGAGCTGAAGGCTATGCACAGTGGGAAGTGGGGGTTGGACACAATGGTGGTGGCCCTCATCCTCACACTAATGTTCCTTTTAACAGTGAAATTCACTGAAGAAAAACACATTCAAAACGTTATGTTTCATCTACTGTAAACACTAGCATTAAGGTGGCAAAAACTCAAAATTTCTCTGAAAAAGCATAGTTAAAGTAACGTTATGGTTAAATAAACAATACTTAAAAACTAGGGGCATGCTAAATTTATGTAATATGCTTTTACCAGGGACATCTTAAGGATTTTGGGGTCCCTGGGCCAAACTTATTTTGGGGGCTCCTGTTCAGAACAGTGTTGAATTTATAATTCAATTTCAGACCTTTCTTGGGAAACAACCTTTACATCGCGGTCATTAGACCGCGATACCTTTACAACGCGGTTGTTACAACGACCGCGTTGTTAGAACGCAATGCCATTACTACGCAAGTCATTACATCGACTTGCAGTAGATGGCGCTCTAACATAAGGAATAGTATAATTTACTATTCCAACACCTTCCCTACTGTTGCGTAGGCTGGAGTTGGAATAGTAAATTATACTATTCCTAATGTTAGGGCGCCATCTACCGCAAGTCGATGACTGACTATCTAGATGCCAACAATCTGCTGGACTCTACGCAGCATGGTTTTCGGTCTTGTCAATCTACCGAATCAGCCCTGATTACTGCAACAGAAGAGATCCGGAGAATAGTGGATGGAGGGGGCAGAGCGGTCCTCGTACTCCTAGACCTATCAGCAGCATTTGACACCGTGAATCACACGGTGTTAGTGCAGCGGCTGAAGGATGTGGGGGTCGAGGACACTGCTTTGGCCCTCCTCTCCTCTTTCCTGGAGGCTAGGGAGCAGAGTCTGTATTGGGATGGTCTGCAATCGGACAGTTTCCATCTTCCATGTGGGGTCCCACAGGGATCGGCCCTATCCCCGATGATGTTTAATATCTACGTCACTCCGTTGGCCAGACTCATCAGGAGGCATGGATTTGCCCTGGTCTCCTATGCTGATGACTCTCAGCTCGTGATCTCTATATCCAATCAGCCTGAGGCCACAGCCGTCAGTTTTCATGCATGTCTCACTGAGATCATGACCTGGATGAACCATAGCTTCCTGAAAATCAACACCGATAAAACAGAGGTGATAGTTTGGCCAGGGCCGATCCCTGTGGAACGACTCCTGGTGGCCGGTTGAGGCTGGGGAATGTCCGTGCCCTGTTTCTAAGGTCAGGAACCTCGGAGTCATCTTCGATGACCAGCTGAATTTTTCTGCCCAAGTTAACAGTTTCACTTCCTCTTGCTTCTTTTTATTAAAAACTTTGAGAAAAATGTTTCCTTTTATCTCACAAGAACTACAAACGACGGTGGTGGTGTCTCTCTTCCTGTCCAAACTGGATTACTGCAATGCCCTTTTTCTGGGCATTGACAAGACCCAGATGAGGAAACTGCAGTCTCTACAGAATGCAGCAGCACGACTGCTTTTAAACATACCTAAAGGACAATCAACCTCAGCAGGAATGAAGTCACTGCACTGGCTTCCTATCCAGCAGCGCGTGGAATTCAAGGCCTTATGCCTGGTGCACAAGGCACTTTACGGTGGGGGTGCCGAGGATATCCAAAAAAATTTCCTATCTTACATCCCCTCTCGAGCTCTTAGATCCGCAAATTTGGGCCTTATCCAGACTGCTAAAATTAGGCGGGCAAGATGGGGTGGCAGGACTTTATCGAACTGTGCGGCAAAGCTATGGAACAAAATGCCAGTGGCCATGAGATTTCAATCTAATCAGCAGCTCTTTAGGAAGGATTTGAAAACATGGCTGTTTTCGTTCACCTAGTCCCCCTGGTAATACAGGCTGTACTCCCTTACACATACACTAGCGCCAAGACGCCATGGCAATCGAGCGCTCTATAAACATATATCCTATCCTATCCTAATGACGTGGTCGTTGTAACGACCGCATTGTTAAGGAACGCGATGTGATTGCATGCGTTGTAGCATGCCATATTCCCTTTCTTACCCTCTTTGGCCAGGTCACTGACAGTGCACAGGCACAATGGTCCAAATTCTAAATGTGTTTACATCTAATATTCAGGCTTAGTGTAGTAGTTTCCCTCTAAGCTTGTTCCACATGCTCTGTATTTCTATGATGTCATTGTCATGACAATGGAATGCTGTTGTTTGAATCCCAGGAGAGGCAGTTCCTGGAAGCTGTGGAGATGAACAGTCAATAAAGTATGTGCTCTTACTCCTACCTTGTTTGGCGTAATTGTTAGAAATGGGATCTCTAGTTGGCAAGGGCTTGCACCTTTGTCCAAGTAGGGACCCTTCTTCCTAGTCAGGGTAAGGGTGTTACACTCGTGAAGTAACCCCTGCTCACCCTCGTGGTAGCTTGGCACGAGCAGTCAGGCTTAATTCAGAGGCAGTGTGTAAAGCATTTGCACATAACCAACAGTAATACAGTGTAAGCACTACAAACGGACACCACACCAGTTTAGAAAAATAACCAATATTTTATATACTCAAGACAAGACCAATTGCGACAAAAATTCACAATACTATACTTTAAAAACGAATGCTTGATACGGTAACTTCTTCTTTGCAGGAATAGCACAAAAGCAAAGTTCGTACGAGTCGGTAGCTCCGTCCGAGCCTACCGTGATGCTGAAAACCACAGAGTCTAACAGTTCCAGCCGACCGCGTCGATACGGGCCAGCAGAGTCATGAACAGACTCGGTAACAGTACCTTTCTCGTTGTGGCTGGTACGGAGTGTACGAGCCGGTCGGCGTTCGTCGCGGTTGCGGTGCAAGACGGAGCGATGCAAGGTGCGGTGTCCCTCGATGCGGTGCAGGCAGCGGCTCGATGAGCGTCGTGCAGACGGAGTCGGTGAGTCCAAGGCGTGCGATGCAGGGTGAGACGATGCTCGATGCGGTGCTGACAGGTTGCGATGCAGGCGACCAAGCCGGAGTGCGGGAGCTGGCGTCGGACAGCGGTGCGAGTCGGAGCGGTGCGCCGCAGACGTGCGAGCGGTGCCCCAAATGCGATGCGGTCACGACTCTTGAGCCAGTTGCAGCTACATCGTCGGTCGGGTCCGGTTGGTTCAGTGAAGCGATGCGATGCGAACTGCGGTGCCCACAGGTCACGGTGCAAGCAGCGGCTCGATGTTGGCGGCGTCGGACGTCGCCCACGGTGAGACCAGGGTTGCGATGCGAAGCGGGGCCATGCGGTCTGCGGTGCAAACAGGTCACCGGCCAGGGATGGATTCGGTTGACGGAGTCGGTTGCAGTTCCCTTCCTCTGTGGCGACTGAAACAGCGTTCCAGAAGCGGTACCCAGAGGCTTGTGAAGTCTTTGTAGTCCCTGAGACTTCTTAACAGGAGGCCAGCTCGGTTTCAGGCCCTTGGAGATACTCAGCACAAGTTTGTAGAAAGTTCATTCCAGTCCTTTCACGGCCCAAGGCAGAAGCAGCAGCTGCAGGCCAACCCAACAAAGCAACAACACAGCAAAGGGGCAGTACTCCTCCTGGCAGCTCTTCCAGCTCTTCGTCTTGGCAGGTTCCTTGATTCCAGCGAGATCTAAATTCATGGGGTCAGGGCCCCAATATTTATATCCCAAATTCCTTTGTTCTCTGAAGGCAGAGAGGCCTTTGCCTAGTCCAAACCAGTTCTGGAGCACTTTGTTGACAAGTCTCCGTCCCTTCTTTCAGTGAGCAGGCCAGGGACATCAGACGCACCACAGGAGGTGGAGCCAGCATTGTGGAGGGAAGGCACTGTCCTATTCAGGGCCCAGGTGCGACCCCTCCCACCCATCTACATGTAGATCTTGCTATTCAGCCTTGTGCTGACTCACCCTGTCTCCTGGCATCCCCCAGCCCCTGTCACTCACACTCCAGACAAGGAATACACAACCTCGCAGAGGCAGGCTTGGATGGTTAGACAAGAAAATACCCACTTTCTAAAAGTGGTATTTTCAAACACAGAATGTTAAAACCAACTTCACTAAAAGCTGCATTTTATCATTCTGAGTCCAGGCATACTAAACTCGAATTTCTACCATGTTCCCGGGGTCAGTTAGGATTATAAGCTGTAATAATCAAAACTGCCCGTTCTGGCCTAGGGGAACAGGTAGCCTTGCAATAGTGAAAAACGAACTAGGCTGTAATTCACTATCAGGACATGCCACACACACCCGGGCATGTCCTACCTTTCGCATACAACGCACCCTGCCCACAGGGGTACCTTGGGCCTACCTTAGGGGTGACTAACATGTAGCAAAGGGAAGGTTTAGGGACTTGCAAGTGTGTGCACTTGCCAAGTCGACATGGCAGCCCCAGGCTGCGCACAGGCTCTGCGATGGCAGGCCCGAGTTACACTTTACGGGCTGTTTGCGTGGGTGGCACAATCCAGTGCTGCAGCCCACCAACAGCATTTGGTCTATAGGCCCTGGCACTCGCAGTGCACTTTACAAGGGACTGACACATAAACCAAATAGGCCAATCATGGAAACACCAATCCATAACGCATTTTATACAGGAGCACTTGCACTTTCCCACTGGACAGCAGTGAGGAAAGTGCGCAGAATCATTACACCAGCAAAAACAGAGTCAAAACCGGGAGGTCAGAAAGCAAAAAGTCAGGGGAAACACGCCAAAAGATGCCAAGTCTAACACATGTCCCTCCAGCTGAAAGTAGGGAGAACTACCCAACCCCATTGGAGTTCTCCTCACTAAGGCGGAAGAACCTGGACAGACCATCTGCGTTGGCGTGTTCTGTACCAGGACGGTGCTCCACCGAAAAGTCCATTCCCTGTAGGGAGATGGACCACCTCAGCAGTTTTGGATTCTCACCCTCATTTGCATCAACCATCTGAGGGGCCTGTGGTCTGTCTGAACCCGGAAGTGAGTCCCAAACAGGTATGGTCTCAACTTCTTCAGCGCCCAGACCACATCAAAAGCTTCCCTTTCTATGGCACTCCACCTCTGTTCCCTGGGAAGTAGTCTCCTGCTAAGGAAGACTACAGGCTGATCCAGGCCCTCTTCGTTCAGTTGTGAGAGCACCGCTCCCACACCATGCTCTGAAGCGTCAGTCTGCACGACGAATTCCTTGGAGAAGTCAGGTGCCTTGAGCACGGGCGCCGTGCACATGGCTGCCTTCAGGGCATCAAAAGCTTTCTGGCAGGACTCAGTCCAGATCACTTTCCTGGGCTGCCTCTTAGAGGTCAGCTCTGTTAAGGGGGCAACGATGGTGCCATAGCCCTTAACAAATCTCCTATAGTAACCGGTGAGACCTAAGAAGGCTCTCACCTCTGTCTGGGTCTTGGGGGGTTCCCAAGCCAGAATGGTGTCAATCTTGGGTTGTAGGGGCGCCACCTGGCCGCTTCCTACCTGGTGTCCCAAGTACACCACAGAACCCTGCCCGATCTGGCACTTACTGGCCTTGATCGTGAGGCCTGAACCTTTCAGAGCCCTCAACACTTTCTCGAGGTGCTGTAAATGTTCCTCCCAGCTGGAACTGAACACAGCAATGTCATCCAGGTAGGCGGCACTGAAATCCTCCAGCCCAGCCAACACCTGATTGACCAACCTCTGAAAGGTGGCAGGGGCATTCTTCAACCCAAAGGGCATCACCCGGAATTGGTAATGACCTTCTGGGGTTGAGAATGCTGATCTCTCCTTGGCCCCATCGGTTAAGGCAATCTGCCAGTACCCAGACGTCAAATCAAACGTGCTGAGGAACCGGGCAGCTCCCAACCGATCAATGAGCTCATCAGCTCTGGGGATGGGGTGCGCGTCAGTCCTGGTGACGGCATTGAGCCCACGGTAGTCCACACAAAACCGGAGTTCTGGAGTGGCACCGGGCGCCGCAGCCTTTGGGACCAAGACCACTGGGCTGGCCCAAGGACTGTGGGAGGGCTCAATCACCCCTAACGCCAACATCTTAGAGACCTCCTCCTTGATGCTGGCTCTGACCCGGTCAGTCAACCTGTAAATCTTGTGCTTCACAGGATGGCTGTCACCGGTGTCCACGTCATGGGTACACCAGTGAGTAACACCGGGGGTCAGAGAGAACAGTGGGGCGAACTGTCCCAACAACTGGCGACAGTCCCCCTGCTGCTCCTGAGTCAGAGTAGGGGAGAGGATCACACCCTCTACTGACCCATCATGCTCCTTGGTAGACAGGAGGTCAGGGAGAGGCTCGCTCTCCTCTTCCACCCCATCATCTGTCGCCAAGAGCATACTCACTTCGGACCTCTCGAAGTGGGGCTTGAGGCGGTTCACGTGAAGGACCCTCAAAGGGTTCCTTGGAGCTTGCAAATCCACCAGGTAGGTGACGTCACTTTTGCGCTCCTTTACCTCATATGGCCCAGTCCACTTGTCCTGCAAGGCACAAGGTGCCACTGGGGCCATGACCCACACTTTTTGCCCAGGTTGAAATTCGACCAGAGTGGCATTCTGGTCATACCATCTCTTCATTTCTTCCTGGCTTGCTTCTAGGTTCGCCTGAGCGAGTTTCCTGAAGCGGGCAGTTTGGTTTCTAAAGGCCAGCATGTAGCTAAATACATCCTGGGAGTTTTCCTGGGAGCTGCCTCCCAGCCTTCCTTTACCAAACTCAGAGGTCCTCTGACAGGGTGGCCATACAGGAGCTCAAAGGGGCTGTACCCAAGAGACTTCTGAGGCACCTCCCTGTATGCAAAGAGTAGGCATGGCAAGAGGACGTCCCACTTACGCCTCATGGGTTCTGTTAGACCCTTGATCATGCCTTTCAAGGACTGGTTGAATCTCTCCACCAGACCGTTTCCTTGTGGGTGGTAAGGAGTGGTGAACTTGTAGGTTACACCACACTCCTTCCACAGGGATGTCATATACTTGGATATGAAATTGGTCCCCCTATCAGAAACCACCTCTCTGGGGAATCCCACACGGGAAAATATCCCCATTAACGCCCGGCCCACCACTGGCGCCGTCGTTGTCCTGAGAGGGATTGCCTCCGGGTACCGGGTGGCATGGTCCACCAAGACCAGGATGTACCTGTTGCCCATGGCTGTCTTGGGATCCAGTGGCCCCACAATATCCATCCCTACCCTTTCAAAGGGTGTTCCAACAACAGGAAAAGGTTGGAGAGGAGCTTTGACCTTCCTCCCACTCTTACCACTTGCCTGGCAAGTTTGGCAAGACCTACAGTGTGCATCTGACTGCCTTCGCATATGGGGCCAAAAGAAGTGGGTGACAAGCCTGTCAAAGGTCTTGTCCTGCCCCAAATGTCCTGCCAAAGGCACGTCATGAGCCAGACCCAGTAGGAAGGTCCTGAAGCGCTGGGGTACCACCAGCACACGGGCTGACCCAGGCTCAGCAACCTTAGGCTCACTGTATAGGAGACCACTCTCCCAGTAGATCAGATGTGACCCGGACTGATTGCCAGCTGCCTGGTCTGCAGCCTGCCGCCGCAGACCCTCCAGAGTAGGGCACTCGCTCTGCTCCCTGCAGAACTCCTCCCTGGTGGGACCCCCTTCTTGCTGCCAATGGGTCAGCTCAGAGATGTCTCCCAGTTCGGCTACCTGCTCCCCTGTAGGCACCGGGCGTCCCCTCGAGGTCCGCCTCCTCCCGGTCCGTGGGAACTTCGGGGGCCGGTTTCCCGCGCCTCCTGCCCTTTCTCTTGGCAGGGACTTGGGCCACTGTTTCAGGCTCCAAGTCCTCTTGATCACCCTTTCTGGCTGCCATTGACCGAGTAGACACGCATGCCCACTCTGGCAACCCAAGCATCTCCAAGTGAGACCTGAGCTCAACCTCCTTCCATGAGGACTGCTCCAGGTCGTTTCCTAGCAGACAATCTACAGGCATGGTAGGGCTCACAACCACCCTCAAGGGACCTGAGACCCCCCATTCAAAGGGAACCTGCGCCACCATACATTGGCGCTCTGAGTTGTCGACAGCAACTACTTGGTGGAATGCTCCTGGGACTACTTGCTTCTCAGACACCAGGTGACACCGGACTGAGGTCACACTGGCTCCAGTATCTCTGAGAGCCTCTACCCTGTTCCCATTAATGGTCACCCAGGTGCTATATTTCTTTGTGTTAGGGGGCACCTGGTTTCCTGGGACCATCTCACTGTCCCCTAGTGAGACAAGGGTCATTTCTGCGGGATCCCCACCCTCCTGTGGGCACCCCTCCTCCCCAAGCGCTACACTAGCCAACACTTTGGATTGTCCACCGGTGGGTGGCTGTGTCCCCTTCGGGCACTTGGGGTCCCCCTTAAAGTGACCTACCTGGTCACATGCATAACACTTGCGGGGGCCGGTCTCAACAGGCTTCCCTGTAGAGACCCCTTTCTTCTTATCACCGGGGGCTGGGAACCTTTACCCTGGGTACTAGTTTGGGGCCCTTTAGAGAACTCCTGTGCTTTACCCTTGTCCCCCCACCTTTCTGCTGGGGACCCTGCCCACCTTTGGCTGAGTCTCCCCCAAACGCTTTCTTGTGGACCCTGGTACTCACCCAGCGGTCCGCTTCCATAGCAAGCTTCCTGGGGTCAGTTAGCTTACTATCCACTAGGTGCTGGCGTAGATCTGCAAAACATAGACTAGACAAGTGCTCCCATGCAATCAAGTTGTAGAGCCCCTGAAAATCTGTTACACTACTGCCCTTCACCCAACCATCCAGCGACCTGCAGAACACATCCACACATTCCAACCAAGTGTTGGCATCAGACTTCTTACTGGACCTGAACTGATCCCTGTACTTTTCAGGAGTAAGACCATACTTCGTGAGAAGGGCATCCTTCATGTCAGCATAGGTGAGGTGATACCCCTTACCCAAAGCTATCAGAGCATCCCTTGCTTCTTCAGGGAAAAGTGGCCACAATCCTGCTCCCCAATTCTCCTCAGGGACCCCATTCATGTGTATGGCTGCCTCATAACCCTGAAACCACCTTTGTATGTCATCCCCTTCTTGAACTCCTTGCCTACGTTCTTGGGAATGTGCACAATCCTGTCTGCCTTTCTGGACGAATTGCTGCCACCATCTGAGCCTGACTTACTCCTAAGTTCTAGCTCCTTCAGTTCTCTCTCATGCTCTAAGAGCATCTTCCTCTCCTCTATGGCCAATCTCTTCTCCTCCCGCTCACTCTCCAGCCTGAGCTTCTGCAGCTCAAACTGCCTTGCCTCCCGCCTGTCCTCCAGCTCCTCTGGGGACAGACTGCTGCTGCCTGACCTGGCGGGTTCCCCCTACCCAAAAGCACATCCACCCTGGAAATAGGCTCCTCCGCCTCCTCACTGAGATTACCAGGCAGCCCATTGGCATGTCTGGCTGCTACCCAGGCCCTCAGCGCCTTCTGTAGCTCCTCCTTCCTTGTGAGGCCTTTAATTTGGACTTTCAGGTTTTTACAAATCGCTCGTAGCTCCTTTACGGCGTAGGATTCCAACCTATCCTCCTCAAAGATAACTTCCAGAGATGCAACGGATGATGCAATTGATTCAGGCATGACAAAAGTAGTGAGTTGAAAACTGGCAAGATCAAAAATAGGCCAAAAGAAAAAGAACCAGTATGTGGTACGTAATGGTCTGCGATATGGTAGTAGTGCACACCAATCACTGTAAGTCAAGTGCAAACACAAGTCCTATCCTCACCGCTGACAACCAATGTTAGAAATGGGATCTCTAGTTGGCAAGGGCTTGCACCTTTGTCCAAGTAGGGACCCTTCTTCCTAGTCAGGGTAAGGGTGTTACACTCGTGAAGTAACCCCTGCTCACCCTCGTGGTAGCTTGGCACGAGCAGTCAGGCTTAATTCAGAGGCAGTGTGTAAAGCATTTGCACATAACCAACAGTAATACAGTGTAAGCACTACAAACGGACACCACACCAGTTTAGAAAAATAACCAATATTTTATATACTTAAGACAAGACCAATTACGACAAAAATCCACAATACTATACTTTAAAAACGAATGCTTGATACGGTAACTTCTTCTTTGCAGGAATAGCACAAAAGCAAAGTTCGTACGAGTCGGTAGCTCCGTCCGAGCCTACCGTGATGCTGAAAACCACAGAGTCTAACAGTTCCAGCCGACCGCGTCGATACGGGCCAGCAGAGTCATGAACAGACTCGGTAACAGTACCTTTCTCGTTGTGGCTGGTACAGAGTGTACGAGCCGGTCGGCGTTCGTCGGGGTTGCGGTGCAAGACGGAGCGATGCAAGGTGCGGTGTCCCTCGATGCGGTGCAGGCAGCGGCTCGATGAGCGTCGTGCAGACGGAGTCGGTGAGTCCAAGGCGTGCGATGCAGGGTGAGACGATGCTCGATGCGGTGCTGACAGGTTGCGATGCAGGCGACCAAGCCGGAGTGCGGGAGCTGGCGTCGGACAGCGGTGCGAGTCGGAGCGGTGCATCGCAGACGTGCGAGCGGTGCCCCAAATGCGATGCGGTCACGACTCTTGAGCCAGTTGCAGCTACCTCGTCGGTCGGGTCCGGTTGGTTCAGTGAAGCGATGCGATGCAAACTGCGGTGCCCACAGGTCACGGTGCAAGCAGCGGCTCGATGTTGGCGGCGTCGGACGTCGCCCACGGTGAGACCAGGGTTGCGATGCGAAGCGGGGCGATGCGGTCTGCGGTGCAAACAGGTCACCGGCCAGGGATGGATTCGGTTGACGGAGTCGGTTGCAGTTCCCTTCCTCTGTGGCGACTGAAACAGCGTTCCAGAAGCGGTACCCAGAGGCTTGTGAAGTCTTTGTAGTCCCTAAGACTTCTTAACAGGAGGCCAGCTCGGTTTCAGGCCCTTGGAGATACTCAGCACAAGTTTGTAGAAAGTTCATTCCAGTCCTTTCACGGCCCAAGGCAGAAGCAGCAGCTGCAGGCCAACCCAACAAAGCAACAACACAGCAAAGGGGCAGTACTCCTCCTGGCAGCTCTTCCAGCTCTTCGTCTTGGCAGGTTCCTTGATTCCAGCGAGATCTAAATTCATGGGGTCAGGGCCCCAATATTTATATCCCAAATTCCTTTGTTCTCTGAAGGCAGAGAGGCCTTTGCCTAGTCCAAACCAGTTCTGGAGCACTTTGTTGACAAGTCTCCGTCCCTTCTTTCAGTGAGCAGGCCAGGGACATCAGACGCACCACAGGAGGTGGAGCCAGCATTGTGGAGGGAAGGCACTGTCCTATTCAGGGCCCAGGTGCGACCCCTCCCACCCATCTACATGTAGATCTTGCTATTCAGCCTTGTGCTGACTCACCCTGTCTCCTGGCATCCCCCAGCCCCTGTCACTCACACTCCAGACAAGGAATACACAACCTCGCAGAGGCAGGCTTGGATGGTTAGACAAGAAAATACCCACTTTCTAAAAGTGGTATTTTCAAACAGAATGTTAAAACCAACTTCACTAAAAGCTGCATTTTATCATTCTGAGTCCAGGCATACTAAACTCGAATTTCTACCATGTTCCCGGGGTCAGTTAGGATTATAAGCTGTAATAATCAAAACTGCCCGTTCTGGCCTAGGGGAACAGGTAGCCTTGCAATAGTGAAAAACGAACTAGGCTGTAATTCACTATCAGGACATGCCACACACACCCGGGCATGTCCTACCTTTCGCATACAACGCACCCTGCCCACAGGGGTACCTTGGGCCTACCTTAGGGGTGACTAACATGTAGCAAAGGGAAGGTTTAGGGACTTGCAAGTGTGTGCACTTGCCAAGTCGACATGGCAGCCCCAGGCTGCGCACAGGCTCTGCGATGGCAGGCCCGAGTTACACTTTACGGGCTGTTTGCATGGGTGGCACAATCCAGTGCTGCAGCCCACCAACAGCATTTGGTCTATAGGCCCTGGCACTCGCAGTGCACTTTACAAGGGACTGACACATAAATCAAATAGGCCAATCATGGAAACACCAATCCATAACGCATTTTATACAGGAGCACTTGCACTTTCCCACTGGACAGCAGTGAGGAAAGTGCGCAGAATCATTACACCAGCAAAAACAGAGTCAAAACCGGGAGGTCAGAAAGCAAAAAGTCAGGGGAAACACGCCAAAAGATGCCAAGTCTAACATTAATCACTACAAATTTGGCGACGAGGATGACTGTTCCTCTCTCCACCCACGTGTGCAGCGACTGTCTTCAGTGTCTCTAGCTATTCCTGACTCATCCATGTGGCTTGCAGGGCAGAGTCATCTTGCTGAGACGTCAAGGAAACAAGTACGCCCATCCTTCATCTGCTCTTCGTTTGCCAAAGGACTTATATTGCCTTTCCAGTCTGTGCTGTGTCGCTGGTAAGACATTTTCAGCATTTTTTGATCCTCTGTGCTGCTGACTTACTACCAGCGTTCGAGTAATAACCTGTGGCTACTTTTGTTGGTGTGGCTGTACTTCGTTCATGTTTCTTTGCCTTTCGCTGCTGGGACTCGTTTGACTGCCTGAAAGACGCGCTGTTTTGTGCTCTTTTTGGAGTGTTTCCCAGGAGGTGTCCGTTTGTATCCATTGGACGAGACCTCCTTCTCCCTTCACAGTTCCCTCTTGACTGATGACGTCTTGGAATCATCTGCTGGAGTTAGCGGAGAGAGCGCATCACAGAGGGTGAAGCCTGCTTCAGTAGAAGATTTCCCGTCTTTTCGCCGTTGAGGAGTGGGCGCGTCAGGTTGCTTTGTTACCCTGCGCGTCAGTACGTTCCCGTCGTCAGAGGAGAGAGCGCATCGCAGAGGGTGAGTCACGCTTCAGAAGAGACTTCTCTATCACTGCGTAAAGCTGAGCGCGTCAGGTTGCCTGGTTACCCGGCGTGTTAGCACCTTCCTATCAACATCTTTCCTGTTGTGTCGGCGTTGCCTGGATACCCCGCTTGACGGCGTAAGGAACTCCTCTGATTACATTTTTTTTTCTCTCTCTTTGCTGCGAATACCTGCTGTGGCATTTGTGTTCCCCTGGGGCATTTCATCTACTCGCGGTGAGTAAAGCAACGAAGGAGACTGTGTTGGCAGTGAAGGAGACTGTGTTCATCCTGCTGCAGCATTTGTGTTTCGCAAGGGGCATTCTGTCTACGCCTGGTGGAGACTGTGTTAACAGCAAAGGAGTCTGGGCTTATAAGTGCGCTACCAAGAAGCCTTTGTCTTCACATACTCCTCACTAAGAGTCCTTAAGTGACATTTGTGCGTGTGATACTGTGATCTAACAGTTTTTTTCACCAACTTCTGGTTCTGCATTTTCTCTTCATCATCTGCAATTGTTTTCACCTCAATGAGTGTTTCTAAGTACTGCACGAGTTAGCAATTACGCTTGAATATATATATATTTTTTTCTGTCTATCTCATTGGAAACCATTTGCTGTTTTGGTCATATAGGTACTATTGTGTGCTAAGTTTTTTTTTTCTCCACAGGTATTGTTTGTTCTTTTTTGGTCATGCAGAATGTACAACCCCTCCCCCCCCCTTTTTTTACAGCTTCCAGGTGATCCACCAGTCAAGTGGAAAGTATGGTATAGAGCTTTCGTAAAATATTTAGGTGCTATGGGGGGCTCAAGATTTAGCGCTCAAAGGAAACGTTTCATTTTAGAGCATAATCTGGGGTTTGAGGGACAAGCTGTGTTAGAACATTTACCTCCTCTGGCCATTGTTGAGGGTGAAGACGAAATAGATGTTTATGATCAAGCTGTAGCTATGCTGGAGAAACAATTTGATGTGGAGAGTAGCCTAGTGGTTGCTAGGCACAAGTTTTTTACCAGAGAACAGGAGAGTGATGAGAGTATAGTGTCGTATGTAGCAGCTTTACGCATTCTGGCTTTAGAGTGTGAATTTGAACATTTCACGTCTCAACTCATTCGTGACCAAATTGTGGTACATTGTAGAGACAAAAAGGTCCAAGAGAAATTGCTTACTTTAAAGAATCCTTCTCTTGACGAGACGGTTACCATTGTGAAGAGTATCGAGCTCTCTCAAAAAGCCTCGAGAGAGCTCAAACCTGATAAGAGTGTGGTGAATGCAATCAAGGATCATAAAGATATGAGTGAGAAGTTACAGGGAGACAAAGCAAAACCACAATCTGAACAAAAAGGGAATAAGCCTACATACACTAGAACAGAGAAAAAGGGTTCTTATTCAAGAAATCTCTGTACCAAGTGTGGGTTCCCGTCTCATTTCCCCAATTCAAGGGTCTGTCCGGCAAAGAATGCCTCTTGTCGGAAATGTGGGAAACAGGGCCATTTTGCCAAAATGTGTGGTTTCTGGGGAAGTATCAATGTTGTGTACTCTGAAGAATCTAAGAACGATTCTGTGTGTGAAGTTGTAAGTTCTCTTACTGATTTTGATGTGGTTGACAAGGATGATTCCGAGGATTGTGTCGATCCCATAGTGGATGTGTTTGTGGATGGTAAGTGTTTGCAACTGTTAGTGGATTCAGGGGCACGTATGACCATGATCACGGATGAGTTGTTTGAGAGTACATGGGGGGACAAACCTCTTAATCCTCCTGACAGAAGTCCTGTCTCTTATGAAGGGAGGAGAATTGAGTTGTCTGGGTTTTTTGTCACTTCCCTCATTGTTAAAGACAGGCGTATCGAAGGAAAAGTTTATGTAGCTAAGAAGGGACTTAACATTCTCGGTTGGTATCATCAGGGGTTGTTTGGGATGACTCTCAGACCTGGGGCGCGAGAACAAGTTTCTCTTGTGAGTGAACAATCCGAAGGTGAGGATTTAGTTTATTGGTCAGCTAGGTTTCCTAAGGTTTTTGGAGAGAAGCTGGGTTCTATTAAAGGATTCAAGCACTTGATCAGAGTCAAGGAAGGGGCTCTCCCAGTTAAACACAAATTGCGGAATGTGCCTTTCAGTATTAGGGATGATTTGTCGTTAGAACTCAAGAGAATGTGTGAGTCAGGAGTCATTGAACCCATTGAATCATCACTCTGGTTATCTCCCTTGGTGGTGGCGCGCAAAAAGAATTTTACTCTTAGGGTATGCATTGACTTGCGCAGCCTGAATAGAGAGATCTGGATAGACTCACATCCTCTTCCCCGTATTGATGACATTCTTTCTAGGTTTGCTGGTGCGAGGTACTTCTCTAAGATTGATCTCGCATCAGCATACCATCAGGTTGAGCTGGACCCGACCTGCAAGCATCTGACCGCCTTTGTCTCACCTGTTGGCACCTTCCAGTTTAGGAGGATGCCGTTCGGATTGGCTTCGGCGGCCTCAGTCTTCCAGCGGGTCATGGAGAAGGTTTTGGAGGGTGTCACTGATACTGTTGTCTTTCAAGACGACATTTTGGTGGCTGGAAAGAACAAGGAGTTGCATGATAAAAATCTTGCGAAAGTCTTGGAGAGGTTAGAAGGCAAGGGGATTGTGGCGAACAAACTCAAATGTGTTTTTTGTGTTGAGTCCCTCGAATACCTTGGACACCGCATTTCTGGTGACGGAATCGTTCCTAGAGAGGGTCTCATTGAGGCCATTTCCAAAGCGCCATGTCCCATCTCCAAAGAACAAGTCTCCTCATTTCTAGGTTTGTGCGAATTTTACACAAAGTTGATTTCCAATTTTGCTCCCAAAACTGTTCACATGCGTGGTCTTCTAAAGAAAAAGTCTAACTTTATCTGGGATGACTCCTGTCAAGAAGAATTTGTACAGATTAAAAAAGAATTGGAGTCGTGTGGCATTCTCACCCCTTTTGACCCTCTCTTCCAATGCACAGTGCCTGTGGATGCTAGTCTAGATGGTCTAGGGGGGGATGATTTCTCAAGTCAAGGAAGGGAAAGAGTACACTGTGGGGTTTGCGTCAAGAGCGTTACGCCCGAGTGAAAAGAATTATTCGGTTATCGAAAGAGAATTGCTGGAGTGTTGTTGGGCTGTCGAACGTTTCAAGTGTTTTTTGTGGGGAAAGACCTTTAAGCTACTTACAGATCATAAGCCCCTTATTCCTATACTTGAAGGTCGGATTGTCAGAGACCATACCCCCAGGATCGCCAGGTTGAGTTCTAAGTTGTTGCAGTATAATTTTGTTGTGGCACATATCCCTGGTGGGCGCAACACACGAGCTGATTATCTTTCAAGGTCCCCTCTGCCTCTTACTAAGGATGACTTTGACCATGATGCGGATGAGGAGTGTCTCATTGCTGCGGTTGATGTTTGTTGTGTGGAGTCGTTTAATGAACATGACTGGTTTTCTGCAATGGAGTCTCATCTTGTGCTTAAGAGAGTGAAACATTTCATTGTGGCTGGTTGGCCAAAGGAAAAACACTTAGATAGTGATCTACATCCGTTTGCCAAAGTCGCTGATGAACTTACTTTGGAAGGGGGAGAGATGATCATGCGTGGGGATAAATGTGCTCCTCCCGAGTCTCTCAGAAGTTGCATCATTGATGCTGGTCACGAGGGACATCTGGGTCAGACAAATACAAAAAGAAGAATTTGGGGTGTGTATTGGTGGCCGTCCATGGACCGCCAAATCAATGATGTGGTGGAAGGATGTATAACTTGTTGTACTAGTGATAAGGTTAGAAAAATTGTTTCACCCCCGGTACAGCAGGTGGAGGTACCGAATAGTCCGTGGTTGAAGTTGGCCATTGACTTTGTAGGACCTTTCAATGTGCTTCCCAACAAATGTAAGTTCGCGCTGGTTGTGGCTGTTTATTTCAGCAAGTGGTGAGAGGTCCATTTCATGACAGATCCTAATTCCCATGAAGTCATTAAGTTCCTTCAGAGCCTTTTTGCCAGGGAGGGTTTTCCCAAGGAAATTGTGTCCGACAATGGGGTACAGTTTACCTCCAAAGAAATGTCTGATTTCCTAGTTCAGTGTGGTATCACCCACCGGCTTGTGGCCCTATATCACCCACAGGCCAATGGTTTCATTGAGCGCACGAACCGTATCCTTGTTGAGTGCGTTCAGTGGGCTGTTTCATCCAGAGTGGACATTAAGGAAGCTGTCCAAAGTATGTTGTGGGCGCATCGCACCACACCGAGTGCAGTTACGGGTTCAAGTCCCTTTACTCTTCTCAGAGGAAGAGAAGCTTCATTTCACATGTGCCCTGCTTGGATGAAAAGGTGGGGTTTGTTGTTAAGATGCCGGGAGAGCCAAGACAACGGTGACTCTCTGTTATCACCCTCTGTTCCCACACAAGGGGGTCTTGATTCCTCCTCTCAACCCCTTGCCCCAGAAGGCAGTGATTTTAAGTCCTCTGTTTCGGTTGGGGATTGGGTGAGGATTAAGTCTCCTCTCAATGTTCCAAAGGGGCTGTCAAAATTTGGTCCTCCCGTTAAAGTGGATGCTACGTCGCGCTTTGCTGTGAGGGTTAATGGAAAAAATTGGTGGAATCTGTCCAGAATCTATAAGATTCCCATGAAGGTTGTAATGCACCTGGGTTTGGACTCAGGAAACACTGGTCGCTCTGTTCCACCTCAAAGGAAGACCACTGTTAATAAAAGTACTTCTTTGAGATATGTACCTCCACGGAGGAGTGGTAGGACAAGTGTCCCGCCGAATCGGTTAAATCTTTAACCAAGTTATATCTTTATTTTCTCTTATTACTTGTTTGTTTTCTAGCATGCACTCTGTTCTTTTCTCCCTAATGTGTTATGGTGAATTTCTTGTTTCTTTTCTTTTCTTCATCTCTTTATTTTCCTCTGCCTCATCTTACTTTCTATTTCCTTGTGATAGTAATGGAAAGAGAGGAGATGTTGTAGTAGTTTCCCTCTAAGCTTGTTCCACATGCTCTGTATTTCTATGATGTCATTGTCATGACAATGGAATGCTGTTGTTTGAATCCCAGGAGAGGCAGTTCCTGGAAGCTGTGGAGATGAACAGTCAATAAAGTATGTGCTCTTACTCCTACCTTGTTTGGCGTAATCACTACACTTACAGGCACATGCATCAATGTTGGATTTTGCGATTTCTTAATTGCGATTTTTAAGGAATCGCAATTAAGGAATCGCAAAAGCCTATGCATGTAGAAATCGCTTAAAAATAGCGATTTCTAAACATTCCTTAATTGCGACTCGCAAATTGCGTAGTCGCAATTAAGGAATACCTCCCATTCATTCCTATGGGCCTAGAGGCCCAT
Source organism: Calotriton arnoldi (assembly GCA_963921515.1). Lineage (NCBI taxonomy): Eukaryota > Metazoa > Chordata > Amphibia > Caudata > Salamandridae > Calotriton > Calotriton arnoldi. The sequence continues at coordinate 3,370,335 of CAWUFW010000366.1, read as the reverse complement.
AGGAATGAATGGGAAGACATTCTCAATTTGCGATTCTCAATTAGAGAATCGCAAATTGAGAATGCAATTTCAGGGTGCCAGGGTGTCAAAAGGACACCCTGTTGCACCCCTGAAATCTGCATATGAGTACATCTTGCACACACACATGCCCAAAGGGCATGTGTGTGTGTAAATGGAATTTTGAAAAATGCACTTTAGTGCATTTTTCAAAAGTTTTGCAAATTACCATGAAGTTCAACTTCATGGTAATTTGCGCCCCTATTAGCGAAATCGCTATTTTTTTTACTTTAATGCATTGCATTTAAGGAATCTCAATTTGCGATTCCTTAAATGCAATCGCAATTTGAGAACTCGCAATTAATTGCGATTCTCAAATTGCGAGAGTCTTGACCTTTGATGCATCGCAAAAGCTAATTTTGCGATCGCAAACGGCCGATTTTTGCGAATCGCACCGTTTGCGATCGCAAAAAGCTTTGATGCATGTGCCTGCTAGTGTAGTAATATTACTGGAAATAATCTTTGTGACCCCCTCACATTTCTCATATGTGAGGTCCCGTTTTGATCTAAAAGAAAAGTTTTTTTTATGGATGTTGAACGAAACAAACACAACATTTCTCTGCAAAATGTCCGTAATAGACAATCACACATCAAACACATTGAAAATAAATTAAAGTAAAACGGTATTTAAAACAATCTGTTTAAGAATGATTCAAGGTCACCAGGGCAAGACTATGAAGAACAGAGCTGGTTCTATCAGCCCCCCCCCTACAAAAAAAGGCTGGGGCCCTGGGCCAGAGCCCACTTTGCCCATGCCTTAAAGCGCCTCTTGCTTTCACGTAATTATGCAAAACTTTTGGGAAATTAACTGAAATTACGCTGAATTACACGAAATGGTAATCTTTCAATTTGCAGTATATTTCAGCGAGAAATGTGTCCTCGCGTCAATTGTTGATATGAGGATGCCTTTCGTGGTAAAAACACAAAGTGCAAGAACAACAACCGATTGTGTTCTGGCAATTCGCATTATTTCGAGCGTTCACGTTAAAGATTTGCCTTGAATGGTGCATAATTACTGTACGTGGTATAATTTCTGGAATTTTTACTAACAAACATAACGTGAAATTACATGAATGACACCTGCACAGTAAAAATTTCTCTTGGAACTATTAAAAACCCTAAAATTCACTGATTATGGACTGCAGCAATACCATAACTTGTGCCCTGCCATGAAAACCATTGCCTGCCACGTAATAGACTATTCTTCCTCTCGCAATATTCATGCCAATAAACAACTGGGCTTCATAGCCAAAACAAGATATTATACTGTATCCAGAGAGATGCCATAATAATGTAATTGGCAAGATGATCTTTAATGTTGCGGGTGATGTAATCGATGAAATTTGTCATGGCTTCTGTCATATTATATATTTATATTTTATGTTTGGGTGCTTTAATTGCACAAAATGCAGTGATATGAAAACCCATATTTCACAGACTGTGGAATTTTAGAAATATTTCATATCTTCCTGTGAAATATGTGTCATCATCATCATAAGAGCCCCAATAAATATAACATTAACATGGTCACGGTGACTAGTATTGTGTGTTAGGGTTCTCTAAATTATGCAGCAAAGTTGTCACAGTCTACAGATCATTCTGTGGCAGTTTTATTTTCATCAATTTGAGCTAGAAACCATTTTTTTTTAAATCTGCAAATGATGTGACTGATGTGGTAAACCCATAACTATGCATTAAATGCAGCGTCTACAGAGCCAAATAAATCCAATGACCTTCACTTTAGTCCGCTGTTTTACCAACAATTTATTCATGAAAGGTAAATAACACCTAAATATCCTACTTCCAGTCAGTGCCCTATGTTAGTTGAAGGATCCGCTCTGCAACGGACTATTCCTGGTGCTTTTGCGCTGTCCCTGGCCCCTAACCTGCACTAGCGCACTTTAGCCCCGCTCCCTGGAGGACGCTACAAGGCACAGAGCCGGCAACGCAACGCGGGACGCGCGCGGGCTCGGCACGGGCGAAGACCGGGCCAAGACGGGCCCGTCTTAGCCCGTCAGAGTCCGGAGGAGGCTGGGCTGGGCCCTTCCTCTTAGTAACCTGTTTGCAGTAGCAGGGGTCCACTGAAACTTTGGCTTGGGATTGTGCCTATTTTATATTTGCACTTTCTGACGGTCCGATTTGAGAAGTGTTTAGGTGTAGTACTATACTATAGGGAAGTATTATTTGAATGGGACCTTTCTTTGCAGGGGCTTGTAATGGTTTATTAGGTTAAGATTGTTCTTTACATTTTAACCAGGGTATTGGGTGTTGTGTTGCTTTTTCTGTTTAAAACTTGGGGGACGCATTGATATTGTGATATGGGGAGGCGGAGGCTCCAAGAGAGCCAGGAAGGGACAAAAGCTGTAACCAGGGCTAATGTTACAACCATGGATGCCTTTTTATTGAGAGCTACCTCTGTTATTGATAAGGAGATCGAAATGGTGAATAGGCGTCTCTCTAGATCTCCCTCTAATGGCTTATCCTCCCTATTGGCTGGCTCTATTAATCCCATAAGGCAAGGTGTTATGGAAATATCGAGTACACCCACGCCCTCCTATTGAGTATTAACCGAGAGACTATTGTAGCTTCATCTCCTCTGCAAGAAATTTCTTGTGAGGTACCTCATAGACCACTCTCTCCCGCTGTAATTATTGAGAATAACAAGGAGGGTGTTTCTACACAAGCGATAGAGTCTGGCAGTATTATCAATTATAGGTCACCAGAAATACATCGTAATGTTGGCCCCTCACAACAACCAAGGGTGGCTCCAAGGTCACGTGGGAGTATAAAAAGAAATTTGAAGTCCATTGGGAGTCAAGCCAAAAAAACCAAACTAAATGTATCCACCAAGTTAGCTCCTAAAATCCCGGTACCTGTATCATCGGTAGTAAACACAGTTCACCCGGCCTTGATGGAAGCCTTTAAATCTACCATGAGTTGCATGTTGGATGCTAAGTTGAGTCCCATTTTGGATAAATTAAATCTTATTGAGAAAATTTTAGCAGAACAGAACAGGTCTGTTCTACCTGTCCAATCTACTCAACCTATGGTCCCTAACTCATCTAAGGACAACATAATCCCAGGTATTACATCTACGCCTGGGTTAGTATTAGCCCCGTGGCCTGCCAGTGGAATTCAGCCTCATGGTGTAAATATAGTGCCTAAAGATCTGGGGGTTGGCAAATACCTCAAGCGAAAGACAGGCTCCTAACTTTCATCCCCAGGGTTTGATTTCTCAAACTTCAGGAACATCAATGGAGGGGGTACAGGGTCATCAGGTAAATGCCACAAAGAACTCAGTGGTTATCAATCTTCCACCTCAATCTACACCCTCGTAATAATTTTGGGAAATGTTCCTCCACTTTCGCCAGGGTCCAATGAAGATTTCAGTCAACTCAAAAATAAGGTTACTCATTGGCTGTCGAATAACACCTCTGTAGGTCCAATGGTGGAACGTAATATTATTATGGTGCGCCGCGTGGGCTGGTTGGGGAACAGGAGGAAACCCGGAGGGGGGATTGTATTGTTGTGAACTTCAATGGATCTCCCCTTGTGGATAGAATCTACGGGATGCTTATTTTGACCGTGCACATCGTGATTCTGGTATCCAGGTCCTCCCGTTGGGTTTCTTCTACGAGGTTGACCCTATAGGGCCCCCAAACACCAATATTTTTTGTGATGGGTGGTCTCATGGACCCCGTGAGGTTGCGGGTGGAGGTTATCCGTGGCCCCAGGGGGTACAATTTCGATCGACCGCGCACCAGCCTACTACTCGGTTAGCGCTATCTAATAGATTTTCAGCTTTATCAAGGTTGGATGAGCAAGATTGACTGAACATGAACACAGAGCCCGTTGGAGAGTTATCGCATCAACAGGGGTCCCCATCAATCTCTATGCGAAATATAGTGCCCAGTGCCGGGGAGCCGTCTGGGAGGATTAGCCCTCAGCAGCAGGTGCTTTCATTGATTGTACAACAGGGGATGATTGAAAGGGCAGATATTTATAATATCTTGTCTTGGAACATCGCAGGGTTGTTAGGAAAATTTCAGGATCCCGTATGGATGCAGTTCATTAGACAATTCTCCGTGATTTGTCTCCAGGAGACTTGGCTTGTGAACTGCAACCTGTTTCTGGAGGGATATAAAGCATTCTTTGTCCCTGCAACCCCGTCACCTTGTGGTAGAGCGAGGGTGGTTTAGTGACCTACATATCGTTGGCTGTGACCTGTAGGATTCAGCAACTTCCTACTGCTAATAAGGACTCTCAAGTAATTGTCCTAGGGAGAGGAAATGACTGTATGGGCATTATTAATTTTTATAATGCACTAAGTGTGCTGGGGGAGTGTAAGATTGCCCAGCTAGGCTGCCTTATAAGACAGTCCTGTGATTCTGTTGCTCATAATCTTATGGTGGCAGGGGATTTTAATATTCATCCCTGTGGAGACCCTAAAATAAGATGTATGGCTGAGATGGGATGTGCCAGGATGCGGGGATTCCATTTTGAGCATTCCGTTCAGGGGGATGCATTGAATGGTCTGCTTAATGAATTTGATTTGGTATCATCTATGTCTCTGGTTAACCCCCTTAGCACACAGTCCGTTCCTTCTTTTAAAGGATGTAGTGATGGTTCATTTATAGATTACATCTTGATTTCCACCGGACTCCAGTCTAGTTTACGTGGGTTTACCATCATGGATAGCGCTTTTAGCGATCATAATCCCATCTGTGTCCACCTTGGAGGTAGGCTGTTGATAACACAAGCTAGGGTGACATTCCCAGGCATGCTGAGACCGGTGGATGGTAAACGCCGCCTAAAATGGTCACAGATATCCCCAGACTCATTTTTTGGCAAGGTACAAGTATCGTGTGCTACCGAATTAGCTTCTTGTGTGTCACTTGGTTTCCACCCGGGGGGTTCTTGGGGCTTTTGATGTTATTGTTTTAAAGATAGGGGCACTTTTAAGTGCCCCTCTCATGGGACGGTGTTATCTGACCCTAGATGGTTTAATCCACAGTGTTCTAAGGCAGCTAAACTTTTGAAAGATGCTTTAAAAGTTACCCCGAGAAATCAGTCTCTGATATGTGCCCGTCGTTGTGAATATAAACGGGCATTGGTTAACCGTAAGGGCGAACTGAAGGAGGAAATGTGGAGGGACTTACTGGAGGCAAGCACTTTGGGGAACAGTGCAAGGTTTTGGGGCATTATTAATCGACCTTTATTTGAAAAGGCTAGGGATGGAGAAGTAGGCACTAATATATCTGAGGATGAATGGGTGTCTCATTTTAAATCTATTTTTAGACGCCCCATGGAGCCTCATCAATCCCAAAGTAGGGTTAATATCACTGCTCCAATAGTGTTTGAGCAGAAAGAGGTGGAGAAGGCCATCTTAGGGCTAACGTGTAATAAGGCCCCAGGTCCGGATGGTATACCTCCAGACCTTTTTAAATCTAATCCATCTTTTGGGCCCCAGTATTGATGGCTGTCCTCAACGCGGCGGCCAGGATTGGTTGTCCGGACTCCTGGAGCATCTCAACCATTGTGCCGGTATTCAAGAAGGGCGATCGTAATAGCACTTTGTGTTATAGACCGATCTCCCTTCTTGACTCTGTGGTCAAGGTTGTGGGTGGGGTATTACTGGGAAGACTATCCTCTTGGGCGGCAGAGAATGAGATCATCTCTGATATACAGTATGGGTTCCGCCCAGGGCGCTCCACCTTGGCCCAATGCCTTAATTTATATCTGATCCTGGGAAAGTATACAATTGCCCGCCAAGGTACAATTTACATGGCCTTCATGGATCTTTCCTCTGCCTTTGATTGTGTCAATCGGGGAAACTGTGGCAATCAATGCGGGCCATGGGGGTGGAGGAAAATTTGGTTGACTTCCTGGAGGATCTGCACAGGGATACAAAGGCTAACATCAGATATGCACAGGATCTTCGTGTATCCAGAGATTTTAAAATAGAGAGGGGGTTCGGCAGGGGTGTATCTTGGCCCCTTTTTATTTAATTTATATATCAATGACCTGGAAAATTTTTTGATAAAAACAGGGGTTGATTTTCCATATGTGGGGCAAAGAGGTCTGCCCGTCCTGCTATATGCGGATGATGCGGTCCTCATTGCTAGGACGGCAAGGGGACTTCAGACATTGTTAGACACCTTTCGGAGTTTTATGGAAGCCCGTGATTTGGCAATTAATAATTCCAAATCCTATATTATGCAGGTTGGGATTCAGCCCGAAGAAATCGTTCCATTTTAAAGTAGGTAATGAGAAAGTACCAACGACTTCGGTATTCTCTTACCTGGGTGTTCTAATAGATGACCGTCTGAATTGGGGTGCCCTGATCCAGAGGAAAAAAGGGGAGGTTACAAGGGCGAATGCGGCAATCTTCAACTTTGCAGCGAAGATGGGTAAGCGCCCAATTGCCGCAATGTTGAAGATATTTCAGGCCAAAAGTGTTGCTATAGCTGGCTATGGGAGTGAAATCTGGGGCTATGTAGCAACCGATGCTCTACAGGTGGTGGAGAACACCTTTCTAAAACGTCTCCTAGGAGTGCCCACTGGAACATCAAATCTGGTGGTACATGAAGAACTGGGGTTGCCATTTTTATGCGACACCTTGGCCATGCGCCCTTGTTGTTTTGGCTCAATTGTTGGTTAAACAAGGAGTTAGTTCTCAACCATCAGATTTTAAGAGAAATTATGAGTCTTGATTACATGTCTCGTATCCCATGGTTAAAATATATTAGGGGTTGTTTTGAAGAGCTGGAGCGGCCGGACCTTTTTTTAAAGCCTGATTCTATTACCATGAAGGATGTGGAATTTGTAAAAAAACCTTTATTACCTTAAAAAGCATGGTAGAGACGATTTAGAAATTGGGAAATCAAGCGTCCGTAAATATGTGATGCTTAAAACAATCCCATCTATTGAGCCTTATCTTCTGTGGCCATTGTCGCCCCATGAGCGGTTTTTATTAACCAGGTTTCGATTGGATTATTTTCATTTGTTATTAGCTGTCCCAAAAGGGAGCCGCAGAGGCCAGGTGTTAGCATCCTGTGGCTGCGACGGAGTGTCTCCTCAGGATTTGCTACACTTTATGTTTTTTTGTAAATTTTATGATGTACCTCGCAGATATTTTTTAACACCCTTTTAAAGAAGTTGAATTTTACTCAGGTCCGCCCAGCTCTTTTTTATTTACAACTGTTGAAATTAGACTGTGTGACTTTTATAGTAGGCTTTCTGAAATCCTCTCTGAGATCTAGGATTTGTATGGAGAGATAGTAAACTTCTAACGTTGGTAGGTACCCCCATTACTATCCATATTGAAGTAATTTGGTCCTCTGGTGTAGTGGTTCCCCCCCCATATAATTTTATGTATTAGATGTATATATCTCTGTATTTTAGGGGACAATTTGTTTTAACATTATTGTTATGAATTATATGTCTTAACTGTTATATGGAGTTGTGTAACTTTTATGGTTTTAATCCTAAAGCCGAATAAAGTATTTTGATTGATTGATTGATTGATTGATAGTTGAAGTTTGAAGTAAACAGTTTTTCAAACTAAATTCCTCAACAAATACGTGTAATATGGCTTTGGTGACCATTAGGCCTTGAGCCTTGTTATTTATGTCTCCAGAACCCTTCAATAGCAGCATTTGAGTGTATTGAGGGGCCATGACTCACGAGGGGTGAAGCCTCAGGTGGGTCATGAGGCCCTCACACCCGTCCCTCAGCAGTGGTAATATACTGCATATTGTACACTGCACATCAGCATATATGGTTTATGCCATGACTTTTTTTCATGTCTATTTTATAAACAGATGGTTAACTGAAACCAGAATGCAAGAGTTACATCTGTGCAATAAGGTAAAGTCACATTGAAGAGGTATCATTACAGGAATGATGGGTGTTTCCATGTGTGAAATAATTGTAACATGCATTCTGTGAGGCAGTAAGCAGTGTTTTCTCATGTCGATTTTGCTCCACCGTAGTAATAAACTAGAATTTGACCTTTACACTGTAGTGATAAATGTAATGTGAATATGCATTTATTAGCACAATTGCTGTAAATAAGGTGTCATTGGGCAACATATTCACTGAGAAAAAAAAAGCAAAGGTAAACTGGTGTTATAGTTAGGTATGTAAAAAATTACTATAACATGTAAAAAAGAAAAACCTCAGAAATTCACTGAAACAAAGAAAGGTTAAAGTGACCGTAATAAATTTGATTATTGGTTGAGGTGGGTTATAACCCGTCTCAAAAAACAACCACAATCCTTCTCAAGGTGAATCGCAAAAGTCACTAAATTAACCTGTGCTTAACTCTCTGTTGGCATGGCACAAAAGCAATCAGACTTAACCAGCAGGCAAAGTGTAAAGTATGTATGCAGCACTCAAACAGTAATAGAGTAAAAATACAGCATTAGAAAAATCCCACACCGACAACGGGGGAGGCAAGATGGCGGTCGACTAAGACCATAGCAACGCGCAGACCACTAAAGAGCCCTACAGTATTTACATACAGAAGAAGAAGTGAAGAACGTGTGGAGATGACCCTCGCTATACAAGGGGTAGCGACATATGGACCCCCGAGAGGTGTAGGGAGCTATGTGGACCTAATTGGGACAGAAATAGGTCTGGCGGTCTTGAGGCACATTGACCGGCTGATTAGGGTGGTGCCGAAGCGATCCTCTGGCGACTCTTACCTTGTGGACGGATCGGTCTCTGCGCCAGCGGACGGTATGGGGCCAAAGCCAGCAGGTGGAGTGGTCAAGCTGAGGACTACTCGCCCTACGCTCAAGGGCACGCCGGAGGTGCGAGAGATAAGTGCCGACGTTGCGGCCGCGGCTGCATCACCTGCGCAGACGCCTCGGCAGGGGCGCTGAGGGCAGCAGGCAGAGCAACGCGAGCAAGCCCTGGAGCAAACCCAGGAAAAGAGAGGAAGAGGCGGGGCCGCGGGGAAATAGCGTCGGGCCGGCCCTACGGTGGTTGAGCTTCTCAGAGGCCCCGCTGCAAAGAAGGCTCAGGCTGGGGCAGCACAACGCAAGGAGTGGAAGCAGTGCAAGAGGCAGATGTCTCTCCAGCGATGGACAGGAGCAATCAAGCCGTTAACCCCGAAGAGAAGGAAGGTAGGCCAGGAGCGGATAACCCCCTCCCTCACTGACAGCTAACGGGGGGCATGGCAGTACAGACCTAACAGTCCCAGACAACCAGGAAGCAAGGCTACTGGGGGCAAATGTGGGAGGGGATGATGGAGTTTTAGCCCCCCCACTTCAAACTCTGGCAGAGCACAGGCTGGAAGGTTTAACACATCCCGTCTTTTTAACTTTGGCAGTGGGGCCTCAGGGGCTTGATACAGCTGACAGGTCTGACAGGTCTGACTTGGATAAAGATTTGGATAAGGAGCCAAGTGATCTTTTCTTCTCTGTATCAGACGGGGGAATGGTCAGAGGAAGAGGGCTCCGGTACTTCTACGGATATCAGTAATAGCGATATTGATGAGACTGACGGGGCTAGGGCTAAAACTGTTCAGAAGAGAAGAAGAAAACCGGGGGATAGAAATCTTGCTTGGGATTATACTCCAACAAATCAACTCACCGGACCCTCAGCCAGTGGGCAACCAGTTTTGGATTTAAATGTACCAACCCCTCCAACGTTGGAAGCCATCTTTCAGGCCATATCACTGCATCGCGATGAGATGCGCCAGGATGGCCGTAAGGCCCAATCAGCTATGAGAAAGGTGCAGGGGGTGGTCAGGAAGCTGACCAAAACCTGCAGCGCCATCGGGGAGCGAATGACTGATCTTGAATCAAGGATTGTAACTACAGAGGCCGATCTTATAACCACCCAAGCACTAGCTCAATCCCATGAGTCCCAGCTAATTGACATACAATGGAAGCTGGAGGAGCAAGAAAATCGCCAGAGGCGCAACAACTTGCGGGTGCTCGGAGTTCCCGAGGAGGTCGAGGGGGCAGATGTCCGCTCGTACGTTGTGGATTTGCTAAGAGATGCATTCCCGGAGTTAACGGACTGGAATTGGGCCCACGAGGTGCAACGCGCCCACAGGGTCCCATTCGTACAAAAGCAACCGGTAAGGGAAGGAGCAATGCCATGAGCCATTCTAGTATATTGCGGGAACTTTCTTCTGCGGCAAGCTATCTTTGAAAAGGCTAGACCAGAAGCAAGAAGGACCAGGGGTGGAGTGACGTTTTTCGTCCGACCAGATTTTTGCCACACTACCGTCGAAAGGCGATGGCGGCTACTGCAATTGCTCAAACCTTTCCAGGACAAAAATGCGCAAGCCTTCTTGAACAATCCTGCTCGGTTGAAAGTGATTTGGGGGGGCAAACACGATTTTTTGTATCTGAAATCAAAACTAAGGAATTTTTAGACGGTCTAACAGGGTAGAGCTGGCTAGTACAAATTAATTAGAAGAAAGGAATTGAGCACGAGAGGGTTTATTAAAGTGGAAAAATTAAAAAGTGGGAAAGGTGTGGGGCGAATTTGAGGGAGAGGGGTATTTTTTTTTTCTCTTTTTGGGTTTTTCTCTCTCTGAAGGAAGCATGTAGTAGGGTATTGTTTGGAACACAAGGACGAGGATTATAGGGCTCTTGGTCCTGCGCGTCGTATCCATCGCACACAGACCACAGTCTGAGTGCCTCTAAAGGGTGGTGGTGGGTCGGTGTAGGGGGGAGGGTTGGGGGAAGGGGAGGTGTAGGGGGGAGGGGGGCGGAAAATAAAGGAAATACATACCCAGAGGCGAGAAAAAAAAATGTTTAAAGAAAGATTACTTTGTGTACAGCGGGGAAAAGAAATGAGCAGAGGTATTTCAGGCGGGCATGGACCTAAGATCAAATGGGGAGGTTAACTATCTGTTCATTGAATGTGGGTGGTCTGAATAATAGAGGGAAAAGGTCAAGGTTGGTAGAGTTTGTGAGGACTAACGCCTTTGAAATATGTCTGCAGGAGACCCACATCCCATGGGAGAAGAAGGGGTGGCTGGGCATTGGGGGCTATAATTTGCTGGTTTGCACGACTCAGAGTTCAAACATTCGAGGGATGGCAATCTTAGCAAAAATTGCCTTAGGACAGGGTAACGCAAGCCGCTGATGCAATGGGAAGGTGGGCACTGGTAGAGCTAGATGTAGGGCTTTCGGTATGTGCGGTATATGGTTCAAACCAAGATGATCCAAACATTTTTGAAGATCTTGAGCTGGAGCTTGCAGCATGGCCTTGTCCATTAATTATGTGTGGAGATTTTAATATCTCCCTGAATTCTTGCCAATGGCAACTAAATCTAGGGGCGTATCAAGGTCGTAAGCCAAAAGTACATAGGGCTTTATCATCTCTTATAAGTAGCCATGGCTTGGTTGATATCTGTGCTTTTAAGAACCCCACTATTCCGGGGTATACATATTATTCTTGCCCCTATAGGAAGTATGTCAGGATTGATTACTTCCTAGGTACGAGGGACATACTTAATGGGGCTGGCATTAGGAAATTTCCCAAGGTGATCTCTGATCACTATCCATTAATTTTGGAAATTGAAGTCAAAAGGTTCAAAAGAATTCGGAATAAATGGACTTTTGATAGAAAGTTACTTGCTAATGAAGCCTATATTGAATACATTAAGGATTGGTCCCAGGAATTTTTCGATATAAATAGATATAGTGTTGGCAGGGGGGTTGTGTGGGATTGTTTTAAGGCTGGTCTTAGGGGTGCAACGATTAGTTTCGTTGCCAGGGCAAGGAAGCAGCGGGAGGCAAAGAATGAACAATTGATGCGAAGTCTAGCAGAAGCAGAAGAAGAACACGTTTTATTAATAGCACAGGGTCGGGAGGTGGTTCAAACTCAACATCAAATAATCGCCCTTAAGGCAGAAATAAATAGCTGGCTTACGCAGAAATCGGCAGAAGAGTTTCAGTCCCAGCGAAACAATTTGTATGAAAATGGGGAATTAGTGGTAGGAGACTAGCCCTTCGAACCCGCCGGAATTTAATATCCTCAATTAAGAAGGATGGCCAAACGTATACCAACATAGATGATATAATAAGGGTGTTTCAGGAGTATTATCAACTGCTGTACCAGGACGACACGGGTACAGTTGGAACATTACAGGATATATCCCGAATAGTAACTAATGCAGACCTTGGTGAGGTGTTGGATAGCTTAGCTAAGGATGCCTAGAAAAGGACATCTCACTAGAGGAGGTCTTGACAGCGCTGCAAGAGTTGGCATCAGGGAAGGCTGCTGGCCCGGATAAGATCCCCCTGGAAGTATACAGGATATTGCAAACCCAGATAGCCCCTCTACTACTTGACCTTTTTAAGGGTATACAATATAGCAGCCGCCCTCCAGAATCTTGGAAAGAAACGGACATCATTATCTTTCCTAAGAAAGGAAAACCGACAGACAATCCAGCCTCATACCGGTCGATATCCCTAATTAATTAGGATACTAAAATTTATTCGAAGATATTGGCCACTCGGCTAGGGAGGATTATAGGACATCTGGTCTCCCCACCTGGCAGCATGGGTTTATCCCAGGAAAGGAAACAACGGATCATATCCGGAGGGCTATATCGCTATTTGACATCATGGCTGGGACGGGGGGCCAGATGGCTGTGATCCTCCTCGATGCCGAGAAGGCATTTGATCGGGTCTCCTGGAGGTTCTTGTGGGGGATACTGGAATTAAAAGGCTTTGGACCGCAATTTATAAAGGCAATTAAAGCTATGTATTCCGACCCAAGACCCCGACTACAAGTGATGGGGAGCGAATCAGGAAATATAATAATATCTAGGGGAACTAGACAAGGATGCCCCTGCTCACCCATTTTATTCGCTCTGTATATCAATCCCTTGGTGGTAAAATTGTTGCAGTGCCAGGAGATCAAGCCAGTGATAAGCAGGGGGTACGAGACCAAGGTATTAGCGTATGCCGCTGATGTTGCAGTGATAACTTCCGACCCAACAGAGGCAATTAGGGAGATTGTTCGTATCGCTGAGGGATATGGGCAGGTATCAGGCTACGCACTGAATAAGGGGAAGACAGTTGTTATTTGCACTGAGAATATTGTTTTTAATGACTCTCGACAAGCTGAATCGGCAGTTTACCTCGGAGTTCGTATCAGTCCGAAGGTGAATGAAATTGTGAAAGTTAATTTTGACCCCCTGGTAAAGGCTATATCTGTGGATTTAAAAAGAGTCAATGGGTTGCACTTATCTATAATTGGGAGAGGGAATTTTTTTTAAATGACTATGCTACCCAAGATTCTAGATCTACTTCGTTCAATTCCGCTTGCAGTGGACGAACAGATATCGAAGACTTTGGAGGCTATCTTTTCTAATTTTATCTGGCAATACGGGAAAGTGAGAAGGTCACTTAAATATCTATCTCTCCCTCAGGATAGAGGGGGACTTTCAATTCCTAACATTACATTATACTATTGGGCGGCTCTTCTGCACCAGATGACCTCCCTGTTTGTGGCAGAAAGGGTCAGGGAGGTTGAAAGTGTAGACAGAATACCAACAGTATATGAGCTCGCCATAGGGAAGGAGGCCCTGGGGCTGCTGCTGAGACAAATGGAGCAGAGTTATTATAAAAAGGTTTGCTTCAAGATTGTATATGGTGCATGGAGGATATGGAAAAGGGTGTCAAAATATATGGGGATACCTAAAATTTGTTGATATACTCCCCTGTGGCGATCCTCGCTCTTCCCATCCCTCTCTTATGATGCCATGGGAGGGCAATGGGAAGAGCTAGGTGTGGCTACAATTGGAGAGCTCTATGGGGGAGAGGAAATCTTCAATTTTTCCAGGATGCAGCAGGAATTCGGGATTCCAAATAATCACCATTTTAAATATGTGCAGGTTAGGAATATCCTTACCATATGTAGACCGGCGGTAAACCTGGATAGGATACCAGTGTTAGAAGTAATCATCAGGAAGACTAGTAAAATTAGAAATATTTATAGCCTGTTGATAGATGAACTACCAGATGACTTAGAAAAGACCGAGACAGGCTGGGCAAGGAAGCTGAACAACCTGGATGTGGATATTTACAAGATACTTTCATTAACTGCGAAAATACTTTTATCTACTTGTCTAAAGGCTCAATTGTATAAAACTGTATTTAATTTGGATTTTACCCCTGCTAAATTTTTTGAGTGGGGAAAAAGAGTAGATGATAGATGTCCTAGATGTGGGGTCGGACCGGTCACATTGATTCAGATGTTTTATGAGTGTGATAAACTATCTCTTTTAAAGAATGGGTTACTCAACTTCTGGGAAAACATGTTTGGACGGAGACTTAAATTAACCCCTACTTTGCTGCTCCTGGGATATGATAGCTCCTTGGAGCTTGATACCGCACAGGAATATTGTATATTTGTGGGAACAGCAATATTTAGGATAATGCTAGCTGCTAGATGGAAGGATGTAGAGCCACCCACCTTTCAGATGTGGCTAGCTAGACTTCTTGGAATTTATAATCAGGAGACGGCCTTGTATGCATGTAGGGGCAGGCAAGCCAGAATCCGTGGGGGGAAAATTTGGGTACATGTTTCAAAATGGAGTAAAGAAGCCAGGGGGCTCTAAGTATGGGGATAGGGGATCAAGAGTGGTGATGGCAGGCATCTCCTTAGATAGGCTTCCGATAGGCTGTAATAAGGTGGTTGTAAAGGTTTCACTCCCAATATGAATGAACTATAATGGTTGTATTAGCTTGGTCTTAATGAATGAATTATAATGTTTGTATTAGCTTGGTCTTTAAAGATTTTTTTTAGTTCCAAACTATATAAGCTATGTTTAGCGACTGCTCTTATTTTGGATTAGTCATATGTGGTGTCTCTCCAAGTAATGTAATTGTATTTTTGCACAACCCTAGTAGAACTGCTACGATCACCTATGATCCACTGATATCTATTCTAAGTGATCTATTGCGTTTTTGCACAATTGTACTGGAAATAGGATGTAAGGATCTCCTTTTCTATAAGAAGGAATTGGAATGTGTAGGCTGATGTCAACTTTTTAGCTTTAAATTGCATATACTATATTTTAGCATTCGCTATTGTTGAGATGCTCTTGTCTATGTCCCTTTTTTTTTTTAAGTGATCTATTTGTATTCTTGCACAACGTTATCAGAACTGTTTCTATTTTTCATGATCTATTGATATGTATTCTTGTATGTGATGCTATTTGGGTAGGAATTAATTTAAAAAAATAAAATAATCCCACACCAATTTAGAAAAATAGAGTACATTTTAATAAATAAAATGATCCACAAAAAATAGAGAGTTACCCCAGTTAGACCAAAAGGGACCGGGTAGTTATCACTTATAAAAAACAAGATTCCCTTATGTGCCATGTTACTGACCTCAAGTAGTATACACTGAACCAAATCACACAATCCAATACTAAATATCTAACAAGTCTATTTAATTAAAATAAATTTTATTTAATACAGTACAAAAAGATCTTTTGATATCGATATTTAAAATTTGTTAAAAACCATCATAACAATTAATCTGATTATCCACAATGCGAATTAATCAAAACTTTTCTTAAAACAATACAATTGTCTAATTACCACATCAATTTTATAAACATAGAAAAAATTGTATCAAAGAGCAATATATCAAGGAACAATGTGTCCATAGATTATATCAAATAACAATATATCAAAAGAACAATGTGTCGACGCAGCGTTTCGGTGTGTCTTTTTATTTTCTTGCCACCTTCTTCAGGACCTTTTCAAATTTCACAACTCTTTCACAGAATATCATAAAAAATCAGATAATACATCTAAAAGTAAAGAATAAAATGCAATTAAAAATCTTTTTTTGTAAACATAGACTCTATTGGTTGAGTGCACACCCTCCGTCAGGATGTAGTGATTATAGCTTATAAATTTTGATGTTCATTAAGACCAGGTCGGTAATCACTTAGAATGCCTTAGTCGCTGTATTTTCTTTTAGTAAAAAGTAAACATATGGAATCTCACCTAAATTTGTTTTAGCAGGGAAATTTCCAAAAGTGCAGACATATTTAAATCGCGTTGCTCCTTTTCATGGATATATTTTCTTCAAATATTCTTCTTTATAATATCCTAAAGATAATGAACCTGTTATTCATATCATCTACTGACGGTCCATTTTCATAATTGAATAACACTTCTAGTAACTTACTTGAGAAAATTGGATTACGTGGGACCCCTTGGGATGCAATCTCCAATGATTAAAGGTGTATTCAACTATTAAAAAATATTTTTATGTTTTTATTAGCTAGGTAGATTTGTATATCAACTTAATTATACACAGATGTAGTTATGTACTTCATTTACAAACTTACCCTCAGTTTTATCTGTTTACTCTCCTGTTCCAATTTCGGAGGTAGTTTAATTAATCACATATGGTCCTTTCTCATTCGCTTTAGTACTTCAGAGTCAATCTTTTTCAATTGATCAGACCCTAAGATACTGTATTGGGAACAAATATATTCCAATTTTATGCTCAAGGAATTGTATATCATCTTTGTTACGATATATCTACTCTTCATTATTTCTACTATACTTCTTTTTCCCAATTTACTTTGTTGAGTGGACCAGTCAATTACCTCTTAAATATATTTTCAATCCTACCCTTCGTTTATAGACATAGGGCTCACCTATTAAAAAGATATTTCTTTTAATAATATCTGATTCAACGTTCTATTTCACCTACTTCCTATTATGTAACTATCCCTTTCTTTTTCACACCCCTCAGATTTAGCAGTCTAAAGTTTAATGCGCTAGTTAAGTGGGGCATTTTAAATCGACCCACCGGGGCCTATTACATATCTGCCCTACACCGGTGCGCTTTTACTTGTGCCTCTTTGCTGGGTCTTATCGTTTACCCCGATTACAATTGCTGTTTTAGAGGGTTTCTTGAACATAGGGGGTCTACCCACTGCTAGTGATCTAAAGCCTCCCCACGCCGCTTACCTTCTTTCCCTTTTTGTCATCAGCGATTCAATATGACGGCCCTCTGGTTCCGTTTGTAGAATCAACTTGTAGGCCGTCCCTTTTATTTATCCTTCCGGGTTATCACACGTACAGTTACGTACGCGGCGGCCATGATGAAATCAGACTTGCCTGTTCATCCGTACCTGGTATTTAGATCAGGGAAGTCAAAACAGGATATGTAATGACCCCGGATCAGAAATGCCTGTTAATCTATCTTTGGACTTTGAATTTCTGGGTAGGAGGTGGGGGAGGCGGTGATTGGACGGCAGCAGACCAGCTGCTGCACCAGATATAAACCGATGCCTCTCACTTCGTGCAGCAGACGCACGATCGAAGGTTGACATTTGCGCTAGCTGCTACTCGCTTCTGTTCGTTTTTAAATTGTTTTAATCACTAATTTGAATTACTTCATTGGGCACTGTCCTTACCTGCACTGCATCACTTGCCGCTTAGCTCCACGGTCCACCGCGGGTTTTCCCGTTTGTTGTGGAGGGAGCCGCGGACTTTGAATTTCCGGGTAGGAGGCGGGCGGAGGCGGTGATTGGACGGCAGCAGACCAGCTGCTGCACCGGATATAAACCGATGCCTCTCACTTCGCGCAGCGGACGCGCGCAGCGGGCGTGCCGGCCGCCCGCCGATGGCGCGCCAAAGGCAAGCCCGTCTGCGCCCGACCGGGGCCAGGGGCCACAACCCCTGCTCCTTCTATAAAGGATATAAAGAAATACTCCTCTAAGGTGCTACATGGATTACGGCTTAAATCTCAAGGAAATTGTATCTCTTTTAAACCAGGTGACTCTCCTGTGCCTTGTCCCTGCTGTGGCTTCACTTGCACCACTTTATTTAATAAGCTACATACGCCTAATACCCCCACGAGTTCTATTAAACAACCGTCCACTGTGGGTAAGAATAAAGAAGTTCATGTAAAAGAATTTACCTTTTTTAACAAATTGTAGATCCCTTTCTAAGCATAAAGAGGATATTTATGACCTCTTACAGAACACACAACCAGACGCAATTTTCCTTACGGAAACTTGGTTACATGAAAGCTCCGGGCCCGATGTTGCTGTTGCCCTACCTCCCACCTACACGATCTTTAGAAGGGATCGTGAGGATAAAACCGGTGGTGGCATTGCGGTAATTTAAAAAAAAGATTTTTCGTGTAAATGGGAGAATTTACCCTTTGAAGGCTGTGAAGCTAGCTCCTTTAGGCTTCTTCTTTCACCTCAATTCACGTTGTCAGGGATCTTAGTGTACCGTCCGCCAGGTCCTGCGGGGCCATGGGCGGCGAGGTTTCCGGAACTGATTGCCCCTTTTTTACTAGACGCTGCCAATTTTACCATCGTGGGCGACTTAAACATTCACTTTAACAATCCCATATGTAATATTAGTAATACCTTGATAGCCGATCTAGAAGCTATGAATGTGTCACTCTGCAACACAGGTCCCACCCATAGGGCTGGTCATTTGCTAGATCCAATTTTCTCGAATTTACCCAACAGCTCATGCCAGGCAGCCCTTCCTATACTTTGGTCGGACCATTTTCTGGTCAGCTTTAAGGTGGGGATTGATCTGCGGCGGAATAATTCACTCACCTCTTCTACCAAATCTAAGTGCAGAAATTGGAAGAATCTAGATTTAGACTCTTTCAACCAACATCTTGCGAACAACATTCCGGCTATTTCCTCCATTAAGACAGCGGATTCGGATACCATCCATACTTGGATCATGACATCTGTTAATACATGCCTTCCAACGTCTATCAAGAAAATGAATAACCATCGTCCCCGGCCCCTGGTACTCAGAAAAGCTAAAAGTTGAAAAGACTAAATGTAAAGTCTTGGAAAGACGTTGGAGGAAGGATTATGCGCCTGAATCCAAGCATAGTTATAAACTTGCCAAGAGGGACTATCATTCCCTGTGCAAAGCGGCTCGTGCAGAACATGTTAATAATACTATTACATCGGCACATAATAATTCCAAAGTTTTGTTCAAAATAGTAAAGGAGCTCTCAGGAGCAACTTGCCAACCAACACCTCCTGTGCTTGATGAAGCACAATGTGAGGACGTTGCAATGTTCTTCATTGACAAAGTAAAGAAGATCTACTCAGAACTAAATACAGAAACAACTAAATTGGAGCAGCAAATAAAGAGCACTCCCCCCACATTAGGTCGTGCCACTCCACAAGGGACTCCTGACTCGGAACCAACCATTACGATAAAAAACTGGCTGCCATTGGACATTTTGTCATTTAATCGCATTTTAAATAGCCTTAAATCGGGTTCACCAATTGATCCACTCCCGATTCCCATTCTCCAAAAACTAGAACCTACGTCATTGAAACTTATTATGGAGTTACTCAATGCATCATTGAGGGAAGCATTCTTATCAACCGCGTGGAAACACGCTATGGTGCTTCCCCTTCTGGAAAAACCCAATGCCGATCCGGCTGAACCCTCGAATTTTCGCCCGATCTCATTGCTCCCCGCTTATTCGAAAAGTTTGGAAAAACACGTTAATCAACAACTTACGCAGTTTGTGGAATCTCATAAAATCTTGCATGCGTCACAATCGGGTTTTAGAGCTGGGTACTCCACAGAGACCACGCTCCTGGGAGTCACTGAAGCACTGCGCCAACATCTTGACAGGGGTGAAACGGTGGCACTTATTTTGCGTGACCTAAGTACCGCTTTTGACACTGTGTCTCACACTGCTCTATTAAAAGTACTCCATGTCAATTGGAACCAGAAACTCACCAGGCAGACGCCTCTGTGGCATGGGACCTGGCTGAGGGACGTATCTAATCTCCAAGGCTTTCGCCGGTGGGACCTTATTGGGATCTCATTGCTGGGGGATATCTGGGTAGGGGATCACATCAGATCTTTCGCAGACTTGCAACGTCAGTATTCTCTTCACTCCTCTCAATTTTACCAATACTTACAATTACGCCATGCCATCCACACCCACATACCTTCCCCCACCACCTTCCCTGAATTCAACCCCTTAGAGGCCCAGGTACTGATGGGGAATTTGGGTAGCGGTGGGGTATCCCGGATCTACCGCGCCTTAATAAACAATGGCCCCACGTCCCTGGAACCATTACGGAATCGTTGGGAGGGTTGGTTGGGCCCCCTGGATGACGCGGACTGGAGGGACGCCCTTATGGCCCCCAAGACCCTGACAACCTCCTCCAAGTTGCGTCTTATCCAATTCTACTATTTACACACGGCATACCTGACCCCGTTGCGCATGTACAGCGCCCATATGAGACCCACCCCAGCCTGTACACGCTGCGACCAGTCCCCAGCAGACTTCTTCCATATGGTCTGGCAATGTCCCGCTCTAGCGCGGTTTTGGACAGGAGTGGCACGCGAACTGACACAGACCTTGGGTTGGACGGTTCCCCACGACCCGACACGTTTGCTTTTAGGAGTGTTCGACGGCCTGGACGGATCAAGGGGAGACAAGCGCTTCTTGGGCACGGCCCTGGCGGTCGCGAAGCGGGATATAGCAGTGCTATGGTCGCAAAAAAAACCTCCTTCCATGCAGAGGTGGAGACGAGGAGTGGATTGGTGCGGTGCTCAGGAGGAACCCCTCTTTGAGGCCCGGGGATGTCCTGGTCTCTTTGACAAAATATGGGGCAAATGGTTCAACTTATAATCCAATTGCGGGGCTGAAGGGGATTGACTCCATAAATGTTTTTGGTTTGTGTAGGCCGAAACTGAACTCTCATCACCTGGTAGCTTTCTGTTTCTCTTGTCGCTCCAAACTGTATCTTACTACTACTCAAGATGTAGAACCAAGGCTTTGTTTTTATTGTGCGTTAAAAATCAATAAAGTTGATTATCAAAAAAAAAAAAAGTACTCCAATCTCTGGGCATAGTAGGCTCAGCGCTTAAATGGATTAAAAATGTTCTAACCGATCGGACTTTTCAGGTCTTTTCCCCAACTTCTAGCTCTAAGACCCATGCGTCTCCGTATGGGGTACCACAGGGCTCGATCCTTAGCCCAGTGCTATTCAATCTCTATGTTAGCCCGCTAGCTACAATTGCGGAAGAAGCTGGGCTGTCTATCTTTTCTTATGTGGATGACACCCAGCTAATCTTCTCCTTGTCCGCCAACGAGCCATCTATGGTGTCATCTCTCCAGGCAGGGCTGCAGAAGATAGCTAGCTGGATGCACACTAATTGGCTAAAGTTAAACGGTGGAAAGACTGAGGTTCTGATCCTAGGGAAAAATAAAGATCTCTGGGGCCCCCGTCACTGGCCTCCACAAATGGGTGATTTGCCTCAACCAGTGCAAACAGCACGCAATCTAGGCGTAGTCATCGATGATCAGTTATCTATGAGGCAGCAAGCAGTCAAGGTCGCCTCAACTTGCTTCACCATCCTAAAATGGCTCCGCAAAGTACTCTGGATGTTGCCTGGTCCCACACAAAACTGTGGTTCAGGCCTTGATTATGTCCAGGCTGGACTATGTCAACGTCCTGTACCTAGGAGCAAATAAGGAAGTAGTTCGAAAACTGCAAGTTGTTCAGAACTCGGCGGCTAGACTGCTCTGTCATGTGCCAAAAAAGTCCTCCATCTCAGGTTCCCTCCGTGACCTCCACTGGCTTAGGATAGAGAATCGCACTAAATTTAAGGCCTTATGTTATATGCATAAGATCAAGCTGGGCACAGCACCTCAATATCTGAGCTCCTTAGCCCATTCATATCTTCCAACTCGTCTGCTTCGATCCTCTTCTCAAGCCAAATTTCTAGTTCCTAGGTACAAACTGTCACGTATGGGTGGTCGGTCCTTTTCTTACCTGGCCCCCTCATTGTGGAATACGCTACCCGCGCCGATCCGACACAAAATCAGTTATAAAAACTTCCGTAAGGGCCTAAAATCGTGGCTATTTAATCAGTAGATGTTATCTCTTCCTTGCACTGTGTCCGATGGCGCCGGGAAACCTCCGGGTAGCTGCGCGCCTTATAAATTTAATTTAATAATAATAATAATAATCTATCGACTTGTTCCGGGTTGTCTGATCACATTACAAAATTCCGGTGGACATACTTAAACCAGGCTTGTCTATTATTTGTTCAATCGACGTACGGTTACGTACGTGGCGGCCATGATGAAACCAGGCTAGCCTGTTGACGCTAACGTGTTCCAATTTTAGTACTTCTAAAATCCCCGACAATACAATAATGGTATTAACTGCTGTAAATGCAAGGATATGTTAAATACTTTCGAGGTTTCTTCTGTTTCAGCCATTTAATCATCCTATATTTTTACCATGTCTTATACATCTACTCAACCAATCACTCTTTCCCATTCATCTCTATTATTAAGACTCTGGCTGCACGTGTTAAATCTTTGTTTTCTCTTTCTGTCTATATTTCCACCTCTTATGGTTCCTTTCACTTTTTCTAAAATAAACCATTTCAGATCCTGTTCATTGTGTTTTTTTCCACCCAATGTTCTATCAATGGGGCATTCTTTTTCCCTGTTCTTAAGGCTGATCTGTGTTCGTTTAGTCTGGCTCTCATTTCTCTGCCAGTTTCCCCTACATACCCTTTTGGCAAGGGCAGATGATAAGATAAATGACATTCTTTGTCCTACAATTAACCATCTCATTAATCCAATGTCGTATCCCATTCAGTTCCACTTTCTGTTCTTTTATTACAGATTTACAATTGATACAGGAGCTACAAGGGAAGTTCCCCATCAATTTTGAGCCATCTGTTATGCTACTCGTAATCCAATTTTCTCAAGTAAGTTACTAGAAGGGTTATTCAATTATGAAAATGGACCATCCGTAGATGATATGAATAACAGGTTCATTATCTTTAGGATATTATAAAGAAGAATATTTGAAGAAAATATATCCATGAAAAGGTGCAACGCGATTTAAATATGTCTGCACTTTTGGAAATTTCCCTGCTAAAATAAATTTAGGTGAGATTCCATATGTTTACTTTTTACTTTATAATTTTAACTAAAAGAAAATACAGCGACTAAGGCATTCTAAGTGACTACCGACCTGGTCTTAATGAACATCAAAATTTATAAGCTATAATCACTACATCCTGACGGAGGGTGTGCACTGAACCAATAGAGTCTATGTTTACAAAAAAAGATTTTTTATTGCATTTTATTCTTTACTTTTAGATGTATTATCTGATTTTTTATGATATTCTGTGAAAGAGTTGTGAAATATGAAAAAGTCCTGAAGAAGGTGGCAAGAAAATAAATACACACTGAAACGCTGCGTCGACACATTGTTCTTTGATATATTATTTGATATAATCTATGGACACATTGTTCCTTGATATATTGCTCTTTGATACAATTTTTTCTATGTTTATAAAATTGATGTGGTAATTAGACAATTGTATTGTTTTAAGAAAAGTATTGATTAATTCGCATTGTGGATAATCAGATGAATTGTTATGATAGTTTTTAACAAATTTTAAATATTGATATCAAAAAGATCTTTTTTGTACTGTATGAAATAAAATGTATTTTAATTAAATAGACTTGTTAGATATTTAGTATTGGATTGTGTGATTTGGTTCTGTGTATACTACTTGAGGTCAGTAACACGGCACATCAGGGAATCTTGTTTTTATAATAAATAAAATGATACCAGAATGACAAAACTCCAGTCAGTAGAACCAGTGATATTCAATTTTAGGTAAGTATGGTGCTTAAAAGCACAAACCACCACTTGTGGTCATCTGGTCATGCCTGACCAGAGAAAAGTCTCAAGTTCAGGCTGACTGCAATGGAGTGTGGGCCAGGTACAGGAACCAGGCTAGTCCCACTGAAAAAGTTATCCTCTTAAAGTGCGGCGCGAAGAGTTCAATTCACGGTGTGGGGAGGCAGTGAGCAGCCGGAAGAGCATCTCGGATGGTCGTTGTTGTAGCGCGAAGAGCAGGCCGGGTGGTACAGACTGTCGTTGCTGTATTGAAAAATGCATATCTCATGTTTCCGGTCGACGCTGGCGGTCGCTGTAGAGCAAAGAATCAACTTCACTGGAGCTTCGTGTTGCCAGTCGTCGCAGGCAGCAGATTATCAGCGCAAACGGGCCTGTTTGAAGTTGTGAAGAGCCCAAAGTTTCAGGTTCTCTACTTTCTTCACTCTGATGCCAGCTAAGTGTCCAGGATATGGGAAGACATCTCTTGGGGATCAGGGAATCACTCTAGCAAAGGCCAGCAAGGCTCAGGCAGGTTCATTTGCAGGACCAGTTGCAGCAGGCCAGCTAGGCAGTTGCAGGGAGGCCTCTAGAGCTTGTTGTGTCCCCGTGGCTCAGAATAGAAAGTCAGGTAACTGACCCTTGGAGTCACTCAGGTTAGCCTGTGATGAAAGGAGTGGGAGCAGTCTTCCTGCACAGACAGCAGGGAAGGCCTCAAGCAGCAGGTCAGTCCTCTGAAGAAAAAAGCAGGCCTTAAGCAACATGGACATCAGCTGGGAGACAGAGCAGTCCTTCTGTAGTCCACATGTACAGGAGCGTACTGTAGAGTGGTTCAGGAGATCCAATATTTACACCTGGTACCAGCCTTTCATGTGGGGGTGACATCTTGACTACCCCCACATCTGGTTCTTGAAAGTTCTCCCCTGCAAAGGCAGCAAATAGTCTGGGCTGACAAAAGACTGCTGTTAGGTCCCTTTGTATGTGTACTGGAGGCAGCTCTTTGAAATGTAAGTGGTGCAGGGAACAGCTCCACCCCACCCATCCTGGCAGGCTGGCCAATCCTGCCAACATCTGGCCCACCTTTGTCTCACTGTCTGGTAGGAATACACAAAGGCCATCTGCCAAGCTATTCACAGTCATGTGACCCAGGACATAGGCAGCAGGCACCAAATGGGTAGGGCAAGAAAATGCCAACTGTTCTAATTTGAGTTAGGCAGTCACATGGTTTTATTGAGCTCACCTGAGGGAGCGGTTAAAAAGGTGGGAGGGAGTGAGCATTGGGATTGATTTTTTGAACACGAGTGGAGGCATGAAGAGATCACAATGCCGGTTTTGGCTTTCACAAGGTAAATAGAAGTTAAGTTGGTTTCTGTGATGGATGAGGGTTTTAATTTTAGTTTTGAATGGATAAGGGGTAGTTTATGGGGCAATATGAGTTTTTAGGCATTAATTAGGTGCAGGATATGAGAGTAGGTGTTTGTTTTCATTGGGTTTCACACTGTTGAGCTGTTGGGGTGACTGTGAGGGTGGTTAAGGGAGGTGATTTTTGGTGGGGTTAAGGGTTATGATTCTCTTGTTTCTTGGTTCTTGAGGCTCTAAGCAGAGTGGTTGGCTAAGCGTATCTTTCTAATTTTTTACAGCGACCCCTGACGAAGAACCAGATAGGTTCGAAATGCATTGGGTTATACCGAAAGTCCTGTTGTAAAATATGATGGACTGCACACGCTCATGTTAAAGCCTGGATTGGCTACAGAAAGCGTTTTGAAAATGCATGAATAAAAGTATTCAGTGCAATCTACCTGTCTCCGGATTGATTCTACATAAATATAGAGATTATGATAACTAATCTGACAAGTTGACTGGTTTAGCATGGATCACTTGGTTTACAGTGAAGGTTTGGTTTACATGGAATATTTCCTCTCAAAGCAGTGCAGCAGCTGAGGCCGCTAAACGCGGCACCTTTTTTCTGTAACTTTCTAAAAGTGGCATATTCAGAATTGTGATTTACGATCTGACTTTACCATTAAGGGGGTTTTTAAATAACAATTTATTTGTGTCCAAACTTGACATCCCTATCTGTTCCCAATCAAAAGTTACCACTTATTAAATACAATAAGGTAACCCAATCTTAACCAATGGGAGAGACAGGCTTTGCGATTGTGAAAACATCTTTTAGCAGTTTTTCACTACTAGGGCATGTAAAACTTAAACAGACATGCCCTATATTTTAGATTCAATGCACCCTGCCCTGTGGGCTGTTTAGAAAATATTTTTTAAAGGATGGTTTAGGCCTGGCAAAAGGTTTATTTTGCGAAGTCAAATGGACAGTTTTAGAACTGCACTACAGCTTACAATGGCAGGCCTGAGACATGTTTTAAAGGGCTTCTTTAAAGTGGCTGGCACATTGAGTGCTGAAGGCCCAATAGTAGCATTTCGTTTACAGGTCCTTGGTACATGTAGTACCATATACTAGGGACTTCTAGGTAAATGAAATATGCCAATTTGGTGTAAGCCATTTGTACCATGTTTTAAGGAGAGAGCACAAGCACTTTGGCAGTAGTTAACAGAGTCCGAATGACAACAAAAACAAGATTCAGAAATCTGAAGGGGTGAAGCCAAAACGTTTGGGGGAAGACCATACCAAGGATGACAGGCTGAACATGTGTCCCGATCAGGTAAAAGTAGGGAGAACTACCCACCCTCATAGGAGTTCTCATCACTAAGGTGGATCAGCATTGGAGTGGTCAATCCCAGGACAGTGTTCCACTGTAAAGTCAATTGCCTGTAGGGAGATGGACCACCTCAACAGTTTGGGAGTCTTATCATTCATCGGAATAAGTCACCTGAAGGGCCTGTGTCAGGATGTCAAAGGCTTTTTAGCAGGCCTCTGTCCAGATCACTTTCTTGGACTGCTTCTTAGAAGTCAGCTCATTCAAGAGGGCAACAATGGTGCCATATTACTTAGCAAACTTCCTATAATAGCCAGTGATGCCTAAGAAGGCCCTCATCTCATTCTGAGGTTTGGGGGGGGACCGGGGTGGGGGGTGCCCAGGCCAGGATAGTCTTGATTATGGCTTGGAAGGGTGCACCTTGCCCCTGCCTACCAGGTGTCTAAGATACACCACAGATCCCAGCCCTATCTGGCACTTGCTAGCTTTAATAGGCCAATCTGCTGCAAGACCTGAAGCACTTACTGGATGAAAAACTGGTGGTCCTCCCAGCTGGAAGTGAAGACTGCAGTGTCATCCAGGTAGGTGGCACTGAAAGCATTCATCCCAGCCAGGACTCTATTAACCAACCTCTGGGAAGGTAGCAGGGGCATACTTTAAATCCCAAATGGCGTCACCTTATACAGAAGTGGCCCTCTGGGGTGGATAATGAACTTGGCAGCTCTTAACCTATCTATGAGCTCATCAGCTCGGGGATGGGGTAAGCAATAGTTTTAGTAACTGAATTGAGTTCCTTATGGTCCACAGAGAATCTGAGTTCTGGAGCAGCACCTGGTGGGGCGCTTTTGGGTACCATCAGCACAGGTCTGGGCCAAGGGCTATTGGAGTGCTCAATCACCCCCAATTCCAGCATCTTGGCCACTTCCTCCTTAATGCTGTGTCGCACCTTGTCAGACAGCCTGTAAATTTTGCTCTTTATAGACGTGCTGTCCCCAGTGTTATATGCATGGGTACACAGATGAGTGAGCCCAGGGGTTATGGAGAATAAAGAAGCAAACTGCCCCAGCAAGTGGCGACAGTCCCTCTGCAACTGTGGAGTCAGGGTAGGGGAGAAGTTGACACTTTATACTGACGAATCTTGCTCCTTAAATGATAGGAGGTCGGGGAAAGGTTCACTCTTCTCTTCCATGCCATCATCTGTCACGAGGAGCATAGAGATTTCAGACCTCTCACAGTTGGACTCGAAGCGGTTAACATGGTGGACCCCTGAGGCTTTACTGGGGTTCTTGAGGTCCACCACATAGGTGACCTACCCCTTTCTCTCCTTCACCACATAAGGCCCAGACCAGCAGTCTGGTAGGGCCCTACGTTCTACTGGCTCAATCATCCACACTTTTTGGCCAGGCTGAAACTTGATCAAAGTGGCCTTATGTCATACCACAGCTTCATCACCTCTTGGCTGGCTTCCAGAGGCGCTTCATCTGACTTCTGATTGCCATCTTGTAGCTGACTACACCCTGGGGGGCTTCTTGGGAGCTTTTTCTTACCCCTCCTTCACAAAACCGAGAGGTCATACAGGAGTTAAAAAGGACTGTACCCAACTCCTTCTGTGTGGCACCTTCCTCTAGGCAAAGAGAAGGAAGCGTAAGAGGGCATCCACTTCTGCTTCATGGGCTCTGAGAGGTCAATAATCATGCCCTTAAGGGTCTTGTTGAACCTTTCAACAAGCCCATTGGTCTTGGGGTGATAAGGTGCAGAGAATTTTTAAGTTATTTCACACTCATCCCACATTAACTTAATGCAGGTGGACATGAAGTTTATTCCCCTGTCAGACATTACTTCTTTGGGAACCCTATATGGGTGAAAATCCTCATCAGGGCCCTGGCCCCTGCAGGAGCAGTTACAGTTCTCTGAGGTATGGCCTCTGGGTATCTATTTTCATGGACCACCAAGACCAGAATATACCTGTTGCCGAGTGCGGTCTTGGGGTTCAGGGGCATAAAAATGTTGTTGCCCACCCTTTTAAAGAGGGTGCCAACGGCAGGTAAGGGAACCAGGGAGCCTTCAGCTTTATCCTTGACTTCCCAACGGCTTGGCAGGTAGGACATGACCTGCAGAAGGCATCTGAGGTTACCTTCATTCAGGGCCAATACAAATGGATGATAAGCCTGGCAAAGGTCTTGTCTTGCCCCAGATGTCTTGCCAGGGGTATGTCATGGGTCAGACCCAGCAGCCAGGCTCTGTAGCACTGGGGGACCATCAACACACAGGTTATCCGAGGCTGAGGAACCTTAGGCTCACTATACAGGAGGTCATTCACCCAATATATCAGGTGATCTCCAGAGGTGTTGCACGCTGTCTGGGGCTTCGGCCTGTCACTTGAGGGCCTCAAGGGTAGGGCACTCCTACGGAGCTTTTGCAGAATTCTTCCCTGATGGGCCCTCCCTCAGACGACTGTCACCACCTAGCTCAGGTAATCCACCAGGGCAGCAATGCCCTCCTCTCTAGGTTCTGTGGTGTCGCCCTCAGACTCGGCCTCCTCCCGGACCAGGGAAGTTTCAGGGGCAGGTTTCCCACACCCCTTGTTCTTTCTCCTCTTGGCAGCTACCTGGGCCATTTTCCAGGCTCCAAACCTCCTTGAGTACCCTCTGCAACTGCCACAAACCTTTTGGTCAGGCACACCCACTTAGGCACCCTTAACATCTCCAGGTGGGAAAAGAGCTCCACTTCCTTTCAGACAGTATGCTGTAACTCATTACCGAGCTGACAATCCACAGGCATGGCAGGACTCATAGCTAACCTCAAGGAACCTGAGCACCCACCCCACTCCAAGGGAACTAGGGCTACTGGGTAGTGACTCTCAGGGTTGTCTGCTACCACAACCTGGTGGAACACATTAAGGACTACCTGCTTTAAGGACACCAGATGACACCTTACAGGAGTCATACTGGCTCTTATGCCCCTCAGAGCCTCCATCCTCTGCCCATTGATGATGACCAACTACCTGTACTTGGAAGCATTGGTAGGTAAGTGGGCTTTGGATACCATCTCCGCGCCACCCAGGGACACTAGGGTAACCTCTGCACTACCCCCCATGTTAACTGGCACAACCTCCTCCTGAGGTGCTACATTAGCCAGCCCAGGTGTCTGCCCACCAGTGGGGGGGGGAGGGGGAAGCTGTGCCCTCTTGGGAAATCTAGTGTCTCCTTTCATGTACCAATATCTAAAGCACTCATAATATTTGGGGTAGAACTTCCATGACTTCTTTTCAGGAAACCTACTCTTCTTGTGGTCAGGAGAAGACTAGAAATATTTCCCCTGAAAACTGCTTTGGGAGCCTATAGACAACTCCTTGTTTTCATTTTTGTCTCCCCTCCTTCTGTTGGGGACCCTAACTACCCTTTTAGGGATCCCCCTGATAACTTCTTATGGACCCTGGTGCTAAGCTAGCAGTCCACCTCTTTAGCATGCTCTATTGGGTCAGAGAACTCTCTATCAACTAGGTATTGGTGCAGCTTTGTAAAACAAATTCTGAACATGTGCTCTCTGACAATCAAAGTCTGCAGCCTCTTATAATCACATTACTTCCCTTCCTCACTGCCCTTCCTCCAACCATCTAGTGCCTTGCAAACGTAATCCACAAAATTCCCCTACAATGGTTGTGGCAGCTTCTAGCTGTCCCTAAACATTTGCCTATACTATTCAGGGGTGAGACAAAACTTCCTGACAAGGGCAGCCATCATGAAGGGATACCTAATCCGGTTTCCTTTTCCTAGGGCCAACAGTGCATCCCTCCCTTCACTAGGAAAGTGCCTCCAGAGACTTGCTCCCTTATCCTCCTAAGGGACCATGTGCATCTCCAAGGTAAACTCAAAGACCCAAACTACTTGTAAATGTCATCTCCCACATCAACACCAGTTCTTTGGGGATGTGGACCCTCCTTTCCCCACTGAGCACTGGGGTATTACAGCCACCATTGCTGCTGGACCCTCTGCATTGCTTGACTTTGAGGTCCAGCTCCTTAAGACACACATTATTAGCCAGTATGAGTTTCCTCTCCTCTAAGGCTCTGTCAGCCTCAGCCTTTCTCTGCTCCAAGGCCCTCTGGGCAGCAGCCTCCTCCATCTTGAGTTTGGCCATCTGTAGCCTGAACATCATTTCAGCCTTCCTGTCCTCGAGCTCCTCAGTTAACAAGTTATAGGAAGAAATGCTGCTGCCTGCCCTGGATCTGCCAAGGGACCTCACTCCTGTGGGCGCTCCGCTCCCCTCTGGAATCATGGTTAGGAGGCTTTTTCTCCTCCTCCTCCTCACTCCCTTCCTCTTCCTGCTCCTCCATCGCCTCATCCTGAGCTGTGATTTGTAATGGGATGGCCTCCTCCTAGGCCATTAGGGCCTTCTGGAGCTCCTTCTTCTTGGAGCCCTTGGTTGCTGGAAGCCTCCTTTTCCTGCGGAATCGCTTGAGAGCGACCATAGTGTAGCTCTCAAGTTTGTTGAACTCAAACTCCATCCTTGGAGGCAGAGTTACAGGTGCACAAAGTCAGGTGGCAAGGAAGCGAGTTTGGAAAAAGCAAAAGAGGCCAATCAAGTAGAATTTAAAAGAGGTTGAATCTGATAGTGTTACACAAAATCACGGCGTGGCACTGCACAAACACAACTACTTGATACCAATGCTGCTACCAATGTAAGAAATTGGGTTATTGGTTGAGGAGGGTGAGA
Source organism: Calotriton arnoldi (assembly GCA_963921515.1). Taxonomy (NCBI): domain Eukaryota; kingdom Metazoa; phylum Chordata; class Amphibia; order Caudata; family Salamandridae; genus Calotriton; species Calotriton arnoldi. Next base: position 3,339,210 of record CAWUFW010000366.1, on the reverse strand, counting down.
ACCCTTCTCAAACAACAACCACAATGTTTGTCATGGGGAACCACAAAAGTCACTAAATTAACCTATGCTTAACCCGCTGGTAGCTTGGCACAAAAGCAGTTATGATTAACTTAGAGGCAAAGTGCTAATTATTTATGCAGCACTCAAACAGTAATAAAGTGAAAATACAGTGTCAATAGGGTACATTTTAATAACTAAAATTATATCAGAATGACAAAACTTTAATCAGTAGAGTCGGAGATATTCAACTGCAAAGTTGTAGGTAGTATAGCGCCAAAAAGCACAAATCACCACTTTTGATCATCTGGTTGTGCCAGACTGAGGGAAAGTCACAATTTCAGGCCAACTGTGATGGAGCGTGGGCCTCTGCCAATCCCAAGGGGCTGCATCCCAATACATAATTTTTGCCCACCATGTAACCTGAGTTTGGACAGTGCCATATGCAAACCAGCATTGACCCTACTCCATGGAAACAGTTCATCCCGAACTGCCAGGCCAGGTCCTCCCTGAAACAGAAAACAAGCAACGCAGAGCCTGTTTTGCCCTTTATTATGGGCTCATCAGCCAGGTACAGCCTGATTCCAGAGGCACAATGCGCACGGGACCCATGTCCGGGCATACCCATCACACCTAGGTCATTAAAAAGCAAAGTGATGGGTGGAATGCATGAATTAAGCTCAACCACTGGTGATTGCTAAGAGCCGCATCCCAATCCCCCGTTTTTCTCCCACCCTGCCATCTCAGTTTGGACCCAGCCATATGCAAATCAGCTTTGTTCCTGCTCCAATGGGAATAGTCCAGTGCGAACTGCCAGGCTGGACTGGGTTCAAACTGAGGTGGCATGGTGTGCAAAATAACAATGGACTGGGATGCGATACTGAGTAATTATCACTATCTGATATTAATTCAAGCATTCCATCCATCACTTTTTGTGTTCTTTATTATGTCGCACTAAGTGGGACGGGTATGCCCAGACGTGGGTTCCGTGAACACTGTGTCACTGGAACCAAGCTATACCTGGCTAATGAGCGCATAACAAGGGCAAAACTGGTCCTGGGTTGCTTCTGTTCCAGTTCAGGGAGGACCTGGCTTGGCAGTTGGGGCTGGACTGTTCCCACTGGAGCAGGGTCAAGACTGATTTGCATATAGCTGTTTTTAAACTGAGGTGGCATGGAGTGCAAAATAGCGATGGACTGGAATGCAGCTCGAGTAATTACCAAAGGCTGAGATTAATTCAAACATTCCATCCATCACTTTTTGTATACTTTTATTAAGTCCTATGGCAGCAGCAGGGCAGTCCTCTGGGGGACAAGGCAGTCCTTCTTCTGTAGTCAACAGGTCCAGAAGTGTAATGAAGATGGGTTTAGGAGGATCAATATTTATACCGGGTGCCAGATTTGAAGTGGGAGTGACATCCTGGATACTCACAGATCTCATTCTGGAAAGTTCTCCCTTTCCCATGCCAAGGCTTCAAGCAGTCTGGGGCAACAAAACAAACACTGGTGTCAGGGTACTTTGTAATATAAGTGGGACCAAGAACCGCTCCATCCCACCCATCCTGCCAGATTGGCCCATCCTGCCAACACATAGTACCCCTTTGTCTAACTGTCTGGGAGGAATTCACAAAGGCCAACAGCCAACCTATTTGCAGTCATGGACCCAGGACACAGGCAGCAGGCACCAAATGATAAGGGTGAGAAAATGCCAAAAGTGGCATTTTCAAAATTGAGACTTAAACCCTTATGTGCAGCTGTTGGTCAGTGGCCAACACTGGAGAGCAAGCACAAGAGAAATCCTTAATTTTTTTTAAAGGGCTGGGATGAAGAGGAATCGTTTCTGCTTCAGCCCCTGTCCTCCCTCCAGCCCATCTGTGAGGTGTGCTGATGTCAAAGATTCCCCACCAGATGTGGAGGAGCAAGCTGGTAGGTGCTCTCTCCTACTCTGGTGGGGTTTTATGGGGCCACGATGCCTCCCCATGTTTCAGGGAGGCATTGTTGGAAGGGGGAGAGTCTCCCCTTTTCAACAATGCCTTCCTGAAACCATTTCCTGGTTGTAGATCGCGATTATGCCACGATCCACAACCAGGAAACCCACTAGGCCATTAAGGACCATGTGAATGGGGGGGGGCAAAAAGTTTGAAAGCTCTTTTTCCTCGGGGGGGGGGGGGGCGCGATCACGCCCGATGGGGAATTTGGCCCCAATTTTTTCTTTGAAATGTATTGTTTCCATGAGGGGATGATTGCCGTTCCCAGGGGAACCCACACATTTAAAAAAACAAATGGGTTCACATGCAGTTGGAGGCCCTGTGCAAAGGTTATCTGGTCATCTTTCAGCTGCTTATTTCTGTATTTGGTTGCTAAACTGGTACTAGTGAGGTGAAATGTTTGCCCAGGCAGTATTATCATGTTTACAAATCACAAAATAATGAAGTAAGACTATAAAAAGTGTTATGCCGCATAATTTGGCTTTTCCTGACACATTATTTAGTCAACCCAGTTGCATAATTTGATGCTCTCCTGCCGCATAAGTCTGTATAATTCCAGTGACTCTGGTGAGAGCACTGTTTTTTTTTTTACAAGGATCACGTCTGCGCACAAAGTTGCAGGGAATACTATGTGAATGTGTGCTTCTGGAGATCAAAGATGGATTTTTGGCTTCAGGAAATTACTGTTATACTGGCAATGGCCCAGCAGCTCCCCCAACCACAAGGTTTTGCATAAGTATTGACAAAATTATGCTGTGGTTTTGGTATGTTGCATAGTGAAATAATACTGTCTTTTTTCTCTTTTTTTCTGTCTTTAGAGAACCTGCAGCTACATCGAAAAAGGTGTGTTTTTCGTTTATTGACTGTTGCACACATCTCACAGACACGCGCACCCACCGACTTATTAAGAGCCGTGTTTTTGCCTTCCACATAGGACAGTGCTTTAGAAGGAAGGTTTTAGCCATTCAGCAGAGATGGCATCTCGGTGGATGACTGCTGCCCAGGCCTTAACTCAAGTTATGAAGTACAGCTCTAAGGCAGGACTGGATAGTGAGTCAGCAACTGAGGTAGAGGAAAATGGAACAGAATCCAGAAGCGTTTTTCAGTTGCCACAGTTTCATCCAATGACTCGTCTTCCAGTGATTCTGAGGAACATGGTCATGGCAGTGGTGATGTCCCTTCACAAGCACAGTCTCTGTGGCGGAGCAACCGTAGCAGGATAGACCAACCCAGAGAGCAGCTACGTGCTGCGGTAAGCACTGACGGAGTGCTGCCCTGATAGCCCCCCAATTAAGTGCAGCCCCAATTTCCCCCATTCACTGGAGACACTGGATGCAAAGTTTATACAACAAATGTTTTGCCGATTATGTCAATCTTTTTTTTGTATGTTGACTTCCTTGAAGAAATTGTGCAGCAAACAAATTTACATGCAGAGCAATTTCTGATGGAGCATGGAGGCACTCATGGGACTCATTCTAGGGCACACTTCACTAGGCAATCCGCCGTACAAATTGTTTTCCTCTACTTGAGGAAATAATGGACATGCTTATGGCCTGCTAGACATCATTATCCGCCATCAGAAAGTGGTAGGTGTTCTGTTAACCATATGGTAGGTGCATTACAGTCACCACACTGCACACAACTGTGAACAAAAAATAATCCACTTTGTCAGGGAGTACACTGTGCAGCAAAAACGTAAACTCTATAGTAGTTTTTGAAGTTCTCTTTAGGGAACTCAGGCAGTCTTCCCCAGCATTTTAGCCTTAGTTTCAAAGATAGATATGCTCACTCAGGTGGAGGAATGTGTGCCTCGAATGGGAGTCACGGACACCCCCAACTTGCATCTAGAAACTTGAAGGAGTTGGATTTAGCACAACACGTGTGCTAAAGGAACATGAAAGATACTCTTTCTTGAGCTTCAGGTAGTTAGCAACAAAAGGCGTTAGTAAAGGTTCACTTGGCAAGTATACAGGATTATATACAAAACACACGAGAGGGTCCCTGAATGTCAGAATATAAGGAGAAGACGGCAGGGAAAAACAAGATATATAACAACAAACACTTCTCCCAAATCAGTAATTCAATGTTAGGTAATACATCCAAGATAAAAATACAATTGTCCCACAAACCAATAGTTTTCAAATTTTATTAACAAAAGTATAAATCATTTTTATAAATTAATTATTTTAGATATCACACATATATACATAACAAAAATGTACATCAATATATTTTAACACATCAGTAGTATGGGAGCCCCACTAACATGATGAGAAACAAATGACATACTATGGCAATCAACAAGAAGAACATAACAAAAAACAAAACAAATTGGTCAAAATAAATAAACAATAAACAGGAACCATAATGACAAACAAATACATACACACACCAAATTACAATACACTGTTCGTTCAATAGGTTAAAGACACAAGGCAGCGAAAAGGGAAAGCGCCGACGCGCGTTTCGGAAGTGGAATGTACACAAGCAATTCCTTCATCAGGGCGTGGGAGAAAAACTGATTCAGTGGCAGCAAGCCATCTGTATGCCATGCACTGTCACCGGATATGTGGTGCAAGGGGCTCTGTGTCAATGTACACTTTCAAATGGTTAAATACATTTAAGGGTTTGTTCTGTTGATGGAAACATCCCTCTGTAACTTCTTGGGGAGATCCATAAAAACCGAATCTGGGTTATTAGTCACAAAAGCGACTTAACTTCTATAAGAATTCGGGGCCTGCTTTGTCCAAATGAGTAACCCTGTGTATTGCTTCTTAGAGGGATCCAATTGATACTATGTTGGAGTAGTTAGTCACAAAGGCGTATTAAATTCCCATGGTCCAAATGGACCCGCTGAAGGATATTAAATAAATATCCAAGTCCCAGATAGAAGTACACAATTACGAGCGTCCCGTGGGACTCCAACTACGTCGGCAGGTAGCTAATGAAGAGAACTAAGTTCCAGCAGTAAGCAAGCAAACCGCAATGGGGAAGTCTTTTTAGCAATCGATGGCGTTTTCCGTAAACAACCAAAGTGGTGCAAATCTCAGCGTCCGTCCATCAACAGAACAAACCCTTAAATATATTTTATCATTTGAAAGTGTACATTGACACAGAGCCCCTTGCACCACATATCCGGTGACAGTGCATGGCATACAGATGGCTTGCTGCCACTGAATCAGTTGTTCTCTCAGCGCCCTGATGAAGGAATTGCTTGTGTACTTTCCACTTCCGAAACGCGCGTCGGCGCTTTCCCTTTTCGCTGCCTTGTGTCTTCAACCTATTGAACAAACAGTGTATTGTAATTTGGTTTGTGTATGTATTTGTTTGTCATTATTGTTCCTGTTTATTGTTTATTTATTTTGACCAATTTGTTTTGTTTTTTGTTATGTTCTTCTTATTGATTGCCATAGTATGTCATTTGTTTCTCATCATGTTAGTGGGACTCCCATACTACTGATGTGTTAAAATATATTGATGTACATTTTTGTTATGTATATATATGTGATATCTAAAATAATTAATTTATAAAAATGATTTATACTTTTGATACTAAAATTTGAAAACTATTGGTTTGTAGGACAATTGTATTTTATCTTGGATGTATTACCTAACATTGAATTACTGATTTGGGAGAAGTGTTTGTTGTTATATATCAAGTATACAGGATTAGTCAGGAGTTTGAAGGGGACCGAGACATGGGCAGGTAGGAAAAGTTTAGGTTAGGTGTGCTTTCATAGGGATATCACATAGGTAGAAGGCAGATAATCCAGGTAATAGAGATACACATGCTGTCCCTTAATGTTCACCAAAGGGCTCCCTATCCGCATCACACTTACCTCAATACTCAATTAGTCCCTCACTCACTAAGCAGGGGACTCCAAACCATAGAGAACGCAACTGCCAGCCTCCTTCAACGTCCCACCAAGCACACACCCTGCACCACAAAGAACTTCACTGGCTTCCCATCCACAGCTATCTTCGGACTCCTGACACACACATTCAAAGCCTTACACAACACCAGCCTAGCATACCTCAAAACCGCCTCACATTTCAGAAACTTCCAGACACCTATGCTCAGCGGACTCTTACACACATTCCATGCAAATGCAGCACTAGAACAGGCAGTAGTGACATCTCCTTCCTTGCTCCAAAAGGCTAGAATGACCTGCTACATTACATCTGCGACACCTCTAAAATTATTTAATTCCACACCAAGCCGAAGACTTGGTTCTTTAACTAGGTGAGTCTATGGAAAGCCCGGATTGCTCCTGCATCGACCGCAGGATATCCTCCGAAGTGAGAGTGCACTTTACAAATACTCATAACATTACAGAGACTGCTGCATGCAATACTACACATACATTTGTTCTTATTGCCTTGTTTATTCTCCGTCAGTAGGCAGTAGATGTTCAGTTCACCATATGCCAGGTGCATTACAGTCACAGCACTGCACATAACAGTGGATGGATCATATGCCACGTTCTCGCTGACTACCCTGTGTATCCAAAACTAACGCCCTTCATAGTTTATGATGTGCTCTTTAGGGAACTTAGGATGTTTTCCCAGCATGGAGAGAGTTCTGAGGCTTTTAAATTAAATATATTCTCCACAGTGGGGTGATGAATGAATTCAAATAGAAATGTTATTTTCTATATTCAAAATATCAGGTGAACATCGTAGGCTAACACGTGTTTCACAACAAGTTGCTTTTTCAGTGCCAGAGCATATACAAGCTTTTTACTGACATTAAACGTGTGTAATTGTAGATAAATAAATTCAACAAGCCAGAAATAATTAATCTGAGAAAAAATTACACAAAAGGAATAAAAAGAAAAGCGAAAGCAAGGTGGACAAAAAATAAAATAGCTTTGATTAATACAATATTTATATCATAAAACATGACCCAATCATATTCAAAGAATGCCGAGATGTAACTGAAAACGCACCAAAAGGAAAGAAACGCAAGAGTGCCATTGTTAGACACCTGGAGCTGAAAACACCTAAGGATAGACATTGGTAAGGTTCTATGAACATGGTAAAAAAGAAAAGACAAGGACAGTATTAATCAATAGAAATAAGACATGCCATAAGGAAAAATCATGATTTTTTTTTAAAAAAAGAAGAAAGTCTCAATGATCTCGTTACAACTGGAAAAAAAAGTATACAATAAAAAGACCAAAGGAAAAAGGTCAGTGATTACCTAACCCAGTAGCTGAGTGCATTAACAGAAAGACCAGAAAAAGAAACACGGTAACCCGTGATGTGAAATATTATAAGAGAAGGAATATAATTTGACACAGAATTGATCGTACCCATGTGCTAAAAGCATTACTGTTCTTCAAACAGAGGTGTAATTTGCTAAATGCACTCTTGAATCCAATAAGGCTTCTGTCAAAGTACTGTTCACAAGGAAAAAACATTTTTTTATAAGCCCAAGACCATATTAAACAACTGTCCAAAATAAAGGAAAACAAGCACTGTGATAAGCTAGCTGTATGAAAAATTAAGTGTGATACTCACAGCAGAAACTTTCTATACAAATATGTTCGGGAATCAGGTGTTCCAGGCGTAGGTAATACATCAAGGCTTATCATAAATTCTAACATTCACTATAAGAAAAAATATATAGGCACACCTAGATTTCAGACTGCGTCGCCCGTTTGCATGAGAGAGTTAATGAAAGAAAATGCCGTGTGCTAAATGGCAAAATGTTAAAAACTGCTGAGAAGCATATTGCAAGAGAAATAATCATAAAACGAAATTTAAAAAAGCCACCTGGTGACGCGATTAAACATGTGCCCGTAAATACTAGAAAAAAGTAGGCGTGGATTGGTACAAGTAACAAAGTTTAATCCCAAACACAATGCCAAATCTCTATCAGAGCAAGTGTGATAAACTCACAATGATGCGTATTAAAACCAACATCACGTCATACCGATGTGGGGTACTCAGATACATACAGTAAACCGAGAGTGGTTGAGGTTCCTTATGTACGTAGAAAAGTTCGCTTAATGATAACGCGCCAGAGTAGATAAACAGTGGTGCGCATTGGACTGAGATATCATACTGTGTGTGCAATCAAAAAAATATATATACCTGACGGAACAAAAACCTTTCATGACAAAAAGATTAACCACAATTAATCACTTTTGCCAAAGGCAAAAGTGTGAAGTGTAAGTTCACAACCATGATAAGTCACGAATGATGCTGGCGAATATTCATTAATGATACAAGATTTTAAACCACTCTCTCTTAGTCGGTACGCTAAACACACTTTACACCGCGCATCGAGTCCTATAGCGGAAAAAGGGTTCCACAAGTTTGGATAAACCCCTGGAACCATAACAAAAAGCCCATAAACGCTTACCGGCATGATAACCATCAGAAAAAATCTGCAGACGCCCATTTACCGTTAAGAGGTCAAGTTCAAGTACGGTATTCCGGTCACGCGGGGGGCAGCGCGTGTGCGGCGCCTTGATGACTAGAACGTAAAAGGGTGCTGGAATATATCCAATCAATGGCGACCCATGTAGGGTGAACAAAGCGATACAAAAGGGGATGATGGACGGAACGTTTGAGCCAATCAAACACTCACCCCCAGTCAACTGATCTGGTCAGCATCCTAGGACCGGTGGGTCCCTTGCTAAAGAATGATGATGGATTAAACCCAGATCAGTTGACTGGGGGTGAGTGTTTGATTGGCTCAAACGTTCCGTCCATCATCCCCTTTTGTATCGCTTTGTTCGCCCTAAGTTGGCGGGGGTATGCCCAGACGTGGGTCCCTTGCTCACTTTGCCACTGGATTCAAGCAAGCCTGGCTGATGACGGCTGGAATGCCAGAAACCGGTCCTAGGATGCTTGTTTCCGGTCCAGGGAAGACATGGCTTGGCAGTTCGGGCTGGACTGTTCCCATGAGGCACAGGGTCAGACTGATTTGCATATGGCCATGTCTGAACTGGGGTGGTGGAGTGAGCTAAAGAATGATGATGGATTAAACCCAGATCAGTTGACTGGGGGTGAGTGTTTGATTGGCTCAAACGTTCCGTCCATCATCCCCTTTTGTATCGCTTTGTTCGCCCTAAGTTGGCGGGGTATGCCCAGACGTGGGTCCCTTGCTCACTTTGCCACTGGATTCAAGCAAGCCTGGCTGATGACGGCTGGAATGCCAGAAACCGGTCCTAGGATGCTTGTTTCCGGTCCAGGGAAGACATGGCTTGGCAGTTCGGGCTGGACTGTTCCCATGAGGCACAGGGTCAGACTGATTTGCATATGGCCATGTCTGAACTGGGGTGGTGGAGTGAGCTAAAGAATGATGATGGATTAAACCCAGATCAGTTGACTGGGGGTGAGTGTTTGATTGGCTCAAACGTTCCGTCCATCATCCCCTTTTGTATCGCTTTGTTCGCCCTAAGTTGGCGGGGGTATGCCCAGACGTGGGTCCCTTGCTCACTTTGCCACTGGATTCAAGCAAGCCTGGCTGATGACGGCTGGAATGCCAGAAACCGGTCCTAGGATGCTTGTTTCCGGTCCAGGGAAGACATGGCTTGGCAGTTCGGGCTGGACTGTTCCCATGAGGCACAGGGTCAGACTGATTTGCATATGGCCATGTCTGAACTGGGGTGGTGGAGTGAGCTAAAGAATGATGATGGATTAAACCCAGATCAGTTGACTGGGGGTGAGTGTTTGATTGGCTCAAACGTTCCGTCCATCATCCCCTTTTGTATCGCTTTGTTCGCCCTAAGTTGGCGGGGGTATGCCCAGACGTGGGTCCCTTGCTCACTTTGCCACTGGATTCAAGCAAGCCTGGCTGATGACGGCTGGAATGCCAGAAACCGGTCCTAGGATGCTTGTTTCCGGTCCAGGGAAGACATGGCTTGGCAGTTCGGGCTGGACTGTTCCCATGAGGCACAGGGTCAGACTGATTTGCATATGGCCATGTCTGAACTGGGGTGGTGGAGTGAGCTAAAGAATGATGATGGATTAAACCCAGATCAGTTGACTGGGAGTGAGTGTTTGATTGGCTCAAACGTTCCGTCCATCATCCCCTTTTGTATCGCTTTGTTCGCCCTAAGTTGGCGGGGGTATGCCCAGACGTGGGTCCCTTGCTCACTTTGCCACTGGATTCAAGCAAGCCTGGCTGATGACGGCTGGAATGCCAGAAACCGGTCCTAGGATGCTTGTTTCCGGTCCAGGGAAGACATGGCTTGGCAGTTCGGGCTGGACTGTTCCCATGAGGCACAGGGTCAGACTGATTTGCATATGGCCATGTCTGAACTGGGGTGGTGGAGTGAGCTAAAGAATGATGATGGATTAAACCCAGATCAGTTGACTGGGGGTGAGTGTTTGATTGGCTCAAACGTTCCGTCCATCATCCCCTTTTGTATCGCTTTGTTCGCCCTAAGTTGGCGGGGGTATGCCCAGACGTGGGTCCCTTGCTCACTTTGCCACTGGATTCAAGCAAGCCTGGCTGATGACGGCTGGAATGCCAGAAACCGGTCCTAGGATGCTTGTTTCCGGTCCAGGGAAGACATGGCTTGGCAGTTCGGGCTGGACTGTTCCCATGAGGCACAGGGTCAGACTGATTTGCATATGGCCATGTCTGAACTGGGGTGGTGGAGTGAGCTAAAGAATGATGATGGATTAAACCCAGATCAGTTGACTGGGGGTGAGTGTTTGATTGGCTCAAACGTTCCGTCCATCATCCCCTTTTGTATCGCTTTGTTCGCCCTAAGTTGGCGGGGGTATGCCCAGACGTGGGTCCCTTGCTCACTTTGCCACTGGATTCAAGCAAGCCTGGCTGATGACGGCTGGAATGCCAGAAACCGGTCCTAGGATGCTTGTTTCCGGTCCAGGGAAGACATGGCTTGGCAGTTCGGGCTGGACTGTTCCCATGAGGCACAGGGTCAGACTGATTTGCATATGGCCATGTCTGAACTGGGGTGGTGGAGTGAGCTAAAGAATGATGATGGATTAAACCCAGATCAGTTGACTGGGGGTGAGTGTTTGATTGGCTCAAACGTTCCGGTCCATCATCCCCTTTTGTATCGCTTTGTTCGCCCTAAGTTGGCGGGGTATGCCCAGACGTGGGTCCCTTGCTCACTTTGCCACTGGATTCAAGCAAGCCTGGCTGATGACGGCTGGAATGCCAGAAACCGGTCCTAGGATGCTTGTTTCCGGTCCAGGGAAGACATGGCTTGGCAGTTCGGGCTGGACTGTTCCCATGAGGCACAGGGTCAGACTGATTTGCATATGGCCATGTCTGAACTGGGGTGGTGGAGTGAGCTAAAGAATGATGATGGATTAAACCCAGATCAGTTGACTGGGGGTGAGTGTTTGATTGGCTCAAACGTTCCGTCCATCATCCCCTTTTGTATCGCTTTGTTCGCCCTAAGTTGGCGGGGGTATGCCCAGACGTGGGTCCCTTGCTCACTTTGCCACTGGATTCAAGCAAGCCTGGCTGATGACGGCTGGAATGCCAGAAACCGGTCCTAGGATGCTTGTTTCCGGTCCAGGGAAGACATGGCTTGGCAGTTCGGGCTGGACTGTTCCCATGAGGCACAGGGTCAGACTGATTTGCATATGGCCATGTCTGAACTGGGGTGGTGGAGTGAGCTAAAGAATGATGATGGATTAAACCCAGATCAGTTGACTGGGGGTGAGTGTTTGATTGGCTCAAACGTTCCGTCCATCATCCCCTTTTGTATCGCTTTGTTCGCCCTAAGTTGGCGGGGTATGCCCAGACGTGGGTCCCTTGCTCACTTTGCCACTGGATTCAAGCAAGCCTGGCTGATGACGGCTGGAATGCCAGAAACCGGTCCTAGGATGCTTGTTTCCGGTCCAGGGAAGACATGGCTTGGCAGTTCGGGCTGGACTGTTCCCATGAGGCACAGGGTCAGACTGATTTGCATATGGCCATGTCTGAACTGGGGTGGTGGAGTGAGCTAAAGAATGATGATGGATTAAACCCAGATCAGTTGACTGGGGGTGAGTGTTTGATTGGCTCAAACGCTCCGTCCATCATCCCCCTTTGTATCGCTTTGTTCGCCCTAAGTTGGCGGGGGTATGCCCAGACGTGGGTCCCTTGCTCACTTTGCCACTGGATTCAAGCAAGCCTGGCTGATGACGGCTGGAATGCCAGAAACCGGTCCTAGGATGCTTGTTTCCGGTCCAGGGAAGACATGGCTTGGCAGTTCGGGCTGGACTGTTCCCATGAGGCACAGGGTCAGACTGATTTGCATATGGCCATGTCTGAACTGGGGTGGTGGAGTGAGCTAAAGAATGATGATGGATTAAACCCAGATCAGTTGACTGGGGGTGAGTGTTTGATTGGCTCAAACGTTCCGTCCATCATCCCCTTTGTATCGCTTTGTTCGCCCTAAGTTGGCGGGGGTATGCCCAGACGTGGGTCCCTTGCTCACTTTGCCACTGGATTCAAGCAAGCCTGGCTGATGACGGCTGGAATGCCAGAAACCGGTCCTAGGATGCTTGTTTCCGGTCCAGGGAAGACATGGCTTGGCAGTTCGGGCTGGACTGTTCCCATGAGGCACAGGGTCAGACTGATTTGCATATGGCCATGTCTGAACTGGGGTGGTGGAGTGAGCTAAAGAATGATGATGGATTAAACCCAGATCAGTTGACTGGGGGTGAGTGTTTGATTGGCTCAAACGTTCCGTCCATCACCCCCTTTTGTATCGCTTTGTTCGCCCTAAGTTGGCGGGGGTATGCCCAGACGTGGGTCCCTTGCTCACTTTGCCACTGGATTCAAGCAAGCCTGGCTGATGACGGCTGGAATGCCAGAAACCGGTCCTAGGATGCTTGTTTCCGGTCCAGGGAAGACATGGCTTGGCAGTTCGGGCTGGACTGTTCCCATGAGGCACAGGGTCAGACTGATTTGCATATGGCCATGTCTGAACTGGGGTGGTGGAGTGAGCTAAAGAATGATGATGGATTAAACCCAGATCAGTTGACTGGGGGTGAGTGTTTGATTGGCTCAAACGTTCCGTCCATCATCCCCTTTTGTATCGCTTTGTTCGCCCTAAGTTGGCGGGGGTATGCCCAGACGTGGGTCCCTTGCTCACTTTGCCACTGGATTCAAGCAAGCCTGGCTGATGACGGCTGGAATGCCAGAAACCGGTCCTAGGATGCTTGTTTCCGGTCCAGGGAAGACATGGCTTGGCAGTTCGGGCTGGACTGTTCCCATGAGGCACAGGGTCAGACTGATTTGCATATGGCCATGTCTGAACTGGGGTGGTGGAGTGAGCTAAAGAATGATGATGGATTAAACCCAGATCAGTTGACTGGGGGTGAGTGTTTGATTGGCTCAAACGCTCCGTCCATCATCTCCTTTTGTATCGCTTTGTTCGCCCTAAGTTGGCGGGGGTATGCCCAGACGTGGGTCCCTTGCTCACTTTGCCACTGGATTCAAGCAAGCCTGGCTGATGACGGCTGGAATGCCAGAAACCGGTCCTAGGATGCTTGTTTCCGGTCCAGGGAAGACATGGCTTGGCAGTTCGGGCTGGACTGTTCCCATGAGGCACAGGGTCAGACTGATTTGCATATGGCCATGTCTGAACTGGGGTGGTGGAGTGAGCTAAAGAATGATGATGGATTAAACCCAGATCAGTTGACTGGGGGTGAGTGTTTGATTGGCTCAAACGCTCCGTCCATCATCTCCTTTTGTATCGCTTTGTTCGCCCTAAGTTGGCGGGGGTATGCCCAGACGTGGGTCCCTTGCTCACTTTGCCACTGGATTCAAGCAAGCCTGGCTGATGACGGCTGGAATGCCAGAAACCGGTCCTAGGATGCTTGTTTCCGGTCCAGGGAAGACATGGCTTGGCAGTTCGGGCTGGACTGTTCCCATGAGGCACAGGGTCAGACTGATTTGCATATGGCCATGTCTGAACTGGGGTGGTGGAGTGAGCTAAAGAATGATGATGGATTAAACCCAGATCAGTTGACTGGGGGTGAGTGTTTGATTGGCTCAAACGCTCCGGTCCATCATCTCCTTTGTATCGCTTTGTTCGCCCTAAGTTGGCGGGGGTATGCCCAGACGTGGGTCCCTTGCTCACTTTGCCACTGGATTCAAGCAAGCCTGGCTGATGACGGCTGGAATGCCAGAAACCGGTCCTAGGATGCTTGTTTCCGGTCCAGGGAAGACATGGCTTGGCAGTTCGGGCTGGACTGTTCCCATGAGGCACAGGGTCAGACTGATTTGCATATGGCCATGTCTGAACTGGGGTGGTGGAGTGAGCTAAAGAATGATGATGGATTAAACCCAGATCAGTTGACTGGGGGTGAGTGTTTGATTGGCTCAAACGCTCCGTCCATCATCTCCTTTTGTATCGCTTTGTTCGCCCTAAGTTGGCGGGGGTATGCCCAGACGTGGGTCCCTTGCTCACTTTGCCACTGGATTCAAGCAAGCCTGGCTGATGACGGCTGGAATGCCAGAAACCGGTCCTAGGATGCTTGTTTCCGGTCCAGGGAAGACATGGCTTGGCAGTTCGGGCTGGACTGTTCCCATGAGGCACAGGGTCAGACTGATTTGCATATGGCCATGTCTGAACTGGGGTGGTGGAGTGAGCTAAAGAATGATGATGGATTAAACCCAGATCAGTTGACTGGGGGTGAGTGTTTGATTGGCTCAAACGCTCCGTCCATCATTCCCTTTGTATCGCTTTGTTCGCCTCTAAGTTGGCGGGGTATGCCCAGACGTGGGTCCCTTGCTCACTTTGCCACTGGATTCAAGCAAGCCTGGCTGATGACGGCTGGAATGCCAGAAACCGGTCCTAGGATGCTTGTTTCCGGTCCAGGGAAGACATGGCTTGGCAGTTCGGGCTGGACTGTTCCCATGAGGCACAGGGTCAGACTGATTTGCATATGGCCATGTCTGAACTGGGGTGGTGGAGTGAGCTAAAGAATGATGATGGATTAAACCCAGATCAGTTGACTGGGGGTGAGTGTTTGATTGGCTCAAACGCTCCGTCCATCATTCCCTTTTGTATCGCTTTGTTCGCCCTAAGTTGGCGGGGGTATGCCCAGACGTGGGTCCCTTGCTCACTTTGCCACTGGATTCAAGCAAGCCTGGCTGATGACGGCTGGAATGCCAGAAACCGGTCCTAGGATGCTTGTTTCCGGTCCAGGGAAGACATGGCTTGGCAGTTCGGGCTGGACTGTTCCCATGAGGCACAGGGTCAGACTGATTTGCATATGGCCATGTCTGAACTGGGGTGGTGGAGTGAGCTAAAGAATGATGATGGATTAAACCCAGATCAGTTGACTGGGGGTGAGTGTTTGATTGGCTCAAACGCTCCGTCCATCATTCCCTTTTGTATCGCTTTGTTCGCCTCTAAGTTGGCGGGGGTATGCCCAGACGTGGGTCCCTTGCTCACTTTGCCACTGGATTCAAGCAAGCCTGGCTGATGACGGCTGGAATGCCAGAAACCGGTCCTAGGATGCTTGTTTCCGGTCCAGGGAAGACATGGCTTGGCAGTTCGGGCTGGACTGTTCCCATGAGGCACAGGGTCAGACTGATTTGCATATGGCCATGTCTGAACTGGGGGTGGTGGAGTGAGCTAAAGAATGATGATGGATTAAACCCAGATCAGTTGACTGGGGGTGAGTGTTTGATTGGCTCAAGCGTTCCGTCCATCATTTCCTTTTGTATCGCTTTGTTCGCCCTAAGTTGGCGGGGGTATGCCCAGACGTGGGTCCCTTGCTCACTTTGCCACTGGATTCAAGCAAGCCTGGCTGATGACGGCTGGAATGCCAGAAACCGGTCCTAGGATGCTTGTTTCCGGTCCAGGGAAGACATGGCTTGGCAGTTCGGGCTGGACTGTTCCCATGAGGCACAGGGTCAGACTGATTTGCATATGGCCATGTCTGAACTGGGGTGGTGGAGTGAGCTAAAGAATGATGATGGATTAAACCCAGATCAGTTGACTGGGGGTGAGTGTTTGATTGGCTCAAACGCTCCGGTCCATCATTTCCTTTTGTATCGCTTTGTTCGCCCTAAGTTGGCGGGGGTATGCCCAGACGTGGGTCCCTTGCTCACTTTGCCACTGGATTCAAGCAAGCCTGGCTGATGACGGCTGGAATGCCAGAAACCGGTCCTAGGATGCTTGTTTCCGGTCCAGGGAAGACATGGCTTGGCAGTTCGGGCTGGACTGTTCCCATGAGGCACAGGGTCAGACTGATTTGCATATGGCCATGTCTGAACTGGGGTGGTGGAGTGAGCTAAAGAATGATGATGGATTAAACCCAGATCAGTTGACTGGGGGTGAGTGTTTGATTGGCTCAAGCGCTCCGGTCCATCATTTCCTTTTGTATCGCTTTGTTCGCCCTAAGTTGGCGGGGGTATGCCCAGACGTGGGTCCCTTGCTCACTTTGCCACTGGATTCAAGCAAGCCTGGCTGATGACGGCTGGAATGCCAGAAACCGGTCCTAGGATGCTTGTTTCCGGTCCAGGGAAGACATGGCTTGGCAGTTCGGGCTGGACTGTTCCCATGAGGCACAGGGTCAGACTGATTTGCATATGGCCATGTCTGAACTGGGGTGGTGGAGTGAGCTAAAGAATGATGATGGATTAAACCCAGATCAGTTGACTGGGGGTGAGTGTTTGATTGGCTCAAGCGTTCCGTCCATCATTTCCTTTTGTATCGCTTTGTTCGCCCTAAGTTGGCGGGGGTATGCCCAGACGTGGGTCCCTTGCTCACTTTGCCACTGGATTCAAGCAAGCCTGGCTGATGACGGCTGGAATGCCAGAAACCGGTCCTAGGATGCTTGTTTCCGGTCCAGGGAAGACATGGCTTGGCAGTTCGGGCTGGACTGTTCCCATGAGGCACAGGGTCAGACTGATTTGCATATGGCCATGTCTGAACTGGGGTGGTGGAGTGAGCTAAAGAATGATGATGGATTAAACCCAGATCAGTTGACTGGGGGTGAGTGTTTGATTGGCTCAAACGCTCCGTCCATCATTTCCTTTTGTATCGCTTTGTTCGCCCTAAGTTGGCGGGGGTATGCCCAGACGTGGGTCCCTTGCTCACTTTGCCACTGGATTCAAGCAAGCCTGGCTGATGACGGCTGGAATGCCAGAAACCGGTCCTAGGATGCTTGTTTCCGGTCCAGGGAAGACATGGCTTGGCAGTTCGGGCTGGACTGTTCCCATGAGGCACAGGGTCAGACTGATTTGCATATGGCCATGTCTGAACTGGGGTGGTGGAGTGAGCTAAAGAATGATGATGGATTAAACCCAGATCAGTTGACTGGGGGTGAGTGTTTGATTGGCTCAAGCGCTCCGTCCATCATTTCCTTTTGTATCGCTTTGTTCGCCTCTAAGTTGGCGGGGGTATGCCCAGACGTGGGTCCCTTGCTCACTTTGCCACTGGATTCAAGCAAGCCTGGCTGATGACGGCTGGAATGCCAGAAACCGGTCCTAGGATGCTTGTTTCCGGTCCAGGGAAGACATGGCTTGGCAGTTCGGGCTGGACTGTTCCCATGAGGCACAGGGTCAGACTGATTTGCATATGGCCATGTCTGAACTGGGGTGGTGGAGTGAGCTAAAGAATGATGATGGATTAAACCCAGATCAGTTGACTGGGGGTGAGTGTTTGATTGGCTCAAACGCTCCGTCCATCATTTCCTTTTGTATCGCTTTGTTCGCCCTAAGTTGGCGGGGGTATGCCCAGACGTGGGTCCCTTGCTCACTTTGCCACTGGATTCAAGCAAGCCTGGCTGATGACGGCTGGAATGCCAGAAACCGGTCCTAGGATGCTTGTTTCCGGTCCAGGGAAGACATGGCTTGGCAGTTCGGGCTGGACTGTTCCCATGAGGCACAGGGTCAGACTGATTTGCATATGGCCATGTCTGAACTGGGGTGGTGGAGTGAGCTAAAGAATGATGATGGATTAAACCCAGATCAGTTGACTGGGGGTGAGTGTTTGATTGGCTCAAACGCTCCGGTCCATCATTTCCTTTTGTATCGCTTTGTTCGCCTCTAAGTTGGCGGGGGTATGCCCAGACGTGGGTCCCTTGCTCACTTTGCCACTGGATTCAAGCAAGCCTGGCTGATGACGGCTGGAATGCCAGAAACCGGTCCTAGGATGCTTGTTTCCGGTCCAGGGAAGACATGGCTTGGCAGTTCGGGCTGGACTGTTCCCATGAGGCACAGGGTCAGACTGATTTGCATATGGCCATGTCTGAACTGGGGTGGTGGAGTGAGCTAAAGAATGATGATGGATTAAACCCAGATCAGTTGACTGGGGGTGAGTGTTTGATTGGCTCAAACGCTCCGTCCATCATTTCCTTTTGTATCGCTTTGTTCGCCCTAAGTTGGCGGGGGTATGCCCAGACGTGGGTCCCTTGCTCACTTTGCCACTGGATTCAAGCAAGCCTGGCTGATGACGGCTGGAATGCCAGAAACCGGTCCTAGGATGCTTGTTTCCGGTCCAGGGAAGACATGGCTTGGCAGTTCGGGCTGGACTGTTCCCATGAGGCACAGGGTCAGACTGATTTGCATATGGCCATGTCTGAACTGGGGTGGTGGAGTGAGCTAAAGAATGATGATGGATTAAACCCAGATCAGTTGACTGGGGGTGAGTGTTTGATTGGCTCAAACGCTCCGTCCATCATTTCCTTTTGTATCGCTTTGTTCGCCCTAAGTTGGCGGGGGTATGCCCAGACGTGGGTCCCTTGCTCACTTTGCCACTGGATTCAAGCAAGCCTGGCTGATGACGGCTGGAATGCCAGAAACCGGTCCTAGGATGCTTGTTTCCGGTCCAGGGAAGACATGGCTTGGCAGTTCGGGCTGGACTGTTCCCATGAGGCACAGGGTCAGACTGATTTGCATATGGCCATGTCTGAACTGGGGTGGTGGAGTGAGCTAAAGAATGATGATGGATTAAACCCAGATCAGTTGACTGGGGGTGAGTGTTTGATTGGCTCAAACGCTCCGTCCATCATTTCCTTTTGTATCGCTTTGTTCGCCCTAAGTTGGCGGGGGTATGCCCAGACGTGGGTCCCTTGCTCACTTTGCCACTGGATTCAAGCAAGCCTGGCTGATGACGGCTGGAATGCCAGAAACCGGTCCTAGGATGCTTGTTTCCGGTCCAGGGAAGACATGGCTTGGCAGTTCGGGCTGGACTGTTCCCATGAGGCACAGGGTCAGACTGATTTGCATATGGCCATGTCTGAACTGGGGTGGTGGAGTGAGCTAAAGAATGATGATGGATTAAACCCAGATCAGTTGACTGGGGGTGAGTGTTTGATTGGCTCAAACGCTCCGTCCATCATTTCCTTTTGTATCGCTTTGTTCGCCCTAAGTTGGCGGGGGTATGCCCAGACGTGGGTCCCTTGCTCACTTTGCCACTGGATTCAAGCAAGCCTGGCTGATGACGGCTGGAATGCCAGAAACCGGTCCTAGGATGCTTGTTTCCGGTCCAGGGAAGACATGGCTTGGCAGTTCGGGCTGGACTGTTCCCATGAGGCACAGGGTCAGACTGATTTGCATATGGCCATGTCTGAACTGGGGTGGTGGAGTGAGCTAAAGAATGATGATGGATTAAACCCAGATCAGTTGACTGGGGGTGAGTGTTTGATTGGCTCAAACGCTCCGTCCATCATTTCCTTTTGTATCGCTTTGTTCGCCCTAAGTTGGCGGGGGTATGCCCAGACGTGGGTCCCTTGCTCACTTTGCCACTGGATTCAAGCAAGCCTGGCTGATGACGGCTGGAATGCCAGAAACCGGTCCTAGGATGCTTGTTTCCGGTCCAGGGAAGACATGGCTTGGCAGTTCGGGCTGGACTGTTCCCATGAGGCACAGGGTCAGACTGATTTGCATATGGCCATGTCTGAACTGGGGTGGTGGAGTGAGCTAAAGAATGATGATGGATTAAACCCAGATCAGTTGACTGGGGGTGAGTGTTTGATTGGCTCAAACGCTCCGTCCATCATTTCCTTTGTATCGCTTTGTTCGCCCCTAAGTTGGCGGGGTATGCCCAGACGTGGGTCCCTTGCTCACTTTGCCACTGGATTCAAGCAAGCCTGGCTGATGACGGCTGGAATGCCAGAAACCGGTCCTAGGATGCTTGTTTCCGGTCCAGGGAAGACATGGCTTGGCAGTTCGGGCTGGACTGTTCCCATGAGGCACAGGGTCAGACTGATTTGCATATGGCCATGTCTGAACTGGGGTGGTGGAGTGAGCTAAAGAATGATGATGGATTAAACCCAGATCAGTTGACTGGGGGTGAGTGTTTGATTGGCTCAAGCGTTCCGTCCATCATTTCCTTTTGTATCATGTAGGGTGGCCAGGCATCCCGAATTTGACGGGAAATTCCTGGTTTCCCACCAGCTGTCAGGCAGATTTCGGGAAATTTAGCTCATGTCCCTGTTTTTAGAGAGGGCCAACTGAAAACGGTGGGAGGTGCCCTTTTATGTTTTCCAAAGCAGGGATAGTTATCAGCTGTTATAAGAAAGCAATTTAATTAACAGGCATGCCACTGACTTTAAAAATAGCATTTTATTTGTGTTCTTACTGCCTCTTCTGTAATTCTCTGCTGGGGAGCATTGTCATTCTGTGCGCTCCGTTGAAGCACAATTGTAGTCCTTCTATTTTTGTGAAATGTCCCGCTTTTTGGCTTTACAATTCTGGTCACCCTAGTCCTATGAGCAAATAAACTACGAATAAGCTGAAATAACGAGTCTTTAACGATTTCAAGTAGAAAAAATAAAAGGTAGATAAATATTAATGGAACACAGTGTAAAAACTACAAAAACTAGACACCAGTTAGATCGCAATCAGAGATCCAAAATTCAAGCACAATAACGTGATGGGTGAATAGAAAAGTGTTCTCAAGTGAAAAACAACGGATTGTCTGCGATCCTTACAAATCAATCAATCAATCAATCATGTCACTTATAAAGCGCACTACATACCCGCGAGGGTCTCAAGGCGCTGGGGGAAGAGGGGGGTGGTGCTGCTACTGATCGAAGAGCCAGGTCTTGAGGAGTCTTCTGAAGGCCAGTAGGTCTTGGGTCTGTCGGAGGTTGGTGGGGAGGGTGTTCCAGGTCTTGGCGGCGAGGTGGGAGAAGGATCTGCCGCCGGCGGTCGTTTTCTGGATGCGGGGGACTGTGGCGAGGGCGAGGCTGGTCGAGCGGAGCTGGCGGGTGGGGGTGTAGAAGCTGAGTCGTCTGTTGAGGTAGGCTGGTCCGGAGTTGTGGAGTGCTTTGTGTGCGTGGGTGAGGAGCTTGAAGGTTATCCTCTTGTTGACAGGGAGCCAGTGCAGGTCTCTCAGGTGGGGTGTGATGTGGCTGCGTCGGGGGATGTCGAGGATAAGACGTGCAGAGGCGTTCTGGATGCGTTGAAGCCGTCTCAGGAGCTTAGCCGTCGTTCCTGCGTAGAGGGCGTTTCCGTAGTCCAGCCTGCTGGTGACGAGGGCCTGGGTGACTGTTTTTCTTGTTTCGGTGGGGATCCACTTGAAGATCCTGCGGAGCATTCGGAGGATGTTGAAGCAGGATGAGGAAACGGCGTTGACCTGCTTAGTCATGGAGAGGGTGGGGTCGAGGATGACCCCTAGGTTGCGTACGTGGTCGGTGGGTGGCGGGGCTGTTCCCAGTGATGTTGGCCACCAGGAGTTGTCCCAGGCTGAAGGGTTGGAACCAAGGATGAGGACCTCCGTCTTGTCCGAGTTCAGCTTCAGGCGGCTGGTCCTCATCCATTCGGCGACGGCCTTCATTCCTTCGTGGAGGTGGGCTTTGGCGGTGTGAGGGTCTTTGGTGAGGGAGAGGATCAGCTGGGTGTCGTCGGCGTAGGAGATGATGTTGAGGTTGTGCTGTCGGGCGACGTGGGCGAGGGTGCCATGTAGATGTTGAACAGCGTTGGGCTGAGGGAGGAGCCTTGGGGTACGCCGCAGATGATCTTGGTGGCCTTGGATCGGAAGGGGGCGAGGCGGACGCTTTGTGTTCTGCCGGAAAGGAAGGATGTGGTCCAGTCCAGGGCCTTCTCTTGGATCCCGGCGTCGTGAAGGCGTGTTCGTAGTGTGTGGTGGCAGACCGTGTTGAAGGCGGCTGATAGGTCCAGGAGGATGAGGGCTGCTGTTTCTCCGTTGTCTAGCAGGGTCCTGATGTCATCGGTGGCGGCGATGAGGGCGGTTTCGGTGCTGTGGTTGCTGCGGAAGCCGGACTGGGAAGGGTCCAGGATGTTGTTCTCCTCGAGGTAGCGGGTCAGTTGTTTGTTGACAATTTTCTCGGTGACCTTCCCGGGGAACGGGAGCAGAGAGATGGGTCGGAAGTTCTTGAGGTCCTTGGGGTCTGCCTTGGGTTTTTTGAGTAAGGCGGTGATCTCGGCGTGCTTCCAGCTTTCCGGGGAAGGTTGCTGTCTCGAAGGAGATGTTGATTATTTTCCGGAGATGGGGCGCGATGGCTGTACTGGCTTTGTTGAAGATGTGGTGAGGGCACGGGTCTAGCGGTGAACCGGAGTGGATGGTGTTCATGATCTCGCTGGTGTCCTCGTCGTTGATGTTGGTCCAGGAGAGCAGGCGGTTGGTGGTTGTGGGGCAGTGGTCTCGGTGGTTGCCGGGGCGGTCGTGGTGTTGAAGCTGTCGTGGATGTCGGCGATTTTGCGGTGGAAGAAGGTGGCCAGTGAGTCGCACAGGTCTCGCGACGGCTGGATGTCGTTGGTGTTGGAGCTGGGGTTGGAGAGTTCCTTCACGATGTTGAAGAGCTCTTTGCTGTTGTGTGCGTTGTTGTCTAGGCGGTCTTTGAGTGAGGCCCTTTTGGCGGATCTGATGAGGTGATGGTGACTGCGGGTGGCGCTCTTGTGGGCGGCGTAGCTGTCCGCTGTCCGTTCGTGGAGCCAGATCTTCTCCAGTTTTCGGCATGTTCGTTTGGAGGCCTGGAGGTCTTCGGTGAACCAGGTGGCTTTCTTCCTGGTGTGGCTGTTGGGCGGATTCTTGAGCGGGGCGAGGGTGTTGGCGCAGTCGTCGATCCACTGTCTGAGGTTGCGGGCGGCGGTGTCGGGGTCGGAGGGTTCGGCGGGTGGGCTCGGGCGAGGTTGTGGTTAGCTGGTCTTCCGTGACTCTGCTCCAGCAGCGGCGAGGCATTTGTTCGGTGCGGTGGTGCGTGGTGGGCTTCCTGTAGGTGAAGTGGATGCAGTGGTGGTCAGTCCAGTGGGGTTCGGAGGTGTGGTTGAAGGAGATGTGTGGGCTTGAGGAAAAGATGGAGTCGAGCGTGTGGCCGTCGGCGTGGGTGGGTGTAGTCACGAGCTGTCTGAGTCCGAGGGTGGCGAGGTTGTCGATCAGGGTGGTGGAGTTGGTGTCCTTGTTGTTCTCGAGGTGGAAGTTCAGGTCCCCGAGGAGGATGTAGTCCGTGGAGGCGATGGCGTGTGTGCTGACGAAGTCAGCGATGGAATCGCTGAACTGTGGTCGGGGTCCGGGGGTCTGTAGATGAGGGTTCCTCTGAGGGTGGTGTTGGGATCGGTGTGGATCTGGAAGTGCATGTGTTCGGGCGGTGCTGAGGGTGTCGTCGGTGTTGGTTGAGACTCTGAGGGTGTTCCTGTGGACGATGGCGATGCCTCCTCCGACTCCGTTGGTGCGGTCCCTGCGGGTGATCTTGTATCCATCCGGGATGGCAATGGCGATGTCGGGGGCTGAAGCGGGATTCAGAAAGGTCTCCGTCAGGAATGCGACGTCTGGGGAGAGCACTACCCTTTATACCAACTCAATGTATGTAGTATGTCTCAGCGACTAATAATATAATTGACCCTTTACTACCTGCTATGATGTAGCGTTGGCAGATAATTCAAAATCGATAGTTCTCTTGATCTAAAGGAGTTAAAATGAGCAAATGAGTCATAGTTAGTCAAAATAAACAGGAGACTAAACAAAAGTTAATAACCTATAAAATCTCAAAAAGAAGTATCTCATTGGTCACTCTGAGGAACCTCCATTGAAATGAGGGTTACTTATGATCATTGACTCTTAATCCCATGCAAAATGCACAATGCAAACCATAATGGACAATTACCTAAAAGCTTAAACATTAAGCAATGAATATGGGTAAAACCAGTTATTCACTAGCCTTTGAAAATATTATGCTACTTAGAAAGCTAATACATTATAACAGGAAATGTAATTCTTCTTCTTTGTTAAATCCAGGAGTAAACGCTTGGAGTTTAAAAATCCAGAAACTCTCTCTCACACAAACGCTGCGTACGGTCCCCTCCTCTCCTATGCGATTACATTTATTACAGGATTTGGAGGGTTAAATCCCATAAACTTCCCTGATGTCAGTGTGTCGGACCTTTGAAGTGCCTCTGTTTACATCTTTCTTTGTGACAAACTGTTTTCCCAGCATGTTTACCTTAGTTTCCAAATTAGATATGTTCACTCAGTTCAAGGAATGTGGACCTAGAAATGCAGTCTCGGACACCCCCCAATTTGCATCTACAAACTGGAAGGACTTGAACTTAGCACAGTCAGTGTGCTACAGGTGTATGAATGACACGTCTCACTGAACCTCATTTGAATTTCCTGGGAGCCATTAGCAAAGGTTCAATAGGCACGTGTTCAGTAGTTCTCAGAATGCCGACGGTGGCAGATAATCGACAGGAAGTACAAACATAGTCAAACTTTTTTTTCATTTGTGAAGGTTGTTGACACACCAACAGTCAATATGTCTGGAGAAAAGTGTTTATAGAGGTTTGCTTGTGGTGTGTTTGTATGCAAGTTGGTTGATGACTGGGGGAGAGGTTGTGTTGATTGGGGATTCCGTTCTGTGGCATATGAATGTGATGGGCCCTTGAATGGTGGCAGTATGTTGATGTGCTTGCACTGATTTGTTGAATTGGGCCCTGTAGCTGTGTAGTGTAGCTCCTATTTCCCTAATAGGCTCTGCGCATTGGAATAATATCCCCTATAGGTTTGACATAGGACTACGGTCAGTATGTCCCTATCGAGTATATTAAACTTAATTACTTGTGCCAGCTAGCTCAGAGGCCACTAGAAACTCCTTGGATAACAAGAAGGAGTAGTTTCTGGCAGCCGCAAAACATGACAACTTTGTTTCCCTTTAGAATCAGAATGTGTCCCAGAGTCGTGGAAACAATAGATAACCGTTTCACTCAGCTCAATCGTGCATGCTTAGTTTTCCTCAAAGTTACACAGAAAGAATAGACGGGCGTTTCAATAAAAGATTTATTGAACAGTCTTGTTTCTCGTGTAAGTTATATGTGCTGTTATGATCACAAGACAGTATGCAAGATAAATAATGTACAGCGTAAGCAGTAGAAATAAATAGTACTGCGATAGCATTATCTTTAGTAGATATTCATTTACATAAATAACACAGACTAAAAATGCGAGTACTCATACGATGCGTTTCTAAGCTAGTTCTACCCCAATGTACCTAACCTAACCTAGGTGTAGGGAGAGGTATGAAGTAGGTGAAGTATTCCTTACTATGGTATACTAAGAGTATGTTACGCCTAGTATGCCTAGTATGCCAAGAGTCTTAGTATGCCAAGAGTCCCTCTAGGTTCTAGTCAGCTCCATACCTTAAGAATGAGAGAGGTGGGAATCTCTTGCCAGACTCGAACTCCAACACCCCGCAAGGGAAGTCAGATCACTGGAAGCTGGACTCTCTGCGTGCAGGGATGACAGCGTCTTCTCAGTGCGTCAGGCCGGGAAACGGGCTCCTCTGAAGTCGAGGTCTCCTCTAGTTTACAAGGGCTAGAGAAGGTATATTTATACCTGAGAGGTACCTCAGAATGTTAGCATTGACGTGAATCGGACAGCGGAAGACGTCATGATTGAACCCCTAAGGTATAATGGTTCATGCATAATAAATGAGTCCTTGAAGAAATCAATAGTCCTGTGCTAGGGAAACTCCCGAAGCCTAAGGGTCTGTTCTTCAAGAACTCGTTGTGACGTTAGGGTGGACGGATGTCGGAGACCATGCCTGTATTTGGAGTGCATGGTTTAATGCCTAAATAAGGACTGTGATTTTATGCCTATATAAGGGCAGTTCGAATTGTGCCTATATAAGGACATGATACAGTAAAGCCCGTGTATGGACACCCTAAGAGGAATACAACACCCACTCCACTTTCGTATGTACGATTATACTAAAATGCTAAACACTAAAATGCTAAACATTAAATCGAGTACCGCATATGTCTAAAACATTTCATAAAACCATTTAAAAGGCTGTTAAAAAAAACTTTTTAGAATGCAAAAGGTACTGTACATATGAAGCATTGCTTTTCATTTCAGGCATATAGATAAAATAAAAATACAATATAAATGAAATTTAGCAGTAATATTTACATTTGATAGAAAAACCAAAGTTATTTCATATCATGAAAAAATGAACAAACTTTTTAGACAAACAAGATGACAAAGTGTCTGTGGAAGTTCCGCTAAGTCTGTACTATAAGGCTAGTTCTACTTTAAGCAGATTGAAGTGCCATTTTAGTTCGAAAAATGGGAGAAAAAAAAAAATCAATTTTGGTAAGAGTTCCACGTTTTTGTAGAATGAAGGCCAAATTGTCACTGTATCTCTGGAATACTGCGGACTGAATCAGAGTCAGTTTACGGGTCTGGTGTAAACATGGGATCATCTATTTCTATAGACAAAACATCATCCACCGAAGTTGGTGTTAGTTGGAACACCTCGTGTAGTAGATTAATTGCACAGAGATGTGAAGCATCGCTTTCAGCATAGGTCGCCGCAGCAATGTTCGCGTCCGTTGTTACCTGTGTGCCTTTAGATCTTTCTCGTACCTCAGCAGCAGCCGGAAGCGTCTGTGAGATCTCAATGAATGCTGACATCAGGATTGGCAGCCTCTGGGGACAACACAGAGCATGGGCCGTTATAGGGTCCAGCAGAGTATCGATATCCGTTGGCGTATCCGATGGATATGTTAGACAGGTGTCCAACACGCATTCTACTCCGCATAGCAGGCATCGTAGAACAGGTAAGATGCAATTTTGCCAGATTGGTCTGAATGACAGGAACCACGTGGTATTAAGGTCCCGTAGACGAGTTATGCCCAAAAGCTGTACTATTTGCTCACTGCACTTTCGTTCAAGGAGAGCTTTCTCCATTTCGCTCGGAGTGATGTCTGCGAATAGGCTGGCCATAGCGTAATAGCAGGAAGAGAAATAGAATTCCGGCAACAAGTGCTAGAATTAATGGTATGCCACCAAACACCGAATGTGCAAAGTTCGGGATGATTCCGAGTATTGCCTGGAAAGGTGCTAACAGACCGTTACAGATGCACTTAAATACATGTACAATTCCTGTTGTATCAGACATGTTGAAGATATGTCCTATCATTTCCACGAAATGTATAGGGCAGTTTGTACGTATTAAAGTTTGTATCTCAGCCGAAGTCCTTGCAATTTGTAGATCATAGGTTTCTTTGGCCGAGGTCAAAGGCACTGTTTGTTGTAAAAGCATGGCTTTCATTCTGCTCAAAGTATCAAATCTTATAAAAGAGACGATCAGCGAAGGCCATAGAGGCGACTCCTGACTGTGTCTATTGGGGCAAACAATCCTTGCATACAGCAAGTGACCCTGGAGTTGACCGTTACTAGATATGGGATGCCTGGCAACATGCCACAGCAACTTTGATCATTCAACATGAGGTAACTCCCATTAGAAAGTTGTCCAAACGTTGGATTAATCACAGCAGCTGGTGTACCCTGCTGATGGCAAGACAAATTTGCCACAGAACCATTACAAGCCCCGTGTAAGGAAATGTCCTGACATATAAGCGAACCGCTTAGTGCACGTTTACAGTTTGTACCGCTCAAGAACACTTCACGATCCCCACTCCAACATCTATATGTATACGGTAAATCCCAAGATGTCTTAATGTATTCCTTACCCAACCTTTCATATTTGCCTGCTTGCATTTGTTTGAGGCAATACTGAAACTGAAAAGTAGTCACAGGTAGTGTGATTTTGCCATGAATAAGCCATTCTGTAGCTGGTTTTTCTGCCACTGTGAATGGTAACTTTTCCAGTTTTTCAATGCCCAGCACTGTATACCTCGCTCCTCTTTGTGCCAGTTCGATCTGTTTATCAGTGAGATTGTATTCTGCAAACAGAGCCGTTGTGTTGATAAAACGCCAAGGCACATAGCCCGCTCGCAAAGATTGCAGCGTCCAGCTTAATAACACAATAGAACGTAATTGAGATTGGCCTTGTTGTAACATCGCCAAATCTTGTTCCAGTATGTCGATAGCAGAGGATACAATGCCGTCCAGTGAATATATTCTGGAGGACAAAGTTGTTAACCCATTGTCGACCACAGAGAGTGTTTTCTCTAAATTAATACGATCAAGTTCACGTATTCGTTCTGCGGCCTCTATCTGTGACACCTTTCATGCTTCATTATAGGCAGCATAGATGCCGGCATATATGAAACATTTTTGACGCGGTTTTCTTGGTCCAAGCAAGAATTCCCTACGGTCTGCGTCTTCTTTAAGTAAGGATAAGTGTTGTTTCACATCCTGTAGTGTAGATTTCTGCAGCCAATCGAGGCATAATTTACCTACACTCTATGTTGTTACTACCCCCAGATGTTGTCTTTGGACATATCTTGGGTCTGGCCTATGAATAGTAAAGCCCTGAGTTTTATTCAGGAATCTTTCCTGACAGTTGTTCGTGTCTGTGGGCCAGATCAACCATTTTTTCCAATCAGGATTAGATCTGTTGAGTTGTAGTATATTGTCAACTGTAACCGCTGCCTGTGTATTGTTATCACTGGTAGGTGTTGGTACAGAAGGATTTTTCATCTCTTTGATCTAGGCTAATCCAAGACAAGACGTTTGTTGGACAGTTTCATTCAAAAACATTATTTGTTCAGGGATCATACAGGCTCTAAATAAAGCTTCTATCCCCTGCACTTTCCATTCTTTAGTACCCCAGACAGTTTTTGTGTCTATCATGTCTTTCCATAAGTCGAAACCCTGTCTAGACAGTTGGGCAATAAATGTTGCAGAATAAATCTGTTTTGTATTTGCTAACATAATTTTCAGTCCTGTTTTGTTTACATTTTTATAGTAAAATGTTTCTGGATCAGATGTATTATATCCTGAAAAATATGGAAACTTGTTAGCAAATATTTTTGATCTACTGTGTGGTGGTGTAGGACAATGCTCCCATTGGTTAAACATATACACATTTCTAGGGTATGCAGATTTATGCAAATAATGATGACCATAGTGGTTATAGCAATACAGCTTTTCATAGTCTGATGAACCCTCTAAATATTCATTTTTAGAAAATGCAGCAGATTTTTCTAGGTCAAACATTATGTCATTAACAGTCTCAAAGTCCCAATCATCAGAGTAGGCACTGGACGAAATGAGATCACTTAGTGAAATTTTAAACAAATGTGGAATGTTCACCTAGTGGAGTAGCAAGGAAGCCCAGGGTCCTACTGAAATCAAGGTAATTGACTCCCGCCTAAATTGTGTATTAAAAGACAGCCGGAAATTAGGTGCAATGGGTACGTCACACCTGACCCCTGGCGCCACTGTACCCGCTGCATTAATGACACCTGCGCTCCTTCCTCCCGCCACAAAACATCCTCTCGCGAGTGTTTGGAAGTCTCAGGCAGTAGAATAGAGCCGTGTGAGGACTGGGGTGCACCAGCAGAGCTGTAGAGATCAGGTTGTCTAAAGAGGAGAGGGGGGGGGGGGGGGTACGTTGCTGAGCTGTGTGCTGATTGGGTGCAACAGTGGCCCTGTGTACGTTTTAGGTGGCACAAGCACGGATCTCTGTGTAGGCCGAGGTGTAACGGCTGTGGTACGTTGGTATGGTTACGTCACGGTTGGGTGTTGTGTAAGGAGGGGGGCGGGTCATTGACGAAGCTGTCTCGTTTGGGGTTCGTGGGGTCCAGGGCGCGTGCGCAGTGCTCTCTATCAATATTGGGGCGCATTGGGGGAGCCGTGAGAGGAACCACGGCACTCTGACGGAGTCCTGCGGGGTTCGCGGTGCATGAAAGAGCTGTGTAAGGATCGGGGCGCGGTGATAACTGATTATCTCCTCTCGTGTGCGGTCTCTGCTAAATTACAGCCGCTGCCTGCGGATGCCTTGCCCACTATAAATCTGCCTGAGGTGCATCCTTTTATCCAAGGGAGAAGAGAGAGAGAAAAAACGAGCTCTTAAAACGTTCCCAGATGAAAGGCGCGTCAGGCTGAGATATAACCGATAGCGGCGGTAATGAAGAGACAGGCCGGGGCCTGGCTGGTAGCGTGTAATCATAAATCAATAAATTAGTGAAAACTCTTTCCAATATGAGTTTCATATATATTTGCACCTGTCCCTTCTCAGGGTGTACAGGGCGTGAATGTACGCCCCCGCGGATGGGTGGGCAGGGGAGACATGGCTAGAATAGAATGCGGGGCAAGCACGTAGGGACCGGGCCTTCCTGTCATCAGAGGTCTTCAGTGACCCGTTCAGCGACCGAGACAGGAGGGGAAATGGAAAAATTTCCGATGCTGATTAAAAAGTAGCACTCTGTACAGAACTCCTGAGAGCTGTGAGAACATAACACATATTATATCGAACTGAATGCGTGGATGGGCAATGGATATTGACTACGAGCAGTCATTCATGTGGGGTCCCTTTAGTTCCCGCGCAGTGCTCACTGAAGGCTCCGAATAATTGGGTAAGGGTGCCTTTTGATGCCTGGAGTCGCCGAACGCTGTTGCGCTATAATGTCCGAAGCCTCTCATTTCTCGAGCTCTGTGATTCCATTCCATCACTGCGTGCCACGTCGTTGTGCTGCTTTAAGGCAGTGCTTTGTTTTTGTTTATCCACTTTGATATAGCGCTAATCCGGTCTGTGGGCATTGGAACGCTTTATGTGAGCACCTGTTACATTAACACAAGTTTGGGTTCTTTTACTTTTTTAAATATGGGGACATTAAGTGACTAGCCCCGAATCACAAGAAGTTGAGCCGACACCGGTACTCGAAATTGGTTCCCCAGTTCAAAGTTTGCAGGGCTAGCTAGCACAGTGCCACATGCTCTACTCTACATGCAATTACTCAGTCGTTCCTCGAGTCTGTGAATGCCCCTTGCCCTAATGGTCCTTACCTTACTCAAAAATCTGTCTCTTGTTTGGATTTGTCAATTTGATCTTCATTTTCAAAAATGTTCTGTGTTGCTCAGGCCAGTAACCAAAGTCAACGTAAAAAGGAGTCAGGAACCAACCTAGCAAGACGACTGAATTAGCCAGGTTTTATTTCCTCCAAACTGGTTTTCAAATCGTTTCGCTGGTCATGATAGCCTAAGCCGTGAATTGTGGTTCGCTATGACCAGGACCACTGGAATTCTGCGTTTTCCGCATAATTATGAATTTGCCGCATTTGCAACACAATCCATGCTCGCCTGAATAAACTGCAGAGTTCACCCAAAAAGTGTTTCTATTGCAAACGAATCAAAACCAACTAAAAACTTGTTGCCACATGGTGCGCTCAGTGAAAGGCCCTGTGCAAAGGTTGACTGATCACCATTCTGTTGCTTATTTCTGCATTAGTGTCAAAGCGGTACTGATGAGATGAAACCTGTGATTAGATAGTATTAACGTGTAAAAATGCCCAAATTATGCGGTAATACTCAGACAATATGTGTCACATTAAGCCGCATAATTTGACTTTTCTTGCATCAGCCTTGCTGCATAATTAGGTACCCTCACCTCCTCATAATTCCAGTGGCCTTGGCTATGATTTCACAAGCGAGGGGAACATTCTAAGGACAAAGTATTCACAAGGTTCTTTTAAAAACCTGGGTCTGAACGTTTATTAGTTGGGGGAACAAAACAAAACTTTTAAATACATTTGAATATATTTAAATACATTTTAAACCATCGGTAAAACATAGAGATGGGCACTTGGATTGGTTTGACTTCAAACCGAAAAGCGATTTATTATGTCATCGGGGGCTATTGCTCAGGTCAACTCACTACTGACTTAACCCAGCCCATGGCAGAGACAACCACCAGAAATAAGTTCATTAGATGGGTTCCGGAGTAGCGTGCTACTCACTGAAAAAGCGCCTTAACACCTCATCAGGGGTAACAAGCGCTATATAAATGGAAACCTTTTCTCCTCTTCTTTCCCTCTCCACTAGCCTACTCAATCCAAATAATATCCACCACTCAAATTACTTTCATAATTCACTATACTAATTCACCACTAATCCTTTATGGGTTCTGGGGTAGCGTGCTACTCCCGAAAAAACGCTTCGGCTCCTCGTCAGGGGTAGCAAGCGCTATATAATTGCAATCACAATACAATACACAATAAGATGGCTTTAATTCTTAGGGCAGGGGGTTAACACATCGTTTAGCTTCTGTTTCAATGTTCCTGTCCCGTGTCTATTTTTTTTTTTGTATTCTTTTTTTGTACTTTTATCTGTTTGTTGTTTTATATTTTTTTCTGTAAGATTTTAATTAGCCAGCATTAAAGTGCAAACAATCTGTTCAATAAGTCGCTAAATGTCCAGCAAGTGTGATAATCTCCCGGAACGTCCGACCTCCATCATTCCTTATGTCACTAGATGTTGTGAAGGTGACTCCGAAAGTCACTGAATGTGCTGTTTGTGTAAAGCATGTCCCGAAAGCTCTGTCCCTTGCACTCATTAAGTCGTCGAATGCCATGTTTCTGTCATGAAGTCACTCAATGTCCTGTCACTGTGATTTATCAACTCACTGTTTTTCCTCAGGTCACTGAATCTTCAGCACTCTGATTCCCCAATCGTGGGTGCCGCTTCTCGCCCAGTCCGCGCACATGGTTTTCACCAGGTCACTAAATCCTCGTGATTTGTGATTCCTAGATCCGGGGACTGGACTCTGCGATAGCGCAGGTCACTAGTCCCCGCCTAGCAGGTTTAATATACTCTGGTCACTGAATGCAAAGGCTGATTCCTTGTGTCCCTGAAAGTCCTTGCAGGGACACAAGGAAGCAAGTAGCAAGCTGTGATCCTTAGGGTCGCTTAATGCTCTCGCTTTATGATTCCTCTGGCCACTGAACGTCCAGGCTCCCTGGTTACTGAGTAGCCCAGCTCTGCCGTACCTCTGTTTCTGTCCATATAATTTGCCACATAATTCTCCGACTCACTGAAGTCTAACG
This sequence comes from Calotriton arnoldi, assembly GCA_963921515.1. NCBI lineage: Eukaryota > Metazoa > Chordata > Amphibia > Caudata > Salamandridae > Calotriton > Calotriton arnoldi. The sequence continues at coordinate 3,306,085 of CAWUFW010000366.1, read as the reverse complement.
CGAGAGAGCTCCTCGTTTACCATGACCCCCCCCCACACGCACCGCATCCAAAGAGAAGACCCGTTACTTTACCCCCCCCTTGCCACTGTGTATTATTATGTCCAACGTTTATTTGAAAGATACCGAATTTCTTAGTAGCAACGCCATTTTCTGTTAAATGTATGAATCACACCTATGGATATAGCGGACTTCTTGTCCGCGTGCTTTGGACCCGGAGGCTGTAAGGCCAGTTCCGGGGTATGCTCCCCTCGCGTCTGTGTAAGGACGGTATGTGTGGTAATGTTAAACGTGCTTCGGACTCGGAGGCTGTAAGGCCAGTTCCGAGGTATGCTCCATTCGCCCCTGTGTAAGGACGGTGTGGTACTGGTATTATTAAACGTGCTTCGGGCCCGGAGGCTGTAAGGCCAGTTCCGGGGTATGCACCCTTCCCGCCTGTGTAAGGACGGGGTAGTAATGTTAAACGTACTTCGGACCCGGAGGCTGTAAGGCCAGTTCCGGGGTATGCTCCCCTGGCGGCTGGCGCCTGTCTAAGGACGGTATGTGTGGTATTATTAAACGTGCTTCGGGCCCAGAGGCTGTAAGGCCAGTTCCGGGGTATGCTCCCCTCGCGCCTGTGTAAGGACGGGGTAGTAATGTTAAACGTGCTTCGGACCCGGAGGCTGTAAGGCCAGTTCCGGGCTATGCTCCCCTCGCGCCTGTGTAAGGACATACCGTCCTTACACAGGCGCGAGGGGAGCATACCCCGGTAATGTGGTAATGTTAAACGTGCTTCGGACCCGGAGGCTGTAAGGCTAGTTCTGGGGTATGCGCCCCTCGCGCCTGTGTAAGGACGGTATGTGTGGTATTATTAAACGTGCTTCGGGCCCAGAGGCTGTAAGGCCAGTTCCGGGGTATGCTCCCCTCGCGCCTGTGTAAGGACGGGGTAGTAATGTTAAACGTGCTTCGGACCCGGAGGCTGTAAGGCCAGTTCCGGGGTATGCTCCCCTCCGCCTGTGTAAGGACGGGGTAGTAATGTTAAACGTGCTTCGGGCCCAGAGGCTGTAAGGCCAGTTCCGGGGTATGCTCCCCTCGCGCCTGTGTAAGGACGGGGTAGTAATGTTAAACGTGTTTCGGACCCGGAGGCTGTAAGGCCAGTTCCGGGGTATGCTCCCTCGCGCCTGTGTAAGGAGGTATGTGTGGTATTATTAAACGTGCTTCGGGCCCAGAGGGTGTAAGGCCAGTTCCGGGCTATGCTCCCCTCGCGCCTGTGTAAGGACATACCGTCCTTACACAGGCGCGAGGGGAGCATACCCCGGTAATGTGGTAATGTTAAACGTGCCTCGGACCCGGAGGCTGTAAGTCCAGTTCTGGGGTATGCTCCCCTTGCGCCTGTGTAAGGACAGTGTGGGAATGTTAAACGTCCTTCGGGCTCGGAGGCTGTAAGGCCAGTTCGTGGTATGGCACCCCTCGCGCCTGTGTAAGGACGGGGTGGTAATGTTAAACAATCCTGCAGCCTCTCGTGAGAAACCCGTACTTTTAGAGAGATATGTGGATCCCTCGTCAACCATTTGGTGCGCGAGCTCATGAAGAATCCGTCCACTTGCAATTGAAATTTGCAACATTTTCAAAATAATCCTGATCACGTTGTCGAGAATTCTGAACGTTTTTTCCCCCACAAAGATTATGCGCTCTTTGAAGGGGCCTCTACCCAATGTATGGATTGGTCGAATGTCCAGAAGTACTTTTCTCACTTGTCCGATGACCTGCGCGCACTCTCAACAGCAGTATATGCTGTGTGAAAGTATATGAAGGCGGTGTTAACGCTGAAAGAGGAGAACGACAGCTCACCACAACAGTTCGACCACCTTCCATTATGAGCCGAACCAAACATCTGGAAGTCCTTCCACTACAGCGTCAGGTTCGGTCCTCGGATCAACATTTGGAATAACATTTTTAGTAACACTATCATAATAGCCCCCCCATTGAGTCACAGCGCATGGTAAGGCACATACACTGACACATGTCACTGTTTAATATCTGTAATATAAAAGGGGCCTTGCCAAGCCATCCAGGTGGCCTCCTGGGACCTCCACGTAGCTCAGCCAGGAGAGACAAACGCACTTTAGGCGCACTTCGGCACTTTTTACATGTGGATTTTAGATAAATGTATTTGCCATAGGCATAAAGATCAATTTTATCCTTCTTAACTACGTAACTTTTTATACTGCAGAAATGTGTATATATATATATATATATATATATATATATATATATATATATATATATATATATATATGATGCAATGGTTTTATTGTAATGATTTTAAGTAATTGTACAATAAAGATTTCTATTCTATTCTCACCAGCAGTGCGTTTTCTGTAGAGCTATCTTTCTCTTTTTCTGCACACCTTTCTGAATTCCTTTAAACGGAATTTTACACAATCTTTCCAGCTGCCACAACGGAAATAAAGGAAACATAGCGCAGAGGTCTCGAGAGTCGTGTTTTTATTCCATGGCTCAACGAGCGAAGAAACGCCCCTTTCTAAGTAAAGGCAACTCCTCTCACATCCTTCCAATGTGGATACGTTTGTTAAACTGGGTGCTAGTAAAGCCTGTCACAGCCTATAAAGGACAATGCGCTATAAAACAAAACGAATTATCTTTGAGCCATTTATTGGACCAACGAAAGTGGTAGCAGAGAGGACCGCTTACGGTGCCTGGGTGCCAAGAAGCATGTGGTGCTTTTTTAATGTCGGAATCCAAACGTTTTTAACTTACATCAAGAAACGCATAGATTGTTCATAGAGAGACCTTCCCGTATTTTTGTACTCGCAGCTGATGACTGCAGTGATCTGGAGTTCACAGTTACAACCACGACAAGGCGGGCCGAGCCTTTCATTCTTCCGTGGCCGGTACGTTGAGTACCGTTCTCCTGGATAATGACAACTGATGTTATTTACAGCGCCTAGAAGTGGCAGAAATGCGTTATGTAGGGCTGAATAAAAAATTATTTTTCATGATTTACTTTTCAGATGAACGAGTCCCGAGTTTTCTTGGACTTAACGCAGCCTCTGATAGCGGGTGAGCACTGCAGACGCAGAAGGGAATAAGGATGGCTCAAATAAATAAATAAATAAAACACTTTCTGCAGAAATGAGCAGCACTCAGGGGATTGCTCAGATCTGCTCTCCTTACGTCCAAGTCAAGAAGCTATTTTCCGTTGTGGTCAACTCTTCAAAACTCGTGTAAACGAAATCTCCGAGTAGTATTCGTCTTATGCTTTTCCGAAGTCATTAACCCTTAGAGATCAGCCGTATCCAACTGATTTTCCTTGTGACTGCGACGGTATTAATTCTCGCCCCTTTCCTTCTTTAACCCCCCGCCTATTTTTATTTTTATTGTTTTCCCTTCCTCTGTTATCACCTTTATATTAGCCTTTTTCGTTTTCCTTCGATTTGTGTTTATTCCTGCACGTTTCTGTTCCCTTTGCTTTATCCTGTGATCTTTCCAATTTCCATTTTTTACTATTGAGTATTTTTATTTTATACTTTTGCACTAAATACAAGACTTGCATTAATTTTAAATGACTATTCACACATAGGGCCAGATGTAGGAAGCGAAATAGCGATCGCAAACGCTGAAATTCGCAGAATTTCAACGTTTGCGACCGCAAAATAGCCCTGTGCAATGTAAGTAGGAAAAACCTACTCGCAAAATAAGGAATTCTGCGATTCCCTATTTTGCGACTGCCTTTAAGGAATCGCAAATTGCGATTTCCTTAAATGCAATGCAGGAAGCCCAGAAAGTCTGCGATTTGGGCTTAATGAATCGCAAATTACCACCAACTTCAAGTTGGTGGTAATTTCTAATTTCTTTGAAAAATTCACTTTTTGCATTTTTCAAAGTGCCATGTGGCGCACATACATGCCAAGGGCATGTATTTGCGCCACATGTTCACACATACATATTTCAGGGGTGCAACAGGGTGTCCTTTTGACACCCTTGCACCCTTGAAAATGCATTCGCAATTTGCGAGTACCTAATGTGTACTCGCAAATTGCGAATATCTTCCCATTCATTCCTATGGGCCTCTAGGCCCATAGGAATGAATGGGAAGGTATTCCTTAATTGCGAATCGCAATTTGCAATTCGCATTTAAGGAATATTAAGGAATCGCAATTAATATTGCGATTCCTACCTACATTCCATTTTGCGAGTCCTTAATAGCAATTCGCTAAAAATCGCTATTAAGGACTCGCAGAAATGGGTTTACCTACATCTGGCCCATAGTCTTTAATATCTTACATATATAAGACAATGGGAAAAATCAGCATCGTATTTCACAAATATTCCAAATTATAACGTGATGTTTAATTAGTGCAGTATGCGGTCATGAGAAAATCCAAAGTAAGTCTGCCACAAAACCTCTTGTTTACCTATGCACTCCGACTCTTCACATAAAACATCATTTTCTGAATAGGGCACAAGAGTATTTCAATTGTATCTATCTAGTTTGTCTGCACTTTGGCGTCTTCGTTCCTCTTTCATTTTTTTGTGTCAGTTTCCGTTGTGTTCTTTGTTTTCCTTATCAACATTTTTGGGAGTTTCCACAGTTCTTTACTTAGACCACTTTATCTATTTCTTTTTATTGCCATTTCATACTCTGTGAGAATTAGGAAACTCATTTTGCTATTTATGATTGTGTTTTAGGGTGCAAGGCATAGGGGCTGGTATCCTGTAAAAAGTGTATCTTTATAGCCCATTTCGGTCATATGCAGGTTCTCGTCGCCACCCAGTTATATAATGCTTAAATTACTTACCAGTAATTTCATTACTCTGAGTACAAACCTTCTCATTCCGAGCATTACAAACTGAGGTGCCATTGCCTCCATAAACAGATATTAGTGGGCCCAAAACGACTTCCTCCCTCCCTCCTTATGCTTCCCCTTTCCGCACTCTGCCTGTAGACTGTGAAGCTATAACACTTTACACTCATTCCTTCCTCCCCATAATCATTTGATCAAACATCTAGGAAGAAAGGGAGGGAAGCAAAGATTGGAACAAGAAGGTTTGAACTCTGAGTAATAGAATTACCAGTAAGTAATTTAAGCATTACCTCTTCGTCCCCATCCTCTTTCCTCTCATTACAAAAGTGAGGAGTACTCAAGCTAAATCATCAAATGATTATTAATAAAAAATGGACCACAAATAACCTATATTTCTGCAGGAACACATTTATTTTTCTACTATTTCACTTCATAGCAGACAAAACTTTAACAGCAAAAACATAATTCTGACAGCTAACATTATCAATCCTGTAATGTTTCACAAAAGTTGAATGATTCTAACGGGAAGTTGCCCTACAAATTTCTCTTAAGGAAGCACCCTGGAACTCCGCCCAGGACTTGTGGTTGATCTCCCTAAACGCCAATCGGAGGAGAAATTCCCTGTATCTGATACACTAGGACAATTGTAGATTTAAGCCACCTGTTTAATGTTCCAGGAGAGGAATGACCACCTTTGTTTGTTGCAGCAACAAACATTCGTAAAGTCAATAGGTCTCGCCTATGCATGAGCTCCTGGCATTGCCAATGTGTTTTAGCCATGTTGTATACCAGTGTGTCTGCTGTTCAGCATGGCTTAAAGGTAGTGGCATAGAAGAGAGTGGAATTGCGAAGAGTAGAGTAGAGTGTTGTAGAGTGGAGAGGCATAGAGTGTCGTCTATTGGAGTGGCATAGAGTGGAGCCGCATAGAGTGGCATACAGTGGAGTGGGTAGAGCAGAGTGGACTGGTATAGAGTGCACTGGCGTAGAGTGTTACAGAGTATAGTGGTATAGCGTGCAGTGGTGTACAGTGCAGTGGCATAGAATTCAGTGACACTGACTGCAATGGCATAGATTAGAGTGTTGCATATTAGAGTGCAGTGGCGTAGAGTGTAGCGGAGTAGAGTGGAATGGTGTAAAGTAGAGTAGTGTAGAGTACAGTGGCACAGAATGCAGTGGAGCAGAGTAAAATATAGTGCCTTACAGTGCAGTGACATGGAGTGGAGTGTTCAGAGTGCAGTGGCATAGAGTGGAGTGCCGCAGAGTGCAGCTGCTTAGAGTGGAGTGCTTCAGAGTAGAGTGGGTAGAGTGCATTTGCATAAAATGCAGTAGTACAGAGTAGAGTGGCATAGAGTTCAGTGGTGTAGAGTGCAGTGTTGTAGAGTAGAGTGTCGTGGTGTAGAGTGGCATAGAGTGAAGTGGTGTAGAGAGCAGTGAGTGGTGTTGAGTAGAGTGACGTAGAGAGCAGTGGTGTGTAGTACAGTGGTGCAGAGTAGAGTGCAGTGGCAGAGAGTGCTGCCGAGTAGAGTGCAGTGGCGTGGAGTGGCATAGAGTAGAATGCACTGGTGTAGCATGCATTGGCGTAGAGTGTTGCAGAGTATAGTGGCGTAGAGTACAGTGGCATACAGTGCAGCAGCACAGAATTCATCAGTGTACAATGCAGCATTATAGAAATGCAGTGGCGTAGATTAGAGTGGTGCATAGTAGAGTGAGTGGTGCAGACTGGAGTAGAGCAGAGTAAAGTGGCATGGAGTACAGTAGAGTGGGATATAGAGGTGCAGAGTGGAGTGGCGTAGGGTGCAGTGGTGCAGAGGGGAGTGGCGTAGGGAGAGTGGTGTAGAGTGGAGCATGTTAGGGTGCGGTGGTGTAGAGTGGAGTGATGCAGAGTGCAGTGGCCTACAGCGCAGGGTTGTACGACAGAACAACGTAGGGAAATAGATCACAAGCCTTAACCACGCATTTTTTACCACACATGTTTTTACAACGTGTATGTTTTTACAACAGATGACATTAGCATACATTGCTTATTCATTTAAAAACAATGTATTTGTGGGGCAGACCCCCCACAGCTTACCTTATATGTGTGGTAAAGGCATCTGTTGCAAAAACATACACATTGTAAAAACATGCTTGCTTAAAAATGCGTGGTAAATTCACAACATGGTAAAAACCTCATTGTAAAGGCTGTTTCTCATAGTGCAGTGATGCAGAGTAGAGTGGCGTAGATTGTATTCGCATATAGTGCAGTAGTGCAGAGTAGAGTGGCATAAAACGCATTGGCATAGAGAGCAGTGGCATAGAGTAAAGTGGTGTAGAGGAGAGTGCAGTTGCGTAAAGTTCAGTGACGTAGAGTACAGTTGTATAGAGTGCAGTGGCGTAGAGTGCAGTGGCATAGAGTGGAGTGGCACAGAGTGGAGTAAAGTGGCATAGAGTGCAGTGGCATAGAGTAGATTGTTTCAGAGTAAAGTGAAGTGGCGTTGAGTGGAGTGGTGAAGGGTAGAGTGTAATGGCATAGAGTAAAGTGGTGTAGAGTGCAGTGATATAGAGTGCAGTGGTACAGAGTATATTAGAGTGGCGTATAGTGGATTGACGTCGAGTGAAGGGGCGTTGAATTGAGTGCTATAGAGTAAAGTACATTGACATAGAGTGTATTGGCATATGATATGTGATGTTCCCATCATTTGTAAAGCGCAAAACAACTCACTCCTGAAGGAGTGTCCTGGCACTGGGCAGACTGAAGCAGAGAAGAAGAGCCATTTTTCAGCATTTTTTGAAGTTTCCATAGTCTGAACAAAAACAAATGTGGTGTGGGAGACAGTTCCAGTAGTGAGGGGCCAGATAGGAAAAAGAGCGACCCCCAGGCCTTGAGGTTGGAATGCGGTGAGGTCTTAGAAAGGCTTTGTCCATGGATCTCAGGTTTCCAGTGGGGTGATACCAGGAGAGTCTAGCTTGGAGATAAGATAGGACATTTCTTACAAGAGATTTATGGATAAGTGTAGTAATCACTCTGGAGACAGATGAGTGAAAAGAAACTCCTTTATTCACTGTAACCCACAGCTCCCTGGAGTCTCAACTGACCCAAGGCCCAATGACAGGTTTGAATCCTAACATTCCATTAGAACTATACTTATGTCACAATACAGTCCACTGAATGATGAATACTGCATTTCCTTTCTTTACAAATAAGTTAAACCTACCATATGCATAACAAAAGAAATTAAGAAATGTTGTACTGTATGAATATTCTCTAAAAATCATGTTTAACAACTACACTAGTTAATATCCCAGTTTACGAAAAAATATTTCAAATAATAACTTAACGAATATTTACATAACTTGAAAAAATACATCATGAAAAAAACAAATATAAAATAACGTAACACAAAATTGAATATGACAACATACGCTTCTAAAATGTGCATTCTGCTGACTACAGTAATTACCCGTGAGCCCTTCAGGACCCTCTATTCTGAATGTGACTTGATCCGGCAATTTGTATACTCTTGACAAATTCCGCCAATCCTTCCCTTTGATCCTGACCACATTGCAAGACATAGAATCCACCCTCACAGGTCGACAACATTTAGATAAACCTTCAGACACTTTGTATGTGTGCTTAATTCCAATCCAATCACCCACTTGCAATTTGGGTCTACTACTTTTTGTGTAATCACCCTACTTTCTTTCTCTCCCTTTCTGTCCAACACTTCTTTGGGATTGGTCTTGAAATCCATATTCTTCTCAGGAGCAACTCCTAAACCCCACTTCTCATCCAAGCAGGATACATTTCGAACACATCTATTCTCCCTCTCAACATCTCAAACAGACTCTTTCCAGAAATGCTGTTGGGTGTGGTGCGTTGTGCCCAAAATATACTTTGTACCGCCTTCATGACAACCATCCTACAATGCACTGCCCATTGTGCACACTCATCCAACATATGTTTCATTCGTTCCACAAAACCATTTGCTTGAGGATGATAAAGAGCAACTCTGCGATGAACAATATTATATTGCCTGAGAAATTCACTAATTTCCTTAAAAACAAATTGTACTCCATTCTCCGATACTATTTCTCTCTGAAAACCTTCCCTGGCAAATATGTTTTGGAAAAACTTAACAACCCCATCTGTGTTAGAATCTGTCATAAACTGAAGCTCCCACAATTTTATGTAGTAGTCTGCTACCACCTCAGCAAATTTGTATTTGCTTGGCAAAACATGGATGGCCCAATGAAATCTACTGCTAGTTTCATTCATGGTCCCTCAGATAATACCACTCGTTGACATGGAGGAGTATATGTTTTTATCACCTTATCACTGGTACAGCAAATCACACACCTTTAAATCACTTCAGATATTTGAGCATCCATCGATGGCCACCAGAAGACACTGCTGATTCGCCTTTTCATAATGGTTTGGCCAAGATGACCTTTGTGAGACCTGGCATCTTTGGTGTGTTTTTCCCATGTCTTTTTGCTTCTGACCTCCTGTTATTGACTGTGAGCTGCATTTCGTTTATGCTGGTTTTAGCACTCTGGGCACTTTACCACTGCTGGTTAGTGCTAAAATGCATGTGCTCCCAGTCTAAATTGTGATTGGGATTGGTTATCCATCATTGGCATGTTTGATTTACTGGTATGATCCTAGTAAACTGCACTGTGTGTGCCCAGGGCCTGTAATTCAAATGCTACCAGTGGCCCTGCAGCAGTGATTGTGCCACCCACATGAGTAGCCCTGCAACCACCTCTCAGACCTGCCCCTACAGTGTCTGTGTGTGCAGTTTTAAACTGCCATGTCGACCTTACAAGTGCACCCACTTGCCAGGCCCAAACCTTCCCTTTTACTACATGTTAGGGCACCCCTAAGGTAGGCCCAAGGTAGCCCCATAGGCAGGGTGCAGTGTATTTGAAAGGTAGGACATGTACTCGTATGTTTTACATGTCCTGATAGTGAAATACTGTACATTTTATTTTTCACTATTGCAAGGACTATCTCTCCTACAGGCTATCATTGGAGCTGCCTTGTAACCTCTTACAAGTGTAAGTTCCACTTGGAAAGAGATAGAGATTTGGAGTTTGGGGTCCCTGACCTCACAATTTAAAAATACATCTTTTAGTGAAGTTGGTTTTTAAATCGCGTGTTTGAAAATGCCGCTTTTAGAAAATGGGCATTTTCTTGCTTTACCATTCTGTGCCTCCACCCTACTGTAGTGTGTCTGGAGCCAGGTCAGGGGAAGGCAGGGTCTTGTGCACTACAAAGACTTTCCTTTAAAGTTTGGCTACTTAAAAGGCAGAAACTGGTATAAGTATTGGGGCTGTGACATATTAACTTCAGAACACTCCTGGACGAAGAGGAGAATCTGCCAAGAAGAAGAGCTGCAGAAGCCAAAGGAGGGGGACTGTCACTCTGCTTGTTGCTGTGTTGGACTGGCCTGCTGCTTGCTGCTTCTGTATTGGGCATTGAAAGGACTTGATTTTGCTTTCTGCATCCTGTTTGCCAAGGTTCTCCAAGGACTTGCTCGTGCTTGCCTCCTGTTAAGAAGTCTCAGGGCCATCAAAGACTTCACCTGCAGCCCCTGATCTCCTCTACTGGGAGTTCTGACCTGCCAAGTGATGCCATTTCCAGTTCTGGGTCCTTGGAGGTGGCTTTGCTGCAAAGAACTGAAGAAAATCCACGCATCGACCATCAGCACCCGTTTTCCTGCCGCGGCAATGCTGTGCAGTGGAGAAACCAATGCATCGCTGTGGTGCGGGCGAAGAATCGATGCAGCGCCTGCCGTGCGGCTGAAAGATCACTGCAGCCCGAGTCCCGAGAACTGTGTCACCGAAGCCTGTGGCACCCGCTCTGACTCCTACGCAGGCCCTGCTGTGCGGCTGAAGAAATCGACGCATCACCTGCTTCGCGCCTGGAAAATTGACGCAATGCCTGTTTCGCTGCATCAACTGAGCGAGTCTGGATTTTCAATGCATCACACCTGTGCACCAAGTTCTTCATCGACGTTGTCCAGCAGTAAGGAACCGACGCCGCGTGTCCAGAAACTGATGCTTCAACTCCCTTGGCAGTAAGGAACTGACGCATCCCCTCCCCTGGGAGTAAGGAACGGACGCATGGCTTTGCTTTTCAGGCACCTCACGTCTACTGCGCCTGTTTTTGTCTTTGATTTTGACGCATCCTAGGTAATTTGTGTTAAAGTGATGCATCCATAGTTTTCTATGGACTGAACTATTTTGAACCTTTTACAAGTTATAGCTTTCTTTGTGTATGTTGGATTTTTGTTGTTTTGGTCTTGTTTTATTCAGATAAATATTGGTTATTTTTCTAAACTGGTGTGATGTCATTTTGTAATGTTTTCATTGTGGTGCTTTGTGTGTGTGTACAAATGCTTTACACATTGCGCCTCTGAGATAAGCCTGACTACTCATGCCAAACTGCCAAGGGGTGAGCAGGAGTTATCTTGAGTGTATAACTCCCTCACCCGGACTAGAATAAGGGTCCCTACTTGGACAGGGTGCAAACCACTGCCACCCAGAGACCCCCATTTCTAACACTGTTGATCAGCAGTGAGGATAGAATTTGTGTTTGTACTTTGCATACAGTGATTGGTGTACACTACTACCATATTGCAGAGCACTACGCAACCACATACTGGTTTTTAATTTTTCTCTTTATTGTAACTCTTAGGTTTTTCAATCCCCTATTGTGGCTCAGTCTGGGGAGCCATCAGTTTTACCTGCCGATTTTGTGTTTGAGGAGGAGAAACTGGATTTTTATACAGCGCCTCAACTTAAAAGTATTCGCAAGGAATTTAGATGTTCTATTAGAGGTCTCATGAGAAAGGAAGAGCTGCAAAATGCGCTGAGGGCCTGGTTGGCAGCCAAAAGGCTGGCAGGCATAATGAGAAAAATAATGTGGAGATGGAGGACCAGAACCTGCCTGAGGATTGTGTGGATCAGCATCTGCCTGGGGGAGGGACCACTCTCCAGGGCTGGCAGCAGTGCGTCCTCTGGAAGCCTGTCCCCAGAGGAGCTGGAAGACAGGCGGTAAGCTGCAAAGTACCAGCTGTAAAAGCTGAAACTGGAGCATGAAAGGGAACTCTATTTGAAGCTAGCTAAACTTGAGAAGGAGGCAGAGAAGGATGCCTTTGCCATGGAAAAGAGAAATATGATTCTGGCTCAGGAGCTGAGCTTAAAGCAGTTGGACTACAAGACCAAGTCCAGCACAGATGGTGGCAGCATTTCATCCATGCAATCTGAGAGAATGTGCATTTGCCAAAGCATATTGGGAAAGAGTACGTCAAGGGGGATGATATCCAGAGGTTGTTTCAAGGTTATGAGGCAGTGCTTCACATGAATGGGGTCCCTGAGAAGCACTGGGGGGCAGGCATATGGAATCCCTTCACAGTGGAGGGAAGGGATACATTGCTGGCCCTAGGGGATTCACCTGCACTCACCTACCCCGAGATGAAGGCAGCCTTACTTAGCCAGTATGGTCTTACCCATGAGAAGTACAGGGATCAGTTTAGGTAGAGTAAGAAACTTGATTTCCAAACATGGTTTGAGTGTGTGGATTCTTTTTGCAGATCGCTGGATGGTCGGGTGAAGGGCAGTAATGTGACAGATTACCAGGGGCTGTACAATTTGATTGTGTAGGAGCACTTGTCTGATCTGTTTTTTCCTGAGCTGCGCCAGCACCTGATGGACAGCAAGCTTCCTGACCCCAGGAAGCTTGCTCAGGAGGCGGACCGCTGGGTGAGTACCACGGTCCACAGGAAGGTGCATGGGGCAGACTCTGCCAAAGGTGGGCAGGGTCCCTATCAGAAGAGGGGGGAGACAAGGGTAAAGACCAAGAGTTCTCTAAAAGGCCCCAATCTAGTCCCAGGGTAAAGATTCCCGTCCCCCAGGTGATAAGAAACCATGGAACTCTTCAGGGAAACCTAGAGAGAGGGGTCCCAGGAAATGTTGTGCTTGTGATCAGAAGAGCCATATGCGAGGGGACCCCAAGTGTCCCAAGTGGGCACAGCCCCCACTGGTGGGCAGTCATGGGTGATGGCTTGTGTGGCGCTTCGAAAGGGTGTGGGGACCCAGCTGAGATGACTCGTCTCACTAAGGGACTACTGCTGGATAACACTAAGAAGTACAGGCAGTGGGTGACCATCAATGGACAGAGGGTAGAGGCTCTGAGAGACACAGGAGCCAGTGTGACTACTGTCAGGTGTCACCTGGTGTCTGAAGAGCAGCTAGTCCCTAATGTACTTCACCAAGTTGTGGCAGTAGACAACAGTGAAATCTTTTGTAAAGTTGCTCAGGTTCCCTTTGAGTGGGGGAGGGGCGGTATCAGGTTCCTTGAGGGTAGCTGTGAGCCCTTCCATGCCTGTGGATTGTCTGCTGGGGAATGACCTGGAACACACTGCCTGGAGGGAGGTTCAATACAGGTCCCACTTAGAGATGTTGGGATTGCCTGAGTGGGTGGCCTGACCCCACGGTCCATGGCAGCCCTGGGTAATCAAGAGAACCTGGCACCTGAAACAGTGGCCCAGGTGTCTGCCAAGAAGATGAGGGGCAGGGGTGCAGGAAACCTGCTCCTGAAACTCCCATGGTCCAGGAGGAGGCTGAACCTGAGGGGGACGCCTCGGTACCTACAGGGGAAGAAGTGGATAAACTGGGAGAGTTGCCTGAGCTGACCCATTGGCAGCAAGAAGGGGGTCCCACCAGGGAAGAGTTCTGCATGGAGCAGAAGACATGCCCTACTCTCTTGGGTTTTAGGCAGCAGGCAGAAGACCAGGCAACTGGCAAGAGTCCAAATTACATTTGATTTACTAGGAGAATGGTCTCCTTAAACAGCGAGCCTAAGGTTGCTGAGCCTGGGGCAGGCCATGTGCTGGTATTACCCCAGCGCTTCAGAACCTTCCTACTGGGTTTGGCTCATGATGGGCCTTTGGCAGGACATTTGGAGCAGGGCACGACCTTTGACAGGCTTGTCACCCACTTTTCTGGCCCCATATGTAAAGGCAATCAGATGCTTTTTGTAGGTCTTGTCAGACTTGCCAGGGAAGTGGCAAGAGTGGTGGAAAGTGTAAGGCTCCTCTCCAACAATTCCCTGATGACCTTTTTGAGCGGGTGGGCATTGTGGGGCCTCTGAATCCCAAGAGAGCCATGGGTAACAGGTTCATCCAGGTCTTGGTGGACCATGCCAGCCGGACCCTGAGGCTATCCCTCTGAGGACAGTGACGCCGCCCGTCGTGGCCAAGGCACTAATGGGGATCTTTACCCATGTGGGTTTCCCCAAGGAGGTGGTATCTGACCGGGTACCAAATTCATATCGATGTACATGAAGACCATGTGGAAGGAGTGTGGGGTGAACTACAAATTCACCACTCCTTACTACCCCAGAGTAATGGGTTGGTTGAGAGATTCAACCGTACCCTGAATGGCATGATTGTGGGTCTGTCAGGACCCATGAGGCATAAGATGGACAGCCTCTTGCCATACCTTCTCTTTGTTTACAAGGAGGTACCACAGAAGGGGGTTGGCTTTAGCCCCTTGGAGCTGTTATATGGCCACCCTGTGAGAGGACCTCTCAGTTTAATCAAGGAGGGCTGAGAGAAAGCTCCTAGGAAGCCACCCCAGGATGTATTTAGCTACATGCTGAACTTCTAAAACCAGACAGCCCGCTTCAGGAAACTCGCTCAGGCAAACTTGGAAGCAAGCCAGGAGGACATGAAACATTGGTACGACCAGAATACCACTCTGGTTGAGTATCAGCCAGGTCAGAAGGTGTGGGTGATTGAGCCAGTAGAGCCCCATGCTCTACAAGACAAGTGGTATGGCCCTTACAATGTGAAGGAGCGCAAAAGAGATGTCACCTACCTGGTGACTTGCAGACTCCTAGGAACCCCTTGAGGGTCCTGCACGTGAACTGCCTAAAACCCCACTTTGAGAGGACTGAGTTAACCATGCTCTTTGCTACTGATGATGGGGTGGAAGAATTGAGTGAACCTCTCCCCGACATCCTGTCTGCTAAGGAGCAAGATGGGTCAGTGGAAGGCGTATTCCTCTTCCCTACACTGATTCTGGAGCAGCAGAGTGACTGTTGCCAGTTGCTGGGGCATTTTGCAACTCTGTACTCACTCACCCCAGGAGTCACCCATTGGTGCACTCATGATATTGACACTGGGGACAGTCCGCCTGTGAAGCACAAGATTTACCGGTTGACAGACATAATGAAGGCTAGCATCAATGAGGAGGTGCCTAAGATGTTAGCTTTAGGGGTGATTGAACTCTCCAGCTGTCAGGCCTTGAATCCTCAGGATCGTATGTTGCTCAATATGGTCCACCTCCTGATAGCCCCAAGGTCTGCTGTATATATATATACAGACGTAATGGAGTGATCAAGCGGGGGAAGGTAGGGAAGGAGACCTGTAACAGAAATACACAATGATAAGACCCAGTTCACATATGCATTCTTAAATTATTAAACCTTCCGGTGCTTAACTGTTAAGTGTACCTGAAAAACAAAAGGTGGCTGCCTTATTCCAATTCTGAAGACATTGGTGCATGAAATCCCCTTCAAAATCTAATGCAGGAATAGAGTGATCGACAACGGTTCAATAGGAATACTACTGTTCTATAATATCATTCCTAGTATCAATTGGAGTTTCTATGAAATACCCCTACCTAGGATCCAAAAGTGATAAGATTAACAGGGGCTGAGAGCTTGCACTCCTGGAACTCTCAAAGGACCCCTGCTGTGAGAAACAAACACAAACAAGCCAAGTAAACAACACTGGCACTGGGAAATGATGTCGTAGTTGCATCAATCGGGAAACAAGAATAATGGCCTCCTCTCATACAATGATACCCATAGCTCCTGGGTGCTCATTCAAAGAAATCTCCCAATCATTAATACCAATTCATTAGGTTAGCTGATAGTGATGTCTGGCTTTTACAACGATATAGCCAAATGTAGAAAGTTCCTCAAATCAATTCTTTAGGAACAACAAGAATACAGCAGCGGCAGCCATATCCTGAACCTACATTCGTGAAGACCCTTCCGATCGTTCTCCCCGCATGAGTCGACGCCTCGACTCTCCAACGCGGGAGAACACAGGAAGTACACAAAGATCGCAATGCGCAAGAGGCAGACAGCATTGAACAAATCCAGCACGTAAGAGAGTCACAGTGAAATACGCGCTGAAATCCCTTTGTTCGCTCTCCCATGCAAGAGTCAGAGCCCCGACTCGCCAACACGGGGAAACTGCAGTAACTCCCCCAAAGGGTGCTGAGGGCAGTGCGCACTCAACGCGGTACGCCGTCCAAAGCCAAGAAATAAGCAACGGGCTATATGGTGCAAGAGCACCCTTACCGGACCTTCCTCCGTTGCCTCTGGAATGTCTAGAACAGAATAAACGGACGGACTCCCGCATCTGAGGCTCGTTTATTCATGTATTTCCTCTGACGAACCCACGTCGGAGCAAGTCTGGAATCCCTGGAAATCATGGGATATGTAGTTCATATGGGAGATGGGACTCGGTGCGGAACAGAGATTCCTGGCAGTGTTTTACCGAACCTGAGCCCCCTGTTTATGCGCTGTGACACCAGCAGTCCTTGGTCCATCCCAGTGGTCTTGGTTCCCAAAGCTTCTGCACCCGGTGCCACCCCAGAATTGTGGTTCTGTGTGGACTATCCTGGGCTCAATGCTGTCACTAAGACTGACACCCAAACCATCCCCTGAGCTGATGAGTTCATTGATCAGCTGGGAGCTGGCAAGTTCGGCACTACGTTTGATCTAACGTCTGGGTACTGGCAGATTGCCTTGACCGAGGAGGCACACGAGAGGTCAGCGTTCTCAACACCAGAAGGATACTATCAGTTCTGGGTTATGCCCTTTGGGTTGAAGAACGCCCCTGCCACCTTTCAGAGGGTGGTCAACCAGGTCCTAGCTGGGCTGGAGGACTTCATTGCCACCTACCTGGATGACATTGCAGTGTTCAGCTCCAGTTGGGACGACCACTTGCACAGCCTCTAGGAAGTGTTGAAGGCCCTTCAAAAGGCAGGCCTCACTATCAAGTCCAGTAAGTGCCAGATAGGGCAGGGGTCTGTGGTGTACTTGGGGCACCAGGTAGGAAGCAGCCAGGTGGCATCCCTACAACCAAAGAGTGGAATGACACCATTCTGACTTGGGCACCCCAAAAGACCCAGATAGAGGTGAGAGCCTTCTTAGGACTCACTGGGTACTGCCACAGGTTTGTCAAGAGGTATGGCACCATTGTTGCCCCCTTGACTGAGCCAACTTCAAGGAAGCAGCCACGCCAGGTGATCTGGACTGAGGCATGCCAGACTGCTTTTGATACCCTGAAGGAAGCCATGTGCACGGAGCCCATTCTCAAGGCTCCTACCTACTCTAAGGAGTTTGTGGTGCAGACTGATGCCTCAGAGCATAGTGTGGGAGCCATGTTTTCACAGCTGAAGGAAGAGGGCCTAGATCAACCCATAACTTTCATTAGTAGGAGGGTACTTCCCCGAGAACAGAGGTGGAGTGAAATTGAAAGGGAAGCTTTTGCTGTGGTCTGGGCGCTGAAGAAGCTAAAGCCCTACTTGTTTGGGACTCTTCTCCGGGTTCAGACAGACCACAGGCCCCTCAGATGGTTAATGCAAATGACGGGTAAGAGCCCAAAATTGTTGAGATGGTCCATCTCCCTACAGGGAATGGAATTTACTGTGGAACACCGCACTGGCACAAAACACACCATTGCTGACGGCCTGTCCAGGTTCTTCTGCCTTATTGAAGAGAACTCCGATGAGGTTGGTTAGTTCTCCCCACTTTCAGTTGGGAGGGGGACACAGGTTAGGCCTGGCGTCTTTGGCATGTTTTTCCCCTGTCTTTTTGATTCTGACCTCCTGTTTTTGACTGAGTGCTGCATTTTATTGTCTATGGTTTTAGAACTCTGGGCACTTTACCAATGCTGGTCAGTGCTCCCTGTGTAAAATATGATTTTGATTGGTTATCCATGATTGGCATATTTGATTTACTGGTAAGACCCTAGTAAAGTGCACTGTGTGTGCCCGGGGCCTGACATTCAAATGCGACCAGTGGGCCTGCAGCACTGACTACAACACCCACATGAGTAGCCCTGCAACCATGTCTCAGACCTGCATCTGCCTTGTGTGTGTGTGTGTGTGTGTGTGTGTGCGTGCAGTTTTAAACTGCCATGTCGACCTGCCAAGTGCACCCACTTGCCAGGCCCAAACCTTCCCTTTTACTACTTGTAAGGCACCCCTAACATAGGCCCAAGATAGCCCAATGGGCGGGGTGCAGTGTATTTGATAGGTAGAACATGTGTTGGAGTGTTTTACATGTCCTGATAGTGAAATACTGCTAATTTTGTTTTTCCATATTGCAAGGACTATCTCTCCTAGAGGTTATCATTGGAGCTGCCTTGTAACCTCTTACAAGCGTAACGTGCAATTGTGAAGAGATAGATATTTGGAGTTTGGGGTCTCTGAACCCACAATTTAAAAATACATCTTTTGGCAAAGTTTGTTTTTAAATTGCGTGTTTGAAAATGCCACTTTTAGAAAGTGGGTAGTTTCTTGCTTTACCATTCTGTGCCTCCATTGCCCTGTAGTGTGTCTGGAGCCAGGCCAGGGAAAGGCAGAATCTTGTGCACTATAAAGACTTTCTTTTGAAGTTTGCCTTCTTCAAAGGCAGAAACTGGTATAAGTATAACTTCAGAACACTTCTGGACTAAGAGGAAATTCTGCCAAGAAGAAAAGCTGGAGAAGCTGTAGGAGGGGAACTGCCACTCTTCTTGTTGCTGTGTTGGGCTGGCCTGCTACTTGCTGCTTCTGTCTTGGGCAGTGAAAGGACTTGACTTTGCTTTCTGTATCATGCTTGCCAAGGTTCTCCAACGGCTTGTGTATGCTTGCCTCCTGTTAAGAAGTGTCAGGATCATCAAAGACTTCACTTGCAGCCCCTGAACTCCTCTGCTGGAGCTCTGGCTTGCCAAGTGGTGTCAATTCCAGTTCTGGGCCCTTGCAGGTGACTTTGCTACAATGGACTGAATTAAATCCACGCTTTGACCTTCAGCACCAGTTTTTCCCGCTACAGCAACGCCATGCGATGGAAAAACCAACGAATCACTGCGGTGTGGCCGAAGAATCGATGCAGTGCCTGCCATGTGGCTGAAAGATCGCTTCAGCCTGACTCCCGAGCACTGTGTCACCAACATCTGTGGCACACGCTCCGACTCCGACGCAAACCCTGCTGTGTGGCTGAAGAAATCAACGAATCACCTGCTTCGTGGCTGGAAAAACGACGCAGCTCCTGTTTCGCCACCACTGCATGGATCCAGTGCAGCCGGATGTGTGCCAAGTTCTTCTTCAAAGTTGCCCAGCAGTAAGGAACTGAGGCCGTGTGTCCAGAAACTGACGCATCACCTCCCCTCACAGTGATGAACTGACACATCACCTCCCCTGACAGCAAGGAACCGATGCATCACCTCCCCTGCGATGCAGAAAGGAACCAATGCATCACCTCCCCTGGCAGTAAGGAACTGACTCTTCACCTCCCCTGGGAGCAAGGAACCGACGCATTGCTTTGCTTTTCCATCGCCTCACCTCCACTGGACCTATTTTCATCTTTGATTTTGACGCATCCCAGGTACTTTGTGATAAAAGTGATGCATACATAGTTTCCTATGGACTGAACTTTTAAAAGTTATATCTTTACTTGTGTATACTGGATTTTTGTCGTTTTGGTCTTGTTTTATACAGATAAATATTGTTTCTTTTCTAAACTGGTGTGGTGTCATTTTGTAATATTTTCACTGTGTTACTGTGTGTGTATGTACAAATGCTTTACACATTGCCTCTAAAATAAGCCTGACTTCTCGTGTCAAGCTACCGAGGGGGTGAGCAGGAGTTATAACAACCTTCATGACCTAACTCGATTATACATGTTCTTAAACCCACCGGAGGGATTAACTTGTCACCCCGCATTATCATGTTTTTCTCTTCCAAAGACAATTCTTCAGATATTTTAAAATATGGTTGCATTTCACGAGGAAGGCGTTTCTCATTAGGCTGCCCCTTCACTATGTAGTCAACTAATGCACTTAACACTGTATCTTTTCTCAGCTCTTCAAACCATTCTTCTTCTGAAAATCCTCCTGATGAACACACATCTCCGTCTTCCTCTGGCCTGTCAACCTCATCCATCACAATGGGCATTGGTGATCTTGATAAAAATTCTGCTCTAACATTCTTTCCACCAGGTATATATTCAGCTTTAAAATGGTATTGAAGTAGTTTAGAGCTCAATCTAGTGATCCATGGAGAACGATCTTTAATAACATTGCCACTATGGATATAAATGAGGGGTTTATGCTGAATCATCAACTTAAACGACCTGCCCCACAAAAAGCTCTTGAATATTTCAACTGTCCAACAGCAGGCTAATAGCTCTCTTTTGATCACGGAATAATTCTTTTCACTTGGGCGTAAAGCACAGGAAGCAAAACCTATAGTGTACTTTTTACCTTGACACATTTGAGTAGTCATTCCCCTAAACCACATAAGCTTGCATACACAAACACAATGCACTCTTTGTTAGCATCAAATGGAGTTAGAATTTTCTGTGAAGCAAGTTCCTTCTTAACTTGATCAAATTCTTTTTGGCATTCTTCATCCCACAAAAAAGGCATTCTCCTTCTGAATAATGATCTTAAACATTTGGTCTTAGCTGCAATGTTTTGCACGAACTTCGAATAAAATTCACATACCCCTGAAAACAGTGAGACCTGGTCCTTGCTACTAGGGCTGGGCGCTAGGACAATTGCTTCAGTTTGCATATGGTGTGGCTCCACCCCATCCTGAGAAATTACATTTCCCAAATACTCAATGGAGCTAGTTGCAAAAACACACTTCTGTTTGTTAGCCACTATGCCTACTTCCTGCATTTTTATCAGAACCACATTAAGATTTTTATCATGTTCCATTTTCGTTTTACCTGACAATAAAATGTCATCATGAAAAACTACAGTGCCTCCCACCCTTTCCAAAATCCTTTCCATTATGCATTGAAAAAACAAGGCCACTGAAGCTAATCCGAATGGCATTCTTTTAAATTGAAAAGTGCCAACAGGGGAAGCAAAAGGAGTAAGATGTCTGGAATTGATATCAAACTCCACTTGATGATATGTTGAAGGTAAGTCTATTTTTGAAAATACCTCAGCACCAGAAAATGTACTTTTAATGTCATCAATTCCGGTAAGGGATGGGAATCTATCCATATTTCTTTGTTGAGGTTATGGAATTCAACACACACCCTTAGAGCCCCATTTTTCTTTCTTGCCACAACCAAGGGAGACAACCACAGCTACAATTCAATGGCTTTGATAGCCCTTGTCTCACACATTCTTTTCAACTCATCAGCTAAATCGTCTCTCACACTAAATGGAACATTACGCAATTTGTGATTTACTGGGTAGGCATTTTCCTTAACTTTGATTTCATGCCTGAAACCCCTTATGTGACTAGCTTGTCAGCAGACAGTTTTTATACATGTTAGCCCAAACCTTTACTTCACCATGATCCTAATCACCCACAATAGACACTTGCTCTCTGGTCTTAATGTCATGCCGAATAAAGCTTGGTGGTGCCACCCCAATATATTCAAGCCTCTCTTAGCAACATACACTTTGCCCTGAATTAAGCGATTTTTAAATTTCAAGGGGCATATTCCCAAGGACTCATCACCGAGTTAGCGGCACTTTATCGCAGCCAAAGTGGCAAGAAATATATCGCACCATTCACAAGCAGGTGCTAACAGCCGACATCACCAGTTTTCCTGCGATAGCAGCCGCAAAAAACATCACTACAAATGATACCGGCAACTATCGCTAATGATATGCAGAGTAGGCGTTCCCGTGCAAAAAGCCGCAAAAACACCACTTCGCAACATTCTCAACGACCAGCCAGATCGGCGATAAGATTCAAAAACATGCGATAAGGCGCGTTAGCAGCAGGGATTTAACACCTGCTCTTACCTGGTGTTAAGTCGGACGACAACCTGCACCATGAAAGGGAGCCCAGCCCACAGCCACACCAGAAGAACAACAGATGCCATGGAGCTACTGATCATGCAGCTCGGAGCCCCAAGAGGGCCACAACACCCACCGCCACCACCCCCAGGCCCGCAACCCCCCCAGGATACCCCCGGACTACCACACCGGCAGTGGGGTATGTGACGTGCTAGGCCCCTTTGATTGGCAGGGTCACATGTCCTGTGACGCCTGTGCTGGATGGGTGTGGTGTGGGTCTGAACGAGCCCTCAGGGAGTGGCCGTGTCATGCTGACGACTAGACCAGTGATCAGCAGATCACTACAGGGACGACCTGGGACAATTAGCGCTGTCGTCCCCCCTTGTAAGCGTAAGCAGAGTGGACTGTCCTGGCGTATGACAGGCCAGCATAGGGGTGGGAACAATGAACCCGGGGCTCTGGGCGTGCTCCAGTCCTGGGCTGGACATGGAAGCAACTGATGTGTGTGTCCCTGTTGTAGTGACTACGCCACCCGGACCGCAATCGGCACTGTTGTACCCTGTCACTCAAGTCCCACGACATGAGCAACATGGACGTCAGGGGGAATCTCTCACCCTACATTCAACCATACTCACATACGTGAATGATCAAAGGCATGACACATCTCTGCGATTCTGAATGTTTAATTCACATCCAGTGGAGTGTCGCAGCTGGAGCAGTACAGGGCCATGCAAACCCCACCTCACATCATTGGCCCGTGGAGGGCCAGCCAGAGTCCTTCAGGGAATGACAAGTGCATCGGAAGGGGAAGAGTTCAGTCCGCAGTCTGATCGCTGTGTCATTGGTAACCAAACAGGAGATGGCAGTCCATGTCGAGGTCCAAGGTGAGTGCCGTAGAGTGTATCGGGGGACAGTGGAAGGTGATGATGCAAAGGGCAGGACCAAGCAGAAACCCGCCATTTTGCGGAGATGAATGCTACTGCCTCCTCCTTACCACTAAGGTTGGTTCACCTGCATCTTTGTCCTCTGATGGCACATGTGCCTCACACGTGGGTGGTGGTGGATTGCCTGCCGCACTGTGAGGCACTGAGACATCGGGGGGCGAAGATGTGGATGTCGAAGCTGCAGCAGCACTCATCTGAGCAAGGCCTTGAGGCAGCAATGCCATGACGATGTGCTGCAGGGCATTGAAGGCCCCAGCCACATCTCGCTGGTGTGCAGCCATGGCAGCCATCCTGTCCACCGCCATCCGCACCATGGTCTCCATGAGCCCCCGCCTCTGTCCCAACTCCCGGCTGACATCGCTGGAGCCACCCTGACTGGACAGTTGTTCTTGTCTCAGTATCATGACTCCAGCGATGTCAGCCATGGATCACTGGAAAGCATGGAGCGGACTTTGGGTGCCCGTTAGGGACCTAAAGTGGTTCCTGATGGGAATAAGACAACCCATGTATGGCATCAAGTTTGGCTGCCATGAGGTCGAACCCCACCGGCACCTGATCAGTCACCTTCTCCTGGCACTCCAACACACGGCGTTGGAAGGCCATGTGTTGTTTGTGGGGGTCCTGGGAGTCAGCCGTGGTGATAGGTGCTTCCTGCTGTGTGGTCTGTGCAGGGGGTGGGGTTCCCTCGATGCAGCTGGGCTGGCCTGCTCCTGGGCGTGGGGTCCTGAGGGTGTCCATGAGCTGTTGGAGGGCGTCAGGGTCGATGGTGGTGTGCTCCTTTTCGTCATCAGTGAAGAGAGGTTGGGTCTGCTCTGCAGGAGGTGTTGGTTCTCCCTCTGCAATGTGAAGGGTAGATGCAGTTTAACATTGTGTTCACATGTATGTTGACGCATAGTACAAATTTACATATGGACTGCATGACAATGTACATTGTGACTGTTTGCGAGGAGCTGCCTATTTGATGCGGGACAGTGGACATTTCGACAACATCACGGATGTGTGTTTGTACTTGTCATGTTCATCCCACATTTCCCTGCTATGCCAAATGTGATTGGCCAGTTTATACACACAAGCGGCACCACTTGGGTCCTCTGTTCTGTTGTGAATGTGTTTCAGTCCATACCACATTGTTGTCAATGTTGATGTGCTCTGACTATTATGTGTGTGTGCTGCGTTTTGGGAGAGTTGCCCCAGCAACTCTGATGTGGCTGGCCCCTATCCCTTTCAGGCGGTGTGCCTTGACTTCTGTGCTTCTACAGTGCTGAGATGTTGCATACTTGGGTAAATTGGGCTCTTGGTGGGAGTTGGGACTGTGGTGCATGGTTTGTCCGCAGGTGTGCTGTTGAGGTCAGGGGTTGTTTGTGCAGGTGGATGTGTCAGAGTGTGACCTGCTCCTTTACGGATGTGGTCCACACTCAGCCACCTCAGTGTCGTGGCGTGCAACATGTCATGGTATGTTGACTGCAGCCATGCTATTCGTCATGCAGTGTCACTTGCATTGTCAGTGTGGCTCACTGACACGCCGCTTTGCTGGGTTCGGCACATGTGCATGGGTTTGTTGTGAGATTAGTGATGTGTGGGAGCGCCCCTCTGTGCACATTGTGGACGGGGGCCCACTTGCTGTTTCTATGTGTGCTGCAGTATGTCAAGGAGATCAGGGGCATGACCCTGAGTCATTGTGGGTGTGCAGTGTGCTATTCTTGATTGTGCATGTGTGCCATTGTGCCCATCTCCCCCCGTCCCCCCAGTCCCTGGTGGTTACTCACCCTGTTGTTGTTGTGTCCGGTCATGTTGAGCAGTGTCTGGTCCCCCAACTCCTGCCACCGTCTCCCCACTGATGACTGTGGACACCATTTCCTCCATGTCATCCAGCTCCTCCTGTGGCGCTGGACTCCCACCTCCAGTCTGCATTGCTGCCTTCTGGTTGTTGGCGAGTTTCTGCTTGGTTTTGCGCTTGACATAATTCCAGCGCCTCTTGAGCTCTTCCATTGTCCTCCTCAGCACTCCGGCTGCATTCACCTTGTCCAGGATGGACTGCCATGTTGCATTTTTGGTTGCCAATGACACAGTGGAGGTGACGAACAGTTGTTGATGGTGTTCTACCACCTCCGTGATCAGGATCCTGTTTTCCTGCGGACTGAACTTCGTCTTCCGCTTCTTCTTGTCCTTGCCCTTCCCTGTCCCCGGGGTCCCAGGCTGGACCTCCGTGGGGCTTGTGGGGTTTTGGCCATCCTCTGTACCTGCTCCGGCTGCCTCCATTGTGCTTCGCTGTGGTTCGGTTTTTGTTTGTGTTTTTTTATTCTGCTTTTATGGTGATTTTTCCCGCCTGACGTGTGTGATTTGCAGGCCTGGCGCTGCATTTCGCTGATTGTCTTATCGCGATTGGGCCCATCGCAACTTTTTTCACGTTCGGCTTTGGATTTTTATTGCCGTCCAGGTGAGTTACTCGCGGTCATTTTCCGCATTGTCACGAAACTATCGCATGTTACCGCCGTGTTGGGAATGGGACGTTAACACAGTGTTATTTTCCCGCGATGGACTGCAATGTGAGAAGTTGCGTTAAGCGAATTTGGCGATAGTTAACACACGTTCTTGAGAATATCCCCCCAAATGTCTCTAAATATCCTGTTAATTCTATTTTCCTTCCTTCATATGACACTGGATTTCTATCTGGTGGTTCTGGTTGTTTCTTATTCCATTTCTCAGCAAACAGTTCTTCCATGATCATTGGCATTCTCGCACTTGAATCCACTAGTAGATTCAATTCTTTACCATCTCCATAAATACTTGTATATGGATCAATGCATTTGTCAGATTCATCTTTGACAATCAGCACTAAATCAGTCATAGCATTTACTATGCTTTCATTCATCTCGTAATACTTCTGCTCCTGGTTCACACTATTAATTTTATCCTTGGATTGCCAAACTTTGGCAAAGTGACCTTATTTGACACACTTGTGACATTTCGTATTCTTTGCTGGACATGGATATCCATTTGAGAAATGTGACGAGAACCCACACCAAAAACAAACATTCTTTTGATTAAAGACATTACCCTTCTCTCATTCTAAACAACATGGCATTCTTGTTGAACTTTTACTGTAGTGTTTTGTTTTACATTCTGCTCTTTAACTGCACCCATGGCCAATGTATCATTCTTCACTAACTCCTTTGCAGCAGTCTGAAATAACTCAATACATTTCACTATGCTAATAGTTTCTTGCAAAGAAGGATTTTTTAGTGTGAATAATTTCTCTTGTACTTTTTTGTCTCTATACCGTACAACAATTTATCAGTTGAGACATAAATCCTTCAAACTCACAATCAGCAGCTAATATGCGCAAAGCCGCAATATACACACCAATACCCTTGTCAAATGGCTGTTTTTTAGTAAAGAATTTGTGTCTCAGTACAATCCAGACTTGGTTATATATCAAACTGTCTTTCTAGTCTGGATACAGCATCCTCAAATTCATCTAGACTGTCCTCTCCTTCTACAAGTTCTAAATACAAACCTCTTGCGTTCAGCACTGATTCTATTTCCACCAACAACACCTAAATACTTAGTGAAAGCTTTCTACCTAACTTGTGGATCTCCCGTGAGCGGTAAAAATGGTGGTAGTGGATGAACACTCTGAATATTGCCCATTAAATTTAAATGTAATACCTTGTATTTTTATCCTATGAAATATACACAATAATGAACAAAATCAGAAATAAATCACACAATATGTCAAACAGGTGAGAAATCAATCATGCCAGTGTTCTTCTTTAGAAAAAACCCAATAATAATCCCTTGTCTCAATACTTTACATCACAGTCTGTCATAAGTAGAACTCCATGCGCAAAGTTAAACAGAGAACTAAACCACTCTCTGTATGGTTTCACTCGTTAACAATGAGGTGCGTCCTCCCCGCACTCGGTCCACACCAGACGATGTTCTTCTCCTCACAACAATGCCTTGATACCAACAAGCGTAGCAATAGCAATTGATGCATGGACGATGTTCTGCTCCTCACGACCACGTGCTGAGGCTGGTCCTCCTCCACAGCGCGGTGTTAAACTCCAAATGAACAGATGTATCCTGCCTTGACAAATACTCAAGGGCCAATTTGGACTTCCAGCCAGAAACGATCAGGGCGCTGGCTCTCGTTCACCAAACCTTTGTGAACACCATACAGGTACCTGATCAACTGGAATCTGGATGCTGTACGACTCCTCTGCACATGTGGGTAAGGTTACAGTGAAACGCGTCACCAAATTTGTATTAATCACTCTGGAGACAGATGAGTGATAAGAAACTCCTTAATTCACTGTAACCCACAGCTCCCTAGAGTCTCAACTTACCCCAGGCCCAACAATGGTTTGACTCCTAACATTCGGTTAGAACTATACCTATGTCACAATTTAAGGCCCCTGAATGATAAATACTACAATAAGACTTAGAAATTTGAACAGTGAACGTTTCCGACTGGAAGCCAGTGCAGAGCTCTCAGAGAAGGACTGGAAAGGGGTGCCAGCAGGAAGTCTACAATGGAGGCAGGCTGCAGTGTTTTGAACCACCTGAAGTTTGGACAGAAACATCTCATTGGCAGCTACCAGAAGAGCATTGCCACAATCCAGGCGGCTGGTGATAAGAGTCTGAGCCAATGTTCTCCTAGAGCTCAAAGGGAGCCAAGAGAATACCTTTTTTAGTAGTCATAATGTGTTGAAGCAGGTACCACAGATGCTGGAGACTTGATCTTTAATGGATAGATTATTATCCACCAGAATGTCCAGGTTTTTACAACTCTCTTGGGGCTCAGAGCAGGCCCTAACTCTGTATGCCACCAGTCATCTGACCAAAGTGTCTGTGCTTTGCCAAGCAAAATAATTTCGGTCTTTCCTTCTTTCAATTCCATACAGTGCAGTGGCGTAGAGTGCAGTTTTGCAGAGTGGCATAGAGTGGAGTTGCACAGAGTAGATTTGAAGTGGCCTAGACTGGAGTGGTGTAGAGTGCAGTGGCAAACAGTGCAATAGTGTAGAGTAGAGTGGCGTAGAGTGCATTGGCATAGAGTAGAGTGGTGCAGAGTAAAGAAGAGAGGCAAAGAATGAAGTGGCGTAGAGTGGAGTAGTGCAGAGTGAAGAAGACTTCAGTGGCGCAGAGTGCAGTGGCATGGAGTGGTGTAAAGTGGAATAATGCAGAGTAGAGTGCAGTGGCATGAAAAGATGCAGAGTGGAGTGGCGCAGACTGGAGTATGCATGGTGTGGTAGCTCACTACTATTACAGACAACACATTTTCAATTGAAATGATCATTACATTTGCACACACACACAGTTTTACAAATAAAACTATACAGCGCACAAACGATAATGTTTTGATTAATTAAAGTATGTTTCCAACACACTTCAGAATTTACAAAAATTGTGCTTCATTTGTGTGTTCCTAATTCTGATATATTCTGAAGTACTTGCATAGTTCATTTAAATGTTGTTGTGTGCTAGAAAAAAAACTTTTCCTAGCCCCGGGATCCAGCACGATTGCTGCATAAATCCTCTCCCTTTGAAGTCAGAGAAAGAAAAGTAAACAATTATCTCCCTTGGAAGATAGAGCATGACATTTGATCTCTGTCTTTTGATGCATAGCAAATGTGACAAGATAAGCACAAGATGTAAAGGCCTGTTTACAGAAAGGAGCACTTGTGGAAGAATACAAGGGGAGTTGGTGTGAAAAGGCTTTGCTCCTTAGGCGGGACAAACTCACCCTGGACAGCCTAAAACAAATAAAGCCAGCAAATTGAAAGCAAAAAAATGTGAGCTACAAACCACAAAGCCAATGGTAAGCAACAGGTGGAATGGATTCCCAGGGATGCTTTGTTGAATGTCCCCAAGATATCTTCAGCAAACTAGACAGCTGTGCTGTATGGTAGGCTTTGACCTAAAAATCACAAAATGTTTGTCTTTCAGAAAGAAGAATACCTTTCCAAATAGATCAGAAGTGCCCTCTTCAATATCTTATGCAAATCTTTTTCATCTGGTGAAAAGGGATTAGGAATGAACTCCGGAAAAATAATCTCCTATTCAAAGTGAAACATACTCACATACAGGCCAGGGTCCACATTTCGCCCTTCGACCTTTACATCCGGTCACTGGTCTACAGCAGCACTAGGCTGCTGTTTACTTTGCTTAGTGCTCATTTTAAAAACATCTTGCAACAAATGTGTAAAACTATGATAAGGTATCTTCAAAATCCAAAAAGTGTATTTCATTAACAGGCAGAAGCATTTTACCTTAGTACATCAGATTATATCAATTCATTGAGAATTGTTTTTTAAAAAGTGATAGTTTACAAACATGAATTTAGAAACATTCATACTTCACCTCACCCTGGCAACAATGCAAATAGTAAACTAAGAGGCAAGTCAGTTGTAAGTGGACCCGCTGGGTGGCCTGGTGGATTGCTAATATGTTTGTGCAATATTACAGTCAGGCTACTGGAATTATGCAGCAGGGGAGGCCAAATAATGCGGAAGGATTGAGTAAATTAAGCGGCAAGAAAAAGAAAATTATGCAGTGTAATGAAAAACATTTTGTGATAGTATTACTTCATTATTTTGTCACTGTTGCACTTGTTAACACTGTCTAGGCATAGGCTGCACCTCATTGGTACCAGTTTAACACCCAAATATAGCAATAGGCATCCGAGAGGTGACCAGTCAACCGTTACAAAGGGCCTTCCATTGCGTGGCAACACGTGTTGCTGTGTTTTTAGTTACGTTTGAACAGTTTGAACTAGAAACAGTTTTTTAAAAATTTAAATCTGAATATTTTGCAGCAGATGGTGGGTTATGTGGCAAATCTATAACTGCACAATCACATATTTCCATTGTCCTTGATTTTATTTATTTAATGAAACACAAGAGAAGGTTTTGTATAGTGCACATCCTGAAGTCATGTATTTCAAGATCATATTATATGTGATAATGAAGAAAAAGGAGGCAAGGTAAAATAAAAATATTGTCCAGGATCACACAATTTGGTCAAGTGAGGAAGCTGGTATTGATCCCAGGGTTTCTAGTATAATCCTCCCCGCAGGCCTTAATGGATGCCATTGCAACCTTAATATGCCTATTCTAACTCCCAACTCAAAGCCATCCTGAAGAAACTGTAGTATCTCCATATTTGTGCAATGTAACAGATCTAACTGTTTCCTTTCCCATCATTTAGAAAAAGTAGCCCAATGATGAGAATAAGACTTTCAGATGGTTTCCTTACTAGATGCTTGGATCGTGACAGCTAATCTATGTGGGATTCCCAAATTTTTTAGACCTAGCCTTTCAACTTCTAAACCATTAAGTGGAGGTGCTGGAGGGCCATCTGAGACAATTGAGCAAAAATCAGTGGAGGAGGATTGAAGGGAAGTAATCACTCCTGACCCACTCTCATTTTCTCTGAGCAGAAACCTCAATATCAGAGTGAAAGAGTAAAAAGGCATACAATAGTCTCTCAGCCAAGGACTAGAAAGAGTATCAACACTCCATGCTTTCTCCTCCCCTATCCTCGAACAAAAAAGGGGATGAAGAGAGTTCTGCTGTTCCACAAAAAAGGTCTGTCACTGGAATTCTTCACCTTCTGCAAATCTCCATGAACCCTTCAGGATTGAGATGGAGATTCTGAGAGGAGGCAACACCATATTCAGCTCATCTGCTTTCTGATTGAGAACCTCCCGAATATGAATTGCTTCCATCTTTTCCACATAAACCTATGCGCACTGAAAAATGTATTTTTAACATGCCATCAAGGATTTCGACTTGTGCACGCCTGTTTGATCAAATAAGCCTTTGCTGACATATTGTCCATCCTTTATTCAGTCGCAGCCAGCATGACTCGCAGGTGGGGGGGTCGCACGGGGAGGGGGTCGCGCAGGGGGGGAGGTTTAATTTTAAATATAAAAATATATATAACGGACCTTAGCCGGCCCGATCCGGTCCCGCGTTGTCTCTGCTCCTCGCAGGAAGCAGGCATTCTCCCTCCCCTCCCGTAAGTCAATCACAACGCTGCAATGGGAGCGTTGTGATTGGTGGGGACGGCGCCCAGCCAGGCGCCTATGGGGAGGCCATTTTCTCCATGTAGGCTGCATGCAGCCTACATGGAGAAAATAGCAGAGTGCGCGTGACTGGTTTGGTCGGCCTCAGAGGGCCGACCAAACAGTCAGGGCCCGCAACATTGGGCTAGCCACTCCTCCCCAGCCCTGTTGCAGGACCGCCCATCTACCCGCTCCCAACCAAACCCTTCTGCTTTCTCGCAGTGCGAGAAGCAGTAACATAAAATGGTATTTGTACCATTTTATGTTACTGCTTCTCGCACTGCGAGAAAGCAGTGGGGTGACGCTCCTCCGCCCACATGGAGGAGCCGCCCCTGCCTTTATTAGAATGAGGCTTGTTCTCCATTCTTCTTGGAAAATGTTCGAGAGCTCAATGAACTGCTTCCAACTCCCTCTTATTGGAAGCTTTTTCCATTCCTGAGGACTCCATTTTGCCTGAACTGTCTAAGAACCCATCCAGGCTCCCCAGCCGTTCTTGCTGGCATCCCTTTTTATGTTCAACCAGTTCGGGGGGTTTTAGATAAAAACCTTTCGACATGGGCACTGGATCTAGCCACTATTCTGAGTCATTTCTGATCTCCTTGGATATGAACAACATCTTCTCCCATTGATTCCAAATGATTGAGATGGTATCTTGCCTATGCAACCAGGAATATGGAGAGTGCCTTTAACCCTCTGAGCTTTTAACCAATCTCTGGCAATTGGGGAGAGGAGTTGGCCTAACGGCAAGGGCGTTCGACCTCGGACCTGGGGAAGTGGGTTCGAGTTTCGGTAATGACGCTAAACATCCTATGATTCTGGGCAAGTCACTTAATCTCCCCGTGCCTAACAAAAATGAATGTGTGTCCTCATGTAACGTAACTGGTGCTATGTAAAGCGCTCTGATACCCGATTCGGTTGCGGGTCAAGTTCGCGCTATATAAAACTCTGCAAAAAAAAACTGGATGACTTTGTTTCAGAAAGGTTTGTGGATTTGAATCATGTTTTATTGTCTGCTCACAGAAAGGGAAACAGACCAAAATCTGTCTTAACCGTGCCCCTATAAACTCCAAGTCTTGAGAGGGACATAGTTGTGATTTCTCCCAAGTTATCAAAAATCCATGCTGATATAAACACCTCTAAAACTCTGTCCTTCTCTTTGTTTATTTGCTCTTCCAAATTGGCATGGATGAACCAATTTTCCAATTAGAGAAGCAAAAGCACCCCTTCTTTGTTTAGGATGCCTGTCAAACAAGCCAGTACTTTTGTAAAGATTCTTGGTGCAGACTTGAACCTGAAAGGTAGGACTGAAAACTGAAAATGCTGACTTCCTACCACAAATCGCAGATCATTTTGATGATGCTGAAATATCGGGGTATGAAGTTATACATCTTGTTGATCGATAGCTACCAACTACTCCTTTGGTAACATCATGGGATTGATCTTTTGCAGACTGTTCATTTTTAAATGTACTGTTTTTATCCACTTGATGACCCTCCTTCAGATCCAGGGTTGGTCTGAAGGCTCCCCATGGTTTCTACAATAGGAAGAGAATGGATTAAAATCCTTGACCTCTCTTTTTCTTGGGAACCGGAACTATTGCTCTTTCTTCTAGCAATGTCTGTATTCCTTCCATTAAGGTCAAGGTTTTGTCATTGTTTTTTGGTACCGTAGTAGGGAGGCTTGGCTTTGATTCCTATCACATAGACTCTGTGAATGATAATCAGACCCACCAACTGATAGAAAACATCTTTCCCCCATTCCTGAAGGAAAACTTTGAGCCAGCCCCCAACTGGAAAGATCTCCCTCTCGGCACAGTCAGGACCTCTGCTATTTCTGGGTGGGATTCAGCGCTGAGGATTCTGAACCTTTCTCCTTTCTTTTAGACTGGAAACGTTTCTGGCACAATAACCTGAATATAAGAAGACCCTTTCCTCCTGTCCTCATAGTTTCTTGAAGAAATGCTCTTACCGTTATCAGGGAAGGCATGCTTCCTGTCTTTGAAAGCCTTTGTCACCATGTGTTCAAGCTGATGCCTAAATAATTTCATGCCTTGGGAGGGGATCTTCAATAATGCTGCTTTTTCTGCTGTCTTTGCCTTCCAATCCCTCAGCCCCATTTGTCTTCTGGCTAAGACTGAGGCACCTATTGATAATGCTTCAGATCCGGACACAATCAGGAGCTCTCCAGCTGGAGTACTCTGCTGTCGGGGCCCCCTGGAGCTTGGGGCTGCGGGGGCCTGTGTTACGCCCCTGATCCCAAGAGATATTCAACAGAAATCGCGCTTGGTGTTCTATGTTACCTAGTAACATGAAAAAATCTTCTACCTCCTGCATAGCAGCTGTCAAATTTTCAATATCCTTCACCAAGGACTGAGCAGTATAGATGGCATATGTTCCAGTTCTTACTGACATACTATTAGCCCCAGGAGCTCTTTTCATCGCCTTCTCTATTCTTTTATCCACTGATTGTTTGGTGTACAATTCTCTGGGTAGACAGAGGCGTAGCAAATTAGAGTGTCCAGCATTGCATCGATCTTAATGGAATGTGGAAGATTCTTATCTGTGTCCTCCAACATATAAATGTTCTACAGGAATCTGGGAATACTGAGATGTTCCAGGTCTTTCCATTCATGCAAATCAGAGCTTTACATTTTTTGATGGAGGGGCATGGCAAGAGCTGAAGGCTTAGGACAATGTGAAAAGAGTTCCTCATCTTCCGGAGAGTGCTTCACTTCTGGAAAACTCAAGTTACAACGCGCATCGTCTCAGTCTGCAAATGCTGCTACTTGTAAGGAACTTCCCCCACTCGTTTGCTCAAATTCTGTACATTTATAAAATGTCCGGTAAATACCAATACCTGCGGATTTTAATGAGAAAACCACCAAAATTGTGTCAGGCTCCATTTTAATGGTTACAACTTGTAATAGGTGTTAATAATGGCGCCTTTTAAAATCCAAACCCCATGGGTTGAATTTTAAAAGGTGCAATAATCATTGCATCTCCAGCGGGCCTCTCGTAATGAGGGCTAAAGTTGAATAAATAATTGTTTAACTCATCAAAATCTCAAATCGAAAAGTTTTTTTTCGCTATAATAGATAAAATTTTCTCCAGAGTAGTTGACTGTTTAATGGATTCTTCCACAGCATTCAATGTATATTGAACATGTTAATCAATGCAATTTTGTTTTCCTCAAGCCTTCATTAGGAGATTATGTATAATATAAAATGTATACCAATAAGTATAACCATTTTTAAAGACAATTCAGTAATAATGTAAGCAAACCACCACAACTCATTAAGCAAATCCAGAGAAAAATCGCTAATTGTCTGTCCCTAGTGGTTGTATGTTACAGGGCCAAGCTGCTGACATCAGATGTTCCACTGCACAGTTTCACTTCTTCCAAAAAAGAAAGTATAAAGCACAATCTGTAATTAAACGCACATATGGAAGAGGACTGCCTCAGTGTTTTCACTTGGGACATCTGATACAAAACATGTGTATGACTGTACATTGCAGTATAGTGTGGAATCCATATACATCATGACATCATAGTTCATGAGCTAGACCGTCAATCCTCAAATATTATCATGAACTAAAAAGATCAGACGTGGGTCCCTTGCTCACTGTGCCACTGGATTCAAGCTAGCCTGGCTGATGAGGGGTGATATCCTGAAACCTGTCCCAGGATGCTTGTTTCCAGTCCAGGGAGGACCTGGCCTGGTAGTTTAGCTTGGACTGTTCCTATGAGGAGCAGGGTCAAGACCGGGGTGGCATAGTGAGCAAAAGAATGATGGATTCAACCCAGATCTTTTAACTGGGGGTGAGTGGTTGAAAAGTTTTAGCACTCTGTCCGTCATCTTGTTGTGTTTGCTATGTTTGCTCTATGTGGCCAAGGGTATGTCCAGACGTGGGTCCCTTGCTCACTGTGCCACTGGATTCAAGCTAGCCTGGTTGATGAGGGGTGATATCCCGAAACATGTCCCAGGATGCTTGTTTCCAGTCCTGTGAGGACCTGGCAGTTTGGGCTTGGACTGTTCCCATGAGGAGCAGGGTCAATACTGATTTGCATATGGCTGGGTCCTAAACTGGGGTGGCTTAGTTAGTAAAATAACGATGGGTTCAACCCAGATTTGCTGGCTAGGGGTGAGTGGTTGAAAAGTTTCAGCAACTCTGTCCATCATCTTGTTGTGTTTGCTATGTTCAGCATATTTAAAAGGCATAAATCATAACATGTCATAACAAAATTCTTTACTCCCTTTATGTAGCTGTTTAACAAGTTGAATAAGAAAGATTATTCCGAAAGAAAAGTCACAGTACCACATGAAAATGAATGCCTGCCTGAGATCTCTCCATCAAAACCCTCCTCAATCATTATCCCCTTATTATGTGGCAATTGAATATGCAATTGTTTTTCAAATACCAAAACCAAAAGTATCAAAAATTTCAAAAATTAAGGACAACACATAAAAATCAATTTATCATTCTCAAATGGGCATTTAAATCTTGAGGTACTCTATGCTGTTAACTCCATGAGCACGTGAAATTTCAAAATGACGGCATCCACAAGATTATAGAAAACATAAAACGCGTGCCCCTCCTTTGAATATTTAATTACATAAGGAATTTCAATCCATTTTGTTACATCCTGTTCCATTACTTTCATGTGATTGTCCCTCTGAGAGGTAGGGTACCTTCTTCCAGAACCAGTAATCTGAACTGATGTGGCTTGTGTCGTTCCTCCACAAAATTTGTGTAATGAGAAATTCTTTTTTTCCAGCTCTTATGATGTTCGTTGAAACTTTGTTTGATAGTTCTTTCAGTCATTCCAACTTCCAGAACCAGTAATCTGAAATGATGTGGGTTGTGTCGTTCCTCCACAAAATATTGCGTAAAGGGAAATTCTTTTTTTCCAGCTCTTATAATGTTCGTTGCAACTTTGTTTGATAGTTCTTTCAGTCATTCCAACATATTACTTTATACAGTGACAAGCTATTCTATATGTACAGTGTGGGGTCTCACACGTTGCATAGTCCTTAGGGAGAATTTGTTTGCAGTGAAATGAGTAATCGGTTCCCCTTTTTAGACATAACTGCTGTTAACATTCTGTCAACATGGGAATGTGCTTTTTGACACAGACCTTGTCCTCTGTGGTTTCTTTTGTAAAGGACGCAGTCACAAGACAGATTTAAAAAACGGTTGTGTATGAGGGGCAGAAACATGAAATCCTTGATTTGTAATTCTGCCTCATCGTAATGTCCTGTACAAAATAAAAATATTTCAATGTCCATTTGATAATAGTAAATTGATGGTTATGCGGATGTAGTTTACAATAATTTCTGAAGCATTGATATATTTTGGTGCTATAGAACCATTGTACATACTCTTTTACCTTGGGATCAATTAATCAGGCGCCAAACCTTGCACAAAGAGAGAGTTAGTATTGGATAGAAGTCTTTGAGATTCACAGTATGTTACTTCACTCAAGAAATGATTGTCATAGCCCTTAGAAACTTTAAAACAAGACTTTGAAGAGGTATACAATCAATGAATTTGTTTATTTAACAATTCAATAAATCAATACCACAGCCAACCAACAGGAGTTAACTTCACCAAACCAAATCTTAAAACTCATTAAGTATATGAAACACAACGGGGCGCCAGGCCCCAATGGTCTTCCAGCAGGCATCTTCAAATGTGCATTGGAGGGCTGGGCATCGCTCTTATCCCGACTTTTCAACTCCGCCTTTAGTTGAGGTCAAAACCCAGAAGCTTCGAGAGGTTCTACTCTATACCCGATATTCAGGAAAGGCGATCCAACAAAGCCGTCCAACTACCTCTTTAAAGCTTTGCTCGGCCTGGAGGCAAAAGCATATGCCCGAGTGTTACTAAGGAACCCGGAATACTGCGTAACAGACAACCGCTTCTCCCATTCTTTCAAACAGGCTTCCATAGAGGAGCAGCCACCACTGACAATATCATGCATTGGCTGCCCTAAGTCATCAAGCTGCTCAATGTAAACAACCCCCACTCTTGTGCGCTTTATAGATTTTAGCGCAGCTTTTGATAAAGTTGATAGACCGACGCTGTGGAGGAAGTTATCACAGTGGGGCATTCCACCTAACCTCCTAGGAGCTATAATTTCTCTTTACTCTGCAACATGGGTTCATGTGAGAACTGGCTCAAATACACTTACCCCCAAAATCCCCACTTTGGGGGCCTGAAGCAAGGCTGTGCTAGTGCCTCTACTTTTCAATTTATACACAGCAGATCTGGGGAAAGCTCTAGCAAACAGTAGCCTTGCTCTTCCCCGACTAGGCCTCAGGCCACTTCATATGCTTCAGTACGCAGATGATATAGTTATTATGGGCCATACAAAAGTGGGTCTCCAACGAGCACTGACCGGCCTCCACGCATACAATGAGAAGAACATTCTCACTATTAACCCAGAAAAGATCACAATTGTAATTTTTGGTTGCTGTAAGAATAAGAACTCCCTCTCATGTTCCATGGGACCCAAGACCATCACTTCAGCAGCAAAATATAACTATCTAGGGGTGTGGTTCACTGAATCTGCTCAACCCTCTGCCCATAAAAGTTTGTTAAAAGAGAAATCAACTGCTATCACTTCCGGACTAGCCAGCCTTAATAATAAACTAAACTACCCTTCGGCTGCAGCAATAATTAAAGTTACTCAGGCTTCCCTTCTCCCAGCACTACAATATGACCACCAGGCTTTCCCTGGTGCCTGTTCGGTATGCCTTGAACACGCTCAGTGTGCCGGATACAAGAAGATCTTCCAACTCCCTAAATACCTCCGTAGATCGAGACTTAGATTGGAATTCTGTCTGATGAAACAAACTTTAAGCAGCGAGGTGGACTTTCTGAAAGTTTATATACGTACACTGAAAGCACTAGAGAACTCCCTCAAGGCCTGCCTCAGACAGAGTCATCTTTGAGAAACCTGGAACTCCATGGAATAGACAACTACAGAGAGCAGTGGCAAACTCTTTAATAGATCCAGCAGCCCTTGCCCTTGAGTCCATTACCTTCGCGACATTGAAAAAGACAATCAAAAGGCAGGTACCGCTAGCCTCATTTCAGCAAGACCTAGCCTCTCTATGGTCCTCAGAGATCTTACGCCTTTAAATTCCTCATACTTGGTCAGAAGATCCCAGCCTTATTTATCAGTCACCATCAACTGCAGAGTGTGGAGAGACATTATGTACATGCGCCTGCTTGAGCTACCAATACTAGATTTTAACACAGCATGGGACAATCAAGACAACTGAGGGGCCTGCAGGCTATGCAACTTCAAACGAGAATCATGGCTGCACCTTTTGTGCTGCTACCCCGCGATTGTCGATGCAAGGAGGGTCCTACTCAGACCAATAATTTTGACAAACGAGGTCCGCACTTGCGCAGAGGCATCCACGGTATGTTTTTCACAAACTGATGCCACCACCCTTTCACGGTGCGGGAAATGTGTTAAAATACTCAGAGATACTTTACAACCTTGTCCTGGATCCTCCCAACCCTGGCACAAAGTTCCAAAACGTATAACGGATTATTATTCAGAGAAAATTTGAATTAATCAGCCCTGCCCTCTATGTCCCTTCCTCTAGTAAATGGCTTAAGCACGTCATTGCATGACTACATCCTTTGCCATGTCCATGTTTACATCTGCTGACTGTATTTGTTGTTTGCATAACAGTCTGGTCTCCCTACGCAATCTGTTCCATTTTAAAATAATTACTGTATGTCATACCAATTTTAAGGTCTTAAAATTGCTTTTAATTGTATCCAATCTTTTGCATTTCAAATAATTTCTGTAAGTCATACCAATTTTAAGATCTTAAAACTGTTTTTAAAATTAATAATGACATTATGTACCAGCACTTTATAATGAAACCAAACAACAATTAGGCCTCTTTGAGAAGCAATCATAGCCACACAACTCATACTTCCACAGTCGAGTGGAACTACTGCTTGCAGAGACTAGTATTTGTTTTAAATATCTTGTATACTTATTTATTGTGTTCTATCAACCTTACAAATGCTCTCATTTTCTTTTAATAGAATATGTATGAATCAAATAGTTCATTGTTTGATATCATGTAATGGTTTTAATTAACTGAATCATGACTAATAAACTATTGTCTATTTTCTATTGTATGCACTCTACCACTACCCTTAAATAAAAACATTAACTAAACTGAATAAATCAATATGCTCTTCTTGAGTTTAGG
Source organism: Calotriton arnoldi (assembly GCA_963921515.1). NCBI lineage: Eukaryota > Metazoa > Chordata > Amphibia > Caudata > Salamandridae > Calotriton > Calotriton arnoldi. Next base: position 3,266,987 of record CAWUFW010000366.1, on the reverse strand, counting down.
GGTTTGTTATTAATCACTTTGCAGTAAGTATCCTGCACTTAATTGAATCTATTTCATTCATTAGACATCAGAGACCCAATTCATTCTGACCAAAGGACTAAATACAGAGCAGAATTACTAGTCTACGCAATCTATTTTGGAACTTACTCTTACAGAGATGAAAAATCAAAATAAATAAAGTGAATACCTAATTAAGAAATCCAACCATCAACAGTTAATTTTGAAACTTAAATATAGCTTAAAGTAAACTTTTAAAAAAGATGTATCTGAAATTACTCAATTCACAGTTAATACAGGTGCAAGGTCGTGACTGTCAATATGGCCATCAAGACGTAACACTCAATGGCTCCCACAACACAACGGAAATTCTATTAATATTCTGAGGTACCTGTAACATCTGAGGGCTCTAGACAACTTCATACAGAGAGGAACCGATCTTTAATGTTAGAGTGCCCTGCTTGAGCTTATCTAGGTATCATATAGGCAGAAATCCATTGATCCAGAGCTGTCCACCCCACCCCCAGGGCGATGAGCAGAAAGATGGCACCCACCAGAGAGTATATGGAGTAGGCAGGGGATGCTTGAGCTGTCCTGCTGCTGTGAATTGAAGTGCCGGCTTCAGAGGTCTGGACATGAAGATGGCCAGCGAGGCCCCTCTGGTGAGCTGCTGACATGCCTAACATTGAGCGACCTGCTCCATATAAAAAGTGAGATGATCCTCAAGGCTGAGGCGGATCCTGGTGTGCACCTGCTTGGACAGAGTACTTGGTGTGCATGTTGGGGTGATTGGGACCCAGCTCCTCCATCACCGAAGTGTGATGGAAGCTTTCTGGGTGTTAGCAGGAGGCCCAATGGGGCACGTTCAAGGCTGGGAGACCAGGGGCAAGACCCCCTGCACAGGGGCCTAGGTCATGACATATGGCCCTTACATGAAGAGACAGCCCTACATCTACAGCAGGGGTTAGAGACCGTTGGGGCATTTAGGTAGAGTGTGAAGAAAGATTCACACAGAGGATTGAGTGGAACTGCATTCCAGAACGTGGGCACAGCCCACCCCCCTCTCATTGATCTCTTAGAGTCGAGTCATACTGGAACTGGTACCTAGAAGCCCCCCCAATGCCCAAATCTGCTGGTGTGGGAGGGATGTGTCCTGGATTGCCCTGATGATGTACAACAGCAATGGGTCCAGTTTGGGGTGTTACGACTGAGCCATTCTCAGGTGCTGCTGAGCCGTGCTGCAGGAAGTTAGCATGGGGACACTGTGTGCTTTTGGCACATACGGCCATGTAATAATGCGCAAGGATATATTTAGCTGACAATCACAAACCAATGAGATTGTCCAGTATACAACCACAATGGGCTCTGCAGATACTGGACAGGGGGTTCCTTACACCTGTCCTGGAAATGGCAGCGGAAATATGGGGACGGCTTCCCCTAACACCGAAATTCTAACTGTGATTAAAGAAACACAGATTGCCCTAGAAAATAAGATAGATATGGTTGCCGAAGAAATTACACTTCATAAAGTTAATCTTTGAAAGGTGGGAACTAGGACCTAAGTGACGAGGAAGCAAAAGATACCATCACAGAAAATTTAACTGAGTCGTGCTCATCCATCATTAAACTGCAGAAAACCACCAAAAAATTAAAGGAGAAAGTGAGGGCATAGAAGAGAAGCCTCGGAGGAAAAATCTGCACATCCTGGAGGTCTGGGATAGGGTGGAAGGGGGATCTGTAAAACTGTTACTGGAATGATGGATACAATACATGTGGAAATGAAAGGGCTTTCACAGTGCTTTAAGTGGGATGAAAAAGTTGGGGGGATCCTAAAGGGGGCATGGCCAAAAAAAACAAAAAAGCGTAACTAGGAATCCTTTCCAAGAGGTGTGGCCAATGTAATTAAGGCCATGGCTTGAAAAGTAAACTTAAGTCCTGTGCTTTACACAGCTTGCCACTTGAACTCATTTGTTTTTGTTACTGCATACAAACATGTCACACAACAACAAACAAATATACCTAAAACAAGTGAGACATATTGGTTTTGCCAATGGTTTTTAACTGGATGATATAGTGTCTTGCGAGTTAACAATGAAAAAACCCTTTTGGCTCCTGATGAACTCAGCAAAGCTATGGCGTAATGAATAGAGTGTATTGCAGTGAAGGCTGCTTCCGAATGTTGAGTTCACAGTTACAAACAGATGAATAAAGATGTGTGATACCAAGCTCCGTCTGTGGCATAGTCATTGGTGGGTACCCCCTCTGGGAAGACGCTACAAATGGAGACAAGATAGGGGATAAGTAACCCGAAGATTGACAGTGCTCTCTCAGAGAGTTTGCCATGGTCCAAGCAAACTGCTCGTGCGTGCCACGTGTGCCGTCGTCGAAGTACAGAATCAATGCAGAATGCATGTGGAGTCAAAGCGCAGTTCCAGCATCTGTGAAGCAGTTGAAAACAAAAGCATTTACAGAAAATCTACACATCGTTGGTCGAGAACCTGTTGGTCTGGCCATTCCTGAAGGTACAATGATACTACGCAACATAGAGCTATACATAGTACGAAGTGATAGCACTGAGATTACAAGTGCTGCCAAACAGAGATCAGCCCAGTGTAAAAAAAGTACAAAGTGACAGCCAAGCGCAAGATAATGCTGCGATTACAAGTGCTGCGAGGCAGAGATCAACCAGGTGCAAGCAAGTTCACAGAGATGCCAAAAGCAAAGTAGCCTAGATGCAAGAAATGGTAGTCTGCTTACTAGAAGTAATTAAAGCAGCACTGGGCAAGGCAGCCCAAGGAGAAGTGTCCAGGGTTGTGCTGAAGAAGAAGTGTATACTTGAAGAGGCGAGCCACCAAAGCCTCTGACTAGGGCTAAGAACGATTGCACAGTACTTTGAAGATTGAAAGTCAGTGAGTAGTCCAGAATAGAGGCAGGTTGTTCCGATGGTGACTAAGAAGAAAATCAAATTTCCAGTTATCATCAAGGATGATCCAGAGGCCAGTACACCACAGAGTCTTAGAGAGAATGAGCTAAATGCAGGGGTCGAAAGACTGCCATGTCCAGCCTCAGTAAGTTCCACATGGGCCTACAATGCTGCCTCTTTCTTGAAACACCATCATCATTCGATACCTCCAAAAAGCAAAATAATGGCGACCGATGGATGATGTGGATAGAGAAATTTGAAGACACTGATAGCAAAATGATTATCAAATACCTCAAACATTTTGCTGGTGATGGCGTAAAGGAAGTCATAAAGAAAATGCCAAGAGCTGACGAAGAAATCGCATACCATCAAATTAAAGAAACGTTGAATCCCAAGTTCAATCCAATGCCAAATGTTGACTATGAAAGATATGTTTTTAGTCAAGAACGACAGAAAGTTGGTGAAACCATCGATAAATTTGTAGAGAGACTTGACACACTCATCATACTGTACGTTCAATGAATTTGATGATGAAGAGGCCATACGTCTCAGGGTCATTGATGGATGCTTGTCTGATTCATTCAGATGGCGAATGCTGAGAGAAACTTTGAGTCTGGAACTATTGTTAATGGCTGCTAGAGCTGAAGAGCATGCCGATCGACAAGCTGCTGACATGGAAGCAAGAGGTGCCTAGAATAAATCAATCATGAGTGTGAAAAACGCGTCAAAGCAAAAGACTGAAGGACACAAGGTGATGTCTACACGTAAAAAGAAGTCATGTTGTAGATGTGGATTTTCGTTTCCACACGAAGACAAATGTCCTTCCATTGGACAGATACGTAAGGGCTGTGGGAAGGAGAACCATTGGGTGTGCAAAGCAAAGAGAAAAATAAGTGCGTCAAGGCGCGAAGACAAAATGGCTGCTAGAACGTTCCAGAAGCAAATTTCGCCGCGCACCCAAAAGGCCCAGCGGCGACTTTGGGTACAACAAATCGACACAGAATGAGGTCGATTGTGATCTAAATCATCAAAAAACAGTTATCTATATCAGTATCAAGTGAAAGTGAAGACGACAGTTGTGCCATGTCAATGATTGCTTCAGAAAAGTGTGCGCATGTTGGACTAGCCGCATGTGCAGAAAAATGTCAGTCAAAGAAAAGTCGACACGCCAAAGCACTAAAGTCATTCAAACATTGTCTGAAAATTACACTGAGAGTAAATGGTTGTTCGATACCTTTCATCATCGATAGTGGTGCGTCGATAAACATTATGCCTGAGGAGGAGTATAACGAATTGCATCCCTTACCACAACTTTTTTTTCCAAATCTGTTTATTAACAGCACAGTTAGTACGTTACAGCAAATATCAGTGGAACTCTCTATGAAGTATATTTTTGTGCAATGTGGCAACAAAATACATGTCAAGCATGGGCCTGTCAAATATCATTATGGGAGTCACAAAATAGAATGTAGGATACACTGTGCAACGTTCAATCATATGAACCAACTGGGGATAAAAAAAGAGCTGGGGGGAGAAGGAAGAGGGGAAAAATGATAAGGAAGGAGCAAAATCACAACAGTTCGAGTGCTCTGAGATTCAGGAATAACCGGTTGCAGCATACAGAGTCAGTGCCCACACGTCACACCCCCAAGACAGAAGTCAGTGAATCATGGGACAGAGCATGTGTGATGTTACGCAAGATTGTTGGGTTTGCGGTTACAGTGCTCACCAGGCATGTCACGGAGGGGTGGGAAAGGGGCAGATGGACTGTTGAAAATGGGCTGTATGGTCATGTGCACAGGGAGGTGGGCAAGTGCAAGGCATATGTTAGGGTGCCATGGGGGCAACAAGCAGTGCAATGGGTGGAGTGCCGGCGCAGTCCTCTGATCGTCACACATTTGAGTGCCATGGATGAGTGTGTGTGTTGCGCCATGTGTTCAGGGTGGCAGGTCGTCAGTCTTGGCCACGACTGCTAGTAAGTAAGTCTCCCAGCATTTGCCCCTTGCTCGAGAGTCGCCCCTCATTCGGAGTTGTCTATCAGTGGGTGCCTCGACTCTGGTCCCTGTCAGCAGCATGTGGAGCCATCCCCGGATCCCCGGAGGAGCAGGGGATTTCCAAACCATTACTATGCTGCGCTTAAACAGGACAAAGGCCAAGTCAATGAAGTGGTGCAAGTGCTTGTCGCCCTTCGTCCGGGGTCGCAGACCCAGTAAGCAGGACTCTGGGGTGGAGGTGAGAAGGTGTGTAGATAGCTCTGCCACCACTGTGGTGACTTCCATCCACCGCTGTGCCAATGGTGCACATAGCGACACCATGTGGAAGAAGTCGGTCTTCCTCAATTTACAACGGGGACATTCCAGTGACAGTGTCGGGAACATGCGCTGTATGCGAGCAGGGGAAAGATAAGTGTGGATATAATTGGACTGAGTGGGGCGAAACAGTGGGTTGAGGGAAACGCTCTAAGCCATCTGCAAGGCTCAGGCCCAGGCGGCGTCAGAGAGTGGGGAATGTAACACTGCGTTCGATCTGGCGCATGCCCTTGTGGCATAATCATATGGGGTGGGTTGAGGCCCAGAGACAGGAGTGTGATGGCGTGCCGTGTGCTGGTGGCCGTCAACAGTACGTTCAAGGCCTGGGATGTAGGCGGTTCGACCTCCCCAGTCGCCCACGTCTCGTGGATTACTCGCTGTACAGCACAGTAGGTTAGGAATTGCCCAGAGCTCTGTCCATAAGTCTCGATCATGCCATGGAATATCATAAAGGTGCTCTCGTTGTATAGGTCCCCCATTTGCGTGAGTGCCACGTCGCTCCACGGGGTCAATGCACCGTGGTGTCCAATGCAGCAGTGGTAAGTCCCAGATAGGAATTGAAGGAGAGTACGGAAGGAGTGGGTCCTTGGCAGGGCCGGACTGGCTACCGGGCGTTTTGACACGCTGCTGAGCTGGGGGCTGATGTCACTGCGGTGGGGACTAATTTCGTTGATGGAGACCTGCGTGTGCTTCGAAATAAACAAAGCAAAACGAATTTCGTTCAGCACACGCAGGTCCCCATCAACGAAATCAGCCCCCAGCTCGGCAGCATGCCAAAACGCCCGGTAGCCAGTCCGGCCCTGGTCCTTGGGGTGCAAGTATCTACGCCAGCAGGAGCGGGCTACTGTCATTTGCTGAATTTTAAATGTAGGACGATAGGTAGGATCGGATAATCATGTGTAGACAGCTGCACCCTGCAGTGCTGCTCGCACCAGCAGTGACTCTGGATGACGTGGGGCTCCCAGTCAGGCCATTGGCCATTGTAATTGCACCTCGGCGTACTAAAGCTCGAAATTGAGTGCCCCCAGTCTGCCCTCAGTGAGTGGGCATTGCCGTACGGTCAATGCCACCTATCGGCGGCCCGCGCTCCAGATCAGTTCCAGAAGCAGCGCATGGAGTTCACGAAAGAAGCTCCTGGGCAGGGCAGCGAAGAAATATAAAGGCGGGGAAGTACAAGCATTTTAGAGATCACAACCCGACCCGGGGGGGGGGATAGTGGAAGCGAGAGCCAGAAGGGGGGCAGGCAAGGTATGGATCATATGGTTTTATCCAGGTTACCCTCCTTGAGGTCACGTTCGGTGTTGTATATCTGTAAGTCCAGGTATTTGAAGGTGTCATAACACCACTGCAACCGGGATCCCAGGGGTGTCTGCCGATCGGCAGTCGGAGTGTGCAACAGAGGAAACACCCACAACTTGGACCAGTTCACCAGCAGACCTGACAGCGCACCAGAGTCATCCAGGATTTGCATGAGTCCCGGGAGAGATGATCCCACATTCTGCAGGAACACCAGGGTATCGTCGACGTACAGTGAGATTATGTGGTACATATCCTGCTCATGAATGCCCCAGTCTGCCGCCCGCTGGCATAGTTGGCAGGCCAGAGATTTCCATGGCGAGAGCAAAGATGAGGGGGGACAGGGGGCAGCCCTGTCTCGTGCCTCTGTGGATGGACAACTCAGCCGATATTACCTGTCCATTCTTAACACGTGCTACAGGGTCGGTATAAAGAGTGCATACCCAACTCAGGAATCCTAGGCCAAACCCCATGTTGGTGAAGGCAGAAAGTAAATAGTCCCAACCCAGGGTATCGAATGCTTTCTCAATATCTAAGGATACTGCAACCCGGGCTCCGGCATCTGGTGGGGTGTTATGGAGGAGATGTAAGAGATGCCGCACATTCAGGAATGTGCTGTGGCCTGGGATGAACCAGGATTGATCTGCATGAACCAGCGTTTGTATGATTGGGAGAAGACGATTCGCCAGGAACCTGCATAGGATTTTGCAATCCAGATTAAGCAGGGACAGAGGTCGATAAGAGGGAACATCCAAGGGATCGGTAAGACAACTATGAGGGCCCCGCGAAGATGCTGGGTGGTCTGGGCAAGGAAGGTGGCATAGTACTCGATGGGTAAACCATCAGTACCCAGAGTCTTGTAGCGGGCAATTTGGTGTATGGCTCTGCGCACTTCATCAAGTTGTAGTGGTTCTTCCAGCTCACTCCATTGCAATGCATCCAGGCACTTCAGATGAAGAGCGATGAAAAAGTCTGACATGTCATGCTGGGAAGAGGTGGCAGGGGATGTATAGAGCTCACAGTAGTAATCCCGATAGGCCCCATTAATGTCCATCTGCGTAGTCAGCAACACTCCGTCCGCTGAATGAATCGTGCCGATGGGGGTGTGCTGTGTGTCTGCGTGCACTAACTACGCAAGCAGTTTTCACGATCAATCCCCTTCGGTGTGCTGCAGGGCCATGTAACACCTGTAATCATATTTGCTCAAAGTCCGTTCGGCTACACTCTGCTGCTTGCGCAGGCATTGGAGTTGTTCAGATGTAGCCGCCCGAGCGGCCCCACCACACGGTAGTCAGTAGTGCTCAGAGTAGGTGCGTGCCAGGAACTCTGCTCTAACCAACTGGGCGCTGAGCGTGGGCGTGCAGAGTACAAGATCAATTCTGGTGTGCACGTGGGAGTAAAAGTAGTATTCATGGCACCCCGGGTGCAGAAGCTGTCATGCGTCTAGGAGACGCATGTGGGTCACCCATTGGCGAAGGTGTTGAGTGGCACCCCCGGAGGCTGCCGCTTGGAGAGGGAGAGTGAAGCAATCAAGCGCCATGTCCGGAACGCAATCGAAGTCCCCCCCAAAAAGGCGGGGGAGGACGGGTTGCAAAAGAGCGCCGGAGTGAGGGTGTCAAAGAATTCTGCCTGTCAGGTGTTGGGAGCATATATCACGACCAACGTTAGGGGTGAACCGTCAAGCTGGCCCTCCAGCACCATGTACCTACCCGCCATATCTACCATGTGTGCGGACACAGTGTAAGGAGCTCCCGGCGCGATCCAGATAAGCACCCCATGGGCAAAGGAGGAGGCTACTGTGCCATGTACCAGACCCCTCCATTTGGTGCAGAGGTTATGCAAGTCGGTGGCAGTGAGGTATGTCTCTTGGAGCATGGCAATGTGGACTTATCGCCGCTTGAGATAAGCATGCACACAGAAGCGTTTTGTCTGTGTGGCCATGCCCCGCACATTCCAGGTCACAATATGATATTGGGGGGTGTGAGTGTCAGTGTGCGCAGTAGCCATGTGTGTCATACCAGTCAGTAAAGGGGAGGGGTGTGCACAATCCCATCCCACTCCTGGGCCTTCCCGTGAGTTCCCAGGAGGTGCAGAGTCGAACCGTGGAATGCTGGCAGGTGGCAAGCACCATCTTAAACATTAGTAGAGCAACTCATGAAATCATATCAATAATAAAAACCAACACAATTCCCCCCCAGGACAGTTGCCCACCCAGGGCCCGTCCAGACAAACATCCCCGAATTAAGCAACAATGGCAGCCTTAAGGCAAAAGAAACAAGAAACAAGAAACAGGACATTTAAACAGAGAGTCCACATAGGAACTTTTGGGTGGCGTGGCATCTGGACGGAAGTCTGGTGCAGCCCTTGTGGTCAGGTGGCAGTGTCCTGTGTTTCAGTAGCATGGGCCCTGCATGCAAGATCACCTCACAGTCCCATGCCCTTTGCGCCTTACCTTGAGGCATTAGCGAGTGTCTTGAGAGGACCTCCCGGCCTAAGTCCATGGTCGCTGCCTCGGCCACATACTTACATGTCATCAGCTGATCGTGGGGTGACCTTCGGTCCACACTGAACCCCAGTTGACGAGGAGTGGGAGTCACCCGAGTCCGATCCCGACTCCGAAGGGTGCCTGCCCTGGAGGGAGGCAAAAGAGTTCACACTGTGGAGCGAGTATCCCTTATCACAACTTATGCCGTCGAAAACCAAAGTGTATACATGGGCTGCATCGACGCCCTTAAAAAGCCATGGCTCATTTGTAGCGATGATGAAACACAAGAAAGTTAATGTTCAAACACCCATCCATGTGCTTCAAGGAGCACTGTCAAGTGCCTGTTTACTCAGTTTCAGCACAGCTGCTGATATAGGACTGATTTCCGTGAACTACAACATGAATGCTCACCATGAAATAGTAAGTAAGTTCCCTTCGTTGTTTCGTGGTTTGGGAAAGCTTAGGACTATGAAAGTAAAGTTGCATATGAATGAGGACGCCTGTCCAGTTGCTCAGAGACAGGCAAATTGCTTTTCATTTACAAGATGCTGTTGAAAAAGAACTGGAATAACTACTTAAGCATGATATAATTGAGTGTTCTATTGTTCATACTCCATGGGTTTCTCCCATCGTCGTAGTGCCCAAAAGGACTGTGAAGGAGCAGTATGAATATGCGTTGACATGCATCATGCAAACAAGGCAACTGAACGAGAACGACATCCAGGTCCACACGTTGCTGAGATGATAACGCAACTTTATGGTACAAAGGTCTTCTCTCACCGTGATATAAATAAAGATTATCATCAGTTGGAACTCAAAGAAGTTTGCAGGTACATCACAACCAGGGCCGTAGCCAAGGGGGACATTTGGGGGCCGGGCCAGCCCATGTTATTCGTTGGCCACCCAAACGACGCAGGCAGCTGGTGCGGTATTATTACAACTCTTCTTACTTGAAAACACAGCAATTTGTTGCGTTGCTGACAGCAGCATGCAGAAGCAGGAGGGCGGTTTGTCCTGGGTATGACCTCTGAGGCGGAGGCACGATAGACCACCTGCATGAAAAGTTAAATCCTCTCAGCATTGTCTCTGCATGCGTGCTGGGAGTCTGACCTGACTAGAGAAAATGGCGGGCAGTTCCGAAGAGAGACAGAAAGTCTCTCACATTGCCTGTAGCCTGCCTGAATCTTTCGGACACACAGGAAATGGTACTGAATCTTTCCCCAGACATGCCACCCTCTTTAAAACTATGGTGTGGGTAAGTTTTGCATTTCTTTCACTTATGCACTCTAGCAGAAAGGGAGCCACTGAACATCTTTCCTGATACATTGCAACTAGCAATAAATACAACAAAAGAAATGTTTGAAATGCAAAGTTAGTCCTGCAGGCACGATGCCAGAAATCCTTGCATGTTATAGTTTGGAGCGCTAATGTACATTTTAACAACAACAATCGACTACACTGTCAGGATGATAACTGCAATTGGTGTTTTAATGTATTCCCAGAACATCAGGTATTACTTTCACACTTCAGAATTGCTGCTTGCACACTTATAAATGGTGCCAGTGGGCCCCATTATGTGTAACACAATCAACCACTCAAAGGTTTAACCACAAAAATCATGCCCGTAAACATGAGTTCATGTAAGGTACTGTTACGTGAAATCAAGAACAGCTCTAAAGCCTGCTACATGACCTAATGCCCCTTGGTAGCTTTGCACACCTGTCCCTGCTAGCAGTTTGTACATGTTTTGTGGGGCAGTCTTGAAATGATGATTACTTCCTGTCTGTCTATTTTGTAAATGTTAGTGAGGTTTGCACAGTTGTTATCTATGGTGTATATTTAGTAAAGGTGAGTTTCAGCACCTGAACACCCTCTCGGGAGATAGTGCGCTCTACAAATATGCATGATATAACATTTACTTCCAGTGACCTACCTGTTTTAAGAGCTGCTGCCCATGCTGCTCATGTTTTTTTGCAAAGTTTTACACTCATCTCCTACCATTCTCTACCTATGTTGTGAGGGAGCGTTCTCCTGCTACTTCATGTAACTATGTGAAGGACACTTGCACAACTCCTTACTGTGATGCAGATGCCTGCCCAACTAATTTCCATGGATTAGCTGCTTTTCCTAAGACTTATTTTTAGGGTTGAGCCTGCGAGAGCATGCGCCTCGCTTATTAGACACTCTTGTATAGAGAAAAAGGCTTGGAGGCCGCCAGTTTCTTACCATTCGTTGGCTTGCGTGGCACTCTTCTTTACAGCCTAGTAATTTGTCACTGCAGGCCTAAAATAATTTCCGTTCATCTCTGTGGAGCAGGGACCAAGCACTGATGGATTCAACTTAATCAGTGTCCGTCCGCTGCTCCTGATGTGATTGAGGTACTATTTTGTTCTTTTTAACTTTTAGTGCCCTACAAACAGACGGCGTACAACTGGAAAAACGTACCCAGGAGGACAGACAAAATTGCAAAAATGTAATTTCTGTAGTTAACTTTATTTTATTTTGGCAAGTCATCTTTTCTCATTCTTCACTGATGTTTTATTTTATTTTTGATCATGGGCGCTATTCTCAAAGATTTAGGATTATGTTATTGCAAAGCGACATCCTTTCTTTCTTATGTGAAATTTCTGAAATGATGCTTTGACACATAACCGCCCCACTCAAATCCGTCCCACTCAATTCAATCCACACCAGACCAATCCAATCCACCCTACTCTAATCCAAACCACTCACCCCAATCCAAACCACTCACCCCAATCAAATCCACTCCAATCCTCCACACTCCAATCCTCCCAACCCACCCCACTCTAGTCTTCCCCACTCCAATCTAAAACAATCTTCCCCACTCCAATCTGCCCCACTCCAATCCAAAACAGTCTCCTTCATTCCAATCGGCCCGACTCCAATCCAAAACAATCTGTCCCACTTCAATCCAAAACAATCTGCCCCAGTCCAATACACCCCACGCCAATCTACCCTTTTCCAATCTGCCCCACTCCAATCTAAAACAATCCGCCCCAATCCAAAACAGTTTGCCTCACCAGTCTGCCCCACTCCAATCCAAAACAATCCTCCCCACTCCAATCTGCCCCACTCCAATCCAAAACAACCTGCCCCACTCCAATCCAAAACAACCTGCCCCACTTCAATCCAAACAATCTGCCCCACGTCAGTCCAAACAGTCTTCCCCACTTGAATTCAAAACAATCTGCCCCACTTGAATCCAAACAATCTGCCCCACTTCAATCCAAACAATCTGCCCCACTCCAATCCAAAACAATCTGCCCCACTTCAATCCAAACAATTTACCCCACTCCAATCCAAAACAATCTTCCCCATTCCAGTTGGCCCCACTCCAGTCTGCCCCACTCCAATTCAAAACAGACAGCCCCACTTTAATCCACCTAACTCCAATCTAAAACAATTTGCCCACTACCAGCCGCCCACTCCAATCTGCCCTATTCTAATTTGCCCCACTCCAATCCAATTCACCTCACCCCAATCCACCCCAATTCACCACACCCCAATCCACCACAATCCCCCACTCCAATTCACCCCTCACCAATCCAATCCACCCCAATCCAGCCTAATCCAATCTAGCCCAATCCAATCCACCCCACTCCAATCAAATCCACTCCAATCCAGTCCAATCCAATCCAAAACAATCTGCGCCACTCCAATCCATCCCACTCCGGTCCAAAACAATTTACCCCACTCCAATCTAAAACAATCTGCCCCACTCCGATCCGCCCCAATCCCAAACAGATTGCCCCACCAGTCTGCCCCACTCCAATCCAAAACCATACACCCACTCCAATCTGCCCCACTCCAATCCAAAGCAATCTGCCCCACTCCTATTCAAAACAATCTGCCCCTCTCCAATTTGCTCACTCCAAACTGCCTTACTCCAATCCAAAATAGTCTCCTTCATTCCAATCTGCCCCACTCCAATCCAAAACAATCTGTCCCACTCCAATCCAAAACAATTCGCCCCACTCTAAAACAATCTGCCCCATTCCAATTCATCCCACTCCAATCCCAAACAATCTACCCTATTCCAATCAGCCCCACTCCAATCTAAAACAATCCACCCCAATCCAAAACAGTTTGCCCCCACCAGTCTGTCCCATTCCAATCCAAAACAATCCGCCCCACTCCAAACTGTCCCACTCCTATCCAAAACAATCTGCACCACTTCAATCCAAATAATCTGCCCCATGTCAGTCCAAACAATCTTCCCCACTCCAATTCAAAACACTCAGCCCCACTTCATTTTTTTTATTAAATAATTTTTATTTTTATATAGTTCAAGAAAAAAAAGTGCAAATGCAGCATAAGTCAGAATACATATAAGTACATTTAAAAAAACCACATTTCCTTTAGATTGATCAATACTATAAAACTAATTTCATTCATTTACCAATGAAAACGGACGTACCCAGGTTAAAAGGGTATCAGATTGAAGAGATTAAGAACAGAGAGCTAAAATCATTTGAATTACAATAATCATAAATCCCAATATACATAGGATAAAAAATGGTAACACAGACACGGGTATAGGTACAGACAAATATATCATAGAATTCATCACCAAACTTCATTATATATACAAAAGCATAATTAGTCACTGCCTCGACATTCATTCGTCCTGGGCAAGTAGAGTAGTCCAGGCAATTAAAGGCCCACAGATCCTATTCCCGTTGATCCTTCCCTTCCTGCCTCTCCGTTCATAAAGTGCTTTTTCCAAATTGAATATGTGCAGAAATCGGCCTTTCCACTGCTGAAAGGTCGGGGGAGAAGGGTCGAGCCAGGCTGAGGCAACACAGAGTCTGAGTACTGACATTGCTATAAACGTAAGCTCTTCTCCCGTTTTCCCATCTTGTTCAGTTACGCCTAATAACATAAGCTGAGGTGAAAGCGGGACATCCTCTTTCAATCTGTGCCGCAAAAAGCCAGATATTTCTCAGCCGATCGGTTCTATACTGGGGCATGTAGAGAAGATATGGACCAGGTACGCACCGTGTATCTTACACCTAAAACACTGAGTCCCTTCCTCTCCTCCCCACTTCACAATTTTCGCAGGCATTATATACAGGTCAAAGAGTGTTTTAAAATGTTGTGCCGGTATGTTGTCAGAGCATAGTATAGAGTCGCCCATTTCTAATGATTTCAAAGACCGGGAGTCCCGTACCCCTAGCCTACCCTGCCATCTCAGCCCATGCTTGTCCAGATCGTTGGTGACCCCTTCCAAAAAGTAGCTATACAGTTGTGAAATCGAAGATCCAGAGGCCCTTATTAATAACTCAATCAGGGATACCTGTGCGAAGCCCGCTGCGCCATCAGCTTTTTTGAGAACTCCCTTAGCTGTAAAAATTTGAAAAAGTCCCGATGGCCGATGTTAAATCTTTCCCTGACTACTTCAAAAGATGCTATATGATCCCCTGCCAAAAGGTCCCCTATCCTATAAAAAAACCCTTCTTCCCACCTTGCCAGACACTCATCCTGTAGATTCTTAGGAAGCTGATCATTACCAATCAATGGGGTGTATCTGCTAAACCTACCCACCCCAAGTTTTTTCCGTACACCTGCCCAGTTACGGAACGCAGCAATTAGGATCTTAAACCGTGTTCTTTTAAAATAACTTGGGGGCCTATTACCAACAGCGTGCGTTAATTAACGCAAACCACAGTTAGCGTCGTTTTTTTTATCGCTGGATTCGTTTGCGGAGATAACGCGTTATTAGCAACGTTTTATCTCCAATGCGAAACAAATCCAGCGATAGCGGCGATTCCCAGCATTAGCACGAGAATTCCTTGCGATAAATTCCTATCGCTAAGGAAAAACTCGCTAATAGGCAGGTAGGGACTTAACCGTAGAATCCACCTCCCATAGACTATAATGGCTAAGTCAGGTTTCTAGCAGGTGTTAAAATCCAGCGCTAATCGGGGTTAACGCACATTTTTTATCGCTCGCGGGCCTTGCTAATAGTGTGAAGTTGTGTTTGCGACTGTCTGCGTGTATTTTTAGTGAGGAACGCCCACTTTGCATGTCATTAGCGATAAATATCGCTGACATGCAAAGCGGTAAAAAAACGGGCGCTAATGCCCGAAAACTGTCGCTAACTGCTGTTAGAGACAGTTTGCTGATAGGGCGATAAAAATATCGCCGCTTTAGCGGCAAAAAGTGCCGCTAAAGCGGCGATAGTGCCCTTGCTAATATGCCCCTTGGTTCGTAAATTTTTAAAAGGCAGCCGTTAGCCCATGAGCCAATCAAAATCTCGAAAATTGACGGGACAAAACTGGGATCATTTTCTTCCCTCGCCCTGATTCCAAAGAGAGGCCAATAGTATTGTAGAGATGCGGCGAGGTAATATAGTTTAAAATTAAGAAGCCCCAGTCCACCTCTATCCCTAGGAAGGGACAAAAATACATTGGATCTTCTAGTTCTGCTGTATGACCAGATGAATCTAGCCACCTCTCTCTCTATTTGCCTGAACCAATCATTGTGTATTTCCAAAGGAATCATACGAAATATATACAATAGTTTTGGCAAAATCATAATTTTAATTAGATTGCATCTACCAATTATTGACAGCTCTAAATTGTCCCATGTCCGTATATCATTCTTAATTTTCCCCATTATCGGGGCCAGGTTTATATCCACAATATCTTCCACCTTAGCCCTAATGTGCATACCTAAGTAAACTGCTTCCTCCACGATCGTACTGTCAAAGGCAGTGGTAAATCTATTTATTAGGATCTGAGTTTTTACCTTATTCAATGAGAAACCTGATTGAATCCCGAAATTTTCAGCAATGGCTTCTACTGCGGACAACGCTCTATCAGGGTCGGAGGTAATTATCGCCACGTCGTCGGCATACGCCAATAGCTTCATTTCCCAACCCTGTAACCTTATGGGAACAATTTCCGGGGAAGCCTCCAACCGTCTGAGAAGGGGATCTATATATAGTGCGAATAGCAGGGGGGAGGAAGGAAGGACATCCCTGCCTGGTTCCCCTGCCAATTGGAAATTTATCTGCAGTCGCGCTGTAGGGTTAGTGTACAAAACCTGTACTGCTCAATGGGGTGTATCTGCTAAACATACCCACCCCAAGTTTTTTCCGTACACCTGCCCAGTTACGGAACGCAGCAATTAGGATCTTAAACCGTGTTCTTTTAAAATAACTTTGTTCGTAAATTTTTAAAAGGCAGCCGTTAGCCCGTGATCCAATCAAAATCTCGAAAATTGACGGGACAAAACTGGGATCATTTTCTTCCCTCGCCCTGATTCCAAAGAGAGGCCAATAGTATTGTAGAGATGCGGCGAGGTAATATAGTTTAAAATTAAGGAGCCCCAGTCCACCTCTATCCCTAGGAAGGGACAAAAATACATTGGATCTTCTAGTCCTGCTGTATGACCAGATGAATCTAGCCACCTCTCTCTCTATTTGCCTGAACCAATCATTGTGTATTTCCAAAGGAATCGTACAAAATATATACAATAGTTTTGGCAAAATCATAATTTTAATTAGGTTGCATCTACCAATTATTGACAGCTCTAAATTGTCCCATGGCCGCATATCATTCTTAATATTCCCCATTATAGGGGCCAGGTTTATATCCACAATATCTTCCACCTTGGCCCTAATGTGCATACCTAAGTAAACTGCTTCCTCCACGATCCTACTGTCAAAGGCAGTGGTAAATCTATTTATTAGGATCTGAGTTTTTGCCTTATTCAATGAGAAACCCGTTTGAATCACAAAATTTTCAGCAATGGCTTCTACTGCGGACAACGCTCTATCAGGGTCGGAGGTAATTATCGCCACGTCGTCGGCATACACCAATAGCTTCATTTGCCAACCCTGTAACCTTATGGGAAAAGTTCCGGGGAAGCCTCCAACCGTCTGAGAAGGGGATCTATATATACTGCGAACAGCAGGGGGGAGGAAGGACATCCCTGCCTGGTTCCCTTGCCAATTGGAAATGTCTCAAACTCTTCCCCCATTATCCGCAGTCGCGCTGTAGGGTTAGTATACAAAACCTGTACAGCTCTGATAAAGGAAACCCCTAGACCATTGGCTTCCAAGATCCTCCATAGATAGCTCCACAACACCCTATCAAAGGCCTTCTCGGCGTCCAGGAAGGCAACCCCCCATAGGTTTTGTAAGGACCTCTGTAGCATCGAAAAGTGAGATTAAATGCCTGACATGGTCAGCCGTCTCCCTCCCCTGGATAAAACCATGCTGCCAAACTGATACCAGGTACTGCATTACCTTATTCAATCGGGTGGCAAAAATCTTTGAATATAATTTAGTATCACTATTTAAAAGTGTTATAGTCCTACAGGAACCCAGATTGATAGGATCTTTACCTTTCTTTAAAAAGATGACAATGTTGGTGGTGCCCCATGAGCCTGGTGGTGCAACCCCGTCCCTAACCTCCTTAAATAATCCAAGTATTTCCCAACAGATCTCACTAAAAAAAGTTTTATAAAACTCTAGTGATATATGGTCAGTATCCATGGCTTTTCCCGTTGGGAGAGCTTGGAGAGCCAAGTGAAGCTCTTCCTGAGAGATATCCGACCCCAATAGGAGACCCTCCTCCTGGGAGACCCTCCCATTCATAGCGAATTCGCACAGTTCACCATGCACATGAGGTCCGCCTACAGGTGAAGCTGTATATAATTCTTCATAAAACTCCCTGAAAGCCTCCCTGATATCTGCAGGATCTGATACTACTTTTCCCTGCATGTTCCTTACCTGCTTGATATGCCCTGCCTCCACCTGTTGCCTGGCCCTAACTGCTAATAATCAGCCGACATTTTCACTGTATCCATAGCATTGCTGCCTCTTGGCAAGGTACCTGCCCGCCGCCTTCTCGACATTAAAATCATTCAGAGAGGCTTTGGTAACCATGATTAAATTCATGGCTGAAGAGATATCACCTCCATTGTTCACTGTACTGATTTGTTCTGTCTCAAGAAGGGCAAGTCTTTGATAGAGCCCTTTAATCTGACCTGCACCTTTTTTTTGTTTGATAAAGCTATATCGCAGTGTCTCACCTCTTACTGATGCTTAAAAGCATCCCAGATCATTCCGGGGGAGCACTATCCTTATTATTACTAAAAAAACTCCCTAATCCAGCCCTTCATATCATTAACATAATCCTGGTCAGAAACGAGTGCCCTCTCAAATGTCCACCTCTTTTTTTGTTTAACTTTGTTTTTATTGTTTTTCAACATAATTGCAGTTTAAATTGCATTTTTAGACCACCGTGATTAATACAACTCAGATCATAGCTTTACAGAAACAAAACACTTATGTCATTCGACATGTTGGCCATCATCGTCTGCTACAGGTTTCTTGTATCAACAATTGGCTTAACAGCGTAGCATATTGTTTTAAATTACGTAATGCTTAATCAAAAACATAACAGGGAACTTTGTACCCTACACCTGGTGCACCTACAGTAGAATTACACATTTCCTCATGTGCCACGCCCGTAACTTCCCCATCTCCCCATCTCCCCGCGCTAACCCAGCATTCCTTCTCGCCTGTGTGTTGTGTGTATCTAATCTCCCATACCTTCCAATGTACAATATTTACAATTCAGTTGGTGTACCATGTTGTGTGGGGGCTAAATATATGCATGGGAAGGGGGCAGAGAAAGCACTCATAAGCTTGTGCAGGTCATCTTGGCGAAGTGCAGATCGCTACTCTTCTTTCCCTGTACTATAGGCCATCCTCACTCGCATGTCCGTCGACAACCGTGGGTGTTCCCGTCGTTGTCTTCGAACGATCGCGCCAGGCCATGCGAAAGTCTGATAATATTGCGTCCCATGCCTCAGCCATCGGCTGTTTACGCAGCCCCATGGCATCCTCCCGGTGAAGCGCCACGCTTTCCGCCTGCGCCCAGCATAGCAGGGATTGATACCAGGCTGTTGCTACTGGGGGGGGCAGGAAACTTCCATCGGCGTGTGAGCAGACGCTTGGCGACTATGAGTCCCAGATCTATGTACCTGGAAGTCAATTTGTGTCTTTTGGATCTGGGGTACAGCCCCAAGACGCACAGTTCCCACGTCCAGTCCAGAACCCGTTCCGTGCACTGAGCTAAGCAACTGGTGACTGCGCCCCAGTATGCTTGAATGGCAGCACATGACTACAACATATGCAATAGGTCTGCGCCTACTTCATCGCATCTCGCACATTTAGCATCAGTGCGACCAAAATATCTATTTATACGTTCTGGCGTCAGATAAGCTCTGTGAATAATATAATATTGAATGAGCCGGAACCGGATGTTACTGGGAATTCGCGTAGGGCTCTCGAGAATTTTTTACCAGTCCCGGTCCGTGGTGGGCCGCCGCAGGTCCGCGTCCCAGCGGGTTCGGAGGGAAAGCAGTTGCGGTGATGTGTGTGTTCGGAGAGATTCAGCAAACCACTTGGTTAAATGACGGCCTGTGCCCAGCTCATGTAAGTATTGTATAGTTCGATGAGTGGCAGGCTCCTGCGCTATATCGCCCCACAGTGCGCTAAGTGTATGAACTATTGTGGCGTGTAGTAGGAATTGACCCTGCGACAATTCTGAGTCCTCGGCTAGGTCTGAAAACGGGAGGAGCAGCCCATCGTTATATAGATCAGTCAGCGTTTGTACACCGGCCTCTTCCCAGTGTGCAAGCTCTGCGCTGGTTATTGCCCTAAGCCTTCTGGGAGTACCCAGTATCGGGAGTGATAGCGCATATGGTATGACATGTCGCGTGATGTAAGACTGCGTCGGTAGCATAGATACGCCACCCGTACCAGGAGCTGGGTAGGCACACTGCCTGTCCGACCCGGATGAAACAGCGTCACAATTTGGGTATGAGTGAGCTCAGGCGCCTTTTTTGCTGTGTCCGCCAGCTGGCGCGCGCCAAGCCAACGTGCCACCCACTGGAGCTGCGCAGCTAAATAGTACTGTTCCATGTTGGGCAATGAGAGTCCGCCCTGGGTGGTCGGTGGGTAAATTTTAGCTAGTGACACTCTGCTTCGCGTCCCATGCCATATGACTTGCTGCATGACTGATTCTAAAAAAAATTTAAACGGTGGTGTAAGGTGCAATAGCAGATTTGTGAAGTAGTAAAGGAGGCGCGGCAGGACTACCATTTTTAACAACACAATCCTGCCCATAACCGCCAACGGCAAGGTAGACCAGAAAGACATCTGCGCTCTTATCGCTGTAACGGCTCGGGTCAGGTTTCCCTCAAGGAGATCCTGTGAGTCCATAGATATCAAGATCCCCAGATATCGGAACCCTTCAATCTGCCAGTGGACAACCCTGCCATTGATGATCAGGTGTGGGTCGGGGGTATATTCTGCGAATGGATATAAGCATGACTTTTCCCAATTCATCCTTAGTCCCGACACCGAAGTGAACTCAAGGAGTTTGACCTCAATTGCTCCACACACCTGCCCCACATCCCTGAGATATATCAATAGGTCATGTGCATTTAAGGAGACTGCATGCATACCGTCTCCCAGCGGTATTCCCCACTCATCTTGTGTAGAGCGAAGTGCCTCAGCTAATGGTTCAATGGCAAGCGCAAATAACAAGGGGGAGAGCGGGCAGCCTTGTCTCGTACCGCGCTCTATGGGAGCACGCCTCGAGACATACGGGCCTGTCTTGACTCTGGCCGTGGGATGCATGTAGAGCAACTTGACGAGATCCAGAAATGCATCCCCCAGGCCGTATCTACACAATGCAGCAAACAGGAACTCCCACTCTAGGGTGTCAAAAGCCTTCTCGAGGTCCAACACTAGACATCCAGCATGCGACCAGTCATTCCCGGAATAATGTGCCACCTCAAATGTCCACCTCTTATGCTCCTTTCTTAACCCTACAAGGGAAAATTAAAAAACGAGGGGATTATGATCCGACATCACTCTGGGAAAGAGCTCCACCCGGGCCTCCTTGAGTAAGGATGGTGAGGTTAGAAAATAATCGAGCCTGGCAAACTTGTCGTGGGGAGCAGAGTAATAAGTATATCCTGGCTCCTGGGCCATCAGACTAGGCCATACATCCACCAAAACGATATCCCTTAAAAAAAATTTCATCGCCCTGGAACATTGAGGTTTACGCCCCTTACTTGATGCCCCATCCCCCTCTGGAGCTCCTCTGGATCCATTCATATTTAAGTCCCCACAGACTAGATGCGGTGCAGGCCAGGAGGGTAGCTCAATAACTAGAAAATTCAGTAAGGCAGGATCGTCTAATACTGGAACATAGACTGAGCTTAGTGTAAATGTACCTGTCCCTCCTCTGAATTCCAGTATTATCCATCTGCCATTCTTGTCCACTGCCTTTCTCCCAAACGTAATGGCACTTCCTGTCAGTAAAATGGCCACCCCTTTAGTCCTCACATCTTGAGTTGTATAGGCGGCTACTTTTAAGCCTAAAGAATTAAGCACATTACTATCATTGCAGGCTATGTGGGTCTCTGGAGACATAGCAGATCTGCTTGTAAAAATTTAAGATCTTCTTGGATCCTCCTCCTTTTTGCCCCGTCATTTAATCCACATATATTTATAATAGCGATGCGTACCTTAGCCATGATGCCAATTGATAATCTTGTCCAGCCAATGTTTCCTCCCCCCGTTAACATAGGTATTATACTGTCTAAAGAAGCTCTCTGTTCGAATCTAATACACACATTGTTCTTCAACCGTTAATGCTTCCCGAAAATCTGATAAAAAAACATTCTTTAGCTGCAATTTACATACCGACTTTTTGCCAAATGACCCCCCAACCCGAATCCCCCGTCGAAGCCCTCCACCCTACCCTCCCGCTTCCCTCCCCCTACCCTTGAAAGCAGCCAGACCCACCAGGTCTGTGTGATAGAGAAAGCAAGAAACAACGTGGCATCTCCCCCTAAACCCCCCTACACACCCAGTCAAACCAAAATTTCAACCTGACTTATCCATCAATAACACAGAGATAGCACCCCCGAAGAGCGGATTTCTCCATTTTATAGGGACCCCCAGCGGAGAAAAAGGAGCTGAAGAAAAGGGAGGGAAAAAAAAGAAGGAAAAAAAGAGAACAGGGTCTACCTTGCAGTATACCATCTGTATGACAAAAGTCCCTTTCTTGTGAAATTTAACCCAGGCCCCCTTAACTAGCTGCTTATACACTCTTTTCTCTGCCTGAGCCTGATCCAGATGCTCTCTGGCCTGTATTTTGGAGGTAAAGAACTTTACAGACCCTCTCACAATAGTTTTCAACCTAGCCGGGGCCAGCAAAAATGCCTCAAAACCAGCATCTTGGTAAGGTTTAATTAACTGCCGTAGTCGCCATCTGCAGCTCAACCGTTATATGGCAGAAGTCAGGGCGAACGAAAAAAGAAGATCCCCTATACTGCCTTTTAGCCTCAGGACGGGCTTTCTCGAATATCGGCTGCCTAAGCGTGAAGTTGCCAAAAAAGACCAAGATGGCCCTCGGCTGATTTAAGCCTCGACTAGGCATTTTATGGCAGGCAAATGGAAACCTATGGATCTTCTGTATTTCCCGCTCCCAGTCCCACCCTGTAAGCTCGGGGAAGGCTTCTTTAAGAAGGTCCAGAATGAAAGAACGAATGTCATCCCCTTCCAGGCCTTCCTTAATCCCAAGAAATCGGAGATTATTACTTCTCTGGCGGTTTTCCAGATCCTCTAGTTTCCACATGACATCTGTAAGTTGGGCTTCATGAGACTTTGTCTGCTCTCTCACAGCAACCAAATCCTTTTCAACAACAGATGTTCCCTCCTCCATAGTGTCCAGCCGTTTGCCGATTTCCACACAGGTTCTCCCAACTTTCCGTACTGCCCCTTCCAATTTCTTTGCGGCCTGTCTTACTTTTTTCCATCTGCCCTGGTCTCTGCCCAGTGTTCTTTAATTGACTCCAGGATCAGACTCAAGGCCGGGTTTATATTAGTTGCCGCCACGCCTTGCTGTTCAGCTATGGAGCTTCCAGCCGGGGCAGGCCCTGGGTCCGTGGGTCCCAAAATCTTTGTATGAGAATAGTCTCATTTCAACCCAGAGCTGGAGATGCGTCTTCCTTTCTTTTTTCGTGACTCCATGTGGCCCTTAGATCCTTTAGAGCTCCTTCGGTATTTTTGGTGCTTAAGGGTGGTGTCAGGTGCTTCCAGTGTGCTAGAGCCTGAGGTTGAAGCACTGTCCTCTGTTTCGCTGCGTCCAGAATCGGAAGCTCCTGAGTGTGAGTCCCCGGTAAGAGAAAAAAATGTATCTGTCCCATCGGATATAATATCGGAAACTAATAGCCCGTCTAGGCCAGTACTGTGGGTCGACCCTCCAGAATGACCTTCAGCATAGAGTTGAGGATCAGACATTGTACGGGGTTCATTCCTGGTGCCTTCCTGTGCCACCTCTCTCAAGACGCCTTCTATGCTGGCTGCAGCCCCCTGATCCCCCATCCCTATTGATGGGGGCGTGCTTGATGCACAAAGCAAAGACATGTCATTGTCTGTCGCTTTATGTGGTGTTTCATTTTCCTCCCGGTCCTCCCTATGCGCCACAGAATTGCCACTCGCGTCTTCACTGGGATTTAGTTCAGGTGTCTTGAAGCCTACTTCATGTGAGAGTTCAGAAGAAGTCTGGCTCCCTGGTCCATCCTTAATTTTAAAGAAGTCCGTGATGGCTGGTTGAGGTGGAACAGGGGTGGTGATTACATTATCCCCATCAGAAATTGGCCCCACTACAGTCCACCCACTCCAATCTGCCCTACTCTAATTTGCCCCACTCCAATCCAGTCACCTCACCCCAATCCACCCACTCCATCCCAATTCCCACTCTCCAATCCACCACAATCCCCCCACTCCAATCCAATCCACCCCACACCAATCCAATCCAACCCAATCCAACCCAATCCACCCCAATCCAGCCTAATCCAATCTACCCCAATCCAATCCAATCCAATCCACCTCATCCCCATCCAATCCACTCCACTCCAATCCAAAACAATCTGCCCCACTCCAACCTTCCCCACTCCAGTCCAAAACAATTTACCCTACTCCAATCTGCCCCACTCCAATCTAAAACAATCTGCCCCACTCCAATCCGCCCCAATCTCAAACAGATTACCCCACCAGTCTGCCCCACTCCAATCTGCCCCACTCCAATCCAAAACAATCCGCCCCACTCCAAACTGCCCCACTCCAATCCAAAACAATCTTCCCCAATCCAATTCAAAACAATCTGCCCCACTCAATCTAAAATAATCTGCTCCACTTCAAACCAAGACAATCTGTCCCACTCCAATCCAAAACAATACCGCCTACTCCAATCCACCCCACTCCAATCCGCCCCACTCCAATCTGCCCCACTCAATCCAAAACAATTTGCCCCACTCCAATCTGCCTTACTACAGTCAATCCCACTCCAGTCTGCCCGAAACCAATCCAAAAAAGACAGCCCCACTCTAATCCACCACATTCCTGTCTGCCCAACTCCAATTAAAAAAAGACAGCCCCACTCTAATCCACCCCACTCCAACGTGCCCCACTCCAATCCAAAACAATCTGCCCCACTTTAATTTGTCCCACTCCAGTCCACCCTATTCCAATCTGCCCCACTCCAATCCCACCTCTCCAATCCAAACCACCTCACCCCAATCCACCCACACTCCAATATACCACAATCCAGTCCACCCCCACATCAATCCAATCCAGCCCAATCCAATCTACCCCACTCCAATCCAATCCACCTCATCCAAATCCAATCTAGTCCACTCCAATCCAAAACAATCTGCCCCACTCCAATGTGCCCCACACCAATGTGCCCCACTCCAATCCAAAACAATCTGCTCACTCCAATCCAAAACAATCTGCCCCCCTCCAAACCAAACCAATCTGCATCACTCAAATCTGCCCCACACCAATCCAAAACAATCCACTCCTCTCCAATTCAAAACAATCTGCCCCACCCCAACAGCCCCACTCCAATACAAAACAATCTGCCCCACTCCAATCAGCCCCACTCCAATGTGACCTACTCCAATCCAAAACAATCTACCCCACTACAAATCCAAAACATTCCACCCCACCCCAATCCGCTCCAATCCAACCACCTCACCCTAATCCAATCCACCCTGCTCCAATCCAATCCATCCCAACCAAATCCAATTTTCCCCACTCCAATCTAATCCACTCCAATCCACCCCACCCCAATTCAATCCACCTCAATCCAATCCACCCCACCCCAATCAGTTCACCCCACCCAATCCAATCTACTTCAATCCAATCCACCCCACTGCAATCCAATCTAATCCACTCCAGTCCACCCCATGCCAATCCAGTCCACCCACTCCAGTCCACCCCACTCCACTTAATGCAACCCACTCTAGCCCAATCCAATCCACCCCAAATCTACTCCAGTCCAGTCCACCCCGCTACCTCAGTCCACTCTACCCTATTCCACCCCACTACACTCCACTCTGCACCACTCTATGGCACTGCACTCTGACACTGCACTCTACGACACTCTCTGCCACTGAACCAGTGAACTCTACTCCCCTCTACTCAACTCTACTACACTCAACTCCCCCTACTCCACTCTACTCCCACAAATACAGTGTATGGCACTCAACTCCCCCCACTTCACTCTAGAACACTTCGTGCCACTACCTTGTAGCCACGATAGACAGGAGCCACACTGGCGTACAACATGGCAAAACCACATTGCCAAAGCCAATAGCTCTTGTATAGGCGAGACCTATTGGCTTTGCCAGTGCTTGTTATAGTTGCTGTCTATAATGTGCCTTTTTTGTCCTAGTCTGAGGAAAGCTTGCACTGCATCTGCCCATGTTTCTATGTTTGAAGAAAACTTGCAAAGGTACTTTTGTGTTTTACCTCAATCAATCAATCAATCAGGGAATTGTAGGCGCGCTACTCACCCGTGAGTGTCTCAAGGCGCTGAGGTGGAGGGGGGGGGGGGTCCGCAGATCTGTTTAGCCGAAGAGCCAGGTCTTGAGGGTCTTCCTGAAGGTGTTCAGGGAGGGGGCGCGTCTGATGACTGCCGTTAGCTCGTTCCAGGTCTTGGCTGCAATGTGAGAGAAGGATCTTCCGCCTGCTCTGGCTCTGTGGATGCGCGGGGTTTCGGCCAGTGCAAGGTTGGAAGATCGGAGGTTTCTTTTGGGTACGTGGAAGTTGATTCTGTCGTTGAGATATTTGGGTCCGTTGTTGTGTAGGCATTTGTAGGCGTGAGTGAGGATTTTGAAAGTGACTCTTTTCTCCACGGGGAGCCAGTGGAGACTTCGTAGGTGTTGGCTGATGTGTTCGTGTCGGGGGATGCCGAGGACGAGTCTGGCGGCGGTGTTCTGTATTGTTTGGAGTTTGCGGAGTAGGGACTTGTTGATGCCGGCGTAGAGTGCTTTTCCATAGTCCAGTCTGCTGGTGATGAGTGCGTGGGGGACTGTCTTCCTTGACTCAGGGGGGATCCACTTGAAGGTCTTGCGGAGGATGCGGAGGGTGTTGGAGCAGCTGGAGGTGACGGCGTTGACCTGTCGGTTCATGGTGAGTGATGAGTCGAGTATGATGCCGAGGTTCTTGGCGTGGTCTGAGGGGGTAGGTGGGCTTCCAAGGGCAGTCGGCCACCAGGTGCTGTCCCATGCAGAAGGGGTGGTACCGAGGATGAGGACTTCTGTCTTCTCAATCCAATCCACCCCACCCCAATCAGTTCACCCCACCCCACCCCACCCAATCCAATCTACTTCAATCCAATCCACCCCACTGCAATCCAATCTAATCCACTCCAGACCTCTACTGCTTGTGTGAGCGAAGCTTCTAGTCCTGCTGCCTAAGATATACCTCTTCTCTGTGTGATGAAATCTGACCTTCTAACCTGTGTTCGATCTGGTTTGTGTTGCCAAGAAGGCTGCAATGCTGCTATCTGGGCAGTACAATTACTGCATATGAGTTAAGTTTAAAATGCTGCTGCTTCTGTCCCCTGCACCCTATGAAAGAAACCTTATTTGTTGCTGCTTTTACATTCTGTTGCAAATATTTCAGTGATTTCTATGCCCCCACACCCTTGAGCTATACACTCAAACACAGCGTCATAAGTAATCTAAGGTGAGAAACTGACTTGACTGGGCTGAAGGACCACAGTGATGGACTGAGGAGAATAAGTTGAGAGAGAAGAACAAACAATGCTGTTAAGGAAGAGGCAGGAGAACAGGCAAAGAAGGGAGGAAATAAATGAAAGTGGGAGAGGAAAGGAAAATGAAGTGACCCCTTGAAAGGATAGACCTTTGCAACTACCACACTATTTCTCTCCTTCACATTTCAACATAAGCTTTAGAGTGGGCATCTTGGTCTCAAATCAGTATCGCATAGCACAGCATGGACTCCTCCATCATGTACATGCAGACTTTCTTACACACCATAGAATGGGACTGATAGTGCTGTTGAATCTGGGTAACCTGAGAGGAGAGGTATATGCTGGCTGTGTCAGTGTCCATATTCTTTTAGATCTGGTGGCATCATTCTCAATTAACATCTTTCATAATGGAATTTACAGAGGTGGGTATCAAAGGCAGTCTAAACCAACATTGCTAAGACAGTGCCTTGAATACCTACCCATGATTGAATTTAACAAAATCTCTGCAGCCTTGGTTTGCCAGTTTTGCTTGCTGTAAGAAATTGGAATATTAGTTGAGAGAGTGAAAACCCACCTTAAATAATAATCACAAGCCTTATCAGAATAAACCACTAGAGTCACTAGATAAACCTATGCTTAACTCTCTGGTAGCTTGGCACACTACAGTCAGGCTTAACTTAGAGGCAATGTGTAAAGTATTTATTCAGTACTCAAACAGTAATAAAGTGAAAACACAACAAAACAAAAATCCCAAGCCAATTTAGGAAAATATAGTAAATTTTAATAAACAAGACTATACCAAAGCGATACAAATCCAATAAGTAGAACCGGAGATACGAATAAGCGTCAGTTGTGGTCATCTGATCGTGTTAGACCAGTTCAAAATCAAAAGTTAAGGATGACCGTGATGGAGCGTGGGTCGGATGCAGGGACAAGGTTCCTGCCAGTGGAAGGTTTACCTTCTGACTTAGAAAGTTTTATGGTGAAAATGTGGTCTCTGAAGAGTCATCGGCGGGGCAAGCTGGATCTGAAGTGGTGTTTGATGACGGTGGGTTGCTTATGAGTGTATCACGGTGCGATTGTCGATGAAGGCGGGAAGGCGAGCGGGCGAAGTTTGAAGTCCATGCCTGGGAAGGCCTCAAGGTTGATTGGATGCTGTTTGGCATGGATCCTGGTGGAGCCCTCTACGTTCGGACCTAGAAACGTTTCTAGAAGTCATATCTCCTTCAATGGGGTAAACAAGAAAGTCGAGACCGACAGAAGGGGGGTTGGGAGCACTCTGCCTCACATCCCAGCACGACTGGTGATTTGACATCAATGACTAGAGCTCTGGCGGCGATCCCGGTCTGTCAGTCCTCCAGGCAGAAATCCGCCAGAAAGTTTCTAAGTCCCACTTCTTGCAGTTTAGGGACAGGAGGAGTAGACTTTAACACCAGCCAAGGGTCTGTACATAATTACATTGATTTACTATTGCATGGTCACCATTTGTGAATGCCTTGCACTTGAAAATGAAGCCATTTACCTATGTACGATTACCAGTCTGGCTTCAGCTCATGCTGCAGCATTGAGACTACTACCTTACAAGTCGTAAACAATGCCCTCCTGATCCCAGATGAAGCTACCACTGCCTCCTGATATTGCTGGACCTCTCAGCTTCCTTCAACACACCAATGATACACAGTTTTACTTGAAAGTCTCCTCTACTTCTAACATCCAGTGCCTCAAACACTGCCTGCATATCATCCAAACCTGGATGCCCAGCACCTACCAGAAGCTCAACCCAACCAAGATAGAATTTTCGTTGTTTGAAAAAGCACCCAAAAGCAGTGTGCAATTTCAAATCTTGCATACTGGACATTCCCCCTACAAATACTTGGGAAAGAATATACATATAGTGCACAGCTTTAATGTTTTGTCATAGCTGAGGGCCATGCCCCCCTCAAATTATACTTCTGGCTACGGGCCTGATTACAACCATTTCTATCCATGTTGGTCTGGATTTATACAAAAGACTAAGGGGCTGATTACGATGCTGGTTGGACCTGGCATCCGACCGCTGTATTTATGGGACAATTCAGACCGCAAAGGCCGCAAGCTAATCTCCACCCTATTACGATGCATGCAATTGAAATCTCCAACCACTGCGGTCGGAGCTTGCCAATAGGTATTCCAATGCCGACAGCACTGCGGTCCAACCACTGAGGAGATTACAATGAGACCGATGTACTAGCAATTGCAATCTGCGGACACACCATGGCAATCGACCACTGTGCTACTGCCAAACACCACAACTGTGTCCATTGGAAGTAGCAAAAAAAAAGGACACAGCTGATGGTCATTGCTCAGGTGGACATGCCTACATTTCAAAGCATAAAACACACCCCATCCCTAACCATGATCCTTTGCCACTACACTGCAGTGCAGCAACACTTGGCAGCCATGTCTCTACTCAGCTTCACCTCACAGTTAGGTAGCCATTTTACATGTGTGGGCTGGGAGAGGGAGTCAGGACTGCAACTACTGTCAGTCCCTGTTGTCTGAGCACCTAACAAGATGTACTACTCTCCTTTCCCCATAGCCACTTGGCAGCAATGTCACTACTCAGTTTCACCTCACAGGTAGGTAGCCATTTTACAAGTTTGGGCTGGGAAAGGGAGTCATCACTGCGACTACCACCAGGCAATGTTGTCTGAACACCTAACAAGATGCACTCCTCTCCTTTCTCCAAAGCCACTTGGCAGCCATGTCTCTACTCAGCTTCACCTCATAGGTAGGTAGCCATTTTACAAGTGTGGGGTGGGAGAGGGAGTCAGGACTGCAACTACCATCAGGCCCTGTTGTCTGAGCATCTAACAAGATGTACCCCTCTCTTTTCCCCATAGCTACTTGGAACAATGACAACACTGATCTCCATGTCTAATGGACTGCACACATTACACACAAAGCTCTGTTCAGGAACATGTCCTCTTGCTCAGCCTGAAATCCACCAGGTTTCATGAAAAGAATAACAACACAACAGACAGTCAATGAAGTGTGTAACAGAAATGTCATCAATGTGTGAAGGCAACAAAACCTACTTGGCTTGTGAGCCATTGGCAATGCACAGCACACATGATAACCAGTACAAAATGTACAACACATATGTTCCTAGGCCTGTATTGGACACACATAGGAGTTTGATCTTAACAATACCCATGTGACATCTACAATGGTCTTGCATCAAATCATTGGGAGATGCCATGCCCATCCCTATTGTCAACATGAAGTGAAGCACTTCACCTAATGATAATGCCAAACACCCTTCATGTAATGGAAGTCGAACAAATTCTTACTAAACTGTCAAACACAACAGCTATAGTCCATAATGTCTACCTCCAACCCTTTTGTCCCTTCCATGCCTCTACTCACTGTGTAACAAAGGATGTGGAATGTACATACCAGACTTACAACTATGACAATCTACTCTGTCTCAACAGGTGGATCACGCACAACATCTGCTGAGATGCAAGATGACGACCAGAGTTAAGCTCCACCCCAGGGTCAAGACTTCATTGATGCTGAAGCTCCTGCACAGATGGACGCAAGGGACCAACCTTGCACTTCTGGACAGCCTGGGAAGACAGAACCAGTGATTCTCACAGTGCCCACGACCACACTTTCCACCTCAGTGGCAACACCTCAGCTGACCACTGCCCCAACATCCTGAGGACCTAGTTCCAGCAGCAACATCACCTGTACCCCAGTCCCAGCTCCGGAGGTGAGCACTGACACCATTCTCACTGAGGATCGAGGGGCCAGTGTGAGGGTGCTGCCTGAGCCAAGGCCACAGGGCCATGGGTGCAGGCGGTGGGAGGGTCACTGTGGGCCAGCGAAGTGAGGCCACTGGTTCCACAGAAGCCCAGGCCAACATTGCCCGAGTCATCAGGGCATATGAGGGCAACCAAAGGACAGATGGGCAAGGTACTCAAGGAATTCCGAGAAATAAAACAGCTGCAGCGGTCCATAAACCACCGTTTGGATACCCATTATGACAATGCGGGCCAGATCATTGGGGTGCTGAGAGACATCCACACCACCCTCTACAGGGCTTTTCCCCCGAAATCTACCCATCCCTGTGGCCAACCCACATCTGGGACATCAACATCAGCGGCTGCCACAGGAAAGGAGGCCCCCGCGAAGGATGAGGCCTCAGAAACCTCAGAGCCTGCAGCAACGGGTACGCAAAAAAAAATGCAGTATATTTGGGTGGCAGGGCACTGACCCAACCCAGGAAGAAGAGTCACCCCTGATGTCTCCTTTGTGTGCAACACATTGATTTTGTTTCCTGTCCACATTTCAGTTCTGATGGCAGGAGTTGTTATATCCCGCATAGAGGCCCTAATGTAGACCCGTTCGTACATGCCCTAAAATGGACGTATTCATATTTACCCTAATATGGTCATATTCGTACTTACCCTATTATGGTCATAGCCGCATATGCCCAATTATGGTCATAACTGTACATGTCCTATTATAGTCATGGGTCCTTATATAGGCATGATCTTTCACCTACATTGGTCCCAGCTAGTACACAACGAGCTCTGAGGGCTGAACGTTATCTATCCTGTGGTTTTGAATACAGAAGGGTTTTTCCCAAACACAGGCCCTCACTGTACTCATTAATTATGCATGGCTTTCTAGGAATACACCACGTGCATAATATGTATGTACAAAGTTCACCCCTGACGTCTTCCTCATGTCCAATACAAACCATACTGAGGACCGAGACTCTTTAGGGTATAAATACACCACATCTTGCCCCGGTAAGACAGAGGGAACCGAGACTTCCATGCTGACACACTGACCAGAGACGCTGAGGCTCCTGCATGCAGTCGCTCCAAACTGACAGTGGTCTGACACAGCCCTGACGGGGTGTCCACCTC
The DNA here is from genome assembly GCA_963921515.1 of Calotriton arnoldi. NCBI lineage: Eukaryota > Metazoa > Chordata > Amphibia > Caudata > Salamandridae > Calotriton > Calotriton arnoldi. Next base: position 3,234,930 of record CAWUFW010000366.1, on the reverse strand, counting down.
GAGACCAGGACGGGGTCCCACACTCTCTCTATTCAGGTATGGGGGTTCGACTAAATCCTAGAAGGATTCTTGGCTCTTAGCTTTTAGACCTACACATATGCTAGGTACACTCAGGTACATCTAGTTAGGCATCGTAGGAGTACGCGCACTTGCATAATGCTTTTATATTCATGTATGTATTCATGATTATCGCAATATGGTAGAATTGTTCTATCCCTTTGCTTTTATCGTACTGCTGATGATATATCTCTGCTATTGTCTGCTGGTTACCGCAGCACATATATTTTACACTAGAATAACAGCTGTTCAATAAATACTTATTGAAACGCCCAACTGTTTATTCTGTGTAACTCTCTGAGACAAACCGAATAAGTGAGCACGAGTGACTGAGCGAAAGGTAGTATATTGTTTCCACGATTCTGAGGGAATCAGGGTTGTCATGATCTAAGGTTGCCAGAAACTAATCTCTCCCCGATAAGAGGAGGCACTAGTGGCACTGCGAGCTAGCTAATGCAAAACTAGGCTAACATATACGGTGGGGGTGCACGGAGTCAGTCTGCCACCAAGCCCGCAGTATATGTTATCCAAACGCGCAGGTCCTGCAGGGGAACTATAGGAGCTACATGACATGGCGCCACCAACGTTGGTTGGGTACATATTTAACAGTAGAATCTGAGTAGTTCAGTCGTGCTATTCTCAGAGAACCTACTCACAAAAACCCCAGAGACGTCTGGAGTGGGTGGGCACAAAATCCGCCGCAGCTGAGTAGTACGAGAATACTATTTATTGGCTGTTGGTTATTCAAGTTTGAAGGACATATAGTTCCCACAAATTGTGCATTTACACCTTATCTTAAAAATTCTTTAAACCTCCCTTCTTCCAATTAAAAATGGTGGAAGAAGCAAACGAAACAAGGAGAGTTACAACAGACCTCTTCGGTTTAGGAGAAGAAGACCCTGAAGACGCAATACAAATTGCACCAAATTTCAGAAGGGCAGTCACCATAAAACTTCTAGAACATGGCTTAAGAGCCAGGAGTGGTAATGTAATTTTCGTGATTGAGGCACACGAATCCAATAAAACAGAGGTGTTCTATTCATGGGTTACATTCCCAGCAGTGAATGCAGTTACAGATGTATTTCACTACTACCTAGAAGGTGAAACACCAGCGGACTATACTCCTTTTGAGGAATTAGAGGTTCCGCTCACTTACCAGGAGCATAATTTCTGGTTTAAAGGCGCCCTACCCCACGTACGAGGAAGAGCAAGATTAGGCCCGCTCGGAGGAGCAGGAGCCACATGGCCCATATTAGCGGCATACACACCGCATCCTGATATTGGCACAATGCCACAGCCAGACTTACTCGTACAACACAGAGATTTAATTAAAATCTACAGAAACCTCACACAATTTGTAATGAGGGCTTTAACAGTTCAGCCTGCACCAGCTGCAGCACAAGATACTCCAGTCCAAGGTACAGTTAATAAAATAACTCCACAAACATTACACGCGACAATGGGCAAAATGCCAGCAAAACGCGAACAAATCCCATTCTGGATAGCTCAGAAAATAACTCAGCTTGAAGCAGTATTCCCGAATACTACCACCAGTGATAAACACAGAATTCTAACAATCTGCTTGCCCATGGGTCTGACACCACAAGTAGAGGACTGCACCTCTTGGGGTTCAGTCTTTGCTGCCATATATACCAGAACACATGGTATCCCGTCAATAGCAATAGTACCTGAAGTATTAAAACAGATACAAAATGAGTACGGAGCAGAGTCTGCCCTTAATTTAGGGATGAAGTTGCTAAACAACTTTGAACAGGTCTCAGCCATAATACTAGCTAACATTAATGGGGAGGCAGCTTCAGTGGCGATCCGCCAACCCCTAAGGGAGTTCGGTCCAGAGGATCAACAACACGAACTACCCAAAATAATTGAAACTGCATATGCAGAACTAGGCAGAGACAGTTTGGGTGGGAAAGCATTAAAACCACAACTAGTGGGCAGTCCTGAAAAAGATACTACAAAGCAGACACCTACTTCTTCTAAAAAGAAGTGGGAAAATAAAAAACAACAAAAGTCCAAAGACAACAGATCTCAGTCCAGAGGTAGGTCTCCTCAACAGGAGCCCTCTGAAAGGAGGTACAACCTCAGGAATAGGGATAATATTAAAAAACCTGACAGGTATCAGGATACTGATACTCGTTCCTCTCGTTCCTTTCAGGGTTTATCAAGAAACTCAGAGAGGGAAGGACGGTCAGAACACAGACAAGAGGAGCGTACAAAGTCCAGAGACACGCAACGCGCTGCGGACTACGCACCTAAAAAAGAGGATAAACAAAAATCAAAACCTCAGTTCAAAAAGAAGAAGGTAGCAGGTCTCAAGATCAGACATGCCCATAATTCTGAGGACACAGCTTCTGAACGGGGAATGGGCTCTGACGATGCTAGACAGCGCGGCAGAAATAACGATAGCTCGCCAGAACCTGAAGGAATTTCTGGTGACAGCGGAGTTGAGTGAGTATATCACGGTGGAAACACCTGATACTCGGGTAAGTGTCCCACATAAGTTACATGAGATAACACTCCGGATGGAGGGGGACAAGCCCAGAAAAGTTAAAGGTCTCTTTTGGAAAAATCTGTCATCTGGTTATGACATTCTATTAGCAGAACAAGACTGGCCGTCAGCATTCGTCATGGAGTGCCCTAGGGGAGAAACGATAATTTTTCCAGCCTTTTCCGACCTCGTTCCCATACATTTAAAACATGCATATGCGCAGGAGTGGGCGGTTGCCCTAGCTCCAGCATGGTACAAAAATCATGCTGGTTGGGATGAGGAGTCAACCCACCACATGATCCCGTTAAAAGTTTCCCCAAATGCCCAAAAGCAATACCCTATAAAGCAGGAAGCTAAGAAACAAGTCAGGGAGATTCTAGATCAACTTGAATATCAGGGGGTGATAGAAAATTGCACCTCACCTATGAACAATCCTTTGTTCCCCGTAGCCAAACCTGACAACACATATCGTCTAGTTTTAGATTACAGACATTTAAACACTTGCACAAAAACATTTGCAGTTCAAAATGCACACAGTGCCGCATTAATGAATAACATTGTGCGTCAAAAATATAAAACAACACTTGATATCTCAAATGGATTTTTCTGCCAAAATATAGCGCCTGAAAGCAGGTATCTAACCGCATTCAGTGTGTTAGGGTCCCAAAGGCAATTTTGCCCACTCCCCCAAGGGTATAAGAAAAGCCCGGGGTTGTTTTCAGCAAGGGTAACAGAGTTACTCCAAAATTTGGATGAAGAAGCATTGTCCTATGTGGATGATATTTATCTGATGGACGATGACTTAAAGAGGCACTTGACCAGGGTGAGCACCATTATTATGGGATTCGCCCCTGAGGGCTATAAATTTAATTTTAAAAAATCAAAAATTGCCCACCTCAGTGTCCTGTTTTTAGGATACGAGCTGTCAAGTGAGGGAAAAAGCCTAGCAGCAAACTTTTTAGAAAAGTGTGCGCTGCTCCAACCTCCAAAATCATTAAAGAATTTACAATCAATTCTGGGATTCCTAAATTTTGGTCGAACATACATTTTGGATTACGCAGAAAGAATAAAACCTTTCTACGACTTAATAAAACCTGATTTTTCAGTCAGACAATGGACACAGGAACACACAAATATCCCGCGTTCCCTACAGGAAGACATGATAGCTTCTAAACATTTACAGACACGCGTAAACGCACAGAACTTAGTGATCCGAGTAATAGCGGGTCAATGCGGGTACACTTATTTAACTTTTAATGAAGGCGAAACAGTACCAATCGCATACAAATCACACCTGAACACAAACGCAGAGATGCGTTTCACTTCAACAGAAAAAATTCTGACAGCAGTGCAGACCGCTGTAGCAAAAGAAAGAGCTCTGGCTCAGGGAGAACGCATAATTGTCATGACCCCAGTACCAGCTTTAGAAGCTGTTACAAAAGCTAGCATTCCAAATGCGAAAGCCTTACATCCGAGATGGATACAGTGGGCTAATTCTCTTACTGCAACGGATGTTGAATACAGATTTGATCCAAGTTTAAAAACACAAGCATTCCTGCAATACGAACAAGAATATCCTCTACCAAAATGAAATTTTGCCTCTAGATCAGTATGAATACATTATTTACACTGACGGTTCAGCTCAACCAGCCATAGGGAGTAAGCAAGCTTACAGCGCAGTGTGTGTGATTGTTAAAGGTCGCATGCACGATGGAAAGTTCCATCCGAGTTGCACTAAAACGCAATCTCTAGGAGACTGCACGGCTCAGTTGGCAGAACTCAAAGCACTTATACTGGCACTTATAAATACGGATCACGAATTCCCCACACTTATTGTGTGTGATTCCTTTTACTGTGTACAGTCATACAATGAATATCTACATCATTGGGAACAAAACGTGTTCAAAGATGCAAAAGGTGGCACAATTAAGCATAAAATGCTATGGGAACAGGTAGTGGAGTTGAGAAACGAACTACCAAGGGCTCACGTGATACATACACTGAGTCATCAGCATGATGGCGTTCACGTTGAAGGGAATTCATTGGCTGATGAAGCCGCAAAGGGGGCTGTTCGCACAGCCGCCGTAGCTGCAGTTACTCGTTCAAAGACGAGGGTAGACGGCGAGATTATGGTAGCTGTCAATGCTTCACGCAAAGGCAGCACAGCAGTACCTAAACAATTCCCACTCAAGTACTCCTACAAGTTAGATGCACAAAACATTCTATATGCTCAGATTCCTGGAGTGGGGGATCGAGTAATACCAAATATGGATCGTAGGCTAGGTTTAATTTTAGCAGCACACGAGGGTTTGGGTTCTGCGCATACAGGCGTTACAGCGACTATTTCTTTACTGAAACAGCGCTACTGGTGGCCAGGGTTAACCAAGCAGACCAAAGATTATGTCTTGAAATGCGACATCTGTCAACCGATAAAAGGCTCCACCGTAACACGCCCAGCACAGACACCATTGCTGAAATCAGACAAACCTCTTGCATGTGTGTATTTGGACCACTGCGGACCCCTACAATCAGATGGGTCCAAGAATTATATCATGGTTGCAGTGGATTCCTGCTCTTGATTCCTATGGGTTTGGCCTCAGCGCTCGGCTGACGCTCGAACTGTTATAAAAGATTTGCGAGTCTTTATCGGCACATACGCAGTTGGCATGTTACATTCTGACTGTGGTCCGGCGTTTAGCTCTCGGGCTTACAAAAAGGCCATGGAAGGAATGGGCGTAGCATTGCGGTACTCCTCTCCGTACCATCCCGAGGGAAATTCTGTTGTGGAGAGGAAAAACCGGGACTTAAAGCAATCTTTAACTGCTATTGTATTAGGCAAGGGCGGTAGATGTGTCGATCACCTTTATGGGGTACAGCGAGCGATCAATAACCAGCCAAGAAGCTCTCTAGGGGGTGTCACTCCTTACGAGGTACTATTTGGGACGAGACTGTGGGCACCTGATCTTGATTGTGAAGGCACAGTGGCGGATGAAACACAATTTGATATCCATGATCGTTTGGCTGTTTTACAGGATCTAAATGAATCCAGGACACAACAAAGTAACGTGCTCCAGAAACAGGCCACCACTGAGGAAGTCAAGGCAGTAACGGCAAGACCTGTCTGGATCCCAAAAGTCGGGGATCTGGTCAGAGAGAAGATTGCTGACAAGAAAGAATTTGGGCCATCTTACAGAAAGCCTGTACCGGTCCTTGCAATCCAAGGCACAAGAACTGTACTTCTGCCGCCTCTTGCCAGAAAAAAGAAGAAAAGATTTGTCTCAATCGACTTAATCAAACCACACTATTTGGCCGATACTAAACAGTAGGCCTCGTGGACTCCACAGTAGCAGACGCCCTCCTCTCGCTACAATCCAAGAAGTCCAAACAGAAAGACTCATCACTTTTGAAGAGCCACCTGTACAGAATGAAGGACTAAGCAACAATGCTATGGAACTCGTTCCACTTCAACAAGGAATTCATCTTCAAAATGAAAATCAACTTAACAACGAAGTTGCAATCAGACCAACTACAGACATCTACGTCAACATGCCTCGTCAAGAGCAAAATCCGATTTCAACAAATCCCGATGCAATTCCAACAATTGATCAAACTGCTTCTGGCTATTTCATGAACTTTGATATGTTTTCACTGGATCCAAGTGAGCCGGAAACGACGCCAGCCAAAAAATCACTCCAACAGAAACTCAATGATTTTTTGAACTTTTAAAAAAAGACTTACCTGGTGTCACCTTGGATAGAACTATGGTACATCACTGGGATCTTATTTTTCATTTTCTGGCTAGGTTTAATAATAACTTTTAGTATGCTTATTAATGGACGATACCTCCAGCAAAGCTCTACAGCCCAAAGAGTCAATTTGATTTTAAAACCACACCAGTCTTCACATCGTGAACCAAGAGACTTGTCTTCAGTGAAGCTCACAGCAGTTCCTATACCGGACGGTATAGTATGGGGCAAGATTGATTATGATATATTCAGTCCGACTGAACTTTTAAAGCTTAAACATGTATTTAAAATTTCTTTAAGTGATATCATTACCTCCAGTACATTTTCTGATGATTGGGACACTGAAACTGTAAATGCTATGATGTCTGATTTAGAAAAACTGCAGCATTTCCGAACAATGAAATGTTAGAAGGTACTTCAGACTATGATACATTGTACTGTTACCAGCAATATGGTCATCATTTCTTGCACAAATCTATAACACCTAGAAATGTATTTGAGTACCACCAGTGGGAACACTGCCCAACACGACCGAAAGGTAGTTCACAGGCATTTGCACAGAAATTCACATACTTCTCAGGGTTTAACACATCCGACCCGAAGTCATTTTATTATAAAGTGGCGAAAATTTCAGCTCAGAAAATTATGTTAACAAACACCAAACATATTTACTCTGCATCCTTTCTGAACCAGTTGTCTAAACAGGGTTTCGATCTATGGAAAGACACAATAGATTCCAAATCAATCTGGGGTTCTAGGGACTGGCAAGTCCAGGGAAAAGAAGTACTTTTTAGAGCATGCATCATTCCGCAGCAGATTTTATTTCTGAATGAAACTGTGCAAGAAATATCCTGTCTTGGACTAGCCAAAGGCAAGGAAATGAACACACCGGGGTTTCCAACACCATCGCAGATGGGTGGGGGGCAGAATTCAACTACACATGGGGTGAAATTAGATGACATTTGCCAGTACAACAGATCAGATCCTGATTGGACAGAATGGCTGGTTTGGCCCATTGACACAAACAAATGTCACCAGAGATTTATGAATACAACCGAAGGGTTTAGTATCCATAGGCCAGATCCGCGCTATGTACAGAGACATCACCCGGGGGTAGTGACATCCTATAGTGTTGGGAAGTTGTGCCTTAATTGGCTAGAGACCTCAACACTCACAGAAGTAAAACATCATTTAACCTTACTCACATCTGATGTAGACCTTAGGGATTTCTGGTCAGGCCCAAGGAAAACACGTCAGAAACGTTTCATATATGCAGGCATTTATGCCTATTATAATGAGAACTGGAAAATATCCCAACAAGAGGCCGCAGAAAGGATACGGGAGATAGACCGTATTAACTTAGAAAAGGCATTAGCTGTAGTGATTAATGGGTTAACAACTTTGACCTCCAGGATTTACTCCTTAGGCAACATTGTGTCCTCGGCAATCGACATATTAGAACAAGATCTGGCCTTGTTACAACACGGATAATCTCAGCTACGTTCTATTATGATGTTAAGCTGGACGCTACAATCTTTGCGTGCAGGCTATGTGCCATGGCGTTTTATAAACACCACGTCTCTGTTTTCAGAATACAATCTGACTGATAAACAGACAGAACTGGCACAAAGGGGAGCCAAATATACAATGCTGCGTATTGAGAAACTGGAAAGGTTACCATTCGCTGTAGCCGAATCACCATCCACAGAATGGCTAATTCATGGCCAAATCACTCTGCTGGTCACTACGTTTTAGTTCCAATATTGCCTTGAGCAAAGGCAGGCAGGCAAATATGTGAAAATGGGTAAGGGATACATCAAAGAAACTTGGGAGTTACCATATAGATACCGATGCCGTAATGGGGATCGAGAAGTGTATCTGAGTGGTACAAACTGCAAGAACGCTTTAAGCGGTTCTCTCATGTGTCAGGATATTTCTCTACACGGAGCCTGCAGTGGTTCAGTGGCGAACTTATCTTGTCACATGTCAGGGACCCCAGCGGCCATGATCACGCCGGTTTTCCAGCTGCTCTCGAATGGGAGTTACTTAATGCTAAATGATCAAGGTTGCTGTGGGATGCTTCCGGGCGTCGCATATCTAGTCACTGTTAACTCCAGGGTTACTTGCTGCATGCAAGTATTGTTTCCACCACTGAACACAGTTGGGGAGGCGCCGCTATGGCCTTCACTGAATGTTTCTTTCCTACAGTTTGATACTCTGAGCAGATTGAAAGCCATGCTTTTACAGCAACCCGTGCCCTTAACCTCCGCTCGAGAAACCTATGAACTTCAAGTTGCAAGGACTTCGACCGAGATACAGGCACTCATACGTACAAACTGCCCCATTCATTTCGCAGAAATGGTGGGTCGTATCTTCAACATGTCTGATACGAGCGGTATTGTACACCTATTTAAGACCATAGGGTCAGGACTGTTAAGCACCTTTCAGACAGTCCTCGGAGTAGTCCCAAATTTTATACACTCCGTATTGGGAAGCGTACTTGGAGGATTCCCGCTCATCCTGTTCCTAATCGCAGGAATCCTGATTGTAATATTGCTGCTACGCAATGGACGGCCCACTTCCCGAGGGAATGGTGAACACGCTCCTGGAGCGGAAATACCGTGAACGCATGGTACAACTTCTGGGCATTTCTTGCCTGCGAGAACTCAGTGCCTCCTGGTTTCTATCATTTAGACCAGTCTGGGTAGACTGCATCTTACCTGTTCTTCGATGCCTGTTCTGCGGGGAAGAATGCACGTTGGATCTCTGTCTAACGTTTCCATCGGATGCGCCTCCGGACACGGATGCAATGCTGGACCCCATAAAGGCCCATGCTCTGCGTTGTCCTCAGCGGCTTCCAATTCTGATGAACGCATTCCTGGAGAATCCACAGGTGCCGTTTGCTCCTGCTGGGTTAGGTGACTCCTCCACAGGCACCCAGGTAACAACTGCCGCACAAGCTGCCGCAGCACCGACTGTTGGCAGTGCTACATTCCATCTATGTGCTATTGACGTTCTCTGTGAGGCGTTGGATTTGTCGTCGGCAGCAGCTGACACCGATAATACTGAACTTCCCAGCCAGGACGTTTAATATCGAATTGGCTCATCGTGTCCTGGGAAAGAATTCGGCTTCTTTGCTCGTTTCAAAACAAACGATCTAAATTTGGAAGATTTTCTTACATTGACACTTTCGCTTGAGAAAAGCATGGCCTTCTCCTGCTTATGGTAATGCAATCTTTATAGAGAGACAATATTGACTTTTTCAAGTGGCAGCTAGAAATAGCTGAATTTTAACATTTTTTTTCATAAAAAAACAACACCTCATTTTAACGATTTTTTAGAACCATGTTTTTACTTGCTTTTAAAAAGAAAAAATATTTTTAAATTGTCCAGATTTTAAGTATGGTCATTTTAATCCAATTCGGAACAGGAGTGGGTGTTATATCCCGCATAGAGGCCCTAATGTAGACCCGTTCGTACATGCCCTAAAATGGAAGTATTCATATTTACCCTAATATGGTTATATTTGTACTTGCCCTATTTTGGTCATAGCCGCATATGCCCAATTATGGTCATAACTGTACATGTCCTATTATAGTCATGGGTCCTTATATAGGCATGATCTTTCACCTACATTGGTCCCAGCTAGTACACAACGAGCTCTGAGGGCTGAACATTATCTATCCTGTGGTTTTGAATACAGCAGGGTTTTTCCCCAAACACAGGCCCTCACTGTACTCATTAATTATGCATGGCTTTCTAGGAATACACCACGTGCATAATAGGTATGTACAAAGTTCACCCCTGACGTCTTCCTCATGTCCAATACAAACCATACTGAGGTCCGAGACTCTTTAGGGTATAAATACACCACATCTTGCCCCGGTAAGACAGAGGGAACTGACACACTGACCAGAGACGCTGAGGCTCCTGCATGCAGTCGCTCCAAGCTGACAGTGGTCTGACACAGCCTTGACGGGGTGTCCACCTCGAGACCAGGACGGGGTCCCACACTCTCTCTATTCAGGTATGGGGGTTCGACTAAATCCTAGAAGGATTCTTGGCTCTTAGCTTTTAGACCTACACATATGCTAGGTACACTCAGGTACATCTAGTTAGGCATCGTAGGAGTACGCGCACTTGCATAATGCTTTTATATTCATGTATGTATTCATAATTATCGCAATATGGTAGAACTGTTCTATCCCTTTGCTCTTATCGTACTGCTGATAATATATCTCTGCTATTGTCTGCTGGTTACCGCAGCACATATATTTTACACTAGAATAACAACTGTTCAATAAATACTTATTGAAACGCCCGACTGTTTATTCTGTGTAACTCTCTGAGACAAACCGAATAAGTGAGCACGAGTGACTGAGCGAAAGGTAGTATATTGTTTCCACGATTCTGAGGGAATCAGAGTTGTCATGATCTAAGGTTGCCAGAAACTAATCTCTCCCCGGTAAGAGGAGACACTAGTGGCACTGCGAGCTAGCTAATGCAAAACTAGGCTAACATATACGGTGGGGGTGCACGGAGTCAGTCTGCCACCAAGCCCGCAGTATATGTTATCCAAACGCGCAGGTTCTGCAGGGGTACTATAGGAGCTACACGACAGAGTATGTAGGACTTGGACTTCAGACAATGTGGCTACAAGTAAAATCCTTTCCTCCACCACCACTCACAACTTTACCCCTGTGTGTTCACCATTGTACTGTAAATGTTCTGTAAATAAATCACAAAATGCACTTCAATAAATACACTTTTCACACATGACTAAGGCCATTATGACTTGGACCAAGGCATCAGTGGTAAGAAATTTCTTTATCTTCTTAAGCCTGCAAAGTTGGAAAAAGCAGGAGGAAGTCACTGTATGTTATGTTACTGCAGCGCATAGAGCGCACTTTCACCAGACGGTCTTTTGGCGCTAAGTAACTGAAGCAGCACGGCTCAGGATACTTTTTGATAAGCTTGGATAAAGAGCCAGGTCTTCAAAAATTGTCAGAATTTTGCTTAATTGGAGGCGATCCTCAGTTCCAGAGGCAACAGGTTCCAAGCTCGGGGAGCACTGACTGAGAACCTGATACCGCCTGTCCTAGTCCTCTTAAATTGAGGGATGACTAAATAATGTAAGTGAGTGGATCTCACATTTCTGGTAGGGGAATAATTAAGGATCTGAGATTTGACGAAGGCTGGACTCTCCATGTGCAGGGCCTTGAAGACGGTCCAACATACTTTGAACGTGGATCTCTGTGCGACTGGGAGCCAATGGAGATCTTTTGTAACTTGAGGAATGTGACAATGTTTGGGCAGTTGGCAAATCAGCTGAGTGGCCGATTTTTACATCAACTGAAGCCTGCGCGTAAGATATTTAGGAAGACTCAGATAGAGGGAATAGGCATAATCGATTCTTGACATCAACATCCAGATGCTCTTAACAATAAAAAGATTGGGGGGAAAAAAAACATCCAGTTGCTCTTGTTGAATCATTCCCATCTAGCAAACAATGTAGTCAGCACATTGTGTATCACCAAATGTGAGTAGAGCCAAATTTTGAATGCATGGACTTGTCAAATTTGTGAAATGTCCACATGAGTATACCAAACTCGTCAACCAACACACACATAGAAGTGTACAGTTTCAACACATCTTTATTGCAGAGTTCAAACCTTAGGTGGTCATAATGTTGTCCACAGAGTAAATTGACAAATCTGTGAAATGATCACTGTCAGTTATCACAAATGTCATTTTCAGACCTCAAAAACATGTTTGGGCAGGATACATCAGACAATGCCAAAATCAGTAGTAAGGTTACAAATGTGTCAGGGAATCAGTTAGAGCCACATCAACTACCCCACAATGGGAATTCCACATCATATATCACTAGGGGATCAACATAGTAACTGAGCACAGGTACAGTCCAAACAAGTATAGCAGAATCTGGTGGAATGTCACAAACATTTGCCAGTGGTGTCCAACAAGCTCTGTGGCATAAGATGATGACACACATGAACACCTACATCCAGCTATAGACAATGAGAACCAAGCCAATGGGAAGATAGACGAACATGTTTTGCCCAAACGATCACTTTGTATAGTTGAACATAATGTTACACATATTGCCAAAGGACCACCACACGACAGGGTAGAAATCCTATGGTGTAATAGCAACTTACCATCCTATCGCTGTGCAAGGTGCCTTGCTACCGGAGTCTGTACCAGACATTCCCAGGTATTTCCCATGTCCAATTTGCACTGCAGAACAGCATCTCACACCTGCTGATGTCACTACCCTGAAATGTCCAAATGACAATGAAAGGGCGAAGCTACCTACAACAGGCAAAAAGTCAGATATCAGGTAGGCAAATCATATATAGGGCAACAACCCCAGTCTACATCTGCCGTACATGGAGAAAATAAAACTACACAGATCAAAATTGTGTGCATTTGTCAAGAGCTCCTCCACTGACAGACCAGCACAGAATCACCCACAACTGTACTCACCAAACAGTCAACCATCAACTACACTCTCACAGCTGCACAACCACAGTAACTGTCACAGTTTAGGACATCTCACAGCATACCTAAACTCAAGGAAAGAAGTTGTTGATGAGCTGTCGACGCATGTCAACTCCTTCCTCTTCACCACTATCATCACAACAGCTCATTTCAGGCTCCTCACCCCGTGGGTCCTTCCGGTCTCCATCATCTACGATCAGAGGGATGTTCCTGCGTATTGAGAGGTTGTGGAGCATGCAGCAGGCAACGGTGATCTGACACACCTTCATGGGTGAGTAGAGGAGGGCTCCTTCATACATGTCCAGACATCGGAATCTGGCCTTCAGGCACCCAAAGCCCGCTCCACTGGCCGCCGTGTTCTACCATGGGCCTCATTGAAGCAGACTTCCCCTGGCTTTGTTGGATTCCTCAGCGTGGCCACAACCATGGCTGGTTGGGATACGCTGAGTCACATAGATTGGAGACACACAGAGGTGCATTTAGGAATCACACATGCACAGAAGATGCCACAAGACATTATACATAAAGGTTGGACACACATCACTCACCAACAAGCTAGGCCGTCTCCGGTTGTAGTCGTGACATCAACTGTAGTATGGTGCTGTTCTGCATTACGTAGGAGTCATGGGTAGATCCTGGGAATTTGCCACAGACGTGTGAGATGTATAAATCCGCTAGAGATGCCACTTGCACATTGATGGAATGGAAGTTCTTCCTGTGCCTATACACCTGTTCACGGGCTTGCAGTGGGACTAGGGCAATATGTGTGCCATCAATAGCTCCAAACACATGTGGGATGCAACCTATGGCATAAAACTCTCCCTTCACAGTGGCCAAATCGTCACGTCTGGGGAACTGACTGTAGCTATCCATGTGTCTCAGCAGAGCTGACAACACATCTCGAAAGAACCATACTAAACATCGGTTGGGACATTCAACCAGATATAGCCACCGTGTACTGAAATGAACCAGTGGCAAGGAAGTGCATTGTGGCCGACAATTCCACTGTTGGTGTCAGCGCTGTGGGACAGGTTCTGATGACGCAAGTGAGGCTCCAACTAAGTGGTCTTCAAACTTTTTAATGTCGCAACCCCCCCCTAGTGAAAACAAAAATGATCAGGCCCCCCTGCAAATTTTTCACAACTATTCTACATAACTAGCAATGTTTAGATATGTCTAGAGTTATTTAAACATTGCAGTTAAGTTTTGTTATCAGCATAATGTTTTTTTTCACCAGTCTGGCACCCCCCCTGGGATCATTTGAGGCCCCCACAGGGGTGCCCACGCCCCCAATTTGAAGACCCATGCTCCAACTGGACACATAGATCCTGTATTGTCTGCCTATTGAGACTAAACTTCCTGATGACGTCTCTGTCTTCCATTGTCATTAGGTATGGAAAAGGCCGGAATACTGGAGCACTTCATCTTCTCCCTCTATCAGGGTTCCTATGTGTGGAATGGAAACAATTATTGATGGTGATCACAGAGTTCACACTCACTCATACCCAGATACAGCCAACATCCATGTGACTTAATAGTAGTACATTTGTGAGCAGCGTACAGCATATATGTATGGCAGTAGACATACATACCAAGTTCTAGTATGCAGAAATTTGAAGAGACGCCAGCTACTGTGCGAATGACAATTTAGCTTTGTGAGCACTGTTGTGTGAGAGCCCATCATAGCCGGGACACAGCATTAGGCATTACATACTGTGGCACTCTGTGGAAATGGCAGAGATAGGACTATGAGACTGTAATTTTTTTCTGTGCTCGTTTTATTTCCTTCAATAGGTGTTATAGTCTGAATCAATGTCTCTTTATGTCTTCTAGGGTCTTCCTGATAGTCTCCTCCCAATTCGGCCCAGCCACAATAGTCCCTCTGAGAAAAAAAAATAAAAGGATCAGGTTAGTCTTGTGTCTGCTTCCTTTCTTATTGTTTTAATCCTCAAAGAAAGTGAGTGGCGAGGAAGAAATACCTGACATTCACCCGCACCTTCACCAGTGAATTGTCATAACGAGAGACTTATAAACCCAAACAAAAACGTCAAAGTGGTTGCTTGTCACCCATTTTGTTTTGTTTCTCTATCTCTCTCTTTCTTGCCCCCTCAACATCAGAGATCTCTGTCGTCTGGTCTTTTCCTACCCAGAAGGCCCCCGAGACGTCCACGCACCTGAGTGAGCCACGTTCCTCTGGGAACGTGGCCGGTCAGTTCACGATGTTGTTCATTTTCCTGATCCTCGCTTCTCGTCACAAGCCCTTCCCCGACATAGATCGCTGTCTACTTCCGGCTGAGCTCTCGTACCTCAGGTTCCTCGGGTAGGCTTATCTCCTCCTGAATCTCTCTCTGTTGGTCTTCTAGTCTCGGTCCTCTCCTGTCGCTCAGGGTGGTACCGACGACTTCCTCAGAGACGCAGGAGTTCCAACCAATGTTCTCTGAATCCACTGGGCTTTGTGCTCGTGACGTAGTCACATGATCACGCACGGTCCCTGGGATCTCGTCTCCCTTAAAGGGGCCGTCTTCGTTCAGCTCATTGCTGCTGTCGGGATGCTTGGTAGGTGAAGGAGGCTGAAAGTAAAGGAGAGGAGAAACATAAGGGGGAAGTGCGTCATCTTCCTCTTCCCCTGCCTCGACTGTCTCCTTGGATCCTGTCACTATGTGACACATACACATACGAGATTTATACAGGAGACATAATGATGGATAGGATGCACTGCCATCATCACAGTTTCCAACTTTCTGCCCCAATCTGGACAACATATGAGTCTGTAACAGCACAGTGAACATCATGTATCCTCACCTCATTCGGAGGGCTCTGTCATTTTGTGAAGTCTGCATTGCACACATTTCCACCGTCAACGCCGGGGTACCCAGCGCCACAGCAATTGTGTGTTCATGCACACTCATGTACAACACAGACGTGTGATCATTGGAATCGGACTAGGAAAGGTGTCACTCATCAGGTGACTTAGTAATTGAAATGTTGTTCGGGAGACTCACTGTCGGATCCATATTGAATGTGGTAATGAGGACTGAAATGGTGGAGGCCTCATATGACAAATGTGACTTACAGGATCGCCAAGTGACACTGGTTCCAAACTGCGCAGTAGGCGGGTACATGCATCAGTCACAGCCATTGGCTGTCTTTATAAAATGCGACCGCCGTTGTTCAAGGGATATGTCCGCCAACAGAGGTGGCCGCCTATGTGGATACCAGACATCACCAATGGGACAGCTTCCTTCGGCGACCGCCAGATGGTTTGAACCGCGCAGTGGGCATGTTCAGCTATGTTGGTCACAGCCATAGGCTGCAATTGAAAAATGCGAATTCCGCGGTCCAATATCTGTGGCCATGTACACCAAAGTCCGCTTCTGTGGCCTATATATACCTTGTGTTGTTGGAAACTTTTCACTTGCCACCAGACACTGCTTATTGCTACACCTCCCCATCACCCGCTGCTGTTTGTCACCTCTGGGAGCAGTCATGATGCCCTTCACTCAAGAGGAGCTGGAAACTCTGGTTGATGAGGACCTTCCCCTCTATGACAGTCTCTATGGCTCACCAGAGGTCCCGGTCACTGTCTTGAGTACTCATTGCACTCTTCTTGAGTACTCGTTGCACTCGTTGCACTCTGCTTGACTGCTTACCTTCTGTACCCATTAGCTACATTGTGTCTCAGAGTGTAAGCAATATGCTAATTGCATAGATTGCATGGCCCTACCATGGGGCACACATTTGAAAGACTATGGGCCCCAGGGCTTTGTGGAGAGGAGGCCACCATTGGAACGTGTGAAGTGAGTTACTTCCATATCTGTCACATGCATATTCCGATTCATCACTGTAGTTAATGGTGGCTACAGTACTTGGATACACACATCATGGTATATGTGCATTGGTCTGTACAGGCATCTCACCATGAACCAGGTCTGCATGCTGTAATAAGCAATACAGGATGATGTCAGCCAATTGTTCAGTTCCACTGTATACTCCACCCATATCAGACTTTGCAGAACTGTTGACTGGGATGTATAAACTACTCACAGACACCTTTGAGCACAACTCAACTGTATGTTCACATATGGAATGCGCAGAGGATCAAGTATCGGTTAGGACTGGTGGAATTGTGAGATACACTTGGGATAATCAGCCTCAGTCTACAGGGAACATGGCCTGACTTTGGTAGGAGAGGTGCTGCAAATTGTCATGTTCCTGTAGCCATGCTGCTCCTTTGATGTTCCCATATTAGGCAACCCTACCTACCTTAATAGCTGTTAATTGGCAAAAATGAGGGATGCTGACTGAGGTGAATGCCCTCACCTGATACGTCTTCACATTGACCCACAGTGTGAATGTGTGTCTGTCACTAATGACTGTCCCTTGACTCAGACAGGTCTGTTGACAGGTAATTTTTGTATAGCTTCCACTATACCTCCTGATTGCACATCTGAGACATGTACAGTGAGGATGAAGGTACACTATTGGTGGGAGATAGAGGTGTGGAACACGTTTGCCTAAAGTATCCCCAATCACAATCCACAGACAATTGTAGAGTTAGTATCATCCGTGTTACCTTGCCACATGTGCCTAAAGGGGTGTCCTGTGACAGCAGTACAAACAAGCCGAAGTTTAGCCTACTCACTAGGTATTTCATTTGAGTGGTCCACATTTCCACCACCCCCCTCCCCCATTAGATGTAGTTCTGAGTGTCACACAAACCAGCCCTTACCTTTTGACCTTAGTCCTTGTATGTTGTGTAAACTATGCTACTCTCCCCTATGTACCATGTTCAGCAATGCACCGAGACTGGCAGTAAAGGTGTCAGGGCAGTCATGCACAGGTCGTGTCCCCCTCAGAATTCCCAAATGATGTACTGTGTGTCATGGTCCCTCACATCACATTCCATCTAGCATTGCCTTACTCAACATGATGTTAGTGGTCTGCCTCAATCTGTGCATGTTATGACCAACCTTAAGGTTGACCATCACATGAGCAGAAGAGGGTCTTTCCATGCATTAGTTCTCATCATCATCATCATCATCATCATATCTTTATTCGGATATAAAGTGTCCATGAAAGCACAAACAAATCTCACAAGGTTAATCACTTAAACATTTACATAAAAAAACATAATCTGGATTTAAAACATACATTGAAGCTTTAGCTATATAAAAATAATTTGATAAATCATCATAAAGTTGTCACAGATGTATCAAGTTATATATATAGCAGCATCATATAATAAAGTGCCAAAGTGCAAAGTGCGGATAGTTTTGGGGGAATAGCAGCAGGGGAAATAAACTATTGAATTCCAAGCAGAAAAACTCCACACATTTGAATATCGGTCAGGATCCAAACAGCATATTTCTTTAACAGCTTAAAACCAAAAAGTGCATATAATACGATCGGGTCCACTTATCGGGGGTTCATAGAAGCACGTGAACGAATAGCCATTTTCAAAAAAGTACAAATACGAAGTGTTAAGTTTTCCCCATTAAGCTGAAGGATAGTCCCGTATGCAACGTTGAAGTCCGTTATTCCACTGGCCCTAAAAAAGGAATCAAAAGTTGCTTGCTGTACTTTTGATAGAAATTACAAAAGAACAGAAAATGCAACATAGATTGCTTACCTAGATTGCCACAAGGGCAAGACATTTCCTCAATGTTAGGCTGAAAGCCTAAGGGAAACACAACAAATATTTTAATGTGCCAGATCTAAGGCGAAAGAGCAAACTTCGTTCCCAGCGAGTAATATCTCTTAAAAGGTAACTAACTGGTAAATAAGAGGGAGGGCCTCCGTCGTCTACCATTAATATATAACGTGCGACGGATACTTTAGAGAGCTCTTGTGCATATCTTATGTCCCCATAATATTTATATATAGCCTCACGAATAATCTTTTTATTAATTCCTTGTAACTGATCTGGTTTATGAAAAATGTGTCCAAGATTTACTCTAGTTAAACCTGCCCTCACTTCTGCAAGCCACGGTATATCTCCACCCTTATCGCATTTTAAACAGTCAACTATAATTTCCCTGGTTAGCGAGGCTGCCGGATTTTGCCAAACCTTCAACCAAAACAGGGCAGGGCGGGACCTAATATAATCTTCTAGATAAAATAATTTTAGCTCATTATGGCAGACAAAGGAAGAAGAAGAGATAGGTATCCCCAAAAGTCTCCTACAAAATCTGTTTTCTTCGACCTGGACGCTTTTGGAATTTGTAATGCCCCAGATTTCAGCCCCATATGTTACAGTGGGTACACACTGTGTTCTATAGATTTTGAGTAGGGACAACACTACCTCAATTCTTTTCGGTTGGGGGAGATTTAAAATCGAATTAACTGCCTTTAAAAATTTACTCCGACCATAAGCCAAATGGGATACCCAAGATCCATTGTCTGAGAATTGTAAACCCAAATATGGAAAAGTGCGTGTGCGTAGTAAGGTTTCAGAACCAGAATTAATAGCATTAATAAGACTTTTTTAGGACCACAACACATTAAAAAGGATTTCTTAAAATTCGTACAAAGGTTCAGGCCATTCATAAAATCAACAAAACCCCTAACTAATATTCGCAATGCATTGGGTGTACGACCCATTAAAACCGCATCATCCGCATATAAAAGGGCGGGCAGTTTATTACCATTAATCATTGGGACATCTGTAGTCAGTTCAGACAGCACATTGTGTAGCTCATTAATATATAAGATAAACAAAAGTGGGGCTAAGACACACCCTTGTCTTACGCCTCTTCCGACCACTATGTCCCCTGAAATTGCCCCATCCGTGCTTATTCTCACCCTTGCCCTTAGATCCCTGTGTAAATATGCTAAAAAGTACACTATATCCTCATCCAACCCGTAGTTTAAAAGGCATTTCCAAAGCCGTGATCTGTTAACAAAATCAAAGGCCGAGGTAAGGTCCATAAAAGCTAGGTAGATGGGGCCATGTCGAGCTATGGTGTATTTACCTATGATCAAATTAAGGTTAAGACACTGTTCCACCGTTCCAAGATTGCTTCTGAAACCTAGCTGACATCTGTTTAAAATGTTTTCCTCCTCGGCCCAGATTCTGATTTTGTTAAATAGTACCCTCCCCAATATCTTAAGGGTATTATCAATTAAAGAAATTGGTCTATAACAACTCGGGTTGGATCTGTCTCCCTTTTTAAAAATTGGAACGATAACAGATGTGGACCATGTATTGGGGATTTCGGTTATTGTCAAATTATTAAAAACATTAAGTAAAAGAGGGGCCCAGAACTCTGACCTACATTTTATAAGGTCAATGGGGAGCCCATCTGGGCCAGGGGCCTTGTTACCCAGACTTTGATCAATAGCATCCTCTACCTCCGATACTGATATTTGAATTCGGGTGGCAATAAGATTATCATCAGTATCTTTACACTGGGGCGTAGCAGCATATATATTGGAAAAGTGGGCTACCCAAGCTTCACTCGTTATATTGCAACTTAACGGAGTGAGTGTATTGCCCAGTGATCTCAGTGACTTGGCCGCTGTCCAAAAACCATTTGAGTTATTAAATCTTGCAGCACAAGCCAAGTTGTTCCATTGTTCTTTTAGGATCTCCTCTTTCCTCTGCTTAGTCACTCTCTTGTAAACAAGCCTCAATGATCTAATGAGGCTAGGGTCCCTAGGGAAGCTGAGAGAGCAGCTCTAAGCTCTCTGTTTGCCCGAGAGCAAATGCTGTTAAACCACCTAGGGTTAGAGTTGGGTGCGAGTGCTGGTCCTGAAATCAATTTTTTAACACCTGCACATAATTGAACAAAAGCAGAAACTACCTCTGGATTAGAATCAACAGGTGAAAGACAAGTCTCACAGAGTGATAGATAAGTTGTTAACATTTTATGGAACACACTACTGTTATCTATACCTTTCCATTTAACCCTTAAATTGTCTGTAGAGGATACTAGGTTACCAGCCCCTATCTCTTTTCTAGGATCAGGTCTGGGAGCAACCCTAAATAAAACTGAAATTGGATTATGATCCCCAAAAGTGGATGGTTTAACCTCTGCTTTAACTAAGTAATCTTCTAGTGTGGCTGTTATAAAAACGTAATCTATTGTTGAGGCGCAGCCATGACCTCTATAAGTGGGTATTGGGCTATCCCCATTGTTTGTAGCTGCGATATCCATAACACTTGATAGACTACTATTTAATAAATGGTCCAATAACTCAAGCCCCCTTTTGCATGGATTGACCAGAGGGTGACAGGGGGGGATTGAAATATTTCCCCCTGCAATCTTTGCGTTAAAATCACCACCCAGATGAATCCCTGCAAGTCTTCGATTTCCTATAAAAATTAGGTATATCCGAAATAAAGTTAAAAAGGTTAACAAAATTCGTGTTCAGTGTAGTTAAAAAATCATTATTATAAAAATTAATAAAACAAATCGAGACCCCCGTGTGCATATCAAGGCTTGGATGTTGGCATTTTTGGTGGGGATTGTTTTTACACTGCCACCCGACGAAATGCTCACCCAGATGGATAAACCGCCCGAGGGTCTGCCTTGTTTAGGGGGGGGTGAGGTAATATTAAGGCATTCATACCCTTCAAGATATAACTCTATTGTTGCCCAAGTCTCCTGAAACATTAGGATATCATATTTATTTACCGTCTTGACCCAATCGTCACTACTTAATTTAGAAGCCAGGCCGGCGACATTCCAGCTTAACACATGTAACATTGGGTCATAAGGCTCAGAACCGTCATTTTCTGAGATAGCCACAGGCTCGGAGCCATCATTTTCTGGGATAGCCAACATAGATGTCAAAGGGGCAATATCAATGAATTTTGGTATAATTGACGGCCAATCTAAGCTGTCAAGATCAGAGAGGGCAGAGAACCTATTTGCAGAGAGATATGATGGGGTAATTAAAGGTTGCTGCTCAGAGTTTGGTCTATAAAAAAAGCCAAGAGGCAATGCCCAAATATTTGTAGGTAAGGAGCAATTAATTTCCTTTGCCGTCAAAATTGATCTAACAAGTGTTGGTAGTCGAAAATTAATGACAATACAGTCTCCTTCGATGGTCTTTTCTGCCGGTCCAACCCAACCAACCCTACGTACCATTATAATATCATTTATGTTATACCTCCTGTACCCTTTATGTTTAGCCAACCAGTCAATACTTTTATTCCGTAATTGGTCCCAAGACTCAGATTTGTTCTTCTATAATGGGGAAACCCCTGCGAGAATCAGGACATACGGGCAGGCTGCTGGGGGTAAACTTAAAACATCTTTGCTTGACTCAGCATACCCACTGACATTAATATTAACAGTATTGACAGGAGCTATCGGAAGCGCTTGATTGACAGTTTGAGTAGATGGATGAAATGTAGAGTTAGAGGCTAAGTTTTGGGTATTAACGGAGTCAGGCGAGGTTTAAAAGGGATGCAGTCTTTAACTTTACGACAGGTGTCACAAGAGACTGGAGGCTGCGTGGAAATTATAATCCCCTGTTGTTCTTTAGGATCTTTAGGAATTCCATCACTCAAGGTCTGTTTTTTATGAGTGCTACCCTGTAGAGATGACTGCTTAGGTACCATACTGGGCGAATTTAGCTTATTAGTTAAAGATTCTAAACGGTCTAAACGCTTCCATAAAGTAGCGAAATTCTTGTCTACAAGCACTTTAACTCGTTCGTACATTGTATCTATAATAATATCAATAGCAGTATCCCCAAGTCTAAGATTAGAAAAAGGTGTCGGTGCCGATTCAGTTTGAGTATGTACAGAGTAATTTAATGTCTCTGAAGGTGTTAAATCATCCGAAGCGCTTGCAGTCACTAAGTCGGATGGAACTGACGAACCCTGAATCCATCTAGTTAGCGCAGTACGTTGAGAATTCAAACGTGGGGGTTGTTTCCGTTTAGAACAGACCGGCTTAGCTGTTTTCCTTTTCCTTTTTGCCCCGGTGACTTCTGGGGTCGGGGATACATTCACAATTGCCGATCCAAAAGAGTCCCTAGCGCAAATCATAGATGCAGGATCCTCCATTACCCCAATATGTCCAGAGGCCACAGTTCCCTCAGCCCCCAATTCGCATTCTCGGGCTGGTAAATATAAACTATGGTCAACTTGTGTGGGCAACATTAGTTGAGAGTCACAGTTATCAGTATTCTCAGTTTGTAGCGGAAGATGGGGGTTTGTTAAGCCCAGGGACAAGCGCCTCTCAGTTAGCTCAATTTCGGTGCTAACAATATTAACTGCTCTCTCCAGCATACTATCTATAGATGTGGTATTACGCAGTGCTGGATTAGTATTACGTTTGCCCATGACGAATGCTACCCCAGACATAGAACTAGTATGATGCCCCACTCACCACTGCAAGGCACGACTGATAGGAGATGTCAGAGGGGTGGCCCGGCCTCTGACGGCCCCGGACGGCCCCGGACGGGCCCGCCCTTGGTCCGGGCTTGGTCCGGGCTTCATTCCCGCGCGGCGGTGGGAGAGGCTGCGCTATGAGCGCGTTGGCCCCGCCTCCCCCTCACTCGCGGCAGCTGCGGAGTACAGCGGTGCACTCTGGGGGTTGCAGTCCTCCCCAGAGTGTGAAGGCTCAGATGGCGTGGATGGCGCAACAATGGCAGCGTTACCCCTGGGACCCTCGTCCCACCAGGGATATTCAGAATTTGCTGATTTGCGGCGGCAGCAGGGAGGCACCACAGAGACCACGAGCAAGCAAGAAAACACCCGCGCCGCGGGGGGAGAGGCTGCGCTATGAGCGCGTTGGCCCCGCCTCCCCCTCACTCGCGGCAGCTGCGGAGTACAGCGGTGCACTCTGGGGGTTGAAGTCCACCCCAGAGTGTGAAGGCTCAGATGGCGTGGATGGCGCAACAATGGCAGCATTAGTTCTGCTAAGCTTGTGACATGGAAACATGTACAGTGTTGTACATGGAGTTATGTGTGTGCTAGATGGCAAGCTATGTTATAGCTACCATACAGAGGTTCAAAAAATTGCTTTTACAAAACTATTTCTACATCTCTTGTATCCATACAGACCACTGACCATCAAAAGAAGATCATCTGGAATCTCATCGCCCGGAAGGTGCAGACCCTGGGGGTCTCAAAACGGCGTAGTGCCCACTATCGCAAGAGGTGGGATGATCTCCTGCGCTGGGCGTGCAAGATTGCGGGGTTCAATCTGGGGCTGGCCTTCAAGAGCGGTAGGGGCGTGTACCACAGCATGACTCCCCTGATGGCCTGCATACTGGCGGTGGCCCACCCAGACCTTCATGGGCAGTTACGTGCCCAACAGCAGCAAGTTGGGGGTGAGTATTGGCCTGAGAGTGACATTGTGCATGAGCAACTCACTATTGTTCCAGGCAGCTTTTTTCCCGCAAGCTTGGAGCTGACTAATGACCCACACAACAGGACTGTTGTTGCATGTGTAGGCATTAGAGTTGGTGCATGGTGTTCACCGCTGACTATAGGTCATGTTGCCAGGAGCTAAGCAGTGGCCACTAAAACATGTCTTACCACTATGGCAGATCCACATGGCAGCGTAAAGTCTCTACTTATCCTACATTGTAGCATGATGTAATGTGTGTAAGCTGTCCTACACAGGCCACTTGTCATCCTTGTGTCTGCAGTTTAGCTGCCTCACTACTGTGTCTCATGTGATGGTGTACCACATACTTGTGGCATGGAATTTAATGTACTCTGGGTGCAGTGATTGTGTACCACATCTCCTTGGTATTTGGTAGTGTGCAGTAGTAAGAATTGGCTAATATCACTTAAGCCAGCTTCATGGATGCCTACATGCAGCACCTTTACGTGTTGTACTGTCACAAGTACCCCTGTGGCATACATGAACCGAGGATATAGATGGGTCATTATCTGTATGCATCAGACATTTCTGTTTGCCAATGTGTACATGACTATTTGATAGAGTGATGGCCATACAGGGTTTGGGAAAGCCAAAATTGTGTTATGTTAGGATATGGGTAGATGAGTCACACATACCCAGTGACATTGATGGTTGTCATCTTGCAGGTAAATGTGATTATGAAATGACACACATGGTTGGGATGTTACAGTCATCTCAGCCATTGCTTTTAAGCATGCCAATGAAAAGGATCTATGCAGTATGCTAGGATGGGCAAGTGCATCAGTGAGCCATCAGTCTGTGGATGGTGACATGCAGCTGACATGTTGGTGTGACGTGTGTGTCAGAAGTCAGTGCTACATGGCTACATGTGTCACAAATACATGGAATGTACTGTGAGTCCACTGCCCTTGTGGAGGCCAATCTGACATCTTCATGGACGGCCTCATTACAATGCCTCATGTACTTTCAGTTTCCTAATGGCATAGACAAGTTAAACGTGGAAAAGTTCTGCTCACAAAAACTGATCTTTAATGGGGATGTACCTAGACAGAGTCAGGTACAATGGTCATTTGTGCTGCTATCGCACACGGCTTGGCACTTATATATGTCTCCATACTACTGTTCTGTACCACATGTGATACGTAACTTGTCTACTCATATGTATCTGTCAACAGCATCATCTGGCAGTGGAAAGAAGTGAGACAGCAACTTGGAAATGTTAGTGTGTGAAATGGGCACTTCCATGTCAATTGTTGCTTCAGAATTTGATGTCACTTATCCCTAGTAGCTGCCCTGCCCTGCCCTACTATAGGTTGCCCTGCCCTGCAGTACTACCTATAGTAGGTTTGGGACTCCTGACCTTTTGCTTGTTGCAGGTCCTGTGTGGATAAGTAGTGATATATTCATGTAGACATTGCATTAGACAAATAACGATGGATTAAACCCAGATCTGTGACTGGGGGTGAATGTTTGCCAATGTGCAGCATTCCGTCCATCATCTTGTGTGTTTTGCATTTCGCCCTAAGTGGGAAGGGTATGCCCAGACGTGGGTCCCGTGCTCACTACGCCACTGGAGTCAAGCTATCCTGGCTGATGAAGGCTGATAGCCTGAAACCGGTCCTAGGATGCTTGATTCCGGTCCAGGGAAGACATGGCTTGGCAGTTCGGTCTGGACTGTTCCCATGAGGCACAGGGTCAAGACTGATTTGCATATGGCTATGTCTGAACTGGGGTGGCGTGGTGAAGCAAAATAACGATGGATTAAACCCAGATCTGTGACTGGGGGTGAATGTTTGCCAATGTGCAGCATTCCGTCCATCATCTTGTGTGTTTGACATTGCATTAGATAACTTTAGCTAACAATTTCATTGTACAAGGGCCTGGGATGAGAGGGTGATGTTATCTCTTGCTACACAAATGTGGGTGAAATCATGACAGTCTCACAGAAGCATTTGGACCTGACAGTGGTTCGGACACCCTGATGATTGACTGTGCTCAGTTTATGTGGCATTAATGCATGTTCTCAGGCCAATGGTACAGATGAGATACTGACCCTTGTACTAGTAGTCATCCATGATGATGTATAATGTGTGGTGTGATATGCTTGCCTGGTGGTCTTAAGCAATTGTTTAAAATCTATTTCTACTCCTATTAATGCATCTACAGAGGGCAGTAAAGGAGGCAGGCCCGAGACCATTGGGGTTGCATCTGGCCACGATGGTTCCCAACAACACAGTGACTCTGAGGTGACCACTGGCCTGGAGAATGAGGAGAGTGCCCTTGAGAAGCAAGACGACAACACCTCAACATCTTCTTCGTCAGCCTCCGGTAGCCTCTCCCTGGTGGTGGCGGACCAATCTGAAACACCATCCACTACATCTATGTCCACCACACCCCCTTCCATCTCCATCCTCCCTGCTGTTCCCTAAACTACTGTACGGTCCTACTCCAGTAAAACGAGGAGAGTCTCCATCACACCAGGCACCTCAGCCCCTGTCTCCCCTGCTGCCCTGAGTGTGGAGGTGATAGATGTTCTGAGGCAGATCTCTGTGGGTCAAACTACAGTGCTGAATGCCCTGCAGGAGCATGACAACAAGCTGACCAAGGCTGTTGCTTACCCGGACGGCATTCACTCTGGAATGGCACACCTACAGAGATCTTTTCAGGCTCTGCCATCCACACTCACAGCAGCCTTCCAAGTCTTCCGACCTCCTACCACACCTCCTGCCGGTTCTCCATCCACCATCCATAGCCCAACACCTGCCCAACACACACACACACTTGAGCACACATCAATATCACGTCCCACATGCAGCACACTCCAACACAAAGATAAGAAATGAAAACTCAGCACACACACAGACCAGCCAGTCACCACCCTCACAACAACATCCACTGACATCCAGACAGACACCACACACCCAGAGCCTGCCACATCCACTCCCAAGGTCACACACCAACACACTACAGACACAACACCACCAACACAGACAACTGACATTGCACAGCCAGACCACCATCCTCTGCCACAACTGACAGCACACGCACAGACACCACACCCACAACACCAGCCACAGACATATCACACAAGACCAAGCCCCTTGTGTCATTCAACATCAAAACACACATTAGACGCTCTGAGACATGCCCGCACAGCACACACATCCATGACTCACACCTCACATTCCTCGACCTCCAACACCCAACCCATGGCCTCACCTCCTCCCAAATCTCCCAGGACCCTTATCATGTTTGCCCTTCACCTCTTCCCTGCCACAGCTGTCCCCCCTTCCCAAAAGCAAAAGGTTTGGGTTCCTGCCACTACGCTACCACTTTCAAAACCATATCAACAAAACCTGCCCCCCCTTACTACTACAGTCCCTACCCCCCACTTCCCAATCCCATTCCAGGTCTTCCACGCAGAAGTCCAAAAGGTCGAAATGTGCCCCCCTCTAAATACCCTTAGGGGGTACAAACTCCCACGTATGGTCCACCCCAGCCCTCCCAATACCGAGGCCAGCCCTCCCACAGCCCAACCCTCCCAATCCCGAGCCCAGCCCTCCCACTGCCCAAACCAGCCCTCCCAATCCCGAGCCCAGCCCTCCCATTGCCCAAACCAGCCCTCCCAATCCCGAACCCAGTCTTCCCAAGGAGTAATCCAGCCCCTAATCCAAACCCCAGCCCACCCATTTTTGTCCTCAGAAGTGCCTAGATTGCCCATTAGATGCCCCTATCTAGGGGAGGTTTCCCTGGCAGTGATCTGATTGGCAGGTTTCGTGGAACAGCACTGTGCTGGACTACCTGTTATCTTTCTGGACTGGCCATTGGCCTTTGTGTTTTAATGATGCTGTGTTTGTTACAATAAAATCTCATATTTCTTGTCTGTGTAGACCTGTGTTCTGCCCTTGCTAATGATGCAGGCTGTTGTTCTTAGATATGTTGGCCTGTGAGAGTTTAGCTATGTTTGTTTCACCATGATAGATGATCCATTGGCAGTGGTAAGTATGTTCAGCCCAGGTAATGGAGTTACAGAGGGCGAGGTTCAATGATAAGTGGATGCATATCTGGGATGAGACACTATTGAGGCACACATTGCTTAGGCTGGCCTCTGCTATGGTAAGTATAGCATCTTAGTTTCAGCAATGCCCACATCTTCTAGCTTGCAGTACTAGCCAAGATGTTGGGTATAAGGTTATTTGATGTGTGCACAATAGGGCTTTTGTTACAGCACACGTGGGAGGTGTGGTCTTGTCAGTGCAATGTGTTACTCTGGAGGCACATGTGAGCATGTGTGTTCTTTTAACCAAAATTAATTTGAAGTCAGGGCAACTGCTGTTGCTGTGATGTTATTTAGGGACTTGCACTTACACATTAGCCACATGTGCATGCCACTTGGTAAGCACATAGGCTGTCCCCATTGTACACCATGCCACAAATTCTCTGCACATGGAGACATTGATGCAGTTACTATGTGCATTGTGGCCTTGGCCACTTGCCTTCCTACAGTCCACCAGCGCAAGCTAACCCAAATCGGCAGGGAGTAGTGACAGTGCGGCTGTCAAATGTCTGTGACTGTGGTTTGTGACTAACCCATTTAGCTGTCTTTCCATTTCCATGTTGGTACTGTGTGCAAGCCCAGGACTTTGCGTCAGCAGTGGTGGAAATTTGTATTTCCCTGAGACATGCTTACTGATGTTTTATCGAGGTAACACCATGACATAGCTCATGAAGTGTTTGAGGCTGTCACAGGTGATGTTTCCCATGGAAATCGTGTGGATGTGCAGTATGTTGACAATGTTTATGGCACACAGCATTACACCAGCTTCTCAGATGTCCACACATGCAGGATTTGTAAGTGTGTTTCTGTACATAGTCACCTATCTGGACCTAGGAGTAACCAATAAGATGTGATGGGAACAGACTCTATGTGATGTTGAGTACAGGGACACACAAGATAGGTTTGTACAAGGGATCCAATGGCCCTAACCTTGTCTACTGTGTTGTGGCTCTGGTGGAGGGGTGTAGTGTCTCCCCACCTTTATTGATGTTTACTGGGTAACAGAGTTGGTTATGAGTGCCTTCAGTCAGGTGACGCACAGTGTCTGTAGATGTCCAACTGGGATGTTTGTGCTACCCACACTTCTATGTTGTCTTCTATGTTGTGGTGGACGTGTACAGTGTTGTGTATTTGTAGGTTGGAATCATGTTACACTTGTGCTCCACAAGAGGACTTTGAGTGGACTTTAGGGGGTGGGCTCTCACAGGTGCGTGGCTGATGTAAATGAGGAGCTAAATTCCACACGTCACCTGTACCTTTGTGATTGGCATATTGTACCACACAGTGACATATTCCTCCTTGTCACAAAGCACTACATCGTGGTAGCCGAGCCTACAACTTACTTTGCTTCGACAGGTGACAAGGACAGTTGCCTTTTCCCAATGGTTGATAGTTGCATTACTCTAACTTACTTCCAGGAACTTTTGGTGATGCTTCTGTTCTGACCTGCCAACAGTGGAATGGACTGTTATGAGTGTGTTTGTTGTTCCATCTGCGGCAATGGAAGGTGGTACTGCTGCTGATTTAGGAAAATTTTGCACCTTGAGTGTGTGGAAAATATGGAATGTGCGTTGGGTAACTCATGGGCATCTGCACTGCCGACCTGCCGGAACTGCCGACTGACCTGTCCCGGGACACTTCAAAGCCTGCTACACAACTCACAGTACTCACTCTTTTTTTAAGTCCCTTCAGGTCACCCAGGCCCTGCAGTGGGTTTATACTAACTGGGGAGGGGGGTGGGGCTGTGAGAGGGGCATGCCTTATTTAATTGTGGCAGTATCTTATGACACCTTTACTGTGCATCGGTGCTTATCCTAGTGTGGCACCTGACCTGCATTTTGAAGCTTCTGTCATTGCTACCAGATATCTGATACAACTGACCTCACACCTGGGCTTTGTGATGGGTTGTGAGTTGCATAGGATCAATAGACAACAACTATGGCTTCATTGTGTATTTCATAACAGCTTATGTTCTGAAATGATGAGACTGTAAGTGTATTGTGATGAGTCTCTTAGGAGTGACATCACAGGTAATGCAGGGTAGTACTGCTGCTGAAGTCAGTTGTGTATTTGCGGATCCTGATGTTGATGGCTACAATGGAGAGCCCGATGGATACCAGGGGACACCACATTCTTTTTCGTGTTACCGGTGCTCAGCACTGGCAGGACACGGCCCACTGAAAGGCCTGAAGCCCTCACATGCCCATCTACACTACACATGTGTATTTGCAAGTTGTCCCAGCGTGATGACTGGGACACATATTGCTCAAACACCCACAAACATGTAGACACGGGTGAGCTCCTGCTTTTTGATGTCGGCTCATCGATTTGCCATGGGATCTCAGTGGAGGGGGATCGGTATGTGTCTTACAGGCGGTTGTGTCCACAACGTTGTCAATTTTCCTCATCATCGAGCAGGTACAGGAGCGGCAGGACTTGTAATGCAGAATCCATGTCGTCACAGGACGTGAGCAGCTGTGTGGAGGTGAGTTTCAGCCTTATGTGCCTCCCTGTCTACCAGCTCTGACGAGGTGGTTGGATCGCCTCGACCGCCTCATTGGAAACGCGCATTATAATTGGGCAGGGGGTTTGACTGCTGTTCCGCTCCCCGATTTGCTTGATGGGCCTTTCCGACGCCTCCCTGGTCGGGATTTGTTGTTGGAAAGACTGATGTGGTCGGATTGCCGTGTATTCATGCGCATCGTAAGACGTCGGTTGGAGCGATCGCTTCCGACGTGGCCGCGGAGGTCTGACTGCCTCCAACAGCACAGCGGAAGCCGGTGCGACCTGCATCGTAATGGGGCCCTAAGTTTTGGTGTGTCATCCGCAGCAGAACTGTTTCAAGAGACATCATTCGTCGTATCATACAGCCTGTCATGAATGCGTTCTATTACAACAATGACATATTAGTTTTCGGAACTACCCAAAAAGAACATGATAAAGCTTTTACACAAGTATGTCGTTTACTTGCTGAAGCAGGTTTGACTTTGAATACAGGAAAATGTGAGTTCCATAAGATAAAGCTAAAATTCTTTGGCCACATCTTTTCTGATGGGGGTATGACACCGGATCCTGCTGAAGTATAAGTACTGTCAAATGGTGATCCCCCACAAGATGTTTCCATGGTTTGTTCATTTCTTGGCATGGCTACTGTTCTAAATATATACGAGACTTGGCCACTGTAAGTGCTCCATTGAGAGAGTTGACAAATTTTTTTTTTTCATTTCAGTGGTCCCATGAATGTGAGAACAGTTTTAAGAAATTCAAACAAGCCATTGAGAATGCTACTGAAATGGCTTATTTCAATCCGAAACTTCATACAGAGGTTGTCGTTGATGCTAGCCCAGTTTGGTTAGGTGCTATCCTTGCACAGCACAGCTGACACCCGAATGCTCAAAGGCATATTGTGGTGTATGCAAGTACGAGTTTGTCCCAACCAGAATGTGCTTACTCACAACCTGAAAAAGAAAGTTTAGCTGTGGTATGTCTGGTGAACACTTCCATGTATTCCTTTACGGAAATCCCTTTATGCTGGTAACTAATCATCAAGCTTTACTAACAATATTTGGTAATCCAAAAGCAAAGATGTCTCCTCGCATTGAAGGCTGGGGACTATGGCTACTTCATCGTAAAATCAAACACACCAGCTGCCATTTCGTTAGCCCAGATTACCACTGCCATGAGCCACGATAGTGACATGCTAAAGTTGAAAGATATAATTACACGTTAGTCGTGGAACCAACACACTCGACCTCTCACCGGTGAGGGTGAATATCAAAAATGTCAAAGATGAACTGTCCATAACTCAAGAGGGAGTTATGTTGCGAGGGTCAAGAATATTGATTCCGAAGAGTCTGCTGCAGAAAATGATTGAAATGGCCCACGAAGGACATAGGGGAATCGTTGCCACAAAACGAGATCTCCAAGACCTAGTCTGATTTCTATATCTCAACAAGTGAGCTGAGAATGAATTAAAGGCCTGTCATCTATGCAACTGCCTATCTACAAAAGTTACTCAACACACCTTAAACATGTCAGATCTCATGAAGCATGCCCGGGAGAGAATAACCATTGACTTTTTCGGTCCACTCGACAACAGACATCACCTGATGGTGATTGTGGATGAATACTCGCGATTTCCATTAATTGAGGATCTCTCATCCACCACTCAAGAACAAGTCATTGAGAACTAGATGGTATCTTTGTGACATGGGGTGTTCCAGCCATACTAAAATCCGATAATGGCCCGGCTTTTAATAGTCGTGAGTTCAAAGACTTCTTAGAGCATCTGAGTATAAAGCATCAAAAGAGCACTCCTCTATGGCCACAGGCCAACAGATTGGTTAAGAGATTTATGAGTATGCTAAAGAAAGCCATGCAGCATGCTACACTTGAAAGGTCACTATAAAAACTGTGTTAAACTCTACATTGCGAGCTTACCTAACACCTCACTCGACTACCAGTGAAAGTCTGGCAACATTGATGTTCGGGAGAGCAATGACAACCAAGATACCCCAGTGGACCAATCAGAGAGGTAGAGATGAGAATGAAACTTATATGAGGGACTTTGTTCAGAAACAAAAGATGAAAACATATGCTGAACAAAGACGACATGCGAAAAACCTCGTCTTCCAGAGAGGAGACAGAATGCCCGCACAGCAGATGCAGAAAAAACAATCTGATGCTCCCTTTGATGCTGAATCTTTTCAAGTGGCGTCAACTAAAGGACACATGGTGACTGCCCAGCACCCTGGGAAGACTATTACCAGAGACTCTTCTCACTTTCAGCGTTTGATTCATAGTTCACCAAATCTCCATAGTGAAGAAAAGACTGATTCTGAAACACCAGTGACTGCTGCTGACTTTTCACCATCCCAGCAAATCTTGGATCATGATGGTGGCAGATCTCAACTTTGCACGACGCGGTCAGGTCGAACAATTACAGTGCCAAAGAGATTAATTGAAGAGATTTAAATGTATGTATGTGTATTTCGTTTGGGAAATTGGTAAGTTTTTGTTTAACAGAGGGGAAGATGTGGTGTCCTGACAGTTATCAATGACGCAACCCTTTTGTCTCCTGATTAACTCTTTAGCTATGACGTAATGAATAGGGTGTATTTCAGTGAAGGCTGCTTTAGAACATTGACACGCAGACGAATAAAGACGTGTGATACCAAGCTCCATCTGTGACATAGTCATTGGCGGATTCTCGAGCTGGGAAGACGCTACAGATCGGATAAATGAATAAAAACGATTTTGTTGTGACTGATTAGAACTGAAAATATTTTAGTTCAGAAAAGATGAGACTTTGAATTAAACATTAATAAGTTCTGTGGAAGGAGTAGTGGCCTTTGGACAGTCTCAGACCCTTCTGTTCTCTCCTTTGCACCACTTGCATCTGCTGTCACTCACTCTGGCTGGATTACTTGTGTTCCGGTTCAGGGAGGACTTGGCCTGAGAGTTCAGGCTGGACTGTTCTCATTGGAGCAGGGTCAAGACTGATTTACATATGGCTGGGACCAAACAGAGGTGGCATAATGGGCAAAATAATGATAGGCCGGTATGCTACTTTAAATGATTTCCAGTGGTTAGATTTATAGCAAGCATTCCTCCCATCACTTTTTGTGTGTTGGGGCTGGGGTTGGTGATCTGAAACTCGAGAGACAATGATTCTGCGCATGTGCCCTGCTTGGCTGCCAAAGAATAAAGATGAAGTCAACCTGGACGTCGTCCAAGGCCGCGACCTAATGGCCGATATTGATATATTCATGTGTTCTTGTCAAACTTGCAACTATGTATATGGAAAATGAATAAACTTTGTCGTGAGACGGGTGGGAAATAAAGCCAATGTATTAAATTTGATGGGCGGTATTTTAAAACAAAGGTCTTCAGAATTCGTATTAAAATCATATGGTGTGAGAATCAACCCCCTGTCCCTGTCCAATTAGAAGTAGTGGTCCCATATTTTGGCAACATTAAGGGGAGGTACATGGGCGTAGAAGGGTATAATAGATATAGAATTAGCTAATTAGTGAGAAGGAGATGCTGCAAGAGAGCAGAGGACCAGAGAGACAACCGTATATGCTGAAGCGCTTCTAGCTCCAGACTGCCAAGCTGATCGATTGCAGACTGAATCGCTGTCCAGAGAGGTCCTGAGGAGGGGGCGGCAGAGTCCATTAGAAGGAAGACACGGGAGAATCGAGGAGAAGCCGAGTATCAGAGAGGGGAACGACGCAGGTGTCGTTGTAGAGAGGTCACCGGTCCTGTCCTGATCCTGGAGGAGGTCTTTGCTCTTCATCCTTCCTGGGTCCTATTCTTTCCAACTCCTTGGCCAAGGGGTTTGGTTCTCGCACTTAGGTAAATATAAATGCAACCTTTAGTTGTGCTGCTGTCTCTATCTTCTCCTTTCTGAGGGACCGTCATTAATCAATAATTATTATTCTATGCTTCATCCTTAATATGCGATAAAGTACCATGTGGTTCTGTAATTTACTCTGCTAAATCTTTAGATAAACATTTTAAAACTTCCTGACTCAGTGGTTATTTCAGGATTATGTACTATAATGAATGTCACTCATTTTAAACTTCCCAATTAGCAAAGGATTCATTTAGTAAGTCATTACTCTTCAATCAGAAGGTAATTGGTAGCAGGGATTTTGATAAAGAGTATCAACTGACAACCCCAGCGTAAGTATTAGCATAGTATGAATGTATGGACCCAAGTGAGTATCTAATGTATGAATGCTGTTTGCTAATATCGCGCTGGATCAGTTTTCTGGTTAGCAGAGGATGATTGAACTTTGTTAATTGGGTAATGAGAATTTTAATTTTATGAACTAACATACGTGTATTCAAAGTTTGTTTTATGTTGTCCAGAATTCCCGGGGAAAATTGAATAGCGGTTGGTAAGTGCAAGCCATACTGCAGTGGAGGTTATCTGTCAGGCAGAAATAGTACTGAAAAGTTAAGCAGGACTATCAGTACTGGTTAGGGACTCTATACGTGTGAGTAATAGCAAAGGAGTACGCTGGTAAAAATTTGATGTTATATCACCTAGAAAGGGTAACATTGAAGAAGTAACAGGTACTTCTGGTGCTTGTGTGAAAAGTAAACAGAAGGGTTTTACTCGTAGTGTATGTTTAGTAAACGGAAAGGTTTTACTAAGTGTGAGAGAAACTATCTTTTTCAATTTAGAGAAACTGGCACGATAGCGAATGTTTTATGTTGTTACTGAAATTTTAATTTGATAGAGAAAATTAAGTTTTTGCGTACGAATTTGTAAAGGGAGGGTCAGCTGCCGGAGAGGAGCTGACGTCACAATGCGCCGCGCTGGGATTGGTTGAAACAGCGGGTGTGGAGCGACTCTTGTAAAGGAGGGGTCAGTAGTCAGGAGCAGTACTGACGTCACAGGTGCCGCGCTGGGATTGGTTGAAACCAGCGAGGGACAGAGAAGCGCAGATTGTAAAGGAGGGGTTGACAGACTAACATCACAGAAAGGCCGCGCTAGGATTGGTTTAGAAATAAAAGTTAGCAGACACTTGATTGGTTAATATTCTAGAAGCTAAAATATTAGTGGATAGAGATTGCATGTTAAAACGCGATCCAACTTTAATAGGAACTCGTCCGGATAGGAGATTCCTAGGTTTTGCAGAATATAACTTTATACACCGAAGATTAGATAAAATGTACGGAGAGAAGAGAAAAATGTCCTTTCTGCAAAAGATTAAGAACTATTTTAAAAAGGATAAACCAGTCAAAACTAGGGAAGGAATTATTATTCCACCAGCTAAAACGCCCGCTTCATTCATGATGATGGAGAGAGGTTATCATACTTGTGTATGGATAGAAAATTGGATAGAATATACCAAAAAGGATGGAATATTAGCATTTCCCGAGAATGGCACCTTCAATGGAAGAATTCTTCAAAATTTGAGATTGAGAATGAACGATTTAGAACCCAGACCTAGATTAACTCAATACGAAGCCTTAGAGGAATGGGAAACCGAGGCATTTGAGCGTGACCGATCCAGGAGTAATAGGGGTTATCGAGGATTTTTCCCCAGAAACCAACATGAGTCTAGGGACGGTCAGATGAAACAATGGAGGAGGGCAATGCTTACAGAAGGATTATATCCAATACTGACAGCAGAAGAACTGTTAGGGAGGAAATGCACAGAAAAGACAAAACACTTAATGAGAAATGAAGATTCTGAAGATGAATTTATGGAAGAGATATTAAAGAACCCCCCACCATATCAGGAAGGGGCAGGTGGATGCACCCCAAGTGCACCCCGTTGAAAACTCCATTAGTACCACAGGTAATGCATGATTTCACCCTACTAGGATACTTCCACGATAAAGAAAAAGAAGCCCTAGGAAGACCAGAGCAGAACTAATACAGAAAATAACAAAGATAAAAGTACATCCTGACTCTTTGACCATACCTGTAACAATTGGTCCAGTAGTCCCAATATATAGTGACAAAGGAAACTATCCTCCACCGTTAGTTATGCCTACTCCTGTGAATGTTCCTAAACCTGAAGCAGTAGTAATGGTTGAGGATCATTTTAGTGATTGTGAATCAACAATATCATTAATGGATTTACCAATTCGGGATTCTGTCAATAGTACTCCCAGAAGAACTACACCTGGGTGCTCGAAAGATATAAACTTAATAACTTCATCGGGAGCAAAAAGTGTCACCGTAGTTAGTCCAGAAGTCTTAGAAAGGTGGGCACAAGGATCAGATCAGCAGTGTACACCTCCAAAAATTTTGGATATTTATAAATTAAAAGTTGAATTAGAAGAAATAATAGCAGGAAATGTGGGATTAGATCGCTTAAATGCTTATGATGAAGAAGAATTATTGTTCGTATGTAGAAGTATCACCAGAAATGTAAAAATATTCCATGAAAAATTATCAGATTTAGCTCTGCAGATAGGAATTGAAATAGGGAGATCAAAGGTGTTGCAGAAACCCTATAGAGCAGATTTTTCAGACAAAGATTTAGAAAACATGAATGCCTCTGGAAGAAAGTTACAAGTAAAGGGTTAATGACAGTCTTGCAAAAATGGGGAGACCTAGATAAATGGAGAGTTCGATGGGCAAAGAAAAAGGAAACGGCACGATCCAGTAGAACAGCTTCTGAATATTTAATAAAGGAAACAGGGAAGACAGATCAAATGTATCCGATGCGAGAAGTTCCAGGAGGGGGATATGTACATGTCCCATGGAGCAGACAGGATATTTTGTCATTTACAAATGATTTCCCAAAGTTGAGAGAAAAACCAATTGAATGGTACAAGCAGGTTGAGAGGTTTGTGAAGGTGTCAAAGGTATTGTTGAAGGATTTGGATGGTTTGTTTGACATAGTGGTACCTGCCGATTTGTGGACAGATTGTAAAATTACAGTTGATTGGCCAAGTGAAGAGTATCCTAGAGATCCAAAGACAGGTGCCCCGTCAAATGATGTAATGAAAAAGTATCAGCAGGTGATAACTTACCTGAAAGGCAAAATACCACCGAAAGAAACGGATTGGGTGAAAATAGACCGAACCACCCAAGAAGCCAGTGAATCGGTACACGCCTATTATGAGCGTTTACTGCAGGTATTTAAGCAGTATAGTGGATTTGAGGACATTGGAGACAAGAACATGAGTCAGTTTGTTTATCGATTTGTCTATGGTCTGAAGCCAGAGATTTGTCAGATGATTAAACAACACATGTTGTGTTGGCAGGGAAAACCGATCGACGAAATTTTGAAATATGCAAAATACTGTGGAGACGATATTGAGGATAGGCACAAGAAATTGCAGGAAAAAGTGATGTGGGCACAGGTGAAAATGGCCGAGAAACAGGGAATTAATTTGGATCATCCGAGTGAAAATCAAGGAAAGGATTCTGGAACGAATGCCGACACTGGGAATGGTGGAAAAGTGAGAGGACGAATGAGTAGAGAAGAAGCTAAAAAGAAATTTCCTTGTCATGGATGCGGAAAATTGGGGCATTGGAAGGATGAATGTAAAAAGATTTGGAATAATAATGGCCCAAATCAAAATTTAAATCCACAGACACAGAATAACTCACAGCAGGGTGTAAATCCTCAGAGTCAGTTGCCACCTGCACCTATTCAGGGTAATGTAAGCAGAGCAAAGCACGGTACAGACGTCGGATATCAAGGAGGAAGTGGTAAGAATGATTATGTAACATCACAGTTTCTTTTACAGGACGATTTCTGTCAATACAGTTCATGACGGTGCCTAGGAGAGGGGAGAAGGAGTGCGTACTTGGCGCATCCTTACCGGTAGATCAGTCAGGTCCATATGTTGAAGGGAATGTGAAAGGTAATGATATTACTTTTCTTTTGGACACTGGTGCTACCCGGTCTACTGTGAGAACAGCAGACATTCCAGACCTTCCTCTCTCTGGAGAAGCTATCCAAGTAGTGGGAGTAGCTAATCGAAAGATTAGAACACCTCTTACTGAACCAATGGAAGTTAAAATTGGAAATTTCAGAGAAATGCATCAATTTGTAGTGTGTGATTCAGTCCAGTAAATTTATTAGGCCGTGATTTTCTATGCAAGATGAATTGCACAATTTTCTGCACCCCGGATGGTGTGGCAGTTCAGACCCTAGACGAAGATCATGTGTATAAGTTTATGATTGCAAAACAAGGTACAGAAGTAGATGAAATGTTTTCGTTAATAACAAAAGATGAGCTGCCAGAAGAATTAAAAACTACAGTAAACCCCATAGTATGGGATTTCACAGGAAAAGAAGTAGGACTTATGGCCAAAATAGACCCAGTTAAAATTTCTGTAAAAGAAGGTGCGATTTTCCCAAATACTAGACAGTACAAAATGAGTGCAGAAGTAAAGACAGGAGTCATTGAAGAAATCAATCGAATGGTAGAACAAAACATACTAAAAGAAGTAATGAGTAGCCCATGTAATTCACCAATAATGGGTTTAAAGAAACCTAGCGGAAAATATAGGATTGTTCAAGACCTGCGGAAAATAAATAAGATTGTGGAACCATGGTGTCCTATAGTGCCAAATCCTGCAGTAATTCTATACCAGATCCCTTGGAGTGCAGGATGGTTCACCGTGATTGATTTATGCCAAGCGTTCTTTTCAATACCATTGCACCCAGACAGCCAGTATCTTTTTTCATTTAAATTTGAGAACAAAGTCTATGTATGGAATCGTGTTCCTCAGGGGTACACGGAAAGTCCTTCTATCTTTAATCAGATATTGAAAAAATGCCTTGAAAAACTAGTGATGCCAGGAAGCTCAGTCCTAGTGCAATATATCGACGACTTACTGGTGGCATCGAACACCAGAGAGGACTGTGTTGTTGATTCCATAGCACTATTAAATCATTTAGCTGAAGAAGGGCATAAAGTCTCACCAGAAAAATTGCAGTTCTGTACAACAGCAGTTAAATATCTGGGACACCAAATTGAGAGGGGAAAAAGAAGAATAACCTCGGAAAGAGTCAAATTGATTAAGAAAATGCAAATGCCTGTAACACAACGAGAAGTTAGAATGTTCCTAGGAATAGTAGGTTACTGTCGACAATGGATACTAGGATTTTCCTTGTTAGCAAAGCCCCTGATACAAATGACAAAAAAGAAGGCAAAGGACCCAGTTGAGTGGGATGATGAGAGCGTAGGAGCCTTTGTAAAATTGAGAAATGCTCTGTGTTCAGCACCAGCCCTAGGCATGCCTGACTATAAGAAAAGCTTTGCATTGTTCTGTCATGAGAGAGAAAATTGTGCACTTTCAGTCTTAACTCAAAGACATGGTCTGGACAGACGTCCTATAGCATATTTTTCTGATACCTTGGATCCAGTGGCAGCCGCGTTGCCAGACTGCTTAAAAGCAGTGGCGGCTACCTGTTTAAGTATTGAACAAAGTGAGTCAATTGTAATGGGACACCCAGTAAAGGTGTTTGTTCCACATGCAGTTGTGATTCTGTTGACAAGAACTCGAACTCAGCATCTTACTCCTAGTAGGCTGACTAAATATGAGAGAATAATAATGGGTGCTGAAAATGTGACCATAGTAAGGTGCACAATAGTAAATCCCGCTACCTTACTACCAGACCCATATCATGAGGAAATTAAAGATGAAGAAGAAGAAGAACATGATTGTTTACAAGTCACAGAGTTATGCACAAAACCACGTCCTGACATTCAGGAATTGCCCTTAAGGAAGCCAGACAGGGAGCTGTTTGTTGATGGTTCATGCCAGAGGCATGAAGATGGTAAACTGACTGCAGCATATGCAGTATGTGAATTAACTGGAATAGTCGAAGCATCCTATTT
This sequence comes from Calotriton arnoldi, assembly GCA_963921515.1. Taxonomy (NCBI): domain Eukaryota; kingdom Metazoa; phylum Chordata; class Amphibia; order Caudata; family Salamandridae; genus Calotriton; species Calotriton arnoldi. Next base: position 3,194,361 of record CAWUFW010000366.1, on the reverse strand, counting down.
ACCAGGAGTAAAATCTGCACAAGTAGCTGAATTGATTGCTTTGATAAAGCTTGCAAAATTGGGAGGAATAAAAAGTAACTATATTTACAGATAGCCAATATGGTTACGGGGTTGTGCATGATTTTGGCCAACTATGGATGCAGAGGGATTCCATGACTTCTTCAGGATCCCCCATTAAAAATGGACAGTTTGTAAGGGAATTGCTGGAAGCAATACAATCACCAAAAGAATTGGCTGTGGTGAAGTGTGCCGCACACCAGTCAGGAGATGACTGGGTGGTAGTCGGCAACTGATATGCAGATCTTGTGGCTCAACATTGTGCCAGAAATAGATTGTCAGTCAATAAAAGGGTGGAAAGAATGGGAATCAGCTGCCAACTTATGCTGTATATGCCACCTGAAACATGGAATGAAGTTAGAAGATTGCAAGATGATGCTGATGAAAGTGAGAAGAAAATATGGGTCAAGGTGGGTTGTTCCCAAAGAGGAGATGACGAAGTGTGGATTTGTGCTGATGGCAGACCAGTCATGCCTGACTGTCTGCTCTCTCAAATGGCCAGGCTGTATCATGGAGACACACACATAGGGAGAGATGCATTGATTAGGCTTTTCAGACAGAACTGGTACAATCCCAAGTTCAGGGCTGTAGCAGAGAGCCTTTGCCAGAGATGTTTGACTTGCCAAATGCATAATCCAGGAAGAAAAACAATAATTGGGTTTGGAAAAATCGGTAAAGCAGAAGGACCATTTATAAGACTACAGTTCGACTTTATACAGTTACCACCATGCAGAGGGTTGAAATATGTACTGGTCATAGTGTGTCTGTTTTCAAAATGGGTGGAGGCTTACCCTACCAGGAGGAGTGACAGCATTACAGTCGCAAAGCTGTTACTACGAGAACTCATTCCTAGGTTTGGTTTCCCAGTAACTTTGGAATCAGATAGAGGAAAACATTTTAACAGTGAAGTGATCCAAATAATCTGCGAAGCATTCCAAATTGAACAAAAATTGCACTGTGCATATCGTCCAGAGGCTTCTGGAGTGGTTGAACAATTGAATGGTACTATAAAATCCAGACTGGGAAAAATGTGTGCATCAACATCATGGGAGTGGCCAGATGCATTGCCACTCGTCTTAATGGGACTCAGAAGCATTCCCGATGGAAATACGGGATTGAGCCCACACGAGATAATGATGGGAAGAGCAATGAGACAAGCACATGTTCCCATAAACAAACTGCTGAATATATCTGATGATATGGTTCTGGATTATTGCAAAGGATTGGCTGACCTAGTGCGTTCTGTCTCTCATCAGGTCAGAGAAGACGCAGTTTCGAGGCAGCCTGAACAAGAACATGATCTGACTCCTGGTGATTGGGTGGTAGTGAAGAATCACACCAGAGAGACGTGTCTATCACCTAGATGGGGAAAACCTTGTCAGGTCATACTGACTACCAATACAGCAGTGAAGTGTGCAGGATTTCCTAATTGGATTCATGTAAGCTACACCAAAAGAGTACCAGACCCTGAAGAAGAAAATCCTCAGTCAGCATCAATCACTGAGGAAGCTGAAGGTTGCCCAGCTGAAGAATCTTAGGCTCGAGATTCAAGAGAAGCTGCAGAAGAACAACCGAGCACAAGTCAGGATTGGATACCAGTGGTAGAAATTCCTGAAGTTTACCACAGAACAAGAAGTCAAACAAATTTGGAAGAAATTGAAGAAGATCAGATAGGTGAAGAAGAAGCAGCTCAGGGAAAAGAAGAACATACAATAAAAGAACCTGAGCAGGACCAGATAGGGAGAGGAAATTGGGCTCAAATTAACGAAGAATTAACAAATTTTGAGCAGGGACAGACAGGTTTAGAAGAATCCGGTCAGGATGCAGAAGTACAAAGTGCAATAAGCCCTGATCAGAACCAGTTAGATCCAGAAAAATACACAGAAGAAAAAGATCTCGAGAAACATGAACATGAAGAATTAAACAAAGAACAAGGTCAATTATTGGAAACTCACGGAGGAGCTGCAGAAGAAAAACCAATAAGGCCTGAAAAAGAGCAAGTAAGAAAAACAGTAATTGCAGAAAACGAAAAGGTGTTTGTTAGAAATGGGATCTCTAGTTGGCAAGGGTTTGCACCTTTGTCCAAGTAGGGACCCTTCTTCCTAGTCAGGGTAAGGGTGTTACACTCGTGAAGTAACCCCTGCTCACCCTCGTGGTAGCTTGGCACGAGCAGTCAGGCTTAATTCAGAGGCAGTGTGTAAAGCATTTGCACATAACCAACAGTAATACAGTGTAAGCACTACAAACGGACACCACACCAGTTTAGAAAAATAACCAATATTTTATATACTCAAGACAAGACCAATTACGACAAAAATCCACAATACTATACTTTACGAATGAATACTTGATACGGTAACTTCTTCTTTGCAGGAATAGCACAAAAGCAAAGTTCGTGCGAGTCGGTAGCTCCGTCCGAGCCTACCGCGATGCTGAAAACCACAGAGTCTAACAGTTCCAGCCGACCGCGTCGATACGGGCCAGCAGAGTCGTGAACAGACTCGGTTACAGTACCTTTCTCGTTGTGGCTGGTACGGAGTGTACGAGCCGGTCGGCGTTCGTCGCGGTTGCGGTGCAAGACGGAGCGGTGCAAGGTGCGGTGTCCCTCGATGCGGTGCAGGCAGCGGCTCGATGAGCGTCGTGCAGACGGAGTCGGTGAGTCCAAGGCGTGCGATGCAGGGTGAGACGATGCTCGATGCGGTGCTGACAGGTTGCGATGCAGGCGACCAAGCCGGAGTGCGGGAGCTGGCGTCGGACAGCGGTGCGAGTCGGAGCGGTGCGTCGCAGACGTGCGGCGGTGCCCCAAATGCGGTGCGGTCACGACTCTTGAGCCAGTTGCAGCGACCGCGTCGGTCGGGTCCGGTTGGTTCAGTGAAGCGATGCGATGCGAACTGCGGTGCCCACAGGTCACGGTGCAAGCAGCGGCTCGATGTTGGCGGCGTCGGACGTCGCCCACGGTGAGACCAGGGTTGCGATGCGAAGCGGGGCGATGCGGTCTGCGGTGCAAACAGGTCACCGGCCAGGGATGGATTCGGTTGACGGCGTCGGTTGCGGTTCCCTTCCTCTGTGGCAACTGAAACAGCGTTCCAGAAGCGGTACCCAGAGGCTTGTGAAGTCTTTGTAGTCCCTGAGACTTCTTAACAGGAGGCCAGCTCGGTTTCAGGCCCTTGGAGATACTCAGCACAAGTTTGTAGAAAGTTCAGTCCAGTCCTTTCACTGCCCAAGGCAGAAGCAGCAGCTGCAGGCCAACCCAACAAAGCAACAACACAGCAAAGGGGCAGTACTCCTCCTGGCAGCTCTTCCAGCTCTTCGTCTTGGCAGGTTCCTTGATTCCAGCGAGATCTAAATTCATGGGGTCAGGGCCCCAATATTTATATCCCAAATTCCTTTGTTCTCTGAAGGCAGAGAGGCCTTTGCCTAGTCCAAACCAGTTCTGGAGCACTTTGTTGACAAGTCTCCGTCCCTTCTTTCAGTGAGTAGGCCAGGGACATCAGACGCACCACAGGAGGTGGAGCCAGCATTGTGGAGGGAAGGCACTGTCCTATTCAGGGCCCAGGTGCGACCCCTCCCACCCATCTACATGTAGATCTTGCTATTCAGCCCTGTGCTGACTCACCCTGTCTCCTGGCATCCCCCAGCCCCTGTCACTCACATTCCAGACAAGGAATACACAACCTCGCAGAGGCAGGCTTGGATGGTTAGACAAGAAAATACCCACTTTCTAAAAGTGGTATTTTCAAACACAGAATGTTAAAACCAACTTCACTAAAAGCTGCATTTTATCATTCTGAGTCCAGGCATACTAAACTCGAATTTCTACCACGTTCCCGGGGTCAGTTAGGATTATAAGCTGTAATAATCAAAACTGCCCGTTCTGGCCTAGGGGAACAGGTAGCCTTGCAATAGTGAAAAACGAACTAGGCTGTAATTCACTATCAGGACATGCCGCACACACCAGGGCATGTCCTACCTTTCGCATACAACGCACCCTGCCCACAGGGGTACCTTGGGCCTACCTTAGGGGTGACTAACATGTAGCAAAGGGAAGGTTTAGGGACTTGCAAGTGTGTGCACTTGCCAAGTCGACTATGGCAGCCCCAGGCTGCGCACAGGCTCTGCGATGGCAGGCCCGAGTTACACTTTACGGGCTGTTTGCGTGGGTGGCACAATCCAGTGCTGCAGCCCACCAACAGCATTTGGTCTATAGGCCCTGGCACTCGCAGTGCACTTTACAAGGGACTGACACATAAACCAAATAGGCCAATCATGGAAACACCAATCCATAACACATTTTATACAGGAGCACTTGCACTTTCCCACTGGACAGCAGTGAGGAAAGTGTGCAGAATCATTACACCAGCAAAAACAGAGTCAAAACCGGGAGGTCAGAAAGCAAAAAGTCAGGGGAAACACGCCAAAAGATGCCAAGTCTAACACATGTCCCCTCCAGCTGAAAGTAGGGAGAACTACCCAACCCCATTGGAGTTCTCTTCACTAAGGCGGAAGAACCTGGACAGACCATCTGCGTTGGCGTGTTCTGTACCAGGACGGTGTTCCACCGTAAAGTCCATTCCCTGTAGGGAGATGGACCACCTCAGCAGTTTTGGATTCTCACCCCTCATTTGCATCAACCATCTGAGGGCCTGTGGTCTGTCTGAACCCGGAAGTGAGTCCCAAACAGGTATGGTCTCAACTTCTTCAGCGCCCAGACCACAGCAAAAGCTTCCCTTTCTATGGCACTCCACCTCTGTTCCCTGGGAAGTAGTCTCCTGCTAAGGAAGACTACAGGCTGATCCAGGCCCTCTTCGTTCAGTTGTGAGAGCACCGCTCCCACACCATGCTCTGAAGCGTCAGTCTGCACGACAAATTCTTTGGAGAAGTCAGGTGCCTTGAGCACGGGCGCCGTGCACATGGCTGCCTTCAGGGCATCAAAAGCTTTCTGGCAGGACTCAGTCCAGATCACTTTCCTGGGCTGCCTCTTAGAGGTCAGCTCTGTTAAGGGGGCAACGATGGTGCCATAGCCCTTAACAAATCTCCTATAGTAGCCGGTGAGACCTAAGAAGGCTCTCACCTCTGTCTGGAGTCTTGGGGGTTCCCAAGCCAGAATGGTGTCAATCTTGGGTTGTAGGGCGCCACCTGGCCGCTTCCTACCTGGTGTCCCAAGTACACCACAGAACCCTGCCCGATCTGGCACTTACTGGCCTTGATCGTGAGGCCTGCACCTTGCAGAGCCCTCAACACTTTCTCAAGGTGCTGTAAATGTTCTTCCCAGCTGGAACTGAACACAGCAATGTCATCCAGGTAGGCGGCACTGAAATCCTCCAGCCCAGCCAACACCTGATTGACCAACCTCTGAAAGGTGGCAGGGGCATTCTTCAACCCAAAGGGCATCACCCGGAATTGGTAATGACCTTCTGGGGTTGAGAATGCTGATCTCTCCTTGGCCCCATCGGTTAAGGCAATCTGCCAGTACCCAGACGTCAAATCAAACGTGCTGAGGAACCGGGCAGCTCCCAGCCGATCAATGAGCTCATCAGCTCTGGGGATGGGGTGCGCGTCAGTCCTGGTGACGGCATTGAGCCCACGGTAGTCCACACAAAACCGGAGTTCTGGAGTGGCACCGGGCGCCGCAGCCTTTGGGACCAAGACCACTGGGCTGGCCCAAGGACTGTGGGAGGGCTCAATCACCCCTAACGCCAACATCTTAGAGACCTCCTCCTTGATGCTGGCTCTGACCCGGTCAGTCAACCTGTAAATCTTGTGCTTCACAGGAGGGCTGTCACCAGTGTCCACGTCATGGGTACACCAGTGAGTAACACCGGGGGTCAGAGAGAACAGTGGGGCGAACTGTCCCAACAACTGGCGACAGTCCCCCTGCTGCTCCTGAGTCAGAGTAGGGGAGAGGATCACACCCTCTACTGACCCATCATGCTCCTTGGTAGACAGGAGGTCAGGGAGAGGCTCGCTCTCCTCTTCCACCCCATCATCTGTCGCCAAGAGCATACTCACTTCGGACCTCTCGAAGTGGGGCTTGAGGCGGTTCACGTGAAGGACCCTCAAAGGGTTCCTTGGAGCCTGCAAATCCACCAGGTAGGTGACGTCACTTTTGCGCTCCTTTACCTCATATGGCCCAGTCCACTTGTCCTGCAAGGCACAAGGTGCCACTGGGGCCATGACCCACACTTTTGCCCAGGTTGAAATTCGACCAGAGTGGCATTCTGGTCATACCATCTCTTCATTTCTTCCTGGCTTGCTTCTAGGTTCGCCTGAGCGAGTTTCCTGAAGCGGGCAGTTTGGTTTCTAAAGGCCAGCATGTAGCTAAATACATCCTGGGGAGTTTTCCTGGGAGCTGCCTCCCAGCCTTCCTCTACCAAACTCAGAGGTCCTCTGACAGGGTGGCCATACAAGAGCTCAAAGGGGCTGTACCCAAGAGACTTCTGAGGCACCTCCCTGTATGCAAAGAGTAGGCATGGCAAGAGGACGTCCCACTTACGCCTCATGGGTTCTGTTAGACCCTTGATCATGCCTTTCAAGGTCTGGTTGAATCTCTCCACCAGACCGTTTCCTTGTGGGTGGTAAGGAGTGGTGAACTTGTAGGTTACACCACACTCCTTCCACAGGGATGTCATATACTTCGATATGAAATTGGTCCCCCTATCAGAAACCACCTCTCTGGGGAATCCCACACGGGAAAAGATCCCCATTAACGCCCGGCCCACCACTGGCGCCGTCGTTGTCCTGAGAGGGATTGCCTCCGGGTACCGGGTGGCATGGTCCACCAAGACCAGGATGTACCTGTTGCCCATGGCTGTCTTGGGATCCAGTGGCCCCACAATATCCATCCCTACCCTTTCAAAGGGTGTTCCAACAACAGGAAAAGGTTGGAGAGGAGCTTTGACCTTCCTCCCACTCTTACCACTTGCCTGGCAAGTTTGGCAAGACCTACAGTGTGCATCTGACTGCCTTCGCAGTTGGGGCCAAAAGAAGTGGGGGACAAGCCTGTCAAAGGTCTTGTCCTGCCCCAAATGTCCTGCCAAAGGCACGTCATGAGCCAGACCCAGTAGGAAGGTCCTGAAGCGCTGGGGTACCACCAGCACACGGGCTGACCCAGGCTCAGCAACCTTAGGCTCACTGTTTAGGAGACCACTCTCCCAGTAGATCAGATGTGACCCGGACTGATTACCAGCTGCCTGGTCTGCAGCCTGCCGCCGCAGACCCTCCAGAGTAGGGCACTCGTTCTGCTCCCTGCAGAACTCCTCCCTGGTGGGACCCCCTTCTTGCTGCCAATGGGTCAGCTCAGAGATGTCTCCCAGTTCGGCTACCTGCTCCCCTGTAGGCACCGGGCGTCCCCTCGAGGTCCGCCTCCTCCCGGTCCGTGGGAACTTCGGGGGCCGGTTTCCCGCGCCCCTGCCCTTTCTCTTGGCAGGGACTTGGGCCACTGTTTCAGGCTCCAAGTCCTCTTGATCACCCTTTCTGGCTGCCATTGACCGAGTAGACACGCATGCCCACTCTGGCAACCCAAGCATCTCCAAGTGAGACCTGAGCTCAACCTCCTTCCATAAGGACTGCTCCAGGTCGTTTCCTAGCAGACAATCTACAGGCATGGTAGGGCTCACAACCACCCTCAAGGGACCTGCGACCCCCATTCAAAGGGAACCTGCGCCACCATACATTGGCGCTCTGAGTTGTCTACAGCAACTACTTGGTGGAATGCCCGGGGACTACTTGCTTCTCAGACACCAGGTGACACCGGACTGAGGTCACACTGGCTCCAGTATCTCTGAGAGCCTCTACCCTGTTCCCATTAATGGTCACCCAGGTGCTATATTTCTTTGTGTTAGGGGGCACCTGGTTTCCTGGGACCATCTCACTGTCCCCTAGTGAGACAAGGGTCATTTCTGCGGGATCCCCACCCTCCTGTGGGCACCCCTCCTCCCCAAGCGCTACACTAGCCAACACTTTGGACTGTCCACCGGTGGGCGGCTGTGTCCCCTTCGGGCACTTGGGGTCCCCCTTAAAGTGACCTACCTGGTCACATGCATAACACTTGCGGAGGCCGGTCTCAACAGGCTTCCCTGTAGAGACCCCTTTCTTCTTATCACCGGGGGCTGGGAACCTTTACCCTGGGTACTAGTTTGGGGCCCTTTAGAGAACTCCTGTGCTTTACCCTTGTCCCCCCACTTTTCTGCTGGGGACCCTGCCCACCTTTGGCTGAGTCTCCCCCAAACGCTTTCTTGTGGACCCTGGTACTCACCCAGCGGTCCGCTTCCATAGCAAGCTTCCTGGGGTCAGTTAGCTTACTATCAACTAGGTGCTGGCGCAGATCTGCAAAACATAGACTAGACAAGTGCTCCCATGCAATCAAGTTGTAGAGCCCCTGAAAATCTGTTACACTACTGCCCTTCACCCAACCATCCAGAGACCTGCAGAACACATCCACACATTCCAACCAAGTGTTGGCATCGGACTTCTTACTGGACCTGAACTGATCCCTGTACTTTTCAGGAGTAAGACCATACTTCGTGAGAAGGGCATCCTTCATGTCAGCATAGGTGAGGTGATACCCCTTACCCAAAGCTATCAGAGCATCCCTTGCTTCTTCCGGGAAAAGTGGCCACAATCCTGCTCCCCAATTCTCCTCAGGGACCCCATTCATGTGTATGGCTGCCTCATAACCCTGAAACCACCTTTGTATGTCATCCCCCTTCTTGAACTCCTTGCCTACGTTCTTGGGGAATGTGCACAATCCTGTCTGCCTTTCTGGACGAATTGCTGCCACCATCTGAGCCTGACTTACTCCTAAGTTCTAGCTCCTTCAGTTCTCTCTCATGCTCTAAGAGCATCTTCCTCTCCTCTATGGCCAATCTCTTCTCCTCCCGCTCACTCTCCAGCCTGAGCTTCTGCAGCTCAAACTGCCTTGCCTCCCGCCTGTCCTCCAGCTCCTCTGGGGACAGACTGCTGCTGCCTGATCTGGCGGGTTCCCCCTACCCAAAAGCACATCCACCCTGGAAATAGGCTCCTCCACCTCCTCACTGAGATTACCAGGCTGCCCATTGGCATGTCTGGCTGCTACCCAGGCCCTCAGCGCCTTCTGTAGCTCCTCCTTCCTTGTGAGGCCTTTAATTTGGACTTTCAGGTTTTTACAAATCGCTCGTAACTCCTTTACGGCGTAGGATTCCAACCTATCCTCCTCAAAGATAACTTCCAGAGATGCAACGGATGATGCAATTGATTCAGGCATGACAAAAGTAGTGAGTTGAAAACTGGCAAGATCAAAAATAGGCCAAAGAAAAAGAACCAGTATGTGGTACGTAATGGTCTGCGATATGGTAGTAGTGCACACCAATCACTGTAAGTCAAGTGCAAACACAAGTCCTATCCTCACCGCTGACAACCAATGTTAGAAATGGGATCTCTAGTTGGCAAGGGCTTGCACCTTTGTCCAAGTAGGGACCCTTCTTCCTAGTCAGGGTAAGGGTGTTACACTCGTGAAGTAACCCCTGCTCACCCTCGTGGTAGCTTAGCACGAGCAGTCAGGCTTAATTCAGAGGCAGTGTGTAAAGCATTTGCACATAACCAACAGTAATACAGTGTAAGCACTACAAACGGACACCACACCAGTTTAGAAAAATAACCAATATTTTATATACTCAAGACAAGACCAATTACGACAAAAATCCACAATACTATACTTTACGAATGAATACTTGATACGGTAACTTCTTCTTTGCAGGAATAGCACAAAAGCAAAGTTCGTGCGAGTCGGTAGCTCCGTCCGAGCCTACCGCGATGCTGAAAACCACAGAGTCTAACAGTTCCAGCCGACCGCGTCGATACGGGCCAGCAGAGTCGTGAACAGACTCGGTTACAGTACCTTTCTCGTTGTGGCTGGTACGGAGTGTACGAGCCAGTCGGCGTTCGTCGCGGTTGCGGTGCAAGACAGAGCGGTGCAAGGTGCGGTGTCCCTCGATGCGGTGCAGGCAGCGGCTCGATGAGCGTCGTGCAGGCGGAGTCGGTGAGTCCAAGGCGTGCGATGCAGGGTGAGCCGATGCTCGATGCGGTGCTGACAGGTTGCGATGCAGGCGACCAAGCCGGAGTGCGGGAGCTGGCGTCGGACAGCGGTGCGAGTCGGAGCGGTGCGTCGCAGACGTGCGAGCGGTGCCCCAAATGCGGTGCGGTCACGACTCTTGAGCCAGTTGCAGCGACCGCGTCGGTCGGGTCCGGTTGGTTCAGTGAAGCGATGCGATGCGAACTGCGGTGCCCACAGGTCACGGTGCAAGCAGCGGCTCGATGTTGGCGGCGTCGGACGTCGCCCACAGTGAGACCAGGGTTGCGATGCGAAGCGGGGCGATGCGGTCTGCGGTGCAAACAGGTCACTGGCCAGGGATGGATTCGGTTGACGGCGTCGGTTGCGGTTCCCTTCCTCTGTGGCAACTGAAACAGCGTTCCAGAAGCGGTACCCAGAGGCTTGTGAAGTCTTTGTAGTCCCTGAGACTTCTTAACAGGAGGCCAGCTCGGTTTCAGGCCCTTGGAGATACTCAGCACAAGTTTGTAGAAAGTTCAGTCCAGTCCTTTCACTGCCCAAGGCAGAAGCAGCAGCTGCAGGCCAACCCAACAAAGCAACAACACAGCAAAGGGGCAGTACTCCTCCTGGCAGCTCTTCCAGCTCTTCGTCTTGGCAGGTTCCTTGATTCCAGCGAGATCTAAATTCATGGGGTCAGGGCCCCAATATTTATATCCCAAATTCCTTTGTTCTCTGAAGGCAGAGAGGCCTTTGCCTAGTCCAAACCAGTTCTGGAGCACTTTGTTGACAAGTCTCCGTCCCTTCTTTCAGTGAGTAGGCCAGGGACATCAGACGCACCACAGGAGGTGGAGCCAGCATTGTGGAGGGAAGGCACTGTCCTATTCAGGGCCCAGGTGCGACCCCTCCCACCCATCTACATGTAGATCTTGCTATTCAGCCCTGTGCTGACTCACCCTGTCTCCTGGCATCTCCAGCCCCTGTCACTCACATTCCAGACAAGGAATACACAACCTCGCAGAGGAAGGCTTGGATGGTTAGACAAGAAAATACCCACTTTCTAAAAGTGGTATTTTCAAACACAGAATGTTAAAACCAACTTCACTAAAAGCTGCATTTTATCATTCTGAGTCCAGGCATACTAAACTCGAATTTCTACCACGTTCCCGGGGTCAGTTAGGATTATAAACTGTAATAATCCAAACTGCCCGTTCTGAGCCTAGGGGAACAGGTAGCCTTGCAATAGTGAAAAACGAACTAGGCTGTAATTCACTATCAGGACATGCCGCACACACCAGGGCATGTCCTACCTTTCGCATACAACGCACCCTGCCCACAGGGGTACCTTGGGCCTACCTTAGGGGTGACTAACATGTAGCAAAGGAAGGTTTAGGGACTTGCAAGTGTGTGCACTTGCCAAGTCGACTATGGCAGCCCCAGGCTGCGCACAGGCTCTGCGATGGCAGGCCCGAGTTACACTTTACGGGCTGTTTGCGTGGGTGGCACAATCCAGTGCTGCAGCCCACCAACAGCATTTGGTCTATAGGCCCTGGCACTCGCAGTGCACTTTACAAGGGACTGACACATAAACCAAATAGGCCAATCATGGAAACACCAATCCATAACGCATTTTATACAGGAGCACTTGCACTTTCCCACTGGACAGCAGTGAGGAAAGTGCGCAGAATCATTACACCAGCAAAAACAGAGTCAAAACCGGGAGGTCAGAAAGCAAAAAGTCAGGGGAAACACGCCAAAAGATGCCAAGTCTAACAGTGTTAAACAGTGAAAATAAAGAGATTGCTGAAGACAAAAATAAAGAAACAGTGCAAACAAAGAAAACAAGAAAAGGTGATCATTGGCCTAGTGTCATTAAAAGAATAAAATACCACATAAGAACCAGAAGTGAAGATCCAGATCAAGTAAATGAAGTAACAAGCCAAACCGAACGAGAAAATAAAACTGAGAAAAGAAGAAGTAAAAGACTGAAACTTGTGAATAACAAATTCAAGGGTCCTGATTGGACTTACATCATTCTTGAAGATTACAAAGCTCAGAGTCAAGTGAAAGTGGTGACGAAGGAACAAGTACAGAACTGACATATGAGAAAGAAACAAGACCACCTTGACTAAGTGAAATAATAATATAAAGAAAAGCGAAAACAGATAAGAAGAGCAATCTTCCTTGTCGAAATGTCTGATGATAGAGTTGCTGGGAGACCAAAACAGAGATGTTGTAGAAGATGCTGTGCAATATGCATATGTAGTCTAGTAATGGTGCTTATAGTATGGTTAGTCCTGATCGTAGCAGTTCCTTACCTTATGATAATGGATAAAAAGATTAATAACGAAACTAAGGGAAGGACAGCACACTTAAAGGGTAATAGAGTAGAACTAATGGCAGAAAATGAACCAGAATTTCATCATGAAATAACTGATAACGACACTAGTCTAAATGTTTTCACAAAGTTATTGTTTCAATATGTAGACACCATGGAAGTTAGTAATTGTTATGTCTGTATGAAGTTACCTGAATCAGTAGCCGAAGGGTTAACATATCACCACCTACCATTAATATATGGCATATCATGTAGTGTTTTATCTAGTTTATTTTATAGAACAGGGAGACTTCAATATTATTATTCAAACATAGATGTGATATTTTCTGAGGTTCCGATTCGAAAGAGTATGAACCCAGTGCTTAGTAGTCCAAGACGCACAGTTTATGGGAGAATTTTTCTTAACAATGAAATCAATAGCATTAACACATGCACATAGACACAATCTAACATGTTCTTTACAAGAAGAAGAAAATATATTTTTGAACTTAGTGGAAGATAGAAGACAAGATTTTCAAAAGAAAGCTTCTGAGCATAAGGCTCATTTGCCACCTTGGGCTGAGAAAGAAGGGAGTTACACACCTGGCAAGGCTCAAGCTGCTATGGCTCTGGATTTCGTAAAGACAGGGAAAATTTGTCTACATAGATTAAAGACTGATTATAACAATGTTTTCATCGGTACCAGTGAATGTGAACACAATTTCTTAATTCTTGGAGGTTGGGGAATCAAAGGAGGAACAGATTCAGTTTTTCCTGGAATATATTATGTGTGTGGGAATAAGGACTTACTTTAGGCTTCCTGCACGGTGGTATGGAAGTTGTTATTTTGGAATAGTATTTCCAAAAATATACCACGTAAAAAGAAACACTGGGAGCAATGAAAACAATAGCGAATTAACACGTAGTAAAAGAGCTAGTTTTTCTGAAATTGTAGGTGATATATTTGGTGCATTGATACCTTCAGTGGGAATAATTCTGAACTCAAGGAAAATATGTAAATTGTCTACAGTGGTTGATCGTTTATCAACGGATACTGCTGGAGGGTTTCTAATGATTAATGCGGAGATGGTTGCGATTAGATCTATGGTTATGCAAAATCGACTTGCTCTTGATATTATATTGGCAAAAGAGGGCGGAGTTTGTAAATTATTGAAGACAAAACATTGTTGCACTTATATACCTGATAAAAGTGCAGAGATTGGAACATATATACAGAATATAACGAAACTTGAGAAGGAATTAAAACCACTGGAAGTTGATAGTGTATGGGAAAGATTGACAAATAGTATCTCGTCAATTGGTACCTGGTTTGCTAATGTAGGAAAAGGACTTATAGGTCAAATATTAGTACCCTTAGCAGGAATAGCAATAATAGTACTGACAATAATAATATGGTGCAAATGTTGTAGAAAGGATGGATCATATAATGTGACAGGAAAAGGGAAGAAGAGAAAGTTTGACGAAATTGAACTTGAAGAGTTGAGAAGTGAATTATACAAGAAATTGAAAGGGGATGTTAAAAATAGAAAGTGTAAAAATGAGAATGAAACTATTTGCTAGAAGTTGGCATCTGATTGAGGGCAGTATTTTGATGGCTCTTAAACGCCATCAGAGAGGGGATTGATGGAGCAAGGACTCACAAATGAGACTTGCTCGAATGCAATCTCCTCACAGTATTAATTTATTAATCTTGTATTGTTTATATTAACTTTGCATACACTACATGAATAGCAAGGAAGCTTGCCTATGTGTTCTAACTAACAAGTAACGCTTGTCTTTTTCTAAAATGGCCGCTAAAGCGCCGGAACTTCACTGCGCATGTCTCAACCATATCACGTGTTGTGACGTCTTTCTTTGCTTGGTGGGAAACTCCTGCTTCTGCGCAGTGTGCATTAAAATGGCTGCTTGATGTTTTCACATGCTTCAGCTTGCTCTTGTGTTATTATTAAATTGTCGTTTTCCTAACGCTACTAATGCGGGATAGAATTTATAAGTAAATGGGGATAGAGTAGAAAGAGTGGGTATACAGTGAAACATTTTATTTGTGATTTTAATATTTTCTTCTTTAACCTTTATTAGTTCGTAAACTTGGGCCTGGGGTTGGTGATCTGAAACTCGAGAGACAATGATTCTGCGCATGTGCCCTGCTTGGCTGCCAAAGAATAAAGATGAAGTCAACCTGGACGTCGTCCAAGGCCGCGACCTAATGGCCGATATTGATATATTCATGTGTTCTTGCCAAACTTGCAACTATGTATATGGAAAATGAATAAACTTTGTCGTGAGACGGGTGGGAAATAAAGCCAATGTATTAAATTTGATGGGCGGTATTTTAAAACAAAGGTCTTCAGAATTCGTATTAAAATCATATGGTGTGAGAATCAACCCCCTGTCCCTGTCCAATCAGAAGTAGTGTCCCATATTTTGGCAACATTAAGGGGAGGTACATGGGCGTAGAAAGGTATAATAGATATAGAATTAGCTAATTAGTGAGAAGGAGATGCTGCAAGAGAGCAGAGGACCAGAGAGACAAGCGTATATGCTGAAGCGCTTCTAGCTCCAGACTGCCAAGCTGATCGATTGCAGACTGAATCGCTGTCCAGAGAGGTCCTGAGGAGGGGGCGGCAGAGTCCATTAGAAGGAAGACACAGGAGAATCAAGGAGAAGCCGAGTATCAGAGAGGGGAACGCGCAGGTGTCGTTGTAGAGAGGTCACCGGTCCTGTCCTGATCCTGGAGGAGGTCTTTGCTCTTCATCCTTCCTGGGTCCTATTCTTTCCAACTCCTTGGCCAAGGGGTTTGGTTCTCGCACTTAGGTAAATATAAATGCAACCTTTAGTTGCGCTGCTGTCTCTATCTTCTCCTTTCTGAGGGACCGTCATTAATCAATAATTATTATTCTATGCTTCATCCTTGATATGCGATAAAGTACCATGTGGTTCTGTAATTTACTCTGCTAAATCTTTAGATAAACATTTTAAAACTTCCTGACTCAGTGGTTATTTCAGGATTATGTACTATAATGAATGTCACTCATTTTAAACTTCCCAATTAGCAAAGGATTCATTGGTAAGTCATTACTCTTCAATCAGAAGGTAATTGGTAGCAGGGATTTTGATAAAGAGTTTCAACTGACAACCCCAGCGTAAGTATTAGCGTAGTATGAATGTATGGGCCCAAGTGAGTATCTAATGTATGAATGCTGTTTGCTAATATCGCGCTGGATCAGTGGGAAAAAGAACGATGGTTTGGAATATTACCAAGTGGTTTCCAGTGGTTAGACTTAGTGCAAGGATTCCTCCCATAACCTTTTATGTGTTTGATTTAATGGCCTAAGTGGCCATGGGTATGCCCAGACGCGGGTCCTATGCTCACTGTCCCACTGGAACCAAGCCACACCTGCCTGAAGGGCCCCAATCAGGGCAAAACCATTCTTGGATTGCTTGTGTTCTGGTTCAAGGAGGACCTGGCCTGACAGATCGGGCTGGACTTTTCCTATTGAAGCAGGGTCATGATTGATTTGAATATGGCTGGGTCCAAACTGAAGTGGCATTGTGTGCATAAGAACAATGGGATGGACTACTGCCATGAGTGATTGCCAGTGGTTTGATGCATTGAAAGCGTTCTTCCCATGTTTTTGTGTGTTCGACATTTATCCCTTTTTCCTTCCACATCTATCTGAACTCCTCCATCTGCATATCTCACACATTCTCACAATTGCCATTAGCACATATAAGAATATTGCTCTGTATGCTCTACAGAAAGGCCAAGGATTGGGGGCATATTTATCATATTGCCCTCTCGGGGCTCCGGGATGCATGGTGAGTATCTCCATGGCATCTGTTGTTCTTCATGTGTGGCTGTGGGCTGGGCTTCCTTTGATGGTGCAGGTTGTCGTCCGACTTTACACCAGGTCAGAGCAGGTGTTAGATTCCTGCTGCTAACGCGCCTTATCGCCTGTTTTGTGGTCTTATCGCTGATCGGGCTGGTCGTTGAGAATGTTGAGGTGTGGTGTTGTCGCTGCTTTTTGCTTGGGAACGCCTACTCTGCATCTCATTAGCGATAGTTGCAGGGGTCATCTGTGGCGATGTTTTTTACGGATGCTATCGCGGGTAAAATGGTGTTATGGGCTGTTAACACCAGCTTGTGAATGGTGCGATGAATTTATCGCCACTTTGGCTGCGATAAAGTGCCGCTAACTACGCGATGTGTCCTTGAGAATATGCCCCTGTATATTCAGATTAAAGCAGTTGCATCTCCGGTATAAGAATCAATAGCGCGTGTTGAGAAAGGACATGAATAGAACCCTTCACAATATGCCCAATATCTAGAAATCGCTATTAAAGAATAGAAATCAATAATGTATACAGGAAGCTAACGCGTATATGCACAACCGCAACCAAAATACCCGTCCGTGTAGTCATCGGAAGGAGAGTACTCCTACTGTGTGCGTGAACCGGCGTACTGGTCCGGCGCCATCTTATGTCGGGCATATATACCCTATGTGTACCTGACTGCTTGGATAAGACTCACCATAAGAACAAACAAGGAGCTGTATCTATGTTTGCATGGGTGTGCGGAGTCTGAAGAGGGACCTTATGATGGTGTGAGGCCAGGTTCAGTCAGGGAAGGATGCTGCACATATGATTTATTTGTCCCAGCAGAGAGATTCTTTACTTCCGACAATGATCGTTGGATCCCGTGCTCTTGGTGGATTCTGATGCTTGTATGCACATTAGAAGTCAGCGCCTCCATCGCTGCAAAGAGCCCGAATAGGCCAATTGAGTGAAACCAAAAGAAACAAAGGAGTGTATGACTTTCTCCAAAACCGCCAATCTTTTCAGAGAGCTTATAAGAGCTTCTATGAATATTATGAAATTTCTTTACAAAGCCAGTAGGCATTTGCTAATAGTCAACACCCATTGTTAAAGTCAAAAAGCAGGGGCTTATAGTTAAAACCCTCTGTCAAAGTGGATTGTATGAAGTCTGTTTATTGTGTAAAAATGTTTACATTGTGTTTTCTCTCTGTTTGCTTCTATTTAGGTGTGTAATATTTAGGCACTGTGTGAGTCAGACGGTCTGGAAACCTCCCAAAAATGAGGCTCAATGGCCTGTGCATGTTTAGGGTGAACCAAAGAATTACATGGCCTCTAATGAGCATGCAAGACGTGTTCTTATGAGGCACTGCAAAACTAAAAAGGTGATGGGGGAAACGCTTGCAAAAGTCTCTTCTATTGGCAATGTCCTGTGCTGTCTTTAACACCTAAAGAGAAAAAGAGGCTGGGTTAGGCCCCACGTCTACCTCTAGCACAACATCAAAAACACAAAGTGATGTGATAACCTGTGTTGGAGCATTTACAAATGTTTTAATGCTTCTCTGAGGATTCTGTCAACCTACTACTACTTTCCTACTCTAAATCCTGGCAATTCCAAGAATTAGACAAAGCGGGCTCATTTGCATAATGTGACATGCTTCATCATAGGCCACCTCATCCCGCACTGATAAGATGGTACTACCAGGGCGGACTCAACCTCAAGTTGGAATGTCTTGAGGGAGTTGTTAGAAATTATTTGTTTCTCGATAGATACCTGGAATCCAGTTATTGCTGTTAGAAATACCTTAGAGTAAACCACAAAGTGTCCTTTATTAGGCGGTACCCTTGGTAGATAAAAATACTGTAGAGTATAATAAGAGGATGTTGGTGGGTGCTATGGAGCTTACATACCTCTGAAGCATGTCACATTATGTAAGTGAGCCCTCCTCATCCAATTCTTGGAATTGCCAGGATTTAGAGTAGAAAAGTAGTAGGAGGGAACCAGAATCCTCAGAGGAGCATTAAATACATTCTTAAATGCTCCCACACAGGTTACCACTTCTCTCTGTATTTTTAATGTACTGGGCTGCACTCCGATCCATAATTTTTCACCCACTGTGCCACTTCAGATGGAGGCAAACCCTATAAAAATCAAACTTGTTCCTGTTACAATAGCAAAAGTCCAATAAACCTGCCCATCCAGGAACCCGCTGAAAAGGAGTACAAGCAACTCCAGGGTATTTTCAATGTTTCTGAACTTTATCAGCAAAGTGCCATGTAAGTCCTGTGAGAAACCTAGCATGAGACCCAAGTCTGGGCATACGTGTCTCACTGAGGAATTCAGAAAGGTGATGGGTGGAATACATGCAACATTCTTCCCCACTGGCAGTCCCCCAGGCTGCATTCCAGTCTATTATTTTTCATGCACTGTGCTGCTTCACAAAAGGGACCAACCTTATGCAGATTAGGTTTGTCCTTCTCTTGTAGAAACAGTCAAACCCAAACTCTTTTGCCAGAGCCCCTTTAAATTGGAACACAAGCAACCCCAGACTGGCGTCAGCCTTTTCTGGACCACGTCAGTGAGGTGCAGCTTGGTTCCAGTAGCAACTTAGGCACAAGACCAAAAATGGCCATACCTGTTGCACTGAGGACATCACATGTAGGAAAAAACATGGTGTTGGGTAGAAAGCTTGCAAAAGTCTCAGTCATTATCAGTCTCTCAAGCCGTATTCCAGTCCACTGTTTTACACCCGCCAAGCCACTTCAGAGAGGGTCGAACAATATTCAAATCAAACTTGGTTATGATTAAGGCTCCCTGTTTTCCGTTTTTACTGATTTTTACAGATAAATACAGACAGAAAACCATTTATTTTCATGTCTGTATTTATTTTTAAATGTGGATAAAAACGGAAATTGGGTTGTTTTTGAGTGATTCTAAATGCTGTCAACCATGACTGCCAGGACAATAGTTCTGCGGATTGACAGGCAATGGGATTAAAAAAATATAGGGATTTCAGTAAAGAGCCTTAAACAGAGGTAGATTTGCATAACCTTGATACTAAAATGAACATATTTTCAAACAAGTGCATATTTTACCATCTGAGTGTGCATATATCATTGAAACCTGTCAGGCGTTCAGACACGAGTGCACAATAACTGGTTAGATAAATGCAGAAATATACAAATTTCAGCTTCATATTTTCACAAAACCTAAAATAAATATGGATAAATACAGGTAAAATTAGCAAAAAATAAATATGGATAAATACAGACGGAAATGACAAAAATATAAATACCATAAAACCGGGAGCCCTAGTTATGATACAATAAGAGGAGTCATCAGTTTGGATTAGGTTGTTCCTAGTCAAGCAAGACCAAGACTGATTTATATATGGATGCTATCTGTCTGAAATGGTGCAGTGAGCAAAAATGATGGATTAGAATGCAACACAAGTGATTGGCAATGGCTAAAACAATCGATCAGTAGATTTGTAGAGCGCTACTTGTCACCTCTGAGGGTATCAAGGTGCTGGCAGAGGTCAGTTGATTAGCCAGGTCTTCAGGGACTTTCAGAACTCTGAAAGAGATGGGGAGGTCTGCAGATGAAAGGATAGCTCATTCCATGTCTTAGTTGCTAGGTAGTAAAAGGAGTGACCTCTGCTTCTGCTACATCAGGTGCAGGGGTGACAGTTAGAGAAAGGGATGCAGAGCGGAAGTGTCTGGTGGGCTGATTGAAGTACAGGCGGAGGTTCAACTAGGCGGGTCCGCAGTTGTGTAGGGCCTTGTATGCATGGGTCAGGAGCTTGAACTGGCATCTTTACGTACAGGGAGTCAGTGGAGTTCCCTGAGGTAGGGGGTGATGTGGGTTTGTCTAGGGAGATCCAGGACAAATCCGGCTGTGGCTTTCTGTATGGTCTGTAGTCGCCGGAGGAGGTGAGCTGCGATCCCTGTGTAGGGAGCTAACAATGGCTGAGACTTTTGTTAACATGCCACTCATTACTTTTCTTGTTCTCATGTTATGTCCTGAGTGTGACATGTGAGCCCAGGCATGGGTCCTGTGCTCACTGTGCCAATAGGGTCCAAGCTACACCTCACTGATGATGCACAACAGGGCCGAAACATGTCTGGGGTTGCTTGTATTTCCATGAACGGACAGAGCAGTCGCGGGCTGAACCTTTCCATTCGAGTGGGACCAAGACTGATTAGCATGTGGTTGCTCCCTGCCTGGAGTGGCTCAGTGGGTAAAAAATGGCTCACTGTTTGCTCTTAGGAATCACAGCATAAACTTGCTGCACCTCAACAGGGCATGAAAATAAGTGAGGGTAGGAGGATGCGGACTCTGGTCAGGACAGGTTGCAGACTCTGCAGAGCTTTTGCAAGGAAACGATACAGGCAGGTAGCAGTCCAGAGTTTCACAGCAGAAAATGTCTACTAGTTAGCCAGGGAGCTGGTGCCGTATGCATGCTCGAGGTCCAAGAGGGCCAAAGTGAATCTGAAGTACTTGTCACAACGCAGTTCGCGAGAGCCGGGGGTGGGTGGGGTAAGGAATCCCCACATATTCAGACGCATTCATCAAGATGAAGCATATTTCTTCTAAACTTCCCAGGAAGGAGGTAATGCATAATGATAAAAGAAGGAGCAGAGGGCACTAATGAGGCAGTGCATATATGACGTGAATCCTGGGATATTGGTGTTTACAAGAGAACCTGTGTCGACGTAGATGCAACAAAGAGCTGGACACTGCGAGCAGGTGATTTAGTTGATTTAGTAGATGGTGGCCTAGCAAAACAAAAAGAAATTATGTGGCACTGCAGGGGTGACCTTTCTCAAAAGGCTCTCTTCACAACAGAAGCAAGCTGTTCACAAATTTCCTGGCTTACAGTGTGATTTTGGATCTGAATATTAAAGGGGCTGCAATGAATTGCAGCCACCTTGTTACAGTATAGAAGACATGACACTAAAAGCATGCACATTAGTAAGTTAAAATAAACAAAGCCTATCTGTAAAACCAGTTTAGCGCAGCCTGCATTAAGTCCACATAGCCTCAGTTGAGGATTGATCTGCTGGAAATATGCAATTCTGCAGCTGCAGCGTTTATTGCATGAATATATATTTACTGCACCTTCTACATAGTCCACTTGCTGCTTCCTTTTTTAGATTTCAACAGAAAAAAGTTTGTAGTTGAAACACACCAAACATTATGAGAAGAAAAGATGCACCAAACGTGGTGCCATGCAGATGTGGGCCCTTTGCAGGGGTTATCTTGACACGGTTAAGTGATTGCTGCATCCAGTTGTTAAAAGTGGGAAAACATTTGCCCAGACACAATAAATGCGTGTTGAATTGAAAAAAATAGTGAATTAGCACTGCCACAGAATTTACCACCTTATGCCACATAATTAGACTTCTCTTGCTGCATAATTTAGTCAACCCTGTAGAATCATTCGGAGCCACATGTACTATTTACTAGGTGTAAAATGTTGGTTGCAATATGTGACCAAGATTTTTGCTAACTGTAAAGACTTTTAAGAACCAACATATGTACTAATAGGTCGAATCTTAAAAATCCAAATCGTGGTGGGTCAGAATCCAACCCCTTTCATGCATATTAATGAGGTAGGTAGCTAAGTGCGACCCACTACGATTTGTTGCCATCACAAAGATGATGGCCTGTTGGAGTCAGCAGGTCATCATGTCTGTGATTGCTTTTAAATAAAGCAATCTTTGTTTCTCAATGCAGCTTGTTTTTCTTAAAGGAAATGGCTGAGTTAAAAAACCAAAAAATTACGGGGCAGATTTACAACTTCTGGCGCATCCCTGCAAATCAGCAGGGATGCGCCAGAATAGTTGCGACACGCAATTCTCTCCTTGCGCCACCACGGATGCGCCGCATTTACAATGCGGCGCACCGTGCGCAAGAAAGGCCGATGCGTGTCGCATCCTGTGGCGCAAGGGCGGCGCATTGCTGGAGTCGTGTCGCAAGCGCGGCGCAACTCCAGCAATGCTTGTGGGCTGCCCATACCTAACGTGGTGCGCCACTCCTTACGCCTGCTTGAAGCAGGCGTAAGGATCGTCGCAGCGCAGTCGGAAAAGTGACTCAGTGAAATCTTGTAGATTTCACTGCGTCACTTTGCGAGGCTTTCCTTCGACGGAACGCCCACCCTGCGGAGGAACGCCCACATGAAACCTGACGCAGGTTTCATGTGGCGCAGAGCTTTACAACGTGACGCATCTCCCTAGATGCGTCACGTTGTAAATAATGCGCAACGTGGCGCATGGTTTACGTCGCCGCTGCATCACAAAAGTGACGCAACGGCGGCGCAAAATGGCGCAAAGGGCTTGTAAATCTGCCCCTACAAGTTTTGAAAAAAAAAATTTTAAGCAGTGGCCTACTGCTAAAAAATGTTTTTTTGACCATTCAAAAAGCGGAAGGAGTTCCTTGGGGACCCCTTCTTGTTAGAGAATGGGTTACCACTAACTTTCAGTAGTCTGTGACATTAATTTTTGCGACCGGATTTTGGTTGCAAAACGTTAATACACACCATTAGGAATCTGTGTGTGGAAGGGACACCCTAAACAGACCCCCCAAATACCGATTTGGTATGGTTTCCAAAAGTTATTTAGCAATTTGGTAACCTGTTACCGAATCACTAAATGGGTTTAGTACATTCCAAATACACATTTACTGTTCACAAACCCTGCAATTTACCGATTTGCAGGGTTTGCAACAAGTAAATGAATTTATACATCTGCCCCAGTGTTTTGCCACCATAATAAGGTCACAAAATATTGAATAGTTACAGACTCCTGAGTTAGGGTGGTAACACATTTGCAAAAGAGAAAGGGTCCTTGGACCCCTTCCGTTTTGCAAATGTAAAAAAAAAATGTTTGTAGAGGAGTAGGCAGTGGTTCAGGAGACCACTGCCGACTCTCAAGCAAACTTTAAAAAAAAATAATAAACTTTTATTTTAAATTATAGCCGTTTCTTTTAAGGAAAATGAGCTGTATTAAAAAAAATTTTTATTACAGACATGGTGGTCGGTGACCGCATCAGGCCACCATTTCTGTGCTGGCATCCAATGGTAGTGAGTCACAATTCATGAATTACCTCATGAATATTGATGAGGTAAGCTGTAATGCGACCCTACTATGATTGTGAACTGACCCACTTGTGCATTGGTCGGTTTGTTCTGTGCGCAATTTGCTACCGCTTTTTGGGGATGGGTATTTTATACATCAGGTCCTTTAACGTATACCTATTTGGAAGGGACGGCCCAAACATGCCCCTTCCAAACAGCCTTTTGTTATCGTTTTCTAAACCATTCTGTTACCAGTTCTCAAGATGGGTTTAGTACATAGCAAATAGCTATTTTGCAGTCGCAAATCCTGTGATTTTGAGAATCGTAGGCTTTGTGACCGCAAAATCGCTTTGAACATCAGGCCCGATATTGCTTGTACCACGGGAGATACTCTACGGATGCAGGGGGTCGGACGACTCTGGGGTGTCAGGGGGATAAGCTTCTTTTTGTAGTGACTTGCTTTCACGTTTACTTTTGTATTGCTTTGTTCACTTACGTTTTCTGTTTACGAGTCTTTTTTGCACTCTTCTGTGAGGTCTTGGGGTTTATGAGCTTCTCTGTGACAGTCATTCTCCCAGGGATGCGGGAGTACCTGCGATTTCAGGTTTTACGTTCTATTTTCTGATGATTGTGCGCAAAAAGGAGCGTGTCGCTTCTGTCTAAGCGGCTTGGTGTGGAGCAGCCCGGCACACAGCCACGGCCGCTTCCTGCACAGCGTTCTTTATGCCCTCAGCACCTTCCCCCTCACAGGGAACATGCTCCCTGTGGGCTGTTTACCTTGATGTTTTGCTCCCCCTTTTTGTTTTCCTCTCCCAGTTTCCTTCCTTGAGAACAGTTTCCATCTTTTCCCCTCGCATTACACGCGAGCACGTTCCGATCTTTTTTTTTCAGGTATTCACCCCTTTTCCCTTTTTCGTATTTTCTTTACGTTTCCCTTCTTTCTGATTCTTAATTGTGTGATTGATTTATCTTTCTTTATGCACCCATACCGCTAGCTTCTTTACCCCTGCTCTTTTCTCACATCTTAGTTTATCCCGCGTTTCTTGCACTCTTTCCTTCACTGTTTTTCTTGTTCATTCCTTTCTTCACTCGTCCTTTTCCCTTTTGCTCGCTCTGTCACCGATTTTCCATAATTTTCTATTCTCTCAGTAATGATTAATTTTCATTTTTAACTTATGCTTTCTTTAGACCATCTCTGCATTGTTCACATTCTATCCTATCTGCTTTCTTATTTTAATTCATTTTGATTATTTTTCTCTCTTTCTTCAATCGTCCCTTTATTTTTTAGGGTGGATTTTATGTCTCATCTTCTCGTTTACGTTTCTTTTTTGCGCTGCTTTTTTTTCATTTCTCTTACCCCTTTCCTTTCCTACATACTTTCTTTCTCATTCCCTTTTTAATTCTATTTCTATTTCTATTTTCTTTCTAACTCTAAATGTAATTCTTTGTCGTTCTCTACACTTTTCCCCATTTGTAATCATCTGTGTTTTTCCATTCTTACTTTCTTTCTCTCCAGTTTATCCCTTTGTTGGTTCGATTTTATTTTCCCTCTTTTTACTTTTCATTCTTTTCAATATACCTTTTCTTTATTTTCTTCCTTTCATCTTTACTTCCTTCCTCCGTTTTCTTTCTTCTCTTTTCCGCATTTTTCACTGTCTTCCTTCCACACATTTTCTATCCTACTTTCACTTGTGTGTTTTACATTGTTCTCTTCGCTTTCCTTCTTTCTGCATTTCTTTCCTCTCTCTCACTTCATTTATTTTGTGTTTTCTTCCACATTATTAAAAAATAAATCCTATTCCATTCCACGCAAAATATCGACTTTACTTTGAACACGATGGGGCAGATTTACAAGCCCCTTGCGCCACTTTTAAGTCACTTTTCCCATGTTAAAAATTACGCAAAAGTGGCGCAAGGGCACTGTAAATAAGCCCCGATGTTCTTTTATTTGTCAGGAATGTGTTTCTCCGTAGGTATACAATACTTGTTAGTGTCAAGAATACTTGTTATCTATCAGACGTGATAAACGTTCCATTTAAATCGTTTTACTGTTTCAGATATTTTGTATTCTCTGCGCAACAACGCCTACCAACCGTTTAAAGACGTTGCACACTCATATAGTATTTTATTTTGATTAATCGAGTGTTTTGAAAAATCGTGTGTGGCGCCAAAGCGTAGTCTTTCATCCTTCGCAGCGCTTCGATAGATCACGACTCAGGGTGGCTGTAATGTGGTCTCATATTACTCAGATGTTTTGCCTCCATCAACAACCTCCCGTTTTATCAAAGGATGGATGAATGCGCCTTCAATTGTGTAATTTCCTGACGTGTTTAATTCATTTTATTTACATTCTTCTGCGCGCGGTCTGTACTGAACCACAAGAGTCATGGTTCCATATGAAGAAGAGAAAGACAGAGCTCGTCCGCGGTTTATATCTATATAAATAAGAGAACAATAAAAATAAAACCTCTTGCCAGGGACCTTTTGTTTCCATTTCTGTAACACGCCGTTGTCTTTCTCTTTTTATGGGTGTGACTTCTGAGGTTGGCCCTTACACATTTTACGTGGCCACAATAACAGTCTTCACTGCATCTGCCCGTCTTCGCTCGGACTGCGACGCCAGCAATGAATGAAATCCACTACGGGGACATAAAAATATCACTGATGCAAACGCAACGTGGAACGTATCGTGAATTTATAAACTGGCTCCACCAAACGTTATTCAAAGAAACCAGCAGCGATAGACAGGATGGGTCGCAAGGAAAAGCGATGCTTATTTGAGTTACAAAAATAACTGTTGTGAGTTGCAAGTCTCTAGTTCGAGCCCAGGCACGGCTAACAGGCACCACTTAAAGATCGACAAATTAAATGTCGTTCAACTGCGTACCTGCGTTTTGAAGCATCAGCTGTTTGCAGCGGGGAGAAGTGGCAAAAGTGCGAAAGGAAGCATTCTTTATAAGACAAATGGAATGGGTTTTTTTCTCGCAGTTTCTATATAGCGCGAACTCGACCCAGCGCCAGTTACATTACACAAGGACACATGTATTTGTGGTAAGCACAGCAAGATTAAGTGATATGGCCAGAATCACAGGATATTGAGCCGACGCTGAGACTCGAATCTGGTTTCCCAGCTACAAAGTCGGAAGTTCTGGCCGTTAGGCCACATCCTCTATTAAAATAACCTCTACAGGGACTATGGAGGGGATAGCCTTGTGTTGTGCTTAAAGGTGTTTCATCCCAGTGTATCGCTGGAGTGATTTCCAGGGGTGTTCCCTCCAGTTATTTGACTCATTTTCTTTAGTTGAAAGCGAGCTTTCTCTTTCGGTCCCTCCCCCAAAACATTTCTTGTGACCAGTGCTTTTAATGTGAAAAAATAAGTGCAGGTACTCATTAAATTGAGCTAGGGGTGTGGCTAGTGGGCGGGGTTAGAGGCGGGGCGAGACATGATGATACAAGACACTTCTATTGAGTATTCATGTTACCCTTGCTTTTCCCTTGATGATAGTTTCAAACTTCCCATATGGGCAGATTAACAGCTGCATATGATGATAAAGAGTGGTGTCAAGATCTGTTGGAAACAGGCCCTAAATCATAATGGAAGGAGCTTTTAAATGAATGCAGTCAAGCAATCAACAACACTTTTCAGGCTAATAATCAGTGTGCCTCAGAACTAGAGAGACTTTGGGATAGCAGCATTAATAATTATTACTACACCAGTTACAGGACATACCAAAACATGTGAGATACGTATCAATCTAAACAAAATGTGTTTACTCATTACACAAAAGGGAGAGGTGTGGCGCAGTGGCCAGAGTGGCTGAGTTCGAGAGCAGGGTTCACGGTTCGATCCTCCACACCGGTGGCAGCTCAGCTCAGCATCATGTGACTTCGGGCAATAGCTCACTTAATCTCCCTGACGGCCCCCAGCGCCTAGAAACCCCTAAGGGGGTGATATGTTCGCGCTTTACAAATAGGAATTAATATTATTTTTTATTATAAAATGAAGGGCAAATACGAAATGTTAATGTTTCCTTGTTTTGCAATATTTGCAGCTTCTTAATGTCATACTCTTCCTACTTAGTTGCATTTGGCACAATGCTTATATACATTCTCAAGTGCACATGCATACACACAGAAACAAGCAGACATGGACACACAAAAGCATTCCACGCATTTCTTTGAAACTACATCCTGAGAGTGTCCCGATTCTCTTACTCTCTGAACAAGCTTTCTCTCACACTCAAAAACAAACACACGCATGCGGTTCACTTGGGATTATTCCTGCGTTACTGCTCAGCAAGAGACAGTGTGAATGTAATTGACAGAGTAGGGCCTGAATGGGCCTTACTCTGTCAGAAACAGCAGGACAGTGAAATCCCCAACACCTGGAGACCCCTTGCACAACGCAAATGAGCCGCTGCTGAATGGTTCAGCAGAGGCTCAGCTAAGGGATAGAGAGGCGCTTTGGTGGGCAGAGTGCGGCACAGACATGCTCCTCTCTGACAGCATCGAGCTCCGCAGCATTAACACCAATCAGCTTACCTTTCATGAGTACCGGGGCTCTCCTTGTCAGTGGAAAAGTGCCGGTACTCAGATCAGTAAAAATAAGAAGTGCCGGCACTCAGTACCTGTGAGTACCGGCCCATTTAAAGCACTGCTTGTGACTCACAGGTTTGCTCATAAGCACCACGAACCAAAGAATGTACTTTAAATATCAGCAATGTGCACGGGCATGTAAGCCCTCTGTGTTCTCAATTTTTTGTTTAAAGTGGCATGTGTCACTTTTTTGTAGGAGAGGTGACACCTGAGACAGCCTGAATCCCATGCCTGGAACATACACAGGGGTGACAGTAGATTGCCAAGTCTGCAGAAATAGGAAACTGCATCTTCTCTGGATTTACTTGCTTTTCAATCTATCTATCTGCGTTTACAAACTTCCTCCCTTGCTTGATATCTTCCCTGATCGGATAGGACTAGGACACACACTCCTAAAGACTGCTCGAAAGGAGCCCAGACATTTAAACGGGGAATAAATGGAAAAGAACAATTTGGAGAAGAAGGATAAATCAAATTGAGCCCAGACATTTAAACGGGGAATGAATGGAAAAGAAGAATTTTGAGAAGAAGGATAAATCAAATTGCCCTGATGAAGTCCATATGTTAGAATCGAACTGTTTTTCCCCCGTCTTCAATGATATATGCTGTGCTAGGTTAGCATTCATGTACCTCTGTCATATATTCGTGATTTCCATTGTGCATGTGCCCGGCTACTGTAGAGTAGTGTAGGCCTAAGTTAGCATCTGAGACGCCATTTTCTCTCAGTCACACGGGCCCTGTTGCGCTGTGAACAATCCCCTCATCTCTGTGCCCCCGCTCCCTCTGTCTCGGCAGAAGCTGCTGCTCCGAAAGGTTCTCATATCTCATCCAAGGTCGGAACCTAAATGTACAAAAAGAATAGTTTATTCAGTCCTGCATGCCTATCATCGGACATAGCTATGCTCCCACACTAGAGAGAGCTGAGATCGAGTAAGACGGCCTTGGAAGTCTGCTAACATGTACCCATGCTGCAGGTGTTAGCTCATCTCTCAGTGCCTCCTTTGTTAGCCTCTGTGCCCAAGCAGTACTTTTCCATGAGGGGCGGGGTTCTCGAGAGATGTTGGAAGGTTTATCATACGTTACCAAATGTTTGTCAGTCAGTCCCCTCGGTAGCATCTTAGGAGGCTAGTCAGACTGGACTCCGCTGCAGCACAATTTGCAATAAAGAACTTTGGTTTGTATTCTCTACTGCGTCGCCGACTCTTCATTTCTTGGAAGGCTGAGTGGAGGTCGTGAGTGTCCCGGGTGGCCCTAATCGGGTCGCTTCCTTCAGGTGGCGCCCGAACAGGGACTCCACCAGGTGACCCATCCCGCCCGTAGTCGGGTTGTGGAGGTCGGGGTTACGTCTGGTTGGATGGGTGGATCGGGGATCCCCATACGACCGAGCTTTGTTCTCGTGGCTGCCCCGCCTGTCTGATCGGGCGGCTCCTCGTCTAGTGGTCATCTCGGCTGGGGTCCTGAAACTGCGAAACCCTTGGATCTGACATTTGGTCTGAAGAGTCGGCAGTGGAGAATAACTTTGCTCGACCTGTGTGCACCAGGTGAGTTTGTCTTGTCTTTTGGTATTTTGAATATGGTCTGAGGACCATTCTTGACTTGTTTCAACTTGGTGGGTCTGTGGACCATTGGGGTACAGAGTGTTACGAATGCTCTGCCGGGCCACCTGCTGAATTTGGTTTACTCTTGAAAAGGCCTGGGGCTAGAGCCTGCCTTCTTGTTTTGGTACATTCTTCGGACTGTCTTGTTTTGGTACAGTATTCGGACTGTCTTGTTTTGGTACAGTCTTCGGACTGTCTTGTTTTGGTACAGTCCTCGGACTGTCTTGTTTTGGATTACCTTTGTTTGGTGTGTCGTTCAGTTTGTGCGAGTGGTGTATGTGTCTGTTGTTGAGATGCCTTTTTTAAGCAAATTGTGGTGTGTGGGGTGCCGCTGTTGCTCGGCGGAGGCTCGGTTGGAGGAGAGGCAACCTGCGCCTCCGGAAGCCACGCCGAATTTTGATATGTATGTGAAGCACGGCCTTGGCCCTATTATGTTTAGTACATTATGGCACAAATATACGAGGGACAATGCCGAGCTTCAGTGGCCACCGACAGGTACTTTTGATGAACAGAAATTAAATTATCTGCAAGATAAATTATTTGCCAGGAGAAGTAGGCAGTCGATGTTTGATTCTCTTCAGGTATGGCAGAAGGAATCTAGGCAGCGACGTATGCGGGCGGAGAAAGAGGCCCGGAGAGTGAAAATGCAAACAATAACTCAGAAAGCAGTAGTCTATGATAGGGATAAAATAGAAAAGGGTATCGAGAGTGCTGACAGAAAGTTCCGACTACAATGTGATAAGTCCTATGTTGCCCAAGAGGAGGAGGATGCATTTGTGGATGAGCTATTGGATGCTAGGCCCCCGCCTCCCTATGCCCCTCAAAGGATATACCCTGTTGTTCCAACACCTCAGCCTGCTGCTCCTCTTGTCTCTCTATCTGGCTCTGCTGCCTCTGATCTAGCTGCTACCGCTACAGCCCCGCCTGTTTCCCCTTTAGTCTCGGAAGCTGTGAGTGCAGTAGCTGTGGGACCTCCAGCTGTATCTGCTGCTCCCGCTCCTGTTTCTCCCCCTTCTCTCACACCTTCAACGCAGTCTTTACTCACATTGGTGCCTGCTTCTTCATCTATTGTGTCTTTCCCGGACATCTCATCCCCAGCATCGTTAGGAGCTGGGACCCCGGTGCGTGGGGTGGATGAAGGGAATTGGGCTGCAGCACGGGAACGGATGGGGCGAGTGCTGATTCGATCTGATGTGGGGTGTGAGGAAAAGCAGATGGTCGCTAATCAGGCTGTGCAGTGGGTGCGGAATTCGATCTACAGTGTAGAGGATGTGTTGAAGGATTTTGAGCCGTTTGTGCAGCAGTATGCCCTCAAGCACATGTCGGCTACATTGATAGGGTTGTGGGAGCAGTGTTTTGGTGGTGTAGCACCCCAGATAATTTATGACATTCGAGATCGTGTATATGCTGCTGATATGGCCCCTAATGATGTCTTCAGCAATATGGCAACGATGATCGGGTACAGGGGCAGGTTGCACCAAAAAACGCCTACAGCGGTATCCCAATTCCCCATGAGGGAGGTCCATCCTATTTTTCATCCCGAGATTCCAGAATGGCGTAATGCGCAGGATATTGTAGTTCAGCCGTGGGTAGAGGCTTGCTTTCAGGAGCAATGGGTCTACACTCCATGGAAAAGGAGTGAGGTACTTGCCCTTAAAAGTCAGCTACCGGACCCTAGGAAAAATCCCACATCATATTATAAAGAATTAACAGAGACCGCTTCATCGACTGTGATGACCCTGGCCGACGTTGAGATGTTTTTCGGGTTGTTGGTACCGGTGGATATAGGGCGGCAGGTGCACACGCAGGATCATGTTGCGGAGTTAGGTGGCACTTGGAATGCGATTAGGGCGTGGGATAATGAGCGGAAGCCCGGCGGAAAACCTAGAGCTGAGATATTGGCTTTGCCGGGTCGTATCATCACTTACATGCATTCCCTCATCCCACCCAGACGGGTAGATTGGGACAAGTTAGCGGCATGTCGACAGAAGCAGGATGAAAGTGTGTCAGATTTTTTCACTCCGTTTGAAGGGGCGTTTTTGGATTTTAGGTTGAAGACTTTTTATTGTTTTGACAACAAACAAGATGCATCGAGAATTGAAACCCAGTCCTGGGTTAGCAACCATCTGAGTGCTTCGCAGAGCATCAAATGGAAACAAAACAAACATCCCCACAACCCTCCCACCCCCACCCTGTCCACCCCCTCCTGTCTCCTCCCCCTTATGAGCTGCCTAGACATAAGAGTGAAAGTTGGGCTTAGGGTGTTGCTGCTCAATGCGGTGATCTAGGGGGCGCATCTGGATGAAGTG
Source organism: Calotriton arnoldi (assembly GCA_963921515.1). Taxonomy (NCBI): domain Eukaryota; kingdom Metazoa; phylum Chordata; class Amphibia; order Caudata; family Salamandridae; genus Calotriton; species Calotriton arnoldi. The sequence continues at coordinate 3,162,550 of CAWUFW010000366.1, read as the reverse complement.
TGGGGAGGCGCAAGAGCCGCAGATATCTAGGGCAGGATAGCTCGCGGAATTCAGAGCATAGTAAATAGATAAAGGGTCACCACCATCAGCGAAAGCAGCCCCATCCCCCTGAAGCGAAAAGGAGATGCGCTCCATCCCCAGGACATGCCATAGGCGATGGAGCCATCCATGGAAAGTGGGTAACTTATCTGTGCCCCACAAGGAAAGTATGTTCTGTAATGCTGCCCCCAAAGCTATGCCTAATTGTTTACCTTTGCGAGACTTGAGAGGGTATGTAAGCCTATCAGAGACCCCGAGGACCACATATTCCGGAAAGTGTAAGAGTGTAGTGTCGAAGTGACGGTCAATCTTGTCTAATACCTGTGCCCAGTAGGCTGTGAAATGAGGGCACTCCCATAATAGGTGCAATAATGTGCCATCCGCCTCACAACCCCTCCAGCAGGTGGGAGAGCGGTCTGGGTCACTTTTATGCAGTCGGGCTGGTGTGAGGTACCTATACATCATGATCTTGGTAGCTGTCTCTATGCTAGAGGTGTTGCGCACTGAGAGGCGGGCTCTATAATGGATATCTGCCCACTCCTTGGGGGTTAGTGTCCGTCCAATCTCAGTCTCCCATCGTCTCTGGCCCGCCGATTTGACTACCTGTTCAGGGGGCCGCAGCATATGATATAGTTCAGTGATAAGTCTCTTTGTGGATTGTTTTGAAAGCAGCCAGTGCTCATACGGGGTAAGGAACCGCCCCGCCCCTGGACGGACCTGTGGCTGTAGAATCCAGTGCCTTATCTGTAAATAGTGATAGCGTTCAGTTTCTGGCATATTAAAATCTGATTTAAAATCCTCAAAGGATCGAGGGCCCTCCAGGTCAAAAAAGTGCCCAATAGACATACGCCCCATTTTATCCCAAAGAGTGAATGCCTCCAAATCAAGGCCGGGGGAAAAATCCGGGTTTTCAGTGATAGGTGTGAGGGGGGACGGGAAGGTTGTCAGATTATGACGTATCGCAGTGGCATCCCAGGCTTTCAGTGTAGCTCGTGCTACCTGGGAGCCATATAATCCCGGGGGCCTGGAGGCCTTACAAAGGAAGGGAACTTTCCAAAGAGACTTTCCCGCCAGCGCAGGTTCCATAAAAAGCCAGCTCTTCTCGGACTCAGGTTGTGCCCATTCTAGCAAAACCTGCAACTGCATTGCTGCGTAATAGCGAGCGAGATCAGGAATGCCCAGACCCCCCTCGTTATGCGGTCTGAAACTCAGATCCCTAGCTATCCGTGGCCGCTTATCTGCCCAGACAAAAGCGCCAAAGTCGGACTGGATTTGTTTCAACGCGCCCGGCGGTGGTTCCACCGGGAGGGTCTGAAACAAATACAGGACCTTAGGGAGAACACTCATCTTAAGAGCCGCCACCCTGCCTAACCAGGAAAGATTGAATGGCCGCCACCGTTGAAGCTCCGATCTGACCTGCCTGAGCAGCCTGGTGTAGTTTAGAAAGAGCGTCTCCGCCGTGGAGGTTGATAGCGATATACCCAGATATGGGATAACCTTCTGGTCCCAGTGAATGGGACACGCCAGGGCCAGAGTGCAGTGGCGGCTGGTGACATTTGAAAGTGGTGAGGCATAAAACCTACGGGAGGTTCTCCCCCTGAGAAAATTTTGAAAAAAAGAGTTGGCAAATGGTGCATTTTCAAGCAAACCAGAAGGTGTGAAGAACAGCTCAGTCAATACTATTGTTTACAACTGCCTTCAAACGGGATCTTTACACTGTCAAACTTTACTGCAGCCTGGCGGTGCCAGATGGTCAGAGACCTCGGTCCAGGCTCTGAGAACAAAGCATCACATCTCAACCCTGCAGTGCTGCCCACAGCACATAACCCTGCAGTGCTGCACACAGTACATAACAACCCTGCAGAGCTGCACACAGGACATAACAACCCTGCAGAGCTGCACACAGGACATAACAACCCTGCAGAGCTGCACACAGGACATAACAACCCTGCAGCAAAACATGAAGCAAAACGTGTCCAAAGTAAATAGGGTTCCAAGTTTCTGCACACGTGCAAACGTTCAACTGGCACAGCTGTCACGAAAACTTCATGTTAGAAAGGCATGAGGAAAACCAGTGGGAGGCAATTTTAACGTTCACGTACAATAATTATTTGCTACAAAAATCGGTAGTCTCCCGCCTCTATCCACATTCTAAAAAACACCCCCAAGTCTATGGGTTATAATGGGCTTAAGACTCTACACATCAGAACAGTTGGGGTGTACTCCCGGAGAGGGTGCATATCTTAAAATCAGGTGCACCCTTATATTGAATCTGGGCAGGATGACGGAAGCTCGACAGTCTGTGTTGAACCTCACACATTTACCTCAGACCTGAGGCTGCCTTGCTCCTGTCCCCGAGGGCTGTTAAACTGGCCAGTATTTGGCATCGGCAGTCAGTGCAGCCCGTGAATATCTGTCATATACAAATGGCGAGTATCGGAACCATGCGTACTTCCCCACATGGCAATGTGTGACCCTGGGCAATTCACACAACACCTGCCCGTGCCGTGAGTGCTGAATGTCGCACGTATTTGATCATATTGTAAAACTTAGCATTGCCTATACAAGAAATAGCTCGGTTCAAACCGTCCAACTAATTAAAGGACACAGGGTAGGCATGCTGACACTGAGAGAAGGGGGGGAAAGCGGTGACAGAACGAGAGGGGGTTTAGAAACACCGAGAATGGTAAAGGGAGACAGGCAAAGAAGAGTAAGGGAAACTGGAAATCCTGTAAAGATTATTATACGCTTCCCGCGTCTCCACAATTTCATTCACCCTTCCAGGTGTGGGCAGATGATACGAGGCCGAGCTTCCGATTCAATATTCCCGCCAGGATCCGCACATGGATGGCAGAGATAAGGATTAATAACATGCCGTCAGACGCCACACTTGGCACGAGCCGGTATCCCACGCACCATCAGTGATCCAGCGCCGAATGACATCTGAAACATTGTTTACTTCCCTCACCGCCCTCCGAAACAAGGTCGATGGGGTTCAAAAAAGGGAAAAGGCTTACCTGCACGTGTGTCATTTGAAACCATGGCTGCAGGCGCCTTTCTTTTTCCAGCAACTGTGTCCCGGAAAGAGGAGCTGCCAAACTCAAACTAATGCATAGCCAGTCCCCTAAGGTCGCCTCGGCCTTACCCAATTAGGAAGCCTAATTCACGGAGGCGAAAGGAGTGCTGCAATTGTTACCACCCCCTGCACTGTGCGCCAGCCCTGCCCCTTCCCATTATCCTGAATGGCGCTCCACTGACCGTGACCTGGGCCAATTCCTTAGCGCCCCATTTAAATCCATGCACTGCCGATTTATGCAGCCACTCCCACAAGGCTGATGTCACCCCCTCCTCGCTTGTGCCTCTAGGGCGAGGAATAGTCCTCGCCCAGCTTTGCACATGCGCACATTGCGCAGGAACTGGAAGACTCTTTGAGACTAGTACAAAAAAAAAAAAAGATTTTAGATAGTTTCACGGGGGAGCACAGAGAGAATGAACACCATGGAGCAGTTTTAAAAGTTTTAAAACTGCTCCATGGTGTTCATTCTCTCCCTTTAGTTTCCCCCGATGCTGGTAGGTAGGGCAACGCCCCCTACGCCCCTTAATACCAGCCGCCACTGCCAGAGTGTCGACAGTGGGCTGCTGCAGGGAGAAGCCTAACACTTGGGATTTAGTCACGTTGACTTTGAATCCAGAAGCCATGGAGAATTCCTCCAGCTCGGCCAAAAAAGCCGGGACGGAAGTCCGGGGGGACTCCAGTGTTGCAATGACATCATCCGCGTAAAGACTGATGGTATGTGTTAGACTTGCCATCTTTTGGTGTGTTTCCCCTGAGTTTTTGCTTTCTGACCTTCCGGTTTTGACTCTGTTTGTGCTGGCTTAGTGTTTCTGCGCACTTTTCTCACTGCTGTTCAGTGGTAAGGTGCAAGTGCTCCAGTGGTAAAATGTGTTATGGATTGGTGTTTCCATGATTGGATATTTGATTTACTTGTTAGTCCCTAGTAAAGTGCACTGAGTGTGCAAGGGCCTGTAAATCAAATGCTACTAGTGGGCCTGCAGCACTGATTGTGCCACCCACGTGAATAGCCCTGAAAAGGTAACTCAGACCTGCCATTGCAGAGTCTGCGCGCAGTCTGGTACTGCCATGTCGACTTGGCAAGTGCACCCACTTGCCAGGCCCCAACCGTCCCTTTTCTTACATGTCAGGCACCCCTAAGGTAGGCCCAAGGTACCCCTGTGGGCAGGGTGCAGTGTATGTGAAAGGTAGGACATGCCCTGGTGTGTGTGGCATGTCCTGATAGTGAATTACTGCCAATTTCGTTTTTCACTATTGCAAGGCTACCTGTTCCCTATAGGACAGAATGGGAAGTTTGTTTATAACATCTTATAAACATAACTGGCCCTGGGAACTAGGTAAGAAAATGAAGTTTAGTATGCCTGAACTCAGAATCTAAAGATGCATCTTTTAGTGAAGGTGATTTTTACATTCTGTGTTTGAAAATACCACTTTTAGAAAGTAGGTATTTTCTTGCTCAGTCATCCTGTGTGCCTCTGTTGGAATGTGGATTGCCTGTCTGGGTTTTGGATGACAGAAGGCTGGGGAGCAGGAGTGGCTCCAGGTAGTCTAGGTGAGCCAGGAAAGGGCTGAATAGACCTGGGCTGCAACTGGGGAAGGGGGAGGAGATTTCCTTGCACCTCAAAGGGCCTGGTCTGCCTCTGACAATGCCGTCTCCACCTCCTGCCAGGAAGTCACACCAAAGAAGGCAGAACTGGTTCTGGCTGGGCACAGACTCTCTCTGCCTAAAGGATCAAAGGATTTTGGGATATAAATATTGGGGCCCAGACCCCTGAACTTTAGAACTCTTTTGGATCAAGAAGACTGCCAAGAAGAAGAGCTGGAGAAGCTGTGAGGAGGAACTACCACTTTGCTGTGTGCTTTGCTGTGTTGGTCTGTGGCTGCTTCTGTCTTGGGCAGTGAAAGGACTGGACTGAACTTTCTGCAATCTACTTTGTGAGTTTCTCCAAGGGCTTGAGGTAGAGCTTGCCCCCTGTTCAAGAAGTCTCAGGCACAACAAAGACTTCAAGCTCTTCTGCCCTCAGCACTGGGGACTGTGTGTTTTGTGCTGCAACAGAAGAAAAGCAACTCGACGACGTCTACGATGCCGCTGCCGACTCCGTGTCCCGAAGGCACCGCATAGGGCACCGCTGCAATGCCGCAACGCTACCCTGGTCTCACCGACGACGCCTGCTGACGCCGCCACCGAGCCGCTGCTCGCACCGCGACCTGTGGGCACCGCACTCCGCACCGCTTCGCGACGACACCTTGGCACCGCAGAGAGCACCGTCACCGACAACGCCTGCTGATGCCACCCCCGAGCCGCTGCTCGCACTGCGACCTGTGGGCACCGCACTCCGCACCGCCTCGCTTCACAACGACGCCTTGGTATCCCCGGCGACGCCGCTCCATGCCGAAATCTACGCCGCTGCTTGCACCGTGGTTCGAGGGCACCGCTCGTAAAGTTACACGACGCACCTCCCTCATCCCGCACCGCAGCCTTGGCCTACCAACGCCGGCGCCATCGACTCCAGTTCGTCAGCCGACGACAGCGCTTCAGCAACGACGACGCCGCTGCTTGCACCGTGACCTGCCAGCACCGTGACGAGCACCGCCTTCATCTCGCACCGCGACCCTGGTACACCGACAACGCCATCCGATGCCGCCACCGAGCCGCTGCACGCACCACGACCTGAGGGCACCGCACGGCGCTGCACTTTGCACCGCAGCACCCGGCGCCTGCCGACGCCAGCGCTCCTGACTTCAACAGAGAGGAGATCGATCTGCGACGCCTGTAGACGCCGTGCTTTCGTAAGCCCAACGAGAGGTCGCCCACGCCCTGCATTTCTAAAAGGTACTGTTTGCGGGTCTTCCCGACACCGTAGCTGACCCGCGACGCCGCGGTCAGCCAGAACTGTTTGGATTTGTTTGCTCACGACGCCGTGATAGCCCCGGACGGAGCTATCGACATCAAGGAACTGTTTTTAAAGCATATTTTGATAACTGAAGATTTTGAAGTACTGTATGGTGGATTTTTATCGTTTTTGGTCTTGTCTTAAGTATATAAAAATATTGGATATTTTTCTAAACTGGTGTGGTGTCCTTTTGTAGTGCTTACACTGTATTACTGTTGGTTATGTGCAAATGCTTTACACACTGCCTCTAAGATAAGCCTGACTGCTCGTGCCAAGCTACCAAGGGGGTGAGCAGGGGTTATTTTAGGAGTGTAACTCCCTTACCCTGACTAGGAAGAAGGGTCCCTATTTGGACAAAGGTGCAAGCCCTTGCCAACTAGAGACCCCCATTTCTAACATTGGTTGTCAGCAGTGAGGATAGGACTTGCGTTTGCACTTGACTTACAGTGATTGGTGTGCACTACTACCATATCGCAGACCATTACGTGCCACATACTGGTTCTTTTTCTTTTTGGCCTATTTTTGATCTTGCCAGTTTGAACTTGCTACTTCATCATGCCGGAATCAAGAGCATCATCCGTTGCATCCCTGGAAATTGCCTTTGAGGTGGATAGGTTGGAAGCCTACAATGTTAGGTAATTGAAATCAATTTGCAAAAACCTAAAAGTCCAAGTCAGAAGCCTCACTAGGAAGGACGAGCTACAAAAGGCGCTGAGGGCCTGGGTAGCAGCCAGACATGCCAGCGAGCAGTCTGGTGCTCTCACTGGAGAGGCGGAGGAGCCTATTCCTAGGGTGGATGTGCTTTTGGGAGGGGGGGAACCCTCCAGGCCAGGCAGCAGTGGCCTGTCCCCAGAAGAGCTGGAGGACAGGCGGGAAGCAAGGAGAGTGGCAGTAGAACTGGAGAAGCTTAAGTTAGCCATGGAAGAGAAAAGGATGATGTTAGATCACGAGATCAGGATAAAGGAGCTGGATCAGAGAAGTAGAGCCAGCTCAGATGGTGGCAGCAACTCTGCAAGACAGGCAGACAGAATTGTGCACATCCCTAAAAATGTAGGCAAAGAATTCAAGAAGGGGGATGACATACAAAGGTGGTTTCAGGGGGACGAGGCAGCAATTCACATGAATGGGGTCCCCGAGGAGAATTGGGGAGCAGGATTGTGGCCTCTCTTCCCAGAAGAAGCAAGGGATCCTTTAATAGCTTTGGGTAAGGGGTATCACCTCACCTATCCAGACATGAAGGACGCCCTTCTCACTAAGTATGGTCTTACTCCTGAAAAGTACAGGGATCAGTTCAGGTCCAGTAAGAAGTCTGATGCAAACACTTGGTTGGAATGTGTGGATGTGTTTTTCCGGTCACTGGATGGCTGGGTGAAGAGCAGTAATGTGACAGATTTTCAGGGGCTCTACAATTTGATTGCATGGGAGCACTTGTCTAGTCTATGTTTTGCAGATCTGCGCCAGCACCTAGTTGATAGTAAGCTGACTGACCCCAGGAAGCTTGCTATGGAGGCGGACCACTGGGTGAGTACCAGGGTCCACAAGAAAGCGTTTGGGGGAGACTCAGCCAAAGGTGGGCAGGGACCCCAGCAGAAAAGTGGTGGGGACAAGGGTAAAACACGGGAGTTCTCTAAAGGGCCCCAAGTGTCCAAAGGGGGCTCAGCCACCCACCGGTGGGCAGTCCAAGGTGTTGGCTAGTGTAGCGCTTGGGGAGGAGGAGTACCCACAGGAGGATGGGTATCCCGCAGAAATGACCATTGTCTCACTAGGGAACAGTGAGATGGTCCCAGGACACCAGGTGCCCCCTAACACAAAGAAATACAGCACCTGGGTGACCATCAATAGGAAAAGGGTAGAGGCTCTCAGAGATACTGGAGCCAGTGTGACCTCAGTCCGGTGTCACCTGGTCTCTGAGAAGCAGGTAGTCCCAGGGGCATTCCACCAAGTAATTGCTGTAGACAATTCAGAGCGCCAGTGTCTGGTGGCGCAGGTTCCCTTCGAGTGGGGGTCTCAGGTCCTTTGAGGGTGGTTGTGAGCCCTTCCATGCCTGTAGATTGTCTGCTAGGTAACGACCTGGAGCAGTCCTTATGGAAGGATGTTGAGCTCAGGTCTCACTTGGAGATGCTTGGGTTGTCAGAGTGGGCATGCGTGTCCACTCGGTCAATGGCGGCCAGAAAGGGTGATCAAGAGGACTTGGAGCCTGAAACAGTGGCCCAAGTCCCTGCCAAGAGAACGGGCAAGGGGCGCAGGAAACCAACCCCTGAAGTTCCCATGGACCGGGAGGAGGCGGACCTTGAGGGGGACGCCCCGGTGCCTACAGGGGAGCAGGTAGCTGAACTGGGGGACATCTCTGAGCTGACCCATTGGCAGCAAGAAGGGGGTCCCACCAGGGAGGAATTCTGCAAGGAGCAGAAAGAGTGCCCTTCTCTGGAGGGTCTGTGGCGGCAGGCTGCAGACCAGGCAGCAGGTGATCAGTCCGGATCACATTGGATCTACTGGGAGAATGGTCTCCTGTACAGTGAGCCTAAGGTCGCTGAGCCTGGGTCAGCCCGTGTGCTGGTGGTACCCCAGCGCTTCAGGACCTTCCTACTGGGTCTGGCTCATGATGTGCCTTTGGCAGGACATTTGGGGCAGGACAAGACCTTTGACAGGCTTGTCACCCACTTCTTCTGGCCCCAAATGCAAAGGCAGTCAGATGGACATTGCCGGTCTTGCCAAACTTGCCAGGCAAGTGGTAAGAGTGGGAGGAAGGTCAAAGCTCCTCTCCAACCTTTTCCAGTTGTTGGAACACCCTTTGAAAGGGTAGGGATGGACATTGTGGGGCCACTGGATCCCAAGACAGCCATGGGCAACAGGCACATCCTGGTCTTGGTGGACCATGCCACCCGGTACCCGGAGGCAATCCCTCTCAGGACAACGACGGCGCCAGTGGAGGGCCGGGCGTTAATGGTGATCTTTTCCCGCGTGGGGTTCCCCAGAGAGGTGGTTTCTGACAGAGGGATCAATTTCATATCCAAGTATATGACATCCCTGTGGAAGGAGTGTGGTGTAACCTACAAGTTCACCACCCCTTACCACCCACAAGCTAACGGTCTGGTGGAGAGATTCAACCAGACCTTGAAGGGCATGATTAAGGGTCTAGCAGAACCCATGAGGCGTAAGTGGGACGTCCTCTTGCCATGCCTTCTCTTTGCATACAGGGAGGTGCCACAGAAATCTCTTGGGTTCAGTCCCTTTGAGCTTCTGTATGGTCACCCTGTGAGAGGACCTCTGAGTTTGGTCAAGGAAGGCTGGGAGGCAGCTCCCAGGAAAACTCCCCAGGATGTGTTTAGTTACATGCTGGCCTTCAGAAACCAAACTGCCCGCTTCAGGAAACTCGCTCAGGCGAACCTGGAAGCAAGCCAGGAAGAAATGAAGAAGTGGTATGACCAGAATGCCACTCTGGTCGAATTTCAACCTGGGCAGAAAGTGTGGGTCATGGCCCCAGTGGAACCTTGTGCCTTGCAGGACAAGTGGACTGGGCCATTTGAGGCAGTGGAGCGCAAAAGTGATGTCACCTACCTGGTGGATTTGCAGGCTCCAAGGAACCCTTTGAGGGTCCTCCACGTGAACCGCCTCAAACCCCACTTCGAGAGGTCCGAAGTGAGCATGCTCTTGGCGACAGATGATGGGACGGAAGAGGAAAGTGAACCTCTCCCTGACCTCCTGTCTACCAAGGAGCACGATGGGTCAGTGGAAGGTGTGATCCTCTCCCCTACACTGAGCCCAGAACAGCAGAGCGATTGTCACCAGTTGTTGGGACAGTTTGCCCCCCTGTTCTCCCTGACCCCAGGTGTTACTCACTGGTGTACCCATGACGTGGACACCGGTGACAGCCCTGCTGTGAAGCACAAGATTAAGAGGTTGACTGACCGGGTCAAGGCCAGCATTAAAGAGGAGGTCTCTAAGATGTTGGCGTTAGGGGTGATCGAGCCTTCCAACAGTCCTTGGGCCAGCCCAGTGGTCTTGGTCCCAAAGGCTGCTGCACCCAGTGCCACTCCAGAACTGCGGTTTTGTGTGGACTACCGTGGGCTCAATGCCGTCACCAGGACTGACGCACACCCCTTCCCCAGAGCTGATGAGCTTATTGATCGGTTGGGAGCTGCCAAGTTCCTCAGCACGTTTGATTTAACGTCATGGGTACTGGCAGATTGCCTTAACCGATGGGGCCAAGGAGAGATCAGCATTTTCAACCCCTCGGAGGACATTACCAGTTGCGGGTGATGCCCTTTGGGTTGAAGAATGCCCCTGCCACCTTCCAGAGGTTGGTCAACCAGGTGTTGGCTGGGCTGGAGGATTTCAGTGCCGCCTACCTGGATGACATCGCAGTGTTCAGTTCCAGCTGGGAAGAACACTTGCAGCACCTCGCTGAAGTGCTGAAGGCGCTGCAGAGGGCAGGCCTCACGATCAAGGCCAGTAAGTGCCAGATCGGGCAGGGTTCGGTGGTGTACTTAGGACATCAGGTAGGAAGTGGCCAGGTGGCGCCCCTACAACCCAAGATTGACACCATTCTGGTTTGGGAGCCCCCCAAGACCCAGACAGAGGTGAGGGCCTTCTTAGGACTCACCGGGTACTACAGGAGGTTTGTTAAGGGGTATGGCACCATTGTTGCCCCTTAACAGAGCTGACTTCCAGGAAACAGCCCAAGAAGGTGATCTGGACTGAGTCCTGCCAGAAGGCTTTTGATGCCCTGAAGGCCGCCATGTGCACGGCACCCGTGCTCAAGGCACCCAACTTCTCCAAGGAATTCGTCGTGCAGACTGACGCTTCAGAGCATGGAGTGGGAGCGGTGCTCTCACAACTGAACAAAGAGGGCCTAGACCAGCCTGTAGTCTTCCTACTCCCCAGGGAACAGAGGTGGAGTGCCATAGAAAGGGAAGCTTTCGCTGTGGTCTGGGCACTGAAGAAGCTGAGGCCCTACCTGTTTAGGACTCACTTCCGGGTTCAGACAGACCACAGGCCCCTCAGATGGTTGATGCAAATGAGGGGTGAGAATCCAAAACTGCTGAGGTGGTCCATCTCCCTACAGGGAATGGACTTTACGGTGGAGCACCGCCCGGGCACAGAACACGCCAATGCAGATGGTCTGTCCAGGTTCTTCCGCCTTAGTGAAGAGAACTCGCAGGAGGTTGGGTAGTTCTCCCTACTTTCAGCTGGAGGGGACATGTGTTAGACTTGGCATCTTTTGGCGTGTTTCCCCAGAGTTTTTGCTTTCTGACCTCCCGGTTTTGACTCTGTTTGTGCTGGCTTAGTGTTTCTGCACACTTTTCTCACTGCTGATCAGTGGTAAGGTGCAAGTGCTCCTGTGGTAAAATGTGTTATGGATTGGTGTTTCCATGATTGGATATTTGATTTACTTGTTAGTCCCTAGTAAAGTCCACTGAGTGTGCCAGGGCCTGTAAATCAAATGCTACTAGTGGGCCTGCAGCACTGATTGTGCCACCCACGTGAGTAGCCCTGAAAAGGTAACTCAGACCTGCCATTGCAGAGTCTGCGCGCAGTCTGGTACTGCCATGTCGACTTGGCAAGTGCACCCACTTGCCAGGCCCCAACTTTCCCTTTTCTTACATGTCAGGCACCCCTAAGGTAGGCCCAAGGTACCCCTGTGGGCAGGGTGCAGTGTATGTGAAAGGTAGGACATGCCCTGGTGTGTGTGGCATGTCCTGATAGTGAATTACTGCCAATTTCGTTTTTCACTTTTGCAAGGCTACCTGTTTCCCATAGGACAGAATGGGAAGTTTGTTTATAACATCTTATAAACATAACTGGCCCTGGGAACTAGGTAAGAAAATGAAGTTTAGTATGCCTGAACTCAGAATCTAAAGATGCATCTTTTAGTGAAGGTGATTTTTACATTCTGTGTTTGAAAATACCACTTTTAGAAAGTAGGTATTTTCTTGCTCAGTCATCCTGTGTGCCTCTGTTGGAATGTGAATTGCCTGTCTGGGTTTTGGATGACAGAAGGCTGGGGAGTAGGAGTGGCTCCAGATAGTCTAGGTGAGTCAGGAAAGGGCTGAATAGACCTGGGCTGCAACTGGGGAAGGGGGAGGAGATTTCCTTGCACCTCAAAGGGCCTGGTCTGCCTCTGACAATGCCGTCTCCACCTCCTGCCAGGAAGTCACACCAGAGAAGGCAGAACTGGTTCTGGCTGGGCACAGACACTCTCTGCCTAAAGGATCAAAGGACTTTGGGATATAAATATTGGGGCCCAGACCCCTGAACTTTAGAACTCTTTTGGATCAAGAAGACTGCCAAGAAGAAGAGCTGAGAAGCTGTGAGGAGGAACTACCACTTTGCTGTGTGCTTTGCTGTGTTGGCCTGCAGTGGCTGCTTCTGTCTTGGGCAGTGAAAGGACTGGACTGAACTTTCTGCAATCTACTTTGTGAGTTTCTCCAAGGGCTTGAGGTAGAGCTTGCCCCCTGTTCAAGAAGTCTCAGGCACAACAAAGACTTCAAGCTCTTCTGCCCTCAGCACTGGGGACTGTGTGTTTTGTGCTGCAACAGAAGAAAAGCAACTCGACGATGTCTACGACGCCGCTGCCGACTCCGTGTCCCGAAAGCACCGCAGAGGACACCGCCGCAATGCCGCACTGCGACCCTGGTCTCACCGACGACGCCTGCTGACGCCACCACCGAACCGCTGCTTGCACCGCGACCTGTGGGCTCCACACCGCTTCGTTTCACGATGACGCCTTGGCACCGCAGAGAGCACCGCCGCAACGCCGCACCGCAACCCTGGTCTCACCGACGACGCCTGCTGATGCCGCCACCAAGCCGCTGCTCGCACCGCGACCTGTGGGCACCGCACTCCGCACTGCCTTGCTTCACGACGACGCCTTGGTATCCCCGACGATGCCGCTCCATGCCGAAATCTACACCGCTGTTTGTACCTTGGTTCGAGGGCACCGCTCGTAAAGTTACACAACGCACCGCCCTCATCCCGCACCGCAGACTTGGCCTACCGACGCCGGCGCCATCGACTCCAGTTTGTCAGCCGACGACAGCGCTTCGGCAACAACGACGCCGCTGCTTGCACCGTGACCTGCCAGGACCGTGACGAGCACCGCCTTCATCTCACACCGCGACCCTGGTCTCACTGACGACGCCATCAGTTGCCGCCACCAAGCCGCTGCTCGCACCACGACCTGAGGGCACCGCACGACGCACCGCTGCACTTCGCACCGCAGCACCCGGCGCCTGCCGACGCCAGCGCTCCTGACTTCAACAGAGAGGAGATCGATCTGCAACGCGTGTGACTTCGAGGGCCCCGACGACCCCTGCACCGACCTCCGGGACCGATGCCTGCAGACGCCGTGCTTTCGGAAGCCCAACGAGAGGTCGCCCACGCCCTGCATTTCTAAAAGGTACTGTTTGCGGGTCTTCCCGACACCGTAGCTGACCCGCGACGCCGCGGTCAGCCAGAACTGTTTGGATTTGTTTGCTCACGACGCCGTGATAGCCCCGGACGGAGCTATCGACATCAAGGAACTGTTTTTAAAGCATATTTTGATAACTGAAGATTTTGAAGTACTGTATGGTGGATTTTTATCGTTTTTGGTCTTGTCTTAAGTATATAAAAATATTGGATATTTTTCTAAACTGGTGTGGTGTCCTTTTGTAGTGCTTACACTGTATTACTGTTGGTTATGTGCAAATGCTTTACACACTGCCTCTAAGATAAGCCTGACTGCTCATGCCAAGCTACCAAGGGGGTGAGCAGGGGTTATTTTAGGAGTGTAACTCCTTTACCCTGACTAGTAAGAAGGGTCCCTATTTGGACAAAGGTGCAAGCCCTTGCCAACTAGAGACCCCCATTTCTAACAGTATGTCTCTCTCCCCCGAAGAGGATCCCCTTGATCTGCTGGTTTTCCCGGACCCTCTGGGCAAACGGCTCCATATAGAGAGCAAATAAGAGAGGGGAGAGCGGGCAGCCCTGCCGTGTGCCCCTGGTGATATGGAAGGGGTCGGAGATTAAGCCATTCACCCGTACCGTAGCTGAAGGGTGACTATAACCGCTAAACACCCATTGACGGAATCTGCTCCCGATGCCAAATTCCCCCAGAACGGTCTCTAAGAAGGGCCAATGGACCCTGTCGAATGCCTTTTCGGCGTCAATCGACAGGAAGATATGCTCCTCGGTCTGCCGGTGAGATTTATCCAAGAGATGCAACAGCCGTCTAGTGTTATCACTACACTGCCTAGTCGCTACGAATCCGGCCTGATCCAGTTCAATCAGTCCCGGCATCATAGGTCCTAGTCTAGATGCCAGAATCCCGGTGAAGATTTTAAAATCAATATTTAACAGGGATATCGGCCTAAAGGAGTCACAATATCTGTTGTCCTTCCCTGGCTTGGGTAGTACTGATATTGATGCTAAGAGCATTGTGGGCGGCAGCTCGGTGGTATTATCAATAGCATTAAAGAGTCGAGTTAATATTGGAGCTAGGATAGGGCAGAAGGTTTGGCAAAAGATGGTAGTAAAGCCATCTGGTCCGGGGGACTTAAGGAGTTTAAGACGAGCAATGGCTGAAATGACCTCTTCGATCCTGATGGGGCTATCCAGGGTGGCAGCTTGTTCAGGCGTCAACTTGGAGTTTGTCAAGCCTCGGCAGTACGTGGAAGGGTTCTGAGCCGGCAGAGGCTGGGCAGTATAGAGGGCCGCATAAAAGTCCCTAAACGCATTAGCAATATCCTTTTCCCGAGTGATCTCTGCACCCCCATCTGCCAGGAGGAGCTGGACCGCCGCCGCCTGCCGCTGCGCACGTAACTTGTGAGCCAGTAAGCGGCCGCATTTGTCCCCCCAGTGTAAAAGGTATGCTTCAAACGCAGAGCGGCATATTCCGCCCTATCAAGGTCGAGACTAGCCAATTGGGCCCGCGCTGCTGTAAGCTTCCGCTGGATGCGGGGAGCTCCGTCCATTTGTGGATACCCTCTAGTTCCAGTACCTGTTTGGATAGTTTGTCCCTCTTTGCGCCCTGCGTGCCCTATTGTCTACAGCAGATGTAGCGATAAGGTCACCCCGAATTACCAACTTGAGAGTTTCCCAGAGAGAGACAATTGATGTGTCCTGAGTGTCGTTAATAGCTAAGTAGTCGTTCAGTGTTTTGGTGAGGCGTGTCACAACTTCAGGGCAATGTAAGAGTGTGTCTCTAAGCCTCCAGGAATATGACGGGCGAGAAGTGGGGGGAAACAGCATAGTAGCAGTGAGGGCCGCGTGGTCTGAGAGTTCCTGAGGTGCGATTTCGGAGTTCTGTGCAATCGGCAGGAGAGAGCGGGTCACCAAGAAGTAGTCCAGTCGTGCATACATCTTCCGGGCATGCGAATAAAAAGTGTAGTCAAGTGTGTGGGGGTGGAAGTGCCTCCACAGGTCCACCAGCCCCATGTCCTGCAACCACTGGCGAGAGGTGTCTGAGAGGGCCCCCGTCTGTCCCTACCTCTGCGCAGAGCGATCTAATTGACTGTCAAACACAATATTCAAGTCCCCCCCTATAAAAATTTGTCGGTCGGGTGCAGACATCAAGGCCCCAACCAGCTTATGTATGAACCCCTCCTGTCCGTCGTTAGGGGCATAAATAGTAGCCATTGTCAATGTGTGGCCTCCTACTGTCACCAAGAGAGCCAAGAGGTGCCCTTTAATCTCTGATATCTTGGCACCCACCTCACCAGGGAATGAGCCAGCGATAAGGATGGCAACCCCAGCCTTTTTAGCGGGAAGAGAGGAGAAGTATTGCTGTGGGAAGGCCTTGGAGCGCATCTGATGCGTGTCGCTGGACAGCAAATGAGTCTCTTGCAGTAAGCATATCTGGGCGCCGGAGTTTTCAAGATAAGACAGAATAGCTCTGCGCTTGATGGGGTTATTAACCCCCTTTATATTCAGCGTCAGAATAGTAACGCTCTTTTATCTAAATATACGAGGGGAGCGCCTCTCATTGCTGTTGGTGCGATAGAGTCAGCGTAGCCCATGCGAGGGAAGCCCCCCTGAGCCCCATACATGACACCCATAATGTGAGAGCGTCGCTCAATCATACCCAAGTCGGAAGGAATGCAGCAAGGGGGAGGAGACCCCAACAACGAAAACAACAAAACCCCCTGTAAAGTAAAAACCAAAACATGGGCTAGAACAACAAGAGTCAATGTCCTGAGCGTCCTGCTCATAGGAAAAGTGGAGAAAGGGGTACCAACGGCCCATGACTCCCCACTCCCACCAGGCAGGACCATGAAAACAACATCAAGACCAGCAGCGTATCTCGGGATAACAAGTAGAGCGGGGACCGCAGCTGGGGCAAGGTTTGCATCATTCCACTGGTGTCCCTGAGAGAGTCGACAGCACCGCCTGCCATTCCTTGGCTATAGTATCCGGATCAGGGCATGCCGCCGAACTGGGAGGCTTAATGGTAGTCCATCCATGTCCACTCCGGCGCCTGCGAGGGCGCGAGTCTGTGAGAGGTCCGTCCATTGCGGGCTCCTCGATACCTAGGAGTGTGCAGGCCTCTGTAAGTGATCTAAGTTGTCTCAGTTCCCCTTGGTAATGGAAGATTAACCTGAACGGATGTCCCCAAGAGTACTTTATGCCGGAATTCCTGAGGTGGAGCGTGATCGGCCTGAAGGATTTACGTTTAAGTAGAGTAGAAGCAGCCAGGTCCTGGAAGAGCGTAGGTTTCTGACCCTGATACGTGAAATCCGGGCGATTGCGGGCCTCGCGAAGGATCCGTTCTTTCAATTGATAGTCGTGGACACAGGTCAGTATATCCGCAGGAGGTGCGGGAGCTGCCCTCCTAGGGCCCACTCTATGAGTGCCGTCCAGCCTAACCGGAAACTCTGAGGATTCCCCAAGAATGGAACGGAAAAGGCCCGCAACCAACGCCTCAATGTCACCTTCGCCGTCTGCATGTGCCAAGCCTCGGATGCGGATATTGTTCCGCCGGGACCTGTTCTCTAGGTCCTCGGTGTGGGCCTGTTGGTCTCGGTTCTGTTCCTGCAGACTTAGCACCGCTTGTTGGAGGTGCTCAATCTCTTCATCGCGGCCCGTTTCGTGCTCCTCGAGTGTGTGGACACGCTCTCCCAGAGAGTCCAGATCTCGCCGGACCTCACGTAGATCAGTCCGCAACTCATGTTTCATGGTGGACAGGTCATCACGGAGTGAGGAGAAAAGGGATTCCAGGTAGGAGCGGCTGATTGGGGCCTCCGGGCTCTCACCCCCTCCACGTCATCTGCACGCCCCGATCCGGGCTGGCACTCCGGCTGTTGCGCAGTCTTGAGCAGGAGATCCTTCACCGACCTGTCCTTTCTGCCCTTGAGGGCAGCCATGGCCCTGCTCGTGTGGAAGTCACTGCTGTGAGAGGGACAAGCACACCCAAAGCGGCAAGCGTGGAGAGCTGAGGGCGAGAGCGGGGGCGAGATCACAGCTGGAGGGGTTACCACAACACACTCCGTCTCCGCAATATTCCTACCCCTCTGCAGATCCGGCCCTAAGGGGTACAGAGGGGCGGCGACACTCTCAGCAATGGCCCCCAGGAGGCCCTGGGTCCAGGCAACAGATGAACACAGTCAGTCTCGCACCTCTGCTGGCAGCGCGACTACTCCCACGGCCCAAGCAGCTACTCTATCGCCCCAACTCAACACATGGGCAGATTATTCACTCCAGTGAGCCGGCCCCAGGTCTGTCACACCGACCACGGCTCTGCAGGGATGGCAGGCAAGCCAATGCGCTCCTCCTCTTGAAACTGCAACTGGGGCGGAAGCGCCCATGCAAAGCGGTATCACGGCGAAGCACCTCCGAGGCTAAGGGCGCCACTGCCCCTCCCCCCTCACCTCAGAGGCTGCGGCCCTCTCGGGACATCCAAGCCGGGGCCTCATGTGGCAGTCACGATCTGGGGCCCCACTCTCCCGTGGCAGTCACAAGTTCACCGTCTCCACTGAGGGGGATGTGCGTTTCACAGCCAGTCCTGCACCCCCGCCAACAATGAGGCCACACCGGACACACAAGTGGCCGCTCCAATCGTGCTAGCGGGTCGGCCTCAGAATCCGCCGTTCAGTTCAGACCTCTGCAGGGCCGCCGAGCAGGCCGAAACACGTCTCATCACAGGCCCCCAGGCGGGTGGAGGTGCGTTGTGGAGCGAGATGGCGGCGGGGCTCCCCAGGAGCTATAGGTGGCACAGCCCCTCCCCCGCCTCACCTTCACAACTGCGGCCTTCTCCAATGCACCAAGCCGGGGCCTCACGTGATAGCCTCGCCCCAGGACTCCTTGCGCCCGGGTCAGCCGCGGCTCAGGGACCGCTGCTCAGGGGGGGAGTTTGTCGTCCGTGCTCGTTGCGGCGGCCCCCAGATCTTGAAGGGCCACCGGGCACCACCAAAGCCGCAGCACACACGCCCGAGGGAACGTCAACCCTCCTGGGCGCTCCGCAGCTTCAAGCGCCCCAGGCCTTGATGGCTATGCACCAGGGGCAGGATCCAGCTGCCCCCACCGAGATGACAAGGGCCGCGGCGCTAATCGGAGGCCAGGGCGCCCCTCTCAGAGCTCGGTCGCCGCTGAAATCGCTGTAAATGGCCGGTGGGAGCGGAGAGCTCCGAAAGTGCGTCCTACAGCGATCCCATCTTGGCCACGCCCCCGTTTTTGGATTTTAGTGGACAGGATTTGTCAGTGGAGGGCGGCGTCAGGTTGTTTGTTAACAGATTTGTAACAAATTTGCTTCCCGAGATAGCTGCTCGGTTGCAGGCCTCTGAAAGTACCTCGACTACCTCCTCCCCTTCAGTGATATTGAGCATGGCCCAGTACTACGAGCATAGGGAGAATGAGGAGAAGGAGAAGGTAGAGAAGAAGAATAAGGAGTTGAAGACCAAAGTGCTAGAGCAGCAGGCAGCCAGAGGGTCCAGTAGAGGACGAAGTAGTGGTCCAGCTCAGCGATCACGTGGTACAGGCAGAGGAAGTAGTCCCGTGGGGCCGAATCAGTGCGCGTATTGTAAGAGAGAGGGGTACTGGCGGAGTGAGTCTCCGGACTTGTTGCAGAAGGTCGCCGCCCCCAGGGGTCGGGGTGCCGGTGGACGGGGACGTGGTGAAGGCGGTCGTGATGAGACACAGGGTGGGCTGTCCTCGGGGGTCGCTCTGACCAGAATTATTTCGATGATCCCTGGGGAGGCAGTACTACCACGATGATTATGATTTGGACGAGGTGTCAGGGATGTCCTATAACTAGGACAGCCAGGGACAGGGTAAGGGACCAGTTTCAATACCTGTAGATCAGCGTGGTCCTTATGTCACGGCGGATCTGCATGGTTCGGCTAAGAAGTTTTTGGTGGACACAGGTGCAATGAATAGCTCTGTTTCTCGTTCACTGGTCCCCGGGGCAGCTCTGTCTGGCCATAACAATGTTTCGGTAGGGTTTTCAGGCATACCGGTTGTGAGCCCCATCTCTGAACCTCTTGCTTTAACTATTGGCCCTTTCACTGTGGACTCTCCTTTTCTGTTGACTGCGAATTGTGGTGAAAATCTCATGGGACTAGATTTGTTGAAGAAGTTGCATGCTAAGATTTCATGTTCTCCGGATAGTGTTTATATGACAATAGGACCCGATGTGGCCAGTACCAAACAGTGTTTTTCGAAAGACGCACCACTTCCCGCTGAATTCAAAGATGTACCGCCCACGTTGTGGGCAACAGGAGATACGGATGTAGGGTTGTTGCAGATACCGCCGATATCTATCACACTAAAAGACAATGCCGTGCTACCTCGTATTCCCCAGTACAAAATACTGCAGGCGGGAGAACGGGCTTTGTTGCAGATGATACAGGATTTGATCAGATCAGGGGTGGTTGAAGAGGCAGCTGCGAATGTGTGTAACAGCCCTATTCTTCCCATCCTCAAAAAGACACCCTCTGACTCGGTTGATGTGCATCCTGATGTCTATCGCTTTGTAATTGATTTGCGGGAGGTTAACAAAATAGTGGTCCCTCAGTTCCCGGTGGTCCCCGATATCACTGCTCTTTTAACAATGATTCCTTCCACAGCCAAATTCTTCTCTGTGATTGATTTGAAAAATGCTTTCTTTAGCATTCCAATTCACCCTAATAGCCGGTACCTTTTTGGATTTAACATACCGGGCCGAAGTTTTCAATTCTGTCGTGCTCCTCAGGGGTATACTGAAAGTCCTAGCATATATAGCCAAGCCCTGAAAGGTCAGTTGGATTCCCTCTCTCTTCCTACAGGTAACGTATTATTGCAGTATGTGGACGGCCTGTTGATAGCCTCCGATACTGAAGAGGATTGCAAAGAAGCCACAGTCAAATTGCTCTTACATTTGGCACAGCATGGACATAAAGTGTCCCTTTCCAAATTTCAATATTGTCGACAGGAGGTCACCTATCTCGGTCACCTACTGTCGAACGAGGGTAGGAGGCTAACACCTGAACGAGTTGATGCCATTGTTAGGATGCCCATCCCTAAGACTCAGAGGGATGTGCCTGCTTTCATAGGCATCACCTCGTATTGTCGCCACTGGATTCCCGGTTACTCTTTACTAACGAAACCCCTTCTGCACCTAACAACTAAAGATGTGCATGAACCTTTACCTTGGACGCATGAATGCCAGCAAGCTTTTGAGCAATTAAAGGTTGCGCTTTGCTCTGCGCCTGTGCTTGGTACGCCTGACTACCAGAAGCCTTTCGTGTTGTACGTACACGAGACGGCTGGGTGTGTGCTTTCGGTGTTAACACAGACCTTTGGAGGTAAGCAGAGGCCGTGTGCTTATTTCTCTGCTCTTCTTGACGCTGTCGCCAGAGCTCTCCCGAGCTGTTTAAGAGCTGCCACGGCCGTGGCTGTCTCTATTCGACAATCGGCAGGGCTCGTCCTCAATACTGACCTCACAGTAATGGTACCCCATGCTGTGGACACGCTTTTGAACAAGACAAAGGCGCAGCACCTCACCAGTGCTCATCTGACCGGTTATGAATTGACATTGTTTGCACCACACATTACAATCAAACGATGTGCCACTCTGAACCCAGCCACGTTACTACCTCTCCCTTCGGACAATGGGGACAAAGATATCCATGATTGTTTGTACTGGACAGAAGAAGAGACGAAGGGACGGGTAGACCTGACTGATGTTCCCTTATCTGACCCACAAGGGGAACTATTTGTCGATGGCTCTTGTTTCAAACTGTCAGATGGCACCACCACTGCAGCATATGCTATTACTAAGCTGCGCACTGTAGTTGAGACATCACGTGTTCCTTACCACTCGGCACAAGCCACGGAGCTTGTTGCCCTCTTGCGAGAATGTGAGCTAAGTGAGGGACTGACTGTCAATATTTATACTGACAGTCAGTACGCGTTCGGAGTCGCCCATAATGTTGGGTGGCTCTGGGCGGAGAGGGGATTCCTGACCTCACACGGCGCAAGGATACAGCATTGCCCTCTGATACATAGGCTCCTGTCAGCCCTAGCGCTTCCCAAGAGACTGGCGATAGTGAAGTGTAGTGCCCATAAAGCGATCATTGATGATGTGGGGAGGGGAAATGCGTTTGCAGACCAAACAGCTAAAGAGACAGCTAGGTCCAAGATGAAGAGGATGTTTGTGGCAGGGCCAGCTTGGTGGGTACCTGAGGGTGGGATGTTTGAGGACACACTAGAAAATGTGAAAGAGATTCAAAGTGAGGCAACAGTTGAGGAGCTGGCAATGTGGCAGGAGAGTACGGGGCGCCTAGATGAGGAAGGGTGCTGGACCGACAAGTCGGAAAAGTAAAAATGGATGTTACCAGATGCATACGTATTACCTGTAGCTACGATGGCTCATGGTCCAGCGCACATCAGGGCAAGGGGGATATGTAAGCTATTGGACCCCGTATGGCAGAATGATAACATCCCTAAGGTAGCGGCCCATCTAGTGAAGAGTTGTATGGTTTGCCTGATACATAATCCAGGGAAAGGCACCTCTACACTTCCTGGTAATTTTGCACCCCCTCTTTCCCTTTCGAGGTTCTCCAGATGGATTACATCAAAATGGAATGGGTTAACAACTTGAAGTACGTGCTGGTGGTGGTTTGTGCATTCAGTAAATGGATTGAGGCTTACCCCACTAAAGAGAACACAGCCATGGTGACGGCGAAAGTCCTATTGAAGGAGTTCTTCCCGTGCTTTGGCTTGCCGGTTTGATTTGGAGTGACAACGGAAGTCACTTTAATGCAAAAGTGATTCTGCTAGTATGCGACGGTTTGCATGTTAATTAAAAGTTCCATGCAGCAAACCACCCCCAGTCGGACGGCTTAGTTGAAAAGTATAATGGTACTCTCAAGTTGAAGATGGCTAAGATCAGGGAGAGCACATGGTTGCAATGGCCGGATGCACTACGCCTTGCCCTATTATCCACTAGAGTGACAGCACATTCCAGAACAGGGTTATCCCCACATGAGGTGGTCTTTGGCCGCCCTGCGAATGTGTGGGGTGTACCCCGCCCGCGTCATTTCTCTGATATTGACTATCCGTTGCTTGAGGATTACCTTTATGAGCTAACTAAAAATTTGCGTTCTATTCATCAACAGGTCCACAAAGCACTGCCACCAATACCTGAGGGGCCGGGCCACGGGATCCAGCCTGGAACGTATGTGCTGGTCTGAAACTTCCAGAGGTGAGGGTGCTTGGAGCCACGTTGGAGGGGACCCCTGCTGGTCCTCCTCGCAACAAGGACCGCAGTGAAGGTGGAGGGATGAAAGAACTGGATTCACACCTCTCACTGTAAGCGGGTCCCACTTCCCCTTCCCTACGACAAGTGGGCACTTGAGGGGATTGGGGACCATGAGACGGAGAAGGTCCCTCGCTTTATCCCCTTTTCTGATGCTCGGCTGACCTGGGCACAGACGGAAGAGGAGAATGATGAAGCTTTGAACGAGGCAGTGCCTCCGGAAATAAAGGCTGCCCAGGTCTCCCCTCCATCTGGTCCACATGAACAGGAGTCTCAGTCTACTGACTCCCCTGAGTTTAAGGTCCTTTTCCGAGACGAGTCTGTGCCAGGAGTGGCTCGATACAATTTGCGTCCCCGGCAGAGGGACAGTGCACCCGAGGGACAGTCAGGTTAGTAGGGATGGACTTCTGGATGAAGAATAGGGCTTGTGTACTCTGCCTATAGTACGCTGTCTGAGATATTGGACAGGATAAGTGGGGGGGTGCTTTCCAAGGAGGGAAGTCGCCCTATCTTGAGCGGAGAGACAACAAGGGTTGTGATCGTGCAGCCCCACCACGACGTGCTCATTAGCACCACCGTTGGAAGACTCAGAGAGACTATTTTTCTTTTTTCCCTGAAGTGCTCATTAGCACCACCGATAACAGACATTAAGAGACTATTTTTCTTTTCCCCCTGTATACCTGGCTCCATAGCACGGACTCTCCTCTGGCAGTTTCATAGGTGAAGATGTACCCCTTTGGTAGTATAGTTAGGGAGGAGGAACAGCTGTTAGAGGGGCGTCGTCCTGACCAACATGGCCCCACCTGGTCGAGCTTGCCCCCAAAGACTAAGATAGGGTGCCTAGTAATAGTTTGCATAGCTTTGGTGGCAGTGTTAGGTATCCTATGGTTTTAGAAGAAAGACATCCTGTACACACCCTGATTGCAACAACTACGGCTCCCCCTGAGCACGTTTTTGTCACTTTAGCCCCGCATAAGGAAAGACATAGCCAGACATATGTAGATAATGTTTTCCTCTAGATGTTACACCAGGCTCACCATACCACCAATGTCACTGATTGTTGGGTTTGTGGTTTACTCCCCTCAGTGGTGCACAAGAATGATTTCTTATTGTCTTTGCCCCTCTCCTAACTAGCAAGCTGCGAAGTCTGGTTCCAGTTGTTCACTATGGTATATATCCATTATCATTCAGATGCAATGAATATGACATATCATGAATATGAGACTGTACTGGGTTATATAGCAACACACCAAGGATATACTCCGGGGAAGAATGGGGCAGCTGACACACTTCATCCCGCAGCATACATGAATGTGTATGAAAGGAAGAAAAATGTAACATGGCTTCTAGAAGAAATGGGCGATTTTCAAGATTTTAATGTCACTGAATATTTTCGATCCTTCCAGTTACGCAATATTACTAAAGATAAGGCTATGCTGGTGCCAGTGATTAACATCACCACCAGTTTTTGTGTCCGAGGGTTTGGGAAGGTCCCGGTGGGAGAGAGTATCTGCAATTACACTTATGATTTGAACACCACCGGTAGTCCACCATTTCTTCCGCCTCACAATGTGTACTTCGTCTGTGGATTCCAGGGTTCCATATGGCTCCCTAGGGGGTGGTCTGGGGTGTGCTATGTGTCCTTCCTCCTGCCCCCTGTGTATATTGCACCTTTCAATTACCATAGAAACCATAGATTACAGCGCAGGAGTGTGTACTTGGCTCGAGTAAAGAGAGTTCTTGACACACAGGATATTGATCAGACAGACACTACTTTGCAGCAATTTACAGATGCCATGAAGGGTATCCTGCCCTTTTGGGGCCCCATGCACAACAGCTGAAGCATACGCCGACTCACAAGGGTGGTAGAGGGAGTCATTAACACTACTGCAGGAATACTGACCAATATCACAGCTGAGCCTCAGGCCACGAGACTCGTTGCCCTTCAAAATAGGATGGTCTTAGACATCATCCTTGCTGATAGGGGTGGGGCCTGTCGCGTCATTGGTAGTAGCTGCTGTGTATATGTCCTAGATCACTCCCCGACTGTATATGCAGCTATACAAAAGTTACATAGAATAGCATCTGACATCCATCAGGAGAATGGTACCTGGTCCTTATCTGGGTGTTTTGGGGGTCTGTTAGCGACATGGGGCTGGAAAATACTCCTATTTTTAGTGGCCTTTGCTGGTGTAATATTCACCTGTTGCTTGTGCATCCATTGTCTTCCTGCCTGTTGCTCTTATTGTGTGCAGAAGCTAGCACCTAAGCCTGGAGTTCGAGAACAAAAGGGAAAAAACTTCTGTCATGATGGTACAAGCTGTTCAAGATTTAATGATGATCGACGAAGGCATTTTCGAATATTGATATATGTATCTGTTCTATATTCCTAATGATTATCCCAACAGCTCACTGTTATATGTGTGCCATACTGCTTTCTCTTCCATTAGAATTGTAAAGACCCTGACCTGATAGCACCAATAAAGACTTAGCAATGAATGCTAAAAGGAGGGTCTGTTAGAATCAAACTGTTTTCCCCCGTCTTCCATGATATATGCTGTGCTAGGTTAGCATTCATGTAGCTATGTCATATATTCGTGATTTCCATTGTGCATGTGCCCGGCTACTGTAGAGTAGTGTAGGCCTAAGTTAGCATCTGAGACACCATTTTCTCTCAGTCACACTGGCCCTGTTGCGCTGTGAACAACCCCCTCATCTCTGTGCCCCCGCTCTCTCTGTCTCGGCAGAAGCTGCTGCTCCGAAAGGTTCTCATATCTCATCCAAGGTCGGAACCTAAATGTACAAAGAGAATAGTTTATTCAGTCCTGCATTCCTATCATCGGACATAGCTATGCTCCCACACTAGAGAGAGCTGAGATCGAGTAAGACGGCCTTGGAAGTCTGCTAACATGTACCCATGCTGCAGGTGTTAGCTCATCTCTCAGTGCCTCCTTTGTTAGCCTCTGTGCCCAAGCAGTACTTTTCCATGAGGGGCGGGGTTCTCGAGAGATGTTGGAAGGTTTATCATACGTTCCCAAATGTTTGTCAGTCAGTCCCCTCGGTTGCATCTTAGGAGGCTAGTCAGACTGGACTCCGCTGCAGCACAATTTGCAATAAAGAACTTTGGTTTGTATTCTCTACTGCGTCGCCGACTCTTCATTTCTTGGAAGGCTGAGTGGAGGTCGTGAGTGACCCGGGTGGCCCTAATCGGGTCGCTTCCTTCACATATAAGGGACGAAACGCGTTGGCTGGGTCTGTTTTAAGTGTGATGGAATTGGATACTTAATAAAAAGAACTTTATGGAAAAACACACCAACGTCTGGAAATTAATTGAAAAACAAGATATGGAAAGTAATTGAAAACAAAAGAGTGATCACAGATACATGCAATTTGAATTGGAAAGTTCAATGTGAACAAGGAAATGAGGTTGCCCTCCTAATATTGTGAAAGCATCTTCCCTGTCCTGTTCACAGCACTTCGCCATGACCTGTATAGTGCCTTGAGACGGGTTACTTTGGACTGTGGGTTAGACATCGGCAAATCATACAAAACCAAGGGGCTTATTTACAAACCCCTTGGGCCACCGGTGCGTCACTTTTAATATGGGAAAAAATGACTTACCGGCGGCGTAAGGGGCTTGTAAATAAGCCCCCAAGAGTCACTCACCTGGCCACAATGAAAATCACGTTAGTTCGAAAGCTCAGTGGACTATTGCATCTGTTACAGGGATATACGAGTAGCCTAAAAGGTCGCATATTAGAATCCTAACGAGTCATCCAGCCTTTTTTCAAATAAACCAATGCGATTGAGCTTGACAAATCTTCACGAAATTTTCAAAAACTACTCTGCATCTCACCTCAGCTGCTGTATGGAATGCTAATGTTTAAAATACTTTATTAAGACATTCAAGTTCATTATAGAGCAAAGTAGAAGAAGAGAAGCAGTGTACAAGCATAAACATTTTTTAATATAAAATTTGCCAACTAAATAACAATACGGTGTGCAGAGCAAAAAATGCATGTAAAGCGTAAGATAGAGTAAGCTTGTAGCATAATATCAATAAGATTCAGAAAGCTAAAACCCTAAAATTTTAGCATTTAAATTGCGGCAAAAGCTAGTAGTAACAGGCTATATATTCCCTTTAATTGCATATATATATATTATATACCTATATATTTATCTGGAAGGCAGTTAACAAAGATTCAGAGCTTCTTGAGTAACAACAAATGGCCCAACAGTGCCATTATGCATCTACATGGTTGACATACAAGTATAGCCGAAGGTGCAAGCTACAGTGCTAAGGAAAGATTAAAAAGCGAAATGCAATAAATATTTGAACACCAATTGATCACTAAAAATGCTCTGCAAATTACATCTTAAACTGAATAACAAAAATTGGGAGGATAGGTAGTGGTTTTTATGGGTCCAAATCATTGCCACATGTCGACCCAGATTAAAATAACTGTGATTGCCTAGCAGCCTCTCTTTTATCCCTGTTCATTATTCAAGCTTTTACTATATAGTGAGCGAGGAACTGTGTCTGGAAAGTTTTGGGGTGATTCGTCAAGCGGGGGCCGAAAAAAGGGGGAGTCCCAAAACATGTTTTCCGAATGCAATATCCCATTGGGGTTTCAGACACGACTACAGCCCAAACCGCTGAATGGAATTACATCAAATTTGGCAGAAAGCTAGATCTTGGTCCAGAAAGAGTGCTTTTTGTAATTTGGTGTAAATCTGTTCAGTAGTTTTGGAGTCATTAAAGAAGAAATATGTATATCTAGAGATGCCGATCCACTGCAGTGGATCCGCGGATCCACGCACCACCAGCAATGCCGCGATTGGTTGCCACCACTTCCTGGGTTGAATATCCTGACACCCTAGCGCTTGGGGTCAAAAACGTTTAAAAAAAAAAGAAATTGCAGCAAGTTCACGGAGGATTTGCTGCAACATTTTTTTTTAAAAACAAGTGCGGTCTGCCACACGTTTTTTTTTAGGCCCCTCCAGGTTGACCAGGTCCCAGGGGGAACATTGATATATTTTTGGGGGAAGGGGGCTGACCCAGGCTCATTTCGGCCCCTGGAACCCCATCCCCCGGGGCCTGACATTATGAAAAAAGTAGAACGGGCACGCGGCCCCCCTCTGGGCTGATTTCGTACCCTGGAACCCAACCCCCGAGGCCAGGCCGCAGTGATAAAGGGGGTGGTACCACGAAGCCCCCCTCCCGGCCCAATTTCAGCCCCCGGGTCCCCATCCCCTGGGACCTGGCCATTTATGCAATGGGAAGGAAGTCTGTGCGACCCCCACTTCCAAGGCCTATTTTAGCCCCAAGGACCCCATCCCCCAGGGCCGAGCCACATCTACGCAGGGGAGGGGTGCCGCTCAGCCCCACCTTCCGGAGCCATTAATGACCCTGCGGACCCCATCCCAGGCAGGAAAACCTGTGTTTGCTATCACTTGGTAGGAGCAAGTTCAAAACTCCTGCCAAGCGGGAGCAAACACCAAGTAAGCTGCCAGCAGGTGGGAGCATGCAAAAATGCTCCAACCCACTGGGAGCGGACATTTCCTCTGTTTACCTGCTCGCACTAAAGGAGGCAGGAAAACAGATGAAAAGATTACTCCTGCCTGCCGGCAGCAGCGTTTGTAGCTGCTCCCTGCGGGTGAGAGCAATGCTGACTCCGCAGGTGCAGGTGGGGCACCAGAGTACCCACCCTTTGTTGGCCAGGCCCCAGGGGATGGGGTCCCAGGGGCTGAAATTGGTCCTGGGAGGAGGGCCTTTCAGCCTCCCTCCCGCTTTGGACATTGGAATGGACCCAGGGGATGGGGTCCCCGGGGTCGAAATTGGCCTAGGGAGGGGGCTATGTGCCCCCCTTCCCTGTAAATACAGTGGTGGGCCCTGGGGGACGGTTTCCACGGGTCCAAAATCGACCCAGAGAGGTGGACATATGCCTCCCTCCCCCACAAAATGTACTGGGCCCCAGGGGATGGGGTCCGTGGGGCCGAAATTTGCCTGGGGAAAGGGTCCATGTGCCCCACTCCCCCAAAATATGTTATGTTATGTTAATAACACTTATATAGCCAACGGTCTCTAGGCGCTTATCAAAGGGTTATGATACCATATTGCAAGAGAATTATTAAAATGAAAAGTCAATCAATCTCTACCAAAGGCCTGTTCAAATAGCAAAGTTTTCAATCTCTTACGAAATGAAATGTTGCTGGGCCTGGGGGGTGGGGCCGAGGAAGGGGTTCCCATGCACCCTTCACCCTAAAAAATGCATCGGGCCCCAGGAGTTTGGGTCTCCAGGGCCAAAAGCAGCCCAGGGAGGGGGCCCACTTGTTGGCTGGCATTGGGAGGTTGGCTACAGGGCCCAGCCGCGCCCAGTGTTGGGTTAGCTGCATGCATGGGGTTTGCCAAAGGACCTGGCCCTTCACTCCGAAATTCACTGAAAGAACCAAAGGGTACAGGGCGTTATAGTTAGGGCCAGGGCACCAAGAGAGACGTGGTTGGGCCCCGGAGATGGGGTACCTGGGGCCAAAATAGGTCCGGGGAGGAGTGTCCACCTGGCCCTCCTCCCCCATTGAATTGTGCCATGCCCCTGAGGATGGGGACCCCGGGGCAGAAATTGATCCGGGGAGGGGGGCATGGCCCCCCTTCCCACATGGGATTTTAGCCAGGCCTCGGGGATGGGGACCCTGGGCTATTTTAAAAAAAATAAAAAGAGAGACCATGGGTCTCCCTTGTAATTACCCTAAGTATTCAAATGCCCAAAATCATGTGCAAGCTCTGCCTGTTTGGCAACGCTGAATTTTCCTTAGTAGTATCAGTCATGGCCGGTGCAGGTAAGAGCGGTGGGGTAGGGTGGGGGAAGTCGACAGACGACGGCAAGGGAAAATACAATTTTAAAAAGAAGACTTACCTTGCGCGCGATGCGGCGAGCACAAAGTAAGTGACTTTCTTTCTTTAAATTTTATTTTCCCTCGCCGTCGTCTGTTGACTTCCCCACTGCCCCGCCCGCCCTACCGCTCTTACCTGCACCGGCCGCGACTGAGTAGTATGCTAGGATCTTCCCACCTTTTCCCACATTGATAGACAACTAACCAAAAGGCCCCCGAGCTCGTTTCCCGCCGAATTTGGTGACGCATTGTTGATGCAGAGGAATACAAGGACATCTCCACCAAACAAAGAAGCACTAACTTCATATAGTCAAGAAGAAGTGCCCCGTTTGGTCTAGATTCACCTCTGTGTAGTCTTCTCATCTTCTCTTGAACAGGATTGATGTTATCACAGATTTGTGGATGAAGACCGTGCGAGGAATGGTCACATTGGTAAAATTACATGCACAGAAGGTCACTGGTTACATTACCTCATGGTCCTTTACACAGCTTTAGAGTAGAACATGCACTAGACAGTTACCCATTGAAGTAGCACTTACTAAGTAACAAGTAGAAAATACTCCAGTTGAGTAGACATTTTCAGCAAAAAAAAAAAATTGTCTAATGTATTCTCCCGTTATGTACTAATGTTGTGTCTTATAATGTTTTTAATGTTTTTTAATTGTCCCCTTTAACTATTCATGTTTTTATTTGTTTGGTGAAGCCCATTGTGATTTCCCAAAGATATTGAACGTTGTGTGGTAATACAACATCCCATGTATGTTGTATAAATATATAGTTTTTTTATCCAATGAATTTATTTTTAGAAAAATAAATAGCTGTTTATATACATTTTCTAGGTTTTATCTTGGTGATATTAGGTGGTCTTTGGAATGAATGATTGAGACTGGTATACATATGAAAGTTGATTTGTGAGTTAACCCAAGGGGGAGTTTATTTTTGACTTACTGTCAGATTTCACACGTACAGAACCACAGAAATTCAGATTTCACTGACCATGTCATGAGTGATGTGATATGTGAGTTCATGTTGGAATTGGCCCTTTCCGCAGGGTCATCCCGAAACTTTTTGCCTTTTGCCTCCTATTTTTCTCACCCTGTTTTTGTTGGCTATAGGATTCTGGGCACTTTACCACTGCTGATCAGTGCCAAAGTGCAAGTGCTCCCTGTATAAATTGTTATTGCAATTGGTTATCCATGATTGGCTTATTAGATTTACTGCCCAGGGACTGTACATCAAATGCTACTTACTAGTGGGCCTGCAGCACTGATTGTGCCACCCACATAAGTAGCCCTCCAAATGTAATTCAGACCTGCGACTGCAGTGACTGCGCGCAGTTTTGAACTGTCATGCCCACCTGGCAAGTGCACCCACTTGCCAGGGACTAACCTTCCCTTTTATTACATGTAAGACACCCCTCATGGAGGCCCAAGGTACCCCCATGGGCAGGGTGCAGTGTATGTGAAAGGTAGGACATGTACTGGTGTGTGTGAAATGTCCTAATAGTGAAATACTGCCAATTTCGATTTTCACTATTGAAAGGCTTTCTGTCCCAAAGGCTAACATGGGAGTTACTTTCTAACATCTTACAAGTATAACTTTCCATTGGGGCAAGATCGGCAAATGGAGTTTAGGCTATCTGAACTCAGAATTTATTAACACACCTTCTGGTAAAGGTGTTTTTTTAGTTCTGTGTTTGAAAATGCCACTTTTAAAAAGTGGGCATTTTCTTGCTTTACCATTCTGTGGGCTTCTGGCTGTTTGTGTATTCAGCGTCTGGTGTTTGAGTGACAGGAGCTGGGATGTGCATTCACTCTAGAACAGGCTTCTCCAACGAGTAGCTCGTAAGCTACTAGTAGCTCTTCAGCTGCCTAAAAATAGCTCTCCTGGGTCTAGTCCAGCTTACTAAATTAGAAATTTTTGCTTGACCAAATTAATATATGTATACCAAAATTGAAAAATGTTTTTTCAAACCGAGAATGTGTGTCTTTGAAGAACTGATAAGCTGAGGGTTGAATTTCCGAAATATATTCAAAGCTGATATTTGAGTGATAAATCATGTGGCGTTTGGGAGGTTTATTACTAATATTATGACCTTGGTGCCAGGGGCAATTAAGCTTTGGCTGTTATGTATTACCCATGTAAAGGCATTCCAAATTGATAAAGCCTTTTTTTTTTCATTACTGCTGGCTCGCCTGCCTGATGCAGAGGTGATCACTGTGGTTAATTTTAAATAGGGTGGCCAATCTTTTCTGATGTAATCACTATTACAATACAAATTATATTAGTAGCTCGGAACAATTGTTATTGATCATAAGAGTATTTTTATATAACCTGTGTGGAGTCCCTTATTGTGGTGTGCCTAGTGTGTCACTAGTGTGTGTGTGTGTGTTGCACAAATAGCTTATGCATTGCCTCTGGGTTAAGCCTGACTGCTCGGCCAAGCTACCAAGGGGGTGAGCAGTGGTTATCTTGTGTGTGTAACTCCCCTACCCTGACTAGAGTGGTGGGTTCTGCCCGGCTTAGGTGCATACCCTAGCCAACCAGAAAACCCATTTCTAACAGGTCATAAGCAGTGCATTGCGTGGGCATACGTTATAGTTAGTTCAGGTAACTATAACTACTGAATGCCTATGGTTTTGTGCTTGTGAAATCTGATCCTAACTATAATGTCTGTGTAACCTTTGTTTTTTTCAGGGAATATATATATATATTACCTATTGGCGGTCGCCAGTAGGTAGTTATAGTTAGAACCTAGTTTCCATAGGAAAAGCATTTTTTGATTTGCTAATAACTTTGGCGTCGTTTGACGAATCTTCCTGAAATTCTCCAAAACAAAAGTCTATCCAGGTCAGCTCCTATCCTGAACGTTTGGGGGTGATTCGTCAAGCGTGGGCTGAGAAAAAGGGGGTCCCAAAACTCGTTTTCTCCATGTTAATTTCCATAGGAAATTTTGCGACGAGCTACAGCTTCGAACTGCTGAACGGAATTACCCCAAATTTGGCAGAAAGGTAGAGCTTGGTTCAGAAAGCGACCTTTTTTTAAATGGTGTAAATCCGTTCAGTAGTTTTTGAGAAATTCAAAAAATAAGTCAAAAAATCAATTTCCCATAGGAAACTTTGTGCAGGGCTACAGCCGAAACTACTGAACGGAATTACTCCAAATTTGGTAGAAAGGTAGTGCTTGGATCAGAAAGCGACCTTTTTAAAAATGGTGTAAATCCGTTCAGTAGTTGCTGAGAAATTAGAAAAATAAAAGTTTCGATATCTGGGCGGAGCCTACGTCGCGTGCGCGAGCTTCACTGTAATTGGCTGCTAGCACTCCAAACCAGGAAGTGTTGGCAGCCATCTTGTGGCTCGGTAGAAGCGAGTCACCTGAAAACGGAGAAACAAAGGTATAAAACAAGAGACGGGAGCAGGGTAGAAAAACCCTGACCCACTAGGTCTGCTCAGGGGGTCCCAGGAGGACCCCCAGGGCCCAAAAAATCATTAAATTTTTTTTTTTTAAATCGGCAAAAATTCGCGCTGGGATCGCGGGTTCTCGCGTTTTATTTTAATGAGGCCCTTGGGTGGGCTAGGTTGTGGGGGTATTTCTTAAAAAATAATAGCAGGGGCTCGCAGGGGTGGCGGGGGGCCGCTGGGGTCCGCGCAGCCCCGGGGTTTCACTTATGTTGGGAGGGGGTTGCGCAGCCCCCCTTCTGGAGCCTTGTATGTGCTTGTAACTTTGGCGTCGTTTGACGAATCTTTATGAAATTATCCAAAAAGTTTCTCTTTTTTGGATTAGCTCTTATATTGAAAGTTTGGGGGTGAATGGTGTAGGAGGGCTGAGAAAAAGAGGGTCCTAAAATGTGTTTTCTCCATGCAATTTCCATACGAAACTTTACAGAAGACTACAGGTGAAACTGCTGAACGGAATTACACCAAATTTGGCAGGGAGAAAGGTGATGGTCCAGAAAGCACGCTTTTGTTTAAATGGTGTAAATCCGTTCAGTAGTTTTTGAGAAATATCAAATTTTACAGCTATTGATATTTGAGAATTCTGACATGTGATTGGCTGAGGGGTTACAAGCAGCAGCTTGCGGCTTATTGGCTGTGAATGGTTGAAACCAGGGAGTGTTGGCAGCCATTTTGTGATTTACTCCGTCAGCTCGCATCTCTCCGTGTAGAAGCCATCGGGTTCGTAGTTTTACCTCTGCGAGGCAACTCTGGCATCTGTGTCTGTGTCTGTGTGAGATATGCCTTTCAGGCTGCCTCTCCTCATATCACCAGGTCGCGGCTATGTCTTTAGAAGCCCGTCCGTCGGCTCGGAGCTCTGTGAGTCAGTCTGTCGGCATGACCCCCTACACTACCCAAAGACTACCCAAACACCACTGCACTGTCGTAAACTCAAAAACACTACCCCAGCACGATCCCCTACACTACCCAAACACCAGTGCACTACCCTAAACCCTAAATCTACCCCCAGCACGACCCCCTACCCATACACCACTGCACTACCCTAAACCCTAAAATACTACCCCCAGCACAACCCCCTACACTACCCAAACACCACTGTACTACCCTAAAGCATAAAACAGTAGCAGTCCGTCGGCTTGCAGCTGTGCGTCTGCGAGCCGTCGTGTCCCTAGCTGTACATGTCTGAGTGAGTCCGTTAGGTGATAGGTGTGTGTCTGCTAGCAGGGCCGTTGGCCCGTTGGTGTCCCTTTGCGAGTTAGACCGGAGCTCTCCCTCTGCGAGCCAGCACGCTGGTGTGCGTTTGCGAGCCGACGGCACATAGCTCACACTGTGCGAACCGAGCCGACAGCCCGTAGCTCTCCCTGTGCGAGCTGAGCACACGGGCCGCAGGTGTCCCTCTGCGAGGCTGCTCGACGGCCCGCATGTCTCCATGTGCTAGCCGGATCACAGCTGTCACTCTACGAACCGATATTGGGAATATAAGGCGGCTCTAAAAAGAGCCCTTGTGTTTATTAGTTGGAGCTACATATAAGTGCGGATGCACAGCTTCAGGTTATTCAGAAAAACTCGATTTCCCTGATCTGTGAAGTGTACTCCATCACTTCTGTAGATATCAGCTATATGAAAACGTATGTTATTGTTGTAGATCGACCCCATTCTATGGTCTCAGAGGTATGCAGACACAGTTTTGTTGACATTCTTCCTAGATTTTTCATTCTGAGGACAAAATTGGTTTCACCATTTCCACTTCTGTCTTTGGCATATATTGGAATATACAAAGACAGTTTGAGGCAAAAGCAATATCAATTGTCGAAAGGTGTCCTTCATTAGCATTTCCAAACCTACCCCAGTCAATGTGCCTAGGTCGTTTCCACCACAGTGCACAATCATGAGGTCAGGGTGTTGGAGATGCAAACAGGTTTTAACCAAAGGCAACATTTGGTGCCACTTCAATCCTCTTTGTCCAAACCATTTAATGTCCACATTTTGTAAACCTAGGTCTAAGTCAATACGTCTCTGTTCTGCATACCTCTTGCACCAGAAAACATAGCTATGTCCTACGATCCACACTATCATTTTGAAGGTATGGCTGGGAGGAATGGATAGATGTCTGTAGCTCATGCAGTCCGTTCGTAGAATAAGAGATATGTTTAAAGATGGGGAACTACTTTTTTTGCCATACAAAACGATACCTGATTGGGAGATGAAAAGCATTGTTTTTTAAAAGTAGGGTGCATGGTGGAAAAGCATCTTTGTGATTGGTTAAGAAAAAGCAGTTTAAACGTGGAGTACATATCATAGGATAAAATTTGCTCAACTCAACCACACCTGCTACTTGCATTTGGAAGGCACTGTTCGAACTTAAAACAATCGTGAACTTTTAACCTGCACGTGCCGTTAAATGTTCGAGAAAATGTTGCAAAAAAATATCGTTAGGTTTAAAAAAATTGATGAACTTTTAACCTGCTCGTGTTGTAGAATGTTCTAGAAAGTGTGTTGATAGAATACGTTGCACTTCTGACTTCTATGTGTCCTTGAATATTAAAAAAACTGTTTATATGGAAAATTTAAAAAAAAACAATAGAGAGAAGTTTTGAAACCTAAAACAATCAAGGAACTATTCTAATTTGTTCATTACATGTATTTATGTGTGGAGCAACAAAATTACAGACACAACAGCACCAGGAAGAGGAAGAAGCAGGGAGTGGGGGACGGGGGAAGATGGCCACAATGGTACACATGCACAATTAAGTACAGCACAACTATAGACAAACCATGGCCAAAATGAAACACACCAACAAGGAGCACAAGTCACACAACCCGCCAACATCACACCACTGAACAAGCATAGAAGTGAAAACCACACTGCCGGAAAGGGAGAAAGGTGAACAAAAGCTCACATGAAGGGACATCTCACACACAATGCAGCACACACACATAGGAAGCAGAGTACACCAACATCCAACACAATGTTGTCCAAACACAAAGATTCGCACAATCGAACACAGGACACAAATGCACTCGCCTGAGGCGGATAAGCGTCCAAAAGCGTCAGTACGAAACAGGCACATGAGAACGCATAAGTACAAACCCACAGTCCGGATGGGGTAGCAATTCACGTATGGCAGGCAGCCAGAGAGTCCGTGACACACACATTGGCATACAAATGAAGACACTACACATTTGGAGCCAAGTGAAAATGTGGAAACTTTATAAAAAAAAAGTGCGTGTCAGTACGGCCAAGAGTAGTGCCACGATATGCAGAGAAATGCAGCAGCATGCCTGAATAAGGAACGTAGGAAAACGTCCATGTTCACCTCGGGGTAGTCCATCACCAACACACGTCAGTGTCAAGCAGCGTTGGTTGTCCGCGCTTCGGACATGATTCGACGCCAATGCAGCCATGTCCACTGTTGTTTTGGGACATGTGACCAGATGTACAACGTGCAATGATGCGGAGGGACACGTGCAATGTGGCACATCGAGTCGTGGTTGCAGGTACCTTGTCACTTGTCCATGAACGCGAGTGCAGCTGCGTAAGCCACTATCTCTAATGAGTGGCCACAATATTTGACATGTCGTCGACGTAATCCATCAGCTGCCGGGACAGATGTGCTGACTCCAACCACTGTACCCAATGTGCACCAAAGCAGAATCGGGAAGTGGGTCAATTTGCTCACTGCATACTACGACACGTGCAATCTCCCAGGCCCAGTTCCCAACATGCATGCCAAACATCCATGCATGCCATAAACGGGCATCACCATGACAGTCCTGGTCGTGGGCAAACAGGGGGCGCACACACCTGTCGTAATCCATGTCAGCTACCCACTCGTTGGAGAGGCACACGTCCATGCACAACTCGGATAGGCACGTGCGACATTGCAATACAGGTTGAACGCAGGTGACGTCCGCAATGCGGAAGCACAGCCGGTAAGTGCTCCGCAGTACTGCCAAAGGCAGTGCACCCAGAACATGCAGCAGACGTGCAAGGTATAGGTGGACGTGCATGGAGTCGATCATGTGTTCGGGATGCTCTGCCATTGCGCCAGTGGCTCTGCTTGTAGCTGCACTGGCTTGCCGTGTGCCAGTCTTGTGGATGAAATGGTACAGCTTGGTGCAATGAGCCGGGTCTGTGTGCAATGGGTGCAGGGCAGGGGTGTGGTGGGAGTACGTGTGAAGGCCATTTCACACACGCTAACTACGACGAAGGACTTTTGAGTGTGGGATGTGTACTCGTTGTTCTCAAATCGGGCAGTGCGTAGTGTGGGAGACGGATGCAAATATTATCGTATCTGTCAGGGGGGCTGGCCACTTGCAAGTTCCTTCTCGGAGCAGCAGATGTGCTACTGCAAGATAGCTCAGACAAAGAACCTTTCATCCCTACAGTAAGTTCTCCAGCTGCATTCATACAGGATGTGTACAAAGGCCGGTCGTGGGTGTTGTGGGATGTCTGCGACCCTGGTCATCATGGATGAGATGCCCAGCACGTGGCACATGGGCGGGTTCACTGTGTGTTATGTTGCCAAACAGCTGCTCTTCCCTCCCATGAGCCCCCACACTTTTGTACAGTGCACTGTTGTATCCCGTGCACACCATTGTAATGCCTATTCGCGCATGTCCTGCGGCATTCCAACCACACCGTGAGACTGCAGTTTGGAGGTGGTGCATGCCACTGTACAACATCGACTGCTGCGGCCCTTGTGGCGGCCACACCAGAACACAGAGACACACTTACCGCACTTCCTGAACACGGACATGTCCGAGACACCCCGTTCCCCTTGCCGGATAGGCAGACCCCTGCGCTGACCTGTGTACGCCGGACCAGCACACGCCGCTTGTGCATGCAGGAGGATGCGTGCGTAGCTACATGTCCAGGCTCACTGCCAACGCTGAGGTGACATGGTAAAGTCCGCTGACACTGTGATGTTGCAGGGCCCGTGCCTATCATGCTAACACAATGACCACACGGACACACTTGCTCAGATGCGGGTTCGGGGGGCGTTGGCGGTCCTGGGGTTGTTGCGATGAGTGTTGTGGACCTCATGGGTATCCGTGTATCATGCTCATTGACTGTATGGCACCTGTGGGTGTTTCGGTGTGGCTCTTGGCTGTGGTCCCTTTCATGCTGCAGGTAGTCATCCTGCTTAACACCAGCAGAAAGCAGGTGTAAAATCCCTGGTGCTAACGCGGCTTATCGCCGGAATTTGTTTCGGATTGCAGTTGTTGTCAAAGTTGTGATGTGTTTTTTTCGTGTACAGAAAAATAAACGAACTGGGCAGTGTATCCCGTCAAGATCCAGCACCTGACCCACTATTCCCAATCAATATAAAAACAATGACATTTCTTCATTGATTTTGTGTGCACACTGTAAGTGCACCCACTACCACAGTGCAATTCAATACAGGATTTTAGTATTTAGAATAAATCGCAAAGGTGCACCTCGTGTCTTTATGCACGGGAACGCCTACTCTGCATTTCATTATCAGCACTTTAATGCAACTAAAGTTGAGATAAATATAACACACTATTCAGAAGCTGGTGCAAACTGCAGACATCACCAGTATTCCCGTGATAACTGCCCCAAAATTTAACACCATGGTGGATACCACGAAATAACAGTAATAAGAACGAGAAAGAGTCACACAGCACTTAAGTAACAACCAAAAACGTTATTGAATTTTTTTTTTTTTATCAAACTTTATTTTTTCGTAGACGTATATATAAAGGATAAACTAAATTTAACAAACTGAACACAAAACAACAAGGCGGAAGACTCCTGTCGGGACCATGAATGTCAACGACACAGCCTGGAAAATAAAGCACAAAATAAGGACGTCTGTAATGCGCATATCAAAGGAGTGAGACACAGAGAAGGAAAAAAAAGCCAGAGAGAAAAAGAGAGGGAAGGAAAGAAAGGGAGTGAGAAAGGGAGAAGGGAGATAGAGAAAGAGAAGAAAAGGAAGGAAGAGAGTGAGAGAGAGAGTGAAGAGAGGGATGTGAGAGAGAGAGAGAGAGAGATACTGCCGCCCCTGCGCATCCATGACCAAATAATTACCTGCTGCCACCGGAGTGTCTACCAGTGGGCACTCCACGTGCCCGTCAAAGCTCCGCAGCCCGGCAGATCTCACAGATGTCGCTGAGTCCTGAGTCATGAATGGCAGAGACCACATCAGCTTCTCCGCGGCCGGGCAGATCTCACACATGTCGCTGAGTCCTGAGTCATCAATGGCGGAGACCTCATCAGCTTTTGGTGACGCTAACCCTGTGCAACGAAAGTCAGCGCCACGTGGTGGTAGGCCGCTGACGGCCATACAACTTAGGGTGCGACTAACCCTGTGCAACTCAAGTCCGCGCCACGTGGTCGAAGGCCCCTGACGGCCACATCAGCTTCGGGTGGCACTAACCCACCCGGGTGGCCTCCAACCGCACCCAGTCAGTTAAACTCGGCGACTTCTACTCACCTGTATTCACCCTTCCCTGTGGTGTGCCCCAAGGATCCTCCATAAGTCCGACCTTATTTAACATCTATGTGTCGGTCTTGGCCAGGATCATCAAAGCACACGGGATGAGACTAACTTCATACGCCGACGACACCCAATTGGTGCTGGCAGTACACAACGATGGAGGAGCAGTTGCTGCCAGCTTCCAAGAGGGAATGTTATCCATCAGCTCCTGATGGCAAACAATTGCCTTAAGCTTAACTCCGATAAAACGGAGGTAATGATCTTTGGCAACCTAGCCCCTGGCTGGTCCCCCACCTGGTGGCCAACCGATTTGGGATCTCCTCCTGGACCGGTCACAAAGGTCAGGAATCTAGGTGTAGTGTTTGACGACAAACTGTCTTTCATCCACCATGCAAACGCAGTCGTCTCTTCATCCTTCTACACCCTTAAAATGATAAGGAAACTTCTACCATTCCTCCCCCAGCGCCGGCAAGACTCTCATGTGCACTTTGGTGATGTCAAAGATTGACTATTGCAACGGACTCCTCCTAAATGCCCAGGAGAAAGTCCTGAACAAACTACAACTAGTCCAGAACTCAGCTGCCAGAATTCTGTCCGGCACCCCCAAGTTCAAATCGATCTCTCAAGTCATACGTCAGCTTCACTGGCTGCCTATCAGAAGTCGAACGAAATTCAAGGCACTGTGCATCGCATATAAAGCAATTAACAACACGGGACCTGAGTTCCTAAAAAAGTACTCTGCCCATACAACCCAAACAGACCCTTGCGCTCCTCATCAGCCCACCTATTGACTATTCCTCGCACAAAGAAAACATCTTGGGGAGATAGACGATTCACAGTTGCCACTGCTAGACTGTGGAATACCCTCCCCCTCCATATCAAAACCAGTCCCACCCTCCTGACATTTAGGAAACAAGTAAAAACTTGGCTATTCAACCAGTAGTCATCCAATTTAGCTGCTCTCCTTTTACTCCACAGCGCCGAGACACCCCAGGGTATTTGCACACTATATATAAATTGCATAAATAAATAATAAATAAACCCTGTGCAACTCAAGTTCGCGCCACGTGGTGGTAGGCCCCTGACGGCCACATTAGCTTCGGGTGGCAGTAACCCTGTGCAACTCAAGTCCGCGCCACGTGGTGGTAGGCCCCTGACGGCCACATCAGCTTCGGGTGGCAATAACCCTGTGGAACTCAAGTCCGCGCCACGTGGTAGTAGGCCCCTGACGGCCATAGAGCTCAGGGTGCGACTAACCCTCTGCGCAACTTTTCATGGAGTCTTTATGATTGAGACCCGTGGAGCGTCCGCCATCCAGTCACCACCGGCAATAAAGGATGTGACGTTGTGGATCCATTATATTTGCGTGGTCACATGGCCTGTGACGCATGTGCCGGATGGGTGTGGTGTGTGTGCAAACCTGCCCTCAGGGAGTGGCATTGACATGTTGACAACTAGACCACTGACCTGCACACCAACAGCGAGTACGCCTGCGACAGGTAGCTATGTGGGGGGTGTGAAAACGTGTTTTCTCAATGGATTTCCCATAGGAAACTTTAGACAAGGCTACAGGTCAAACTGCTGAACGGAATTACGCCAAATTTGGCAGGAAGAAAGGTCTTGGTCCAGAAAGCGCGCTTTCTCGCATCGAGTGAAAATATAAAAGAAAGGTCTCGGGGGCAATTTAATATACCGGAGCTCTGTTTCTGCGAGATAACTCTTTCACGCTCCGTCTGCCCAACATCACCACTTCGCAGCTATGCCGTTAGAAGCCAGTCCGTCGGCTCGCCGCTCTCTACGTTTGCGAGCTAGTACGCTACTGTGCCTGTACCTCTGCGAGGTACTACGCTGCTGTTCCTTTGGGAGCGGACGGGTCGTAGTACTGCGTGTGTGAGTCGAGCGGACGGGCCGCAGTTGTCTCTCTGCGAGCCTGGGTGCGAACTGTTCATAACTCACACTACATAAGCATTGAAAAAACATTTTGTGATTCAGTCCGTCAGCTGGCATCTGTCCGAGACATTTCTGAAAACATATCGGAGTTCTTTCTGTGAGAGATACCCCTTTCACGCTGCCTCTCCCCACATCAGCAGGTAACGCACCCTCTTCCCACATTACCAACATACCCCCAACAACCTTCTTGGGCCCGGAAGTGTCCCTGTGCGGTTGGACAAACAAGAATCTTAGTCATGTATAGGTTTACATATAAAACATTTTATTTAAAGAAAACAACAACAAATAAAACTGAAGGGAGTCTGGTGCTGTGGTCGCTGCCACGAAGTTGGGGTCACTGCCATTCAGGACTCAGGACACAGTTCCACATGTGGGATCAGCTTGTATTGAACAGGGTTAGTGGCACCACGTGTCGCCGGCCTTGCATATGGAAATATGCCTCACTAACCAAAGGGAGTCTGGTGCTGTGGTCGCTGCCACGGACTTGGGGTCACTGCCATTCAGGACTCAGGACACAGTTCCACATGTGGGATTGGCTTGTGTTGAACAGGGTTAGTGGCACCATGTGTCGCCGGCTTGTGTTGAACAGGGTTAGTGGCACCACGTGTTGCGGCTTGCGTTGAACAGGGTTAGTGGTACCATATTTCGCAGGCTTGTGTTGAACAGGGTTAGTGGCACCACGTGTCGCGGCTTGTGTTGAACAGGGTTAGTGGCACCACGTGTCCAAAGTTGGAATTGCGAGCTCTGCTGCCCACAGTGTAGACTGCTAATGAGTGTTCGTTTGCACTTGAAAATGAATTTGGTGATTGTACTAAAGCTATAACTGATATAAAAAATGTTCTTGAAGAAAGGATACTAAAAGGATATTATGTAGATTTTAGGCCTGTGATAGTTACTTGCCTAGTGGACTCTGTAATTAATGAATCAATACTTAATTTTAATTGTGAGCCCTACTGACCGCAGTGTAGGCGTATCATGAAAAGATGAAATAAGTATAGAATACACTGACGAAGTGTTGTATATTCTGAGTACAATCTTCTTGTTAGAAATTAGCATTTAAAAATCGAATTGCGAGCTCTGCTGCCCGCAGTGTAGACTGCTATTGAGTGTTCGTTTGCACTTGAAGATGAATTTGGTCATTGTACTAAACTATAACTGATATAAAAAAGTTCTTGAAGCAAGGATACTAAAAGGATATTATGTAGGGTTTAGGACTGTGATAGTTACTTGCCTACTGGACTCTGTAGTTAATGAATCAAGAAATAATTTTAATTGTGAGCCCTGATGACCGCAGTGTAGGCCAGAGGTAGCGGTCAGCAAGGGCCCATAGCCACGTGGCGTTGAGTTGAGGTGCACAGTTAGTGGCACCAGAAGCATTGAGACTGTATGAGCCTGTGATGATGCTTGGTGCGGACGGGCCGCACTGGGAGCAATGTGTCTTGCCTACTGGTCTGCGTCATGTGCAATCGGGACTCTATGTGAATTGTGAGGCCTGCTGACCGTAGTGTAGGCCAGAGGTAGCGGTGAGCAAGGGCCCACAGCCACGTGCATAGGTTGGTGTCCCCACCGGCCTGCGTAGTTCAGGTTCAGTGGCACCACGTGTCGCCGGCCTTCCATATGCAAATTCCCGTCACTAATCGAAGGGAGTCTGGTGCTGTGGTCGCTGCCACGGACTTGGGGTCACAGCCATTCAGGACTCAGGACACAGTTTCACATGTGGGATCGGCTTGTGTTGAACAGGGTTAGTGGCACCACGTGTTGCTGGCCTTCCATATGGAAATATGCCTCACTGATCGAAGGGAGTCTGGTGCTGTGGTTGCTGCCATGGACTTGGGGTCACTGCCATTCAGGACTCAGGACACAGTTACACATGTGGGATCGGCTTGTGTTGAACAGGGTTAGTAGCACCACGTGTTGCCGGCCTTCCATATGGAAATATGCCTCACTGATCGAAGGGAGTCTGGTGCTGTGGTCGCTGCCACGGACTTGGGGTCACTGCCATTCAGGACTCAGGACACAGTTACACATGTGGGATCGGCTTGTGTTGAACAGGGTTAGTGGCACCATGTGTCACCGGCCTTCCATATGCAAATACGCCTCACTAATCGAAGGGAGTCTGCTGCTGTGGTTCTCTCACGGAGTTGGGTTCACTGCCATTCAGGACTCAGGACACAGTTACACATGTGGGATCGGCTTGTGTTGAACAGGGTTAGTGGCACCATGTGTTGCCGGCCTTCCATATGGAAATATGCCTCACTGATCGAAGGGAGTCTGGTGCTGTGGTCGCTGCCATGGACTTGGGGTCACTGCCATTCAGGACTCAGGACACAGTTACACATGTGGGATCGGCTTGTGTTGAACAGGGTTAGTGGCACCATGTGTCGCCGGCCTTCCATATGCAAATACGCCTCACTAATCGAAGGGAGTCTGCTGCTGTGGTTCTCTCACGGAGTTGGGGGTCACTGCCATTCAGGACTCAGGACACAGTTACACATGTGGGATCGGCTTGTGTTGAACAGGGTTAGTGGCACCACGTGTTGCCGGCCTTCCATATGGAAATATGCCTCACTGATCGAAGGGAGTCTGGTGCTGTGGTTGCTGCCACGGACTTGGGGTCACTGCCATTCAGGACTCAGGACACAGTTACACATGTGGGATCGGCTTGTGTTGAACAGGGTTAGTGGCACCACGTGTTGCCGGCCTTCCATATGGAAATATGCCTCACTGATCGAAGGGAGTCTGGTGCTGTGGTCGCTGCCACAGACTTGGGGTCACTGCCATTCAGGACTCAGGACACAGTTACACATGTGGGATCGGCTTGTGTTGAACAGGGTTAGTGGCACCATGTGTCGCCGGACTTCCATATGCAAATACGCCTCACTAATCGAAGGGAGTCTGCTGCTGTGGTTCTCTCACGGAGTTGGGGTCACTGCCATTCAGGACTCAGGACACAGTTCCACATGTGGGATCAGCTTGTGTTGAACAGGGTTAGTGGCACCACGTGTCGCCGGTCTTCCACAGTGTA
Source organism: Calotriton arnoldi (assembly GCA_963921515.1). Taxonomy (NCBI): domain Eukaryota; kingdom Metazoa; phylum Chordata; class Amphibia; order Caudata; family Salamandridae; genus Calotriton; species Calotriton arnoldi. The sequence goes on along the minus strand of CAWUFW010000366.1, from coordinate 3,118,045 downwards.
GGCCGGAGGCAGCGGTCAGCAAAGGCCCACAGCCACGTGACGTTGACTTGAGCTGCACAGATTGGGAGCATTTGATCATGTTAACCCATTATAGTCTCTTGCACAATTTGCATCGCTACTAATCTTGCATTGTGAACCGTGCTAACCCCAGTGTAGGCCGGAGGCAGCGGTCAGGATGGGCGCACAGCCACGTGGCGTTGAGTTGAGCTGCACAGTTAGTGGCACCTGAAGCACTCAGCGTGTGCGCACCCTGCGATGATACGTGGTCCCAGCGGGCCGCACTGGGAGCAATGTCTTTTGTCTAATGAATTCTGCCTTAATAAGGCCACGTGGCGATGACTTATGGTGCAGTGAGTTAGTGGTACCTTTGGCGCTCAGCGTGTATGCAGCCTGCGATCATGCGTGGTCCGGGCGGGGTGCAGTGGCAGCAATGTGTCTTGCCTACTGGACTGCGTGATCTGCAATCGCCACTACATCTGAATTGTGAGCCCTGCTGTCCGCAGTGTAGATTGAAGGCAGTAGTCTGTACAGACATAAGTCTGCGGTGCTGTGCCGCTGGGTTCGCAGGGGGCCTGTGTCGAGGAGGCCCGCGGTCATGGCGGCAGCCACGTGGCAGGGTGAGGGCCGCCGCTCTGGCAGACACTTTGGCCTTCCCACAAGTGAACCACGCCCAGAGCCCCAGCCTATTTATTCATACTCCATACTCAAGCTGGTGTGCCGTACGTTAGACCAGCCCACTCCGCTTACGCTTCCAGGGGGGACAACACATCTACATGACCGAGATCTTCCCCATTGCCTGAGGTAACATGGTTGCGTCCACTGTGCACAACACTACAAGTATCAGTAGTATATGTACACATGGAGAGGTTTGTGCTCTGCATAGTGAGGTCTGTCCAGCACATCACTGCTACACTTGGTAAAGTGTGCATTATTATTGATGGGTGACTTGCCTCCTTCACACATACTTGGTTCCCACATGTCCCAACATTCAGCTATTGTGCGGCTGAGGGGCCATGGCGTTTTGAGAAGGTCCGTTGTCCTGTTTTGCGCTGCCTCGGTGGTAGTAGGGGGGGTGGTCTGGGGGGGAGGTCCTGGTGGTGAGGTCCTGGTGGTGGTGGCGGTGGGTGTTGTGGCCTTGTTGGGTGTCGGAGTTGCATGATCAGTAGCTGTATCACGTGTTGGTCTTTAGATGTGGCTGTGAGTTGGGTCCAATTCAAGCTGTAGATAGTCCACCTCCTTACACCAGTTAAAGGCTGATGTTAATTTCTTACTGCTAACTCGGCTTATCGCCTGGTTTGTGGATCGCACTGCAGATTTGGCTGGTCGTTGAAAATATGGGGAAGTGGTGTTTTAGTTTTTTTTTCCACGGGAACGCCTACTTTGCATATCATTAGCGTTAGTTGTGGCTCTCATTTGTGGCGATTTTTTTGGCGGAAGGCATCGATGGAAAAGTGGTGAGATTTGCAGTTTCGACCAGGTTGAGAATGGGATGATAATTTAAAAACACAGAAAAAAAAGATAGGTTTAATGAACATTATAATTAGAAATTAGCATTTAAAAAACCTTTGAAATTCACTGAAAAAACCATAGGTTTCAGGCACGTTATAGTTAGAAATTAGCATTTGAAAAACCTTTGAAATTCACTGAAAAAACCATAGGTTTCAGGGAGGTTATAGTTAGAAATTAGCATTTAAAAAACCTTAGAAATTCACTGAAAAAACCATAGGTTTCAGGGACGTTATAGTTAGTTGGACATTTCACTCATACAAAACCATAGAAATTCCCCGTTATAGTTAGTTGAGCTAACTATAAGTCGCGCCCCGCAATGCACTGCTGATGACGTCACATATTACATCATTCATGACATGGTCAGTGACATCACTGATGACATCACTGATGACATCTCAAATGACATCACTGATGACATCACTGATGACATCATCCACGTGAAAATCTGATGCACCTCATCACACCCTAATATAACGCTTGATACACCCACTCTAAAATACAGAGTATCATTTTCGAAACCATCAACACACCAATACCAGTTAGTACATATCCACTCACTAATTCCTAGCTCTACACACACATCCACTCATTCACCCATACATACAGTCAGCCATCAATACTGCATTATCATATGCACTCACATATCTATACAGACACTCACACACCGCCTCTCATTCATAGAGTTACTCCCACACCTAGTCAGTCATGAAAATAATCAATCACACTTTCATTTACTCACCTGTACAGTTATACACACACCACCTCACTTATTTAAACATATACTAACACATACTTACACTCTAATACAATAAGTAATACAAGCACACACTGATTCATACAGCCACTCTCACAATCACTCACTCTCACATATAGTCATTTATACACTCCAATACTCACATATACTGCCTTTCACATATGCAGTTACTCACACATGTACCACTGATGCATCCATTCACTCAGCAACACACCCATACACACACTCACCCATCCATACAACTCTTCACATATGCACTCTTGAACCTATACACCCAGTGAATCACCCACTCACACATTTATGGACAGTTACACCCAACCCCACCTACCCACACAGACACTCAGGCACCCATAGAGACTCAAACAACTAATCAATAACCCATATAGATCCTCATTTAGGTACTCACCAACACATGGAACCGCTTACACACCAACTGACAAACTAAACTGTGTGAATGTCTGTATTAGTCACTAACACATGCATTCAGTAAGACACAATTAATCACTCACTTATACAGTCAGTCACACACCTACTAAATCATCCATCCTGACTCTTATACACCCATTGATTCTTCAATACACCTTCGCATATACATAAAACATATTTACATTTTATAGAAACACATAGTCACTGGATGATGTCATCAGTGATGTCATCAGTGATGTCATTTGAGATGTCATCAGTGATGTCATCAGTGATGTCACTGACCATGTCATGAATGATGTAATATGTGACGTCATCAGCAGTGCATTGCAGGGGCGCGAGTTATAGTTAGCTCAACTAACTATAACGGGGGAATTTCTATGGTTTTGTATGAGTGAAATGTCCAACTAACTATAATGTCCCTGAAACCTATGGTTTTTTCAGTGAATTTCTAAGGTTTTTTAAATGCTAATTTCTAACTATAATGTCCCTGAAACCTATGGTTTTTTCAGTGAATATATATATATATATATATATATATATATATATATATATATATATATATATATATATTATCTACTGGCGGTCGCCAGTAGATAGTTATAGTTACAACCTATTATCCATAGAAAATCCGCGACATTCTATTTGAAATAACTCTCTTGCCGGTTGAGGTATCTTCGCAAAATTTTCAAACTTTATGGCCCGCTCCGGTCCGCTCCTACCCTGAAAGTCTCGGGGGATTCGTCAAGCGGGGGCCGAGAAAAAGGGGGTCCCAAAACGCGTTTTCCCCATGCAATTTTCCATAGGAAACTTTAGACACGGCTACAGCCCGAACTGCTGAACGGAATTACACCAAATTTGGCAAAGAGGTAGTTCTTGTTTCAGAAAGAACCCTTTTGTTAAATGGTGTAAATCCGTTCAGTAGTTGCTGAGAAAATCAAAAGTAAAAAGATAGATATATCTATGGCCGAGTAGGGTCCGCGTACCCTCAGCGCACCCTGCGCGCACCGTCCCGATCACGAGCTGCATGTTAATTGGCTGTCAGCTGGCTGTCAACATTCCGATTCAGGAAATGTTGGCAGCCATTTTGTCCCTCAGTGCGCAAAGCGCACAAAGGGGGCAGGGTAGAAACACCCTGACCCCCTAGGTTTGCTCAGGGGGTCCCACAAGGACCCCCTGGGCAAAAAAAAAAATGTAAAAAAAAATCGGCAGGATGCGCTCAGGGTGCGCGAATCCTGCCGGAAAAAAAAAAATTGAAGCGCGGTCTTCCGCGCTTCGATTGGCATCTTGCCCCCGGGTGGCCCAAGTCCCGGGGGCATGGTGGGGGGATAAGTTTATGTGTGGGGGCCTCAAAGGGCCCCCAAGCCCCGGGGACCGCCACCCCCCGGGGCTTTATTGAAAAAATAGTGCGGGAGGGCTCTTCTGCCCTCCCGCAGCCCCGGGGACCGCCACCCCCGGGGCTTCTTTATTTTATTTGAATAAGGTGTGGGGGGGGGCTCCAGCCCCCCCACACGCCCCGGGGACCACCACCTCCCCGGGGCACTTATAAAATAAATGTGGGGGTCCATTACGGACCCCCAGAGCCCCGGGGACCACCACCTCCCCGGGGCTGTGCAATTTAAGGGAGGGGGCCGCGCGGCCCCCTCCTGGAGCCCTTGATGGCCCTGGGGACCGCCACCCCCAGGGCCGGCTCCTGCAGTGTCCCGGGGTGCCTACCCCGGGACACTGTAGTTTGCTATGGCAGGACGGAGCCTCGCGGCTCCCGTCCTGCCATAGCAAACTGCTTTGGATATTGAAGAGAGAGCAGGGAAACCTGCTCTCTCTTTCAATATCTAAAGCAAATTGCTTTTCCACACGGGGAGCTGCATGTCAGCAGCTCCCCATGTGGAAAAGCAATGCCGGCTCCCGAAGGACGCGGGGAGCCGGCGGGACCGTGGGGGCATTGGGGCTCCCCTCACGGTCTCCATTATTATGTATAGGCCCCGGGGATGGGGTCCCCGGGGAGAATATAAATTAGTGGTAGGAGCTATCAAAAATTTTACGGAGAAATAAGGAGTCGCGCACCCAGCGCGCCGCTCAGCGCGGCCCCTAGTGTGAACGCGTTGGGTGCGCGACTCCCAGCGCGGCCCCCTGGTGTAAACGCGTTGGGTGCGCGACTCCAAGGTAAACGCGTTGGGTGCGCGAATCCCCCAAATATTTTTTGAAAAACAGTAAATATACATGAAGTATATATGTTTATATCTTGGGTGGCTCTAAAAAGAGCCCTTGTGTTTATTGATAGATTATGGTACCTACAAGTAAGTACCGATGCAGAGTCTAAAGTTGATGAGAAAGATTCGGTTACCCTCATCTGTAAAATGAACACCGTCTCTCCTATAGATGCCATCTATATTAAAATGCAGATTGTTGTTGAAAATGGACCCCATCCTATAATCTCTGAGATAAGCAGAAACAGCTTTATTGACATGTTTCCTAGCTTTCTCAAACTGTGGACAAAAATGATTGGACCACTGCCATTTCTGTCTTTGGCATATGTTCGAATAGACAAAGACAGTTTGGGGGAAAAGTGACATGAATTCTGCAAAGGTGTCCTTCATAAGCATTTCCAGACCTACCCCAGTCAAAGTGCCTAGGTCATTGCCACCACAGTGCACAATTATGAGGTCAGGGTGTTGGAGATGCAAAAGGATTTAACCAATGGCATCAATTGGTGCCACTTTAATCCTCTCTGACCAATCCATTTAATGTCTACATTTGGCAAAGCTAAATCTTTGTCAATACCTCTGCTTTCAGCATACCTTTTGCATCAGAAAACATAGCTGTGTCCCACAATCCACACTGAAAGCATCTTGAAGGGATCAATGTAGGTAATAAAAAGATGTCTGTAGCTGAGGTAGGTAGGAGGGAATATGAAATCTATCTAAAATGGTGGACAACATGCTGTTTTTAAGAAAGTAGAGATTTGATTGGCTGTTTAAGAACACTCTACATTCTAATATAGGGTGCATTTTTCTTTGTTTAGAAAGCATGTTTTTTATTGGTTATAATGAAAAGTTTGCAAGGTACAGCAGAAAGGATTAGTGAATGCTTTGCAAAGCCAACCACACCTGCTGTTGTCATTTGCAACATTGTGGGGTGAACTTGTGACCTGGCAGCTAAGTTGAATGTTGCATGATCTGTTGCTATGGAAACTGATATTCAGAACAAGGGGGAAAGATGTCAGTTGAAAAGTATTATTCTCTATGACCAATGGAAATTCGTTTTACAATTTGAAAAACACTGGGAAGTCATGTGTATATGTATGAAAAATTTGAGGGAAAGTTTGCCTTTACTGGTTTTATATTGGAGAGTGTGCTTATCTACATTCTGTGCGAAAAAGAAAATCCTGACTGAGTGTGAGATTTTTAATTCAACAGATTTATTTAATAGGTGAGTTATATATTTTGGACGTTTATTTAAAAAAGATTTGATACTTTAATGAAACTGTGTTTTTTGAAATATATTATTAAATGTACTGATGTATAGTTTAATAATTTTTATTGAATTTGATGTTTGTTTAAAAAATAGTATGGGGCAGTTTTAGAAGCCTCTTGTGCCACTTTTGCGTCACTTTTAACATGGGAAAAGTGACGCAAATGTGGCGCAAGGGGCTTGTAAATTTGCCCCTTTGTATAGTAATATATATATTTTTAACTGTGTTGAAAGGAATAGTTGAATAATTATTTATTCTACTATCCTGTTGTCAAGTTTCTGTAGTATTAGAACTCAGTCACTGCTTATGGATTTGCAGAATAATTCAGGCATTCATACTACCAATGCTGTAGTGAAATATGTAGAATGTATGCAGTCACCTAACCTCTTCCAGAGTAGTGTGTCTCTTTTGCTAAAGCACAGGGAATAGTTTTGGTTCTCTAGAATCACACTGTGAGTATGTGTGCACTTCTGCAACCATTGTGACAGAAGCTTGTGATTACTTTATGTCTTTGCTGACACATAACTGCTTAAAAGTCTAACCTGTTGTCAAGTTGTAGTAGTAGTAGAACTCAGTCAGTGCTTATGGATCCGCAGAATTATTCAGGCATTCACATTAGCAGTGCTGTAGTGAAATGTGTAGAATGTATGTAGTCACCTAACTGCTTCCAGGCTAGTGAGTCTGTTCTGATAAATTTCAGAGAATAGTTTGGCTTGTGTAGAATCACACTGTGAGTATGTGTGCACTTGTGTAACCATTGTGACAGAAGCATGTGGTTACTTTATGTCTCTGCTAACACATAACTGTTTAAAAACCTATCCTATTGTCAAGTTGCACTAGTATTAGAACTCAGTCAGTGCTTATGGATCCGCAGAATTATTCAGGCATTCACACTAGCAATGCTGTAGTGAAATGTGTAGAATGTATGCAGTCTCCTAACCTCTTCCAGACTAGTGCGTCTCTTTTGCTAAAGCCCAGGGAATAGTTTTGGTTTTCTAGAATCACACTGTGAGTATGTGTGCACTTGTGAAACCATTGTGACAGAAGCTTGTGGTTACTTTATGTCTTTGCTGACACATAACTGCTTAAAAACCTAACCTGTTGTCAAGTTTTAGTAGTAGTAGAACTTAGTTACTGCTTATGGATTCGCACAATTAGTCAGGCATTCACATTAGCAGTGTTGTAGTGAAATGTGTAGAATGTATGTAGTCACCTAACTGCTTCCAGACTAGTGAGTCTTTGTATTTGCAATTCTCTAATCAGCCATCCAGCATCATGTTGTAATCCTTTTGCTGCGCCAAAACCAAACCACTTATACATTCACCCAGGCACTTTCCTTGTAGTACTCTAATCGTTCATTCAGTACCCAAGTACTCATTCAGTGACCCAGGCCTTAGCACATAGACTGCTTCAAACCCCTATCCACTATGCATGCAGTTCAATAACCAACTACACACTTGTCTTTCACACCTTCAAATCCCCAGTCAGTATCCATACACTCCAGCAAACATCCTGTCACTCTCCTTGCAGTCCTCTGTTGACTCATTCATCAACACCTACAAATTTATTCGCTGCGCTAAAACCCAACCACTTGTACATTCACCCAGGCACTCTCCTTGTAGTACTCTAATCGTTCATTCAGTACCCAAGTACTCATTCAGTGACTTAGGCCTTAGCACATACACTGCTTCAAACCCTTAATCACTATGCATGCAGTTCTCTAACCACCTACATACTTGTCTTTCACACCTTAAATTCCCCACTCACTAACCATACACTCCAGCAAACATCCTGTCACTCCCCTTGCAGTCCTCTGTTGACTCATTCAGCAACACCTAAAAATCCATTCGCTGCGCCAAAACCAAAACACTTATACATTCACCCAGGCACTTTCCTTGTAGTACTCTAATCGTTCAGTCTATACCCAAGTACTCATTCAGTGACCCAGGCCTTAGCACATAGACTGTTTCAAACCCCTATACACTATGCATGCAGTTCTCTAACCACCTACATACTTGTCTTTCACACCTTAAATTCCCCACTCACTAACCATACACTCCAGCAAACATCCTGTCACTCCCCTTGCAGTCCTCTGTTGACTCATTCAGCAACACCTAAAAATCCATTCGCTGCGCCAAAACCAAAAGAGTTATACATTCACCCAGGCACTCTCCTTGTAGTACTCTAATCGTTCAGTCTATACCCAAAGAACTCATTCAGTGACCCAGGCCTTAGCACATACACTGTTTCAAACCCCTATACACTATGCATGCGGTTCTCTAACCACCTACACACTTGTCTTTCACACCTTCAATTCCCCAGTCAGTATCCATACACTACAGCAAACATCCTGTCACTCCCCTTGCAGTCCTCTGTTGACTCATTCAGCAACACCTAAAAATCCATTCGCTGCGCCAAAACACAAACACTTATACATTCACCCAGGCACTCTCCTTGTACTACTATAATTGTTCAGTCTATACCCAAAGAACTCATTCAGTGACCCAGGCCTTAGCACATACACTGTTTCAAACCCCTATCCACTATGCATGCAGTTCTCTAACCACCTACACACTTGTCTTTCACACCTTCAATTCCCCAGTCAGTATCCATACACTCCAGCAAACATCCTGTCACTCCCCTTGCAGTCCTCTGTTGACTCATTCAGCAACACCTACAAATCCATTTGCTGCGCCAAAACCAAAACACTTATACATTCACCCAGGCACTCTCCTTGTAGTACTCTAATCGTTCAGTCTATACCCAAGTACTCATTCAGTGACCCAGGCCTTAGCACATAGACTGCTTCAAACCCCTATGCACTATGCATGCGGTTCTCTAACCACCTACACACTTGTCTTTCACACCTTCAAATTCCCCAGTCAGTATCCATACACTCCAGCAAACATCCTGTCACTCCCCTTGCAGTCCTCTGTTGACTCATTCAGCAACACCTACAAAGCCATTCGCTGCGCCAAAACCAAAACACTTATACATTCACCCAGGCACTCTCCTTGTAGTACTCTAATCGTTCAGTCTATACCCAAAGAACTCATTCAGTGACCCAGGCCTTAGCACATAGACTGCTTCAAACCCCTATGCACTATGCATGCGGTTCTCTAACCACCTACACACTTGTCTTTCACACCTTAAATTCCCCAGTCAGTATCCATACACTCCAGCAAACATCCTGTCACTACCCTTGCAGTCCTCTGTTGACTCATTCAGCAACACCTACAAATCCATTCGCTGCGCCAAAACCAAAACACTTATACATTCACCCAGGCACTTTCCTTGTAGTACTCTAATCGTTCAGTCTATACCCAAAGAACTCATTCAGTGACCCAGGCCTTAGCACATAGACTGCTTCAAACCCCTATGCACTATGCATGCGGTTCTCTAACCACCTACACACTTGTCTTTCACACCTTCAAATCCCCAGTCAGTATCCATAGACTCCAGCAAACATCCTGTCACTCCCCTTGCAGTCCTCTGTTGACTCATTCAGCAACACCTACAAAGCCATTCGCTGCGCCAAAACCAAAACACTTATACATTCACCCAGGCACTCTCTTTGTACTACTCTAATTGTTCAGTCTATACCCAAGTACTCATTCAGTGACCCAGGCCTTAGCACATACAGTGCTTCAAACCCCTATCCACTATGCATGCCGTTCTCTAACAACCTACACACATGTCTTTCACACCTTCAATTCCCCAGTCACTATCCATACACTACAGCAAACATCCTGTCACTACCCTTGCAGTCCTCTGTTGACTCATTCTGCAACACCTACAAATCCATTCGCTGCGCCAAAACCAAAACACTTATACATTAAGCCAGTCACTCTCCTTGCAGTACTCTAATCGTTCAGTCAGTACCCAAGTACTCATTCAGTGACCCAGGCCTTAGAACATAGACTGCTTCAAACCCCTATACACTATGCATGCAGTTCTCTAACCACCTACACACTTGTCTTTCACACCTTCAATTCCCCAGTCAGTATCCATACACTCCAGCAAACATCCTGTCACTCCCCTTGCAGTCCTCTGTTGACTCATTCAGCAACACCTACAAATCCATTCGCTGCGCCAAAACCAAAACACTTATACATTAAGCCAGTCACTCTCCTTGCAGTACTCTAATCGTTCAGTCAGTACCCAACTACTCATTCAGTGACCCAGGCCTTACCATATAGACTGTTTTAGACCCCTATCCACTATGCATGCGGTTCTCTAACCACCTACACACTTGTTTTTCACACCTTCAATTCCCCAGTCACTATCCATACACTCCAGAAGACATTCTGTCACTCCCCTTGCAGTCCTCTGTTGACTCATTCAGCAACACCTAGAAATCAATTCACAGCGCCAAAATGTAAACACTTATACATTCGGCCAGGCACTCTCCTTGCACTACTCTAATCGTTCAGTCAGTACCCAAGTACTCATTCAGTGACCCAGGCCTTAGCACATACACCGTTTCAAACCCCTATACACTATGCATGCAGTTCTCTAACCACCTACACACTTGTCTTTCACACCTTCAAATCCCCACTCACTATCCATACACTCCAGCAAACATCCTGTCACTCCCCTTGCAGTCCTCTGTTGACTCATTCAGCAACACCTACAAAGCCATTCGCTGCGCCAAAACCAAAACACTTATACATTCACCCAGGCACTCTTCTTGTAGTACTCTAATCGTTCATTCAGTACCCAAGTACTCATTCAGTGACCCAGGCCTTAGCACATAGATTGGTTCAAACCCTTAACCACTATGCATGCGGTTCTCTAACCACCTACACACTTGTCTTTCACACCTTCAAATCCCCACTCACTAACCATACACTACAGCAAACATCCTGTCACTACCCTCGCAGTCCTCTGTTGACTCATTCAGCAACACCTACAAAGCCATTCGCTGCGCCAAAACCAAAACACTTATACATTCACCCAGGCACTCTCTTTGTACTACTCTAATCGTTCAGTCAGTACCCAAGTACTCATTCAGTGACCTAGGCCTTAGCACATACACTGCTTGAAACCCCTACAATAAAACAATATCTTCACGACACAGACATACTTGCACCATGCTGTAAGTATGCCTGTGTCACTGTATGTCTGCAATTTGTGCAGCGCTGCAGAGGGAATCATGCAGTTGCAACATATTTATTTACTTACGTTGCATCCCTGTGCATCAGAAGTAGCACAGGACACTGCAGCTAAAGAGCTTACATTGTCACACTGCTATACATTCACAATGTACTATTAATGCATTCTTTCAGTCAATTAAGTTATAGATATACATTCAACCAACCTTTCACACATTAACATAGAAATATAGGGCATATTAGCAAGACCCACGTTAAAATTATCGCCGTTTTAGCGGCAGGAAACTGCCGCTAAAGCGGCGATATTGGGCTTGCTAATATGCGTTATAGAATTCCAATAGAAGCCCAGGTTAGATGTGCAGGACATCTAACCTGGGCTTCTATTGAATTCCCATAACGCATATTAGCAAGCCCATTATCGCCGTTTTAGCGGCAGTTTCCTGCCGCTAAAACGGCGATAATTTAACGTGGGTCTTGCTAATATGCCCCATAGTTCTTTCTTTAACCAGAGAAGTTAGTTCTGAAAATAACTTTTTTTTCTTCTTTTTTCTTTTATATTTTTTTGTATTTTTTGGACTATTTTTTTTTTTTTTGGTGTTTTTTCGGAAATAATAAACGAAAAAAAGGAAAAAAACAGGAAACCTCAGGAATTAAATGTCATTCCTGGAAAACACACAAAAAAAAAAAGAAGTCTAACAATGATGATTGCGCTGTGCAGCACAAACAGCTTCAACGGATTGTTCTCCATAAGAGATAAGTTTGTTGCACTTAACACAGTGCTGCTTTAAGTACGCAAATTCAGGACGTATGTCCAGTGATGTTGATGTTGTTGCTGTGCCAGATGTAGAAGGAACTGCACGTGGTTCATTCCTTGCAGCTCTCCGAGACTCCTCCCGAGCCAGGTTTAGTGGGTGAATGGTTTTCAAATGTTTGTACATAGAGGCAGTACCACAAGAATATTTCTTCTCGGCACTACCTCTAGACAACACCCTCTCACAGATCCGGCAGGTGACTTTTGTGGCATTCACCTTTTTTGGCCCTCCGGAAAAGTAAAAACTTCCACACCAGCGACACAGGCCTTTGTGGACGTGGATTTTCCTGCACAAATTCTTCTTCTGAAGAATGTTCTGAATTATCTTGTTGCTGTTGTGCAGAAGCCATCTTCTTATTTCAGAAATCCCAGTAGTTGTTGAATGTAGAGATGTGTCTCCAAAGAAGCTCAAAGAAGAATGATGGAAATGGGTGGGGTCCTTCAATAGTTACAATGGGAAATGTTATCAACCAATCAAAAGTTTTTTTTCAAGTCACATGGGATCCGCGTACCATGCGCACACGCAGCACGCACCCAACGCGAAGTTGCGAAATTGCATTTAAAAGTAAAATAACTTTATTACATGTAAAAATATATTATTTTTATGCATAAGTAAGATAATGTCTGGCCCTAATATGTGTATTAAAGACATATATATGTCATTTTAGAACATATAAAAATTCGCGGGAGTCGCGTACACAGCGCGTACAGCACGCATATGACGTCACGCGGGGCGCGTTTCCGCGCAAGCGCCGCGTAGTATAATGCGCATGTGTCACGAATGTGTAAACGTAGGAAGCGGGAACCGGTCGCATACTAATCGCGCACAACATGTAACATACGTATATCACGTAACTGTAAAACACGCACCCATAGCACACCCTACGCGGATCCTTCACGACTTTCAGAAAATGGCGGCTACAATTCGCGCACTGATCTTGTAAGGTACGCTGCCGGTGCGCGACTCCAAAAAAAAATTTATTAACAAATTAAAAAACAAAACAAAAAATATTTATGTTTCAATATTTTTGAAAACATTTTTTCGAAATTTATATTAAAAATATATAAATATTTAAAAAAAAAATATGTAAATTAAACAGATAAACATCTGTAGAAAATTAGTATAAAAAAATACATGTAACAAATATTACAATTAAATATTATCATTTAAAAAACCTTTGAAATTCACTGAAAAAACCATAGGTTTCAGGCACGTTATAGTTACAAATTAGCATTTAAAAAACCTTTGAAATTCACTGAAAAAACCATAGGTTTTAGGGACAGTTATAGTTAGAAATTAGCATTTAAAAAACCTTTGAAATTCACTGAAAAAACCATAGGTTTCAGGGACGTTATAGTTACAAATTAGCATTTAAAAAACCTTTGAAATTCACTGAAAAAACCATAGGTTTCAGGGACGTTATAGTTACAAATTAGCATTTAAAAAACCTTAGAAATTCACTGAAAAAACCATAGGTTTTAGGGACAGTTATAGTTAGTTGGACATTGCACTCGTACAAAACCCGTGAAATTCCCCGTTATAGTTAGTCCAGCTAACTATAACTCGCGCCCGCAATGCACTGCTGATGACGTCACATATTACATCACTCATGACATGGTCAGTGACATCACTGATGACATCACTGATGACATCTCAAATGACATCACTGATGACATCAACCACGTGATAATCTGATGCACCTCCTCACACCCTAATATAACCTTTGATACACCCACTCTAAATTACAGACTGCCATTCGCAAAACCATAGACACTCCAACACCAATAACTACATACCCACTCACTGATTGTTAGGTCTACGCACACACATCCACTCACTCACCCGTACAGTCACTCATACTTACGGTCACTCAGTACAGGACTATCATATGCACTCTTACTCCTATATAGACACTCAAACAACGCCACTCATCCATAGAGATACTCTCACACCTAGTCAGTCATGCAAATAATTAAACACACTGCCATTTACTCACCTATACAGTTATACACACACCAGCTCACTTAATCATACAAATAGTAGCACATTGTTACGCTCTTATACAATCACTGATACAAGCACACACTCATCCATACAGCCACTATCACAATCACTCACTCTCGCTTAGAGCTATTTATATACTCCAACACACATATATACTGCCTTTCACATATGTAGTTACTCACACATGTACCACTGGGACATACATTCACTCACTAACACACTCTTACACACACTTACCCACCCATACAGTCTATCACAGATGCACTCTTGAAACCATCCACCCAGTGAATCACCCACTCACACATCTATGCACAGAGTTGCACACACCCCTCCCACACAAACACTCAGGCACCCATACAGATACTCAGACAAGCATTCAATAACTCATATAGACACTCATGTAGCTATTCACAAACACATGCAGCCACTTACACAGCAACAGACAGACGGATACAGACATTCACCCAGTTTAGTCACTAACCCATGCATTCAGTAAGATACGTTAAATCACTCACTTATAGAGTCAGTCACGCACCTACTAAATCATCCATACAGACACTTACACACCCACTCATTCTTCAATACGTCTTTTCCTATATATATTAAAAATATTTAAACTTTACAGAAACACACAGTCACTGGATGATGTCATCAGTGATGTCATTTGAGATGTCATCAGTGATGTCATCAGTGATGTCACTGACCATGTCATGAGTGATGTAATATGTGACGTCATCAGCAGTGCATTGCGGGGCGCGAGTTATAGTTAGCTGGACTAACTATATTGGGGGAATTTCACGGGTTTTGTACGAGTGCAATGTCCAACTAACTATAACTGTCCCTAAAACCTATGGTTTTTTCAGTGAATTTCTAAGGTTTTTTAAATGCTAATTTGTAACTATAACGTCCCTGAAACCTATGGTTTTTTCAGTGAATATATATATATATATATATTCTTCCTTCCAACGTCTGTTTTAAATAACTAACAGACTCCAGCACGCTCAAGATTGCTTAAATGAGTGTTTATTCAAGCCACAAAAAGGTAGGTGACGCGTTTCGACCACCTCAGCGGTCTTTTTCGAACCTACGGTCGCTGCCATTTTTCCCTATTTTATACCAGTGCAATTTTAAAGTGACAGTGCATATTTACAATAAAGTTTCAACAAGAAACTAAAAGTGACAGTGCAACAATATATACTTATCAGGTAATCATAAATATCATTTACACTCGAGGTTCCCAATACAATGACATTGCTGTTGACACATTTAACCATCAAAGCCTCTGCAACAATATTGCTCGTTTTCTTGCAAATGTCAGATATTCTGAATGCAGATGCGAATTGCCACAATTACTCAACAATTGAAACTTTGCAAATACTCGTATAAGTTACGGCAAATATATATATAAATATAAATAAATATATATATATTACCTACTGGCAGTCGCCAGTAGGTAGTTATAGTTAGGACCTTGTTTCTATTCAAAAAGCGTTTTTTCTTTTGCCAATATCTTTGGCGCCGTTTTACGAATCTTCACGAAATTTTCAAAACTAATGGGGCATTCAGGTCAGCTCCTGTCTTGAAAGTTTCAGGATGATTCGTCAAGCGGGGGGCCGAGAAAAACGGGGGGTCCCAAAACGGGTTTTCTCCATGTTAATTTCCATAGGAATTTTTGGAACAGGCTACAGCCCGAACTCCTGAACGGAATTACACCAAATTTGGCAAAATCTAGCTCTTGGCTCAGAAAGCGACCTTTTTTAAATGGTGTAAATCCATTCAGTAGTTCCTGAGAAATCCAAAAAATAAAAATATCGATATCTGAGCACCGAGGAGGATTCGCGACTCCTCCCGAGCACGAGCTTAATTCTGATTGGCTGCCAACACTCCAAACCAGAATGTGTTGGCAGCCATCTTGTGACTCGGTAGGCGAGTCACAAGAAAAAGGGGAAAAAAAGTTAAAAATGAAGAAAAGGGGGCAGAGTAGAAACATCCTGACCCCCTAGGCCTGCCCGGGCCCAAAAAATGCATTTTTTTAAAAATTTCGGCCGGAGTCAGGCTGGGTGCGCGAATCCGGAAGGAAATAAAAAGAAAAAACGAAGTGCGGTCTCCCGCACTTTGTTTTCTTAAAGCCCCCGGGTGGGCCAGGTCCCGGGGGCAATATTTAATAATGGTTGGGGGACACGCGGGTGATCCTTATTCAAATGCGGGGGGCTTGCGGCCCCCCCGCAGCCCCAGGGACCACCACCTCCCTGGGGCTTTAATCATTAAGTGTGGAGGCATCGCGGCCCCCCCGCAGCCCCGGGGACCGCCACCTCCCCAGGGCTTTTCTTTTTAAATCAAAGGTGTAGCGGGGGCTCCTGCCCCACCACACTGCCCCGGGGACCACCACCTCCCCGGGGAATACTTTATGCTAATGCGGGGGTCCATTACGGACCCCCGGCCCCGGGAACCACCACCTCCTTGGGACAATGTGCACATTGGGAGGGGGCCACGCGGCCCCCTCCTGGAGCCCTAGATGGCCCTGGGGACTGCCACCCCCAGGGCCGGCTCCTGCAATGTCCCGGGGTCCCACCCTGCCATAGCAAACATGCGGCCCCCCTCTAAAATTTAAAATAAAGGCTGGCCAGGCCCTGGGGGATGGGGTGCCTGGGGCAAGAAGTGGCCTAGGGTAGAAGGGCCACGCGGCCCCCTTCCCGTAATTAAATAAAAAACTAGGCCAGGCCCGGTGGGATGGGGTCCCTGGGGCCAATAGTGGCCCAGGGAAGGGAGGCCACGCGGCCCCCCTTCTGTATTAATAATTTTAAAAAACGAGGCCATGCCTCGGGGGATTGGGTCCCCGGGGCCGAAATTGGCCTTGGGAGGGGGGCCGCGCGGCCCCCTTCCCATTTTTTTTCTTTTTTAAAAGGGCGCTCAAAATATTAAGAGAAGGGGGGCCACACAGCCCCCCTTCTAACAAAAAAAAGAAAAGCCGCATCTCCCCGGAGGCCCCGCCCCCTCCCTGTACCACTCTGCAAACGCGCCTCCTGGTGCGTTCTAAGTTGGGGGATTAAGTCCCCTTGAATCCTGAGGGTCCCTGGGGGCCAACTAGCCCACCAGGTACCTCCAGTAAGCCCCACACAGTGGGATTGCTGAGAGGTGGTCCGAGGCCACGCCCCTTTTTACACCACTCTGCAAACGCGCCTCTTGGCGCATTGCTGGTGGGGCGATGAGGTTCTCTTGTGTCCTGAGGACCTCAGGACTAAAGTGGACTTCATCCCCCGAGCAGCAGTGCGCCAGGAGCCGCATTTGCAGAGTGGTGTAAAAAGGGGGCGTGGCCTTTGAGCACTCTCAGCAAACCAGCTGTATGGGGCTTACTGGAGGTAACAGGAGGGCTAGTTGGCCACCAGGGACCCTCAGGAGGAAAGGGGACTTCATCCCCCAACCAAGAGCGCGCCAGGAGGCACGTTTGCAGAGTGGTGGAGAAAGGGGGCATGGCCTGTGTCCACCTCTCACCAATCCCACTGTGTGGGGCTTACTGGAGGTAAGAGGTAGGCTAGTTGGCCCCTAACCACCCCCAGCAGCGAAGGGGACTTCCATCCCCATCCAAGAGCGCACCAGGGAGCGCGTTTGCAGAGTGGTGGGCAAAGGGGGCGTGGCCTGCTATGAGAACTTAGCAATCCTGCTGTGTGGGACTTATTGGAGGTAGTAGTAGGGGTAGTTGGCCCACAAGGATATCCTTGGGGGCCAACTACCCCTCTTGTTACCTCCAGTAAGTCCCACACAGTGGGATTGCTAAGACGTCTTCAGAGGCCACGCCCCCTTTATCCACCACTTTGCAAACACGCCTCCTGGCAGACTACGGGATGGGGAATGAAGTCCACTTTACTCCTGAGGGACTTTGGGGGCTAAGAAGCCCTCCTGGTACCTCCTGTAAGTTCTATGCAGTGGAATTCCTGAGCGCTGGTCGGAGGCCCAGCACCCTTTCTCCACCACTCTACAAACGCGACTACTAGTTAAAGAAGCATTTGCAATGTAATAGGTTTCGCATTTGCGAGAGTTAGAGCTATTGGCGTTGTAAATGTAAAAGTGTTTTAATTATGTTTCTTGGAGTGGAGTGGATGTAGGTTGTGTGTAGTGAAATTATGTGGTATGTTGTGCAGTGAAATTATGTGGATAGAAAGTATGTGGTATTTAGTGTGTAGGAATTATGTAGAGTGGGATTATGTGTTATGGAGAGTAATTGTGTGGTATGATAGTCTGTGTTGTGGAGTTGTAACCTCAGATTTAGTCTTCCTCGTTTCCATAGAAATTAAACTATGAACTCAATGAGACAAAAAAAAGAAGGAACCACTGAGGAGCCCTTCTGGACCTAGTCAGAGGTATGGGCAGGGCCACTGGAAATATGTGACTGTTTGGATGCACCGACTTTTGCACAATTATACATTTACCGCATTTGCCACATAATCCATCATCTGCTGCATAATCTGCAGATTTGAACAAAAAAAACATTGTTTCTAGCTCAAACGGCTCAAACGTTACCAAAAATGCAGCGACAAGTGTTACAGCGTGGTGGAAGGCCCTGTGCAAACCTAGAATGGTCACCTGTTACTTATTGCTAAATGTGGGTATTAAATTGGTACTAAGTGTAAACCACTCTTGCTTCTTTCTGCGCCTCTCTTGCCTCTTTATGCATTTCTGTTGCTTCTTTCTGCAACCCTCATGCCTCTTTCACACCACTCTTCCCTCTTTCTGCACCCCTCTTCCCTCTTTCTGCACCTCTCCTGTTTCTTTCTGTTTCCCTCTTGCCTCCTTCTCCACCCCACTTCCCCATTACTACATCTCTGTTGCTTCTTTATGCACTTCTCTTACTTGTTTCTGCACCTCTCTTGCGTCTTTCTGCACCTCTGTTGCGTCTTTCTATACCTCTGTTGGTTCTTTCTGCACTTCTCTTGCTCTTTCTGCATCCCTCCTGCCTCTTTCTGTACCTCTCTTGCCTCTTTCTGCACTGCTCTTGCTTCTTTCTGCACCTCACTTGCCTCTTTCTGTACTTCTATTGCTTCTTTGTACACCTCTGGTGCTTCTTTCAGCAATTCTCTTGCCTCTTTCTGTACTTCTCTTCCTTCTTACCGCACCCCTCCTGCCTCTTTCTGTACCTCTCTTGCCTCTTTGTACACCTCTCCTACCTCTTTCTGCACCCCTCTTGCCTCTTTTTGCACCTCTGTTGGTACTTTCTGCACTGCTCTTGCTTCTTTCTGCACCTCACTTGCCTCTTTCTGCACTTCTCTTGGTTCTTTCTACACCTCTGTTGCTTCTTTCAGCAATTCTCTTGCCTCTTTCTACACTTCTCATGCTTGTTTCTGCACCCCTCCTGCCTCTTTCTGTACCTCTCTTGCCTCTTTGTGCACCTCTCCTACCTCTTTCTGCACTCCTCTTGCAGCACCTCTGTTGCTTCTTTCTGCACTTCTCTTCCTTCTTTCTGCACCCCTCCTGCCTCTTTCTGTACCTCTCTTGCCTCTTTCTGCACCTCTTCTACCTTTTTCTGTACCGCTCTTGCTTCTTTTTGCACCTCTGTTGGTAATTTCTGCACTGCTCTTCCTTCTTTCTGCACCCCCTCCTGCTTATTTCTGCACCTCTGTTGCCTCTTTGTGCACCTCTCTTGCCTCTTTCTGCACTTCACTTGCTTCTTTCTGCACCTCTCTTACCTGTTTTAGCACCTCTGTTGCTTCTTTCTGCACTTCTCTTGCCTCTTTCTGCACCTCTGACTTAGAGGTAGTTTTAATCCCCCTGCCCTATTATGTACTAGGGCCTTACAAGGGAGGTCATGCCAATTACAAGGGTACCCCAACCCATAGTGTACCCTAGTGTATGTAGGTGTTTTCACTGTATTCTAAGTGTCTTTCAGCATAGCACTGGCTCCAGGCCTGGTTAGTCAGAGTCAGTTACCCCCAGTACCAGTCAGCAAAAAGTTGGGGGCACAGTATGACTTTGCAACAAGGCCTCTTTCTGCACCTCTGTTGGTTCTTTCTGCATATCTCTTGCTTCTTTCTGCACCTTTCTTCGTCTTTGTGGACTTCTGTTCCCTTTTTCTGCATTTCTCTTGCTTCTTTCTGCGCTTTTCTTCCTTTTTCTGCACATGTCCTACCTCTGTAGGCATAGTTAGAAATTAGCATTTAAAAAACCTTTGAAATTCTCTGAAAAAACCATAGGTTTCAGGGACGTTATAGTTAGAAATTAGCATTTAAAAAACCTTTGAAATTCACTGAAAAAACCATAGGTTTCAGGGATGTTATAGTTAGAAATTAGCATTTAAAAAACCTTAGAAATTCACTGAAAAAACCACAGGTTTCAGGGACGTTATAGTTAGTTGGACATTTCACTCGTACAAAACCAGAGAAATTCGGCCGTTATAGTTAGTTGAGCTAACTATAACTCGCGCCCCCGCAATGCACTGCTGATGACGTCACATATTACATCATTCATGACATAGTCAGTGACATCACTGATGACATCTCAAATGACATCACTGATGACATCACTGATGACATCATCCATGTGATAATCTGATGCACCTCCTCATACCCTAATATAACCTTTGATACACCCACTCTAAAATACAGACTACCATTTTTGAAACCATAGACACACCAATACCAGTTACTACATACCCACTCACTGATTCCTAGGTCTACACACACATCCACTTATTCACCCATACAGTCACTCATACATGCAGTCGCTCATCAATACAGCACTATCATATGCACTCATACACCTATACAGACACTCACACATCGCCACTCATCCATAGAGTTACTCACACACCTAGTCAGTCATGCAAAGAATCAATCACACTCCCATTTACTCACCTATACAGCTATACACACACCACCTCACTTATTCATAGAGATACTAACACATACTTACTCTCTTATACAATCACTGATACAAGCACACACTCATCCATACAGCAACTCTCACAATCACTCACTCTCACATATAGTCATTTATATACTCCAACACTCACATATACTGCCTTTCACATATGTAGTTACTCACACATGTACCACTGAGACATCCATTCACTCACCAACACACCCATACACACACTCACCAACCCATACAGCCCTTCACAGATGCACTCTTGAACCCATACACCCAGTGAATCACCCACTCACACATCTATGCACAGAGTCACACACACCCCCACCCACCCACACAGACACTCTAGCACCCATACAGATACTCAGGCAACCAATCAATAACCCATATTGACACTCATGTAGATACTCACCAACCCATGCAGCCGCTTACACACCAACTGACAAACTGATACAGACATTCACACAGTTTAGTCACTAACCCATGCATTCAGTAAGACACATTTAATCACTCACTTATACAGTCAGTCACGCACCTACTAAATCATCCATTCAGACACTTATACACCCACTCATTCTTCAATACACCTTGGCATATATATATATAAAACATATTTAAACTTTACAGAAACACAGAGTCACTGGATGATGTCATCAGTGATGTCATTTGAGATGTCATCAGTGATGTCACTGACCATGTCATGAGTGATGTAATATGTGATGTCATCAGCAGTGCATTGCGGGGGCGCGAGTTATAGTTAGCTCAACTAACTATAACGGCCGAATTTCTCTGGTTTTGTACGAGTGAAATGTCCAACTAACTATAACGTCCCTGAAACCTGTGGTTTTTTCAGTGAATATATATATATATATATATCCAACAGAACGGTTTCCTTTTAATCAGCTTTTGTGGCGCTCATATGCGGTGCGTTACTCCTGCGGTTGAAACCAAAGCCGCTATTCATTCCACAACATCCTGGTTTCCCAGAAAAACGGGCCGCACTCCTCACAGGTCGTTTTGCAATTATTTTTATTTTCTTAGGCGTATTGCATCAATAAATCCTTTAGGCATTACAGACGATAGATCCTACGCGTTTCGGCATTTCAAATGCCTTGATCACGGTATTTGAAATGCCGAAACGCGTAGGATCTATCGTCTGTAATGCCTAAAGGATTTATTGATGCAATACGCCTAAGAAAATTTAAAAAATTGCAAAACGACCTGTGAGGATTGCAGCCTGTTTTTCTGGGAAACCAGGATGTTGTGGAATATATATATATATATATATATATATATATATATATATATATATATATATATATCGTCAAACTGCTGTTGTCCCCTGCTTAGAGACGCACTCAATGACCAAGCAGGACCCCATTTTGGACAACAGAGTCCGTTATTCAAACACAACCAGCATGCGTTTCCAAACTTCAATAAAAAAGCCCTATGCGTTTCGCGGCTCCTTGCCGCTTGTTCACGGTCTAGCACATGCGGTTCTGGCAGAGTTACGAGTGAGCCCAAATCCCCTCATTTAAATACCAAATTTCCGCCCCTGGTGGGCTTGCACCGGTGCATTCGTCTCAAGGTATTATGGGATTTGTAGTACTCACTCGCAAATATGATCTCCCTTCAGTGGGTTCTGCCATCCACATTATTCAGTGCATAATTATTTTACCCTCCAGTGGGTCTCTGAAAAGGCATCCGGTTTCAATGGCATTAAAACTTGTCATTCTGCTAACGCGCATTGAAACCGGATGCCTTTTCAGAGACCCACTGGAGGGTAAAATAATTATGCACTGAATAATGTGGATGGCAGAACCCACTGAAGGGAGATAATATTTGCGAGTGAGTACTACAAATCCCATAATACCTTGAGACGAATGCACCGGAGCAAGCCCACCATGGGGCGGCAATTTGGTATTTAAATGAGGGGATTTGGGCTCTCTCGTAACCCTGCCAGAACCGCATGTGCTAGCCCGTGAACAAGCGGCAAGGAGCCGCGAAACGCGTAGGGCTTTTTTATTGAAGTTTGGAAACGCATGCCGGTTGTGCTTGAATAAAGGACTCTGTTGTCAAAAATGGGGTCCTGCTTGGTCATTGAGTGAGTCTCTAAGCAGGGGACAACAGCGGTTTGACGATATATATATATATATATATATATATATTTTTTTTTTTTTTTAAATATATACACACACACACATATATATATGTATGTATATATATATATAAGAGACTCCAGCTCTTCTCCACAATTTATTTCGCAACTACAAGCCCGCCATAATGCGTTTCGGCCAAACAATTGGCCTTATTCACATATGCGCTGCGCCATGATTTTTTCATTTTTATGGAGCCCATGTGACAATCAGCATTGAGTAAAGACTTACATGGTTGGTCTTTTTTTGTCTTGTTTGTACAGCTTGGAAATAATGCACTTAATTTATATCATCATCAGCAGTAAAAATGAATATAAATAAAAATCGGACTAAATATATATGAAATATAAATGAGGCGTGCACAATGAAAATTGCAGTTGGAGTCAAAAACACAAAGAGGGCTTGGGATTCGAAATGGTTAATATCCGCATTTCATAGCAATGTATTCTTGTAAGTCGATTGTACTCCAAAACCAATATGAAAACCCATAGCAATCCGGGTCCAATTACAATTTGGATCCAACAGAGCATATGTACACACATAGTAGCTCCTGGTTAGCAAAATTGAGCCCAAGTGGGCAAACAATCCTTAGATTAATTGAATTGCATTGCTAAAACTCCCTAAATTCATTCCTATAGCATTAATATTCATTATAATCAAATTGAATACCAATTTCACATACATTTTCAACATATGCGTTTACCACCACATGATCAAGCCCAAATGTGCAACCCATATCACTGAATTTATTTATCATCGTGACCCCCACTTTAACTATAATCAGCAAAAACCAAACAGGTCCTGCTTTCCCCAACAATTTACATATATATCTATTATAATGATGTGTAGTACGCTGGTCAAGTTTTTGGAAGCAACTATTGTTTACACTCTTCTCCGAGGTACAATTCTAGGTTATTTTGCAGGAGTAAATACCTCCATGAGAATGATGTTACAGAACCTTAAATAGAGAAACAAAGAACAATGAAGAAGCTGAGCACAGATCTTGTATTTCCCAGAGAGAGAGAAGGTGAATATCATTGCTGAATGTCTATTACGTCGAGTTTTGATATTTTATATAGTGTTAACATATAGCCTTGTGGCCGTTTCTGGGCGCTTTAAAGCTCTGAAAACATGCAGAAGAGCCAAAGTAAAGCAGAATTCGGCTAGTGCCTGGAGGAGCATTATCTGTGAGGCAATGGTCTCGACCTATTTGCCCCTGAATCCTACAAGTGACCCCCGGATATCCCTGAAGGGACTAGAAAGGTCAACGTCTTCTTCATCAAATGTTGGCTGACTGCCTGGGATTACTAGGGACACATTATAATGAGGGTGGTCTTTGGTTTGAGGATCCTCTGAGTGCAAATGCCTGACCTGCGCACAGGGCCTTCAAGCAGTTGTTGACTGTAGTCGAGGCCAATTGGTGGAACTGGGCAGGGTCGACTAGGACAAAAAATAGGCTCGGGCTCTGAAATAAAAGTGGTCTCCATTAACGAACCAGAAAGCCAATAAAGTTGCCCGCATTTGCAAATCAGGCCAGTTTGAGCTTGTAAATAAAGACATGCTGTATGGGTATTTTGCAAGGTATGAGAGACTGCTTGCGTTTGTGTTTGCCACAGGGAATGCTCATGGTAATATCAGGGAAATCAGCAGTAAAAACAGGCCCACCTTGCCATAAAACCGGGCCACAAACTACTAAAAACCAGGCCCACACACTGATCTGTCAGACCAGCCCGTTGGGCACTGCCTGATCGCCCTATGCCCTAGTCCGACTCTGTAACTAGGCTTGTTTTAGACCAGAGCTGGGACATCATGGGAGGTTTTTTTCCTACATAGACCACATCTTTTCCTCCTATGCTGCAATTCCACCCGCTTTAAAAGAGGATGGTGATTATTGTACGATGGGGGGTGCAGATCATGGGCACTGGGGTTCATTTTTGGATCCAGGGAATTAATTTTCATTACAATTTGAGCGAGAGAGAGTAAGAGAACATAGGAAAACAGCGACAAACGGAGAAAGCAGGGATTTAAGCAAAAAATTTGCAAGAGTCAGATAAAAAGGAAGGAACCGTAAGGTGGCAGAACAAAGAGGCAAAGGGTGGAATCAAGTCAAGGTACTCAGCGTCAGCACTGCAGAGAGCGTCTAAGAAAATTTTTAGGACCTTGCGCTTGAAAAGAATACTCACTGAAATATAGAGGTGCGGGAGCCACTGAAAGTTCGAGCCAGGCTGAGAGAGATGCCTGGCTCTTGCTCAGCTCGAGGTCCTGTGGGAGCCTCAAGCCCAAAACAAGCGGAGTCTTCACGTTGCTTCTGCCAGCCGCCCACTGTGTAACGTCCTGCACCAAGAATGAAAGGCAAAGCATTAAACAGTGATTTAAACAGGAAAACGTTTCTAAGTTCATGTTTATGAACTATTGCTTTTAATAAACACTCCTCAATACAGTGTGATATAAACTGATGTACTAAGAGGAAATCCTACCACGTGTTGCTGAAATTCAGGGGCATATTAGCAAGAAGAGGCGATAATCATCGCTAACCCTGCTTAGCGTGATTTTTTTTATCGCCGGCTATCGCTGGAATATATCGCCACGCTAACGCTGTATTAGCAACGATTAGCGCTATGGCGATGAATATTCCAGCGATAGCGGGGAAATGGGCCAACATCGCTGAAAAACCAGCGATGTTGCATGGAGAAGGAGAACACCTTGCTGATACGACCCTGTGGTCGTATCAGCATAATCCACCCCCCATGTTAGGTATGGCTAACACCTGCTAATTGCAGGTGTTAAATAAATGGCGATGACCCGGTTAGCGCGACTTTTCACGTCGCTAACTGGGGCCATAGCCACCTTGCTAATAGGCGATAGGCCTGTTAGCGAGTGTTTCCCAGGTTTGTTCGTCGGGAACGCCCACTTTGCATGTCATTAGCGATAAATATCGCTGACATGCAAAGCGGTAAAAACGGGCGCTAATGCCCGCAAACTGTCGCTAACTGCTGTTAGAGACAGTTTGCTGATAGGGCGATATAAATATCGCCGCTTTAGCGGCAAAAAGTGCCGCTAAAGCGGCGATAGTGCCCTTGCTAATATGCCCCTCAGTCTTTTAACATTTTGAAGCAACTTTATCATAGTTTTATATGGCGTTTGGTGCATGATTTACAAGGCAAACATTTTCAGGGCTCCGCTCGTGCACGGGCTCTTAGACAGGGACGTCTTAAGGGTTTTGGGGGCCCTGGGCTAAACGCATTTTGGGGGCCCCTGTTTGGAACAGCTTTGAATTTATGATTCAATTTCAGCTCCAGGTCAGTGACAGTGCAAAGGCACACTTGTCCAAATTCTGAATGTGTTTACATCTAATATTACGGGATAATGACAGTATGATTTTAATATTGTAACACAGCAGCAGCTCACTAATATTACTGCAAATAATCTCTGTGATACTCTCCCATCTCTCATATAGGAGGTCCTGTTTTGATCTAAAAGAAACTTTTTATGGATGTTGCAGGAAACAAACATAACATTTCTCTACAAAATGTCTGTACTGGACTCTCACACATCACCCACATTAAAATATATTAAAGGAAAACGGTATTTAAAACAATCTGTTTAGGAATTATTAAATGTCACCAGGGTAAGATTCTCTGCAGAACAGAGCTGGCTCTTTCAAGGGGCCCTTGAAAGGCTGAAGTCCCGGGCCAGATCCCACTTTGCCCATGCCTTCAAACGCCTCAGCTCTTAGACCCCAGCCAGACCCTTGGCTCGGCCCTCTCTGTCAATTTGTTGGCTCTCCCACCTCTACTGAAAGAAAGCCACAATATGACCTCTGAAGTATGTAGTTGATACTTCTGCTCACTGAGAGGCCTGGTCTTCTTGGCACATGAGTAGGCCCCCTGTATGCTGATAAACAGGTAGGTTAGGGCCAAGCAAGGATGAGTGAGTGAGTGAAATTGTTCCGAACGTGCTTATATAGGTGATATTTGTACTTAAGCACAAATAGCATACATTCATGTCATGAGCTGAGGATTTCCGGGGGGGGGGGTATTTGGGGTGTTACACCTCACACTAAAAATGTATTCTGTAGTAAATAATTGGGTACAACTGCTTTCAGTCGGGGAATGTGAAGTGTCTGTCGGATTTCACCTGGGATTTTTCCATGTCCATCTTGACAAAAAATCACACAGGGGCAGATTTACGAGCCCCGTGCGCCACATTTGCGCCGCCGTTGCGTCACTTCTGTGACGCAGCGGCGGCGTAAAGCTAGCACCATGCTGGGGGGGATTTACAACGTGACGCATCTAGGGAGATGCGTCACATTGTAAAGCCCTGCGCCACATGAAACCTGTGTCAGGTTTCATGTGGGCGTTCTGGCGCAGGGGGGGGCGTTCCCTCGCAGGAACGCCTCGGAAAAGTGCCTGAGTGAAATCTACAAGATTTCACTCAGTCACTTTTCCGACGCCACTGCGTCAAAACCTTCGCCTGCTTGAAGCAGGCGTAAGGCGTGACGGACCATGTTGAGGATAGGCCAGGTTGGAACAGTGCTGGAGTTGCGTCGCACCCGTGACACAACTCCAGCACTGCGCCAACCTTACGCCGGCAGATGTGACACGCATCTGTTTATCCTTGCGCCATGATGCGCCGCATTGTAAATGCGATACCAAAGGGGATGATGGACGGAGCGCTTGAGCAAATCAAACACTCACCCCCAGTCAACTGATCTGGGTTTAATCCATCATCATTCTTAACTCACTCCACCACCCCAGTTCAGACATGGCCATATGCAAATCAGTCTGACCCTGTGCCTCATGGGAACAGTCCAGCCCGAACTGCCAAGCCATGTCTTCCCTGGACCGGAAACAAGCATCCTGGGACCGGTTTCTGGCTATTCAGCCGTCATCAGCCAGGCTAGCTTGAATCCAGTGGCAAAGTGAGCAAGGGACCCACGTCTGGGCATACCCTGCCAACTTAGGGTGAACAAAGCGATACCAAAGGGGATGATGGACGGAGCGCTTGAGCAAATCAAACACTCACCCCCAGTCAACTGATCTGGGTTTAATCCATCATCATTCTTTAGCTCACTCCACCACCCCAGTTCAGACATGGCCATATGCAAATCAGTCTGACCCTGTGCCTCATGGGAACAGTCCAGCCCGAACTGCCAAGCCATGTCTTCCCTGGACCGGAAACAAGCATCCTGGGACCGGTTTCTGGCTATTCAGCCGTCATCAGCCAGGCTAGCTTGAATCCAGTGGCAAAGTGAGCAAGGGACCCACGTCTGGGCCTACCCTGCCAACTTAGGGCGAACAAAGCGATACCAAAGGGGATGATGGACAGAGCGCTTGAGCAAATCAAACACTCACCCCCAGTCAACTGATCTGGGTTTAATCCATCATCATTCTTTAGCTCACTCCACCACCCCAGTTCAGACATGGCCATATGCAAATCAGTCTGACCCTGTGCCTCATGGGAACAGTCCAGCCCGAACTGCCAAGCCATGTCTTCCCTGGACCGGAAACAAGCATCCTGGGACCGGTTTCTGGCTATTCAGCCGTCATCAGCCGGGCTAGCTTGAATCCAGTGGCAAAGTGAGCAAGGGACCCACGTCTGGGCATACCCTGCCAACTTAGGGCGAACAAAGCGATACCAAAGGGGATGATGGACGGAGCGCTTGAGCAAATCAAACGCTCACCCCCAGTCAACTGATCTGGGTTTAATCCATCAACATTCTTTAGCTCACTCCACCACCCCAGTTCAGACATGGCCATATGCAAATCAGTCTGACCCTGTGCCTCATGGGAACAGTCCAGCCCGAACTACCAAGTCATGTCTTCCCTGGACCGGAAACAAGCATCCTGGGACCGGTTTCTGGCTATTCAGCCGTCATCAGCCAGGCTAGCTTGAATCCAGTGGCAAAGTGAGCAAGGGACCCACGTCTGGGCATACCCTGCCAACTTAGGGCGAACAAAGCGATACCAAAGAGGATGATGGACGGAGCGCTTAAGCAAATCAAACACTCACCCCCAGTCAACTGATCTGGGTTTAATCCATCATCATTCTTTAGCTCACTCCACCACCCCAGTTCAGACATGGCCATATGCAAATCAGTCTGACCCTGTGCCTCATGGGAACAGTCCAGCCCGAACTGCCAAGCCATGTCTTCCCTGGACCGGAAACAAGCATCCTGGGACCGGTTTCTGGCTATTCAGCCATCATCAGCCAGGCTAGCTTGAATCCAGTGGCAAAGTGAGCAAGGGACCCACGTCTGGGCATACCCTGCCAACTTAGGGCGAACAAAGCGATACCAAAGGGGATGATGGACGGAGCGCTTGAGCAAATCAAACACTCACCCCCAGTCAACTGATCTGGGTTTAATCCATCATCATTCTTTAGCTCACTCCACCACCCCAGTTCAGACATGGCCATAAGCAAATCAGTCTGACCCTGTGCCTCATGGGAACAGTCCAGCCCGAACTGCCAAGCCATGTCTTCCCTGGACCGGAAACAAGCATCCTGGGACCGGTTTCTGGCTATTCAGCCATCATCAGCCAGGCTAGCTTGAATCCAGTGGCAAAGTGAGCAAGGGACCCACGTCTGGGCATACCCTGCCAACTTAGGGCGAACAAAGCGATACCAAAGGGGATGATGGACGGAGCGCTTGAGCAAATCAAACACTCACACCCAGTCAACTGATCTGGGTTTAATCCATCATCATTCTTTAGCTCACTCCACCACCCCAGTTCAGACATGGCCATATGCAAATCAGTCTGACCCTGTGCCTCATGGGAACAGTCCAACCCGAACTGCCAAGCCATGTCTTCCCTGGACCGGAAACAAGCATCCTGGGACCGGTTTTTGGCTATTCAGCTGTCATCAGCCAGGCTAGCTTGAATCCAGTGGCAAAGTGAGCAAGGGACCCACGTCTGGGCATACCCTGCCAACTTAGGGCGAACAAAGCGATACCAAAGGGGATGATGGACGGAGCGCTTGAGCAAATCAAACACTCACCCCCTGTAGGAGAGTAGGATCTGCCTCTTATGTTGCCCCCACTTTTTTTCTGATGTTTACACTGGTTTCTGGCTATAGTCTGGCTGGGACCCTGCCAATCAGGTCCCCAGCCTCTCTGTTCTCTCTAAACGACTTGGAGTGCACTCTAGGTGCACTAGTGATTGGATACTGTGGTACCTTATGAGTCCCTAGTATATGGTACCTTAGGTACCAAGGGCATAGGTACTTCACAGGCCTACCAGGGGCTGAAGCATGTATTATGCCACCCCTGGGAAGCAGACTAAATCTGACACCACAGGCCTGCTACTGCAGCCTGGGTGAGGAGGTGCTAGCACCCCTCACTGAGATATAGGTTTCCTATATCTCCCCTGCACCCACATTTAAACCTATCAGTCACCCCTAAGGCAGGCCCTATCAATCCTGAGGGCAGGGTGCTTAGTTTCTATGTGAGAGGGTGCCTCTGCCTGAGCAGGGCCCCTCTGCAGCTCTCAGAGTCCATTCTCTGGGGCTGTGTGTGAACGCGGTCAAACCATATACTCTTAAGTGCATTATAACCTCGCAGTAAATGCTAACTTTGGAATGGCTGCATCAAAACATGTCGTGTTTGGTGTCAAACACTTTGGAATCATACCCCCACACCAGTAACTGGTGTAGGAGTATGATCCCACCCTTCTAGAGGGATAGACATGTACCTACTGTGGAAACGCGGTAGAATCCTGAAGAGCCCTGGCATCACAAGATGGATGCCACCAGTCACAGACACTGGGCTGCCCTCCTGCTGATGACCGAAACTCACAGTGGAGGAGGCCCAACAATAGGTATCCTGTCGCAGGGGGGTGTGACCACCTCCCAGACAGGGTTTAGTGTATTGGGGCTGGGTGGGTGCACTCCTAGAGTGCTTTGAAGTCCTGCACTGGGGGAGCAGAAGGCACCTCTGTGCATATGCCAGCTCAGGGGCTACCTGCCCCTGCTCTGGCGTGAAACTGGACAAAGGGAAGTGGGTGTAGCCACCTACTCCCCTGACCCTCCCATAGGTGGGGTCATAGAGCTAGTCCCTCCCTTCTTTTCAGTATAAGATGGGGAACCTGTGCATTGCACACTAGATATCCCTGGACGACGCTCTAAAGAAGAATCCCGGTCCTTCGACGTTCCACTACCTCTGGAAGACTGAAGAATCTCCCTTGGAGTCAAGGAGTGACTCCCCTGCTTGGCAGGCACCAAAAACTGCAACGAAAGTCACAAACTATGCCGCTCCCGCCTGAGCCCGAAGTCCCTGCAGCCCAGGAAGAGGATTTCCTGACTTCTCCAAGGCCATAGTGAGTCCCCAGCGAAGCTGAGGCAAATGGACCCCACGAGTGACGAGGAACCGCAGTCCCTGGGTACTGTGCACTATTTTCGAATGCAACCCCTTCACGACGTTCTACGAACCTGTGCTTTGGACCACGTGTGGTCCCAGCCTCGAGTAGAAATCCCTCCCAAGATCAGAGGCCTACCCCGTCCCGAGTGACCGTGGGCCCCTGTTGAGTGAATCCTCCCGAGGCATCTTTGCAATCCCTTGCCAGCCGGCTTGTGGGTCCCCTGAAGATTGTTCTACAAATCCAAAGGGCTCCCCTGGTTGCTCCAGGCCTGCCCTGACTTACCCTCACTGGGTGAGCCCCCCAGATCTTGCTGGTCTGCACCATTGACTTTTTGTCCTTTCCACGAGACTTGCTGTTACCAAGGCTTGTTGGCTCCAATCAGGTCGTCGACACCTCAGTAAGCTGCAGACGTCGTGGGACACGCCGAATCCAGCTCCTGGTTGTCATTGACACCACCTGGATCTCGTGGTCGAAGAGTCAAGACACCCATGAACGACCTGAATCTGTCGACGACGGTGGGCATTCATCTTCCTTGCCCCGGGTCACTGCCAAGTGACTTTGAACACTGTCCCCTCTGCTTTCAGGTCTTCCTTCTTCCGAATCCAGGCTTGGATTCCTCCGGACACTTCTCCTGTCGTCGCAAGCAGCAAGTCTTCAGTGGCTCCCATTGAAAACGACGCGGCGACCCGACACCAAAGGACACCTATGCACCCGGCTTCCCTGGGTGAGGTAACTCCAGCACTACGGTGCTCCTGTGGGTGTTGGCCCTAGAACTACTTACCCTGTAAGTGACTTGCTTGTAGCTACTCCCGAAGTGCCCTGAAACTCTTAATTTCCAAACGCGACTTGCCCCATTGAAGTCAACGGCGACCCGCGCCTGTGTTCACTCACTGCACGCATCCCCCGTGGGTCCTTTACTTACCTACCTTGGGTGGTTTCGTGAGGCCCCAGCACTTCTGAAGGCCCTAGGCCTTGCACCCTTTGCAAGTCGTTGTTCTTAAGTCTCTTTTTTAGTATATGGTCTGGTATGCCCCTAGGGCCCCAGCCATATTTGTGCTTAACTGATTGTGAAACGTTGATTTGTACATATGTTCCTGACTTCTAATCTCACAAGAGATTAGCAGGGAGTTGTTTAGTAATAAATACATATATATTTGATATATATACCTGTGTGGTGTCTTTTCATTTGGTGATTCAAGAGATTGTGTGGTAAAACAAGCTGCTTTACATTCCTCCGAGACTTAGCCTGAAGGCTGCTCTCCACAGCTACCACTAGGATAGCTTTCTTTAAAGGTTGTCTTAAACCTATCTACCATAAGAGTCGAATTGTACTGGTGCAAGGTGGCCACTTTAACTAGTGGACAGCATATACCAGGCCAACTTCTCACATTGGTGGCAGCGTGTGGGATTCCAGCTTGCTATTGTTTTACCAGAAAATCTCTATTTGAATTACTAACTGAAAACCACTATAGGTACTCAAGGTACATATAAAGTCAAGCTTAGTATCAATAAGTTCTACTGAACTTAGAGCTGTGTGCCAAGGGATAGCACACCCTTTCTACAGCTCAAGCTAGTATCAGTAGGCCACAAACTAGTGTAGGTAGTACAACACTGCACAACACTAGAATGTCCTTAAGGGTTGGACCCAGTGGATCCACTCAGCTTCAGTATAAGGACATGACTTTCTTTGACTTGAAGGCCATGTGTGCTGAAAGGCACCTGAAGATAGGACAGAGTCCCTCTACACTACACCTGATAGATCTGCTGACAGCAGATGATCTTAGATTAGCTCTAGGAGCTAATGGGTCTGAATCAGTGAGTGGGTCAATCACAGTGTCTGGGTCAGATGATGAACATCAGGTTGACCAAGACTCTGTGGTTGAAGGGCCAGGCCCCAAGGGGTCTGAACAGGACAGAGGAATTCTCCCTAAGAGACCTGACAGAGTGGGAGAGAGGCCTAGGTCCCTTTCTAGGGACTCTGACCACTACTATCACTCTGGCAGAGAAACTGTCCACCAGAGAGACTCCTACTTCCTAAGAAGAGAGAGTTCCTCTGACAGAATGTACAAACTGCTGCAGTATGAGGAAGCAAGATATGCCCTCAAAACCAAGCAGTTGGCATTAGATAAAGAAGCCTTTGAGCTCCAGAGAGCTTCTAGAAGAGAGGGGTTAGAACCCCCTGGTGGCAGCAACAGTGTCCCTAGAGGCAGAGAATATATTCCAGACCATAGGAACCTGAGCAAGGTTGTTCCTCCCTACCAGAGTGGGGATGACATCCATAAGTGGATAACTGCTATGGAAAGGGCCTGTAGAGTACAACAGGTCCCCCAAAAGCAGTGGGCAGCAATCTTGTGGCTCTCCTTTTCAGATAAAGGTAGATACAAGCTCCTCACTGTTAGAGAAGAGGATGCTGATGACTATGAAGTCCTGAAGAGTGCACTGATAGATGGGTTTGGCTTAACCACTGAACAGTACAGGTTGAAGTTCAGAGACACCCAGAAGGCACAGACTCAGGACTGGACTGACTTTGTAGATTGTGCAACCAAGGCTCTGGAGGGTTGGCTGGTTGGCAGTAGGGTTACTGATTTCAAGGGATTGTATAATCTAATGATGAGAGAACAGATCCTTAATAATTGCCAGAACCAGTTGTTGCATCAATACCTGGTGGACTCAGATCTGACCTCTCCCCAAGAATTGGGAAAGAAGGCAGACAAGTGGGTCAGAACCAGGGTGAGGCAGAAAACCCAGAACCAAGGGGGTGACACAAAGAAGCAGGATTCTAAGGGCTCTGAGAAAAGTGGGGATAAGTCAACAGACCAGACGTCTTCACAAGGGCCCCAAAAATCTGCATCTGGTGGGGAGTCACAATCCAACAAGGGAAAAGGCCAAAAGAAGCCCTGGTGCAAATTCTGTAAACAGAAAGGGCACTGGACTTCTGATTGTAACAAGTCCAAAGACCAAACCACCACCACTCCTGCCCCTAAGGCAACTGTTCCCCCTAGTTCAGCTACTGGTGGAGGTGGTACTCAAAAGAAGGGTGTAGTAGGGTTGACCCTGGGTTCTGAAGTAGACTCTGACCTAGTCAGAGTCCCCACTCAGGCAATGCTGATTTGTGATGGAGACATTGACATGTTCTTCCTGGTGAGCCCCAGTAATCTGGGCAAATACAAACAGCAGCCTGTAATAAATGGCAAACAGGCTTTGGCATTTAGGGACACAGGTGCTAGTGTCACCATGGTGGCAGAGGATCTTGTGGACCCTGGACAGATCATCCTGGGCGAAATGTACCAGGTGACCAATGCAAGCAATGTCAGGACCAACCATAGTCTGGCAGTTGTGAATTTCTCCTGGGGAGGGGTAACTGGCCTCAAGAAGGCTGTAGTCAGTGCAGACCTCCCTGTAGAATGTCTATTGGGCAATGATCTAGAAACTTCAGCCTGGTCTGAAGTAGAGTTATGGACTCATGCTGAGATGTTGGGCATCCCTGCAGAGGTATTTGCTGTGACCAGGTCACAGGCCAAAATGCATGACACTGAACCAGCTCTGGATCCTGAAACTATGGACCAGATGCTTCCCAAGAAGAGGAGCAGTAGGGTTAAGGCAGTGCCTTCCCTCTGTCTCAGATCACAGATTCACCTCTTGAGGGAGGAGGAGCAGATCCTGAAGAAGGAACTGCCCCAGAGGGACTTGAGCCTGATCAGGTTGAGTTCTTGGGGGCAGGGGGCCCTTCTAGGGAAGATCTGAGTAAGGAGCAACAGTGCTGCCCCTCTCTTGAACCCCTCAGACAGCAGGCTGCTGCTGAGGCTGCTGGGAGTGCTAGTGGGTCCCATAAAGTTTATTGGGATGAGGGACTCCTATATTCTGAGGGTAGAGATCCAGCCCCTGGAGCCACCAGGAGGTTGGTAATACCTCAGAAGTTTAGGGGTTCCTTTTGACCCTAGCACATGATATCCCTTTGGCAGGTCACTTGGGCCAAAACAAGACCTGGGACAGGCTTGTTCCACATTTTCATTGGCCACATATGTCAGAGGACACAAAGGAGTTTTGTCGCTCCTGTGTCACCTGCCAAGCCAGTGGCAAGGCAGGTGGCACAACAAAGGCCCCCTGATACCACTACCTGTGGTGGGGGTACCCTTTGAAAGGGTAGGGATTGACATTGTTGGTCCCCTTGACCCTCAAACTGCATCTGGGCACAGATTTATCCTGGTGGTAGTGGATCATGCCACCAGGTACCCAGAGGCAATTCCTCTGAGGACCACCACAGCCCCTGTGGTGGCAAGAGCCCTCATTGGAGTTTTCTCCAGAGTGGGTTTCCCAAAGGAGGTCATCTCTGACAGAGGTACCAACTTCATGTCAGGATATTTGAAAGCAATGTGGAAGGAGTGTGGTGTAACTTATAAGTTCACCACCCCTATCACCCACAATGCAATGGGTTGGTTGAACGCTTCAACAAAACCCTTAAGGGAATGATTAAAGGACTCCTAGAGAAGCTTAGGCGGAAATGGGACCTTCTTCTTCCCTGCCTGTTGTTTGCATACAGAGAGGTTCCACAGAAGGGGGTTGGTTACAGCCCATTTGAGCTTCTGTTTGGGCATCCTGTAAGAGGTCCATTGTGTTTGGTCAAAGAGGGCTGGGAGTTACCTCTCAAACCCCCCAAACAGGATGTGATGGACTATGTACTTGGTCTCCGCTCCAGGATGGCTGAATACATGAAAAAGGCAACCAAAAACCTGGAGGCCAGCCAAGAATTACAAAAAGCTTGGCATGACCAAAGGCTGTGCTGACTGTGTACCAGCCAGGACAGAAAGTGTGGGTGTTGGAGCCTGTGGCCCCAGCAGCCCTCCAAGACAAATGGAGTGGCCCCCATACAATAGTTGAGCAAAAGGGAGAAGTCACCTATCTGGTGAATCTTGGAACTCCCAGGAGCCCCCTGAGGGTGCTCCATGTCAACAAATTAAAACCATATGTTGACAGGGCTGACATGGGCTTGCTCATGGCAACTAATGAGGAACAGGAGGAGGAGAGTGACCCTCTCCCTGACCTGCTCTCACAGAACCCTGATGATGGGTCAGTAGATGGTGTTGCTTTGGCAAGCAGCCTCACTGACCATCAGCAAACTGAGTGCAGACAAGTTCTGCAGCAGTACAGACATATGTTTAGCCTGACCCCTAGTCAGACTACCTGGTGCACCCATGAGGTGGACACTGGAGACAGTCTGCCTATCAAGAGTAAAATCTACAGGCAACCTGACCATGTCAGGGACTGTATCAGGACTGAAGTCCAGAAAATGTTGGAGTTAGGTGTGATTGAGCCTTCAGATAGCCCCTGGGCTAGCCCAGTAGTCCTAGTACCCAAACCTCATACCTAGGGTGGTAAGAAAAATGAGGTTTTGTGTAGACTACAGAGGCCTCAATGCAGTCACCAGGACTGATGCCTATCCCATACCAAGGGCAGATGAGCTGATTGATACTTTGGCCTCAGCCAAGTATCTGAGTACATTTGACCTAACAGCTGGCTACTGGCAGATCAGGTTAGCTGATGATGCAAAAGCCAAAACAGCATTTTCGACCCCTGGTGGGCACTACCACTTTGTGGTGATGCCCTTTGGATTGAAAAATGCACCTGCCACTTTTCAGAGGTTGGTGAACAAAGTTCTGGCAGGGATGGAAACTTATTGCTCAGCTTATCTAGATGATATTGCCGTCTTCAGTTCCTCCTGGCAGGATCACCTGGTCCACCTCAGAAATGTTTTAGAGGCTCTGCAGAAAGCAGGCCTCACTATCAAGGCCACTAAGTGCCAGATAGGGCAGAGTCAGGTTGTGTACCTGGGCCACCTTGTGGTTGGAGGCCAGGTTCAGCCTTTACAGAGCAAAATCCAAACCATAATGGAATGGGTTGCTCCAACCACCCAGACACAGGTGAGAGAACTTCTTAGGCCTGACTGGGTACTATAGGAGGTTTGTGAAGGGATATGGATCTATAGTGACCCCCTTGAATGATCTGACCTCAAAGAAAATGCCAAAAAGGTTCAGTGGACAGCTAGCTGTCAGAAGGCATTTGAAGACCTAAAGCAGGCCATGTGCACTGCCCCCATCTTACAGAGTCCAGACTACACCAAAAAGTTCATTGTCCAAACAGATGCTTCTGAGCTGGGTGTGGGAAATGTACTGTCTCAACTGAATGATGAAGGTCAAGACCAGCCAGTAGCTTTCATTAGCAGAAGGCTGACCCCTAGAGAGAAACGTTGGTCAGCTATAGAGAGGGAGGCCTTTGCTGTGGTATGGGCCCTGAAGAAGCTGAGGCCATACTTGTTTGGCACTCACTTCATAGTTCAGACTGACCACAAGCCCCTCCTATGGCTTAAACAGATGAAAGGAGAAAACCCAAAACTTTTGAGGTGGTCCATTTCCCTACAGGGGATGGACTATACAGTGGAGCATAGACCTGGGACCCAACATGCCAATGCAGATGGACTCTCAAGGTATTTCCACTTAGAGCACGAAGACTCAACTGGTCAAGGTTAGTTTAGTGTCCCTGCGTTTGGGGGGTTGTGTAGGAGAGTAGGATCTGCCTCTTATGTTGCCCCCACTTTTTTCTGATGTTTACACTGGTTTCTGGCTATAGTCTGGCTGGGACCCTGCCAATCAGGGCCCCAGCCTCTCTGTTCTCTCTAAACGACTTGGAGTGCACTCTAGGTGCACTAGTGATTGGATACTGTGGTACCTTATGGGTCCCTAGTATATGGTACCTTAGGTACCAAGGGCATAGGTACTTCACAGGCCTACCAGGGGCTGAAGCATATATTATGCTAACCCTGGGAAGCAGACTAAATCTGACACCACAGGCCTGCTACTGCAGCCTGGGTGAGGAGGTGCTAGCACCCCTCACTGAGATATAGGTTTCCTATATCTCCCCTGCACCCACATTTAAACCTATCAGTCACCCCTAAGGCAGGCCCTATCAATCCGGAGGGCAGGGTCCTTAGTTTCTATGTGAGAGGGTGCCTCTGCCTGAGCAGGGCCCCTCTGCAGCTCTCAGAGTCCATTCTCTGGGGCTGTGTGTGAACGCGGTCAAACCATATACTCTTAAGTGCATTATAACCTCGCGGTAAATGCTAACTTTGGAATGGCTGCATCAAAACATGTCGTGTTTGGTGTCAAACACTTTGGAATCATACCCCCACACCAGTAACTGGTGTGGGAGTATGATCCCACCCTTCTAGAGGGATAGACATGTACCTACTGTGGAAACGCGGTAGAATCCTGAAGAGCCCTGGCATCACAAGATGGATGCCACCAGTCACAGACACTGGGCTGCCCTCCTGCTGATGACCGAAACTCACAGTGGAGGAGGCCCAACAATAGGTATCCTGTCGCAGGGGGGTGTGATCACCTCCCAGACAGGGTTTAGTGTATTGGGGCTGGGTGGGTGCACTCCTAGAGTGCTTTGAAGTCCTGCACTGGGGGAGCAGAAGGCTCCTCTGTGCATATGCCAGTTCAAACCAGCTCAGGGGCTACCTGCCCCTGCTCTGGCGCGAAACTGGACAAAGGGAAGTGGGTGTAGCCACCTACTCCCCTGACCCTCCCATAGGTGGGGTCATAGAGCTAGTCCCTCCCTTCTTTTCAGTATAAGATGGGGAACCTGTGCATTGCACACTAGATATCCCTGGACGACGCTCTAAAGAAGAATCCCGGTCCTTCGACATTCCACTACCTCTGGAAGACTGAAGAATCTCCCTTGGAGTCAAGGAGTGACTCCCCTGCTTGGCAGGCACCAAAAACTGCAACGACGGTCGCAAACTACACTGCTCGCGCTGGAGCCCGAAGTCCCTGCAGCCCAGGAAGAGGATTTCCTGACTTCTCCAAGGCCATCGTGAGTCCCCAGTGAAGCTGAGGCAAGTGGACCCCACGAGTGACGAGGAA
Organism: Calotriton arnoldi; assembly: GCA_963921515.1. Lineage (NCBI taxonomy): Eukaryota > Metazoa > Chordata > Amphibia > Caudata > Salamandridae > Calotriton > Calotriton arnoldi. The sequence goes on along the minus strand of CAWUFW010000366.1, from coordinate 3,078,664 downwards.
CCGCAGTCCCTGGGTACTGTGCACTCTTTTCGAGTGCAACCCCTTCACGACGTTCTACGAACCTGTGCTTTGGACCACGTGTGGTCCCAGCCTCGAGCAGAGATCCCTCCCAAGATCAGAGGCCTAGCCCATCCCGAGTGACCGTGGGCCCCTGTTGAGTGAATCCTCCTGAGGCGTCTTTGCGATCCCTTGCCAGCCACCTTGTGGGTCCCCTGAAGACTTTTCTACAAATCCAAAGGACTCCCCTAGTTGCTCCAGGCCTGCCCTGACTTACCCTCGCTGGGTGAGTCCCCCAGACCTTGCTGGTCTGCACCATTGACTTTTTGTCTTTTCCACAAGACTTGCTGTTACCAAGGCTTGTTGGCTTCAATCGGGTCGCCGACAACTCAGTAAGCTGCAGACGTCGTGGGATATGCCGAATCCAGCTCCTGGTTGTCATCGACGCCGCCTGGACCTCGTGGTCGAAGAGTCAAGACACCCATGAACGACCTGAATCTGTCGACGACGGTGGGCATTCATCTTCCTTGCCCCGGGTCACTGCCAAGTGACTTTGAACACTGTCCCCTCTGCTTTCAGGTCTTCCTTCTTCCGAATCCAGGCTTGGATTCCTCCGGACACTTCTCCTGTCGTCGCAAGCAGCAAGTCTTCAGTGGCTCCCATTGAAAACGACGCGGCGACCCGACACCAAAGGACACCTATGCACCCGGCTTCCCTGGGTGAGGTAACTCCAGCACTACGGTGCTCCTGTGGGTGTTGGCCCTAGAACTACTTACCCTGTAAGTGACTTGCTTGTAGATACTCCCGAAGTGCCCTGAAACTCTTAATTTCCAACCGCGACTTGCCCCATTGAAGTCAACGGCGACCCGCGCCTGTGTTCACTCACTGCACGCGTCCCCCGTGGGTCCTTTAGTTACCTACCTTGGGTGGTTTCGTGAGGCCCCAGCACTTCTGAAGGCCCTAGGCCTTGTCCCTTTGCAAGTCGTTGTTCTTAAGTCTCTTTTTTAGTATATGGGCTGGTACGCCCCTAGGGCCCCAGCCATATTTGTGCTTAACTGATTGTGAAACGTTGATTTGTACATATGTTCCTGACTTCTAATCTCACAAGAGATTAGCAGGGAGTTGTTTAGTAATAAATACATATATATTTGATATATATACCTGTGTGGTGTCTTTTCATTTGGTGATTCAAGAGATTGTGTGGTAAAACAAGCTGCTTTACATTCCTCCGAGACTTAGCCTGAAGGCTGCTCTCCACAGCTACCACTAGGATAGCTTTCTTTAAAGGTTGTCTTAAACCTACCTACCATAAGAGTCGAATTGTACTGGTGCAAGGTGTCCACTTTAACTAGTGGACAGCATATACCAGGCCAACTTCTCACACCCCCAGTCAACTGATCTGGGTTTAATCCATCATCATTCTTTAGCTCACTCCACCACTCCAGTTCAGACATGGCCATATGCAAATCAGTCTGACCCTGTGCCTCATGGGAACAGTCCAGCCCAAACTGCCAAGCCATGTCTTCCCTGGACCGAAAACAAGCATCCTGGGACCGGTTTCTGGCTAGTCAGCCGTCATCAGCCAGGCTAGCTTGAATCCAGTGGCAAAGTGAGCAAGTGACCCACGTCTGAGCATACCCTGCCAACTTAGGGCGAACAAAGCGATACCAAAGGGGATGATGGACGGAGCGCTTGAGCAAATCAAACACTCACCCCAGTCAACTGATCTGGGTTTAATCCATCATCATTCTTTAGCTCACTCCACCACCCCAGTTCAGACATGGCCATATGCAAATAGGTCTGACACTGTGCCTCATGGGAACAGTCCAGCCCGAACTGCCAAGCCATGTCTTCCCTGGACCGGAAACAAGCATCCTGGGACCGGTTTCTGGCTATTTAGCCGTCATCAGCCAGGCTAGCTTGAATCCAGTGGCAAAGTGAGCAAGGGACCCACGTCTGGGCATACCCTGCCAACTTAGGGCGAACAAAGCGATACCAAAGGGAATGATGGACGGAGCGCTTGAGCAAATCAAACACTAACCCCCAGTCAACTGATCTGGGTTTAATCCATCATCATTCTTTAGCTCACTCCACCACCCCAGTTCAGACATGGCCATATGCAAATCAGTCTGACCCTGTGCCTCATGGGAACAGTCCAGCCCGAACTGCCAAGCCATGTCTTCCCTGGACCGGAAACAAGCATCCTGGGACCGGTTTCTGGCTATTCAGCCGTCATCAGCCAGGCTATACCAAAGGGGATGATGGACGGAGCGCTTGAGCAAATCAAACACTCACCCCCAGTCAACTGATCTGGGTTTAATCCATCATCATTCTTTAGCTCACTCCACCACCCCAGTTCAGACATGGCCATATGCAAATCAGTCTGACCCTGTGCCTCATGGGAACAGTCCAGCCCGAACTGCCAAGCCATGTCTTCCCTGGACCGGAAACAAGCATCCTGGGACCGGTTTCTGGCTATTCAGCCGTCATCAGCCAGGCTAGCTTGAATCCAGTGGCAAAGTGAGCAAGGGACCCACGTCTGGGCATACCCTGCCAACTTAGGGCAAACAAAGCGATACCAAAGGGGATGATGGACGGAGCGCTTGAGCAAATCAAACACTCACCCCCAGTTAACTGATCTGGGTTTAATCCATCATCATTCTTTAGCACACTCCACCACCCCAGTTCAGACATGGCCATATGCAAATCAGTCTGACCCTGTGCCTCATGGGAACAGTCCAGCCCGAACTGCCAAGCCATGTCTTCCCTGGACCGGAAACAAGCAACCTGGGACCGGTTTCTGGCTATTCAGCCGTCATCAGCCATGCTAGCTTGAATCCAGTGGCAAAGTGAGCAAGGGACCCACGTCTGGGCATACCCTGCCAACTTAGGGCGAACAAAGCGATACCAAAGGGGTTGATGGACGGAGCGCTTGAGCAAATCAAACACTCACCCCCAGTCAACTGCTCTGGGTTTAATCCATCATCATTCTTTAGCTCACTCCACCACCCCAGTTCAGACATGGCGCATCTGTGGTGGCGCAAGGGTTAACTTGCGTCACGCATATTTCCTGGCGCATCCCTGCTGATTTGCAGGGATGCGCCAGGAAACGTAAATCTGCCCCACACACTCTCACTCTCATCTGTTTTGAAGGCCTTTAAAAATGTTGATTAGATGGAAAAAAATATTGCATTTTAAGTGCCCTTAACAATCCGCACTCCTCTCTCTTTCTACTGCCCCTTAAGCCCCCCTCATGTCCTGCTTCTCATATTATGCGTTTTTTACACGATGACCCAGCGTGATTGTCGGGAAAATCTGAAGCGCGCACCCCCCAATCATACTGACCAAGCTACGCTCTTGCATGTCATCGCACTATTTTGAGATTGATGGTTGCTAAGGACAACGTTAAATGTCAAATCGTTTTTTTAAATTAGTGTTTGCAGACAAGAGGCGCGTCGAGGTGAATTGTCTCATATTGAAATGTAATTTTACAACAGGTCAGTTCAAAAGGAATGTCATTAGCCAGCGAGTTCAGCGGCCACAAGTGCCAGCTATCGGGAAGGGGGGCTTGGGGGAGATACCGACCAGCAAGGGGCTCGCTTCAAAGGCGGCCCTCCAGAGCCACAGTCAACCGTAATCAAAGAAGAACATCTTTCTTACATTACAGGCAGATAATAATCCGGGAGGGGTGGGCGAGCCCCTCCCAGCACGAACCTCAACAAATATGCACTGGGAGGGAGGGGGGTGCTGGGTGGAGATGTATTTCTTAATTGAATTTCCTTCGCTTTGCCGCGCGGTTGCAAGAAACTCGCCGTGGGTCTGGATTCCATTAAAAGGACAGCTTTGCAAAGCGCAGGCCGGACGCGCCCAAACTTCCGCCGGAGCTTTCATTGCTCAGAAGATTATTTACCTTTACAGTTTCAGCTCCAATTCGTTTAGTGGAAAGAATAAGAGTTGGATTCGAGAGGATATCTTAAGCTTCTGCAATAATTCGTCTTTATTAAGGTTATTAGACGGGAGCACCTGCAGAGCAGACAAAGGTCCCGATAACAAGTAAACGGGCAATTTATTGCACCTGCTAAAAAACTATACCATGGGGTTCATTATTTATGGGGTGCACCTATTGCAAGTTATTGGGGAATAACAAGCGGATTTTGGTTTTTAATGCACCAAAATCCGCATGGTACGGTAAATACCGTACACATTTCCCCTGTTACATTTCAGCAGGCTTGACCTGTCGAAATTTAACGAATGTTGGGTAATTTAATGCTTCTGATAAAACCAAACTCATAAATCCGTCTTACGCACCAGACGGAATTAACCGCCCAACTTGTAATTAGGGCCAAAGTACATTAACATTTTCAAATTAAGTGAGGCCTAGGGAAACAGGCTGAAATGAAAGGAGTTTTCAAGTAAAGTAAGCAAGCCTGAATTATGGGAGGGCAATGTCCCATGCATGGCTCAGAGAAGCGTGCACTCCGACCATGACTTGAGGGTGATGGAGTGGAAGATTCGTACCCTACGGGTGGTATTCTTTTAGGGGCATATTCACAAGGACCTACCGCCGATTTATCTCCACCTTAACGCATCAAACGTGGAGATAGATTTAACACCCCATTCACAAGCGGGTGCAAACTGCAGACATCGCCAGTATTCCCGAGATAACTGCCCCAAAATTTATCTCCATGGTGGACACCACCAACTAACCCTAATGAGATGCAGAGTAGGCGTTCCCGTGCAAAAACACACGAAAAAACCACAACACCACTTTCACAACAAACTGCCAGATCTGCGATGCGAACCAAAAACAGGCGATAAGCCGCGGTAGCACCAGTGATTTAACACCTGCCTTTTGCTGGTGTTAAGCAGGACGACTACCTGCAGCATGAAAGGGAGCCCAGCCAAGAGCCACACCTGAAGACCCACAGATGCCATGGAGACAATGATCATGCAGCTCGGATACCCATGAGGGCCACACCACCCACCACCACCACCACCCCCAGCCCCCCCCCCCCGGACATACACATACCGTGCACGACACAAGAGCCACAAAAAGCGCATGATGACGCACATTGTCAAAAAATAACACACATGTGTGGCCAGAAGAACGAGAAACAGTCACACAGCACTGAAGTAACAACCAAAAACTTTATTGAAATACAACACAAAACACCAATGCGGAAGACTCCTGTCGGGTCCGTCCGGGACAATCTCGATGTCACAGCCTGGAAAATAAAGCACAAAATCAGAACGTGTGCCATGCGCACATCAAAGGAGCGAGACACAGAGAAACAGAGAATGAAAGAAAGGCAGAGAGAGAAAGAGAGAGAAGGAAAGGAAGGGAGAGAGAGAGAGAGAGTGATAGAGGGAAGGAAAGGAAGGGAGAGAGAGAGTGAGAGAGAGAGAGGGAAGGAAAGGAGAGAGAGAGAAGGAAAGGAAGGGAGAGAGAGAGAGAGAGAGAGGGAAGGAAAGGAGAGAGAGAGAAGGAAAGGAAGGGAGAGAGAGAGAGTGAGAGAGAGAGGGAAGGAAGGGAGAGAGAGACACCGCCGCCCCTGCGCACCCAGGCCCCACTGTTCACCTGCTGCCACTGGTGTGTCTCCAACCACGTGCCGGGATACACTGCAAGCCACCAGGTCTGCAATCTGTAATCAAGGCCAGAGTCAATCATGGCAGAGTCCATCAAACAGCACACGGCAACAACGCCTGTCCGTCCCTGCGCACGCATGCAGCCGCACCCTACCCCCTCCCGCCGGCCAGCGCTGGCTGTCCGCACTTGCACACCCCGGGCCCACTGCTCACCTGCCGCCAACGGTGTGTCCACCAGTGGGCACACCACGTGCCCGTGCAAGCTCCAGGCCCCGGTCCCGCCACCATGGCATGGTCCACATCATGCGGACCCGCCCCGCGGCCCAGCAGGTCCCACACATGACGCTGAGTCCTGAGGCATCAATGGCAGAGACCACATCAGTGCACACGTCATCATCGCAGGCTGCACACCCCCTCAGCTATTTCGGTGCCACTAACCCTGTGCAACCCCAGTCAGCGCCACGTGGTGGTAGGCCCGTGACGGGCGCAAGGCTTCGGGTGCCACTAACCCTGTGCAACCCCAGTCAGCGCCACGTGGTGGTAGGCCCGTGACGGGCGCAAGGCTTCGGGTGCCACTAACCCTGTGTAACCCCAGTCAGCGCCACGTGGTGGTAGGCCCGTGACGGGCGCAAGGCTTTGGGTGCGACCACCCCTGTGCGCAACAACTCATGGGCCCTTTATGATTGAGAACCGTGGAGCGTCCGTCATCCAGTCACCACCGGCAGTGGGGAATGTGACGTTGTCGGCCCTTTATATTGGCGGGGTCACATGGCCTGTGACGCCTGTGCCGGATGGGTGTGGTGTGTGTGCAAACCTGCCCTCAGGGAGTGGCCGTGACATGCTGACAACTAGACCAGTGACCTGCATACCACCAGCGTGTACGCCTGCGACATGTAGCTATGTGGGCCCCCCTCGGAGCGTAAGCGGAGTGGTCTGGCCTGGCGTATGCCGGACCAGCGCAGGGCTTGCAACAATGACTCGGGGGCTCTGGGCGTGGTTCAGTCCATGTCCGGACAAGGAAGTGACTAATGCGTGTGTCCCTGTTGTAGTGTCCACGGCACCCGGAACACAATAGGCAATGTAGCACACTGTGACTGGCATCCCACTAGATGAGCATCATTGACGTAAGGGAAATCACTGTCCCTACATTCATCCACACATTCACACATGAATGATGAAAGACATGACACAGCAGTGCATTTCTGGATGTTTATTGCACATCCAGTGGAGTTTTGGGCCATGCCAAGCACACTACACAATATGGGCCCGTGGAGGGCCAGCCAGAGTCCATCTGGGATGACAAGTACTGCGGAAGAGGAAGGGTACAGTCCGCAGTCTGGTCGCCGTGTCATTGGTCATCAAACAGGATATGGCAGTCCATGTCGCGGTCCAAGGTGAGTGCAGCGGAGTGTATCTGGGGTCAGTGGAAGGTCATGGGGCCATGTGCGGCACCAAGCAGAAACAGGCAAGGTGGCGGAAATGAATGCTTGTGCCTCCTTCTGATCTCAATACCATCCACGTCCTCGGATGTGTGCTCTGCCCCACCTGTGGGTGTTGCAGTACCGGCTGCGGCACTGTGTGCCACTGACACATCAGGGGCCGGAGGAGGATTGTCGGCCGCACTGTGTGGCAGTGACACATCAGGTGCCGGAGTGGATACGCCTGCCGCACTGGGAGGCACTGACACACCAGGGGGCGGAGATGTGGATGGTGTGGGGGCAGCAGCATTCATCATCGCCACGCCTTGTGGCAGCAATGCCATGATGAGTAACCCTGGGCGTAGTTCACGTAGTAGCGCTACGCGTAGCTACGCAAAGTGCACTTCGCACTACGCACGCTACGCGTAGCTACGCGAACTGCGTAGTGCGGTAGGGAAATACTGTTCGCACTGATTGCACAGTGCCGGATGCTTGTCCGCACTGTGCAATCATTGCAAACGGCATCTTGCACAGTGCAAGCGGTCGTTTTCTGCAGCTCGAGTAGATTTGTACTCGAGCGGCAGCTTTCTCAACGCGGACTGGTAGTTTCTCATCGCGAGTGGTCGCGAGCATACGCGACCACTCGCAATGAGAAACCTGACCTCCCCGCGTTGAGAATCTCGCCGGGAGGTTTATTTTCCTCGCTTGCGATCGATAACTTGATGTTGCTGATCGCGAATGAGGAAAAAGTCTCGCCGGGATGTTGATTTTGCTCGCTCGCGGTCGCCAACTTGACGTTGAGGATCGCGAGCAAGCAAAAAATGCCCGCAACGCGTTTTTGCACTATGCTACGTGCAATTCGCGTAGTGCGTAGTAGCGCAAACTCCGCGAGCGTAGCATAGTTTTCCGCCCAGGCCTAATGATGAGGATCTGCAGGGCATGGTAGATCCCAGCTACATTTCGCTGATGTGCAGCGGTGGCTGCCATCCTTTCCGCCTCCATCTGCACCATGTCCTCCATGAGCCTCCGCATGTGTGCCAGCTCACGGCTGGGATCTCTGGAGCCACTCTGAGCGGACAGGTGTTCTTGTCTCCGAGTCATGACTCCAGCGATGTCAGTCAGGGCTCATTGGAGACCATGGAGTGGGCCGTGGGTGTCCGTTAGGGACTGGAGCTGGTCCCTGATGGGACCTAGACACCCATGGATGGCGTCCAGTTTGGTAGCCATGAGGTCAAACCCCACCCGCACCTGCTCAGCCATCTCCCTCTGGCCCTCCAGCACACGGCGTTGGAAGGCCATGTGTTGTTCCTGGGGGTCTTGGGAGACTGCTGGGGCTGTGGGTGCCTCCTGCTGTGTGGTTTGGGTAGTGGGTGGGGTCTCCTCAATGCAGCTGGGCTGCCCTGATCCTGGAGGTGAGTTGCGGATGATGTCAATGATGTCTTGGAGGGCTTGGGTGTCGATGCTGGGGGTGTCCTCCTCGTCATCAGTGAAGAGTGGCTGGGACTGCTCTGCAGGAGGTGTTGACGGTGCCCCTGCAATGTGAAGGGGAGATGGTGTATTACAATGTGTCCGCATGTATGTAGCCGCATGGTACAGGTTCACATTCAGACAGCATGGCATTGTACATTGTGACAGTCTGTGGATCAGGGCCATGATCCAGTGTCATTGTGGGTGTGCACTGTGCTCTGCTTGATTGTGCATGTGTGCCATTGTGGCCATCTCCACCCGTCACCCCAGTACCTGGTGGTCACTCACCCTGTTGTGGTTGTGTTGTGTCCTGTCGAGCAGTGTCCGGTCCCCCGACTCCGGCCACAGTCTCCACACTGATGACTGTCGACACCAGCTCCTCCATGTCATCCAGCTCCAGCTGTGGCGCTGGGCTCCCACCTCCAGTCTGCATTGCTGCCTTCTGGTTGCCTGCGAGTCTCTCCTTGGTCTTGCGCTTGATGTTAATCCATCGCCTCTTGACCTCGTCCATTGACCTCTTGTGCTCTCCGACGGCATTCACCTTGTCCACGATGTCCCGCCATATTCCATTTTTGGTGCCCAATGACACGTTGGAGGTGACGAACAGTTGTTGATGGTGTTCCATCACCTCCGTGACCAGGATCCTGTTTTCCTGCGGACTGAACTTCGTCTTCCTCTTCTTCTTGTCCTTGCCCTTCCCTGTCCCCGAGGTCCCAGGCTGGTCGTCCAGGGTGCTTGTGGGGTTGCGCTCGTCCTCTGCGCCTGCTCCGGCTGCCTCCATGGTGCTTCGGTGTTGGTCATTTTGTGTTTGTGTGTTTTTTCTACTTTTATAGTGGTTTTTCCCGCCTGCCATGTGTGTATTGCAGGCCTGGCGCTGCTTATCGCTGATTTCCTCATCGCGCTTTGGCCCATCGCATGTTTTTTCGCGTTGAGGTTTGTGTTTTTATCACCATTGCGGTTGTTGTATCGCGGACATTGTCCGCGGTTTTGGCAGACTATCGCATGGTACCGCCTTTTTGTGAATTCCACGTTGACACGGGGTTATTTTCCCGCAATAGGCTGCGATGTGTAAAGTTGTGCTAACATTTTTTTGTGTTGTTTAGCACACGTTCTTGTGAATATCCCCCTTAGAGTGCAGTGTAACCGTTTGCAGAACGCACTCACATATTATTCAATGTTATGAAACAACTAGATGTTAGAAGAAATGTGAACCCATTAACATGTTCCTATGAAAGTTAATGCGATCTAATGTAAGGCTCAGTAATTAATGCTAAGAACGTGTACTGACCACTGTAATCAATGGGACCCGTCTTCTAGGCCTGATTAGTTAAGTAAATATGATTTAGTGATATATTATTTTGTGATAAATGTTTCTTAGGCTAATGGCGTAGATGCAAGATGTGAACTAATGTAGTTAAGAGAGTTGCTCCTATCGAATGTTAACGGTTGATGTAATTCCTAACCTACACAGTATGGTGAATTTATTAATTTAGCTTGAGTCATAGGCCTGAATTGTAGTGTATTTGGAGTGCCTTCGTTTCTGAAAGGAATGTTCAATTTCTTATGTGAGTCTCGTAGAATGCTTTTTATCTCAGGTTTGCGTTGCAGGTGGACAACGTCTACTAGGGAAGAGTAGGGGTATTGTTCCATTAGACAAGGTTACGGAATGAAGTAGTTACAGTTAGCTTGGTTGCAGGAGATAAGGTGGAGGGAGGTATTTTCACATGAGCGAAGGAGAGAAGCCAAGAACGAGCTGCTACAGAGGGACATGTGTGGAGAAGACAGAGAGGGGAGTCGACGTCATGGAAAAGTTCGTGGCTGAGCCTATTGTAAAGCCTATGAGGAGAAAAGCATTATGGGACATCTGCTGAACACTACTTTGAGTATATGATGCTTTGTAGAGATGGACAGACACCCCATTCCTGCATGTCCTCCTGACAGAGTGCACCTGTGCGCTAATGTGCTTTTTTCCCTTTGCTTCTGGCTTAATGCCCCAGACCCATCCTATTGCGAAGTGACTTCTTAGGAAGGCTGTGCCAGCTGACACCTTTTCTCTTTATCATCCTTTGCTTATACCCTAACTTAGGGATCAGTGGCAGCTGGCATGGATCGGGATGGCAGGGCGGAGGGCGGGGGCGAGGAGGGGTAAGGGGGTAAAGTAAAGAAAAAATACGTACCTTACCTCCTCACTGCTCCTCGCCGTCCCTCGTTGTCGTCCCTCCATCCCGCAGGAACCAAGAAGCACTCCCAGGCTCCCCTGACCAATCACATGATTGGTAAGCACCCAGGGCCCTCTGTGATTGGTCTGAGCACCGTAGTTTGGTGCTCAGCCAGGAAATGGGGGCCTGGGCATGTTCTCCATGCAGGCTGTAATGCAGCCTGCCTGGAGAACTTGCAAAGGGCGCATGACTGTTTGGCCGGCCCAAGAGGGCCGGTCAAACAATCAGTGCACACTCAGGAGGGTGTCACTACTCCTCCCCTGCTCCGAGAGCAGAGCAGACCCACCCTGCCCGACAAGCCGCAGCAGGAACAAATAAAATGATAATAACAACCAGTTATTATCATTTTATTTTTCCTTTATTTCCACTGCCAAAAGCTGTGGGGCGACGCTCCTCAGCCTTAGAGGAGGAGCAGCCACTGTTAGGGATGCCATTTTAGAGTTAGAGTAGGGATAGTTGAATTAAATGCTCTATACAGACGAAGTGCCGAAGCAAGGAGACTTGAACTTTTGTTTTCTCATCTTATGCATAATCGTCATTGAACTTATTGTTCTTTTCATGCTCCATCGGGTGAACCTTTTTAGGAGGTTCGGCTTCCTTCTATTTCCCTTGTACTTCTACACTTTCATGTTAAGATTTGTGCATGTCCAACAATTTTTGAATTTGTAATAAAACTGACTAACTTTCAACCGGTTGTCGATTTGGGTTCTTGTGCAGCCGTTTGTGTTACACTGTATTTTAAGTGCCTCATGACTTTTTCTTACCTCTACGCATTCATGCTGCTAAAAAGAACTATCGGAGGTCTGACATTGGACTGAACTGAGCAAGTGGGCCCAGGCTGCTTCAGCTAGTAGCAGAGTCGGATGGTTAGCACATGAAGCGAGGGGAGAATCTAGAACCCGAATCTAGAATAGTCTAGAACCCTGACCTAAAAGTCCCAGGTAGAGCCCTAATGATTGAGAATCGGAGAGGACAAAGTTCGGCTACGCGTGGCGAGAGCTGCAGCGAACGAAGGAGTGAATATTAATAGGGTATGTGTGGATTGTGTTAGACTGCAGTGATTGTTTGATTGTGCAATGTCTTGCGGAGTTGTCGCAAGAATTGAGTAAATGTGATTGTTGGGTTCGATGTGATCCAGGGTGTTGATTTATGGTTATCTGGCCCCGAAGTGGTCTAAGATCCCGGAATATTTGAAGGTGTAGAAGACACCGAGATAGTGATTATCTGACCGAAGAGTTGAGGGGTTGTCGTGAGACGTCGTCGGCAGCTTCACCTAAGACAGAGAACTTTGTGTGAATGGGACGGTTGTGAATCGTGTAGTGGACTTTTTATGGGCAGGGGGTAAACTGTACTGATTCGGGTGAATCCCCGCTGGTCGAGGTTTCGCAGCTAGTGTGTACTTCTGTGTGAGTGTGTCTCTATTTTTTTCCTTTTAGAAAGGCAGACAATTACAGATATAAGATGATTGTGTGAGTGAATGCGTATGTAGAAGTTGTGAAGGAGTGTGAGCTGCCGCGAGGGACGAAGATGTCAGATTGTGCCGCACTGGGATAGGGTGGTTGGTGTAGCACCGTGCTGGGATTGGTTGATGACTGTTTATTACATCTGGGGTGTTTGAGGTTGTATTGCCACATTATCTGATTTAAATTGAACTGGGATTGTTGAGTATTAAACAGGTAGACCATGCTGCAATGTTTTAGGGTTCAGAGAGATTTGTGGGGATGAGGGTGTTGTCACAAGGGTGGGTGAAGAAGCGCCACCGGAAGACACAACAGCTCATTATATGGCAACAAATGTAGGTCTCAATACTATTATTTTGCTTCAAAATTGGCACAAGATCACTGAGAAAGAGGAAGCATTGGCATTTTCACGCTATAGCACTTTCAAGTTGAAGATACTAAACCAGTTGAGGGGATTGAAGTTTGAAATGAAACCTTTACCAAGGCCTACATACTTTGAGGCACTATCCATCAGTGATACTGTTCCAAATTCAATGTGAAGCTGCGTGGTTTACAGTTATCGATCTCTGCCAGGGCTTTTTCTTGATCCGACTACATGAGGAGAGCCAATTTTTAATCACTTTCTGGCTGGGAAACCATGTTTTAACATGATGTCGAATCCAACAACGGTATATTGAAAGTCTATCCATCTTTAACCAGATCTTGAAGAAGAAACTAGAGTCCCTAATCTTGCCTCACAACCTAGTCTTGGTCCAATATATCGATGATCTCTTGATCGCATCGAATACAAGAGAGGCTTGCAGAGATGATACCATTGCATTGCTGAACCACCTGCCCGAAAATGGGCATAAAGTGTCCCAAGTAAGCTTCAGTATTGTCTGAATGAGGTACAGTACTTGGGACATTGAATCAAGAGAGTCAAGAGGAAGGTGTCACCTGAACAAGTGTCGGCAATCATGCAAATGAATCCACCGCACACTCAAAAGGAGGTCAGGATGTTTCTGGGAATGGTGGCTACCGTCAACAATGGATCCCAAATTTTTCTCTGTTAGCCAAACCCTTGTAGACACTGACACACAAGGATGCGTCGGATCCTGTGCCATGGGAAAACGATTGCTTGCTTGCTTTCCTGGAGCTGGTAGAGAGCCTGTGTCGCGCTCCGGCCTAGGGAATGCCTGATTACAACAAAGCTTTTTCGCTATTCTGTCATGAAAGGGAAGGGTGTGCACTGTCTGTCCTCACACAGTTGCACGGAAGTGCCCGTAGACCAGTTGCCTATTTCTCTGCTGCCTTGGATCCTGTAGCGCCAGTATTGCCCGGATGTCTTAAATCTGTTGCTGCAACAGATGTCAGTATTGAACGGTGCGAGAGCATCGTGATGGGTCACCCACTAACTGTATATGTTCCCCATTCAGTGGAAGTTTTGTTAACCAGAACAAAGAAGCAGCACTTGACAATCAGTTGACCAAATATGAGCAGATAATTCTGGCGGCTGACAACGTCACATTGAAACGCTGTTCTGTGTTAAACCCTGCTACCTTGTTACCTATTCCAAATTCAGAGGGGAAGGAAAGTGAAGACCACAACTGTCTCGATGTCATTGAGCTATGTACCAAACCACGTCCTGACATTGTCGATGAGCCACTGCCCATTTCTGATTATGACCTGTTTGTTGATGGCTCATGCTCAAGGAAGAATGAAGAAAATCTGAGAGCAGCTTTTGCTGTCTGTACCGTTTCTGGAGTGGTGGAAGCTGCTTGGTTACAAGTAGTATACTCTGCGCAAGTGGCTGAGCTTGTTGCCCTCACCTGTGCATGTTGTGTTTTCGAGATCCTCCGAGTGACTATCTACACAGAAAGCCAGTATGGGTTCGGAGTGGTTCATGACTTTGGGCAGCTGTGGTCTCAAAGAGGTTTTGTGACCTCATCTGGGTCCCCTATCTGAAATGGGGAGGTTATGAGAAAACTGTTGGAAGCACTACAGTTACTGAAGGAAGTTTCAAGTGTGAAGTGTTCTGCACACTGCAGGGGAGCAAACTATGTTACTGCTAGGAACAACTATGCAGATGAGGTTGCATGTTACTGTGCTTTGAATGCGTGCACTTTCAAAGGAGAATACAGAAGTGAGGAAACAAAAGTGACCGATTTCAATGTGATGTTGGCTGTGGCCGATACTTGGATGAGCGTCTGCAGGAGGAGGTCTCTGAGGAGGAACAGTCAGGTTGAGTCAGAGCAGGATGTGTGAAGAGAGAAGACGATATTTGGGTGTCAACTAATGAGAGAGCGATTTTGTCCGACTGTTTATTGTACCCAATTGCGAAGCAGATTCATGGTGCAGCACATGCAGGCAGAGATGCAATGGTGAGGGTGTTTAGGCGGACTTGGTTTAATCCCAGGTTGTGAGTGGTTGGTGAGGCTTTGTGTCATTGATGTGTGACTTGTCAGCAAATGAATGCAGGGAAGAGTACTGTCGTTACTCTGAGTCACATAGGGAGGTCAGGAGGGCCTTTCAAGAGGATTCAATTGGACTTTGTTGAGATGCCTATGTGCAATGGATTGAGATACATTTTGGTCGTGGACTGTCTATTCTCCCGTTGGGTCAAGGCCTACCCAACAAGGAGGTGTGACAGTCTCACAGTAGCTGAGCTGTTGTTAAGGGAACTCATTGCGAGGTTCGGATTTCCAACTACATTGGAATCAGACCGAGGGACTCACTCCCATAATGAGGTCCTAAAATTGCTGTGTGCAGCTTTGCTCTTGGAACAGAGAGTACATTACAGTCACAGGCCCGAGGCATCAGGAAAAGTTGAGCAAGTTCAACGGTAGTTTGAAAATCCAGATTGGCAAAGATGTGTGCTTCAACTTCTTTGAAATGACCTCATGCATTGCCCCTTGTGCTGATGAGTCTGCACAGTACCCCTGATAGGAGAACTGGCTTGTCCCCTCATGAGATTCTTATAGGGGGGCAATGAGATTGCCTGCCTTGCCTGCCAATGCGCTTGTTAACATGTCGGATGATCTGGTTCTCGACTACTGTAAAGGATTAGCTGATGTAGTAAGTTCTGTGTCTCATCAGGTTGAAGCAGGGACTGCGTCGACGACACAAGATCTCTGTCATGACTTGGCCCCTGGCGACTGAATGCTCACTTCTTTCTCTGCACCTATTGTGCAGACATCTACAACTGTATCTTTCTACCCCCTCTACCTCATCTGTCTTCAACTCGCCCCTCTTTCTTCCACTCATTACTCTATTTCCATGCCACCTTCCAGTATCGCTGCTTCGTGCAGTTCACTTTCGTCTCAACATAATCTCTTTGCCTCACATCTTTATTACTCTTTCTTTAGCTATTTATACCTCACCTCTTTCTACCTGCCTCTCCCCACCACGTTTCTCTCTCTACCTCACATATCTCTCACTATTCCCCACTCTCTCTTTCTACTCTAATCTCTTTAGTTTCTTCTCTAATCTCTCTGTACAAGTTTCTCTATTTCAGCTCACCCTCCTAACCTCACCTCTCCTTCTACCCATCTCTTTTTATACATCTCTTTACCACATCTCATAGTGCTGTGGCTAGCTCTGCCTCCACATCACCACTCTCACTCTACCCCACCATGTTTCGCTACCACTTTATCAACCTCATCTCTGTCACTCTACTTCACATGTTTTCTCTATATACATCATTTCCTTTCCCATCATACTTTACCTTGCAGCTCTCAATAATTTCCTCATTACCTCACCTCTCTACCCATCTAACTCTGCCTCTCTCTGCTTCTACCTTTCTCTAACTCACCTCTGTTTCTACTTTAGCTCTCCCTCTGGCTTACCTCTCAGTGTACCTCACACCTCAATCTCTACCAATTCCTATCTCTGGTGCTTTCTAGCGCTAAAATCGTCCCTTTCATTCTATCAATCGTTACCTACCTCTTCAGCTTTCTGTCTCTCTGTATCTTTCTTTTGGGCAACCCTACCTTTTTCTCTTTATCATACTACTCTCCCTTCCTTATTTATCTCTCTCTCCCCATCTCTGTCTCTACCTCCTTTCTCCGTCAACTTCACCTTACTTGCTTTACCATTCTCTTTACAAGTTTACATCTCTTTCATTCTCCTGTCTCCTGGTCAGTGCTATTTCTTTTACTCATGAGAGTCAGAGGTCACTGTCTACCCACAAATAAAGGAGAGAGGAAGCAAAAGGAAGGGGTGAAGAATTACAAAGAAAATTATCAGATCTCATCCATTGAAATGGTGAAAATCCTTGAAGCAGTGCTTTGATTTTCTCTGTCGCGAAGTAAACAAGTAAACACTTGTTGCAAAGGAGGATTCCTTCATGATTATTATTATTAGGCAATGAATACTACAATTTCAAGTGCTATGTATATATGTGAAGGAGCACGAAAAGCAGGAACACACCTAGGGAGTCAGGCAAAAGAAGACCAAAAATGGTACCAAGATAAAGAGGACCATAACCTGAAGGATCAAGACCTGAAAGGTCAAGACCAAAGTCCATGGAGACCAGGACAAGGAGGATCAAGAAGATCAGGGAAAGGGGACTAAGATTACAAAGACCAGGT
Organism: Calotriton arnoldi; assembly: GCA_963921515.1. Classification (NCBI taxonomy): domain Eukaryota; kingdom Metazoa; phylum Chordata; class Amphibia; order Caudata; family Salamandridae; genus Calotriton; species Calotriton arnoldi. The sequence continues at coordinate 3,061,949 of CAWUFW010000366.1, read as the reverse complement.
CCACGAGGATCAGGAGCACGACCAGAAGAACCAACAACAGAACGAGGAACTGGATGCGGACCAAAACCAGAAGTACCCATGCCAACAAGAATTAGGTGGACCGATGGTCAAAGAAGGCCAGGAGCACCAGTATCTGGAGGATCAATAACAGGAGGAAAGGAAAGATTAGGACCAGAGGGAATGGATCGGGCAAAGGGGGAACAGGAAACAATTCACAAGAATAAGGAGGTGGAGGTGGATCTGAACCAAAAGTAGGAGGACCAGGATGAGGAAGAGGGCCAAGACCCAAAGTAAAAGGGTAAGGGGTATGAAGATAGCTAGGAGGATGGAAAAAGGATACCTAGGACAGAGTAGGACTGTTGAAAATGTGCCCTGTTGCAGGGTCACCCCAGATTTTTGTCTTCTGTAGTTGAACCTGTTTTTGTTGGCATTAGGTACTCCTGCTAACCAGTGGCAAAGTGTTTGTGCTCTCCGTTCTAGATATGGTAAAATTGGTATATACTTAATGTTACAGGCCTTCCTTTTCACCCTATGTGTGCAGTTTTAAAACATCCATTTCAACCTACCAAAATAGTCCTTTTGCCAAGTCTAAACCTTCCTTGTTTTAATACTTATGAGTCAACCATGAGGTAGGCCCTAAATGCTCAAAGGGCAGGATGCATGGTATTTGAAAAGTATGACATTTATCTTTAATGTTTTAACTGTCCTGACAGTGAAAAACCTCTAAAGTTGTTTTCTACTGTGGCAAGGTTAGCCTCACATAGAATATCACAGGTGTACCTTATTACATTTAATAAGTGATAAATTCAGTTTGGGAACAGCTAGAGAAATATTCCACTCATTTGAATTGTAATTTAAAATCCACTTTAATGGCAAAGTTGGATTTAAAATTATTATTTTGGAAATGCCACTTTTAGAAAGTGAAAGACACACAGATGATGGACGGAATGCAGAGCAAATCAAACATTCACCCCCAGCCAATAGATCTGGATTAAATCCATCGTTGTTTTGCTCACCATGCCACCCCAGTTTAGACCCAGCCATATGCAAATTAGTCTTGACCCTGTGCCTCATGGGAACAGTCCAGACCGAACTGTCAAGCCAGGTCCTCCCTGAGGAAACCCCGAAACCGGTCCTAGGATGCTTGTTTCCAGTCCAGGGAGGACCTGGCCTGGCAGTTCGGGCTGGACTGTTCCCATTGGGCGCAGGGTCAAGGCTGATTTGCATGTGGCTGGGTTCAAACTGGAATGGCATGGGGAGCAAAAAATGATGGATTTAGGCCCAGATCTCTGTACTGGGGTGAATGTACGACATTGCTCTGCATTCTGTCCATCAATCGTTCTTTTTGCATTTGCCACCCTGAGTGGAACGGGTATGCCCAGACGTGGGTCCTGTGCTCTCCATGCTACTGGAGTCAAGCTATCCCGGCTGATGAGGGGTGAAACCCCGAAACTGGTCCGAGGATCATTGTTTCCAGTCCAGGGAGGACCTGGCCTGGCAGTTCGGGCTGGACTGTTCCCATTGGGCGCAGGGTCAAGACTGATTTGCATGTGGCCGGGTTCAAACTGGAATGGCATGGGGAGCAAAAAAATGTTGGATTTAGGGCCAGATCTCTATACTGGGGTGAATGTACGACATTGCTCTGCATTCTGTCCATCAATTGTTCTTTTTGCACTTTTAGAAAGTTGGCATATCTCTCCCTAAACTTTCTGGGGCCATTCTGTGAGTGTCTAGGTGCCCCAGGCTATTGATGACTCCCACACACGTAAATGTGTATTGGAGCCAGACAGTGGACACATGGCCTGGGTGTAGGAGGAAGTGGTCTTTCTGGCAAGATGGCTGGCGAGGAGCTGTGCCCTGCCCTTATTACTCTTCAAAGGGACCTGCCCCAGTACACACAAAGGAACCTGACAGCAGGCCTGTACCTGCCTTTTGTTTCACCAGCCAGGCTGGAGCCAAACCCAGGGAGGAGGAGTAAACTGAGCACAACTAGTTTTGAGTGTAGACAAAGTATTGTCCCCTACCCACAGGCTGGCACTGGGTATCAAAATGTCACCCTCAGAACCTGAATCAGAAGACTCCTGAACCTGAGAAGATTCAGAAGAATGACTGATCTGTTGTCTGAAGAAGGAAGACTGAACCTGCTTCCCTTAAAACCAGGATTATGGTGGATTGGGACTTAAAGGGCTAAAGTCAGAAGGTAAATTCTTTGACCAGGATAAACCATGGCTCGTGTATCTGACCTGTGCTCCCTTTTGGTTGGCATCAAATTACGTCTAGTGACTTCTATCACAACCCTTGACTATTAATAGTACTTTGTGCTGCTTGTCACCATTTTTACCTAAACCTTTGAAAATTCAAAACTCTGGTTCCTCTCATTGGATCTTTGTCATTTTGGTATAATTTTGTAAATTATACTCTATTTTTTTTTTTCAGTTTGGAATTTCTATTGTTTTGCATTTGAACTTTATTACTGTTTTAGTACTGAATAAATACTTTACACATTGCCTCTAAGTTAAGCCTGAATGTTTTGTGCCAAGTTATCAGAGGGTTAAGCATGGGTTTATTTAGTCACTTTTGAGCTTCACATTGCAAGGATTGTGAATATTATTTGAGGTGGGTTCTCGTCCACTCACTAAAACCTCAGTTTCTTACATTGTTGTTCAACGGTGGGATACAGTACTTCTGTTTTTGCAATGCTTCTTAGTGATTGTGTAAAACCAAAAATCCCTAAATAATCTGACATCAGAATCGAGTTTTTAAAATTCTCCTTTATTTTTATTTGGTCTCATTTTTCTGATTTTTTTTCTCTCAAATTCCACTCCTCTCACACTTTTGCACCTGTGACATTTTACTTACATGGAGCAGGAGCTCAGCAATATTGAGAGCCTCAAAATGGCAGAATTGAGGAAGCTCTGCAAAAAGAGATTGCCAACCTTGAGGAAGCGGGTCAAAAGGTGGACTTTCAAATAGCCCACAGAGCCTTTGAGGAGGTCTGGAGGATTCAATTTGCAACAAAACAGAAGAAGGGTAATGACCCTGAGAATCAAGAATGAGGAGGATGAGGAAGATGAAGAAGATTGCATGGCCAAGGGCTCGAGCTGTCGCAAGAGGAGGAGGAAAGCTTGCCCACAAGAGCCAAGTCCCCAGCCTTATCTGTGGATGTGGGCCACACCAGCCTGACCCCACTGGATTTGGAGGACAGGTAGGCTGAGAGGAATTGGAAGCTGCAGCTGGCCTAACTAAAATTGGCTGGGGAAGAGAAAAGAGCTGAGGGTGAGACAGCCTTGGAGGAGAAAAGGCTGGCTGCTAAGGGAAATAAGGCAGTAGCAGATTTGGCCTTGGAGGAGAAATAAGCTTGGTGGCTCATGAAGTGAGTCAAAAAGAACTGGACTTAAAAGCAAGACAGGCCACAGAGTCCAGTGATAATGATGGCAGTGACAATGGAGTGCCTGTGGAAGGTAAACGGGTCCACATACCCAAAGACCTGGTGCCTAGCTTGGTGGTGGTTGTTGATATTGCTAAATGGTTTGAAGCATATGAGGTGGCCTTAGACAAGCACAGAGTACTGAGGAGGATTGGGGGTGGGGTAGTTTGCGGAAACATATGCCCAATTCAATAGGACACCCTACTTGCCCTGGGAAAGGGAAACCGGATGTAGTATAACCTAATGAAAGAAGTCCTGGTTGGGAAGTATGGTCTTTCCCCAGAAAAGTACATGCTAAAGTTTAGAGAAATTAAAAACTGTCTAACCAGCCCTGTGTGGACTTTGTAGAGTATTCTAATAAGGCACTGGTTAGTGAAGGACAGTAAAGTGAGTAATTATGATGAGCTGTACAATTTGTTCATGAAGAGCAGATGTTCAGTAATTGTCTTCCAGAGCTGCGCCAACACCTGGTTGATTCCAAGCTTACTGTACCCAGTGAGCATGAAAAAGAAGTGGACATCTGGCTCAGCACAAGGGTCTACAAGAAGGTACCTGGCAGTGATCCCCAAAAAGGGTGGTTCAGGCTTCCCTCAGCCGAGTGAATGGGAGGTCCAGGGTGAAACAGACAAGTTCCAGAATGGACCCCAAAATAGTGTAATGAGAAAGAATCTCCTTTCCTAAACTAAAGAGGAGGTTCTGATAGGTGGGGGCCCGGCGATCCTTTTTTCGAGCCCAAGTGCTTTGACTGTTTCCAGTTAGGGCACAGGCAAGGAGATGCTGTCTGTACCAAGAAACCATTCACTGGTGGGAACCCCATAGGAGTAGCCATTGTGGGCTTGTGCGGGAGGTAATCTCAAGGAACAGGGGGTAGAGTATGCTGTTGTGTCCCTTGGTTGGGAGGTGAACCCAGAGGGTAAGCTCGTGATTCCTGAGGGTGGGAGTGATCACTTCAACCAGACCACTGTATATGGGGTTGCCGTCACTGCTCTGAAGGATATCTGTGCCAGCCATATCATAGTTGTGGAAGGTCTGGTTTCCCCAGAGCAGAATCTGCCAGGATAGTTATGCAGGGTGATCAAGGAACATGGGCAGGACTTTGTCTACACTATGGGTCTGGCGTCCCTGGAATGGGATAGGGAAGTGGCCCAGAGGAGGTTTATAGTCAGTACCCCGATACCCATTGACTGCATCCTGGGGAATGAACTACCACCAGTGCTAGAAGAGCTGGGCGGAGCAGCTGCTCAGGGTGCCCCAAAATCTCAGGTTTCTGGGGGTACTGCTCCCAAATAAAGAGTATGGAGGCCTATATGGAGAGCAAGGGGTAGGAGGTGGAGGAAATCCACAGTGGGAAGACTAGTGGATCAATGACTACCTGCTCTGAGAGGAAAGTGTCCCAAAACTGACCCTGGTGAGGCAACTTCTGACCTTAAGGTACTACCTGTGCTGTCACAGAGACAAAAGATATGAGCGTGTCACTCCTGAGGGGGCGGTGGCTCTCCCCTGGAAGTCCAGGCTTGCCAGACACCAGTTCAGCCTCAGGGTACATACCTTAGGCTGAGAGATCTGAGATGGTGGGAGAAAGAGTGAAAGTAAGTGTTAGACTTGGCATCTTTTGGCGTGTTTCCCCTGACTTTTTGCTTTCTGACCTCCTGGTTTTGACTCTGTTTTTGCTGGTGTAATGATCTCTGCGCACTTTCCTCACTGCTGTCCAGTGGGAAAGTGCAAGTGCTCCTGTAGAAAATGTGTTATGGATTGGAGTTTCCATGATTGGCCTATTTGATTTATGTGTCAGTCCCTAGTAAAGTGCACTGCGAGTGCCAGGGCCTATAAATCAAATACTGTTGGTGGGCTGCAGCACTGGATTGTGCCACCCACGCAAACAGCCCGTAAAGTGTAACTCTGGCCTGCCATTGCAGAGCCTGTGTGCAGCCTGGGGCTGCCATAGTCGACTTGGCAAGTGCACACACTTGCAAGTCCCTAAACCTTCCCTTTTCTACATGTTAGTCACCCCTAAGGTAGGCACAAGGTACCCCTGTGGGCAGGGTGCATTGTATGTGAAAGGTAGGACATGCCCTGGTGTGTGTGGCATGTCCTGATAGTGAATTACAGCCTACTTCGTTTTTCACTATTGCAAGGCTACCTGTTCTCCATAGGCCAGAATGGGCAGTTTGATTATTACATCCTATAATCCTAACTGACCCAGGGAACATGGTAGAAATTCGAGTTTATTATGCCTGAACTCAGAATGATAAAATGCATCTTTTAGTGAAGTTGGTTTTAACATTCTGTGTTTGAAAATACCACTTTTAGAAAGTAGGTATTTTCTTGTCTAACCATCCAAGCCTGCCTCTGCTAGGTTGTGTATTCCTTGTCTGGAGTGTGAGTGACAGGGGCTGGGGGATTCGAGGAGACAGGGTGGGTCAGCACAGGGCTGAATAGCAACATCTACATGCAGATGGGTGGGAGGAGTTGCACCTGGGACCTGAATAGGACAGTGCCTTCCCTCCACAATGCTGGCTCCACCTCCTGTGGTGCGTCTGATGTCCCTGGCCTAATCTCTGAAAGGAAGGAAGGAGACTTGTCAACAAAGTGCTCCAGGACTGAGCAGAACTGGTTTGGACCAGGCAAAGGCCCCTCTGCCTCCAGAGGACAAAGAGAAATTGAGGATAAAAAGGGGGACCCAAACCCCAGAACTTTAGATCTTGCTGGAATCAAGGAACCTGCCAAGACGAAGAGCTGGAAGAGCTGCCAGGAGGAGTACTGCCCCTTTGTTGTGTTGTTGCTTTGTTGGGTTGGCCTGCAGCTGCTGCTTCTGCCTTGGGCAGTGAAAGGACTGGACTGAACTTTCTCTACTTGTGCTGAGTATCTCCAAGGGCCTGAACCGAGCTGGCCTCCTGTTAAGAAGTCTCAGGGACTGCAAAGACTTCACCAACCTCTGGGTACCGCTCCTGGAACTGCTGTTTCAGTTGCCACAGAGAAGAGGGAACCGCGACCGACTCTGTCAACCGACTCCGTCGCTGGCCTTGTGTCCGGAAGGCACCGCAAGCCGCACCGACTCGCCCTGCACCGTAAGCCTTGGTCTCACCGACTCCGTCACCGAGCCGCTGCCTGCACCACATCGAGAGACACCGCGACCTGCATCGCCTCGCTTCACCTCGCTGGCCTGGGCTCACCGACACGGTCGCTGCTGGCTCGACACCCGTGACCGACTCGTCACGCACAGCTGTCCGGCTCGGCCAGCGCCAATTCCCGCCAACCGGCTCTGTCGCTCGCATCGCAACCTGCCAGCACCGCATCGAGCACCGACTCGCCCTGCACCGCCAGCCTTGGTCTCACCGACGCCGTCTGCACGATCATCACCGAGCCGCTGCTCGCACCGCATCGAGGGACACCACACCTTGCACTGCTTCCATTTTGCGTCGTGACGGATGCCAAGACCGACTCGCACGCCTGTGTGAGCCGCACTAAGAAAGGTACTGTGAACAAATCTGTCCCGCTGTTGCTGGCCCGTACCGACGCGGTCAGTGGGAACTGTGAGACTCTGTTGTTTTCAGCATCGCGGTAGGCTCGGACCGAGCTACCGACTCGTACGAACTGTGTTTTTCAACGTATTTTGCAACTTAAAGACATTTTGAGAAGTAACTATTTTTGAAGTACTGAATAGTGGATTTTTATCGTATTTGGTCTTGTTTTAAGTATATAAAAATATTGGATATTTTTCTAAACGGGTGTGGTGTCAGTTTGTAGTGCTTACATTGTATTACTGTTGGTTTTGTGCAAATGCTTTACACACTGCCTCTAGAATAAGCCTGACTGCTCGTGCCAAGCTACCAAGGGGGTGAGCAGGGGTTATTTTAGGAGTGTAACTCCCTTATCCTGACTAGGAAGAAGGGTCCCTACTTGGACAAAGGTGCAAGCCCTTGCCAACTAGAGACCCCCATTTCTAACAGTAAGGTGCCTACCATTCGGGCCATTTGCCCCCCATTCTGAGAAATCTAAGAGATCAGGGGAAGCTCAGGGGCAAGTTGTCAACTCCTTGCCAGCCCAAAGACTGGAAGTGAGACCCACCCAAGGTCACAGGTTGGAGTCTCCACCTGGCAGTGGATGGACAGGGGCCTGACTCTTGACACTGACAGATGTCAGTGGCCTATGTTGGCTATTGTCCTTATAGGTAAAAATGTTCCTGGGCTGGAGACAGAAAAATGAACCAGGAGGCAGAATGGGGCACATCATATTGTTGGCCATAGTGGTGCTGTCTGCCTACTGGGATGCATCTCTGTGAGCAAACTAAGGTCAGGAGCCTCTTGATGGGGTTGACAGATGAGGAGAAGGATTCACCCAGGGTCAGTGCAGTAACTCAGGAGGATGGTGACAGAGGGATACTGTTAGATTCAGAAGGGTATAGAACAGATAAGTGCCACTGCAGAAGAGGCACATTTTCCATGTTTTATGGCGTTAGCAGAGAAGCCCATCAAGGTATAGATTAATCTACCTTGGCTTTTAGCGGGTGGGCAGCGGAGTCATATTGGAGATATGCCTTGTCTACAGGGCCACCCAAGATCTTTGCTTTCTGTAGTTGAACCTGTTTTTATTGGCATTATGACTCTGTGAACTTTACTCCTGCTAACCAGAGGTAAAATGCTTGTGCTTTCCATTCCAAACATGGTAAAATTGTTATAAACCTGATTGTTACATTTAATTTACTCATAAGTTCCTAAGACATGGTACTACATGTAACGAGGGCTTGTAAAGTTAATGCTACCAGTGGACTGCAGCACTCATTGTGCAACCCACTAAAAGTAGCACTATAACAAATGTCTCAGTCCTTCTATTGCGGCCTATGTGTGCATTTTTAAAACTGCCATTTCACCCTGACAATATAAACCCTAGGCCAAGCCTAAACCTTCTTTTTTAATACTTAGAGGTTACCCCTGAGGTAGGCCCTAAATGTTAATTTGGCAGGCTTCATGGTATTTAAAAAAGTAGGACATGTATCTTTAATGTTTTATATTCCCTGGAGGTAAAATTATTTTACATTGTGGCAAGACTAGCCTTCCATAGATTACCACTGGTTTGCATTTTCACATTTAATAAGTGATACATTCAGATTGTGAGTAGGTAGAGAAATACTTCTTCCACTCATTTTAGTTGTAATTTAAGATCATCTTTAATGGTAAATTCAAATGATAAAATATTGTTCTGGAAATTCCATTTTAAGAAATTTGGCATTTTCATGCCTAAAGTTTCTGGGGCATTTCTGTTAGTGTCCAGCTGCCCCATGGCTGTTACCCCCCCCCCCATTGGGAAATGTGTGTTGGAGCCAGGCAGTGAACAAAGGGCCTGGGTGTACAGGGGAGTGAGTCTTCCTGACAAGATGGGTGGGGAGGAGCTGTGGCCATGGTGCTAAATGTTTTTTTGGTATTTACTTTCCAGCGCAAAACTCTTTTAAATATCCAGCCAAGCCACCGACAACTCCTGCCTCCCCTTGCAAAAGTTTTACACATAATATCGCTCCCTTATTTTATCATCCTTCCCTCTCTCCGCCTTTCCTATTCTTATCGCCAATAACACTACCCACTCTTCCCTTTACTCTCCTAAACCCCCCACTACCTCTTCGAATACCCTTTCCATTCTCTTAACCCTCTGCTTACCCCTCTTTATTTACACTGTCAGGAGGCAGTGCTTACTGTTTGGCTTTTGGAGTGCCTGGGGTGCTGTGGGGCAGACCCGCCTAGGCTGGGTGTTTTCAGAGTGCAGAGAAGCTGGTGATGTGCATCAAGTATCAGCGCAGCCTCGTGAAAGGCTTTGTGCTTAAGGAGACTGTACTAAGCAACTCCTCTTGAACAAGAACTGCAGTTCCCAGGAGCTCTCATGTAGCTTGGAGATGGCAGTGCAGCCACGGCCTGGGTAGGTAAGGGTGGTGGGGCCGGGTTGAGGGGGATTCGACAGACGACCACGAGGGAAAATTAAATAAATAAATAATTTTCCCTTGTCGCTGTATGTCGACATCCCCCTCATCCAGCCCCACCGCTCCCACCGCTCTTACCTGCATGGGCCGCGGCTGTGGCAGTGTCCATCATGGATTGCCGGATATAAGTTCCCTCATGTTTCACTTTATCCTTTCCAGAAAATCAAGTTACTATGTACCTGCAGCTAGGAACCTTTCTTTATTGATGTAAATTGTATAGGTGGATAGATGAGTTTGTTGAAAAAACATCCATATTTACAGATAAGTATTATGAAAGTAAAGTTGTTTGGGAAAATAAAGTTTGAACAGTTCTTTGAATTAGACTTTATTGCCAAAGTCTTTGAGGTCTAATTATAGCTTTTTGAACTTAAATTATTTTGTGAAGGAATAGAAAATATTCTACCATGGTTCATTTAAGATACCAATAATGTTTAGTAAGTGATACATGTGTCAGCAAAATAAGGAATCACTGATTATTAGCAAGTGTTAATTACTTTTCAGTTGGGCCAAGGTTCAAATCACCCTCTGAAGTGACACATATGAAGTTAGAAGTGGGTATTTCGCTCATAAGGAGGGAGTGGAATCCGCATTTCACTGATCACCTATATCCTGTTGCATTTTAGTTTCAAGAACGTCTGCTAATTACTAAGACACAGATGAGTAGGTTACAAAGAGACATTCTAAAGGTCTATCCTTTCACTCTTGAAGCTAGATACAGGATGTTTATGACTGATTACTAAAAAAACCTTCCCTATTTGCCTTTAGATATCTGTTCTAATTTTCAGACTTCTGAGCCCAGAAGAGTGACAGGGCAGAGAGTGATATTCGATCTGTTGACATTTTCCCTTATCTCATTCCCCTTTCCCCGCTTCTAATATTTGTCTTGCGTATGACATTGTATGTGGTCAATAGGGGTTGCATGCGGAGTGGAAGAGTGCATTGCCCTCACTGGATACAGAGTATAACTTTTGTGTTTTCTGACAACCTCCATCAGCTATTCCATTAGTCGCTCACTGTTTACACAACAGACCCCTGACGAATAACTTTCCACAACAACCCTAACACCTGTCCCCTGCCACAATGGCAGGCCTGTAAGAGATGGCTGCAAGGAGCAAGCTACAAGAACTCTATCTGACCTTTCACAGTTGAGCATTTAACAACCCTCAAACTGCCCAATTCTAATGTTCACAACTTCTCTCACCGTTACTTACCCTTATTACACAATAATGGGCAACCATCATATCTATTCCACTGCTCTAGCTGCTACCAACAAAACTAGCAATCTCACTTCTCAACATTCCCAGACAATGAACCCCCCCCCAGCAAGAGGGATATTCTCCATCAGAGAGAGAACAGAGGGTGCTCTGAGACAGCAGTAATCTGCTGTGAGCTGTTTAAGCTGTGTTTTATAGGGATTGTGCACTTCGTTTTTGGCTAGGAGAGTGAGTAAAGTTTTATACAGGCAGTATTGTTAGAGGACAAAGTTTGTTAGGCCCTTACCTGCAGAAGTCCAAAGTGTGGATTGAGCCTGTCTGTCTCCTAGGAGATTCTGAATAGAGGAACAGCTTCCAACTCCCTGGCCAGCAAACCTTGTTTGAGGTTGCTGGGACCTTATATAGTCTGCTATTGGATGGTATATGTGTGCACTGATTGGTGGCTGTATCTGGTGTTTCTATTGGATTAGGGTTAGTGTTCTCATTGGTTGGATATTTGAGGGTTCTGATTGGTTTCTGGGTCTGTGATTCAATCAATGTAGGGTTGGGACTAAGGCTAGGGTTAGGCTTTCTATTGGAAGTAGGGACTAGGGCTTCCTGTGTGATTGGTTGCTGGGACTAGGGTTGGGACTAGGGCTAGGGTTAGGCTTTCTATTGGAAGTAGCGATTAGGGCTTTTTGTGTGATTGGTTGCTGGACTAGGTGTGGGACTCAGACTAGAGTTAGGCTTTCTATTGGAAGTAGGGACTAGGGTTTCCTGTGTCATTGGTTGCTGGGACTAGGGTTGGGACTTCTGCTAGGGATAGGGCCTCTATTGGACATAGAAATTAGGGTTTTTGAACCTGATTGAGTGCTTGGACTAGGGCTAAAATAGGCTGTAAGGTCCTGGTCTCCTATTGGTTCTAGATTTTAGGGCTAGTGTTGTGATTGGATAGGGGTAGCGCTAGGGTTCCCATTGGCTGAAGGGGTCACCTGACTACTAGGGCTATAAAAGGCCAGGCTTAGGGCGTCTCAGCCTGGGCGTCGAGGCTAAGGGCGGAGAGGACAAGGGCAGCCGCCTGTTTGAGCCTGCTCGAGACTGGTCGGGACTAGGGCCAGAAATGCTGCCCATTTTCCCAATCAGTAATACCCACCCTACACCATCCACATCCACTAACAGAGTAATAAACTCACACCAAATGTACACCACACACTTACTACAAACAAACCCTATGCACAAATCAATGTACCAGCATACACTGCTAAGCCACACAAACCACATCTATACACCCTTCTATCCCAGCTACCACACATTTCCACCATCACCTACAAACAGTACACAACTCTATCCTATAACACAAACCAATCCACTCATCACTAACACAACCCCATTCCACACCACACTTAACTACATCCCATCCAGACACACACTCCCTGCTCTAATTACTCCTAACAGACCCCCTTTTATCACTAACAAACCCATACTCAGGATTCCATCATTTGTCCAACCAACACCCTCCTCTTCCTTCTACCATAATAACACAAACACACAACACATACACTGCACGGCACCACACATTTTAACTCTTGCAACAAACCAGTATAAGGCAAACACTCTTACCTCTACTTCATTCCCTCCTACACACAACATACACTCTACTCATAAACACATCACCACCCCCTCTACTCTACAACTTCCACTTGCAAACAATACTATACAAACAAATCCAGCTCATGAAACAAATACACCAGCACCTCTTTTCACTACTCCTCAAAAACAAAACACATCACACACACCAGCACAACAAAATCTCTGAAGCACGACACCTCATAATACTTACCGTCACAAAATACAAACATACACCCACCTTTCAAACTACACAAAGGAACAAACTCCAATGCAAAACTTTCTCTCTTCCACCACACCTAACACACATACAGCAACACAGCAACTCTCTTCCAACCGCCTCTCATCCATTGGACAATTTAGAACCTTACTACATGACCCACATGCTGCACCACCACCCCTGACTCATACACCTTCAGCCCTAAACACACACAAACAATATAAGCAACGTACCACACCTCACAACTTCGCTTCTCCATGTATACTGCACAACATTGTTACACCACAAAAACAACACAGCGTACCAACTCACTCTCAAATACTGTGTCCACCACCTACACACGCAGACCCATCAAAATGCCTTCTTAGCCTGCTGGACGAGGACCACATTACAGAACAGCTACACGATTGCTATCCTAATACAAGCACTACAAACACACCTGCTACAAACCCACACAATACTGATCACTCTTCTACAAAACAAAGTCTCACTATCACCAAAGCACATTCCCTAAACTTTCTACTAATAAATGCTCGATCGCTCTCTAAAAACAAACATCGCATCTACGACCTTCTCAACGATGCAAAACCAGACATACTATTCATAACTGAATCATGGTTGGGAGATGATATGGCTCCAGTCCTGCATGAAGCCATTCCTCTAGGCTATCAAACGATCACTCAAAATCGTATAGGCAAAAAAGGAGGTGGTCTAGCTGTTGTGTTTAGGCAAACATTACATATCACTAAAGTTGACGACATCTCCATAAAGAATTGTGAGGCTCTTCTCACCAGATGCAATCCCACACCGTCTTCCACCTGTAACTTCCTGCTCCTTTACAGACCTCCACCTAGCAAGGTGACATTCCCAGACGCACTTCTAGGCACAGTTTCAAACCTGATAACAATACACTCCAACCTATGCGTTCTGGGTGTCCTCAACCTTTGGTTTGACAAACCCAATATGACCCATCCAAAAACAATAATCACTGGCCTAGACACACTGAACCTGCATCAGATTTTCCACAAACCCACACACATTGCTGGACATATCCTAGATGTCATTTTTGCTAATACCGAACTAGTTACCTTTCAAACTATAACTCCGGTCACATGGTCAGACCACCATTTGCTTGCTTTCCAACATAAAACAACACTAAGCGACTCACCTAAAACTGCCTTACATGCATCCACCTATCGACCATGGAACAAACTCAATTTGGAACACTTAGAAACACAACTAACATCCAGTACAGATCTGGAAACAATACATTCTGTTCAAAAACTATATGAGTGGCTACAGGAAGCTTTTGACATCCTGATACCACTCAAAACCACACAACAGAACAAAAGAAAAAAGGCACCTTGGACAAATATAGAGATAAAAGACATAAAACAACTAATTAGAAAGCTGCAACGTACCTGACTCAAAACAAATGCCAAACAAGACAAACTTCACCTACAGAAAATTAACAGATTATACAAGTCAGCTATTAAAAAAGCTAAGAAACAGACAGAATTCAAAATGCTAAATGTGCAAATAAAGAATTCTATAAAATACTCAATGAATTTTGTAAACCAAATTGCCTAGAAGGAACTCATCCTGTTACTCAAGATTTCACAGACAAACTGGCAAATGATTACACGGACAAAGCAGACACGTTGGACTTGTACTTAAAACAGAGACAAAGACCCAGCACTAACCCTTTTACAAAACAACAATCCCAGAATACTCTAACCCAGCCTCTCCGTTCCTTCCAACACATCTCACACAATGAATTTATGGACCTGATCAAAGCAAGCAGGCCTGCTGGCAGCCCTTCTGACCCGTGTCCACCGCAAACTTTCAAGACAATTCTTTTAACAACCTCTGCTGCCACTCCAGTAAGAAGAATCATCAACGATTCCTTAACTACTGGAATATTTCCAGAAGAACTAAAAAAGTCATACATACGCCCTTTCCTGAAGAAAACAAACCTGGACCCGCTGAACCCTGACAACTACAGACCCATTACAAATGGACTTTTTCTGGGCAAACTGATAGAAAGAGCAGCGTTCGCCCAGGTGTCACAATTCATTGAAGAGAAAGCCATACTTTCAGACTTCCAAACAGGATTCAGTCCAGGAAGAGGCACAGAATCTGCCCTCCTTGCCATCTGGGATGACCTGAAGAACACAGCAGACCACAACGGGTTTGCTGCGCTACTCCTCTTGGACCTCTCGGCTGCCTTTGACACGGTTGACCATGACACTCTGAAACAAAGACTCTATGAAGCCCGCATAGAGGGGACTGCTCTAGACTGGATCGCGTCCTACCTTCGAAACAGAACTAATGTCATCCATACCCCACCTTTCTCGTCCAAACCATACTCCACAAAAGCAGGGGTCCCTCAAGGCTCTATCACCTCGCCCATGCTTTTCAACATCTACATGAAGTCATTGCCTGAACTGATCAATCAATTTCACCTCACGTGCTATAACTATGCAGATGACACACAAATACTCCTTTAACTGGAATGCCCCAAAGACATTGGAAACTCGCCAATTTTCAGTTGTCTCAGAGCCGTGGATAAGTGCATGACTTGGCGCCATCTCAAATTGAATGCTTCCAAAACGGAAATACTCACGTGTGGCGATTGGAAACATTATGACCCGCTTGCCGCCTGGCCTGATGAATAGGGATCACCGCATAAAGTATCGAAGGAAGTAAGAAACCTTGGAATGACCATGGACTCCAAGCTATCGATGAATGCCCAAGTGGACAAACTAGCAAGATCAAGATTTGTCACTATAAAAACGCTGCGACAAATTTTCCCCCATTTGGGATTTCTACACAAGGTTCAAGCTACCATCTCCCTTGTTCTGTCCAAACTCATTACGCCAATAGCCTGTACCACGGATCACCTTTAACAACCATGAAAAGACTACAACGGATTCAGAACTTGGCTGCCAGACTACTCTTGCATATCAAACCGCGAGACCACATCTCACCTGCCTTGAAAGCCCTGCATTGGTTACCGGTTGCCAGAAGATCCATATTCAAGCTGCTTTGTATCACCCACAGAGCGATACATGGAATGGGACCGCTCTTCATCAGGAATAAAATCACCAAACACATTCAACAAAGGAACCTACGCTCTAAAGTGGCACCTCGCCTCAAAATCCCAAGATACAAGAAAATAACCATGGGTGGCACATCCTTCTCTGTTCAAGCAGCCAAACTATGGAACTCTTTACCCCCCAATATAAGATCCACGGACAACCACCTTATCTTCAGAAAACTACTCAAGAATTGGCTCTTCCCCACATAAGCACCATACGCAAACAGAAATTTACAGCATATCCCTCTGTATATAAGCATTTATTTTTACTATAGATATGTACCTATCTTTGTGTATTGCTTTGTATAAACATGTAGAATAATTATGTTGTTAAAAAATAAATACAAATACATTTTTAAAGTACAATAACACTTAAAAACCAGAGTTTATCTAATGCATCTTTTTACTTCCTTTATGCATTTATATACCTTCCATGTACTTGGATCTATATATTTATTACTTTTCTCTTAAAAAAGCATATCCAATGCACTACCCTATTTCTCATTCTACACCTCTATCAATATCTTTAATCTACATATTCCTACCTCCTTTATACATCTATATACTTTCCATGTACTTACGGATCTATATATGTATCACTTTCTTCCAATTCAGCATATCCAATGCACTATCCTATTTCTCACCCTGTACTTCTCTCAATACATCTTCTACCCCAACTTTCTGACTCATCTCAAACTTCTTTCTACTACTCTTTCCAATGCACTACCCTATTTCTCACCCTATACCTCTATCAATATATCCTCTACATCCACTCTCTCACTTATCCCAAACCCCATACCACTACTATGAACCCCAAAATAACCCTTTCTAGACTCTCCCATACTCTACCCCTCCTTGCATCATCTGACACCTCTTTTACTATACCGATCCCCCAAAACAAGCCTTTCTAAACTCTTCCCCACCACATCCCTTTTTACTCATCCCAAAGCCTCTTCCTACTGCTATGACCTCAAAAAAAAAAAAGCAAAAGTCTAAATACTTTACTCTTCTATCCCTCCACTATCCTTTTCAATCAAAATAACAGACTAACATGTTCACTTCTCAAATTTTATATTTCACTATACTAATTCACCACTAATCCTTTATGGGTTCCAGAGTAGCGTGCTACTCACCAAAAAAGCGCATCAACACCTCATCAGAAGTAGCAAGCACTATATAAATGCAAACCTTTTTCCCTCTTCTATCCCTCCGCTACCATTCTCTATCCAAATAACAAAAAAACATATCCACCACTCAAATTACTTTCATATTTCACTATACTAATTTTCAACACTAATCCTTTATGGGTTCCGGAGTAGCGTGCTACTCGCCAATAAAGCGCTTCAACACCCCATCAGGGGTAACAAGCGCTATATAATTGCAAACCTTTTTCCCTTTTCTATCCCTCCCCAACCCTTCTCAATCCAAATAACTGACTAACATATCCTCCACTCAAATTACTTTCATATTTCACTATACTAATTCAACACTAATCCTTATGGGTTCCGGAGTAGCGTGCTACTCGCCAAAAAGCGCTTCAAAACCCCATCAGGGGTAGCAAGCACTATATAAATGCAAACCTCTTTTCCCTCTTCTATCCCTCCGCTACCCTTCTCTATCCAAATAACTGAATAACATATCCACCACTCAAATTACTTTCATATTTCACTATACTAATTTTCAACACTAATCCTTTATAGGTTCCGGAGTAGCGTGCTACTCGCCAAAAAAGCGCTTCAACACACCATCAGGGTTATCAAGCACTATATAAATGCAAACTTTTTCCCCTCTTCTATCCCTCCGCTATCCTTCTCACTCCAAATAGCTGACTAATATCCACCACTCAAATTACTTTCATATTTCACTATACTTATTCACCACTAATCCTTTATGGGTTTCCGGAGTAGCGTGCTACTCGGCAAAAAAAAAGCGCTTCAACACCCCATCAGGGGTAACAAGCGCTATATAAATACAAACCTTTTTTCCCTCTTCTATCCTTCCGCTATCCTTCTGAATCCGAATAATTGACTAACCTATCCACCACTTAAATCACTTTCATATTTCACTATACTAATTCAACACTAATCCTTTATGGGTTCCGGAGTAGCGTGCTACTCGCCAAAAAAGCTCTTCGACGCCTCGTCAGGGGTAGTAAGCGCTATATAAATGCAATTACAATACAATAAAATCTCTACTTCTTCTTTTGGATGAACTTGATGTACCAGACTCAGCACCATATGTTTACAGCTTGCCATATCGGTTTGAACAAACATGGAAACAATCTGTGTGCCAAGGTTCCTGTTACACATTACCAGACAGCGACTACATCCCTCAGGAAGCTTTCAGACAAAAAGATAAGACAGAGGTGAAAGGCCATTTATGGGCAAAAACATCAGAGCCATAGCAGCTTCAACAATCTCCATAGAAAAGCCCAGAGGAACCATTGGAACAGCCACTACAACCACACTGCTACATGTCCATCTCTGCTCACTAACATCACACCCAAATCAACAAACCCAAATTGTTAGATCGATAAGATGATTTTTGGTCACCCAATACCTCAAAGCACAGGAACAAGTGGCCAAGCTGCCAACCCCAGGCAGCATTACACCAATAGAAAGTATCAAATTGACCAAAACAAGGAAAGAGCCCTGACCTTCTAGCCACCTCAGCAAATATTCGTCATGCATTCTGATCAACTTTAGATTCTTACGAATGAGTGGCATACTTGTATGTGATACCTGCTAAGTATTCCAGCCCAGACCTGGCCTTTATCACAGAAATTCAGATGAAGATGATGCTTCGAGTCATTCTACATAAAGCAATACCCAACGGATATCTAGCACTTTCGAGAAAACAGACAAAACAACAGGTGTGGTGGGAAGTAGCCGTAGCTTACAAAATTATTCTAGCAACTATCATGATCAAAGAGCATTCAACACTAGAGTGTGAATCATTGCTTATTCACTAACACCACATCCAACCTTCAGCACCACATCCAACCTTGGGGAGAGGAGTTGGCCTAACGGCTAGGGCGGTCGACCTCGAATCTGGGGAACCGTGTTCGAGTCTCGGCAATGACGCTGAACATCCTGTGATTCTGGGCAAATCACTTAATCTCCCAGTGCCTACCAAAAAATGAATGTGTCCTCAAGTAACGCAACTGGTGCTATGTAAAGCGCTCTGATACCCGATACCTTCGGGTCAAGTTTGCGCTATATAAAACTCCGTAAAAAAAAGCACTTAGGGCCTATGTACAACAGAATAACGGAGCGTGGCGTTAAGCAAAACCTGCTAACGCCACTCTCCCCATTCTGAAAACGCAGGGATGCACTGTATTTACAAAGATACGGTGCACCCCTGCGTTTTCCCTAGCGCTGGCGCTAAATTAAGCTGCCTAGCGCCAACACAGGCACCCTTACACCATAGTGCAAGGGTGCCTGCGTTGGGGGGAATGATTGTTTATGTGCAGGAAGGTGTCCCTTCCTGCACTTAAACAATCACAAATGGCGATTTGTTATTCCTATGTGTGCTGCATTGTGCAGCACACATAGAAGTTGCAAATCGTCATTTTTTTATGATTGTTTATGTGCAGGAAGGGACACCTTCCTGCACATAAACAATCATTCATGGCGGTGTGCTGTTTCTATGTGTGCTGCACAATGCAGCACACAAAGAAACAGCAAAAAACGAGGAGAAATAAAGCATTTCTCCTCGTTTCACCATGTTAAGACCAGGTTTTCCCAGGTCTTAATTTTGGCGCTGCCCTATATTTACACCACTCTTGTAAATATGGAGCAGCATCAAAATCAATGGGTATTGAGGCGGAATGCCCACCGCAACACCCATTGCCCACCCCCTTCACGCTAAGTATAGCGTGAAAGGGTGCCTTATTTACAAGGCGGCGTTAAGCCATTAAGTGGCTTAACGTCGCCTTGTAAATAAGGCGAAGCCCTATCTCCACAGGAACGGCATAAAAAGTGACGTTCCTTTGGCAATAGGGGCTTGTAAATATGCCCCTTAATTCCTTATAATCTACAGGACTTCACCATACCCCTGGCCTCCGTCAATAGCATGACCCCGTCCCAAGAACTTTGCAGCGACCTATCAAACTTCTTCCACAACAAAATTGCACGCATCTACAGCAACTTCCGACAACAACCAAGCTCTAGCGATCTCATTAGCAACCTGCTCATCATCAACCAAGATGACCACGTAACCAAATGGAAAAGTCTCACCAAAGAAGACACCGCACCAGTCATGAAATCCATCCAATTAGGAGCACCTACAGATCCCTGCCGCCAGCACATCTACAATCTGGGAGCAACAACAATAAACACCACCCTCACCCACATCATCAACACTTGCATCACATCTGCCACATTTCCTGGAAGCTTGCAATTGTCAACGCCCTCCTCAAGAAGCCGTCTGCCAGACTGAACCAAATGAGTAACTTCCGTCTGATCTCCCTACCCCCCTACACAACCAAAGTGATAGAAACAGCCATCAACAAGCAACTCACCACCCACCTCCAACTACACCACCTACTGGACAACACTTAATCATGAATGAGGAAATAGTACAGCATTGATTCAGCCATCATTGCAGCCACTGATGACATCCGGACCATCCCTGGCCGAGGAGAGACAAAGGTTCTCAAAATGCTCGATCTCTTCTCAGCATTCAAATACAGTCTCCCACAACATACCCATCAGAAGACTTCACGAGATTGACATCCAAGGATCCACACTCAAATGGATTTACTCCTTCCTCATGGGAAGAACCCAAAGAGCCAGACTGCCAATCTTCAATTCGGAGTCCAAGAACCTGATCTGCGGAGTCCACCAGGGATCGTCCCTCAGCCTCACCCTGTACAACATCTACATGACACCACTCGCAAACACCATCCAATCCCAAGGCTTCAACATCATCTCCTACACCAATGTCAACCAGATCATCCTCTACCTGACAGAAAACACTAACACCACCAGAACCAACTTCACCTACTGCATGACCATGATAGCAGAATGGATGAGAACCAACTGCTTGAAGCTTAACTCAGACAAGACAGAAGTGCTAGTACTCAGAAACAAGACCTTCCCTTGGGACACCAGCTGGTGGCCGGCTGAGCTTGGACCAACCCCTGCACCCACCGACCACACCAGAAACCTGGGGGTCACCCTGGACAACAAGCTCAATATGATGGCACAAGTCAACGCAATAAGTTCTACCTGTTCTACATGCTACACATGCTTTGAAAGCTCTTCAAATGGTTGCCACAGAACACCAGGTGAACCATCATGCAGGCACTTATCACTAGCAGACTTGACTACAGCAACGCAAGTGACGCCGGAATCTCCAAGCAGTTCACACACAGACTACAGACCATCCAGAACGCAGCTCCAAGCCTTTCCTGAACCCCCCATGCCACACCCTCATCTCACCTCAACTCATAAAGGTCCACTGGCTCACCATTCACAAATGCAGCCAATTTAACCTCCTCACGCACACATATAAAGCCTTGCACAACATGGGACCAGCATACCTTAACAGCCGACTACACTTCCACAACCAGCCAGACTCCTGCGCTTCCACAGTACATCACAGCTTCTTTCTCACTTCTTGACTTCAGCAAGCAGCTGGAGATCTGGCTATTCGAGCAACCATGCAAGGACTGCACGCCTACATTCCTGCTCAAGCACCTGGATACCCTCACAGGGATTAGTGCGTCCTACAAATTGACATAACATAACAGACAACCTCTACATAATGCATTTGCTGATGCCCTACTAGACTGTTTTGAATATTACAATGACCACTGTAATCTATATATCTTAACAGATCTCAACACATGGTTCGATGAACAGGACCTCCGCCAGACGGTGGACCTTCTTAATAACCTTGATGCCCTCAGTTATCACCAGTTAGTTATTGGGGCTACACATAATGCAAGCCGCACCCTTGATTTCAAGTTTGCATCAAAGGGTCTTATCTCAGTCAGATCACCCTAGCCCATCAATTGGAGTGATTACCATATAATTTACTTTAACCCCTTGACTGCAAGGGCTTTCCTTCCTGGTGCTAAGTCCTTTTTTTAGATGTTAGGGGTAAATTACATTTAAATCTTCATAACTTTTTTCCCTAAAAGGAAACCACGCCAAATTTGCATCCTTTTTCCCAACAACATATGGATTCTAATGGTAGCCAGGGTTTGTAGATTCCCTTGAAAGGAACTGAGAAAATCATCAAAATGTACCAAAATGTTGTTTTTGGGAAAATAATGGTAAAAACGTGCTTTGCAAGAAAGTGTATTATTTTTTCTAAAAATAGCATCAATGAAATGTTTGCTGTGCTACAATCACCATCTTCTCAGCTTTCAGGACCGGGCAGAGTTGTATAAAAAACTATTATTTTACCACCTTTTTTTGCATTTTTCCAAGAAATAGTAAATTTTTCCTAATTTTTGTGGTTTCAGTCTACTTGCAGTTTGTGGTGAAAACAGGTATAAAACCAAATGGTGATCCCCAAAAATGATATATTTCTGAAAATTAGACATAATTCTGAATTCAGCAAGGATACAATTGTGTATTTTCCTCATGGTTTTCCGAAATAAACTAGCTACTGAAATAAAACAAAAAATTAAAATGAGTTGGGAAAACAGTCACATGTAATAAAGTTTTCATCTGTAACCTCTTGTCACTATGGCTGATTTACAAAAACAATATACCAATACGTCCGACAGAACCTATTGGTCATGGGGTTAATAGGGCACGCAGGTTCTCAAAAAACATGCGATACCCAGAGCCAACAATTGAATTGCACCTTACACTGATTTTTCATTGTATAACGACTATATTGCAATTCATATGGTATAATATAAACAATTAGCAACAGGAACGTAGGAAACCTGTGTATTTCTGAAAAGCACACAAGATACTGCGTTTAAGAACAGCAGTTATTTGTACACCTCTGAATTTGTGGTTACCCATTTTATCATGTGATTTAGAGAGCATTTTGCAAAATGTTTTCTTTCTTGCTTACATTTGGAAGCCACAAATGCGGAATCCAATGGGTAAAAATAAAAGTTCTACTAGTCTGTGTTTTCATACATCTCCTGATAAAAACGGTACCCCACTTGTGTGGCTTGAACTCGTGCCTGAGACAGGAAAGGGCACAAAGTGTAACATGGAGAGATCAAATTTTTCCACTCATATTGCAATTTGGATAGCTTTGGATTTTAGGCCATAGCGCCCGCACCCATGAAAACCTACCAAACCCAGACATTTCTGAAAACTAGAGACCCAGTAGAGTACAGGGCAGAGTGACTTGATTGAATCTCATGAAGGTTTCTTCCTCAAAAGCCCTTGCAAACCTCAAACAGGCTAGAACCACATATTTACTTCAACAATTTTGTGCAGGAAAGTTCTGGGAACTAATGAAATTGAACATGGACAGATCACATTTTTCCACTTAAAAGCTACCATTTTTTTGTAATGTTTGTAGCTTTTGGGATCTAGACATTTTGTGGATCACTGTGAATTCTGGAAGTCTAACTCACAGAAATGCAGACTACATCTGATTTTAGGCAAAGTTTGACATTTGCAATGCATTTTGGGTTGGAAAACCTTGTGGAATCCATGTGAGGCATACCACCCTGGACTCCCCTGTATATCTAGTATTCAGGAATTTCTGAGATTGGTAAGCTTCAACAGGTGGCGGCAGACCCAAGCCTGCAAAGTGCAGTCATTCAGCGTGGAAAGTTGGTCGATATTGGGATTTAGCCCCACTATGCTGGCCTATATGTGAAAAAAACACCCAAAAGAGATAAAACGTCCTCTTGCTTGCATTGAGATGAGGATACTTTAGTCACCAGGAGAGCAGAAAGACAGTTGAGGTTTAGGGGTGATGGTGGGGCCTAAAGTCAGGATGGGCCAGACCTGCCCTATTATTTTACAAAAAATATTCAAGGCGTCCAGTGGGTTTTCTGCCGCCTGTGGGGAAAATTAGGGAAACTCCCCTCTCTATTGCCTCAGGGGCAGAAATACTGGTTTACCCCTTTTTGGGGTGGGGTATGGCCCAATGCTGGGATGGCACACCTCCAGCCCTTTCTTTTTCCCAAATGTAAAATTCCTGTTGTTTAGTGGGCTCTCTATCCCCCCTCGGTGAGCATATTTGGGGCAACCTACCCAGCTGGAACAATCCTCCTATCTGCCTCCAATGGGGCAGAAAGACTGTTTTGCCTCTTCTGGGAAGGGGGTATGGCTCAATGCCAGAGTAAGCCACCCTAGTCATTTTGTTTGTTTTGTCACCATTTCCAAATCCTTATTGTTTTGTGGGCTTTCTGCCACCCAGGGATAAATTGGAGATAAACGCCCTCTCTGGCCCCACACCCAGGTGCAGAAAGACTGGTTTGTCCCTATGGTATGGCCTAATGCAGGATGGGAAGCCCCCACCACACATTTGCCCAATTGAAAAATCCCTGGTATCTAGTGGACTTTCTGACACTCTGGTGTGGCAAATTGGGAACAATCACACCCATCTACCCCCCAGGGGCACTGAAAGACTGTATTGCTACCTTTTGGGGTAGGGCAGTGCCTTAGTCCAGAGTGGGTCAGGCCAGCCTTAAAAAGAAATTCCCTGGTGTCTAGGGGGCTTTCAGCCACCCCAGGGGGAGGGGGAGATTGGGGGCCAAATCTTCCCCCAGGGGTGTGCAGAAACACAGAAGTGCCTTTTTCTGTAGTGGGGGCATGGCCCCGTGCGTGGTGGCCCACCCCATTTTTTAAAATTTGGTTATTATCCCTGGTGTGTAGTTTGCTTTTTGCCTCCCCCATACATACACTTGAGCATTTGAAAGTAATCACATCTGTAATGCTCCAGGAGTCATATTAAACATTTCAACTTTTCCACCCAAACCAACAACACCTAATTTCATCTTTGTTAAAATACCATGGGAGAGAATAAACAACAACACATTCCAGACAGTATTTCCTGGCAACACAACCTTTTATTCCATTAATGTTTGTGAGCCAATTTCATCACTGGTTCACAGAAGTTCTTAGCAAAGTTGCTCCACTTAAATCCCCAAGATCTAGGCAACCATGGCAGAAGGTGGACTAATTCAATGTAAATATGTATCTACAAAAAAAGGCAATTCTGAGTTCTATAATGGCAGCGGAGGAAAACACATGACTAGAAAGACAAAAACATGGTGCAAAGACAATACAGAATTTACAAGACTACAAGAAAAAGCGCAAGAAATCGTACTTCTCTGAACACATTTCAGACATCAACTTGATTAAACAACTATTCAAAATCATCAGCGAATCAAGAAAACCCGACTGCATTCTAGAACACTCCAAAGACTCCCAAGAACTGTGCAACCCTCTTGCAAACAGCTGAATAAAAAGGCCAAGGATATAGAACCCATTTATTAACCATGGCAGCCAGCAATTGCATCACTCTGTTAATATGGAGAAGTTGTGACCGCAATAACACACATTCAAAACTATGAGAAACAACTTAACTAATCACAAGAAGCAACATCGCTGGATCACCTTCTGATCCTTGCCAACCACACATATTTAAAAACATTCTCAACACTACCTCTGCGGCTATACCAAGCAGAACAATGCATGTATGTATGTGGTATTTGTATGGCACCAACCTAGTCAAAAGGGTAGCGGACGCTTTACAGGGTCAAAGGCAAGCAAGCATGCAGTTAACAAATGATAGTAAATGTTGCTAGTTATAATCAACAAATCATCAGATCACTATCATCCGGACAATTCTCCAACCAATTAGAAATGTCTTACATCAAACCAATCTTAGAGAAGCAAAGACTACATCCCAAGCACCCAACAAATTATTGACCTGTATTCAATGGGTTATGCTTTGGTAAACTCATAGATTAAGCAATATTTGTCTAGATTTCAGATTTCCTGGAGAAAATCATCCTCTTTTCTGACCAAGTTTACGTCTTGATAGAAGCACTGAATCAGCATTAGTTGCAATCTTGGATGACATCAAGAATAGAGGTGGGCCAGCCAACAAATTAACAGGGTGAGCCAAGCCAGTACTGAGCCAAGGGCCTGGGTTGGCTCTTAGAACCGGTGCACAAGCCGAGCCCTGAAAATGTTTGCCATGTAAACCATACAAGAAATATCACATAAAATATGTTAGTCTCTTCAAAATTTTAAAAAGTGTATTTCTTTAACACCTGGAAGCTTTGACATTAATGCGTCACATTACATCACTGCACTGAGAAAGTACCTACCCCACTCTGGTGCTAGTGCAATTAGTGAACTGAGAAGCAAGACCGCTGTCATGTGAGTCCTGTATGTTGCCCAGATTGTTACAGATAGAGCAGCATTATAGTCTGTTAAATCAAACACAATAGGTTTTTTGTGCAGCTGATATGCTGAACTCACGTATTTGAAGGTGTCTTCATATGCGATAATGAAGGAAAAGGAGGCTCTGTAAAATAAAATACTTGCCTAAGATCAAAAATTAGGTTGAGGGAAAGCCACGATTAATCCAGGTCTTCTAGTTTCACTTTGTACAAATCAGCCACTAAATTGGTATCTATTTGTCTCTCCTTTGTTTTTACCTGTTTGTGCATGAAGGTAGAGCAAGGGTGGCAAGCAGAAGCCATATGAAAGCTTGGCTTTACAAGGGCCTAGCTCAAGCTTTCAGTGGCTCATCGACCTTCAATCAAGAACTCAGTAGATTCTGAAGGAGAAGCCACACTCCTATTGCTGGACTTCGAAGCAGTTTTTGAGACTGTGGACCACCAATACCTGCTCAAAAGACTAAAGGCCATATGCATGAAGGCATTTTGCATTTCCTAATGGTGCGATCTGCAATTTCAGGCTGTTAGGAACTGCAAAATGCCAATTCGGCATGTATGAAAGGCTGTTTTGGTGTCGCAAAATACGATTTCTATCCAGTAGAAATCACATTTTGGAAATCGCTAAATTGGAAATCGCAAATAGGGATTTCCAAATAGTGATTCGCTAACAGCATGTACTAAGGATTTCCTAGTTGCGAATAGTGGCCAAATGGCCATTTAGGAAATGCAATTACCATTGATCCGGATCAGGTGGTAACCAGGTACAAACTATAAAAAAAAGGACCCAAAATGTACCAGGCCTTTCAGAATGGCGGCCTGTATCTTTTGACGAGGAGGATGAGGATTTTGGCTGGCAGGCAAAGAAGGTGGAGGAGATATATGAAAAGAACAGACTCAGCAGTGAGGTAATCCTGGAATTAATAGCTGAGCTACAACCTCAGCTACAGGCCCCAACACTCAGAAGCAATACAATCCCACCACATGTGGAGGTATTGTGCTGCCTACACCTCCTAGCATTTGGCAGTTACCCGGGTGTCATAGCAGTGGCAGGGAGAGTGTCACAAAGTACTTTTTCTAGGTTCTTTCACAGGTTCCTGAACATCATGGTTAGCAAGGTTAACCAATAAACTTATTTCCCAAATTACCCCCAATATCTGCAACAGACCAAACTAATGTTTTATCGGATAGCACAGTTCCCCAATGTCATTGGCTGTGTCGATGGGACACATATTGCATATGTCCTCCCTCAGCAAATGAATTCATATAGAGGAACAAGAAAATCTCACACTCACCCAATGTGCAGGTAGTGTGTAATGCCATATGTATAATAACAGATCTCGTGGTCAGATTCCCAGGCAGCACCTATGACTCCTTCATGTTCCCCAACAGTGGTATACAAAACCGACTCTCACAGGGTGAATTTGGTGATTTTTTCTTACTTGGTAAGATAATATTTGACTCAATGAATACAGTGGGCTAAACTGTTTGTGTAAGGTGACCTAATGGTATTCCTCCTCATGCCATTAAGGTGACAGTGCATATGCCTCGCGTCCCTGTATACTCACACCATTCTTGACTCCTAGGACAAGAAGTGAGAGGCAGTACAACAGGACACACAAGACAATGCACTCCATCATCGAGAGAAACTTTGGGATACTAAAGTACAGGTTTCACTGCCTCCACAAGGCTGATGAAACACTGCTATAAAGACCTGAGACGTGCTGTAAGATCATCGCCACACGTGCCAAACTACACAACATTGCCACAAGGAAGGGTCTGCACAACATCACCATTGAGGAAGAATCTGACTCAGATGATGACTTACCATCACTACAGGTGCAGCAGGAAGGGACATGTGCAGCATCGGATCATGCACGACGCACAGAAATCATCAACATCTATTTTTGAGGTAAGAGTGATTGCAACATCTAAGTAATGGACATCATACAGGATAGTAATGCAGGGTGCATAACTGAAAGTTCACCTTTTTTCAGGTTGTTACAATAATGCATCCCTCCTAAAGCAACTGTATCCAATGCGGATGCAACATTGTGTCAACTAGGCAGCAAAGTATGCCATCACAAAAAAAAACAGTGGACTCATGACCCTAAGTGTTCGGTGTAGTCACTTTGTCCGGCCTCTGGGTTGGGTGCCTTGTCAGCAACACTGGCCAGTGGTAGTGGAGACATGTCAGACCCAGAAGTGGTCCGGTGTGTACGCCTGGTACAGCATATCTCCTGCATAGTTGTGGCACTGATGCTAGAGCCGTCTTCACTCTCAGATGGTGCAAGTATGGTGGAAACAGAGAGGTTATGGGCCTGTATGTTCTCAAGGACTGTGGTCACTTGAACTATCCCTTGTGCAACATCCTGACAGCAGTGCCCCATGACATTCTGTATGTTGACAGCTCTCCTGGCAACGGTTGTGGTGGCTACTGCCAATCGATTGATGGAATGGGTGAAGGCATCAAAGCGTGCCAGGTACTGCCTGTGTCTCTGCACATGTTGCTCCTTCTCCATAGCAGCAATCCAACGGTCCTGCCCCTTCTGCAATTGCTGCATCGACCTTGACATGTTTAGCAGAGGCCTATTGACAGTTTTTATTTGTTTGGTTTGCAGGCACTGTACAGAGATGATGGACTCGACCAGGTCCCCAAACACAGGAGAACTGTCAGCCAAGTCATCTGACACATGCTCATTGTGGACTGTACCTTTCTGGCCCCTACGGTGTCTATGTGACCTGCCCACAGATGTGTTGTTGTCCCTGCTTTGGGTTTGTCCCTCATCACCGTCTACAAAGCCTGGTAGTGGTGAAACGGTTGCTCTTCTAGCAGTTGGAGTTGGACTGATGGGCATAGGGGTTGCTGATGTGCTGGTCTTTGTTTCGATGTGTGTGTCAGTAGCTTCTTCAGCCTCAATTGTTTCTGACACGTCCCGAGTGGGATCTGTGGAAATGCATGTATATAATTAGTGTAAATAAATAGCTAATGTCTGTTCACAATATTGTTGTATATCACATTAAAGTAGGGTGCTTGCAAAGTAGATTAGAGATTCAGGAGAAAGACCAAAGCCTGGACTTTAGGAGCGGTCAGTCCGCTTCCACTATACTAAGCATGGGCCAAATTAAAATGGGAAGACCATCCTTAGTGGAAGAGAATGTCTCACACACAGAATAGTGTCATGCTTCATCATCGCCATCCTCTCCCCACCCTGGTAAGATGGTACTACCAGAGCAGACTCAACCTCCGCGAAGACTTGGCAGTAGGAGGGAGTTCTGAAATAAAACTGCTGGACAAGATGTGATCCAGACAATCTAAAAATACCTTAGGGTTCCACGGCTTTCACCTTTAATAATGAGGACTCTCGGTATATCTAAAAACACTTAGCTCGGCGGGTATATAGAGCACAATGGCTCATACCCGTCTGGAATTAAAAAAACAAGGCTTCCTTTGGATTATTGGATAGTAAATACCACTTGGAAACAAACAATCATCTACTGATACTCACTTGCCATACACACTGGGGAATCTAGTTGCAGATCGAAGGCCAAAACGCAAGAAAATAGAAAATATGTCTATTTATTATTATTAAAAACAAGTGCTAAACAGTATAAAATCAATTGTTCATTAAAAACAGGATAAAAAGAGTTGCACATGAAAATCACAAGAATTTCAAATTCATATATAGATTAAACAAAGTTATTCTAAATTGTACCTCAAAAAACAGCACCAATATATCTATAGACAACTCATTAGAAAAGCAAATAATAAAAACAAGAAAAATACACAGTGAAAAACAAACAGCACAATTAGTTATGGAGAGTACACAAAAAAGACAGTACAATTTGTCATAAAAGAACACATCCGTGTTAGAAACAAATAAAGACTGGAACCCGATACACTGTGCCTTATTCGATATCTGTAGTTCCAGCCACTACACGGATTATGTATTCGAGCGTCGACACGTTTCGATGGTGAGTTCCAATTAGACCATCTTTTTCAACACTCAAATATGACTCCCACAACACATGAATGTTGCCAGAATTAGATCAAATACCTCTTATTCTGTTTTTATGGTGTTCAACTGCTACTTGTGACCATAAGACTAGTAAGGGCTAAATAGTTCCTTCAACTGTCTTGGTCATATACAGTAAAATGCAGGACCTATCTGTCATACATGCCGATAGCAGATGGCCAATGTAGTATTGATACCTGGCCTATAGCTTGTATTCTGAATGTGCTATGAAGGCTGCCACCCTCCTGTACACACCGTTTTATAGTTTGAAATCTGTTATCTAGCGGCTTGTGGCATATACTGATAAGTGAGTTGCTCAGTCCATCTTAATCTATAGCAGTACCCTTCATAAATTGGGTCTGTATTTCTCAGACGAGGTCCGAAGTACGCTCTGTGCGTTTTATTAAAAAAAGGGGTTAAGGAAGCCCGTCATATCCGTCTGCTCCTCACCAAGATGTTTCTGCCCTCAATAATTAGCCTTTCAGGTCTGGGGCATATAGGATCCCAACAAATAGGCAGTAAGTTTAGTCTATCCTACCTGGTAATGCTAGTGCATCATCAAAAAACAAGCACCCAGGTGAGTCCTACCTGTGTTTTCTTGAGATTGATTTTCGCACAAAACCCTAGGCTTTAGGGGATACCGATAGACTGGTCAGGGAGGGGTGGTGTCCTTTGTAGTCACACT
The DNA here is from genome assembly GCA_963921515.1 of Calotriton arnoldi. Lineage (NCBI taxonomy): Eukaryota > Metazoa > Chordata > Amphibia > Caudata > Salamandridae > Calotriton > Calotriton arnoldi. Next base: position 3,031,369 of record CAWUFW010000366.1, on the reverse strand, counting down.
TTCATCAAAAGGTTCACCACAATCATGAACCTAATTGTTCTGCTCTGTGCCGCTGGTGCCAATATTGTTGTAACAGTTGATCCAGCGCTAACAATAAAAATTCTTCTCCTATATGCTTCGGTCATCCAGGTACAACTATCCCTCCAACACACAAACTATATCCATATGACGGTGGGGCCCATAACACCGCATATACATTCACTTACTCATTTATTCCCTGAATTACCTCCGTCCTTAACCTAGGAGAAAATGATTCGCTGGAAGGAGACGGGATACCTCTTTTAACATGACATAATGTTTCTCATTTGCTTTTAAGGTATTCCGCTCATTGGTTGATGGACCAACTAGTAGGAATCAGTTGATGGTGATTAAGACCAGCTCAATCACAATAAACTCTTTAACATTTTACCTTAATTATTGAGCTAAAGAATCACTGAGTCATTTGTTTAAAGAATAATAAAGTTTTTATAAAGTTTCGAAGCAAGAAATAAGTTTAAGCTTATTATTCAGATTATTACATTTATCATCATTATAAGAATAAATTGAAATTGCAATGCATACCTATTAGACGGAAAAATAAGGTTGTCACAGCAAGAACTCCAAAAGATCAATCTATCTGTCTTGGAAAATCTAATAGTTCTAAATAAAAAATCTGTCAGGAGTAAAAAGGTTCTCCAAAAGCAGCATCTTATACTCAACTAAAAATATAAAATAGCTGCAGCAGCATCAGCTCGTCAGCATCAGCAACCGCAACTTCACCCATCTACAGCATCTCCTCTCTCCAGCATCTAACTCTCTCCAGCATCTAACCCCTCCCCACCAAGAGTAGGTCTTCTTATACCCTAATTCTAGCTTACTAAATAAAAATGTTGCATCTCTATGGCGTGATTCTCTCTCATTGGTTCATTCAAGTCCATATACATTTTTAATCAAACTTCCTTGTCTTAACCAGTTCTTTGTGGAATGTCCATGCTTGCATCGTTTCCCACAGTTCATGACATTGCTCATCAGTTTCGATCAGTCAAATTTGTATCTTTTTCTGATACTTTTAGATTCAACAGTTCCGTCCATTTATTCAGTTTGACTTCTCACGCTTCTTGCTGATCATCTTGGCACACATTTGCTCAGAAAGGTCACAATAGCCTTGACCATACTTCCGTCTTAGGCTCTCAGCACGAACACGTGGTCATCCTTTTTCACAGCCTTTCTCCTCTACCACACAGCTTCTTGCTCATGCGTACTCTAGCAAATGGCGGCCATTTTATATCGCTGCTCAACAGGCCTAAGCGCACTATTTTCAAAGATAAACATAATATTGTTAAAATAAAGAATATAAACCTTTTCGTTTCCCTCCCGTCTTTCTACGTACCCCAATTAGGTATTACCTAGCAAAAAGCAACATATAAAGCCGTCCCTTACTTACCATCGCTTTATTTTGCCACCACACGTTTTATTTAAAAAGCACAAATCATGCATTTATTATTTTGTTAGTACGCAAATATTAGATTATGTTAGACACGTAAACAATTATAAGTTGATTAATTTGCACACAAAAATAGCGTGTTACCTTTAACCCTTTACATGTAACATACATTGTTGGTTATTTACTTAAACGAACATGTTTATTAATTATTTTACGGAAATTATTAGGAGGTTAACATTTTTTCATTTACCCTGCTCCATCAACTCCCCCCTTTGGTGATTTTTAATATCACCACAAAACCCAAGTTATACAATTCTTTCAGACAGCATATTTCTTTTATCCGTTTGCTTTTGTTAGTTTACACAACTATATCCCTTTCAATTTGTCTCTTGGTCTTCTTGTACATGTTCTCTTTTATCTCTTCTAGCTCTATTTCACCCATTTCTCTCTCTCTCCTTGTTTATCATGTTTTCTTTTTCTATTTTATTCTGTCTTCTTCTTTTCTTTATACATGTAATTACAAGCTTCAGCACTAAAATTATTATTATAATCATGGTTGCTATTACTATAACTTTCCCTATTATTAATCCACTCATTCTTGTTAACCAATTTATTACTGAAGAAAACCCTTTACCAAGTTTTCCCAATGCACTTTCAACCTCCAGTGGAACAAGTTCTTTGTGCAAACTTGTAATATTCTTTATATACTTTTGTATATTTTCACTTTTATCTGGAATGTAAGTGCAACAATGTTGGACTTTCAGCATTCCACAGACAGGCATCCTCTTTTGCCAAAAGAATGTCAAGGGCAAGTCGATTTTGCATCACCATAGTTCTCATGGCAACCATCTCGGTATTTACCATTAAGAACCCTCCAGCAGTATCTGTAGATAAACGATCTACCACTGTGGATAATTTCCGAATTTTAAATGCATTCAAAGATATTCCCACTGCTGGTATCAATGCTCCAAAAATATCACCTACTATTTCTGAAAAACTTTCCCTTTTTCTACGTGTAAAGGTATTTATCATTTTGTGTGTTCCTTTTTCTTTTCTATCCATATGAAAAATCTTTGGAAAGACCAGGCCTAAATAACATGACCCATACCAATGGTCCGGCAACCTGTAATAAGCCCTATTACCGCAAACATAATAGATCCCTGGAAATATTGGATCTTTTCCCCTTTGAATCCCCATCCGGCTAAAATTTGATAATTGTCATGGCAAATACTGGAACCCACAAAATAATTGTCATATCTTGTTCTATTTCTTCTAATGCACAACCTTCCCTGTTGGGGCCAATCCAGAGTCATAGCTGCATTTGTCTTTTTCTTGTCATGATTGTCTTCCTCAAACGCCCAAAGAGGTGTTTTTGTCTCTTCTATCACTTTTCTTTGAAATTTCACTCTTCTTTCTTCAACCATCTCTAAAAATACTTTTTCTTCTTTCTTTAACTCACAGGTAAGGTTGTTTTTAACTATATTATCTAATGTTAAAATCTTATCTTCTATGAAAAATTCACCAAACGTTTTTCCCTCTTTTATTTTGTTTAGTTCGGGAACTACAGAAACTTTCGCAAAAATCTTATCTATGTCAGTGTAATAATATTCTAATCTACCTGTTTTATAAAATAAACTTGCTAAAACACTACATGTTATTCCATACGTCAAAGGAAGGTGATGATAAGTCACACCCTCTGCTACAGACGCAGGCAATTGCATACAAACATAGCAATCTCTTACATCCATTGTTTCTACATACTCATATAATAATTTAGTAAAAACATTCTTTGAAAAATCTGTTATTGATTTATCTTTATGTAACTCTGCACTACTTTTTAATATAATTGGTTCTTGAGTGTTAGCTCCTTTTTCTTTCTCTGTTTTATTAGACGTTTCTACTACAGTTAAACTAATTGGAATAGTGATTGCTAAAACCACCCATACTGTCATTAATAATCCTGTACAAAAGAAGCACATCTTACACCATCTACTTAAAAACTCACATCTACATTTTCTATCTTTAGTATCCTCCATTTTGTTTTATGACCTTATTTATTATTTTCAATAAAATTGTGTCACTACACCTCAGAAATAACTTATTAGCCACTCTGCACTCCAATGTTTTTGTCTTTGCTTGGTACTTTCTTTTAATTCTTTTCAGAATTCTTTCTTTGTCAAATCCAGTATTTTGTCAAATCCGGTAGAAATTCGTCAGATCCAGTGTTTTGTCAAGTCCGGTAGAAATTTGTTTTAAATTTCTTCAAGTTTGTTGCACCTCACCTTTACCCATTAGGTTTCTTTGTTCTGGGTTCTCGTGAGTGTTCTTTTCTTCTTTGATATCAGTCAAAGCAAGATACAACTATTCAGGCGATCTATACTTCGGATTTACCTTCTTTACTCTTTTCGTTTTCTGCAAGTGTTTTCCACCTTGTTTTTCTTGCTCTTTCTGACTTGTTATTTCATTCACTTGTTCAGCACTTTTTCCATCTAACCTTATGATCCTGTATCTTAATTTTCTTACTTCGTTGGGCCAATTGTCTCCTTTTCTTGGCCTTTTTGCCTCACTTCCTTTTTCCTCTCTTTCTGTTTTCCAATTCCTTTTCCTTGACTCTAGTTTTTGGTTTCTTTCCTCTCCACTTTCTTCAGACTCTGTTTCAATTTTTTCTTTATTGTCTCTTATTTTGAATCTTATAATTTCATTTTCTTCCTCTACTTGTGGTTCTTTTCTTATCTTCCTTCGTTCACCTATTTCTGTCCCGCCTCGAGGTTCTTCCGAATTTGTGTCAGTCTCTCTATCTGCTTCTAAATTTCCCTGTTCTTTTGTTTCGCTATCTGTCCCTATTGCTCCTCGGGGATCTTCCGATTTTTCTAACTTTCTGTTTGAAACTCTCCCTTCTTCATCTATTAATATTATCTCTGAAGGATTTTTACCACAACTTGTACTTGGTTGCTCACTGTTACTATCTTCTTGCTCAGTTTCTTCTCTTATGCTTTCAAATTTCCAATTTCTTTTCAGAATTTCCTCACAATCCGAATGATCTGTATCAGATTCTGAACTGGTATCTGATATTTCCAGATGTCGACTCACATGTCGATCTTCAAGTTCTGGAACATCAGCTATTTCCTCTACTTCTTCTGTCGTTGCACTTGTAGTTGGGTCCTCCAGATGTCGACTTACAGGTCGATCTTCAGATTCTGGCACCCTGTTTGTTTCTTCTTCTGCTTCTGATGCTGAACTGTTATCCAATATTTCCAGATGTCGACTCACATGTCGATCTTCAGGTTCTGGAACTCTGATGGTGTGACTGGCTTGCACCCAGTGTTTTACTCCTGCACATTTGACTGCAGTGGTTGTCACCAGGATCACTTGTCGTGGTTCGTCCCAGCGAGGAACCAAACAGTTTCTTCTCCTGTGGACTTTTATGCGGACCCAATCTCCTGGATTCAAGTTGTGAGCTGGTTTTCTTTCAAGAGTGGTCGCATCCGGTCCAACCTGATGAAACACAGAACGCACCACATCAGCCAATCCTTTGCAATAATCCAGCACCAGATCATCAGTTATAGTCAGTAGTTTGTTGACAGGTACATGTGCTTGTCTCATTGCTCGTCCCATAATTATCTCATGGGGACTGAGTCCAGTTTTCCTTTCCGGAATACTTCTGATTGTCATTAAAACTAATGGCAAGGCATCTGGCCATTTGAGTCCTGTAGCTTGACACATTTTTCCTAACCTGTTCTTAATTGTTCCATTCACTTGCTCTACTATTCCAGAAGCCTCTGGTCTGTATGCACAATGCAGTTTCTGTTTCATACTAAGTGCTTCACAAATTAACTTAATTAATTCATTTTGGAAATGTGTTCCTCTATCTGTTTCAATCGTGACTGGAAAACCATACCTCGGAATGAATTCTCGCAGCATAAGTTTTGCTACCGTGTGTGACATGTTGGTGATGTACAGGTCTGTGTAGTGTAGTCTTCAGCCCACAGTACAGCATGCAACTATGGGGTACTACAACTCCCATGATGCATTGCCAAGGTAGTGCAAGCATCTTAATGGAGTCATGTTTCCTGTGATGTTTTATATGAGGAATTGCAAACATTACGTTATATTAAGTAAGTTAAGGGGAGATCACATACCCTGGCTGGTGCCTGCAGCAATGTCAGACACTCCCACCACACTTTGAGGTTCCAGTGTCGCCTCGATGAGTATCTCCATTGGAGTGGGATGGGGTCTTTTGAGGTCCTCCATCTGTGTCACGACCCTCAGCCATCCTGCTAGCCACCTTCTCCTTTGTGAGGGATTTCAGGTTGTACCACTATTTGCGGATCTCTGGGATGGTCCTCTGTGTTACGCCATGGGAATTCACCCTCTCCAAGATGCTGTTCCATTTGCAATGGGTTCCACATAGGGCTTACACAGCACCTAATCAGCTAACTTCAGTCAATCCAGAATGCTGCTTTGAGGCCTATGTGGGAAGTCTCTCCATGTCATGTGTGATGATCACAGAGGTATGGTGTCGTGTGATGAACGCAGTGTTTAAGGGTCTGATGAATGGATGTTGCACATGTTTTAACATAAGTGTGATACCAACTGCTTTGATTAGCTCTGCAGGTCCCTTTATTGAATTTATAGTTTTTCTTTTATGTTCTCAATACAATTTCCTATGCTGGCTGTGACAGGAGGTTGTCCACTCCATGATCTTATGGATCCTAGGGAAGGTAAGAGGAGTAGATAAATATCTGCCCAGACAGACTATGTTACAGTCCTCTTTTATATGTTTACCATTATGAGACAACACGTGAAGACCGGTGCTTAATTTGTAAAATAATAAGTGTCAGGGCCCTGGCCAGGAGGCCACTGCAGCTTGCACCACCAATTGCCCGTCATTGCTGTCAATCACAGTACCAAAACAACTCTTTTGCCTGTAAGTGTGACAGTTCAGATTATTCGAGGTCCCCAAAACTAAAGGAATGGCTGGGGAGTTAGGTATTAGTAATTTGTAATGCATATTGTATTAATAAAAAAACGTTATTCTGCTCATCTCTAAATTAGATGAGCAGCACCACCATGTGGCAGACTGTCATATGTGTGTTGTTGACAGTTAAGTGCTGGTGTCGAGCACTGGAAACCAATTAAGTGCAGGTGCTGAGCACGGGAAACCACCGGCTCAAATTAAGCCCTGGTGAAGACATTTGTCACGATGCAATGCGGTATCATCATCCTTTGGGCCAGAAAGGACATCAGTTCTCAGAATATGTTCCTTTGAATGTACAAAACATTTGGTGGTTGCCTGCCATCGGTTTTGAAGGCTGTTCACCAATCTGTTTTCACTTTTTTGTTTTTTAGAAACAAACTCCCAAAGTAGGAGTTTGCTTCTGAAAAACAGAAATCTAATGCCCTCCAGACTCTTGGAGTTTTCTCCCATTAGGTGGGGCAGGTCATTATTTTATTTCTGTCCCTCACTACCAGGTTTTTCCTGGCGGTGAGAGACAGAAATAAAATAGATTACACTGTCCACCCTAAATAGGCTGGATAGTGCAATGTCCTTCTTCCGATGGCCAGTACGCCATTGGGCCGCAGGTGGAAGGATTTGATTGACAAAGCCAACAGGAGCTCCTTTGACAGAATACTTAAGGTTCACCCACCTCAAAATGAGGTACGGGGGACCAAGGGTTTTGAAGGCAGGGCACTATATCATATTTCGATGAAGCATTCTGTCCATCAAACTCTAAATCGAGATGTATATCTGTGAAGTGTAGAGAGGGGGTATGTTTAGAGTGCTCTATGTCGTTAGGCAGGTTGCAGGTCTTCAGGTGCTGAGTAGCAGCAGGTAATTCTAAAATTGTGGTTGAGATGCGTAGATGTTATTTTGCATCCATTTATTGAGGCCATTGCAAGGTTATATTGGGTCAAGCTCTGCAATTTCCTTTGGATGTCTATGTCTGTATTTGTTTAGTGTTGTGCTGGTCAAGAGTGTTATATGGCTCTCTTTCATGCTTAAATGGTAGGAGGTGTTATCGTCTGGATTCTATGCCAAGATCAGTGGTTGATGTAATTATCTTGGGAACAACCAGGTTTTCACCTCCTCTATGAACTTTTAATGCTTATGGTTGCTTCGAATCTTAACTGGCAATATGTCCCAGAGCTTGTAAAGCTCATTTTATGTGGAGACCAGTCTCTCTATTCAATCTGCTAATTAATTTGTTCCCTGGAGGTGACAAAATCATGGAATTTTAATTGATGACCATCTAATCTTTGATCCTGCTCAATGCAGTTATAAAAAACCTACAAGTTTTAACTCTGTTTACTCCTTGAATGTCCTACCTCATTTTCTATCTCTGATCATGCGTTTGGCATCTTATGTGGCTATCTTGTTGAACTATTGTAACAAACAAACTACTCTAGTTTGATGCATAAGCCACTGGCAAAATTTTGGTTTCTGTAGAATCTAACAGCATGTATTGTGAAAAGTACCCAGATTTACTATAATTTTGCTTTGGGGATGCGTGACTTTTGTAGTGCCCCCCTGACACAAAATCCATTTTGGGATTTACTAAGGGTGCCTTTGATGGCACTAGGATGCACACAATGCACCAGCGGTAGGAGAGCATTTTTTTTATAGTTCCCTATACCACTGGTTGTGGAGTGTTTTGCAAAATAAATAAAAAACATTTTTAAAAAACACATAAATCCTAAATATATAAGTTATGCTTAACTACATAACTGCAATCATTTTGCATTCATGATTAACCACAAACAGAAAGAAGCATAGAATAGAAGTGCATTGGGTGGAGGAGGTGTGGACAGCTAATTCATTTCACATTTCACTGTTTTTTACCCTTTATGTTTCAACCATGACTTCACAGGCTTTTTTACAGTTTTGAAATCATTTAGTATAAATCATTTTTTAAATAGTTACAAACCAGATCTAGAGGTTTGCCAACTGCACCGGATTGTAATCATTATAACAAGGATGTTGGTTCATAAACTGGGATTTGTGGTTCATGCCCGGGCACACACGCACATGCATACACTTACACATTACAGAGCAGACAATGGCGTCGTATTGATGGTTCAGGCTTCTTGTTGATGTGCTTTTGTTTGCTTATAACTTTGGTGCTGTTTAAGGAGTTTTCACAAAATGTGGCACTCATTTTGCATGTCATTCAGTAGCGGTCTGTGTCCTTGTAAAGTGGTGGGGCGGAGGGAGGTACCGGGGACGAGGGACAACCAAACAAAAAAAAGTAAAATAACTTACCTGCCCCTCTGACGCTCCTCTCTTGCTCAGTGCACTGCAGGCACAGGCTCCCAGAATCAATTCAGTTCCGTTCATAAACTTTATTCGGGTTGAAAGAAGATACAACCATAAAAGTGCATAAATAAGACACATACAAATACATAAAAACAAGCAATAAAAATCCCCAATCCATCGTCCAGATCTCCAGATTATTTGGTACATAAAACACAGTAGAGTATACAGCCCCAATTCTTTTACAACGCTACTGTGTAAAAAAAGATACAATCAAGACATTCCTAAAAATTATATATACAATTAATCTAAATATTCTATGCAACAATCAATAATTTGGATAGATTTAAAAAGTCAGATAGATCGAAGAACAATAAAAATATACAATACTCAATTCATTAGCTATTGAGATATACTTTCCTTATTTTGATAGCATTCAATATAAAAAGGGCCACATTGTCACACACAAAGGGGTCGCCTAGTGTCACCAAGTAATTCATTGCAGCTTTATGAGATATGATATTCTGGACCACAAACATACGTTTCAGGTAATGGAGCCTCAAATTCTGGTACAGCTTACAGAACAATAAAAAGTGCAGGGTACTTTGTTTGCTATGACCATCACAGCGGCAAGGAGTCGCATCAGAGGGGCAGGGCCTCATGTGAGGAAAGGCAAAAAAGTGATGCACAATACTACACCTCAACCTTATCAGCACAAAACGGTGCTGCATATAGTTACATATACCAGATAGTGGTTGTCCCCCTCCTCCTTATCCAACGACTTGTAGAATATTACTGGCTATTTTTTCCCATCATCTAGCTCGCGTTTGTTCGACCTAGTTTGAAAAAATATATTTTTAATCATATTCTTGGTGAGTGATATAAACTGTGTAATGTAAGACCAGATGGACAAATTGAACAGTTTACCAAGAAGGGAGTTAATGTAGGATAACCAAAGTATATTTAGGGCTTTATCCAGAGCTAGACAGTCAAGGATAATAATTCTAGTAAAGCTAGTTTCTTCCTTGGCCTAGAATCACTTGCAGCCAATCCTGATGCTGTTCTCATGCTGAGAGCAACATCAGGATTTGCCGGAGCGCTCTGAATTTGCGCTCCCAGGTAGATTGGGTGTCATGTACCAAGCGTATCCTCAGGGTCGTACTGATGCTCAGAGGGGTCCACCTCTCGACAGCCCCAAGTCTGGAGATATATATTACGCAGACTTTAGGATGGTCAAGCGGGGTAAGGAAAGGATGGGGACAGCAGGGAGGGAGACCTGTGAAAATAGAAAGAGAACTATGTAATATACTCCTCTAAAACCATGAGATAACTACTCTTCAAAAACCATAGAGGAAAACAACGCGCAATTAACTACCTGTAAAGGAAAAAGACGTAACCCACTAACAGGGAGGGGAGCAGGTGATCATGAATCCTCAACACCAATACACTGTAAAGGAGAGAACAGGGAGAACGTAAATATCTCCTATTCTATACCTACATAACCTACCTAGAAAAAGCAATACCTATCAACCTACCCTCTGTATCAGGTTGAGATGCCCCAAAGATGATGTACCAGCAACTGGAACAGCAATCACCTACTACTGACCACCCCCTGTCAAGTGAAACACAAATAGCTGCCAATATGCTGATTATCAAAGTTTTTGAAATGATCCATAGATGAGCATGCATCAATATGTCATCAATGTTACTGCAAAGGATATATTCTTTCAATAGTAAATCACGAATGAATCAACATGGATTATAGCTGGAGCATTTCCTTTCCAACCGTAACCTGCTCAGGCATGATAAGAAAGAAGTCTCTCACATGGTGCAAAAATGTATATAGAGAGTTTACTTCACTCTCCGAATTTCCTGTTACCACACTGTTAACCTGGAAACGGGCTCGCCAACAGGGAAGATCAGGAATAATACTGTTGTTACTCTCACTACTGAATTGTACGCACAGCATAAGAGCACTCGCTGCCCAGCCTCCTGCTCCCTCGCATGAGCCCAAGGAAAATAGGACTCGCCAACGAAGGGAGACACTCTGGTAAATATCCCAGATCGGAGTGGACATCCATAGTCAAAAGGAAACTTTGAGTAAATGATTCGGTGCAACTTGCACCCTTACCGGACCGGGACCTGGCCACCAAACGTCGGAATACGAATAATTGGCAGCTCCATCTGCCGTCCTTCCTGCTATATATGGGTCTCCTGACGTCGAGCACGTCGGTGCATCGGACGTCAGGAAACCCATGTGCTGATGGGAAATGTAGTCCCCTAGCCTCTGGGACGGCTCCTCCTTATGGAGCCTGTCAGTGTACGTTGCAGGTGCTGCCTGACAGTACATCCTCTCCCAGGAGAACACTGACAGGCACATGGTTTGTCAGGGAACCGCCTATGAAAGGCTGCAACCAATCGAGGAGCATGCACCGACACCGCTGGTTCCCAAGAGTTTTCCTCCACACCGTACCCCTTCCAGGCCACCAGATACCACAGTTTGCGGCGCAAGAGCTTAGAATCAATAATACCGGCCACCTCATATTCCATGTCTTGTTCAACCCACAAAGGAGCTGGTAGTTTCTTAATGGGACAGTGGGATGGCTTCAGCAACGAAACATGGAAGACAGGATGTATCCGAAAGTGAGATGGCAATGCGATTTTAACTGCAACAGGATTCACATGTTTTATGACCTTGTAGGGACCTATGTATTTAGGATTGAACACACTGTATCTTTTGAAGCGAATATTTCTTGTGGAGAGCCACACTAAGTCACCCTTGGCGTACACAGGGCCCTGTCTACGACTCTTGTCAGCCTGTTTCTTATATTGTTCTTTTGCATGATATAGATTTTTCTGTGTGTCCTTCAATGTCTTTTGGATATTCGTTATATGACTATGCACTTCAGGAAGCCTCTGACTGTTATATGGCGTTAAGAATGGAATGAAACATGGATGAAACCCATAAGAACTATAGATTGGAGTGTGATGCGTGGAACTGTGACAAGCACTGTTGTCTGCAATTAAAACGCCTCTGTGTTATTATCCACATAACATCTCAAGAATTGTTTTAAGGTTTGGTTCAGCCTCTGTTTGGCCATCTGTTTGTGGGTGAAAGCTGGTAGACATTGTAGAAGAGATTTGTAAAGCTGAGCACTATACTCTCCAGAATTGTGCTGTAAACTGAGTTCCACGATCAGAAACAATCACTCTAAGGAGGCCGTGGAGACGAACCACGTGGGTTAACAGCAAACAGGCTAACTGTCCTGATGAAGGGATTTGCTTACAGGCGATGAAATGGCCCATCTCGGGCAGATAGTCGATGACGACTAATATTACCGTGTGTCCTTGATCTGTGGGTAGTCCTACAATAAAGTCCAAGGAGAACCTTTCCCATGGTTTATTAGGTGTAGGTAGTGGTTGCAATAATCCCTGAGGTTTGCCTTTAGTTGTTTTCATTTGAGCGCATATGGCACATTTCTTTATCCACTGAAGGATGTCTTTTCTGAGTGTTGGCCACCAGAATTGTCACTGGATTCTCTCAGTTGTTTTCCCATTTCCATTATGCCCTGCACTAGGGAGAACATGACACCATTGCTACACTTGTTTCCATAACTCTTGTGTGGGAACGAGGATTTGATTTCCCTTCACTGGAATGCCCTGCCGCATCTTCCATTCAGTATGCCCTTTCAGCCAGTCTTTCCACCGAAATGTTTGAACTCCCCTGGCCACCTTTCGTAGAAAAGAGTCGGTGTGTACCACACATAGGACTTTCATGGGCTCAATGATTGCTCGGTCTGGGGTTGAACGTGGTTCCGTAGAGTATTCTTGTCGAGTTAGTGCATCTGCTTTCTTATTTTCACTCCCTGGTCTAAATGTCACTATGAAGTGAAACTCTGCAAAAAAAAACATCCACCACCTGGCTGACTTCATAAATTGCAGATTGCGATGATCGGTGTACACTGTAACACAGTGTCTCGCTCCCAACAACCAATGCCTCCATTCGATAAAAGCCTCTTTAGTGGCCAGCAACTCCTTTTCCGCGATGGTATAGTTCTGTTCAGTGCTGTTTAATTTTTGGGACATGAAGGCAATAGGTTGCATTTGACTAGTGGTAACATGTCTTTGAGATAGTACTGCTCCTATCGCCACCTCGGAGGCATCTGCTTCCACAATGAACGGCAACTCTGGGTTGGCATGGGCCAATACAGGAGCTGTTACAAATGCTTTTTTAAGCGTATCAAATGCAGATTGGGCATCCTCTATCCACCTGAAACTTGATTTCTTTCTCAACATTATTGGAGCTGCTTTATTTGAGAATTGGTTGATAAATCGCCTGTAAAAATTGGCAAAGCCTAAGAAACACTGGATGTCCCTCACATTCTTTGGACATGGCCATTCCGTAATTGCTCTTACCTTTCTCTCCGCCATTTCTTGTCCAGAGGGGGTGAGCATAACGCCCAAGAATTCTACTGTGGTGACATGAAATTCGCATTTACTGATTTTACAGAAAAGGTAATTGTTCTGTAGAGCTTGTAGGATAAGACAAATGTGCTTCTGATGCTCTCTTTCATTCGAGGAACGAGGAATAGACAAGAATGTCGTCGATGTACACAACTACAAAACGATCCAAATATTCACGAAGAACATCATCTAAAAAGAATTGGAATGCAGCTGGAGCATTGCATAGCCTAAAGGGCATAACCTGATACTCGTATAAACCATAGCGCTGTAAATCAACGGGAGCGGGTATCGATTCTTTATCGTGATGGCATTTAATGCGCGAAAGTCTATGCAGGTCCTGAGGTCTCCATTAGCCTTTGGAATGAAAAACAAAGGAGACGCGGCAGGGGAGTTGGAATGGCAAATAAACCCCAGAGAAAGACATTTGTCGATGTAACGTCGCAGATGTTCGTTTTCAGGCTCGGTCAACGCGTAGATCTACCCGCAACGGACCACTGCTCCTGGTATGAGATCAATCCTACAATCGTAAGGCCTATGCGGAGGGAGTACTTCGGCCATTCGATCACTGAATACATCTTCAAACTGTTGATAACAAGAAGGTAGGGATACTTCTTTTTCTGCCGCTGTAGCGATATGATGACGCAAGGTTAATGCCTTGGACGGAATCTCAAGCGTTCGTAAACAATGTTGCTTGCAATAGTCAGAATCCATGGTCAATACTTTCTTTGACCAATCTATAGATGGGTTATGTTTTTGTATTCAAGGCAGGCCCAGAATTGCCCCGTACTGAGGAGCTTGGATGATATTAAAGGAAAGGTATTCGTAATGGGTTTCATTATATCCTATTTCATATTTTTCAGTAGCGTAACATATGGGACCAGATTCCAGTCGTTTACCATCAACTGCAAAAACGACTTCTGGCAAAGACTTCGGGATAAGCCTTACTCCTAATCTTTGCGCTTCCTCCTTATCCATAAAACACACGGTGGCACCCGAATCCACCATTGCTTTCGGCTGGGATGGTTCTTGCTGGATATAGATCACCAAAGGAATAAAGAAATGATCTTGACCAAGGAAATATTCTTCCTTTACTGAAGAGATGGACACACTGCTCTGAGACTCCCCTTCTCCGAGTTTCGCGCTTGTTAGTTTTTCGTTGGTGTGGTTGTGGTTATGGTTGCCGCTTGTCCAACTCTGAAGCGGTTGTTCTTGGGCTTGATAGCACATTCTTTAAGGAAATGCCCCTTCTTGCCACAATATAAACCCAATCCGTTCTTACAGCGGTATTTCCGTTCGCCTGGAATTAAAGAGGCTCGCACTGTTCCTATTTCCATCGGTTCAGGGGAAGCTGTTCCCAGCTCGGAATTTTTGACGCATTCAAAACGAGGGGGATATGCGGTTGTTCTTGGGCTTGATAGCACATTCTTTAAGGAAATGCCCCTTCTTGCCAAAATATAAACACAATCTGTTCTTACAGCAGTATTCCCGTTCGCCTGGAGTTAAAGAGGCTCGCACTGTTCCTATTTCCATCGGTTCAAGGGAAGCTGTTCCCAGCTCGGAATTTTTGACGCATTCAAAATGAGGGGGATATCTTTCTTTCCTTCTTGTTTCTCCCTTGCGTTCTCGTAGGCGATGATCCAAACGCATTGTCAATTCAATAAGAGCAGAGCAGGTCCAGGGCTGTGGATCGACCTGTGCTATCACATCTTTCAGCTCTTCTTTGAGACCTTGATAAAAGATGGCCGCCTGTTTCGATTCAGGCCAGTCGGTTTCAGCCACCAATCTCCTAAAGGTGTTGAGCTATACTAGCAAGTCTTTGTTGCCTTGTTTTAGTTCCAATAGTTCTCGATCTGCAGAGAAGGTGTCTGCCCTGCGATCAAAGGTCTTCTCAAAATCTGTTCTGAAAGCATCCCAGTCGTATAGTAAGGGATCGTCCCTTCTGACTATGGGAACCGCCCATTGCGCTGCTTCTCCAGCCAAGTAGGAGATTAGAAATGCCACTCGAGACTGATTTGTGGAAAACATCTTAGGTTTACAATTAAAGTGTAAGAGAACCTGAGTGAGAAAGACCTGTACCTTGTGTATGTCCCCATAAAACCTTTCAGGTGGAGCTAAAGGTATTGGGGTGGGGACTTCTACCGCCACAGGGCCAGTCGCAGGCTGAGAAGGACTACCTAAATCAAAAGGATTCCTCTGCATTCTATCAACCTTAGCCTGTAACGCAGCAGTTTCTGTACGAGAAGCCGTGAGTTCTACTTGGACTGCTGCAAGAGCTACTAAGACATCTTCAAAGGTGGCCAATCTGGAATCAGCCCGACCGGGAGGATATATTTTTTCGTGGGCCGATTATTCTGTACTGTACAAAGCGTATCCTCAGGGTCGTACCGATGCTCAGAGGAGTCCACCTCTCGACAGCCCCAAGTCTGGAGATATATATTATGCAGACTTTAGGATGGTCAAGTGGGGTAAGGAAAGGATGGGGACAGCAGGGAGGGAGACCTGTGAAAATAGAAAGAGAACTATGTAATACACTCCTCCAAAACCATAAGATAACTACTCTTCAAAAACCATAGAAGAAAACAACACTCAATTAACTACCTGTAAAGGAAAAAGACGTAACCTCCTAAGAAGGGAGGAGAGCAGGTGATCATGAATCCCCAACAGCAATACACTGTAAAGGAGAGAACAGGGAGAACGTAAATATCTCCTATTCTATACCTACCTAACCTACCTAGAAAAAGCAATACCTATCAACCTACCCTCTGTATCAGGTTGAGATGACCCAAAGATTACGTACCAGCAACTGGAACAGCAATCACCTACTTCTGACCACCCCCTGTCAAGTGAAACACAAATAGTTGCCAATATGCTGATTATCAAAGTTTTGAAATGATCCATAGATGAGCATGCATCAATATGTCATCAATGTTACTGAAAAGGATATGTTTTTTCAATAGTAAATTACGAATGAATCAACATGGATTATAGCTGGAGCAGATCCTTTCCAACCGGAACCTGCTCAGGCATGATAAGAAAGAAGTCTCTCACATGGTGCAAAAATGTATATAGAGAGTTTACTTCACTCTCCAAATTTCCTGTTACCACACTGTTAACCTGTAAATCCTCTTCCCTGCTTGAACCAAGGAAACGGACTTGCCAACAAGGAAGATCAGGAATAATACTGTTGTTACTCTCAATACTGAATTGTACGCACAGCATAAGAGCACTTGCTGCCCAGCCTCTGGCTCCCTTGCATGAGCCCAAGGAAAATAGGACTCGCCAACGAAGGGAGACACTCTGGTAAATATCCCAGATTGGAGTGGACATCCATAGTCAAAAGGAAACTTTGAGTAAATGAGTCGGTGCAACTTGCACCCTTACCGGACCGGGACCTGGCCACCAAACGTCGGAATACGAATAATTGGCAGCTCCATCTGCCGTCCTTCCTGCTATATATGGGTCTCCTGACGTCGAGCACGTCGGTGCATCGGACGTCAGGAAACCCATGTGCTGATGGGAAATGTAGTCCCCTAAGCTCCGGGACGGCTCCTCCTTACGGAGCCTGTCAGTGTACGTTGCTGGTGCTGCCTGACACTGGGAGCCTGTGCCTGCTGTCTCCAACCCAACAGCCAGCTCGGGTTGGAGACAGCTTCAGTGTGTGTATAATGGTTTGGATATCCTGAGACGGCTGGCCAAACAGTAATGCGCACTGACAACAGTGCACCTACCACTCTCCCTCTGCCCGTCATCCCCATGGCCCCGCCACCTAGACACAACGCTAGAGACAAATAAAACAATAATAAACACGGGCTTATTATTGTTTTATTTTTATTTTTTTGGGCTGCTGGCAGAAGGGGAGATGCTCCTCCGCCATAGTGGAGTTCTCGCCGCCAATGTCAAGTTTCATGCAGATCCACCCAATGGCAAACAGATACAGAAAAAGTCTATAAAGATGTGCTTTAAATTTTAGCTTCCCACTGAATTTTTGTCCTCTGTTATAGTAAAAACCACTGAAAAGTAGTACACCCATCTCTGCATGAAACTAAAACTTCACTCAGAACTTGTGTGGTTTGTAGTAAACCTGTTCAGCACGGTGTAGACATATTTGCATTACAAAGAGATGTCAAAGGTTATTTAAGGGGGCAAATTTTCGAGATATCTTGAACATTGCATTCACTCACACAATAAGATTGGCTGACAGCAACTAAAAAATGCTGTTGCACTAGATATTACATGGTAACAGATACTGATGCCTGCATCCTGAAAGGAAATTTCATGGTAGCATAAAGGACAATGGGGCCACCCTCTGACACCATGGAGAATATCGGAGGGGGGTGTCCCAAAGAGGCAGATACTGCTTCTTAAAAATAAAATAGCCCCTCTTTTTGACAATGGGTTTGCCGACCTGTATCTGGGATTTTTTTTACACATTTTCTTCATATGAAACTTGAAAAAAATGGGGAAAGAAAAAGTCCACAGTGCAATTAGGCAGAGTCAAAGACTATGTGTAGGGAGTACTGTAGACATGGAGATTAGTGAAGAATATGGCCAGGCCTTGCACCCAGAGCCCGCTGTCCACAGCGTTTGGACATATGGAGTAGGCTAGGGTGGCATGGGGACTGGCACAGAGTATATGCAGGCGAGGCATTGTACTAAGATCCCTCTGCACATGGCCAAAAGCTGTGCATAGCGTCTTTGATTGCAGGCGTGATAGTGCAGGCCATGTACCCAGAGTCTGCTGTGCTTGGTCAGAATCCATGTTCAGTTGTTTCGAAAGCACCGGGGCTCAAGCAGGGCACGGCCATATGTCAGGCTCTGCGCCCAAAACCCACCATGAATAGCCAAAAAGTTGTGCACAGTGAGTAGGGGCCATTCATAGCAAAAGACCATGCGTGATGGGGTCAGAGTGAGGAGAGCTGATGCAGGCTAGGGCCGCAGGCCAGGGCCTGCTCCCAGAGCCCATAGGGTACAGCTAGAGGCCGTGAAGAGAGTGTTTGGTACATGAGGGCTGGTGCTGAGTCTATGCCCATAGCCGCTGAGCACTGATAATGACCATGCGAGAGGTACAGGGGCTGGCACCTATACCTTCAGCCAACTGTTCATGGCTAAAGACTGTGAAGCAGGCTCAGAAGCTGGTGCAGGGCATGGATAATGGCAAGACTGGTTTGACTCGTCACTGGCCTTTGATTACCAGATCTCTACTCTTGCTGGCACCTGCTTCGGTATCTTGAAGATGCTTCAAAAGATTTTAGAGCTTCTGCCAGATCCGGCAACGAAAAAAGTCATCCAGGTGCTCCTAGTGTCACGCTTGGATTAGTGCAATGTTCTTTATCTTGGTATTTTCAAAGGCAGAATAAGAATGTTGCAGAGGGTTCAGAACACCGCGGCAAGAATGCTTCTGAATATCTCTAGACGTTCCACTTTGGGTCCTGTGTTGCCAAACTCCACTGGCTTCCTATTCAGGCCAGAGCAGCTTTTAAAGCTTTATGCTTCTGCTACAGAATTTTAAATCTAAGGGGTCCTCGATATCTGTTTCCCTTGATCAAACCCCACCTGCCAAACCATTCCCTCAGATCCTCTGGAACTGCCAGGCTTATGATACCCAAAATGCACAGTTTGTTTCAGTGGTAGCTCTTTCAGTTTCCTGGCGGCAAAGATGTGGAATCTCCTTTCTGTGGACCTTAGAATGCACAAAAAAGTATCCCGCCTGTGGTTACAAGGAAGATAGTATATACTACATGAGGCACGGTTGGGGTGGCTATCTGGTACACCCCTTGTGGGAAAGCTAGCTCCGCATGGCTGGTGCGGGGAAGGAAAAGATTCCTTTTTTATATATAACCCTCACACACTCCAATAGTGTCATGCTTCATCATCGGGTTCACCCTGACTCCTAAAGGTCAGGGTGGGCTCGACCATATTTCAGGGAGCACTTAGAGATAAAGGGTGACCTGGGGGCTTAACTAGAGATTAAAAATCCCTCACCTTCTCCAAGGTATCCCTTTATTAGTGGAGATGGTGTGGAAGGCTAAAATAAGATAGGGGTAATCTGAACTGTTATGGTCCTATGACCCTATGTTTTGTTGACCGACATGTTTCAGCCCTACACTACGGCCTAACAAGGTCCTGGGCTTTCATCCCTGGATAGTCGGATGCAGAACAATGTCGTGCACTACATTAATTGGGCAATGTTAATACTTGCCCTTCCTGTGTTTCAGTTTCTGTTGTTATTATTATTTTAAACAACAAGGGAACCGAAAGGGCAATACGCAAGAGCACTGACTCACCAAACGGCACCGCGCTTTATGGATCGTACTCGGTCTTTCGGGACGGTAATTTCTCCCGCCAAGTGGATCACCACACTTGACCCTTCCCCGAACCCCTCTGGGACGGTTAACTCTTCCCGCCACGGTAAATATTTTATCGTTCTCGTCTTCCCGCGGTCCCGGCCCTTTGTAGCAATTTCAACTCCCTGGACACCTAGTCAGGTCGTACAATTCCGGTTCTCGGCTTGCTACCAGAACATGTGCCGCAATACCTTGTGCTGATTCTGACATGGATATAATGTCTAGAATTTCTCGTATACAGGCATGCTAAATTCTTATGTCCTGAAGATGATCCCATGATTTCCCCTTAGGGATCGAAACGTCGTCGACACCCTATATACCATATGCATGCAAATATTGTGAATTTATTGTGCAATGGTATCACTATGTGATTGAAGTCTGTTAATTTTGTTAATTTCATGATTTACAGACACATTCCCCTTGCCTGAAAATCTTCCCCACCCTTATGTTGTCTGTCTATGGTTTTGAGTTGGACGCTGGTTGTGTCCCACTTGTAATTGTATATGTAATTTTTCTATGCACGTATTTAAAATATTAAATATCTGTCCGGCTGGACAAAGAACATATAGTCTATTTAGTATATGTTTACTTTTTGCCTTAATGTATAACTGTTTAGGGACCATTGTCTTTCAGTTTCTGTTGTATCACCTGTAAGATAAAAATCCATGGTACATATTTGTATGGAGAATTTTTGCAAAAGGGTTACAGGTGAATGTATAAACCACATTGTGAAAAAGAATGTGCATGCATATCCCACTGCATGCGTGTGCACTACATCAGCTTAGACTGGAGGCCAGTGCGTAAATTCCTTGTGCACCTTCATTGCTAATACTGTGGAGTAACAAGTGGTTCTCCATTAGCAGATGTTATATTACCCACACTGTACATGGAGATAAATCTAGGGGCCGATATAATAACGGCCCTTATATGTGATAGTTCACTCTTTTTTATCCATGTATATCAGGCGTGTTTCGCGACATACACATATGACACATACTTAGACCCACATCCAAAGACAGACACCACACTTATTTAAACAGTTTAAAACTATATATAAATATATAGCCCTCCGGTTTTTTCAAAATGCATGGTATAATTCCATATACTAATACTCACCCACACCTAATGGGTGTCATACAACTCAGGAATGAGAGAGGGGTGGCATTTAGTCACACACTGCATGTGGGAGGGAAATGATGAGATAAGTGAGGGAAAAAGGAGAGAGAGTTAGCGATTGGGGGATTGTGCGTTGGAGTCAATCAATTAATCAATCAATCAGGGGTTATTGAAAGCACGCTACTCACCTGTGATGATCTCAAGGCGCTGGGGGGGGGTGCAGCTCCGGGTCAGCCGAAGAGCCAGGTCTTGAGGCTCTTCCTGAGGTGTGCAGGGTAGGGGAGCGTCTGCTGTTGACTGGGAGCTAGTTCCAGGCCTTTGCCGCGACATAGGAGAAGGCTCTTCCACCTGCTCTGGTTCTGCGGATGCTCAGCGTCTCTGCTAGGGCGAGGTCGGCGGAGTGGAGGTTTCTTTTGGGTATGTGGAAAGAGGAGTCTTTCGTTGAGGTATTTGGGTCCGATGTTGTGGAGGGATTTGCAGGCGTGGGTGAGTAGCTTGAAGGTTACTCTCTTCTCGACGGGGAGCCAGTGGAGGTCTCGCAGGTGCTGGGTCATGTGCTCATGTCGTGAGATTCCGAGGACGAGTCTGGATGCGGTGTTCTGGATGGTCTGGAGTTTGTGTAGCAGGGATTTGTTGATTCCAGCGTAGAGGGCATTACCGTAGACCAGGAGTAACCCTGTTTGGATCACAGGAGACTATCTCCTCCCATCAGCGGCCTCACGTCTCATCACTTACTTCATCAAGGGATTTCCCCAGCCATTCGCCTGCATTCGCCCTCGTCCTCCCGGCTTGCGTGTAGATATGCAGAGAGGACGCCACTCTTTATATGTTACATTTTCGCGGGCGCAGGTCCCTTCCGCGTCACGTGGTCTGCGTGCAGTGGATTGGCTTCATGTCAGATGACGTACAGACCCATTGTGTCATGGGTATTGTAGTCATTGCGTTCCTCTATGGATGCCATTAACAATCACCGACGGGGGTGGGTGAAAAGAGTGTTCATAAAGAGAACAGATTGATCATTAGTGATACCCGCATGTAAATAAAAGCCGGATGTCGAGTGGAATTGATCCCTATTGTGTAAAACACTGGCATTCAATAAAAACGGGCGTTTCAAAAAACGTTATTTACATGGAATATAAATTGTGTTTTTTTACATGAAACGGTGCTGTATTTATACTCAATGACTTCTCATGTTAGACCAGTCAACGTGTACATGTAGACTAATGGCCTGTTATAAGGGAGGCCATACAGGTATGTATATGATAAACAGACGAATGTTGGAGTATGGTTAGCGTGTTGTTATTCACTTATCCTCAATAGGTAAGAAGGTGTTCAGGTCACACGCATTCATAAAGAATGAGCTTAACTTAGGGGTCCCATTCTCAGTGTCTCAGCTGGGCCCACGGGATTTCATCATTCAGACCCGTTTTGTAAGTCCCTAGTTTGTACACCCAGCGTTGTTCCTTTGTCAGTATTCTTTTAGCCACTGCCCTGTTGTCATCTATTTTTTCTATTATGGTCCATTTAAGGGCCATATCGGTATGTCCTTTTTCCAAAAAGTGTGTGGTTAGTTTGGTAGCACTTCTCTTACACCTGATGGCGCTCCTATGTTCATTGATCCTGATCTTTATTTTCCTCGTCGTCATTCAAATATACCGCATGTTACACGGGCAAATGATAGTGTGTATAACATTGCAGCTATTGCAGTTGGTATGACCCCTTTGTTCCCAAGGGGTGGGAAGTTCGAGATCGATAAATTTACTTTGTGTCGTAAACGCACATGCTGCGCAAGATCCGCAAGGGAAATGTCCTTTGACATGTGGTTGGTTCCACAGGGTCACCTGTTGTTCCTTGTGAGGTTTTTCCACAGAGCTATGTACCAACATGTCCCTAATACTCCTGTTCTTACGGAAGGAGAACAAGGGAGATTTGAAAATGAGTTTGTTAGATGTAAGTATTCTCCAATTTTTAGTTATGATTTTCTTGATGGCGTCGGAGTGTGTGTTATATGTCGTAACACAAATGAGGGCAACTGACTCAGGTTTGGTTACTGTTTCCAGTAATGCTGCTCGTGGGGTGTTCCGTGCCCTTTTCTGTGCTTGTTCAACCACTTTATGTGGGTATCCTTTTTCCTTTAGTTTAGTGGATAGCTTTGCCGGTTCATTTTTGAAATCTCGTAATTCAGAACAATTTAGCCTGATTCGCAAGAACTGTCCTATTGGGAGGTTCTCTCTTAGTGACCGTGGGTGGGCACTATTAAAGTGCAAAAGACTGTTCCGGTCAGTGGGGTTGGTGTATAGGGTACTTGTTAGTTTTCCTTCTTTCGCCAGGATGGTTACATCCAGAAAGGGAATTATTTCTTTGTTGCTGGTCATCGTAAACCGTAGGAAGGGGTTTGTTGGTCCAACCATTCTTTGAAGGCTTGCATGGTGTTGTTACACCCGTGCCAAATTATCAGTATATCATCGATATACCTACGCGACAGGCAAAGCTCAGCTTGGTGTGGGTTGTTGTTCCAGATGTGTTCCTCTTCAAACCAGCTCATGTAAAGGCAGGCTAAGCTGGGGGCAAATGTGCTGCCACAGGCGGGATACTTTTTTGTAGTTTTTGAGCTTTAATGGGAGTACGTATCCCCCAACCCCTCTTCAACTGTTGACGAGACCTCTCAACCCTCGGGGGTCCCACAGGTTGCTTCCTGTGTGTGCCCTGTTCTGTCTATCAACCTTAGAATGCAACCTTTGGAAATTCTGTTTTGTAGAAAGGTAAAGACCTGGTTCTTCAGGCAATCGATGGTAATCTAATTGCCATGGCTGGCTCACTGATTGCTATTAGGAGAAAACCCAACGTGGGGACACTCTGAATTGGAGTGCTTTACAAGCTTCTAACATAACATACCATAACATAACATAACTGTGCCTAATAGACAGCTGCCAACCTCCACAGGCCAAAAACATCAGGCTAGTGTTCAGAGCCTGACTGCAGATTAGGCCATTTATGGCGAGCTTGATGCAAACAGCTGTTTTTCATGGATAGCTGCTTTTGTGGCATCGAAACTAGTGCTTGTCCTGACCACAGGCATGGCCATGCAGCCAGTTCATGCTACACACAATCACAAGCGGTGGGAAGGAGGCTGGGAGGTACCTGGGCTGGTGCACGTCCTGGCCACAGGTCAGGCCTTGAGCCCAGTGGTGTCTGTTAGATAAAAAAGTACTGCGTTGGAAAGTCAAGATCCTAACTGGAATGTGCCTGGACTGAAAGAGGTTTGTGCAGGAGGTTTTCCCATAAGGGAAATCTGTTTAAAATAGGGTCAAATGGTGCATTTTAAGCATAAATTTCAAGAAAACAAACTAGAAACAAGTCACAGGGTATCTTAAGCACAATACATAATTCCTGTTTGCTAAATGGCCACAACCCCCTAGCCAAGCACACACTCCCATACACATACAAGGTTCTTCCTACCATCCTTCCCCCATTATCCCGGCATGGAGAACAAACACAGGTCCCTTCTCTCCCTAATTTAGGTGCTAGTCACAGAATATGCTAGTTCTTTTTCTTACAAACAAGTTCCTCACTATTTCTGATCAGCATTTCACCCTTTCAAAAGAATAGGTATTCCGAGAAAGTGAAAAGCAGGGTTGAGAAAATATACTGTAGCATTTAACCAACCGGTCTTTGGTATTGAGCTGCACTAGTAGAACACATGTCCCTTCCCTAGTTGACTGCTGGCAGGGAAAATAAACAATCAGCCTCGTGCCTGCTTGAATAGCTCATCAAAACACATTTCCCATTACTTAAACTAGCGGTTGAATTGAAGTTTTTGTTTCTCTCCTTTGCACCATTTTTAATATCTTCATCATCTTAATGTGTTACACACGCTCTCACATACAGTAAAGTTGTTTTATCTCTCCCTTGCTTGTTCTGATTTCCAGTGGCGGCTCCTCCACTAAGGCGGAGGAGCGTAGCCCCACTTCTTAGCAGCAGTGAAAGAAAGAAAAAATAAAATGATAATAACTTGATGTTATTATGATTTTATTTGTTTCTGCTGCAGCGTCTTGGCAGGGTGAGTCTGCTCTGCTCACAGAGCAGGGCAGGGGGAGGAGTGGTGGGCACACTATAAGTGCGCATGATGCTTTGGCCAGCCTGAGACGGCCGGCCTAAGCCTCATCCGCACTTTGCATGTTCTCCACCCAGGCTGCATTACAGCCTGGGTGGAGAACATGCCCAGGCCCCCATTCCCTGGCTGAGCACTGAACCACGGTGCTCAGACCAATCACAACGCTGCAATTGGCTCATGGGAGCCTGGGTGTGCTTCCTGGTTCCTGTCCGTCCAGGACGCGGAGGAGAGATGATGTGGGAGAGACGCAGTGATTAGGTAAGTTGTTTTTGTTTTTTTTCTCTTTTCTTACACCCTCCTTACTCCCCCCCACCACCCCCGATCCATGCTGGCCGCCACTGCTGATTTCCTTTTTATCTCAAAGTGCTGTTTCCCTCCACCCAGATCCCTGCTATCCTGTTTTCCCGTGTTCTTGCTTATTTTGTTTAACTTCTCTTTCACTCCCACACATTTTGTTTCCCTTCACCTGCTCCTTCCATCCCACTCTACCCTCTCTCTAGACAGTTGTTGTGTTTGGCGCTTTAAGTGCTTGTATTGTCATGGTGCAAGCTCCCAATTCGAGAATGGAATGCGGGAGCTAGAGCAGTGGCAGTTGCGGGGAAGAGACAGACGAGGAAGGTGCTAATCTTGTATGGTGCTCAGAAATTGGAATAAAGCTTAAGTTTCCCTTCACACTACTCGTGTCTGGTACTAAACAATTGGCGACGAGAATCTGAGGTACTGAGCACCACATCCTAGATGCACGCGTGTTATCGAGCTTTGCCGCCGTGTTTTGACAGGAAGGTGGAATTTCCTACTAAAGCCAGAGCATGTGGAAATTTGTGGAAGAGTCTTCTTACTGCACAAAGAATCGCAACTCTTAGTTATCGATCGTCGCCCTGGTAAGCCGGTATACTTTCAAAGGCTTATGGTCTTAGTAGCCCTGGCAGTTGCGAGCATCTGTTGATGGATTATTCTACAATCAAAGGGTCCAGAAAGGTTAAAAGTATTTCAACAAATGACTAGGGAGGTTGGAGCAGTGGGGAGGGGGGGGGGGGTGATAGCAATGTTGCTTTTGGTGGATTTCAACTATGTGGGAACCAGCTGCCCGTCCTTTGGATTTGGCTAGTTTGGAGGGGGTGATTGTGTTAGCGCAGTCTGTGATTCACTGGAGAGGTTTATTGCTGCCTGTTCTGGGTTGACTGTTGTGTCAAGGCAGTGGGAATTGAGAGTGTTGTTCCACTGGTCTTCTGATATATTCTTCCAGTTTCTGCACAAGATGTTGGGGGGTATGGTGCTGGTGATGGTGGGTCCTAAGATGATGAAGAGGACGCTGTAGTGGTTGGACCAGGTGAGCTGACAGATATGGTTGTATCTTACTTTGTTGCTGGACGTGAAAATGGGGTCGAGTGTGTGCCCTGCGATGTGGGTCGGGTCGGTGACCCGTTGCTTGAGGCCGATGTTTTTCATGCTTTTCAGGAGCTTTGTAGTATTGGATTAATTGGGATCTTCGAGGTGGAAGTTGAGGTCCCCCAGGAAGATGTAGTGTTCTGAGTTGATGGCGACTGGGACGATGATGTCCGGGATGGCGTTGCAGAAGCTGGGGCGAAGACCTGGAGGTCTGTATGCGAGGGTGCCTCCGATGGTGCGTGTTCCGTCTATGTGAAGTTGGAAGTTGAGTTTTTCCATTATTGGGGTGGGCTCATCTGAGGAGGTTGTGCAGCGTATGGTGTCCTTGTAGATGATGGCAATTCCACCTCCGTGCTTTTTGGTCCGGTCCCAGTGCGTTACCTTGCAGTCCGCTGGGGTGCTGATGGCGATATCTGGTGCATAGGTGGGATTAGGCCAGGTCTCTGTGATGAAGATGACGTCAGGGGTGAGGGATGAAATTGTGTCACAGATCTCCGTGGCATGTTTGCCGAGTGATTGTGTGTGGAGTAAGATGCATTGGAGTTGCGCCATGGCTGTCTCGGTTGGCGTGATGGACACCGTTGTGTTTGCGGTGTCCCTGGTGTTGGTGGTTGTCCTGGTGTCGCAGGTGAAGGGGCAGTGCTGGCAGGAGAATGGTCCTCTCATGTTTCGGAGAGACATGCAGCAGCAGTTGTTGTTCTTGTTGTGCCCAGGACCCAGGGCTCGAAGGTCTGTGGCGGTGTAGCTGCAGCGGGTGGGAGAGCCAGGGTTCCTGGCACTGGGCACGGTCCAAGTATGGACGGGCGCAGACAGGTTTGCCTTTGGTGCACTGGTGGCGCGCCGAATGTGTGGCTGCACTGCAGCCTCTTTTAAGTAGGTCCTGGTAGGGGGAGGGGCGCTGGGCGTGGTAAACGAGAGGTGGGAAGCGGGTGGGAGAAGTGGCGGCAAGGCAGCAAGGCAGGAGAACGGGTGGGTGAGAATGATTAGAGCGAGATTAGGCAGGAAAAAGGCAGGGCTATGGGAGGAAAAACAGTGATTAAAAGGAGAAAGATGTAGTGTTATGGAAGAAAAAGAGGAATTAAAAGGAAAAAGAGGAAAGTTAGGAGAAAAAAAACAGCAATTAAAAAGAGAAAGAGGCAATTCTATGGGAGAAAAACTAATTAAAAGGAAAAAAGGCAAAGTTATGGGTGGAAAAAAGATTAAAAGGGAAAAGAGGCAATGTTATAGGAGAAAAAGATGAATTACCTGGAGGACAAGCAAATGTTGTGGGGAAAACAGTGGGGATAAATGCTGGAACGGCGGTGCACAGTGGTGAAACTTAGCCGGTGAGCCTGGCTGTTAGCAGCAGTAGGGGAGCTGGCCCAGGGACCTGCTCAATGTGGTCGCACTGTGGCCTCCATTTCGTAGGTCCTGGGAGGGGCACTGGGTGGGGTAAACAAGAGGAGGGAAGCAGGCGGGAGAAGTGGGGGCAAGACAGCAAGGTGGTAGAACAAGCAGGTGTGAATGGTTAGAGCGAGATTAGGCATGAAAAAGGCAGGGTTATGGGAGGAAAAACTGCGATTAAAAGGAGAAATAAGCAGTGTTATGGGACAAAAAGAGAAATTAGAAAGAAAAAGAGGCCAAAGTTATGGGAGGAAAAAACTGTGATCAAAAGGAGAAAGAAGCAGTGTTATGGAGAAAAAGATCAACTGAAAGGAAAAAGAGGTAACGTTATGGAAGGAAAAAACAGTGAATAAAAGGAGAAAGAGGCAACGCTATGGGAGAAAAAAGATGAATTAAAAGGAAAAGAGGAAAAGTTCTGGGAGGAAAAAACAGTGACTAAAAGGAGAAAGAAGCAATGTTATGGGAGAAAAAACTAAAAGGAAAAAGAGGCAAAGGTTATAGGAGAAAAAACTGTGCTTAAAAGGAGAAAGAAGCAGTGTTATGGAGAAAAAAATGAACTAAAAGGAAAAAGAGGCAAAGTTATGGAAGGAAAAAACAACGATTAAAAGGAGAAAGAGGCAATGCTATGGGAGAAAAAGACGAATTAAAAGAAAAAGAGGCAAAGTTCTAGGAGGAAAAAACAGCGACTAAAAGGAGAAAGAAGCGATGTTATGGGAGAAAAACTAATTAAAAGGAAAAAAGGCAAAGTTATGGACGGAAAAACAGAGATTAAAAGGGAAAAGAGGCAATGTTATAGGAGAAAAAGATTAATTACCTGGAGGACATGCAAATGTTGTGGGGAAAACAGTGGGGATAAATGCTGGAACGGCGGTGCACAGTGGTGAAACTTAGCCGGTGAGCCTGGCTGTTAGCAGCAGTAGGGGAGCTGGCCCAGGGACCTGCTCAATGTGGTCGCACTGTGGCCTCCATTTCGTAGGTCCTGGGAGGGGCACTGGGTGGGGTAAACAAGAGGAGGGAAGCAGGCGGGAGAAGTGGGGGCAAGACAGCAAGGTGGTAGAACAAGCAGGTGTGAATGGTTAGAGCGAGATTAGGCATGAAAAACGCAGGGTTATGGGAGGAAAAACTGTGATTAAAAGGAGAAAGAAGCAGTGTTATGGGACAAAAAGAGAAATTAGAAAGAAAAAGAGGCCAAAGTTATGGGAGGAAAAAACTGTGATCAAAAGGAGAAAGAAGCAGTGTTATGGAGAAAAAGAACAACTGAAAGGAAAAAGAGGTAACGTTATGGAAGGAAAAAACAGTGAATAAAAGGAGAAAGAGGCAACGCTATGGGAGAAAAAGATGAATTAAAAGGAAAAGAGGAAAAGTTCTGGGAGGAAAAAACAGTGACTAAAAGGAGAAAAAAGCAATGTTATGGGAGAAAAAACTAAAAGGAAAAAGAGGCAAAGGTTATAGGAGAAAAAAACTGTGCTTAAAAGGAGAAAGAAGCAGTGTTATGGAGAAAAAAATGAACTAAAAGGAAAAAGAGGCAAAGTTATGGAAGGAAAAAACAACGATTAAAAGGAGAAAGAGGCAATGCTATGGGAGAAAAAGACGAATTAAAAGAAAAAAGAGGCAAAGTTCTAGGAGGAAAAAACAGCGACTAAAAGGAGAAAGAAGCGATGTTATGGGAGAAAAAACTAATTAAAAGGAAAAAAGGCAAAGTTATGGACGGAAAAACAGAGATTAAAAGGGAAAAGAGGCAATGTTATAGGAGAAAAAGATTAATTACCTGGAGGACATGCAAATGTTGTGGAGAAAACAGAGGGGATAAATGCTGGAACGGCGGTGCACAGTGGTGAAACTTAGCCGGTGAGCCTGGCTGTTAGCAACAGTAGGTGAGCTGGCCCAGGGACCTGCTCAATAGGGTTGTGCTGTGGCCTCCATTAAATAGGTCCTGGGAGGGATGCTGGGCGGGGTAAACAAGAGGGGGGAAGCAGGCGGGGGAAGTGGAAGCAAGGCGGGAGAATGGACAGGTGATAACGTAAGAGTGAGATTAGGAAGGAAAAAGGCAGAGTTAGGGTAGGGAACCGGCGATTAAAAGATGAAATAAGAGGTGTTATGGGAGCAAATGACGAACTAAAAGGAAATAGAGTTAAAGTTACGGGAGGAAAAAACTGCAGTTAAAAGGAGAAAGAGGCAATGAGGCCATGTTATGGGAGAAAAAGATGAATTAAAAGGAAAAAGAGGCAAAGTTATGGGAAGAGAAACGGCAATTAAAAGGAAAAGGGGAAATGTTATGGGAGAAAAGACAAATTCCCTGGAGAAGAATGCAAATGTTGTGTGAGAAAACAGTGGGGATAAATGCTGGAACGGTGGTGCACAGTGGCGGAGCTCAGCCGGAGAGCCCGACTGTTAGCGACCGTAAGGGAGATGGCCCGGGGCATGGCTCAATGGGGTCGTGCTGCGGCCTCCATTAAGTAGGTCCTGGGATGGGGACAGGTGTTGGGTGAGGTAAACAAGAGGAAGTAAGCTGTTGGCAGAAGTGGCGGCAAGGCAGGAGAACAGACAGGGGAGAATGGTTAGAGTGAGATTAGGTGGGAAAAAGCCAGGGTTATAGGAGAAAAAAACTGTGATTAAAAGGAGAAAGAAGCAGTCTGATGGGAGAAAAAGATGAATGAAAAGGAAAAAGAAGGAAAGTTATGGGAGGGAAAAATAGCGATTAAAAGGAGAAAGAGGCCATGGTATAGGGAGAAAAAGAAGAATATAAAGGAAAAAGAGGCAAAGTTATGGGAGGAAAAAACTGCGATCAAAAGGAGAAAGAGGCAATGTTACGGGAGAAAAAGACGAATTAAAAGGAAAAAGTGGCAAATTTATGGGAGGAAAAACAGCAATTGAAAGGAAAAAGAGGCAATGTAATGGGAGAAAAAGATGAAAATGCCTGGAGAACAAGCAAAGGTTGTGGGGGAAAACAGTGGGGGTAAATGCTGAAATGGCGGTGCACAGTGGTGGAGCTCAGCCGGGGATCCAGACTGTTAACAACAGTAGGGAGCTGGCCCAGGGGACTCACATCATTTAAACAATAATATCCTTGTTGATCAATTTCTTCTGCCAAGAATTTCACAGACCTTGACCCTTGTAAAAAAAATGCTAGTTTATTTTCCACAATAGACCACTCTACGGCTTATTATCAGATTTCTTGGCATGAACATTGCAAACATTACACAGCTTTTGTCACTCCCATGGGTTGTTACCAGTGTAAGAGGAGGCCTTTTGGCCTTGCATCAGCTGGAGCAGTTTTCCAACGTTTAATGCACCAATTATTCAGCAAAATACCTACTGCAAATGTTTCCAAGAGAATATTTTGATTTATGGAAAGGACAAGGAGGAACATGATCGTATTTTAGAGAAAGTTTTGGAAACGTGAATGAAAGGGGTTTAACTGTAGACTATGTAAAATGCAAGTTTGCTATGGCGTCAGTGACCTATTTGGGCCATGTTTTAAATAAGGATGGAGTGAAACCCTAACCTAAGTGGGTGGAAGCATTCCAATTGGCTCCTGCACCTTTGAATAAGGATGATATAAGATCTTTTATAAGTCTCACAGACTTTTATGATAAATATGTTCAAAATCCTTCTGGCAGAACCTTTAAAGAAAAAAAGAAGTGTAAATTTGAATGGAGCAGGGAGTTTCAAAAGGAGTTTAAAGATGTCAAGACAGCCATTGCTAAGGCCACAGCTTTAAGTGGTTATGATCCCAACCGGCTGTGTGTAATACTACGGATGTGAGTTGAAAAGGGCTAGATGCTGTGTTCAAATAAAGGAGAAAGGGGATGAAGTAGTCATTGCTATGCTTCCAGAGCGTTAACACCTTCTGAGGAAAAATACTCAGCTATCAAAAGA
This sequence comes from Calotriton arnoldi, assembly GCA_963921515.1. Taxonomy (NCBI): domain Eukaryota; kingdom Metazoa; phylum Chordata; class Amphibia; order Caudata; family Salamandridae; genus Calotriton; species Calotriton arnoldi. The sequence goes on along the minus strand of CAWUFW010000366.1, from coordinate 3,000,005 downwards.
GACAGCCTGGCTTGCGTGTGGGCTTCAGAACATTTTAGATCCTTTGTGTGGGGAAAGCAGTGCTTGTTCAGAAGTGACCACAAACCTCTTGTCAATGTCCTCACCACAGAGGGTATGGTTAAAGCGTCTGCACGCATTGCTGGAATGTCTATGAGAAAATAATTTATGTGTAAGGAAAAAACAACGTAACCACAAATTATTTTGTCTGGGATGCCTTTAAAATTAAAGAAGATTTGAGTGTTGAGTGGGATGAGTATCACATAGCTTTAATACATGATAAAGGTATTCCTGCTATGGATAAAGAAGTGTGGACGGAAGAGTACAGTAAAGAAACTTTACTGCAGGAAGTGTTGAGACAGATGGGCAGTGGTTGGCCTACGAAAGGGGCACAAAAGTGAGAATTGAGACGTTTCTGGGAAATTAGAAATAGATTGTCTTCTATGAATGGTATAATTTGGAGAGGCGACAGAGTGATTCCACCAGTTACTTTAAGGCATACTACTACCATGAAGTGTCATGAGGGTCATGGAAGAATTTTGAGAACTAAAAAATCAGTAAAAAAGGGATACTGGTGGCGAGGAATGGACATTTTTGTAGAAAGATTAGTGAGGAATTGTGTGAGCAGTGCTAATGCTGACAAATCATTGAAGACATTGAGACCCAGCATGAGTGAGCCCTTTATTCCCAAAGATCCTTGGGAAACCATAGCTGTAGATATCATGGGTCCCTTTGGGGTCCAATCTAAGTACATCATTGGGGTTATCGATGTTTTTTTGAGGGAGCCAGAGGTCATGGTAGTGGACATTTAAGTTTCTTAGACAAAGGGGCCGATTCCGATTCGGGCAGGAAATCTCTCCGACCGAACCGGACCCGGAGAGATTTCCGACCGAATCGGACTCTAGCAGCCCGACCGAACGAGTACGATGCGTACGTATGCTATCGGACTCGATTCGGTCGGACTCCCATTGAAGTCAATGGGAGCCGGTCGTACAACGCGTACACGGGCTCCCATTGACACAATGGGCACGACGCGAACAAGGGCGCCCCCTACAGCGGGTTCGTGTCGATGCGGGTCGCGCCGTACATGCACGTGTAGGGGGGACCCATGGGTCCCCCCTGTGGGCGACTCGCGCGGCTACGCGTGCAGGGGGGTCCGACACGGACCCCTGAAGTCCGGCTCCGACTGCTCTTTGGAGCCGGACGGCACGAGTCGGTCAGACTGTTCGAGGCGCGCATCGTACTGGCTCAGTCGGGAAACGTCTCCATTGCGCGGTGCGAGTCGTGTCCGTGCGAGTCGGTCAGAGCGGTTCGGACCCGCGAACGAGTCGGTCGGCGATTTCGCGTACGCTCGCATCGTACTCGCTCGCCCGAACGCATGCACGAATCGGTCGGAAAAGAGGCCTCCGAATCGGATCCGTTAAAGCTGAATCCGATTCGGTGCCCTACCGGCCGAGATCGGAATCGGCCCCAAAGTGTTCACACATGAGAGTTTACCTGTTCAAATCATCACAGACAACAGAGTACAGTTTGTGTCAAGTAAGGCCAAAGGTTATTTCAAGAGGTAGGCATTAAGGACCTTACCACTTCTCTTTACAATTCCAGTGGCAATGGATTGATTGAGTGCTTAACGGTGCCATCCAGTTGGCTGGGAGCAATAATGAGGAGCGGGAGTTACAGATTAAAAAGACTGCATGGATGTATAGAACTACGGCTAATGACATGACAGGGCGTTCTCCTTTTGCAATTATGAGAGGGAGAATTCCGAGGACCAAAATCAATACGGCATGGCTTGTGACATCTACCACTTGTAATGTGAATATGGAAGTTTTAAGAAGGAGGATTGAGAACACACATAAGAGGTATAAACAAAGGTATGACTGCAAGAAGAGATTGGAAGGTGGAACTGATATTGCTGTGGGTTGAGGTGAAAAAACGTGGAGAATAAGAAAAGGTGAAAGCCAGTTTTCAGGACCTTTGGAGGTGATAAAGATTTTGAAGAATGCAGTAAAGTTAAGTAATGGCAAGGTATGGAACCTCAAGAGAACTGCGGTACTAAAGGGTGAAAAACAAGTATATAGAGATAATCTTTTTGGTAGTGTGGTACAGACTTTGGTCTTGATTTGGAATTGCAGTGTGAGGAGAGGCTACAGGGTAAGGAGGGAATTGAGAACAATGCGAAATATGTGGAAGATACAGAGGGTACGAATTGCCATGCTACTGAGGAGGATGGTCCAGAGGGAAGCAGGGTATGTGTCCCCAGACGGGAAAAGGTTTCGGGAGAAACCAGTGTGGATGTCTGATTATGTTTGTGAGGATTCTTTTTTACATTTCTTAGGTAACATATTCATTGGTGATGCTTTTATTTATTTTTCTTGTTATTCTTCTGTATGTAAATATGATTTATGTAAATTTTTCCTGCATGATTCATTATTGTTCTTTGATGTTTTTGATTTCTCTTATTATTCTTATGTATGTAAATTGATATATGTTAGTTTTTGTTGCATTCCTCATTATTGTTCTTAAGCTACTCGCTTCATACAATATTATTTGTAAAGCTTCACGATTCAGTTGCAAGTTATTCTATTTAATGCATTTTTTTTTTACATTTAGGGAATACTGCATGTATTCTTTTACATTGTGTTTTTTTATGTTCTAACAGAAGGGAATGTGTTATGTTTGGTGCTTTAAGGGCTTGTATTGTTCACAGTGCGAGTTCCCGCTTCCAAAATGGACTGTGGTAGCTAGAGCTGTGGCAGTTGTGGGGAAGTGACAGACGGGGAAGACGCTAATCTTGTGTGGTGCTCAGAAATTGGAATAAAGCGATACAAAAGGGGATGATGGACGGAACGTTTGAGCCAATCAAACACTCACCCCCAGTCAACTGATCTGGGTTTAATCCATCATCATTCTTTAGCTCACTCCACCACCCCAGTTCAGACATGGCCATATGCAAATCAGTCTGACCCTGTGCCTCATGGGAACAGTCCAGCCCGAACTGCCAAGCCATGTCTTCCCTGGACCGGAAACAAGCATCCTAGGACCGGTTTCTGGCATTTCAGCCGTCATCAGCCAGGCTTGCTTGAATCCAGTGGCAAAGTGAGCAAGGGACCCACGTCTGGGCATACCCTGCCAACTTAGGGCGAACAAAGCGATACCAAAGGGGATGATGGACGGAGCGCTTGAGCAAATCAAACACTCACCCCCAGTCAACTGATCTGGGTTTAATCCATCATCATTCTTTAGCTCACTCCACCAACCCAGTTCAGACATGGCCATATGCAAATCAGTCTGACCCTGTGCCTCATGGGAACAGTCCAGCCCGAACTGCCAAGCCATGTCTTCCCTGGACCGGAAACAAGCATCCTAGGACCGGTTTCTGGCATTCCAGCCGTCATCAGCCAGGCTTGCTTGAATCCAGTGGCAAAGTGAGCAAGGGACCCACGTCTGGGCATACCCCCGCCAACTTAGGGCGAACAAAGCGATACAAAAGGGGATGATGGACGGAACGTTTGAGCCAATCAAACACTCACCCCCAGTCAACTGATCTGGGTTTAATCCATCATCATTCTTTAACTCACTCCACCACCCCAGTTCAGACATGGCCATATGCAAATGGTGTGGAGTGCATTTATGTTGATTGGTGGTATGTGGCATAGAGTGCATTTATGTGGAGTGTATTTATGTTGCATTGAGTAGAGTGTAATTATGTGGCGTGTAACTATGTCGCACTGAGTGGTATTTTGTGGAGTGTATTTATGTTGCATTGAGTAGAGTGTAATTATGTGGTGTGTAATTATGTGGCACAGTGATATTATGTGGAGTGTATTTATGTTGCATTGAATAGTGTATTTATGTGACGTGTAATTATGTGGTACTGAGTGGTATTATGTTGAGTTTATTTATGTTGCATTGAGTAGAGTGTAAATATGTGGCGTGTAATTATGTGGCACCGATGCCTGGCAGATGGAAAAGGGCCACTAATATGGTGGCGGTGCCTAGCAGGCACCGTCCGCCATATTATGATGTGTCCTGGAATAGGCCTTTCCATGGTGGCGCTGCCGCCATGGAAAGGCTGGTGGGGATTGGGTTTGGGGGCCTGTTGCGGGCCCTCTCTGTGTGGGGGGAGGGTTCAGGTGCACTGGGGGGTACCCATGGTCCCCCCTACATTTCCATGCACAAGGTGGCAGGCACCGCATGGTGCCTGCCACGTTGTGCATGGACATGCACATCCTGGCCTTTTAACATTGCGAACGATGCTGCAGCCAGCAGCACCGTCTGCAATGTTAAAAGGCCAGTATGGCGGACGCATCCTAATTGGACTGGTGGGACCGCCGCACGTCTGGCGGGCGGTCCCAGCACCGCTATGATGGCGAGCGGACTGATGTCTTTCGCGTTGGCTGCATTGGTGCATCATTCTTTTGAACAAAGCAACTATTAAAATATCGTGCTTGACGACATTGAAGAGTCCGGAAAAATCCTTTCTCTCTTTTTTTAGCATTTATGCTGTTGTAATTTTGTGTTGCCTCTCTTTGCTTTTCTTTTTGTATTATAGTTGACAGGTCTATAGGCAGTGGACCTTGGAGGTGGGCAACAAAGAAATCTGTGCCTTATAAAATCAGAGTGTATAATAGGTTAGTGCAGCGTTAGTTATCCCTTGCTGCCTGTCTCTCTCTTTCAGGAAATTGGAGTATGCAACTGAACATTGTTCGATCGCATCATAATCAGGCGGTCAGTCCCGAGACCGCGACGGTGTCGGTCGGAGGCATCGTAATAAGCCCCTCACAGAAATGCACAGAGGCATCGTAATAAGCCCCGCACAGAAATGCAAGGACATTTTTTTTTAAGACAATGTTTAAGATTCGAACGGGATTCTGGGTGAAAAAACCTGATGATAGCTATGCCAGTCATCCCAGCCTGGACTCCCCCGGTGTCTAGTTTTTAAAATACATGCTAGCTTGGTAGGTTTCCATAAGTGCTGGGTGAGCTGCGGCCCAAAATCCTCAGCTACCCACATTGGAAAGACCCTTTGTCTTTCAGATGAAAAATGTGATGTGTCCATGTTGCCTATTACGCCGTTTCCTGTCGCTGGCACTTGACCTACCCACACAAATGAGGTAACATTTTTATCTGAATGACTTGGTAAACGCTGGGTGGCAGGAACTTTGTGGCTGCCTGCAGATTCTGGGACTTTTCCTCTCAGAAATCCAAGGAAAATTTGTTTTTTCATGCAAAGTTTGAGATTTGCATGGGATTCTGGATAAAAAACACCCCAGTGTGAGCCACTCATGTCACCCCACCCTAGACTCCCCTGGGTGTCAAGTTTTCAAAAATGTGCTGGTTTTGTAGGTTTTCATCGGTCCTGCCTGAGCTGGAGCCCAACATCCACAGCTACCCACATTGCAAAAAACACATCGTTTTACACAGGAAAAGGTGATCTGTCTATGTTGTGTTTGCGCCCTTTCTGGTCGCGGGCACTTGTCTTACCCACACAAGTGAGGTACCGTTTTTCTCAGAGGACTTGGGGGAACACTTGGTGTTAGTAAATTTGTGACTGCCTCCATATTCCAGTACTTTTCCAAACAAAAGTGCAAGGAAAATTTGTTTTTTAGGTGAAGTTTGAGCTTTACACTGGATTCTGGGGGAAAGAAACTGGGGAGAGCCACGCACGTCACTCCACCCTGGACTCCCCCGCGTGTCTGGTGTTCCAAAGCATGGTGGTTTGGTAGACTTCCCTAGGTGCCGGCAGAACAGTGGCCCAAAATCCACAGCTACCCACATTGCAAAAATGCATCATTTTTCAATGGAAAACGTGATTTGTCTTTGTTGAGTTTTGCAACCTTTCCTGTCACAGGCATTTGACCTACCCACACAAGCCATGCACTTTTTTTCTGGGGAGACTATGGGAACGCTGGGTGGTGGGAAATTTGGGGGGCCCTGCAGATTCCAAGATTTGCTTTCACATAAATGGATGTAAAATGTGTTTTTTATGGAAAGTTTAGATTTGCAAGGGGCGAGTGCTAAAGAAACCTGGTGAGAGCCTCGCAAGTCACCCCACCCTGGACTACAACAGGTGTCTAGTTTTCAAAGATGTGCTGGCTTCATAGGTTTCCATAGGTGCCTGCTGAACTGGGGACCAAAATCCACAGACACCCATATTGCAAAAACACATTGTTTTTCACAGGAAAAATGTGATGTATCTACGTTGTGTTTGGCGCGCTTTCCTTTCACAGGCACTAGGCCTACCCACACAAGTGAAGCATTGTTTTTCTCAAGAGACTTGGGGAATGCTGGATGATAGGAAATGTGTGGTTCCAATCAGATTGCATGCCGTTTCTTCACAGAAACGCAAGTAAAATGTGTTTTATAGGATAAGATTATGCTTTGCACAGAACTCTGGGTAAAAAGCCTGGCGAGAGTCACACAAGTCACCCCACCCTGGACTCCCTTAGGTGTCTAGTTATCAAACATATGCTGGTTTGGTAGGTTACCCAAAGAGCCGGCTGAACTGTGGCCCAAATCCACAGCTACCCACATTACATAAAATACATCATTTTTCACATGAAAAATGTGATGTGTCTATGTTGCATTTGGTGCACTTTCCTGTTACGGACACTGGACCTACCCACACAAGTGAGGCACTGTTTCTTTTGGGAAACTTGGGTGAACTCTGGATGGTAGGAAATTTGTGACTGCTTGCAGTTTCCAAGACTTTTCCACAAAGAAATGCAAGGAAAAAGTGTTTTTTGGCAAACTTAGAACATTGCACGGGATTCTGGGTATAAAAACCTGGTGAGAGCCATGCACGTCATCCCACCCTGTACTCTCTCGGGTGTCTAGTTTTCAAAAATGTGCTGGTTTCCCTAGGTGCTGGCTGAGCTGCAGTCCGAAATCCACAGCTACTCACATTGTAACAAACACATTGTTTTTCACAGGAAAAATGTCATGTGTCTATTTTTTTTTTGGGTGGAGTTTTATATAGCGCGAAATAGACCCGAAGGTATCAGAGTGCTTTACATGAGCACCAGTTACGTTACAGATGTTCTATGTTGTGTTTGGCACCCTTTCCTGTCGCGGACACTTGGCCCACCCACAAAAGTGATGCACTGTTTTTCTTGGAGACTTGGGGGACATTTGTGGCTGCCTGCAGATTCCAGGTCTTTTCCTCCGAGAAATGCTAGAAAAATTTGTTTTTTAGGAAAAGTTTGAGCTTCGCACAGGATTCTGGGTAAATAAACCTGATGAGAACTACGCAGGTCACCCCACCTTGGACTTCCCTAGGTGCCTAGGTTTAAAAAATGTGCTGGTTTGATAGGTTTCTCTAGGTGCCCCCTGAGCTACCCCATTGCAAACAAACTGTATTCAGACAAAATATCGAAATTTTAATATCGACCTACAGAAATATTGAGTTGGAAATATCGCCAGACAGAAATATTGTTTAAAAGGATATCAATTTTAAGGTAAGTAATATCGATGTTAGAAATATAGAAAGTGTTAATATCGGCTACAAAATATCTATGTTGCTAATATTGATGTAAAAAATATTGTTGTTAATATCGATTTTTAATGATTTTATGTTTGTATAAATATTGTTCATGTTTTTTAAACTAGTTTGCAAATTGTTTGTACTTTTTAAAGTTAATTTAATAGATTTTTTGTAATTTTTAGTAACATAGCGGGTTGTGGGGCTCATAGGGGTACAGGGTAGGAAGTAAATTAATTATAATTATTTAATTGATCATTATTTATGTTAATTGCATAATTACATTTTTTTTACATTTAAGTTTTAGATACAGGGGTATAGGGTGGGAAGTAAATTAATTATAAATGGCTAATAATGATTTATTATTCTAATTAATTACTTAATTGATATTCAATTATGTAAATTGTGTACTTTTTTTATTTTGTGTAGTTTGTTGTTTTTGTATGAGTATAGGGTGTGCAGGAAATTAATTATAGAATTTAATTAATGTTAATTTATAAAAAATATTTAATTGATAATTAGTAATGTAAACTGTGTTAGTAAGATATTGTTTGGGTTATATATTAGGTGTCAGTTGAATTTGTAGGGGTAAAGGGTGGGGAGTTAATTGAATATAATTAATTGATTAGTTAATTATTAGTAATTGTTCAATGTATAATTAAATATTTAATTATTAAATTAAAAAATGTTGAATACATATATTAGGTGTGGGTTGTTTTCTAAGGATAAAGGGTGGGAAGATAATTAAATATAACTTATTTACTATTAGGTAATTATTACTAATATTTTAATTGATAATAAATGATCTAAAATGTGTATATATTTTAGGTGTGTGTTGTGTAGTTTGCATAGGTATAGGGTAGGGAGTTACCTAAGTAATAAAAAATGTAAAAATATTTAAATATTTTAAACAAATGTGTTTTTTTATGTTATGTGTTGTGCTTTTTATTTTTAAAAAAATTGTGTTTATTTGTCGTTATTTTGAGAATATAGGGGCTGATTTCGTTCGACCGCCACCCTATCATAAACCGGACCGCCCGACAGGCTGTCGGCGAACCCGCCTGAGGCATTAGGATGCGACCGCCACCACGGTGGTCGCAATGCCTATGTTTTGCATTGCGGCGGGTGCTGCTGGCTGCAGCAAGCGCCGCAATGCAAAAAGGGGACACTTTACATATCCTTGCACTACAAGGCAGGCACCATGCGGTGCCTGCCACATGGTGCAGGGATATGTAGGGGGGCACCTTTGGTGCCCCCGAAAACCCACAACTTAGGGCCAGGGGGGACTGGGGCCCATTACGCCTGCCTTTCCATGCGAGTTAACCGTCATGAAAAGGCGGCCGGAAAGGGACATCATAATCAAGGAGCCCGTCGGATGCGTGGCGGTCGGTATTTCCGCCGCCAACCATCCGCCCGCCATGGTAATATGGCGGGCGGAATACATGGTTCTGATGGCGGTGGGACCGTCACCGACAGGCTGTCGGTGGCGGTCCCACCGGCATCCTAATCAGCCCCATAGTTTGGTATTTTAATTATAATTATATTTTTATTCATTCAACACATGTATTAAAGATTGTAATAAATATGTAATTTGATTATTTTAAAAATAAAATTATATATATATATTTTTCTTTTTAAATATTTAAACATTTTCTTACTTAATAATGTTTTTAAATTTTTTTCGAGTGAATTTCTGAGTGCAGTGGCATTAGTAAATTTTATCCTTCCGCAATCCAACACTTTCCCTACTGTTGCACTGAGTGGAGTAGGAATAGTCAATTTTAACCCTCCGCAGTCCAACACTTTCCCTACTGTTGTAATGTGTAGAGTGGGAATAGTAAATTTAACCCTTCCACAATCTGAAACTTTCCACACTGTTGCACTGACTGGAGTGGGAATAGTAAATTTTACCCCTATGTAATTTAAAACGTTCCCTACTGTTGCATTTATTGCAGTGGGAATAATACATTTTAGCCCTCCACAGCCCAACACTTTGCCTACTTTTGCACTGAGTGGAGTGCGAATAGTAAATTTTACCGCTCCGCAATCCAACACTTTCCCTACTGTTGCACTGAGTGCAGTGGGAATAGTAAATTTTACCCCTGTGCAAATCTACGCTTTCCCTACTGTTTCATTTATTGTAATGGGAATAATAATTTTTACTTTTTCTGAGTTTAATTCTTTTTGTCAACGTTGTTGCGGCCACTTGCCCACCCACACAAATGATGCACTTTTTTTCTCAGGAGACCGAGGCTGGTTCGTAGGGAATTTGTGGCTGCCTGCAGATTTCAAAATTTTGCCCACATAAATGCAAGGAACTTTTTTAGGCAAAGTTTGAGCTTCACACGGGATTGTGGGTAAAAGAACCTGGTGAGGGTCATGCAAGTCACCCCACCTTGGACTCACCCGGGTGTCTAGTTTTCAAAAATGTGCTGGTTTGTAGGTTTCTCTAGGTGCCGGCTGAGTCATGTCCCAAAATCCACAGCTACCCACATTGCAATCAACACATCATTTTTCACAGGGAAAAAGTGATGTGTCCACTTTGTGTTTGGTGCCCTTTCCTGTCGCAGATACCTGGCCCACTCACACAAGTGAGATACTGTTTTTCTCTGGAGACTTGGTGAATGTTGAGTGGTAGGAATTTTGTGGTTCCTGCAAGGAAAATGTGTTATTTCAGGAAAAGTTTGAGTTTTGCACAGGATTCTGGGAAAAAAACCTGTGATGTATCTACGCTGTGTTTCACGCCCTTTCCTGTTGCAGGCATTCGGCCCGCCCACACAAGTGAGGTACAGTTTTTCCACTGCTACCCACATTGCAAAAAGGCATAGTTTTTCAGTGGAAAATGTGATGTATGTATGCTGCGTTTTGCCCCCTTTCCTGTTGTGGGCATTTGACCTACCCACAAAAGTGAGGCACCATTTGCTTAGTAGACTTGGGAAACGCTGGGTGGTAGGAAATTTGGGGGTGCCTGCAGATTCAAAGATTTGTTCTCACATAAATGCATGGAAAATAGGGAAGGTTTGAGATTTGGAAGGGGTCAGGTGTAAAAAAAACCTGGTGAGAGCAACGCAGGTCCCCCCACCCTAGACTCCCACAGGTGTTTAGCTTTCAAAGATGTGCTGGGGCCTAAAAACCACAGCTACCAACATTGCAAAAAAGCGCACTGTTTTTCACTGGAAAAATGTAATGTGTCTATGTTGCGTTTGGCACCCTTTCCTGTCGCTGGCACTTTGCTTACCCACACAAGTGAGGCACCTTTTTTCTTGGGAGACTTGGGGAAATGCTGGATGGTAGGAAATGTGTGACTGCCTGCAGATTTCAGGACTTTTCACACAGAAATACAACAAAAATTTGTTTTTAGGCAAAGTTTGAACTTTGCACAGGATTCTGGGTAATAAAACCTGGAGAAAGCTATGCAAGTCACCCCACCCTGGACTCTCCCGGGTGTCTGGTTTCTAAAAACGTGCCGGTTTGGTAGGTTTACCTAGGTGCCGGCTGATCTGTGGCCCAGAATCCGCAGCTACCCACATTGCAAAAATGCGTTGTTTTTCAGTGGAAAAATGGGATGTGTCTATGTTAAGTATCGCACCCTTTCCTGTCGCAGGCACTTGACCTACCCACAAGTCGGTACACAATGAAAAACCATTGTAAGGTGCAGCTCTGGGTACCTCAGGTTCTTGGAGAACCTACTAATCGTTGATATCCCAGCTACCAGAAGGGTCCAGCAGACGTAATGGTATATTGCTTTTGAAAATATGCCATAGTAAGAAGAAATTACAGATGAAAACGTAGACACAAATGGCTTTTTTTTCAACTAAATTTCAATCTTTTTTTTTTATTTCAACTCTTACTTTCCATAGGAAAACCTTGAAGGATTCACATCAATGACCGCTTGCTGAATTTAGAATGTTGTCTAGTTTTCAGAATTACATAGATTTCCAGAACCCACCATGGGTTTTAGACCCATTTCCACCACAAACTGGAAGGAGGTTGAAAGCCGAAAAATAGGAAAAATGGGTTATCTCCCAGTAAAATGCCAAAACTGTAGTAAAAAAATTGTTTTTCAGAACTAAGTCTGCCTGTTCCTGAAAGCTTGGAAGCTGGTGATTTTAGCACTACAAACCTTTTATTGATGCAACATGCAGGAAAAAAACAGACGCTTTCTTCTGCAGCACTTTTTCTCAATTTTTCCCCAAAAACCTAAATTTAGTAATATTTTGGCTAATTTCTTGGTCCCCCCCAGGGGAATCCACAAGCCCTGGGTACCGCTGAAATTCCAGGGAAGCTGGAAAAAATGGTGCCAAATTGGTGTTTATACCATATGTGTAAAAAAGTTATGGAGGCCTAAGCGCAAACTATCCCTAATAGACAAAAAAAGGCTTAACACGAAGGGGCTGGAGGCCTAGCAGCGAAAAGGTTAATACTTAAGTTTAAACGTACCCAAATAGAGAGCAAAAAAATAAATCTAACAACGACAACCTCTACAAACTACTAACAAATTAACATTTAAAATGACACATATTTTTTTTATCCAACAGAAAGCCACACCACATCTGAACACCCCCATCGGAAAAGCTGAAAAACTGTGTTAAACATCTAAACAGAACATACATGTAAGTATACAAAACAGAAGTAGCTGCATATTTTTACATGTAATTAACAAAAATCCAAACTTTAAAATATTCTATATATTTATACTATTACACTACTTTCAGATACAATGACAGAAGCTGCAAAATATATCACTTTGAAGAAAGGAAAGAAGTTACTATAGCACATGTGCTACACCTACAGGCAAGAAAGCGCATTAACAGAAACTATAAACTGGAAATGTACAAAATATTATTCTAATGCATGCGATGGGAGGGCCACTACAAAAGATCATGTTGTAATTCATGTCAGAGAGCACAACCCTCCCCAAATATAACAGAAATAGAAGTAAGGGAGATATTGCAGGAAATAGGAGAGGCTAGCACTAGCTCCCAGTAATCCACAAGCAAAATGCTTCAAGATATACTAGCTAAAGTCCACAAACACATCACAGACCAACTACCATCTATCCCAACTTTAAAAATGTTTAATTGCACAAACTAAAAAAGCCACCAGCGATACCCCACCTATCCCTAGAAGATACGAAGACATACACATACCAGAAAATGTAACAAGTACACAAAATGAGGAACCTTTCGTTTTACATGACAACCTAAATAACGAAAAACAAATCCTAATATTCTCAACAGCAGGTAACGTACTAAAACTAAGCCAATATCAAACCTGGATGATGGATGGGACCTTCAAAATATGTCCCAAACCATTTACTCAGATATACACCATACATGGTGAATATCAAAACACAAATATCCCTTTTATATATGCCCTATCAAATAGACAAAGCAGTTACTAGGACCTCTTAAACCATGTAAGACATAAAGCAAATAATTACTGCTCTCAAAAGAAATCATAGACTTCAAGCAAACCATTATTCAAACCATTCTAAAAATGTACCCTCACATAGCCATACAAGGCTGTTACTATAATTTCAATCAAAGTATGTGGAGGCACCTCCAACAATCTACACTTAGGGCATAATTATGATTTGGTGGTCTTGGGACCGCTGTGGTGTCGGCGTCAAATCGACCGCCGAACCGTTTTCAGTCCGACCGCCGTATTATGACACATGCGGTTATATAGACGAACGACTGCCACGGACCTGCTGCCACCGCCAGGAAATTCCCACCGTGGTGGCGTCCGAATAGGCCAATGAGTCTGTGGGAGGGCAGACCGCCAGTGTTACCGCCGGCCCAATTACGAATTGCCTTGCAGCCGGTGTGAAAGTGGCGGTCTAACCAGCACATCTGAGCTGGCATAAAGGGAGGATTATAAGGCCCAAACTCACCTGTACTCACCTCTATTTGTCCTGTGCCGTCATGGAGCTCATCATACGCGTCCTGCCACTGCTGTACCTGCTTGATCACATCTAAAACAGATACAGTCGCAGAAGCAACTGACGGTAAGTTATACTCCTACCTGTTTCCATAGACTCCTCAGCAAATTGATGTCCAGCCTTGGACCTGGAAAGGGGGTTGGGGTCCCTTGGTCAAACATATTTTGTGGGACCCTGTTTGGGATTGTTTTAAATGTATAACCTAAATACATGAGTATGATGTCCCCCTTGGCCAAGTCACTGACACTGCACAGGCACACTGTACACAAATGGAAGTTGTGTCACACAACAGCACCTCCTCATCAATATCCCACCGATTAATCTCTGTGACACCCTCACATTGCACAAATCCTAGGTTCTGTTGTGATATCAAATATACATCTGTTTGGATGTGCCATTAAACTGAAACACACCTTCTCTGCTACAACTCTGTATTGTACTCTCACCCATCACCCACATTAAAAGTTAATGTCAGAAAATGGGATTACAAATAATCAGTGTGAGAAGCATTCAAAGGGCACAATGTAATCACTCTCTGTAGAATAGGTAGGATAAGGGGAACCTTGAAAGGCTTTGGCCCTGGGGCTCAGTCCATTAGGCACATGCCTGAAAACCTCAATGTGCACAGGACCTGTGGATTGAAGCATATTAGGGACAACTAATACCATAACCATAACCAAGTTCCATGCATGTGTAGGTAATGTGTAAGTGCAAGTCATGAAAACAAACACAGCACTAACAGCATTTGTCACACGTGTAGATAAAGTAGGTGTAAGCTATATACAGGAAAATGGACACATGTCCATACAAATGTCTGCAAAGGTATGGCAATTTAAAACCCTTCATGTGTGGATAAACAAATATCTAACTTGAACACATCAAACACATATCCAACCTACATTATAGGGATAAGTGCAACCTAAATGATGTTTACAGGGGCTAGGCCAGGCTGAAATACTTACCATATATTATAAGGCCCAATACAATGTCAACCCCAATTGGTTTTCATCTCACATAGACATCCATTCATCATTTCTCCTTGTCCTGTGTAACTCCAGCACTGGGTCCAAGGTCAAATCTTAATAACCACTTCAACTGGATCAGTAACCAGGAATGAAACAAAGACAACTGTAATCACATATCACTAACTATACAATAACCGCAAATATTTAGAAAAGTAATGGCAAGACCAATGTCTTCAAAGCTATGAAAAGTTTTAATGTACGTAGGATAATCAAAATGTCCAACAAAGGCCAATGGCCAATGGCCAGTCCATTGTGAAATCATGTGTCACAAAACAATGCTGTGCCACCAAACTTGCCCTTACTGACACTGCCAAGGAACCTCCTCACAAAGGGGCATCTATTGAGCATAGTAGGCACCTCAAAGATGATACTTGGGGGGGGGCTGTGGTTTTGGGAGGGGTGGGTTTGGCTTTGGGAGGGGTTTTCTTGGGCTGTTTGGTGGTAGGGCTGAGTTTAGTGGGGTGGGGTGGGGATCAGGTAGGTTTCTCAGGAGTGGATTGGGATGTGGAAGGGATGGGTTGGTCTTTGGGAGAGGTTTTCTTAGGCTTTTTGGTGGTAGGGCTGGTTTTAGTGGAGTGGGATCAGGTTTCTCAGGGCTGGAGTGGGATGAGGAAGTGATGGGGTGGGCTTTGGGAGGGGTTTTCTTGTGCTTTTTGGTGGTAGGGCTGGGTTTAGTGGGGTGGGGATCAGGTTTCTCAGGGGAGGATTGGAATGTGGAAGGGATAGGATGGTCTGTTGGAGGGGTTTTTGTGGGCTTTGTGGTGGTAGGGCTGGGTTTAGTGAGGTGGTGATCAGGTTTCTTAGGGGTCGATTGGGATGTGTAGGGCTTTGACAGTGGTATTGGGGATTTTGGCGAGGGGAGTCGGTTTTCACAGGGTAAGGGCAAGGGCAAAAAAGACATCTTCACTGGGAAAAAAGGTAGGATGTTTGGGATGAAGTTGGGTTTGGGAAGTAGAGGAAGTGCAAGTGAGAGGTGTGTGTGCTGTATCAACGGTGTGCTGTGTCGGTGTCTGTTGTGAGGGTGACTGTGAGAGCTTTGCGGTTCTTTGTTCTGTGTGATGTGGACGTGCTGGATGTTGTGGATAGGTCTGTGGGTGTTGGTGTGGTGTATGGGGTTTTGGTGTGGTTGTGGAGGGGTCTGTGGGTGTTGGTGTGGTGTATGGTTGTGGTGGGATGGTGAGATGAGGTAGATGCGTGTTTGGTGAGTGGTTGCATGCCTGTGTTTTTTATGAGTTTTTTGTTTGTGTGTGGGGCTTGAGTCTGATGAAGTGTGTGCATGCGTATGTGAGTGTGTGTGCTTGGGACAGGCATGGGAATAGGGAATTTGGATTGGGAAGAGGCAAGAGGTGGGGAAAAAGTTTGGAATGGGTGCAGGGCTGCTGCGAGGGAGGAGGCCAGAGCCTGAAAAGACCTCTGTAGACCAGACATTGCACTGTGAAGGCCTTTCAGGTAGGCCACCATCTGGTCAGCTAGTTGCCTTGCCCCTGGATGGCACCCAGGACTGCAGTCTGACCTACATAGATGTTCCTCAGGAGGTCAATAGCCTCCTCACTCAGAGAATGCAGGGGCAGGGGCTGAGGTACCTGGGGTGAAGGAGATGGCTTCCCTCTTAGGAAAGCAGGCCTGGACAACTGGTTGGGGGACAATAGGGAGGCTGGTGATTGAACTGGGGGTGGACTGGCAAGGATGAAGGTGGTGCTAATCCTGTGAGGTCCACCACCACTCGGCAGTGCCCACCGGAGGATGACTCTGAAGATGAGGATGATAAGCTGCTGTCCTCCGTGGCACTCTCCACACCCTCCTGGTCATTGGGTCCCTCCGTGTCTGAGGTGTCAATTCCGGAACCACTGTGACCATCTGTGTCCTCAACGATGTTGGCACCTTCTGCTTCGCTTGCCCTGGAATAATCTGAAATGACATGTAAAAGGGGTTAATTGCAACAGATTTTCTACACTTGATCCTCAAACATCAACAGAAAACATTTATTAAGTGCACATATCACACCTGCTTCATGGTTGACTCTATAGGCTTCAAATTTAGCATGAGCACATGCATGCATGCTACATAACCTGCAAACAGTTGGTTCCACTTATTTTAAAACTCCAGACAGCTCCAAATGCATTGATGGACTTGTCTACACTCCATCTTTATTTCCATACTAGGATAGTTGTTCACTTTGCATACTTTGGCACTTGTAGTATACCATAGGAAAATGATGTTACCAAATAGGATGGATGCAATTTTTAAATTTTTACACTGTTCGCACAAGGCCCAGATTTCAACAGATCTTCCTTTGCCTCATAACACATCATGATGCCATGAAGGGACCAATGTATCATCAATATGTGTTGTGGCAGAAATCATGTTGCATCCAAAAGCTCATTGCACACTGATGAGACTTTTGACTCCATACTTTAGCATATGTCCACTACCTGAAAAGTCTAATGAAAGCTGTACTGAAGTAGTTTACCTATGTATCACGTGCACCTTGGAAAGTTGCCTTGAAACATTGAGGTCCAAGGTTTTGGGAGATAGATACTTCAAATTCACACAGCACAAGACTTCATATAGTCATATAAACATCCTCAATCCTTCTTGGTAGCAGAGATAACGCCATTCATAGATTGTACTCTTACAAACCAATATATCTTTGAAGGTTGTTGGGTGTCCGTGAATATCTATGACATGAAGATGTGGGATCACTAGAGTCCCAATGGGGTGGCACATCACAGCACTCTTTGGTATTGCAAACTCAGATTGCATTGTAAGGATGAGTGCAGACACTCACATATGATATCTACAGTTCTACATCTCACTCCCCGATGCATGTCACCAGTCAGTGAATGATTTTTGAAACACTATTGCAAATGCACTAACAACAGGCAAATGTACATTGGGCAACATGTAGGCACTAATGCAGATGGCACCAGTGATGTTTGCATACTCATGTCACCGTTGAAGCACAACTTACCAATGGGAAGTGTTGTACAGTCACTGCATAAACTGTGCACTATATGCCATGTCACATGAATAGGGCAACCATCATACGAGAGACAGTAATGAGGGAACGTCACACCTTACACAAGGAAGACAAGTGGCCTGTGTCGTACAATTGTCACCCAGAACAACTAAGAACATGAGATGATTTATCACTTCACTCAGTCAGGTGTCTGCTAAAAAATGAAAATTGGTAGTGAACTGGACTCAACTAATTTCCTGGTCATAAAGACAATAGGCACAGCAGCCTGCACCTACTACCAGACCTACACAAACAATGACTTGTGTGTGGCACATGGGCCACCCCCAAGATTGATGGGAAATTCCTGCCTGTAACACACCTATTTGGCAATGTAACATGTACGACTCTGGCCAGGTCTCACCCCCTTGTAGCTGCTGTTGGGCCCTCAACTGCCAATCAAGCTCCAGGTAGGCCACCACCAGAATGCAGGCCATTAGGGGGGTCACGGTCCAGGACTATCCCAGCTGGACCTCCATGATCTTCCTGGTCCAGCGCCTCAGGTCCTCCCACCTCTTACTGCAATGGACGATACACCGGTTAAAGACCCCCCAGGGTCCGCATCTTCCAGGCGATGGCTCTCCAGAGGGCTTTCTCCTGATGAGCGTTGACCTGCATGGATGTACTAGATTAAAAAACAGATTGTAACTGCAAGTTTTTGGATATTTGTTTGTTTGATATACATTTTTTAGACACCTAGCACATGCATTCATCAATAGTCAACACAATACCTGTGTAAATGTCATCTGCTAAGCACTACAAAAGCATGAATACACACCGTTTTGTGATCATCTGCTGACTGTCCTCAACCCTGGTCATGACCTACACTGACGGACCCAGCCCACTAACATCATGTAGCCCATGGCCATCCTACATGTACTGTGATGTGAGGTACTATGACACACAACACACCATTGAGACCTTCTGAAGAGTGAACTACTTGTGCATGACTGTACAGACACCCTTACAGCCAGGCCCAGTGACTTGATGTATACGGTCCATAAAGCCTGGTACCTTAGTATAGACTTCATCCTGAGACTTAGGTCACAAAGTAAGGGCAGGTATGTGTGTCACTGAGAGCTTCCTCTCTGGGGATGTGTAGACATGTGGAATTGGATATCATACTACGTCTGACTGATTTTTTGTGTGGTATATACTGCCATCACAGGGCACACCTTTTGCCATATGTGGCACTGTAACAGGGATGGTATTCAACATACCATTGTATGTGCTGTTTCATTGGATTGAATGTAATAAAACTGGTGAATAACATTTAAAAATCTCTTCAGAAGTAACCAACTATCTACACTGGTAACATGTCAGATGTGCAATAGGCCTATACAGTGGAAGCATGATTATGAAAAAGTGACAACAGACCTGTGAGAGTAAGGGGACAGTCGTAAGTAAAATACACACATTGACAATGTGGGTCAATAAAAAGAAGTATTAGGTCACGGGGTTACCTCAGTCACACTTTCAAATAAAGTCCATGTAAAAGCATCAAAGTTTTCAGGGCTACCATTGCTTAATAAAATTAATTTTGGAAATATCCATGGATCTGCAGGTCTACAGGGAGATTACTCTGTGCATCAGTTGTCTTGCCACAGTAACTCTGCCCCAGCCTGGGCCATGGCCCGGACAGGCTCCTAGTCATTGTCAGGCCTTGCTCTCTTCAGGCTGTGCCTACTGATCCCAAATGTCCATCACATTTCCACTAATTCAATACATAAGAGTGAATCTTCTGGCTATCAAATAAGAGACCTCAAGGATGTGTGGTACTCTGTAGGGGTCTGTAAGGTATAGCTAGCTACCAGACAACAATTTTGCAAAGCCTGATGTGGGCTGAGTGATCTGTGGGACTGTACATATGGCTAACATCATCCTCAACTGCTTCTTACAGTATAAAGACACAGCTATTGCTGCAAAGCTTATACATTTCTTTGCACATATACTATGATCTGATTTGGTAACTTATCATAAGTACCATGAAATGTAGACAGGCATAGATATGTGCATGCAACACAAGTAGGATATAGGGTTTTTCACACATTACAGTTCTGATGTTTACGCCACAAAGCACAGTGCCCCATAATCCATTACATGAATTTCCTGTGTAGGGACCACTCAATTTCAGTACAAAATAGCATGGTTTCACTATGAGACTCAGAGGCACATTGTAGCCAATGGGAACTGAAAGGATGAAGTTGAACAGAGTACAAAATGTATTTCAATCAATCAATCAGGGGAATTGTAAGCGCGCTACTCACCCGTGAGGGTCTCAAGGCGCTGGGGGGGGGGGGGTGCAGCTCCGATCAGTCGAAGAGCCAGGTCTTGAGTGTTTTCCTAAAGATGTTCAGGGAGGGGGCGTGTCTGATGTTGGTCGGGAGGTCGTTCCAGGGTTTGGCCGCGATGTAGGAGAAGGCTCTGGCTCGGCGGATGCGTGGGGTTTCGGCGAGGTCGGCGATCTGAGGTTTCTCTTGGGTACGTGGAAGGTGATTCTCTCATTGAGGTATTGGGGTCCGGTGTTGTGGAGGCATTTGTAGGCATGGGTGAGCATCTTGAAGGTAACTCTCTTCTCAACAGGGAGCCAGTGGAAGTATCGCAGGTGTTGGGTGATGTGTTTGTGTCGAGGGATGCCGAGGACGAGTCTGGCTGCGGTGTTCTGTATGGTCTGGAGCTTGCGGAGCAGAGACTTGTTGATCACGGCGTAGAGGGTGTTTCCGTAGTCCAGTCTGCTGGTTATGAGTGTGTGGGTGACGGCCTTCCTTGACTCGGGGGGGGGGTCCATTTGAAGGCATTTCGGAGGATGCGGAGGGTGTTGAAGCAGCTGGAGGTGACAGTGTTGACCTGTCGGGTCATGGAAAGGGGGAGTCGAGTACGATGCCGAGGTTTCGGGCGTGGTCCGTGGGGTGGGAGGGCTGCCGAGGGCGGTGGGCCACCAGGTGTTGTCCCATGCAGAGGGGGAGGGCCCAAGGACGAGGACCTCTGTCTTCTCCGAGTTGAGTTTCAGGCAGCTGCGACGTCCTTCATTCCTTCCTGGAAGTTGAGTCTGGTGGTGATGGGGTCCTTGGTAAGGGAGAGGATGAGCTGGGTGTCGCCGGCGTAGGATATTATGCTGAGTCCGTGCTGTCTGACGATGGCGGCGAGGGGGGCCATGTAGATGTTGAAAAGCATGGGGCTGAGCGATGATCCTTGGGGTACTCAGCAGTTGATTACTGTGAGTTCAGAGAGGAAGGGTGACAGTCTGATTCTTTGGGTTCTGCCAGTGAGGAACGAGCGGATCCAGTCGAGGGCGGTTCCTTGTATGCCGGCGTTGTGGAGTCTGGGGGTGAGTGTGCGGTGGGAGACGGTGTCGAACGCTGCCGAGAGGTCGAGTAGGATCAGGGCTGCAGTGTGTCCTTGGTCGAGGAGGGTGCGGATGTTGTCTGTTGCGGCGAGTTGAGCGGTCTCAGTGCTGTGGTTGCTACGAAATCCGGATTGGGAGGGGTCGAGGATGGAGTTTTCTTTGATGAATTTTGTTAGTTGTGCATTGATGGTTTTCTCAGTGACTTTGGCTGTGAAGGGGAGGAGAGAGATGGGTCGGTAGTTCTTGAGGTCTGTGGGATCTGCTGAGGGTTTCTTGAGCAGGGGTCTGACTTCTGCGTGTTTCCAGTCATCAGGAAAGACGTCGGTCTTGAGGGTGGTGTTGATGGTGCGTCGTAGTTCTGGAGCCATGGCGGTGGCGGCTCTGTGGAAGATGTGTGGTGGGCAGGGGTCCGTGGGGGCCCGTGAGTGGATGCCTTTCATGTTTGAGGTGGTGTCTTTGGTGGTGACTGGGGCCCAGGAGGAGATGGTGGGCTGGCTGGCGTTGCTGGAGGAGGAAGTGGTTTCGGAGTCAGGTGTCTGGTCGTTGAAGTTGCCGTAGAGGCTCTTGATTTTCAGATGGAAGTAGGATCCAAGCTTTTTGAAGAGGTCCTGGGAAGGGGTGATGTCCGTGGTTTCGCTGGGGGGCTTGGTGAGTTCCTGGATGACGCTGAAGAGTTCCTTGGAGTTGCTGGCATTGGCCAGGATCTTGTTTTGGATGAAAGTCCTTTTGGTGGATCTGTTGCGTTGGTGGTATTCTGTCATGGCGTTCTTGTAGGTGGTGCGGTCTTCTGACATTTTGCTGTTTCTCCAGTTCTTCTCGAGACGTCTGTAGGTGCGTCTGGATTCTTGGAGGTCGGCGGTGAACCAGGTGGCTTTCCTGGGGCGTTGTCTGTCGGGGTTGCGTAGGGGTGCGAGCTCATCTGCGCAGTTGGAGAGCCATTGAACTGTCTCGCCCCGCTGAAAAAGCTCACCTACAGCGACACCACCAAAAGAGCCAGCTGGTTCACCTCGGAACTCCTAGCTTCCAAGCGTACCTGCCGGAAACTAGAGAAGAAATGGCACAGTGATAAGACACCGGACAGCCACACAGCCCACAAAGACGCCATCCGTAACCACCACCACCTCATCAGGTCCGCCAAGAGAATCTCCTTCAAAGACCGCCTCGACAACAACGCACACAACAGCAAGGAGCTTTTCAACATCGTGAAGGAACTCTCCAATCCCAGCTCCAACACCAACGACATCCCGCCGTCGCAACCCCTGTGCGATTCCTCGCCACCTTCTTTCACCGCAAGATCGCCGACATCCACGACAGCTTCAACACCCTGACAGCCCCAACTAAGATCGATGCACCAGACCTGCCACACACCATCGACCACGACCCCCTGCCAGCCTGGACCAGCGTGAACATCGAGGACACCATCAAGACCATGAGCACAACACACTCCGGCTCCCCGTCAGACCCTTTCCCGCACCACATCTTCAACAAAGCCAGCAGCTCCATCGCACCCCACCTGTGCAACATCATCAATCTCTCCTTCGAGACCGCGACCTTCCCAGAGAGCTGGAAACACGCAGAGATCAACGCCCTACTCAAAAATCCAAGGCGGACCCGAGAGACCTCAAGAACTTCCGGCCCATCTCTCTGCTTCCGTTCCCAGCCAAGGTCATCGAGAAGATCGTCAACAAACAGCTAACCCGATACCTCGAAGAAAACAGCATCCTGGACCCATCCCAATCGGGGTTCCGCAGCAACCACAGCACTGACACTGCCCTCATCGCCGCCACCGACGACATCAGGATCCTGCTGGACAATGGTGAGACCGCAGCCCTCATCCTGCTGGACCTCTCCGCCGCCTTCGACACTGTCTGCCACCGCACTCTACGCGCACGCCTCCACGACGCAGGGATCCGAGACAAGGCCCTGGAATGGACCACCTCCTTCCTCGACGGCAGAACCCAGAGAGTCCGCCTCCCACCTTTCCGATCCGAAGCCTCCGAGATCATCTGCGGCGTACCCCAGGGATCGTCCCTCAGCCCAACACTGTTCAACATCTACATGGCCCCGCTCGCACGCATCGCCAGACAACACGACCTCAACATTATCTCCTACGCCGACGACACTCAACTGATCCTCTCCCTCACCAAGGACCCCCTCGCCGCCAAAGCCAATCTCCACGAAGGAATGAAGGCCGTCGCCGATTGGATGAAGATCAGCCGACTAAAGCTGAACACGGACAAAATGGAGGTCCTCATCCTCGGCTCCAACCCCTCAGCCTGGGACGACTCCTGGTGGCCAACGACGCTGGGAGCAGCCCCGGCACCCACCGACCACGCACGCAACCTGGGAGTCATCCTCGACTCAACGCTCTCCATGGCCAAGCAAGTCAACGCAGTCTCCTCCTCCTGCTTCAACACCCTCTGCATGCTTCGCAAGATCTACAGGTGGATCCCGACAGACACAAGAAGAACAGTCACCCAGGCCCTCGTCAGTAGCAGACTGGACTATGGGAACGCCCTCTACGCGGGAGCCCCGGCCAAGCTCATCAAGCGACTGCAACGCATACAAAACGCCTCCGCACGACTGATCCTCGACGTACCACGCCACAGCCACATCACCCCCACTTGAGGAACCTGCACTGGCTCCCCGTCGACAGGAGGATCACCTTCAAACTCCTCATCCACGCACACAAGGCACTCCACAAAACTGGCCCAGCCTACCTCAACAGACGACTCTTCTTCTACGTCCCCAACCGCCAGCTCCGCTCCGCCGACCTCTCCTCGCCACCGTCCCTCGCATTCGAAGAACAACCACCGGCGGCAGATCCTTCTCACACCTCGCCGCCAAGACCTGGAACACCCTTCCACTAAGCCTACGACAGACCCAAGACCTGCTGACCTTCAGGAGGCTACTCAAGACCTGGCTGTTCGACCAGTAGCAGCATCCCCCCCCCCTTCCCTCTCCCCAGCGCCTTGAGACCCTCGCGGGTAAGTAGTGCGCTCTACAAATTCTGTGATTGATTGATTGATTGATTGATTTGTGGAGTTCTTTGCCTGTGAGGTTGGCGTCGGTCGAGGTGGTGGGGGTGTTGTGGTTGAGGGTGGAGTTGAGCTCCTCAGTGACTTTGCTCCAGTTCCTTCGTGGAGGGCACGGTGCAGTTTTGGGCGGCATGGGTTTGTTGACGTGGAAATGTACGCAGTGGTGGTCCGTCCATGGAGGTTGCATAGTGTGGCTGAAATGGATGTTGTTACCTCCTGCGAAGTTGGGGTCGAGGGTGTGTCCTGCCTTGTGAGTAGGCGTGGTGATGAGCTGTTTCAGTCCGATGTTGGCGAGGTTGTCCAGGAAGGTGGTGGAGTTGGGGTCACTGGGGTTGTCGAGGTGGAAGTTCAGGTCTCCGATGAGTATGTAGTCCATGGAGGTGATGGCGTGGGGTGCGATGAGGTCGGTGATGGTAGTGGCGAACGAAGTGCGGGGTATGGGGGGTCTGTAGGTGAGGGGCTGGTCTGTATCTGGAAGTGAATGTGTTCGGTGGTGGAGAAGGAGTCACTCATGGTTGAGGTGAAGAGTCAGAGGGAGCTCTTGTGTGCGATGGCGAGTCCTCCTCCTGGGTGGTTGGGGCGGTCCTTCCTCTGGATCTTGTATGCGTCAGGGATGGCGGTGGCGATGCCGGGGGTGGAAGAGGTGTTGGTCCAGGTATCTGTAAAGAAGGCGACGTCTGGTGAGAGGGTGTCAAGGAGGTCCCAGATCTCTATGGCGTGTCTGTGCAGGGAGTGCACGTTGAGCAGGATGCACCTCAGGGCTTCAGTGGTGTTGGTGTTTTGTGCGGGGGGTGGCCGTGGGGGTGCGGCTGGTGGTGAAGGTCTGACGGCAGTGACGGCAGGAGAACTGTCCGTGGGTGGTGCTTGGCATGGACCACTGGCAGTTGTTGCTCCTTCCGGGGTTGAGTACGAGGAGGACCGCTGAGTCATAGCAGGGGATGGTCGGTGGGCCAGGGTCCCTGGCACTGGTCGCGGTCGGGTCGCGGACGGGCACAGACTGGCTTGCCTTTGGCGTGCCAGTGGCATGCCCGTGCAGCGACCGCCATTAAATAGGGGAGGGGGGAGGGACGTGGAGCTGGGAGGCGGGAGCGGGAACAGGAAGGGGGAGGGGGCCGCAGTGGCGGGGAGGAAATGGGCACGGAGTAACAAAAACTAAACAAGGCACAATAAACACAATAAACTGGCAGGCACAATAAACTGAAAGCAGGCACAATCACGGAAAAAGTAAACAGCAAAACAGGGCCAGAACAGCAGGAGAACTGGAACAATACCGGGCCTGGGCAGCCTCGAACACCTGCTCCTGGAGGTCCTGGAGGTCAGCTGAAATAGTTACCTGTTCCTCTGGTGAGCCATAGAGCCGGCCATATAGGGGATGGACCTCTTCAACCAGGGTCTCCAGCTCCTTTCGAGAGAAGGGACGGCCCGTCTCACCTGCTTGGCCTGGCATGATTGATCTCAGAGGTGGCAAACAGCAGATAAAGTGTAGGAGGTGTTGACAGCAGCAATGTCAGGAGGCAAGTGAGTTATTTTTTCAGAACCGCAGCGTACATGTATGCCATGTACGCGGTCATCAGCGTAGATGCACACAGCCATTGGACCACGACCGTCACAATCACCGTTACCCTTTGGCTGTATCTGCCGTGGATGCAACCGCCCACTGTGCAGTCGACTTCCGCTGGCGGCGGTCGTTCAAAATGTTCCATATGCGAGGTCAGGCATCTGCCATTTTAGCAGGTTGGAACTACAGTATAGGTGATTGTTAAGTGCATCACCATGACAACAAATGAGGGCTAACGTTTACATTTGAAAAACTCCCTTCCCATGTAATATCCAGTACAAAAATCACCTGTGTGGTGCATTACTGTGCATAAAGGCAAAATGTGTGCGGTGCACTTTTCAGCACGGTTGGCGGTTTTTGAACTAAAATGTGATGAATCCTCAGTTTTGTGCAAATGTTACATTTTAGAATTGGTGAGGTGCACATTTCTGTTACAGACATGAGAAGGCCACATTAGGGATTATTGGTGGATGTTGAACAGTAGACAATGATAATGTGAATTATATGTAATGCTTTATGAAGCAGTTATGTTATGTCACATGCATTTTGGCTTACTTTTCAAATATGTTATAGGTCTGGGCGGTGAACTCCACTCTGTTTGTGGGGTTTTCCGCACTCCGCGGAGCACGTGGAGTTCCGATAAACTCTGCTCCATGATGCGGAGCAGAGTTTATTCCTCGCTCGTGCTCACCAACGTTAAGTTCGCGAGTGCCGGCGAAGAAAATCTAACGGTAGACCACCTCCCAGCGATATTTCTCAACGCGGGCGGTCGTGGATGGTCGCGACCGCTTGCGTTGAGAAACCATCCATTCATGTTGAGGTAGCTGCCGCTTGAGTAGAATATCTATGTGAGCGGCAGAAAGAAGCAGCGCCCTCTTGCCGTTCGCACTGATTTTCAAGTACAGGACAAACACCCGGCACTAAAAATCAATGCAAACGGCGTGACCTAACACACTCCGCCGCTTACGGAACTTCGCTTAGCACAGCAGAGTTTTTTGGTCACTTCGCGGAATTCCGCTTAGCGGAACTCCACAAACTCCACCCAGGTCTAATATGTTACTCTAGACACAATGACCAATGTACAAATTATGTTCACTCCTCACATAGGTACCCTGGGGAGAGGGAGGAGACAACAGTCTCCAGTGTACTGCTCATTTCCCGACCTTCAGACCATGGAAGAAAAAAATGTGATCAAGAAATTTCATTTGATTAGGCAAACAATACATGATTTATATCATCAGTTGGAGTCTGACCTCCTTCCTCAAATCACTTATTCTACATCTCTCACACCAATTTTGAAACTTATGTCTGTATTGCATTTTCTGGCCACAGGTTCCTTTCAATTCAATGTGGCTATTTCAGGTGGTATGTCACAACCAGTGTTATGTTGTGTACTACGAGATGTGCTTCAGCAATGATGAGACACCTGGACAGCGACATCCAGTTCCCCAGACATGAGGATTTAGCCACTGTGAAGGGTGATTTCTATAAATTTGGTTGCATCCCACATGTGGTTGGATCCATTGATGGCACCCATATTGCCTTAGTACCACCGCAAGCCAGGGAGCAAGTGTACCATAACAGGAAGCACTTCCATTCTATCAACTAGCAAGTTGTCTGTTCCCGGGATTTGTACATCTCAAATATCTGTGCCCGGTTCTCAGGATCTGCACATGATTCTTTCATACTGCGGAACAGCACCATAGCCCAGCTGATATCACAACTGCTACCGGAGAGGGTCAGGCTTGTTGGTAAGTTTGATCTTTCCTAACTTTGTGTGGCTAATGTCAGCTAGTATAATCTGAAAGTGTATAACTCATTGTTGCACTTCTGTCTGTCTTCCTTCTAGGAGACTCAGTGTATACCAACCGGCCATGGTTGTTGGCACCGCTGAGGAATCCTACTATGCCAGGGGAAGTCCGCTTCAATGAGTCCCATGGAAGAACACAGTGGCCAGTGGAGCAGTCTTTCGGGCTCCTGAAACCCAGATTCAGATGTCTGGACAAAACTGGGGGAGCCCTCCTCTACTGACCCGGGAAGGTGTGTAAAATCACTACAGCCTACTGCATGCGCCCCAACATTGCCCTGCGATGAAACATCCATTATATCGCAGAGGATGACTGTAGGAAGCTGGCTCTGTATATACTAAAGTGAGGTATAGTGTGCACAGAGTCCAGTGGAACCCCAAAGGTAGGCAGAGGCAAAGTTAGATAGAATCTTACTCTCTATTTGTGGTAGTGTGGTCGAGCAGTAAGGCAGTATCAGAGGACAGTGTTAAGCATTTGTTGTACACACTCAGTCAGCAAATGAATTCACACACTGAAAGACTGAACTTCAGACCAATTGTTTTTGTATAAAAATATTCTTTTAGTTATTTTATTTCTAGAACCAAGCAAGCCTGGTACAGGTAAGCAATAAATACTTTACAGTAGTAAATGCTGATTGTAAAACAGTTCAATTGCAATTGTAAATGTACTATGGTTTGACTTACAGTATTGTTTCAGAGAAATGCAATCACTTGTAAATACAGTACATAGACGAATGGGATTTTCAGTAAAATAGCAGGTAAGTTACTTTTGGATTACTTTTCTTACTCAGTGCTGTATGTCTAGATGCAGCACTGGGACATTTCCTGTAAACAGGTGAGTAAAAGCGTTTTTGTTAAATCGTACAATTTTAAAGAATTTCTTTAGGTTTCAAAACTCCACACTTGGAAACTTTTTCAGGAAAAAGTGTCAATGTTATCCTATGGAGGAAAATATGGTTATCGGTTTTTAGGTAAGTAATCGGTTTTTGGAGTTGAGGTTCTGGGATTAGACTCAGGGGTCCACCAGGGTCAGTGATGCACTCTTGCTACACCCTCAGCGACACTAGGGCGGCCGGGTGCAGAGTGTTGAGGCCCAATGTTATCCAATGGGGGATAGGGGGCCTCCGGTTGGTGGCTGCTGGCAAGCAGGCCACTGAGTTGTGGGAGCAAAGCTCCTGGACTTTGGCTCAGGGCAAATGGGGAAACAAATTAGCACCGAAGGTGCACCCTCAGCGACACTAGGGCGGCCGGGTGCTGGGTGCTGTTTCGACGTCGGATGCCCTGTTGTTTCCAATGGAGAGTCTCCGGTTTGCAAAAGCACTGCAGGCAGGGAGACGAAGGACTTCTGGGTGCGACCACCACTTCGAGAGGTAAGTTGGGAAGTTAGGGATTGGTTAGGCACCGTCGGTTTGGGCACACAAGGCCATGGGGCGTCGGGTGTAGGGGTGCCTTTTGGGGTCGGATCTTCTTACCAGCTCCTGGTCGCGGTTAGGGGGGCCTTCTGGATTTAGACTGCAGGCGTCGGCTGCAGGCTTGAGGCAGGTCAGGGGTTGCCGGATCTCAGTGCAGGATCGCCGGGGTGACCTCCTCGTGGTGTTTGCCCACTCGAGCTCGGGCCGTGGACGGCGGGTGCAGAGTGGGGCGGATCCGGGGTCTCCGGCTGCTGCCAGAGGTTGCAGTTGAACAAATCCGGTGTTCACGGAAGAAGCAGGCTTTGGAAATGAAGGCAGGCAGGTCCTCCGGGGTTTTTGAGGTTGATGGCTGCAGGACACAGTTTGAGGGGGAGACAGGCCGGTAGGGCTGGGGCCAAGTCAGTGGGCGTCTTCCTCTTGTTAGCTGCTGCACGGCTGTTCGGTCCTTCTTTTTCTTTTCTTCTTGTTTCTTGTCTGGATCTGCTTTCTTGGTTCAGGGCTGCCCCTTAAATACTGTATTAGGGGGCGTTTAGGGGTCTTGAGGTCAGTAGCCAATGGGCTACTGACCTTAGGGTGACTACACCCTTGGTGTGCTCACCCCACGGGGGAGTGAGCACAATCCCTAATCCTGCTTGGGGAGTGCCTGCCATCTGCAAGATGGCAAGCACTGAAGAGAGAGCTTCTCCTCGCCTCCCCCACCTGAGGGGTGGAGTTGGCAGAGGTCGGCACACCTTCTGGGCTGGCTAGTTTTTCCCGCCTGTCTTCCCACCGAAAAGGAGGGGAAACAGGAAGGGGGCCTGCTCCTGCAGGAGAGACTGGGGGTCGCATTACAAAGGCTGCCAGGCCTTTGAAGCTTCCCTGCCACAGATGGCTCTTCCTGGCCTGGGGGAGGTGTGAACACCTCCGCCCAGGAAAGGCTTTGTTTCTGGGCTCAGGGAGCAAAGGCTCCCACCCTAGGGGTCCAGAAACATGTCTCGTGGTGGCAGACTGGTGTGTACCAGTCAGGGAACCCACCAGAGGCTGGTCGTTTTTCAGGGGGCATCTCTAAGATGCCCTCTGTGTGCATTTTTCATTAATCCCACACTGCCATCAGTGTGGGTTGACATAGCTGAGAAGTTTGATACCAAACTTCTCAGTTTTCAGTGTAGCCATTGTGGTGCTGTGGAGTTCGTAATGACAAGCTCCCAGCACCATATACTCTTAATGGCAGCAGTGCACTTACAATGTCTAAGAATGGACTTAGACACTGTAGGGGTACGGGGCTCATGCACCTGTACCCTCACCACTGGTATAGGGCACCCAGCTAGAGGGGTGACTGATCTATGCCAGGGCAGTGGGTTGTAGGCATGGCACACAGGGATGTGTGCCATGTCGACTCTTCACTTTGTTCTGCACCAAAACACACAACCTGCAAAAGCAGTGTGTGTGTGTAAAGGTACAGGGCCTCTAAGGGTGGCACAATAAGTGCTGCAGCCCTTAGAGGTCTTCCCTGGTCACAGTGCCTGGGTACCTGTGGTACCATTTACCAGAGGCTGACCTGTGGCCAGAGATGCCAATTGGGTTAGGTTTGGGAAAGAACACAGGCCCTGGGAACCTGATTGGCAGGGACCCAGGGCACATCAAGTCAAAGTGCATCAGTAGTCTGGCAAAAAGTGGGGGGGTTACTGCAACAGAAACCCACTTTCCTACAATGACGACCATGAAGAGCCACCGGGTGAGGAACCTAAAAAGCCAAATGATGATGATAGTGGTGAAGAGGAAGGAGCAGACTTGCGTCAAGATCTCATTGAAAAAGTCTTCTCATAAGTGTAAATATGATGTGAGCTGTAATGACTTTGACTATTATAGCAACTCTTGCTGTGATGATGTGAGGTGGATGTTTATGCAAAATACTAGGAATATTAGGGCTCTGGTAAAAACTGGAGAAATGTGTTTGTTTTGTTAGTGTAGCTTTGTTTTGCTTCAAATAGAAGTTGACTATGTGATTTGTGCCATATGTATGGTTCATAGCTAATCTCTATGTTTTGGTCTGTTTTTGATACCTTCACCATGGCATCTTTATTTGGACATTTCAGAGTTGTGACATTAGCAGGTATGTGATGCTGTTTTGACGTATGAAGTGGACATGGATTGTTCCTTGGAATGTCTGTTACAGACTTTGGGTGTACAAAACCTATACCAAGACAGCTTGCATAGTTCCATTGGACTTGTTCCTTGTGGTGTAGTGGTCCTAATGCAATATGAGTGCCATCATGTGCTCCAACAGAATGTTCTGCTGGGCCCAAATCATGCTATTCTGCCTCACATTTGCTAAATCCTCATTGTGTATGAACCGTATGTAGCTGTTGATGTGTCTCCTCATTGTAGGCCAAAGTGCTTGTGGCACATCACTGACATTTTTTTGTGACATTCCACCAGATGCAGCAACACTGGAATTGAATGACCCTCTGCTCAGAAACTGTTGTACTGTCATGTGTCTGTTTCTTGGTTTAATTTGGGTGGGATTCCTTTTGTGAGGTAGGCAATATGGCTCTAGCTGATGATGTAGACCTATTTTTTTATTGCCTGCTGTATAGGATATTGTCTGATGTGTCCCCTCATTCTTTATTGCTAAGGTCGGCAACTGAATCTGTGATCACTGAAACAGGATATTTGAGTCATGTCTTATTTGCTGTTTCTGACATCAGGCCAGCCTATGATTGTAACAATGCAATAAAGATGTTATAAGACCAGACACTTGTATGTATGTGTTGGTGTGACATGGTTGTGATCCTGAGTTAAACATTGTTTACATTCAACATATTCATGCTTACACACGTACCTTGTTTTGCCATTCTAAAGTTCACATGGGAGTACATATACATTGGTAGATTTGAGATATACTAAAGGAGACAATGAATTGGTGACTAGTATATTTATTGCATTGAACAAGGACAAAATTAAAAATGTTCAAAATAAAACAGGGAAAACCAAAAGTGAAGAAGTCAGTCATGGTTGATTAAACCATTGTTGTAGATGCCACATTGCCTGGAGCCCAAAGTTCAACATACTACTCCTATCAGAAATGGAAAAGTGTCCAGGAATAGTCCACAAAGTGCATGTGTGGTACAAACAGGAGGGAATTAGATGACAGGCGTCTTACTGGAGGTGGTGGGTGTCTTGCCATTGCCACCTCCTGGTTTTTTGGGTAGATGCCCCCTCTTTTTGTAGGGAAAATCTGCTGCTGCTGAGACAGGGGTATCTGCAGGCATGTCTTCCTCTGAAAGGGCCTCTCTTCCAGTGGCTGAAACAGATTATGATGGGCTGCATGTACGTGGAGCACAGGGAGGGGTAGATGCAGGTGGAAAAGCCCTGCAGAGGGTGGTGTTGATGTCCTGCAGCACCCCAACCTGGGAGGCCATGTTGGTGTTGATGCTGGCCACCTCTTGGTATGTGTCCCTCTGCAGCTGCTTCATCTCTGGATTTCCGTAAGTACCTGGCCCATCATGCAATGAGAGTCCTGATAGGCTCCCAAGAATTGGGCGATGGTGGTCTAGGTGACCGTGGCCTCAGTGGGCTCACTCAGCAGGCCCATAGTTACTCTCTCACAAACCCTACCCGCATGGGCCTTTGCAAAGGCTGCACTCTCCCACTGATTCCTGGTTGCACAGTGACTGTGTTGGTGATTGTCACCTCAGAATCCAAGAATGGGGGGCACAAGATGTTGCTGACTGTGCTAGGTACACAGGTTGGCGAGGCAGTGGTTGGCTGTGTTATTGCAGCTGGGGTGTTGTTGTGGGCTCAGTGAGCCCAACTGTTGCTGTCTGCCCAGGTTGACCTGATGGGCCAAGAAGGTTATCCACCTCCACCTCTCCAGGAGTGTTGTCATAGCTGAAGGCTTGATCCGGGAGTGGAGTTGAAGTCTGTTCAGTGGCCAAGCTCTGGCCAGGTGCTCTGCAGATAGACCTGTTGAGAAATAAAGAACATTGTTATTGGTGGAAGTGTGGTATCTACATTGTTTGTGTCACAGTAAGTAGAGACCTAGGAATAAACCAAATAGGTAGAGATTACTATTGTGATCTATTTGTGCGGTGTTGAAGTTGTTCACTAGACATTTGGAGACATTCAATGCATGTGGTAGAATTGAGCAGTTCATTGGATGTGCTGATATAATTCATTTAGGATTTAGGGATAAACATGACATCTCCTTAACATTTAAGCGAACACAGTGTAGAAGTAACATGTGAATTTGACCATTCCAAGGCCTAGTTGTGTAGAAAACAGGCATACACACAACTTGGTTGTATGTTTAGCATTATACATCATGTGAGCAGTGTAGAGTCAATGGGTCACCTGCCACTTCGAATCGACTGAGTCATGTTCATGCCTTACATATAGTTTAGATACACACTTGGTATGGTGTCACTCATGCCATCAATAGTTTCAGTTGAGGAGACCAGGACACCATCAGTCAAAGTAGCCAGCCATGTCCCTGAGTAGAGCATTTTATGTACATTGCACAGTTCATGTAAGGTGAACATCAGTTGTAACATTGAAGACAAGTGAGAAGGTGCAAAAAGACTATTGCATCTTAGTTAGAGTCACAGGGCCTGATGGTAGTTGTAGTCATTTCTAACTTGACTCACCAACACTTGACACATGGTAACCTGCATAAGTGAACATCAGTTGTAACATGGCAGACAAGTGATAAGGGGCAAAAAGGCTCTTGCATCTTGGTTAGAGTTACAGTCACAGGTACTGATGGTAGTTGTAGTAATTTCTAACTTGACTTACCAACACTTGACAAATGGTAACCTGCATGATAAGTGAGCATCAGTTGTAACATGGCAGACAAGTGAGAAGGGGCAAAAAGACTATTGCATCTTGGTTCGAGTAACACTTACATGGCCTCATGCTAGTTGTAGTCATTTGTAACTCAACTTACCAAAACTTGGCAAATGGTTAGTGCACCATACCTGTTGGCAACATGCATTTGGGATGGACCATACGTTTAGATTTTGACACATACCATGGGGCCTGGGATGATATTTTTCTGATTATACACTTACAGATACTATTCCAACATGTGGCATGTAATGGAGATTGATATATGTGATCGTATATGCAACAATACACATTAACACTGACAAACCAACATCTCTGATACTTTGAGGATTGCATGTTAGGAAAGTAGATAGACAACACAATAGCAACAAACATTGGAAAAGCCAATTGGTCTCACCTTTGGGACCTTATAGGAGATTATTAAGAAGATGTCCTTGCCTGTACTTAAAGGTGTTGTTTAAGCGTTAACACATTTAAAATTGCCTATTGGCTTTGGGAGTGGTGATTGAAGCAATGATGGTAGCAGTAATTGTGGTTGAAATAATGGTGTTGATAGTAATGCTAACGGTGATGGTACTGGTAATAGTGGATGTGATGGTGGTGACAGTGAAGTTGATGGTGGTGGTGGTATATGTAATGGTGTTGGTGAAGGTGGCAGTGGTGTTAATGATGGCAATGGCAATGATGTAAGAATGATGTTGATAGTAGTGGTATTGGTGGTGTAGTAGTGGTGGTTGTAAGGGTGATGGTGGCAGTGGCGGAGATAGTGATGGTGATAATAGTAATGGTGCTGGTAAAGGTTGTGGTGAAATTAATGACGGTATTAGTAATAGTTGTTGGAATAACGGTGTTGATAGTAGTACATATGGTCGTGGTATTAGTGGTAATAGTGGTAGTAGTAGTGGTTGTAAAGGTGATGGTCGCGGTGATAGTGATGGTGATAATCGTAAGGTTGATATTAAAGGTTGTGGTGAATTAATGATGGTAGTGGTAATGGCAGTTGAAATAACGGTGATGACAGTGGAACTTATGGCGGTGGTCATAGTAATGGTGGTGGTGGTAAGGGTGATAGTGGCAGTGATAGTGATGGTGGTAATCGTAAGGGAGCTTGTAAAGGTTGTGGTGGAATTAATGAGGGTAGTGGTAATGGTGGTTGAAATAATGGTTTTAATACTAGTGCTTTTGGTGGTGGTATAAGTGGTAATGGTGGTGCAGGTAAGGATGTGGTGGCAGTAGAATTGATAGTGATGGTGGTAATCATAATGGTGCTGGTAAATGTTGTGGTGAAATTAATGATGGTAGCGGCAATAGTGTTAATAGTAGTGCTAATAGTAGTGGTATTAGTGGTAATGTTGGTGGTAGTAGTGGTGGTGGTAAGGGTGATGGTGGTAATAGTAATGGTGCTGGTAAAGGTTGTGGTGGTGTTATGATGGTAGCAGTAATGATGTTAGACGGTGGTGATAGTAGTGCTTATGGTGGTGGTATTAGTGGTAATAGTGATGGTAGTAGTGGTGGTGGTGGTGATAGTGATGGTGTAATATCTTGATTGTAAAGGTTGTGGTGGTGTTATTGAGGGTAGTGGTGGTTGAAATAATGGTGTTGATAGTAGTGCTTATGGTGGTAGTATTAGTGGTGGTAATAGTAGTTGTGGTGTTGCGGGGATTCTGCACCTATACAGAACTATGCGCAGGAAAGCAGCACCTTGGTGTATAGGGGTGTACCAACCTACCACCTTAGTACCCAAAATCCCAAAACCGACTAGCTATAGTGTCTCATTCGTTCTCCTCCAAAATCACGAAGCATCAAATGATTAGACAACCCAGAAATCAACACTCCCGACTCTCTCAGGAATCGCGGTAGCAAGACATTCCCTTTCGCTCGCTCACTCGTACTTCTCCACAATAAGAATGGTCAGAGTCACTGTTATAGTTCAAAATGTTTATTTTAACTATCGTGCTCTATAATGCAGTATACGAGCCACTACCAGCAGCGAAATGCATAAACCTAGAACAATTAGCATTGTTACAATTCCATAGAATATGAAGGGGGTAGTCATTATATATAGACAGTGGAAAAAGGACTATAAGGCCTAACCACCCTCCCCTTGGTAAGGTGATGTTTATTATATAAAAGAAGATCTCTGGGCTTTGTCAGCAGACCCCCTACCTTAGTGCCTAGATGGAAGCTTTACATCATAGGAACCGCATAGCTCTTCTCCCTGGAAAGGACCCTCGCCAAGTGTGTGTCAGAACAACATGCATCACCATAATATCAAAGCACGAGCTTTCAGCAGCGCAGCTGTGTTAGCATGTTTTGTCTAGATGGTAGGAACTGACCAGAATAACAAGGAGCATTGTTTATCGACCTTGCACATCGTATTCAGACTAAACCCCAAGAGCAGGCAGAGAATGCAGAAAGCAGACAGTTCTCATGTGAAAGGCACAAACAGAGTCTTGCACAACAAAGTCATGCAGTAACGTGCGCAAAAGCAGCATCATAGCAGCCACGCTCTAGCTAACTTAGCAATGTCGACAATGACCCTAATGGCCATATAAACCCTCCCCTTGGTAAGGTCATAGTATATAGACAAAGGACCAGAACAGATTTCAAGGGTAAGCAGAGTTCAAATACGCTTGAAAAACCAGATTGGAATTTTTGCACTGGCTAACCCGTCAAGTAAACCTAAGAGGAATCCGGGGGGGGACTCACTTAGTAACCAAGTTATAATGGCTAAAAGAGTAGAATGGCTAGGATCAGCCCAAAAATCATTGAGGGGAGATTGTGTGGTTTTAAATTTTAATAATTGGACAACGCTACGATTTCTTATAGATCACTTGTGTTGGATTCCATGTGATTGTTCTGAAATTAGAGCATTGCCCTATGCATTCTTTTTCAAGTCACCAAACAGCCAGGGTAGTGGAACTGGTGGTTTCGGAGTGCCCACGGGGGGGAAGGGACCCAAATCCAGTGCTCAAGGCAACCCTGGTGGTATGGGAGTAAGTATAGAGAATAGATTTGCCCCCCTCAGTGGGTTGGATTGCTGCGACTGACTAACGCTAGAAGGTCACCCCAGATCACAAAGTAATAAAGGGTTAGCGGGGTATCAAACCACACACCCAGACAAGTGGAGTAAGAGCAATCCACCAAACAACCAATCTAGCAGTTTGGATTTGCCGACACAATTATGTCCCAGCACCGATATCATACATTTCCTGGAACATCGCGGGTCTGCAGTCCAAGGTAGAGTCACAGGACTGGCAGGATTTAATAGAGCATTATGACATCTGCATATTCCAGGAAACGTGGTCTACCAAACCTCTGTATCGGTTGAGATTTCTAAATTTTTTTAAACCGGCAATCCAAGGGCAGAAGGGCAGACCCGCAGAGGGACTAACTATCTGGGTCAAGCAGAATTTGGGTTTTAACATGAGTATAGTCCCTAGTGATAGCCCAGACATTTTGGCCATACACCTACAGGCTAACCCTAATGCTGTGATAATGATCATAAACATCTACGCAAGGGGTCTCACGGGGGGAAGACAATCTAGCACAGTT
The DNA here is from genome assembly GCA_963921515.1 of Calotriton arnoldi. Classification (NCBI taxonomy): domain Eukaryota; kingdom Metazoa; phylum Chordata; class Amphibia; order Caudata; family Salamandridae; genus Calotriton; species Calotriton arnoldi. Next base: position 2,963,000 of record CAWUFW010000366.1, on the reverse strand, counting down.
GGTTGTCTTGAGGACCTTCTGGGCGGACTGGTGGGTACCCCCAAAATAGTTATTGCAGGAGATTTTAATACCACCTTTGAACCCCTTGGTAATGAGGATTCAAAATTGACGGAGGAAGAAGATGCACTATGGAGCGTCCCTAGCTTAGAGTTACCCCCCATCAAGAGATGGTCAGAGGCTGCCCTCCAACTTAAGGCATTGTGTATGGAGGGGGGGCTTAGAGCAGTAAATGGTCGTTCACCCTCCGACAAGCATGGAGCCAACACTTTTAATAACGGTGTGAGTACAAGTCGGATTGACTACATACTTATTAATTTAGAACACTGGTCCGAACTTCTTGATATGGAGGTTTTGGAGCGAGCGGAAAGTGACCATAATCCTCTTTTACTAAAGATGGAAATTATGGGTCCAACACAGCTATCAAATCCATCACCGCTTTCTTCAACCAGCGAAGTCCAGCTTTGTAGCAGTATGAGGAGGGTAAAATGGGACAAGGCAGTGTCTAGCGAACAAACACTCACAGACATAAGGGCAGCAGCCTCTGAGACCCTGGTAGAGTTAAGAGCGATCACACTACAATCTGAGATAAATGGTAGAATAACGAAGCTGCATGAGGGTCTGTTTTGTAAAATTAGTACCTTCTTTCTAAAACCAGTTAGTAGTTCCATCAGGCGGAAAAGTAAAGACGTTAATTGGTACAATAAGGAAAGTAGGGTAGCCTATAAGTCATTGGCTGCAGCCATTAAGCTGAACGATTATACTGCAGTCAAGCTTACCCGGCAAAAATACAAATCTGTTTTAAACAAAGCTAAAAAGGATTGGGACGAACAGAGGTGGGCAGACCTTTATCAGGCCAGCAAAGACAGTAACTCCCAGTTTTTCTGGCAGCAGGTAAAATGGGGGAGAGGGGGGAAAGCTCCTGCGCCCCACAATCATGTAGACCCGGATAAGTGGGTCTCTCATTTTGCAACACAATTTGCCTTGGAGGTAGGGGGCGAAAATGAGGATGTACATACCACCCCGTTTTCTGACACAGTATTGAATTTTGACATAGGGGAAGTAGAAATTGCTCTGGATTCAGTTGCTAATGGCAGAGCACCAGGGCCTGACGGCGTACCGGCCGATCTGTTCAAGAAGGACAAAGTAATCTGGCAAGAGTATATACTCTCGCTAGCGAATGCTATAGCTAGTGGGGCAGCCATTCCAGATTCATGGAAGGGTGCAGAGATTTTGCCAATATTTAAAAAAGGGGATCGCTCATGCCCAGGCAACTACAGACCAATCAGTCTTATAGATGCCATTCAAAAAATTATGGGTAGAATGGTACTAAATAGGATACGAGATTGGATTGTAGACAAGAATATACTAACCCCACTACAGGCAGGATTTTGCACCAACGTGAGCACGATAGACCAGGTCTTTCGGTTTGTTCTGATTTATTGGCGTGTCGTTGTGCTGGCTGGTGGTACCATTTATGCAGCCTTTGTGGACTTAAAATCTGCCTTCGACCTGGTTTGGCGAAGTAAACTGTGGAGGGTGTGCAAGGATTTGGGTATGCCTACAGAATTGCTATCTGTTGTAGAGCGCTTACACGTAGGGAATTTTGCCCAAGTGCGTTGGAGTACCCAGGGTAATAAAACCAACCCATTCCCAGTATTGATAGGGGTGCGTCAAGGGTGCGTCTTGGCGCCGACCCTATTTTCATTGTTTATTAATGGGGTTGTAGATTATTTCTCTGCTTTTCCAACAGACGCACCGTCACTTGCAGGCGTTAAAATTCCCATACTTATGTTTGCAGACGATACTCTGATTATTCCTAAGACCCAGAGTGGTCTGCAGAGGGCCGTATTAAGATTTGAGGGGTTTTGCAAAGATCGTGGGTTAGTGATAAACGCAGACAAAACAAAGTTTATGGTGCTGCATAAGCACAGAGCAATAAAGGGCAGGGTGTCTCTTAATGGTAAACTACTGGAGCAAACTGATGTTTTCAATTATCTGGGGATAACGCTGGGGAATAGATTTAACTGGAATCCCCAGATAAATACCCAGGCCCTAAAGCATAGTCATCTAGCTGGTGTTTTGCTGAAGGAATATAAGACCTCACACACTCAACCCATGTAACCTTTACTTAAGATTTATAATACTAGAGTTATAGCCTCTGTAACATATGGCGCTGAACTCTGGGGCTTCAGTGACCTAAAGCCACTAATCTTAGCACAGAATAAATTTGTGAGAAGTGTTATTGGCCTACCGCAGAGCACTCCATTAAAACCAGTCTTCTACGACTTAGGTTGTAGCAGACTGGAAGAGGTTGCTAAGTTTCGTCCACTAGCTTACTGGCGGAGACTATGGACTACCCCAGAGTTGCTGCAGAATGCAGCTGCTCTAAAAGATGTATGGGTCCTAGACACTTCATGTAAGATCAAGTGGCTGCAAAATATAAAAATTACATTGGTTAGTATGGGATTGCGACACTTGTGGGATGAGCCAGAGAGCCAACAATTTCCCCCCAAAAAAGAGATGAAAAGACTCTACTGGTCTATGGTGTCAAATAACAATATAATTACCTCAGAGTCAACATCACTGACGGGCAAATTCTTGGAGTTTAAGCCCTGCCCTCAATATGAGCAGTATTGGGATGTCATCACCAAACCTAGGGATAGACGTCTATACTTCCAATTTCTGGTAGGCACACTGCCTGTAAATGTATTCACACGCAAATGGCACAGTGAAAACGACAGTATGTGTAAGCTGTGTTTGGAACACGAGGAAACTTATCAGCATATTTTATTTGTTTGTCCAGCATACCAGGCTCCACGAAAAAAATGGTTGCGCCCATTATGTAAGAATATGGGCGTCAGGAGCAGTGCTGTCGCCTTGAGAATTTTGCTGACCGACACTGGTGCACAATGTGTAATAGCTGTTGCCAAATTTTTGAGTTGGTCGTGGTCAATCCGGGATAGAAATACGGCAAAAGTTGGTATGACCACCCGAGTATAACAAAACCATAGTTTGTAAAGAAGAAAAAGGGGAAAAAAAATGAAGCGACGCATAAATGGGTGTGCGGGTATTATACAGGAAGGTGGTTGTATTCCAATATTGGGTGGTATTTGCTTTTGCTACCCCTAAACCCCCTTTCTGTGTGAAATCTACGCTTTTTTTTTTTTCTTCTTTCTTTAGTGTACCTTATCGCTAGTGTCACTTATGGTTATGGGTTTCCAGGACCATTTGTCCTGCTAAGAAATGCCAATTGTGCCAATTGTATTAATGTGTCATTTATGCCTTTTTATATTAATATGAATTTTAAGGTATTGTATCAAATTAATTGAAATTTTTTTATGTTTGGTTTTTTAACATGACCGCATTTTAATACGCATATATTATAATAAGATTTGTATCTTTTAATGGAGGGAAAAGCGCCCTCTCTTTGTAAATTGTCTTTTATGAACTTAACTGATCGAAATAAAGATTAATGATGATGATGATGATAGTTGTGTAAATCTTCAGTGTTATTTAACCCATGCAGTGTTTTACTGTTAAGCTCTAAAATCATTCTAGTCTCGAGCTGACGTAACATCCTCTCTCTATTTCCTCCTCGTCTGAGGCTGGGGACAGAGTCAATAACAAAGTATTTTAAGCAGTCTAGTTTGTTGCCATGTACTGCCTTAAAATGCCGTGCCACCGGGTATGTGGCATCGCTGTTGACTATGGCTCTTAAGTGCTGTAAGATTATCACGTGCACTTGCAGCTTAGTGCTGCCCACATATCTCAAGTCGCAAGTGCACGTGAGAACATACACAGCAAAGTCAGTCCTGCAGTTAAAATTCCCTCTAATGGCTATTTTATTGGTATTGAATGGTGTCTCATAGTGAGTGGTGTTAACACCAAATTTACATGCTCTGCATGTTGCGCATTTAAAAAAAACGTTCTTTGGTTTTAGCCATGAGGTGGTAGGGCTGACTTCTGGGCTACATTTGACTAACTGTGCCCTCATGGATGGTGCTCGTCTGAAAGTTATTGACAGCACCTCTGGTAATCTGGGGGCCATAACAGCATCGGTAAGTACTATTGGCCAATTTTTCTTTATAATGGCTTTAATCTGCCTGCAGTTACGAAACCGATTCCTGTGGATTTACCCCTGTGTGTAGTGGAGCATGGCAGGGCGAGGAACAATCTGAAATTCAGCCCCGGTGGTGAGTGAGTTTCAACGTGGCGCATAATAGAGGCTTGCATGATCGTATCTGCAAAGTCAAGACCATCACTAGAATGGATTTACACGATATGCAGCCAAACTCACTCAGAGACTATTAAATAAACACTCACGATGACATGGCGGACAGAGTAATCTGTAGAGATTGACATCACTGAAGTCCGTCATCACTTACCGTACTCTCCGTGACCAATAGGAGAGTGCAAATGGATTTTTAAACAGGGGCAATACAATTAAAGTGCACACAAGGCATTGAGAAAGGCGGAATGCCGAAACCGGTCTGCCTGTGAATAAACAGAAATGAATTGAAAGATGTGGAGACCGTGGAGTGAGTTGTAAAATCCTGTTTGGGGAGTTGGTGAATAATTTATATGCGTGATAGCCACGATCACGCCAACGGCACCCGCCCGCAAGCTGTTCGGCAGGAAGTGGCCTTTGTTGGGAAGTGTAGATTTCACTGCCAGAACCGCCGCCACTTACCAGTAAGGTAATGTCCATTGACACTTAGTCGGCATTTACTACAAATGGAGGAATGCAGTTACGAAACCGGTTCCTGTGGATTTACCCCTGTGTGTAGTGGAGCACAGCAGGGCGAGGAACAATCCGAAATTCAGCACCCGTGGTGAGTGAGTTTCAACGTGGCGCATAATAGAGGCTTGCATGATCCTATCTACAAAGTCAAGACCATCACTAGAATGGATTTACACGACATGCAGCCAAATTCACTTAGAGTCTATTAAATAAACACTCACGATGACATGGCGGACAGAGTAATCTGAAGAGATTGACATCACTGAAGTCCGTCATCTCTTACCGTACTCTCCGTGACCAATAAGAGAGTCCAAATGGATTTTTAAACAGGGGCAATACAATTAGACTGCACACAAGGCATTGAGAAAGGCGGAATGCCGAAACCGGTCTACCTGTGAATAAACAGAAATGAATTGAAAGATGTGGAGTCCGTGGAGTGCGTTGTAAAATCCGGTTTGGGGAGTTGGTGATTAATTTATATGCGTGATAGCCACGATCACGCCAACGGCACCCGCCCCCAAGCTGGTCGGCAGGAAGTGGCCTTTGTTGGGAAATATATATATATATATATATGAACCAAACAATCCACCTCCCACAGTGGCACCATGGAAGGAAGCACGGACACAAAGTGGTTCAGGATTCGGCATCTCTTTATTAGTTGCTGTTGCCCTCAATCCCAAGCACAAGGAGACACGCATTTCAGCCACAAAGTGGCCTTTGTCAATCTAGTTTGGCGCTGATTTTACACATATGTTTTATAGCCACACCCACTGGACTAATAGATAGACATAGAAAACATACTGTTGTGTATGTAATCTTATTACAACAGAATTGCATAATGTGCAAGCTATCTACAGCCAAAAGTCAGCAAAAATGCAGGTGAGACAAATCATCACAAAATATTACGCACAGTGCATGTATATAGTTTGCTCGCTCAAAATATCAACAATGCAGACCGCACAATCGATTCTGCGTAAAAATCATATCTAATATTTAACACAGTGGGATAAAAAGTGGGCATTTAAACTACGCAGCCAAACATAAAATCCTATGTTGCCTCAATAACATCAAATATATTCTTAATCAATTTAAAAGCTGATGCTGATAAAACGTTTCAAATCATGACCCCTAATCGCTGCCATTGACCCGAAAGGCTTCTCCCGAGCAGATAACAGGTACGTACCACCCCGACCTCTGAACCCAACTGCAAAATCACAATGATTCTTGCCATACTGTTTGTGTCGCGCTCCCAATGATGCAAGACACAATGTCCGGAAAGATACTTTGTCCTCTTGGGGTCGTATATCAAGATATATATATAATTTTTAAGTTGGTAAAAAAATTTCGTTGACACGAAAAACGTGACTAACATGGAGGTGGCGTATCCATGAAAGCACGTGACCCTGTCAATGCAATGCGTTCCAAAAGGTCATCCCTATTGTTAGCAGCAAAGAGGGATGCCATCCAATCAAGTAGGCCGAAGGAACAAACGTGCTCCTCGTAATCCGATGCTTCCAAGAGCATATCCGGGCAACTTGCGTGATATTCAATAAAGCTCCGTTGCAGTAGGTTCTGCGCAGCCGCACAGATATCCCATTCAGCCAAGACTCCAAGTGCAGCAGCACGCGCCATACGGCCATTTCCAGAACAAACCTGGTCATGGGCCTCTAAGGGACCCACCAACAGGTTAAAATCCGGGACAGGAGATGACGTATTGAAGAGGCAGAAATCCATAGCCCAATAGAAGGGGCACCGTTGACAGTAGAATACAGGTTGCACGCAAGTGAAGTAGGCAAAGCGAAAGGTTAATCCATAACTCACGCTAAGCGTCGCTAATGGCAAGCATCCAAAAACTTGTTGCATTAGATCACGGTACAGTTGCAATTGGCCTGGCCTGTGCAGTACCACAAGATGAGCAGCCATTGCGCAGCAGGAATAGAAGCAGCAGGATTCCACCAGCTAGCGTCAGTATTAACGGGAATCCTCCGAAGGCGCTGGAAAAAATAGAATGAATAAAGGCCCGGTATTACTACAAATATTGTCTGAAAAGAAGTTACAAGGCCGGATCCCACAAGTTTAAAAAAATGAGCAAGGCCTTCAGTGTCAGACGCATTAAATATTTGATGTATTAGCTCCCCAAAATGAAGTGGGAGCTTCGTGTTCAGAAGTGACTGAATCTCACTCGAAAGTTCTAGCCACCTGCAATTCGAAGGTCTCTCGAGCTGAAGTGAGAGCCACTTCTTGTTGAAACAATAGCGCTTTGAGCCTGCTTAATTTGTTGAAATCTGTTTTCAAAGTCGGAATGGAAGGCCAAATGGAGATATCTACTTTCTCATGCGGGGGTGGAAAAAGCACATTGCTACAACAATTAACACGTTGTGAAACAGTTACTATATACGGGATTCCTGCCCGTAAACCGCAGCAGTCGCGGTTATTCAAAATAAGATAACTGCCGTTAGTAAGCAATGTAAAAGTGGGAATTATCGCTGGGACTGGACTTCCTTTCAAAAAGCAAGCAAGATTAGGTGCGGATACATTACAAGCGCAGTGCAATTTAACGTGTTTGCAAACTAGGGAGTGGCCCACTGTGGAATCGCAATCCTCCCCTGTTAGGAAAACTTCCTTATCATCACAATGACATCTATAAGTGAAAGGTAGGGACCATAACTCATGGAGAAACGTACTACCCAGGGGTTCAAAGCGGCCAATCGGGAAATGTTTCATGCAAGATTTAAATTGAAACAGCGAGAAAGGGAGAGAGATAACCCCGTGTATTAACCACACAGCTGAATCTGTCTCCGCCACAGAGAACGGCAAATGTTCTAACTGTTCAATGCGTAATAATGTGTATGTTGCATCTTTCATGGACATAAACCGTTGTTTATCAGTTAAATTAAATGGCAAAAACGAAGCGGAAGCATTCAAATAATCCCAAGGTACTTTACTCATTTTAAGAGTATGTAACGTCCATGCAAACTGCATTACGGATCGTAATTGATTTTGACCTTGATATAACACAGATACATCAGTCTGAACAATATCAATAACAGAAGAAACAATTTTATCCAGGGTATAAATGTGTGAAGACAGTGTGTTAATGGGGCGCTAGAGGGCGCGCTGCGAGATGGCCGCTTCCTGAGGCTGCTCCGCCGGTCGGGGACATTATTCAACTGTAAAGCATTTTTACGGGTAATATGACGGAAGGAAAACATTGCCTAAGACGTCGGAATGTTCCCGCAGCAATTAGGAGAGATTAAAATCACCAGCTGAGGTCCCAGCGATGAGAAAACTATCGGTGAAAGGGAGGCGCGGAGAACCTGCCTGGCGACCTTAAGATGGCGGCGCTCTATGTATCTCACAGACGGAGTGGGTGAGGATCTTCGCGCTGCGCGCCTGTTCAATATAAGGCTGGAGACGGATCACGCAACAATTGCGGCACTCCTCCATTCATGATCTACTGCTGGTTGAGAGCTGGGCACCCCCGGCGAACCACTCACCCCCCACAGGAAACAGCGCGATCTAGCCTCTCACAAGATGGCGGACCCGGACCGCGAAGGGGTCTCCTGTGTTGTACAGCCGTGATCTGTGGGGGTGGATGACCTGGCTCGAAGCAAGATACCGTTGCTGATCAGGCAAGTGCTCAAAATTCCGTGCAGTGTGCCACGCGACGAAATATGCTACGGCAGCGCCTGTTGACGCCCGTGCACCTACAGAGCGGAGCACCGTAATGGGCACCGGCTCGGGGGACAACTACGCCTGCTCTGAGGTAACTCAGTGAAATCGCCGCATGTAGTGTTAACGTAGCCCGGTATCCCCGAGCTGATGGTTGCTGGTGCGTGGAGGTTGAAGGAGCGCGCAGAACATTGACAGGCTGTCGACTGTAGTTGACTGAGTCCACTGCTGGCTGGCATCTAACGTGACAACATACTAATTCCGTGACCCCAACAGATATACCGTGGAAGCATATTGGCGGCCTCGGCGAAGGACATACGGAAGGATCCTATTGATACCCGCGAGAGGGGAACAGACCACCGCGCACACCGGTGACTTCAAGGAGCACCGAGGTGCGACACACGCACCCCGCCCTACCTCCGGCTCATTTCTCCCTGGCGGCATATTCCGGACAAGAAAGACGCACACGTCAATGCTGTAGCTGCCTGTGAACTGTACCGCCATACCATATGTTAACAGAATAATACCGATCAAGCGCTACAAATAAGGAGCACGTACCTTTCACCAGACACTGGTGTGGTTGTCTGTGGTGCCTTCTGAACTACGGAGTTACAGCAAAGCTATTACTCGGCACACCATGGATCCCACTCCAAGGTGTAAGTGTACACAGACTGTTGACGCCGAATACTCCCCATCCTCTACTGCTATAATGGGAAAGCCGGATAGACAGCAACCGAAACTAACTTTCGACTCCAAACGCAACCCTAAAGGAGCAACCGCACACTCGGACACCGAAGTGGAAACGGAGCAAACAGCAAACAAAGCCATGGAAACTGCCCTCCAAGCTATACAACAAAGCCTCCAAGCTATCAATGGAAAGCTGGACTCACTCACCCAAAGAGTGGATAATATATCAGCTAAATTGGATAAGCAAGGCGAGCTCCTCGACGCAGCAGAGGACCGCATAACTGCGGTGGAAGATGAGTCACACAGTACAACTCGGAAATGCGCAGACATGGAGAAGATCCTGGAGGTCATAAAAACCAGGGCCGAAGATTTGGAGGCGAGGTCGCGCCGCAACAACGTTCGAATCGCGGAAGTTCCCGAGAGCACAAACACAGGAAGGATGGAAACGTACGTAGAAGACATGCTGCGCGATGTATTCGGCACAAATAGTTTCTCCACGGTACTAATCATAGAGCGGGCTCATAGGACACTGGCACCTAAACCACCGCCGGGTGCCCCACCGCGGCCCATAGTGGCCCGGGTCCTCAATTACAGAGACCGTGACGCAATCTTGAGGATGGCCAGGGAGAAACAACAAATCAACTACCAAGGAAACAATCTGGCCTTTTACCCGGACTTCACAATGGCGGTACAGACCGCACGAAAAGACTTTAACCCTGCAAAAAAGAAGTTACGGGAACTGGGCATCGAATATGCGATGTTATACCCAGCCAGACTGCGGGTAACCTGTGATGGACGAGTGACAATACTGCAGACACCAAAGGCTGCGCAGGAATTCATTAAAAAGGCAGTCACCAAACGCAAGGCGCAAACTCGTAAAGAAACGGACCAAGACTCTGATTGACCCACAAACAATTGTGCAGTACACCTTGACCTCAATCCATCAACCGACAACATGAGAGACGAGCAAAGGCAACGGCACACGAGATATAACCTCTGGCAGTGTGTCCCATATCCCATCCAGGACATGCTTACATGCCCGCCCTGACGATCATGTATTGCAACTCCAGATCCTGGAACAGGGGCGAACATCTCGGCATCGCCCTCTGACAGCGTAGGCAAACACTTACATGAATGGCAGACAGAGCGGAGCAAGTGCTGATTTCCGCTGGCGGTAAGACAGAGAGTACATCTATTCATCCATTCCCAAGGTGAGACACTACAATTAGACTTGCAGATAACCTTGGCTCACCAATACGGCGCTAGCACTTAGACTCATAGTAGGCAGCCTCCTGCTGCACTGCCCTATTGAACTCTTCTACGAGCTGACAGTTGTAGGGCATAAGTGTGAGATGCAGAAATAAAGCCTCCTATTTCTATCATACGATGACCTAGATGAACATTTACACTATGTAATGCTATAACGAATTCTCTGATGATTAAATGGATATAATGCAATAAAAAGATATGTGGGGTATATAGATCCATACATGTGCGCTACCCTGCACAACTACGGGAGGCTAACTAAGTGATGGATTTTGCCAATTGGGACCATTTCTTAGGTCGAAATATGCACCCAAACTTCTTACTTAATACCCGACCACATCCACTTAGCTGGATGGTGATGCGCGCACTCGGCGGAATCCCCCAGGAGGGAGCTCCCCAACACAGTTCTAGTTATGTTGAAATTGTTGAAAGGGGTATGTCTTTGGCGTGATTGGAATGCCAGAGTGGGCAGGGGGTGGGGGGGGGGTAGGACCGGGGATTGTTTTACAGGCTGCCATCTTTGAAATGTATTGCGTTTGTCAGGGTTACTACTACTCATTTTTTTCATTACCATATATATCATAGCCGCAACACGTTCCTACACTGTGTGCAGTAAGCATGACCACGCCACATATATAACTCACACTACCGACCATAGATAGATTACAACCAGCGCATATTAACTTATTGACGTGGAATGTCAGGGGGCTCAATAACCTGAAAAAGATACACCAGATATTTGCCTATTTAGATAGACACCAAGTAGATATTGCCTTCTTGCAGGAATCCCACTTGGCCCCTACCCATAAATGCACCATAGGGAACAGGTGGGCGGAAACGGTATTAAGTTCCACATATTCTTTGTACTCTAGAGGCGTGATAATATTAGTGAAGAAAGGGACGCACTTTCACATAGACAACACCATGACAGACACCTTGGGTCGATATATTATTGTTACTGGACACATTAGAGGACAACGCATAGACTTAATAAATACGTATGGACCGAATGTGGATAACCCAGAATTTTATAAATCAATCTGGCGTCAACTGAATGATTTACCTGAAATGGCCTGGTTATGGGGTGGTGATCTCAATCTCTCCTTAAATGAACACTTGGACAGGTCGGGCTCCTCCAGAGAGCCGCATAAAAGGGCGGTAAATGTAATGCGAGACATTATGACTGAAACTAAAATGGTCGATATCTGGAGGACGCGTTACCCACATCACATGAAGGCTACGCATACCTCTGCGATCCATAATAGCTGGTCCCGGATTGACTACTGGCTGGGGACGGAGGAGGTTGCCTCTTGGACACAAAGCATACGACATTTGCCCAAAACCCTCTCTGACCACAAGCCAGTGCTGTTGACCATCGCAATCCCTCATTACACACCTCCACCATACGTGTGGCGCTTCAATGCCAAAGCGCTTTTAGACTCCGCATACACTGATACCATTGGACAAGCCATTACTGACTACTTTGCACTCAATCAGCCATCCACTGACGACCCCAGTTTATTATGGGAAGCCTTTAAAGCTACCATACGTGGAGTCTGTATTAGCACAAACACTGGAATTTTAAAAGATATCCGTGCCCAACTCACAAAACGGGAGAACACCTTAAGCGAGCTAGAACGCGAATACGAACAGACACACAACATGGCTATCCTAAGTGACATTAGAAAGGTTATGTCAGAATATCAAGAATTTGCAGATGAACTAAAATATATAACAAAACGTCAAACTGCACGCATGTATGGTGAAGGGGGCAGACCGGGTCGGGTATTGGCGAATAAAATCTGCTCAGGATATGCACCACAAACGGTCCTGTCAATAAAAGACGATAGTGGCACACCCTGCTATGACACAAAGAGTATACTACAGGCATTTCAGGACACGTATGGCGATCTTTATGCATCACGTGCTACTGCCACACAGTCTGAGATTATGTCATATTTGGAAGATGTGGCAATAGCCTGGCTATCAGATGCACAGAGGGAGTATCTCTCACGACCAGTAACGGTAGAAGAAGTTACTGAGGTGGTCAAATCGCTCCCAAATGGTAAGGCGCCGGGCCCGGACGGCTTTACCAGCGAGTTTTATAAAGCGTATATCGAACAGCTCGCACCTCACCTTGTGGAAATGTATGGGGACGCCCATGACAAACAGATTCTACCCCCCACACTAAGAGATGCCATGCTCATTGCCCTACTGAAACCTAACAAGGACCCTGAGAAGTGTGAATCCTACAGGCCATTGTCCTTAATAAATACTGATACTAAAATCCTGGCCAAGCTACTTGCAAACCGCTTACAGCCACTAATGACCACCATCGTCCTTCCAGACCAGTCGGGATTTATACCCGGTCGATCGACCGCCCACAACACCAGAACATTGTTTGCACTATCGCACTATCTGGCCCCAGACGTACAAGCGGCTGCAGTCCTTTTGGATGCGGCAAAAGTATTCGACTCGATTGAATGGGCCTATCTTAACTCCATATTGCAAAAAATGGGATTTCCCCCAATCTTCCTACAATGGATTCAAATATTATACACAAAACCCACAGCGCGAATAAGAGTCAATAAATATGTATCCAACGCTATACCAATCGCAAGAGGCCACGACAGGGATGCCCACTGTCCCCTTTACTTTTTGCAATAGCCCTAGAGCCACTAGCGTGCAAAGTGCGACAAGGCCACAAATATACAGCTCTAAACTTTCCACAAAGACCAATCAATATCTCGCTATATGCAGATGATATGGTACTATATATACGAGACCCAGCAACAAATCTTTCCCCTCTCCTGAGAGAATATATTAAATTCGGACATCACTCCGGCCTCCAAATTAATTGGTCGAAATCCATCATTATCCTCTTAACAGACAGCACACATCCACATCCAGCAGAGTTTCCACTTGAATGGCAGACAGATCCAATTAAATATCTTGGTATATGGTACCATCGCGATCCCGAAATAGTTATTCGCATGAACTATGGGACAGCAATCAGCAAGCTTGAAGAAAAGGTAGAGCGCTGGATACAACTTCCCTTATCACTAGCAGACCGCTTGGCCATTGTTAAGATGGTTGTTCTGCCTAAACTCCTGTACCTCTTTAATAACATCCCCATTCCCCCACCGAAGGCCGTATTCCAACGACTAAATACTGTGGTAACTCGGCTAATATGGGCGGGTAAACAAGCCCGCATTGAGCTACGTGCCCTCACCCTACCGTTCTCCAAAGGAGGCTATAAGGTCCCAGATCTCCTCCTCTATTACCCATGTGCTCAAGCGCAATATGCGCATTATTGGTATCACCACGTTCCCTACCTGCCACATATAGCGATTGAAGACGGAGATGCACATCCCATCCCGCTGAACGCTATTTTACCACACCGACGGGCCCCGCTTCACCCTCATGAAATTAACACTATCGATGCTACTAACACAGCTTGGCGGAGGATGGGAAAGCTGGCCCATAAACTACCACTCTACGCACCAGCGCTGCCCTTACAATTTCACCCAGAAATATCAGTCGCCCAAGAAAAAGTAGGAACAGACCTATTACGACAAGTGGGCATAGATACAATGGGAGATTTGTATAATAACAGTACTTTTATAGAACTTAAAGAACTACGGTACATTCACAATCAAACGTTACTTTTCCAATTTACGTATCATAGATTGCAGGGAGCCATTAAGAAACTATATCCCACCTACCCTAGCGAGCCACCACAACTAAACACCCTACAAATGCTTATTACCACACCGCACAATAAGCATATGGTGACAAGATTATACACACAACTTCAGGGCGACATTGCTGATAACACCCACAAGGCATTGGAGCGATGGAACAACACGCTTGATACTCATCTCACAGAGGAGGACTGGGCGACTTGCTGCACTATAACTAGTATGCTCACCCGAATGGTAATCTGCGCCTATTGCACTATAAATACCTACATCAAACATATCATACCCCTGCTCGACTGTACAAATATGGTCTCCGCACAGATGCACGGTGCCAACGATGTGGTGCAGACAGTGCCAATTTTATTCACCTTGCCTGGCACTGTCCGTTAATTAGAACATACTGGACAAGGGTCGTGCGGCTGCTGGGGGAAATGGTGGGAGTTTCCATTGACTGTCTATTCGAACGTGTTTACTGGGACTAATCAATGATGTACAAGCCGCCAAACGCAAGTTTTGCATGGTAGCCCTGCTCCTGGCTAAACGGAGAATTTCACTGTGCTGGGGTAGCAAGGAAGCACCAAGAACCAAACAATGGTTTAAGGATATGGCCTATTGTAAAGATACCCTGAAAACATATGAGGAAGAGCTACCCACTGGCTCCAAACCACGAGACTATTGGATGTATCTGGTCGACTATCTCCAAGCAAATCCAACTGTTTAACTGTGCATTGATGTATAAAACGAAATAGTATGGTTGATGATGATGTTGACACTCTGCAATGTATTGTAAGGTAACTCTGACTATATTGTAGCCTGTATGTTGAGGTTTCGTTTCGGACATTGTATGTCTTTAATAAAATGCTTATAAATTAAAAAATTTTTTTTACAAAAAAGACAGTGTGTTAATGCTATTGCCAACCACTGCAAGCACTTTTTCCAAATTTGCTTTATCAATTTGTCGCAGACGAAACGCTGCCTCCATCTGCGATAATTTCCATATTTCATTATATGCAGCATAGAAAAATCTTTTCTTTCTGGGGGTCCTAGGACCTAGAAGAAAATCAGCCAAATTAATGTCACTCGACAATTGAGACAAGTGTTTTTTAATGGAGGACAACGTTGAGTGTTCCAACCATTGTTGGCACAATTTACCCACCGAATATGTTGTGACTGAATGTGAGTGCGAAAAATGTGGATCCGGTCTAGCCTGTGTAAAACCAGGCGTTATATTATAAAAACGCAGTTGGCATGAATCTGTACTGCTTTGCCACTGCAGCCAACCGGATATGTGACGTTACAACGCATGCCATTACATCGCATGCCGTTGCAACGCCAAACTTTACCCCGACTTTCTGTCGGGGGAGCGCTGGAAGTTGGAATAGATTAATTTTCTATTCCAACTCCAGTGTGTGCAACGGTAGGGAAGGTGTTGGAGTTAATTCCAACACCTTCTACCCACTGCTGCACACCTTTTTCGTTGCAACGGCATGTGATTTAACTGCATGCGTTGTAACGGTTGCGTTGTAAAGACTGCTTCCCCAGCCAACAGTTAGGGTCAACACCAGAAGCATTGAAAGTGCCATTTCGAAAAAGAGTTTGTAAAACCTCTATTGAATAATTCGTGTGTGTACGCCAATTATCATATTCTGCCAAAGATGGAATGGACGAATTATTTAAATTTTTTGCAGTTGCTAGGCCCATGCAAGTAGTTTGATATACCGTATCATTTAAAAATAACATTTGTGCAGGTATTAGGCAGGCACGATGTAAAGCTTCAGTTCCCTGAACTTGCCAATCCTTAGTGCCCCATAATGTTTTTAAATCAATGGTAGCGCTCCAATGATCCTAACCCTGCTTGGCCAATTCAGACCTAAAGGAATTGGAATAGATCAATTTAGTGTGGGTCAGGATAAACTTAGATTGCGACGAAAACTGTAATTTAAAGAAATAGGATTCAGGATTGGACATGTCATAATCTATGAAATAGGTGAACTTATCCCTAAGTGTTTTAGAACACCCCTGTAAAGGAGTTGGGCTATGTTCCCACTCAGTGTAATTAAAAACAGGACGTAACGTGTTTGTTTTGTGTAAGTAACGATGTCCATAATGTTGATAACAGAATAAATCAGCATAATTGGCTGAATTCAAATACAAATCTTCAGCATCAAAAGCACCATAATACTTTAAATCTGAAAACAATGAATGTACTGCTTGTACATCCCAATCATCTGAATGTATGTCCGGTATCACCACGTCTCCTAAAGAAACGCGAAACACGTATGGTACGTTAAGGACTTCCGTCGGACCATGGACTTCGTAAGCTACTTTATCCCAAACGATGCCATCTGTAACAGGGAATGCTGAAATGTTCACAAGGGCCTGATCTCGTTTCATTATATGGGATGATGTATGAGGGGCCAGAATTCCATCGACCAATTTCACAGCAGAGCGTTCCGGTAAATAATGACCGTTAATGAGTAAGATAAAGACAGTCACAAATCCGATCAACATGAAGAGGAAAACCAGGATAAGTACCAACCAGATGTAGGTCCAAGGTGCAACCATGTAAGTCTTTCTGAACCATGAGCTGAAAATACTTAATTTTGTCGGTTGAAGGGCCAACGTGGAAGACGAGGAGGAAGAGTCATAGGAGAAGCTTGGACGGTCCCCAAAATAACCACTGGCACCCATACCCATCAAAGGCGGTCGGGCGGTATCAGTTTAATGTTGACTTGGACTTTCCGGCACTTCACTCTGACACTCTTCCGCAGGATAAGTGTACTCAACGTCTGCAGTGGAACAGGGAGGTGTGGGTACAGGTGAAAGGTCAATAGTAGTTTCCATGTCACCCTCTGTAACACGAGGATGAGTTAAAGTGGACGAATGCACCGGATTCATTGTGATAGCGTTGCAGGAAACAGCAGGAGTTACACTATTCAGAATCGGCCAGACGGTGTAACTTGACATTGTCCACTGAAATATATCTGTTGTCTTTACAACCAGGTAAAGGTGGTAATATCAATGTATGAGTATCCTTCAATCCAAGAACCGGGACCGGTGCACGATAAGAAGGACCAAACTCTTTCTTGTTCTCCAGCTTTTTTCGTACCAGATCTCCAATCTTAGGAAGCCAGCCGGTAATCGGAATCAGCATCGATGTGTCATTGGAAGAGGGTAAATGTTCAGTTGCGTACCTGTCACAGGTCTTTTGTAGGTCCAGTAACATAGTAGAATGATTATCTACGTCAAAGGTTGCAGCAGCAGCCACAACGTCTAGACCATCAAGGTCAGGCACAAACATTTTAATGCCAAAGAGCAGTTCGTAGGGGGTCCGCCCACCCAGAGATCTTTTAGGGAGATTATTAAGTGCACGTTGAACCCCATACAAATGGGCCAGCCAGTTCCTGCCAGTACCTAAGACTCTAGCTGTCAAAGATTGCTTTAAGTCCCAGTTTATTCACTCCACAATAGAATTGCCCTCAGGCCTGTATGGAGACGAAAACTGCACCAGTACCCCATCGACTTCATCGCATCCTTGTGCGCCTTAGAGGCGAACGCTGGACCTTGGTCTGAATGGAAGGTGCCACAGGCAAACATCCCGACAAAGAAACACAAATCCCTGATGACATTTTGAGCGTCAGCACTGCGTTGTGGCCAAACCCAAAGGAATCTAGTGCACGAACCAACTGCAACAAATATGTATTTATACGCAGTATCAGAAGAGAATGGACCGCAGTGATCAAGATATACACAGCCAAATGGTTGATTAAAGAAATACATAGCTGTGTTTGTGGTGGACGTGAGACCGTAGAGGGTTTGATTTGCTGACAAATGTCACAAGAAAGCACATAATTACGGGTTTGTTTATATAAACCACGCCACCAATAACGTTGCTGTAAAATCGAGACTGTCGCAGACACCCCGGCATGTGCAGAAGCCATGCCCTCGTGTGCGGCTCTGACCAAAGCAAGTCTGCGGTCCATGTTGGGAATCAGCCGATCCCCAATAGATGGAATCTTAGCATAAGGAACTTGTTCGGGAGATATATGATAAGAGTATTTCAAAGAGAAACCCTGAGGATAAGCAGTTCCCTCCCTCGTAGCAGCTACAGCTGCCAGAATATCATTATCTATTTTAGTCATGGACCTTGTAACAGCTGCTACGGAACACGTGGCTACTGCTGATTTGGCTGCTTCGTCAGCCAAAGAATTACCAAGAGCATGTGCTCCCACACGCTGATGGCCAATAGTATGGATAACTTGTGTGAGGGGCAGACGATGTTTAAGGTCTGCTACTCAAACCCAAAGCATTTTATGCTTACTTGCGCTGCCTTTAGAGTCTCGATAGTCATTCTGAGACCAAAAGAATAAGTTGTCATTAAAAGATTGAACACAGTAGTAAGAATCGCATACAATGAGAGTATTTACATTAGGATCGGCAAACTCAAGGACAAGAACAAGCGCACGCAGCTCCGCTAATTGTGCTGTACAGTCTCCAAGTGCCTGAGTATGCACTATGGAAGACTTAAATTCTCCATTGACAATCGAACCAGCCACAATAGCGCAAGCCGCTGAATAAGCGTGTTTGGAGCCGGTGGCCGGTTGAGCTGAACCATCGGTATAAATGATACATTTGTACTCATCCAAAGGAAGCAACGACAACGGAGGAGGATGAACGTGTTCATACTGTAAAAACTCCTGTGTCTGAAGTGCAGGGTCAAAGATAAACGTGACATCAGATGATGTCAAAGAAGTAGCCCATTATATCCAAAGGGGATGTAGTGCCTTAGAGTTGGGTACACTTGCTTTAGTCACTGCCTCTAAAGCAGGGAAAGGCGTGACCATAAGAATGCATTTTCCTTGCGCCAGTGAGCGTTCTTTCAGAATCGCCATTTGGACTGCTGCCAAACTTTTTTCAACATTCGAAAAACGCATCTCCGCCGCAGTGTACAAATGTGATTTGTATCCAATAGGTACTGTGTCCCCCTCATTGAACGTCAGGTAGATGAAACCCACCTTCCCAAGCACTATCGTATCACCACGTTCGTGGTGTTAACACGCGTCAATAAGTAGTTAGTTGCAAGCATATCAGATTTCAAAGATTGTCGGATAGTGGTATGTTCCGGAAGCCAGCTGGCAGAAGAATATGTTGGTTGTATCAACGCATAAAGCGGTTTGATACGCTGGGCATAATTGGGAATGTATGTCCTCCCGAAATTCAAAAATCCCAGCAAAGACTGAAGTTTCTTCAGCGTAGAGGGAGGTTGCAACTGTGCACATTTCTCCAGGAAGTGGGGGGCTAACCCCCTACCTTCATTATTGAGCTCATAGCCCAAAAAGAGCACCGCCAAATGAGCGATGTGTGATTTTGCAAAATTGAATTTGTATCCATAGTCGGCAAACGATAAAATGATGCGGTTGACTTGGACAAGATGCAGTATTAGTTCGTCGTCCGTCAGATAAATATCATCAACCTACGAGAACGCATCGGGATCGATGTCGTGCAACAAAGACACAACACGTGCAGCAAATGCCTCGGGCTGTTTTATACCCCATAGGCAAACGCGTACATTTTTTCTGATTTCCAACGGCGGTAAATGCTGTCAAGTCACGGCTCTCAGGAGCCAGATCATGACTGTAGAAACCATTGGATATGTCCAGTGTAGTTTTATACTTTTTACAAAAAAGGTTGTTCACCAACGCAGAGCTGTGCGTGTTTTGCACTGCAAAAGTGCGACAATGACTATTCAAATTTCGATAATCCATTACAATGCGATATGAACCGTCAGGTTTTGATACCGGAAAAAGAGGATTATTCATCGGTGATACACAGGATTCAATCACTCCTTGATACTCCAACTGTGTTAGAATGTCACAAACGTGAGCCTTAGCTTCACGTCTGATTGGATATTGCAGTTGTGGTTGCGGCATAGACCGTAAAGGTATCTCATGTGCCGGTGAATCAATATCCCAGCCCACCTGATTACAGTACACCGCTGGGGCAAGGGCCAAAGCCCACTCAGCTGCTTAAGCCTTTGCATGTTCCTCAGGGACGTAACGCGAAAAACTCGGAAGTATCACGTCCTCCCCTCTAGAAGCGGCAAGCACAAAGGGTGGAGGCCAATCTGCCTCCGCCAACAAAATGTCGTATGAGGAGGTAAGATTTTCCCAGAAAACCGCTCTGATTGGATGCTGTATATCACCTTCAATTTGGAAGACAATTTCATAGAGTCTATCCGGGGGGGGGCAACCTGGGTATCTGCTGTTTCTACTGTAATGAATGTATCAGTTGCTGTCGCCTCCAGACAGGGATGCAGTGCCTCCCGCACTATGGTAACCTCCGCTGCACTGTCGAGCAGAGTCACTGCCCATGTCCAGTCTAGGAGTCGCGTTCTCACTGTCTGAGGCATACTTTGCTGTTAAAGCGGAAACCTTTTTCTTCTGATACGAGGGTCGAAAACGAGGCAGTTCCTCTTGTTTGGCTTTAACGTCAAACTGTCGAGGTTGATCCCGTCCCTGTTGTGTGGTCGAACCTTCAATCAATCAATCAGGGAATTGTAAGCGCGCTACTCACCCGTGAGGGTCTCAAGGCGCTGGGGGGGGGGGTCCGCAGATCTGTTTAGCCGAAGAGCCAGGTCTTGAGGGTCTTACTGAAGGTGTTCAGGGAGGGGGCGCGTCTGATGTCTGCCGGTAGCTCATTCCAGGTCTTGGCTGCAATGTGAGAGAAGGATCTTCCGCCTGCTCTTGCTCTGTGGATGCGCTGGGTTTCGGCCAGTGCGAGGTTGGAAGATCGGAGGTTTCTTTTGGGTACGTGGAAGTTGATTCTGTCGTTGAGGTATTTGGGTCCGTTGTTGTGTAGGCATTTGTAGGCGTGAGTGAGGATTTTGAAAGTGACTTTTTTCTCCACGGGGAGCCAGTGGAGACTTCGTAGGTGTTGGCTGATGTGTTCGTGTCGGGGGATGCCGAGGACGAGTCTGGCGGCGGTGTTTTGTACTGTCTGGAGTTTGCGGAGTAGGGACTTGTTGATGCCGGCGTAGAGTGCGTTTCCATAGTCCAGTCTGCTGATGATGAGTGTGTGGGTGACTGTCTTCGTTGACTCAGGGGGGATCCACTTGGAGGATGCGGAGGGTGTTGAAGCAGCTGGAGGAGACGGCGTTGACCTGTCGGTTCATGGAGAGTGATGAGTCGAGTACGATGCCGAGGTTCTTGGCGTGGTCTGTGGGGGTAGGTGGGCTTCCGAGGGCGGTCGGCCACCAGGTGCTGTCCCATGCAGAAGGGGAGGTACCGAGGACGAGGACTTCTGTCTTCTCGGCGTTGAGCTTCAGGCAGCTGTTGGTCATCCAGACTGCGACGTCTTGCATTCCTTTCTGGAAGTTGAGTTTGGCAGTGGTGGGGTCTTTGGTGAGGGAGAGGATGAGCATGGGTGTCGTCGGCGTGGGATACGATGTTGAGGCCTTATTGTCGGACGATGGCTGCGAGGGGGGCCATGTAAATGTTGAAGAGGGTGGGGCTCAGTGATGAACCCTGAGGGACTCCGCAGGTGATTTTCGTGGGGTCGGAGAGGAAGGGTGGGAGTCTGAACCTTTGGCTTCTTCCGGTGAGGAATGATCGGATCCAGTCCAGGGCTGTTCCTTGTATGCCTGCGTCGTGTAGTCTGATGACTAGTGTGCGATGGGAGACGGTGTCGAAGGCCGCTGATAGGTCGAGTAGGATGAGGGCTGCGGAGTGGCCTTGGTCCAGGAGGGTGCAGATGTCGTCTGTGGCGGCGAGTAGGGCGGTCTCTGTGCTGTGGTTGCTTCGGAATCCGGATTGGGATGGGTCGAGGACGGCATTCTCTTCAATGAATCGTGTCAGTTTCCTGTTTAACTGTTTTCTCTGCAACTTTGGCTGCGAAGGGGAGGAGCGAGATGGGCCGATAGTTCTTGAGGTCGGTGGGGTCAGCTGTGGGCTTCTTAAGCAGGGGTCTGACTTCTGCACGCTTCCAGTCATCTGGGAAGGTGTCTGTTTTGAAGGTGGTGTTGATGGTGCATTGTAGTTTGGGTGCAATGGCGGCCACGGCTCTGTGGTAGATGTGAGGGGGGCAGGGGTCAGTGGGGGCCCCCGAGTGGATGCTTTTCATGGTCGAGGCGGTGTCTTCGGCCCTTGATCGGTGTCCAGTTGGAGATGGTGGGCTGGCTGGTGTTTCTGGGGGGCCGTCTGTGGCGCCTGGTGGATGGTCGATGAAGTTGTCATAGAGGTTTTTGATCTTGAGGTGGAAATAGGTTCCAAGCTTGTCGCAGAGGTCTTGGGATGGGGTGATGTCTGTGGCTTCGCTGCGTGGGTTGGTGAATTCTTGAATGACACTGAAAAGTTCCTTGGAGTTGGTGGAGTTGGCCAGGATTTTGTTGTGGATGAAGTTCCTTTTGGTGGCTCTGATCTGGTTGTGGTAGTCCGTCATGGCATCCTTGTAGGTGGTGTGGTTTTCGGTTGTCTTGGTGTTTCTCCAGTTTTTCTCCAGGCGTCTGCAGGTGCGTCTGGCTTCTTGGAGAGCGGTTGTGAACCAGGCGGCTTTCCTGGGGCGTTGTCTGTCGGGGTTGCGTAGCGGGGCGAGCTCATCTGCGCAGTTGGAGATCCAGGTGTGGAGTTCTCTGGCTGCGTCGTTTGCGCTGTTTGCGTCGGGTGCCCAGGTGTGGTTGTCTCGGGTGAGGGTGGAGTTAAGTTGCTCGTCGGTAACCTTGCTCCAGTTCCTTCGTGGTGGGCGTGGGGCTGGTTTGGGTGCCTTGGGTTTGTTGATGGCAAAGTATACGCAGTGGTGGTCGGTCCATGGCGGCTGCGTTGTGTGGCTGAAATGGACACTGTTTCCTGCCGCGAAGATGGGGTTGAGGGTGTGTCCTGCTCTGTGGGTCGGTGTGTTGACGAGTTGTTTAAGTCCGATGCTGGCGAGGTTGTCACGAAGGATAGTGGAGTTGGGGTCGCTGGGGATGTCGAGGTGGAAGTTCAGGTCTCCAATGAGTATGTAGTTTGTTGAGGCGATCGCGTGGGGTGCGATGAAGTCGGTGATGGTGGTGGCGAAGGGTGTTTGGGGGCCGGGGGTCTGTAGACGAGGGTTCCTCGGAGTGTGGCTTTGGGGGTGGTCTGGATCTTGAAGTGCAGGTGTTCGGCGGAGGGGAAGGTTTTGCTGGAGGTGGTGAGGCGGAGGGTGATCTTGTAGGCGATGGCGAGGCCCCCTCCTGGGTGGTTGGGGCGGTCTTTCCTCTGGATCTTGTATCCATCTGGGATGGCGGTGCTGATGTCGGGGGCAGAGGATGCGTTGGTCCAGGTCTCTGTGAAGAAGGCGATGTCGGGCGAAAGAGAGTCGAGTAGGTTCCAGATTTCCATGGCGTGTTTGTGTACGGAGCGTATGTTGAGGGACCTTTGGCACGATCCTGGCGTTCCCCACCACCGACTTGAGAGTCCGATGTGTCCTGTAAAGAACGAGGAGAGTGCTGATCAGGGACCTGAAATCTATCAGGAGTCTTAACTTTTGCGCAGTCGCGCAAGTCATAAGTACGCTCAGAAGACTCAGGTGTCGCTGAACCAGCATGGGAACCTTGCTTCTGCTGTTGCTGCTCCTGTTTTTTATTTCTCCAGTTCTTTTTAGGAAAGAACAGGCGCCCAACTTTATCAGTCTGGACCTTTTGTTGAGTTTAAGATTGCGTCAGCGTTTGAGTAAAAGGCTTAACTCCCAGACTATTGCGGCCTATGGTTTTATAAGCCTTAGCAATAATCTTCGGTAATTTGCGCGGCTTGCCTGCATCTGCCACAGCCTCCAAGCGGTTAGCCACTTGCAAGCTTACAGCATCACCCTTAACGTTAGCAAGGATCATATCAGCAACCACGTCGAACACCCCGACCAGCCTCACCCCCAATTCCAGAGCCGCTTCGGCCCTGTGTTTATCCTGAACACGCTTTATCACGGAAGGGAGTACAGTCATGGAGGGGGTGCCGAAGCACATTGAATATTCAGCTGCAAACACTTTACCCCAAGTGTTGCAATCAGCCAATTCGGGAACTAAGTCTTTAAGTAAACTTATGGTTATTATCCTGTGTTTCTCCACAGGAGTGGTATTTGGAAAAACAGCCTCGATCTGTCCAAATTTTTCAGCAAGCCAATTAGGGAATTCATCCTTATTCTGTGGACGCTTGCCCATCACTGAATTAACCATAAGAGGACTGATGGTTACACCACCAGGTCCAGCTGGTTGCGCAACAACGCCAGGTGGTCCCACCCGGATGTTGCGCGACATGAACTGTATAACAGCTCTATGTATACGTATTAATGAAGTATGTAATACGCAGAGTTCTGCGATTATAGCAGTTAGATAACGTGGGTGTGGGGTATACCCAGCCAACACGGGCCACGTGGCCCCATCTATCGATAAAGGGCCTAAACGGACTGGCGTTATTGGGTGAGGAAGGGCACCATTAAACCATATTTGGTGTTGCCAAGCCGGTAGCGGAACTTTGAGAGCCCTATAAGGCTGATAAATCTGAGGAAGGGGCGTGGCAGTATATTCGTGAAACAAATTATCTGTTCCATCTACCGCCGGAAAGGTGACCCAAGAATAAAACACCTAAAAGTGGTAAGCTGCATCCGCTTCTACAACAAAAATAAGCGCAACACCAGCATTAAGGACCCCATTTTGAGTCAAATAAGCTGTGATTGCAGCCCGATTAGGCGGTGCAACGGCAACCGCCATAATGAATAGCAAAGAATAACAACCTATGTGCGGCAGCACATAGGCTGTTAGTAAGAAAGAGAAGGAACCTTTTAAAATTCAAGCTTGAAAGAACCTATAAAACATCAATATAGGAGGTTATACCGTCACAACCGTCTCCGGAAACAGATGTGAGGGGATTGTGGACAAGCACAAGCACTACTCAAGAGTCTCGCAGATAAGAACCAGACCACACGTTGGCAGCGCCATGTTGCACCTACACAGAACTATGCGCAGGAAAACAGGACCTCGGTGTATAGGGGTGTACCAACCTACCACCTTAGTACCCAAAATCCCAAAACCGACTAGCTATAGTGTCTCATTCGTTCTCCTCCAAAATCACGAAGCTACAAATGATTAGACAACCCAGAACACAACACTCCCGACTCTCTCAGGAATCGCGGTAGCAAGACATACCCTTTCGCTCGCTCACTCGTACTTGTCCACAAAAAGAATGGTCAGAGTCAATGTTATAGTTCAAAATGTTTATTTTAACTATCGTGCTCTATAATGCAGTATACGAGCCACTGCCAGCAGCGAAATGCATAAACCTAGAACAATTAGCATTGTTACAATTCCATAGAATATGAAGGGGGTAGTCATTATATATAGACAGTGGAAAAAGGATTATAAGGCCTAACCCCCCTCCCCTTGGTAAGGTGATGTTTATTATATAAAAGAAGATCTCTGGGCTTTGTCAGCAGACCCCCTACCTTAGTGCCTAGATGGAATCTTTACATCATAGGAACCGCATAGCTCTTCTCCCTGGAAAGGACCCTCTCCAAGTGTGTGTCAGAACAAGATGCATCACCATAATATCAAAGCACGAGCTTTCAGCAGCGCAGCTGTGTTAGCATGTTTTGTCTAGATGGTAGGAACTAACCAGAACAGAATAACAAGGAGCATTGTTTATCGACCTTGCACATCATCTTCAGACTAAACCCCAAGAGCAGGCAGAGAAAGCAGAAAGCGGACAATTCTCATGTGAAAGGCACAAACAGAGTCTTGCACAACAAAGTCATGCAGTAACGTGCACAAAAGAAGCATCATGGCAGCCGTGGTCTAGCTTACTTAGCAATGTCGACAATGACCCTAATGGCCATATAACAGCGGTGATGATGGTGGCAGTGAAGGTGGCAATGATGGTCATCTTAATACTGCCATTAAAGCTGGTGGTGGTGTTATTGATGATAGTGGTAAACTTCAGTGAAGTAATATATAAATAAAAGCCTCCCTGTGAAGGGGAAGAGGGAGCTACAACTCCATTCCCAGAAGCCAGGCAAAACTGGAAAAGAGAGCAGTGAGGTAGGGCGGAGCTCTGAGAAGAGAGCAGCCATACCCTTCACTTCTGCCAGACCAAGCCGCTGTACGCTCCCAAAAGCTATGGATGGCAGCGAGAGGGGAGGAGGAGGGTGGAGTAGAGGTGGGGAGAGAAAAGTAGTGCTAAGGGGAGAGGAGGAGGAATTGGTGGTGCAGGCAAGGAAGTGGATAGCAAATCGAAAGGAGGAGGGAGGAGAGGTTGGCAAGAAGAAGTGGTGTTTGCTGATCGGCACACCTGGCCCTGAGCCAACTGTTCAAAGTCTCGAGACTTGGGGACAGCCAACCTGGGGAAAGATGTCCCAATCTGCATTAGGGTGTCCATCGAAAAGTCAGGTTTCCTCAAAAATATTTAAGAAACAGGACTGCTGCTTCAGAAAAAATATCAAAAAGAGTTTTTTGCATGTATTGCATAAAAGATTTTATGCATGATGACTGGCTGTAAAATAGTTCCTCATGCATTGCAGTGCAAGCCTTTGATAGGATGAAGACTGATACACCAAACAGCCAATATCACGAGGAGAAATAGTAATACTCCTGTGGGTGGGCCCACAATACCCCTATAAGCATATGCTTAACAATTACTAACAAATCATTTGCTAGATAGCATAAACTGTCCTTTGTCAGATTTAGAAATATGGGGCATAGCACTGTAGAACACTGTTTTGTATGCAAATTAAACACTGTATATTCTGCTACAGGTGAGACTGGTTCAGAATGTTGCCTGCATTGCCACCTGGGTGCGCACCACTAGGCCTGTCCACACTTATTGGGTAATTGGAAGCATGTGGTTAGTAGTGGGCTGGATTCTTTTTTATTTACAACTGTGCCAAAACACACTCTGTTTCCCTTTTATTTGCTAAGAGGAGTTGGGAGGAAAAGGGTTTGACAGTAACCAAAACAACTTTAGGGCTATAGAAGGATTATGCAGGGGAATCAGTGGACAGCTATGGCACAAAGGATTTACATTTTATCATAATGGAACACCTCTCTTAGGGGCCCATTACGATAACCGGCGGTAAAAAAAAACGCCATCCTCCATAGCCTGAAAAGACCGCCCGCCTGCACCATGGGAATACCGACCGAGCAATTATGATGACGCGAAGCAACCACCGCCCGCTGCGGAAAAAACACACAGAATACCGCCTGTCTATGTCAGAGTAGAAGATAATCCATCCGCCACGGACGCAATACCACCCGAAAACCCAAATCCGACCGCTCTGACGAACTAGACACCGGCCGTCAAATTATGATCTCACCAACATATTTCCCGCCCGCCACGGTGAACAACAGAGATGAATAACTGACAAGGCGGAAGGCCTGGCGGCCACGTCCGTGCACGGAAATCATTGGCGGCCCAAAGAAATACACACAACACGGCCAACAAGTCCACACAGCAAACGACGCCAAAATACCCAGACACATAACCCATCCCAAAGACACATCCTCCCTGGCTAAACCAAAAAACCACAAATCCCAGGACACCACGCACAACACACCTGAAAACAACAGCCCATCATGACACACCCACATAGGTGAGTACAAAAGCAGCCCCTTCACAGACCGCAATCCCTTGCACCACTACAAAGCCAAGACTACAGCAGAGAACCCAGAGAGCCACAAAGGAAAGCAGCATACCACACGCACGCACACATCACACTCATCACCAACAACACCACCACCATCACCACCTAAACACCGGCACCACTAACCCCCTGCACATCACACACCACACACCACCACACCAGCACCACAAATACCAAACCACGCACCATGGCAACACAACGAATGCCTAAGTTCACTGCCACAGAGTTGACGGTCATGGTCGACGAGGTCATCAAGGTGCACCCACAAATCTATGGGAACCAGGTCCAACAGACACCAGTAGCCACCAGAAACAGAATGTGGAGCAGGATCGTAGACCAGGTGAATGCAGTTGGGAACGTGCCACGCAACCGGGGGAAATCACAAAGAGGTGGCAGGACCTGAAAAGCGTGGTCAGGAAGAAGGAGGCCAAGAACCGTGAGCTGGCTGACAGGACTGGCGGCGGAAATCCCGCGCCATTCAAGACCTTCAAGGCGTGGGAGGAGAAGGTGTGAGGCATTCTACATCCGGAGAGTCTCACCGGAATACCAGGGGGAGTGGAGGCTGGTAAGTACAAACAAATGTATACCAGCACACCGCTATGTACAGTCATGCACTACCACAATGCCATAGCTCCGAGGGCCAAACACCCCCATATCCAGTACACAATACACAAGACATCCCTCACACATGCAACAGACACTCACACACACTCAGCCCAAAGGCACCAACAAACAAAACCATGGGGGCATGTGTACAGTCAGCCAGCACCACAACTCCCACCAGCTCCCCTTGTACCCCAGATGCGCCGGAAGGAGCGCTCCCCACACCCACACCCATGTGTCAGCCATAGCTGCACTAACCAACAAGTAACAGGTAAGTAGCCTTACCACAAGGTCCGTGTATCGGAGGGGGACTGCAGAAGTACAACCCCCACCAGGCCCCTAGTCCTACAGCGCAGCAAGATGGAGCACTCCCCACACCCATGTGTCAGCCATTGCAGTGCACACCGTCATCCCACAGGTAGATATGTTACCTGACATGGAGGGGTGTCTGTGGATGGTAAACCATCACCACAACTCACAACACGGCCCCCACTCCCACAGACCAGCAAGATGGAGCACCCCTCCCTCTCATAACCATGTGGTAGCCATTGCATTGCTCCCTCCAAACCAACAAGTAGGTAGACTACTGTACAGGGCGGGGTGTCTGTAGGCATGAGGACTGTACTACGACTAACATTTGGGACATGTCACGTAGCAGAGGAACAGGTAGCACTGCTCCCTGTCATAATCATGTGACCAATGTGCACACGGACATGAATTACAGAGTCATAGCCCACATGAGCCATCTCAAATACAGTAACACGTAAGGAGTCACGTCTGCATGCACAAGTCTCACTGGAGTACTGACCCACATGGCGTGCACTGTGCCAGTCATCACACACATCAGCAACACCATCCAAGTCTTGACCATGTAGTCGTGTCTGCTTGTTCCGTTGACATTGTACAACATCACCCATGTAAGTCTATCTTGTCTCAATGTAACAGAGTGGAACCCCAGTAATGTCACATACACCACTGGACCCATGAACCACACAGCTACACAATGCACATTCAAAATCTCATCCATCACATCTTTCAGCCCCAGTGTCATGAGAGGTATATCATCTAAACAGTTGTCCCATATACAGTAGTTCAGCAAAGATTCCTGCCGATGACCAATAATGTGTCTGCTGTGTCTGAAGCGCACGTCACACTGTGAGTTACAACATACCAAATATAGTCAACACCCCAAGAGCACTGCATTGCTGCACATGGCTGAGGGTAGCACGCACACCAAGGAATTGTCCCATCTGCAATACGTTGTGTGGCACACAACCATTACTCAATCACTACAATGCTTGCAGTGTAATGTCCCTAAATGACAACAGTGAGCAGATATGCTGTGTAAGTCAGACATACACACACCTTTGTCTCTGTAGTGTCGTGTGGCCAAAACACATGTCCCCTTCTGCACCCATATGTCACAGTATGTACCACAGTACCATATTTCAACTCTAAAGCGTTCATGGGGCTGTACCCCTTTTGCCATCTGCGTGTCTAAGCGTTGCATTTGAACCCCAAAAACATATATCATCTCAAAAGCGTTCATGGGGCTGTACCCCTTTTGCCATCTGCGTTTCTAAGCGTTGCATTTGAACCCCAAGAACATATATCATCTCTAAAGCGTTCATGGGGCTGTACCCCGTTCCCACCAAAGCCACAAAATGTAGGGGTACTGCAACACACACCAATTGGCATTCCAAATCCGTCCCATGCCATATGCACCCATCACACTATTCCATTGCCTTGATCACGCACACACATTGTAGAGCCATACACACGCATCTGGGAAATCAGTGCACAACTGTGCACAAACTGTGCATGTCAGACATCTAACACAAACCTTGCAAGGTGCAACACAATAACCTTTCGTCTCCGCCCCACAGGTGACGAACAGCATGATGCTGGGGAGGGAGACAGCAGCCATCACAGCCAGTCCACAAGCCCCCCACCCGGACTCACGGATGTGGAAAACCTGGACACCTCTATGGACGAGGACTCCCGACCAGGCACATCTGGTGTGGCAGGGCGCAACAGCTCCCCAGGACCCCTCCTACCCACCAACCCATCTCCCAGGGCTGGTGACCAGTCCCAGGCCCCTGCTGCCACGGTCATTGCGGCCACCACCACCGCCGCAACCACCACCACCATCACCACCACCATGGCCTCCCTGACCACTCACCCTGCGCAAGGGGTGGCACGCACCTCGACATCTACCCTGGGAGCCAGAACGAGGCCCCGGGTGACCAATGTGGCGAGTGGGCAGGTCGGTGGCAGCAGTTCAGGTGGGAGGAGCAGGGTCAGGCCAACGCCATCAGAGCCTGGGAGCCAAGCCCTGCCGCAAATCGCCAGAGTCCTTGGGGCCTATGAAGCGGCCCAGGGACAATGGGCCAGGTCAGCTTCCGACACGCGGGAAGTCCTTGGGGTGTTGAGGTCCATGGACGCCCACATGGGCCAACTTGTGGACCTCATGGGCCAGCTAGTGGTGGAGGTGAGGGCCCAATCAAGGTCAACCACACCACCTCCGCCACCACCTGCTGGGGCGCAGGGACGTGCAACATCCAGTTCCCCTGCGTCCACAGCGAGTAGGCAACCCTCAGCCACCACCAGCAGCCCACAAACACAATCCCCCCCTCCCAAACATGGAAGGGGCCGTCCGAAGAGGAAACAGGTGTCCAGAGATGACTTTGCACGCTCCAAACGCCAGTGAGTCAGCCAGCCACGGTGGCCATCTACTGCATTCACTTGGACTACCATCCTACCCCACACTGCCAGGTGAATGGCATGTGTCTGTCGGACTGCGGACCCAGAACAACATGGGTACACCTTGACCATCACGCGGACATGACCGTCAACTCATTGTACAGCATGCACCACTTTCTTGATCACCTTGCCCACAATAACATGTCACCTTTAAAATAAATACACCTGTATCACATTCTGTGTTATCTGCTCTGTTTATAATCAAGGATGCGCAACCGTCACCATGATCAGAAATGCATCTGTAGTGTGGTATGTCGATAGGCCAGGAGAGGCTGTAGGGACCTAGGGGTGAAAAACAGAACAAGAGTCCATTGAATGTGTGTGTCACACACTAATCACACAGTACTTGTCATCATGTTCAAGCAATGTACACACATCTCACAGAGCAACAGGGCACAATGCTACAGCCACTGTCAGTGGCATACTACCCTGGACATGGACCATTGCCACACAGCACTCAGTGAACAATAGGCTGCCGTGACAATGCACACATACACCTACACTACAGCGACATCAGCCGTCGCACATGGTCACTCACCGTCAAGTGAAGTAGCGGGCGATGAGCTGCTGACGCTCATTCACTGCTTCCTCCTCTCCACTGTCCTCGTCACTGGACACGGCTTGGCCTGCAGGCGGGGGCCTTGGCTGATCACCGTCATCCACTATCAGGGGGATCTGCCTGCGAATCGCAAGATTGTGCAGCATGCAGCATGCCACAACTATCTGGCACACCTTCTGTGGGGAGTATGCCAGTGCACCCCCGGTGCGGTCCAGGCATCTGAATCTGGACTTCAGGAGTCCAAAAGTCCGCTCTACCACACGTCTGGTCCTCCCATGTGCCTCATTGTATCTGACATCAGCTGGTGTCCGAGGATTGCGTAGTGGGCTCAGCAGCCAAGGCCCGTTAGGATATGCAGAGTCACCTGGGTGTGAGAAACACGGAGAAACGTTGCATTTCCAACAGGATACAAGACAGCATGTCACACCCAGCACGCTACACGAGTATGCATACTCACCAACAATCCATGCACGGTCCGGTTGCAGATTGGTCATCATACGTGGGAGGATGCTGTGGCGCATGATGTGCGAGTCATGGGTGGATCCGGGAAACTTCGCACACACGTGTGTGATGATCATGTCCGCCAGGCACACCACTTGCACATTCAGGGAGTGGAAATGTTTCCGGTTCCTGTAGATGTGCTCCATGGCCTGTGGTGCAACAAGGCCAACATGGGTGCAATCAATTGCACCAACAACGTGGGGGATGCGTCCAAGGGCATAGAAAGCACCCTTCACTGCCGCCAAATCACGAGCCCTGGGGAATCTGATGTACCGGTTCCTGTAGAGCATCATAGCTGACAGGACATCCCGTAGCACCATGCTGAACATGGGCTGGGACATCCCACCTCCACTGCCCACCGTGTGTTGAAAGGATCCGGTAGCGAAAAAATGCAGTGCAGCCATCACCTTAGCCGTGGGGGTGAATGCTGTAGGATACACCCTGCGAGGACGGAGGTGGGGTTCCAACATTGCACATAGGTGACGCAGGGTGGGTCGGTCCAGACGGAATTTCCTTATAACCTCCACATCCTCCATGTCTGCCAGCAATTGGTAGGGGCGATGTATGTTTGGTCTCCTCCTAGGACAGATGGAAGTGGACACATGTCAATGCAACACACCACATGGCATTTTCACATACACAAAACAAAGATCACTGACAAAGCAATAGAATCACAGAACAGCTGACAAGTAGGGACAGCACAGCTACATTACTCTTACACAGGTCCCCTTACCAATAGCAATGACCACTGACACAAACCATTGCTATGAGCATGCACATGGGGATTTAGGCCATAATAGCTTGAAAGGCATGATGATGATTTCAGACTGCATATGTGGGAAGCGGCAACACCACGGCAATATACCTAGCTGCTGTGCCTGACACCGCTTCCGAGGCTGGGTGAGTATGGCACACACCAACAACACAATGTACACAGGCTGAGCGGTACACCAATCGCAGCAGCTTGGACACGCTGAAACAGCCCCAGGGGGCTATATGAGTGTGGGAGGGTGACAGGCATTACCACAGCTTCCAGGGACTGCTGACTGGCATCCCTCAACAACACCTGCTGCTGCTGCCACCTGTCCACCTTCATGTCGACGACTCTGATGATATGTCCAGGTCCACTCACCAGCGAGGAGCTGGAGTTCCTGGATTCCGAGCTCCACGCACACTGCCCAAGGCTATTACTTGCAAAAGTCGTGTGTGTAAGACAACTACTGTGTGTGTGGGAGTGCATGTGGGGGACACACATGTCGTTGATCTGCAGCACTATGAGTCAGAGCCTGTGGGGTTCCAACATGCACTGCTTACCATGCTTACTACAGGTGGAAGGGGTATGTAGGCTCTCTGGCGCTTTCCCATGCATGTCCCTCCCGAGTGGTGGTACATGGCATTTTCATGTCAGACATCCAGTGACGCAGCCACTTGGCAATGCATGATTCAGGGCAGTTATTGCTTGTGTGAATGGCTGGCTGGGTCCCTGCTGGCCTTCTCAGTCTCGGCAGACCTGGGCTGCACATTGACCGCCCAATCCTAGAAGGAAACTACACTGACTGTACAGTGGGTTACATGTGTCATTAGTTCACAACTGTCAGGAAATGCGCAAACTCAGCCCTGTCGATTGAACACTCCAGGCCTTGTGATAGTGATGTGTGTGAGAGATAGTGGCACTGAATGTGACCTCCATTGCGGGGTGAGCCATTCACAGGGCGAGTACGTTGAGGGCTGCGCAGTGTTGGACACAGTGAGTCCACCCACAAAGATGTGTTGCCTTGTGATCTATGTGTTGGTCTACCTGACACTGGACAGTAGATGTGGGCAGACTACACATTGCTCAAAGTGCTGGCATCCTGCATGTGAATGGGATGGACAGGTACTGTGTACACACTCCCACCAGCATGCATTCACGTGTGGTGTACACATGCTGTTATGCCATGTCCGATACCTTCTTGGCTCTGTTACACATCTCTGAGTATTTAGGATGGGTCAGCATCATGCCACTGTGATTGGTGGATGTGGGTGATGATGAGAAGTGTATGAGTGATATTTCAACCCTCTTGTGTACCATCCCTGCAGTTGGAAGTCCTCCAGCCCAAGGCCTTGTGATGAGCCATTGCATCCAAGTTGATGCCTCTGTGTATGTGTAACCGACAGTGCAGCCAATTCCACAAAGGGTGTGACGTCATCTGCCGGATGTGCGACTACGTGAAAGAGACGAATCGGGGGATGCCCCCTCGTATTGTCAGGTTAGCACGGTGCTGCATTTCACCACTAATGGTCTGCTTCTTGACAGTCACACAGCCTGTGCCGGATGCACGTTTGTAGGGGCATCAGCAGCAAGCAGGTGTACAGTATTGTGGGATGGTGTCTTTTGCTGTGAGAGGCAGCATGTGTCCACAGCCTACCCATAATCTGGGTAATGTGATGTTTGTTGTGTGATGCAGTGGGTTGTAAGTGTACTCTGTGCTGGGTGCATCTGACATGCATATGCGATTCCTGAGGGTCAAGATGTAATTTGAGCACTCTGCATTGTCAATGCGTTCAGAGTCGTAGGCCTCAGGAACAGCCTGTAGTCTGCTGGAGTGGCAATTCCCATGTATGTTTGAGGCACTGTGCCTACTCTGATTTCGTTCTGACATATGTGTGCGATGCCTCACCTCATATTCCTGATACTTACACATCCGGCACACTGTGCAACAGTAGTTGTGCTCGTGCGATAGACAGGTGTATGGCATGGGCTCATGACCATTGTGGACTGTCATGTTGCAGTCTGTGTGAGTGGTGTCCCATTCTGCTCCATGCAGGTATGTCCTTGGCCTAATTACGTAGTGGTCATCCTTGCCACCATCAGGACAGTGGGTGTGCACACAGCGATTTGTGGCTATGGCCGCAGGGTGACACAGTCCGGGTGTTGTGCTATGTGCACAACACATGTGCCACTTATTAGCGGCTTCATTTCCTGTACGCCAGCCATTACGTGTTGATTGTGGTAGCTGTATACAATTGCACAGGTATCGTGCAACATGTGCATTTGGGAATGTTCTGTGCTGCCTCCCTTGCACATGTCTGTTTAATTGATGCCAAATGAGTGAGGCCACCTCGCTCTCCCTCATGTAGCATCTCCCGTGGGTGCTGAGGGACAGGGGACGGTCAACAGTGGTGAGGCATCGGATGAAGCAGCTGCACAGGAGCTGGGTGAGACAGATGTGACCGGCGCCTCGGAGGGGGCAGACGTGTGCTGGATGAATCACAGGCCGAGACGGCAATTGCTGCGTCATCTGAGGACAGAGGTCATGCATCCATGTTTGCTAGCACAGGGGACGTGTACTCTGGCTCCTCTGCAGCCACGCGGAGGCCAATGCCCACCCTCCCATCTACTTCCACTGGTGCAACACGTGTCGGCACAAGGATGAAGGATAGAGTGTCCTTCACACCAGGCACAGCTGCCCCTGCACATGTGACCCCTGCTGCCCTCAGTGCCGGGTCTGTTGAGCTTGTGCGGCATCTCTGCGTGGGTCAGACAGCTCTCCTCAATAACTTCATTGCCCATGACATCACCTTGCCGCAGGTGACATAGTTCATGGAGGGCCTACATGTTTGCGTGGGTTGGCTACACCAGACTGTCCAATGGTTGTCCCCCCCAGTCAAGGTGGGCCTTCAACTGGGCCACTCTCAGGCTGACATTCCTGACCCTTTCTCCACCCCCTGGAAAGTGGCACATCTGACAACAGCAGGGCACGAGTCCTAACAAAAGAGGTGGTGGGACGCTGACGTCAGGACAGGAAGTGACGTCACGAAAGGTGGCTTGCACCATCAGACTCATTGCCTCCCCTCGCTCACCCCTTAGATGCGATTGCATCAGAGAAGCCAGCGCGTGAGCAGCAGCTCCAATCTCGCCCCAGAGAGGCCAAAGAGTGAATGTGTGGCTCCATTTGCTCCAGTTATCGAGCTCACGGTAAAATAAGTGGGGGACGCCGTCCACCCGCGTGGTACCCCGACTCGAGCCCTGGACAACAGTGACAATGCATGGCAGTCTCCGGAGTCCGGATACGCCACATGCAACACACAGAAGCTGTAGCTGCCCTAGCGGGCCAGGCCGCAAACACCATCCCAGACGAAAGGTAGACACACCCCGGCGCGCATAGTCATTACATC
The DNA here is from genome assembly GCA_963921515.1 of Calotriton arnoldi. Lineage (NCBI taxonomy): Eukaryota > Metazoa > Chordata > Amphibia > Caudata > Salamandridae > Calotriton > Calotriton arnoldi. The sequence goes on along the minus strand of CAWUFW010000366.1, from coordinate 2,926,711 downwards.
CGCTGCCATTGACAAGGGACCCATCGAGTGAGATATGGGCCTCAGGGTGACGGGCCTCCGAGCCATCCCCCGCCAACGAGTGTCATGCAACTCACACATTTCGCAAAGCCAATAGGACACTTTGCCTGCACACCAGGGCTCGAGTCGGGGCACCACGCGGGTGGACGTCGTCCCCCCACTTATATTACCGTGAGCTCGATAACTGGAGCAAATGGAGCCACACATTCACTCTTTGGCCTCTCTGGGGCGAGATTGGAGCTGCTGCTCACGCGCTGGCTTCTCTGATGCAATCGCATCTAAGGGGTGAGCGAGGGGAGGCAATGAGTCTGATGGTGCAAGCCACCTTTCGTGACGTCACTTCCTGTCATGACGTCAGCGTCCCCCCACTTCTTATTTGGGACTTGTGCCCTGCTGCACACTGAGAATGTGTTGCCTGCGAGATGTGACCAGGAGCAGGGCGCCATGACCTCCCACCCACCAAGCTCCACTGCCATCCCGTGCCCTGGGTAGCCTGTGCAGGTGGACAATGTAGGGGGTACACCTGGAGGACAGGGGATGTAAGTGCCTTGGCAAGGGCCTGGCAGACGCACAGCAGTATCCAGCATGTCCCCAGAGGGAGGGCCAACGTCTACACCTGATGCAGCATTGATCGTGTGCCCGCCTGTTGTGCCCACACGAGTTCACATTCATCCCCAGACAGGTAGGCTTTCCAAATACCCAACACAGTGGAAATCTACCCCTCCGGGATCCTCCCCACACAGTCTGTTTCAACACTGCATGGGTGCACCTACCCGTGCCACCCACCCACCTGGGCCAAGCAGCCCTCCCGCTTCACATGCCACATGTGTGTCTTCCACAGTTGTGCTTCTCTCTCAGGGGCGGACCTCCAACTGTCCCGTAGCACACAGACAGCACCGAGTCGGACTGGCATCCTGTTTGAATGGTAGGCACCCTCACACAACTACCTGTGACACAGTGGTGGCTGTGCTGGCTATTGTGACTGCCATGGCAGTGTTGCTGGCCATGGCAGGGTACACTCACACACAATGCATACGCAGCTTTTCGTATCACTACTCTGCACATCGGACTGGCCACTGTCCCTGGTGTTGTACAATGTTGCCGCCTGTCTATGTAATCTGTGACTGGATGCTGTTGTTCCTGTAGTGGGTTGTGTCTGTGTAGTTGCTGATTGCAGTTGTTACTGTGTGTGCATAGTTAAGTGAGGCACATGCCGTGTATGGTACCTCAACAATTGCAATGTCTGGTCTCACATTCCTATGTGTTTTATACGTGGCTGGGACTTCACTTCTTTCAGACTCTGCTACTTGTGTGTGTGATGAAGACGTATGTCTGTGACACGGATTGTCTGCATGTATTTGGTGGTATTTCTGGGAAAATGTATACGTGTCATGTTTGCGTGCAAGCAAAGCACAGGGTGTGAGTCTAGCCACAGGATGACAGGTAGCATGTGCAGAGTGTGCGGGTATGTGTGAGCTTACTTTCTGGGTGGCCAGCAGTGTAGGTGTATGTGAATCTTGTGATGAACATTGAGCCTGGGCACATGGCTTACTTTCAATGTGTGCATTTGGGAGGTGTAGGTGTGTGTGGTGTGAAGGGTGTGACTTTGGGGTAGTGTTGGTGTGTGTGTGTGCGCTCTGGCAATGTCGACTACACACATGTGTTACCCAGGGGCATGGTGGGTGTTTGTATCCGTGTTCAGGTCTGTGAATGTGAGCACATGTGTGTATTGTCTGTTGCACAGTGTGCAGTGTGTGGGTGTGTCCTTGCAGTTCAGGATGACTCCTACTTGATATGTATTGGCCATTGTGGGTCTGCAGGGTGTGTGAATGTCAAGATTGTGCCTTGTTTAATTGAGCATGTATGTGAATTTCTGCAGTTCGTACTCACTGTGCAGCCCTGCCCACCCACACTGATATCGTGTGTGTGTTTTGTCATGCATTGCTGTGGCATGCTTCTTGCGTGGCTCCTATATTTGCTTGATGAGTGTGATGTCAGACTGTGAAGGTAATTGTACACATATGTAGGACTGTGCTTTGTAGTGACCAGGCCGTCAGTGTTAATGTGATGATCTGTTGGGCCACGTCAGACTCTGACAAGCCAAGGCCCACGACCTCTGGTATTTCACTGGGTCCACTGTGGCAGCAACTCATATGCATTGACATCCAATGACACTTGACTACATGGTCATCTCACGACTCTCGTGTACTTCACACACTCTCATCCTCTCTCATTCGTACTTGTCTACGATCAATAATTCTACAGAGTCACATATTTGCTTCAAGGCATGTATTTGAACTTACTTCCTCTGTGATGCAGGATGTGGACACTACTGGCAGCGAAATGCATGTGGAGGATATACTTAGCATGATTACACATACAAAAGGGGGTACAGGTAGATGTGATTAGTTGTTGATTGTGGAATAAAGGCTTCAGAGTTACAAATGCCCTGCCCTTGCTATGCTAAAGTACATTTGCTCATTACTGAAGAGCTCTAGGCTTTGACACAGACAGTATTAATTTTGCCTACCAGACAGCTTGACATCATAGGCACAGTACATCTCAGTCCCATGGTACAGGATTACTACAATAGTGACTCCGACACACCTGCGTCAGAGGTGACATCAGAGCATGAGCCTACATGCATGCAGCAGCGTCTCACATGTTGTTGCGATATGGTGGCTACTGAACATGACACAATGACTGGGGCCATGTTGTAGGGGGTTGCATTTGTTGTCCATGCAAAAGTCCTGGCACGGAAGTACAGACGAAGGTGAGCTGACAGTTCTCACGTAATACAGCAGACAGATAAGCGTGCACTGACAGGAGCATGTGTTCAGGTGCGCAGAATACATATTATAGCATAGTTGTTCGTGCAGTATTGGCCATGTGGTTACTGTACACAAGTCCCATACCTCTGCCTCCCCCTGTTCATGCAGGGACACGGGATATGGTGAGGAACAGAGTGCATGTCCCGAAAATGTCAAGTGTCATGGCAGTGGAGTTGATGGTAAGGTGTTTGTTGCATATTGCATGGTATAGTTGTTGCACAGCTAACTGCCCACTGCGTGCGGAAGCCAAGCATAGGTACGGTGTTGAACATGAATGTTCAATTGTGGGTATTGATTTGGGGACCCATGAATTGACAAGTTGTCAGGTATGCGATACCTTCCAGCAGAGCATCCCTCGCATTGGTGGTATACATGGATGACATCCAATGAAGCGGATGGTGGGTTGCAACGTGTTCATCGTAAGTTGTCCCTTGTAGAAGCCTGATGGGACATGTCGGATGACATTCGATGAAACTGTAATCCAGCATACGTTGTGCGGAGGCACACTGGTCCCATTGCAGTGTGTGTCCGATTGCAGCCACAAACGCCATGCCCCCATACACTGAACAGATCCTGTCGTGGGCGTCCAGGGGTGCAAACAGGTGTACCAAGTCCGCATTTGGACATGCCGGGTTGGAGAGACATAAATCCACAGGCCAGTGGTACGGGCACCTCCGACAGTAGAACACGGGGATGACGCAGCTGAACATTTCAATGCGGTAAGTTACTCGGTAACTTACATTCAGCATAGCCAGATTTGCACAGCCCACTATCTGTAGCAAGCTATCACTGTACAGCTGCATCTGTCTGGCGTAGCTGTGAAGCACTGGTGCAACAGCCATTTTGCTACAGGGTGATGTGATGGCGTGCTCCGGCTGCCTGAGCAGTCTGCTGAGTGCAACCTCCGACGATGCTGGGAATTCTGGAATGGATGTTAGGCGGCAGGACTTTGGGTATAGCTTGGGAGGAGGACACAGGCCCTCATCCCACATGCTCCAATGAATGGTCAAGGCCAGTGGTGTCTGACTCTTTCCTGATTACTTGCATTTGAGCCACGAGGAGCAGAGGTATAATTGTATTTTGTGGTATTATCTTTCTTTCATGTTAGGCGTTATCTGCCAGTGGAAGGTTTACTCAGCATGGCTATGTTTGGCTTCTTGTTGGTACAATGGCTCCATTCTCCTGCAGAATTTGTTGCAATGTGATTTCAGTGTAGGAATGGAAGGCCATTCAATGCTATCTGCTCTCCCGTGTGTGGGCGGGACACTCCGTTTCCGCTGTACATTGAGACTTCTGTGTGGGTGTAGTAATTGGGAACACCTGTTCTCAGGCAGCAGGGTTTTTCTCTTTTGTACATTGCATGGCTTGTTATTGCGTGCAGGATGGTATAGGTATTTTTGGATGGGACTGGCGTGCCTTTTGCGGACAATGTCCATTTTCTGCGCTGTTATGTAGCAGCCGCCGTGTGCTTCTCCATGTTTTGCACACAGGGGTGTGTCCTATTTTGATGTCACATTACTCCCCAGTTCGGGACACTTGTGTGACATCCAGTTGACAACTGTGAGTTGTCGGTTGGGGACATGATTGATGCAGGAGGGCCACGTGACATGTGCCTTCAGGGTGGGGCTGGTGTGTGGGGTGTGTAGTTGTGGCCCTGTGGTGTTTGCGTGCAGCCCATGCGTGGCGCTGTCGTTGGCATCTGCGTTGTGCGCATGTGTACGTGCATCATCGCCGCTGCGCTGCGGTGCCGTGACGGGGACGTCACCTCCTGGTCCCGGGTAGTGGGTGCCCAGGATGTTGCGAGTTGTCTTTATTTTACAGGTGGGACATGTATGGGTACAGTGGTGGATGTGTCCTGTCCCCACAGGGGTGTCTGGGGGGGCCATGTACAGTTTTTCCGCCCTTGCATTGTGTGCAGTGTTTGCGTGCCCTTGTTGTGTGTCTGCCTACCTGCGTCGTCGTTGCGCGTTCACTCCTAGGTGCTGCATCAGGTACAGCATTGGGATGGCCTGGAGAGCAGGATTCATGTCGAAGTAGGCCGGGTTTGTGTTTCTGTACTCTGCAATCTGGTTTCCGCCTCCTTTTCTCGTGCGGTGTCTCTTTGCAGGTGAGGCTGTTTGGTTGTGTCATTGTAATTTGTACGCCGGGCGGTACGTCATTTCGTCAGACGGTGTGTCTCCGTTAGCTCGCACCGCTACGTAGACGGGCGCACTTTGATGGCGGGCGGCGTCGCGGGCTTACGGGCGGTATTTGGCTGACTTTTCACATCCTAATTTGGCGGGCGTTTGGTACGTTGCTGGCGGACAGTAACTGGCGGTTTTTGCCTCCGACAGCACGGCGGTAGTGTTTCCGCCCGACATTGTAATGGACCCCTTACAGCTCTATTTCAAGGAACTTAAACTACAAATGTACCATTAATATTGAGTCTTGAAATGAAAAACCCTTGTGAACAAACAAAACTTCTGTATGCCCTTAAATGCTTCTGCTTAGAATAATAAGCGCTGAGCAGAAATGCTATCCTGACTCTTACCTTCTGCCATGTACATCATCACATGCACACACTATTGCCACATACATCACCAAATACATAAGTCACAGTCTCGAGCCACATACTCCATCACATACAAATAAATGCACACTTTAAAATGCATATGTGACCATTGATGTACATCATTACATGCACAAGTCACAGACGAACACAGTATAACGCATACAAAATACTGCCACAAATGTCATCACAAACATGTCACACTGCCACGTGACCACCACATGCACGAGTCACCACCAAAACAATATCACATGCACACATCACCATGAAAAGGAAAGAAAATACATTTCACTGCGGTAACACAGGAACACTAAACTGCAGCATTTTATGGGTTCTCAAGAGGGAAGGGGGAGGGGAGTGGATAGTTGGCGGGAGAGAGAGGAAGAGTGAAGGGGGAGGGCGGACAGACAGTGAAGGGGTAGGTAGACAGGAAAGAGAGATAAGAAAGAGTGAAAAAAACAGTAAGAGAGGCATAAAAAGTTAAGTATCCTACAGAGTTTGTTTTTTAAACAGCATGGATGTCGGTTTTGCATATATTTATAACATGACACTAACTACAATGCACATGTTTACATGTTATTATCGTGGTGTGCTCCTTTCCATATCTGCGGTGGCCAAAAGGCCCCTGCATCTTGCAGCTTTCATCTGGAGACGTGTAAGGCAATCTGCTGACAGTAATCACAGCAGAGCAGAGGGGGGGGAGGCTGGTGTGTGACAGGAGACGGGCAAAGCTTCCTGAAGACTTTTCTGGCGTTGCTGAAGAGAGCAGCGCACCCGAGTTCGGCTAGTGTGCGCTGGCAAAGCTGCCCTGTTCTCCCCTGCACGCCTCCCATGCCTGCCGTCTGATGCCCAAGTAGTAACAAAATAAAGCATTGCAAAATATAGTGCGCCCATGTGGAAGCTGTGTTTACGGCACAGGACCAATTTAGTGAAAACAAGAGTGCAGCAAACCAACGAAAAATACAATCAGAGTGTAAGTGGACATGTAACATGGGTAGTCGCCACAAAGTGAAAAACACACCCAAAGGAATGCCAAAGAGCAACGTCTTATCAATAAGAAGAAAGGAATTCAGCAAGGCACCAGAAGGAACAAATGGAAAGTGGTGGACGTGGCCTGAGCACCCTTACTAGATACAGCATTCTTGCAGAGCAGCATATGCGCACTGCTAGGCTCGACCTAAAAACAGAGTTGAGTGCAAACAGGACATTGAGGTATCGTGACAGTTAGCGAAGTGTAACGTACCAGACTCCACTGCCCCAGGTATTCCTGTCATGCCCTCAGAATGCAGGATGGCAAAGACCTTCTCCTCCCAGGGACTGAGTTGTAATGGGACACTGGAGGGCCGCAACCAGTCCTGTAAGCCTTCAGGTGGTGCTTGGAGGCCAGGGTACTCACCTTCAACCTCAGGTCGTACCACCTCTTCCTAATTTCCAGCTGTGTGCGCAGTGTGGTACCAACAGCATTCACTTTGTCGACCATCCTGTTCCACAATTCCATTTTCCTACTGGGAGGAATATGCTGGCCTTGGGCTCCAAAAATTTGTGGCTCTACTCTAATGATTTCATCCACTATGACTGACAACTCAGCCTCTGTGAAATGTGGATTTTTGAGGCGATTCATGACTATACAATAAAGTGAGTGGCAAAAGAAAGCCAGGGATTTTAGCGAATAGGCTAAAACAAAAAGGGTGTAGAGAGTGCTAAATGGGAAGATGAAAAAAAAGGCTGCCTTCGCTCAAAATGCACACAACGGTGGTGCCTGTCTTTAGGACTGCAGTTGAGAAGCAAAGGACCATGGATAGTGATGGGGTGTGTTTTATAGTGTGATTTGCAGGCGTGTCCACTTGGCCAAAGGACGTCAGCTGTGTAGTTTTTTAATCCATCCAATGGGCACTGTTGTTGTGCTTTGCTGCGAGCGTACTGGGGCGGCCTACCGCTGGTGAGGAACCGCTGCTAAGGGACTACCAGTACAACTGTGTTGTCGTAATAGGCTTGGCGGGAAGCCGCAGCCCTGACAGCGTCGGAGTATGAATTGCCAACATTGCACATCACCGTGGCCTAGGCAGGAACCACGCCATTGATGCGGTTGGCATTTCAGGCTACATGACCCGTAATGTAGTGGGTGGAAGACCGCTTGCACATCAGTCTTCTATGGACCGCGGTGGTCTGGCGGTCGGACCGCCAAACTAGTAATCAGGGCCTAAGTGTAGAATATTCTACATACAGCCAATTTGGCTTTGAAATGAAAAAAATATATAACACTAGCCTATGTCCCTGTCACAGAGGTAGCCAAACACTACAATTTACTAATAGAAAGCTCTTTCTACCAACAAAATGAAGACCAACTTAGCCCCCTAATGGACTATTTCAAAGACACTTGGGTTGGCAGACTGCATCGCTCAGGACACAGACGCCAACTCAAATTCCAAATACCATAGTGGAATGTCTATGACAGTACCTTGGTACAGGAAGCCAAAACAAACAACGCAGTGGAAGGATGGCACAATACCTTCCAAGTCACATTAGACAGAACCCAACTTTGCAGTACAAATTTAAAGAAGCATTAAAAAAGAGCAAAGCTACCAACAACTAAGAATGGACCAATATGTTACCCAAATTGCCCCTAAACTTAGCAAACAGACCAAAAGAATGTAGAACATGCTACAATTTTAAGTCAAACTCTTCATAAATTACAAAGAAGTATATTACTTAGAAATGATACCCAAAAGCATATTATAAAATAAATAGTAACCTACCAAAGTCTTCAAAAACTTTGACAAATTCCAAACCAACATACCAAATACTTTTTATTTTAAATAATAAATATATTTTATTACATCAGTCAAAAAATTAATTAAAATTCCAATGTCAATGAAGACTGGTATAATAAAGCTATATAAAAATTATTTAAAATAAAATGTAACAGTCATCAACCAGGAAAGTAAAAAACAAACTCAATCCATCACATAAATTAATTACAACACATAAACAAACAATTTCACATAACAATCGCATAGTATTTACACACAAATTATAAAAAATATATTTCCCACCCAAAAGACTACTAAAATAAATAACAACTTACTGGTCTGTAGCTGCAGATCTTTAACTGTATCAAGTAATAAAAAACAGTTATCCACTAAAAATTGGAAACATGTTGCCCAAAAACCCACAAAACATGCAAAGATTATATGAATCCAATAAGAAATCTCTTACAGCAATCCACAATCTGTAGGAACCATAAAAAACCTAAAAAAGTATTACAAAAAATAAAAGCTCAAGGAAAATCACAAAAGGAAATCAAATTAAAAAGCATTGGCTTATGATAAACCAAAAATGATTTCCTTTAAAAAAGCAAAAAATGAAAACTTTCAATACCAGCAGCACACGTTCGTAGACAAAAACCTGTAATGTAAATTAAATAACCCACCCACAAAACACATTACACTCCCAAAAATACATATACACATCTGTTAATCATCAAAATATAGGTAACAGAACTTCATTTGACATAACATAACGATACACTGCTAAAATAGTGCACGAAAACGCAAGTCTATAAACTAGTGAAAAACAATGACAGTAATACATCTAAATATACAAAAAACCACAAATAACACTATAACTACATTCTAGACCCCTTCAAACCCACTCAAATCCATAAAGAATTCTTAAAAAGAGACTTACCTGCTCTGACGAACAGCAGCACCGTACAGCGACCTGCCTCTAGGAAAATAAGACTAAAAATAACACAAATAGATTACAGAATAGAAGGTAGCAATAAAAATAATGGTTGCTAAATGAAACAAAAAAAGACTACTCCAATAGAAATGAATTGGAAATATTGTAAATATGTTGAATAAATGTATAAAGAAATGCATAAAAAATCAAACGTCAAAAATATTGTGATAAAATGTTAAAAATGTTTAAATTAAATAATAGTATAAAATATATACAATTCTTTAATATATACTGAAAAAACATATGTTAATGGTGCTAAATATATGTATATAAAAACATTTCAGAAATGTTAAAAAACTGTTAAACAATGTAAAATAAAAGCTGAAAATGTACAACATACAATAATAAGTAAATATAATTTACATGTATTTTTATTAATAAAAAATTAAAAAGAAATGTTTTATTTACTTCACTTTATAGAAATCTTTGTTTTTGAGATGAAATATATGTAATTAAAAATGTCAAAATATACAATTAATAAACTTTGAAAAACATAAATAAAATGTGAAAATATGTGACGTGTTGTTCTTATATAAAACAATGTAATTAACAATATTATTGTTTACAAACATACAACTATTTTCTATTATATTTAGATCACCACCAATACTAACAAAATAACACAAAGTATTTCTACTACATACAAATAAAAGTAAAATGAAACATTTCTGAATAAAATTATAACAATTAAATAATCACTTTCCAACATAAAATTGTTAGACACTACAGGGGTGACATTTACTATTCCCACTCCCATCTATACAATTTGGGGAAGGGGTTTGATACTAAAGGGGTGAAATGTATTATTCTCACTTCAATTTAAACCAATTTGGGGAAGGTGTTGGACACTAAAGGGGTGACATTTATTATTCCCACTCCAATCTAAACCAATTTGGGTAAGGTGTTGGACACTAAAGGTATGACATTTACTATTCCCACTCCAATCCAACCATATTGAGAGAAGGTGTTGGACACTAGAAGGGTGACATTAACTATTCCCACTAGAATCCCAACCATATTTGGGGGTCACCAACAATACTAACAAAATAACACTTAGGGCCTGATTAAGATGTGCGAAACCATCTCGGTCCTGGGACCAACCGACCTCCGGTGGGCGGTCCCAGGACCGGCTAATTACAATGCGACTAAACACTGTTCAGTTGCATACTTCCATTTCTCAATGGGAGCATGTGTTACGGTCGTAAACCAGCCGTAACACAAGCTCCCATTGAGAAATGGGAGGTGCTGTTCATACCTGCACCCTGGGGGTGCAGTGATCAACAGGGGGGCACCATAGGTGCCCCTCGGCCCCCACCAGGTGGCTGCACACCTAAGGGGGCCCTTCTGTGGGCCCCCAAACACACTTTCCGACATGGTTTCCATGTCTGACAGGCTGGCATGGAAACCATGCCGGAAACCGTCCATCATAATCCCAAGGGTGGAAAGGCCCACCCTTTGGGATTACGAGCCAGTTCCGACTGGCCGACGGGCTCGTTGAGCCCATCGGAAGCCAGCCGGAATAACCGGCCAGTTTACTTTCCAACCGCCAACATTATAATGCAGCGGTTGGAAAGTAAACCGAGAGGCCGATTACGATGCAGCCCGGAAGGCTCCGACCGTTGTTCTTAGCCAGGGCCGGACAGGGAACCGAAACCGGCCCTGGCACACTCCTCGGCCGGCCCCCCTGGGAAGGGGCTGAGGGGGTGCAGCCGAGCTGTTTGCAAGGGCCGGTTTTCCACCCTGGCGGCCCACCGGGGAAACGCCCAGTGCCCGCTACGGCCAGTCAGGCCCTGGTCGTTGCCTTTACGGGCCTCATCGTAATCGGCCCCAAAGCATTTCTACTACATACAAATTAAAGTAAAATAGAAAATGTCAGAATAAAATTATAAAATTAAATAATCGATCTCCAACATAAATCATTTAAAAGACATTGGGCCTTATTACTATGGCGGTCGGACCGCACACCGACAGGCCGTCGGTGATGGTCTGACCGCCGACAGCCCTTTGGTCTAACCGCCGTATTACAATGCCAGCAGTCGGACCCACAGCGGTTGGGGGAAGACCGCCGCCTCCGCCAGGATAAGTGATCCCGATGGGGCAGCAGTCGGAATTATATGTATGTATGAATTGTACTGCTGTTGGAATTACGATATCCTTTTCTGACATCCTTTTCATGTCGGGAAGATCGCCATGAAAAGGCTGTTGGAAATGGAATTTGGGAGGCCCAAACAGGGCCCCCGTCATTTGCGGGCAACTGTAAAGTGGCCCTGGGAGCACATGTAGTCCCCCACTCACCTCCACGCACTGTGTGCCATGCATGACATGGTACATGGCACACAGTGCATGGATGTGCAGGAGGTGCTCCAAACCACGGTGGCTTGTGCTGCGGCTCTCTTCCTTGGGAGCAGCACAAGCTGTGGTGGTATGGAGCACCTTCTGACTGCCAGCACGGCGGTCAAATCGTAATGCGGAGGTCGGACAGCTGCATGATTGTAGGGCGGTCTCCTGACCGCCACAATAGTGGTCGGAGGTCCGCCCGACCGCCATCATAATAAGGGCCATTGTTTGACATTACAGGGGTGACATTTACTATTCAGACTTCGATCCATACCAATTTGGGGAAGGTGCTGGACATTAAAAGGGTGACATTAACAATTCCCACTCCAATCTATACTAATTTTGTTGAAGGTGTTGAACACTAAAGGGGTGACATTTACTATTCCCACTCCATTCTATACCAATTTGGGGAACGTGCTGGACACAAAAAGGAGACATTTACTATTCCCACTCCAATCTAACCAATTTGGGGAAGGTGTTGGACACGAAAGGGGTGACATTTACTATTCCCACTCAAATATAAATAAATTTGGGGAAGGCGTTAGATACTAAAGGGGTGACACTAACTATTTCCACTCCAATCCAACCATATTAGGAGAAGGTGTTGGACACTTAAGGGGTGACATTTACTACTCCCACTCCGATCTATACCAATTTGGGGAACATGTTGAACACTAAAGGGGTGACATTTATTATTCTCACTTTAATTTAAACCAATTTGGGGAAGGTGTTGGACACTAAAGGGGTGACATTTACCATTCCCACTCCAATCCAACCATATTGGGAGAAGGTGTTGGACACTTGAGGGGTGGAATTTACTATTCCCACTCCAATCTATACCAATGTGGGGATGGTGTTGAACAATGGGAACAGTCCATCTCTGTACTGGGATGAATGTATGACATTGTTCTGCATTTTGTCCATCAATTGTTGTTTTTGCATTTGTCACCCCGAGTGGGACGGGTATGCCCAGACGTGGGTCCCGTGCTCTCCATGCCACTGGAGTCAAGCTATCCTGGCTGATGAGGGGTGAAACCCCGAAACCGGTCCTAGGATGCTTGTTTCCAGTCCAGGGAGGACCTGGCTTGGCAGTTTGGGCTGGACTGTTCCCAATGGGCACAGGGTCAAGACTGATTTGCATATGGCTGGGTTCAAACTGGAATGACATGGTGAGCAAAAAAACGATGGATTTAGGCCCAGATCTCTGTACTGGGGTGAATGTATGACATTGTTCTGCATTCTGTCCATCAAGTATTTTTTTTGCAAAGGAAAACATGGCACTTGCGGCCGCCGTGGTGGTGGCTGCATTGTAATGCCATATGTGGGACCACCACCTTATAGGTGGGCGGTCCCCATCCCTAGGACGATGGCGGACGGACAGAAGTCTGTCCATCATTGCAATCAGGCCCAATTTTTTAAAAAGAATTATATTTGAAAACAAATAAATAAAAAAGAATCTACAATTTAAAATAAATTTTTTCAAAACATGTAAAAATATAAAATTGGACATAAACATATTTCTAAATATTTTATTTTATTAATCATTTCTGATATATATATTTTTTTAAATGTATACCATTAATATATATATCTTCATTAAATTGAAAACTAAAATGTATTGCAAATATTAATATAACAAAATTAATTAAAAACTCAAAATTATTAGTTTACATATCTTCAAAATTATTTACATACTTTTTAATTTAAAATATTCATCTCCCCACACTTATCCCCATAAACCCAATATACTGCTACTAAAAAATGTATTTAACAATTATTTATATAAATTAATACAATTAAATATACACATTTCAACATTTGAACTTATCTTGAAGAATTAACACATTTAAGATGTGATACTACAGGGTGTAGCTTAAGAACAGCATTTTGAACTTGTTTTGAAAAATGAATAAATTTAAGCAGTGATAATCCTGTGTCTGAGACTCTACATTCTGGAGCACCAAGAAGTAAATGGAGAAGAACTCCATGGTTCTTTCTGCAAAAGGCACCATTTATATGGTGCGTTTGTTCAACAGAGCAGAAACTTCTGTCTCCAGATTTCACACGTGCTTAAAAGCATATCCTGGCAGAAGGAGGGTGGTCCAGAAGAGAAGATAGAAAGGTAAGGGTGTAGCCTTGTTGATGAACCGGATTATGCAGTGAACCATTGTCACTGTCTCTCAATTAGTGAAGAAATGGCTCTTGAAGCTCATGGTTTTATGGCAGCAGAACCAGTGTAAGATTGCAGGGATAGAAGCTACTGCTGTTGCTGGTGATGATGTCCTTTAGATCCACCCCTGCCAATAAAGGAGCTGTACAGTTTTTAGGGTGTTTGGATTGGCTGCAAAGGTTGTCAATGACAGGATTGTTGTGAACAGAAGAAGCTCTAAAACATTTGGTACTGCTGGTGAAATTGTTTGCCAAGGAGGTTAGGCCCAGCAGGCACAGTGTCGCCTTGCTGTTTTTGAAGCGTTCCAGATAGAGTCCGTCTTCTCTCCAAATAGCCGGTCACCATCAAAGGGCATGTCCATGAAGGTCACTTGGAAATTTCTCGAGAATCCAGGGGAGTGCATCAGAGCTTGGCATCATACAGTGACCATGGCACAAGCCATAGTGTCTGAAGAATCCAGACCACACTTCATGATGTGTTTGGAGGTGTCCAGACTATTGTCCCAGAGTTCAAATTTCCAAACACCAACTGAAGAGTCATAAGTAGGGTGGTTCTCCAATGAGGATCTTCATGGCAAGCATGAAATCTGTACTGGGCAAGACTTCACTTGTCTGCTCTGCCTAAAATGTCTGCTGATCTCATGAGATTAGGCCATCCCATGACATTTGGAGTGGGAGACCTATATAAAATGAGATCTGCAGTCCCAACTACTACAGGACATGCCCCACCCCTTGGTGAGCTAACACTTGGATTCGCTGGACCTAAAGGACACTGACAGAAGGAGGGGGCAAATCTTGGAGCTGACTGTTGACTAGCATATTGGACCTCTAAACCCAAGGAAGACATGGCAATTGGCAATACTGTGATTTCTGGAACTACTCGAGTCGCATATGCAGCTAGATCCAAATTTCTGGGGTGTTAACACTTAGAAAAACAGGGGTTGAGTCACCTTCAGAGCTAAATCAAAATTACGTGTGGGGGCTCCCTTCACTCTTCTGGTACAATACCATGATAAGGGGTGTCATTATTCTCAAAGATATACAGCCAATGATGCCTTTTAAGTGCACTGGCAAGTATTGTTGGTCTCAGTATAAGAAGACTTAACAATGTTTACAGTGGTTGCAGGGTTCTTCCTCAAGGAATTTTAGCAGCATTCATATTGTTGTGTGATACATTAAGCCAATAGTCCTGGTAGGTTGCAGAATTTCAGGTCCTCTCCACTGAGCCATCGGAAGAAGTATTCCATCAATGGGGCAAACGGGGGGCTCAGCCAACAGAGCCTCCCTTCTCTAAATAATGCAGAGAGACCAAAGATTTGGCAGGAAGGATACTCACGTTTGTAACATAGTACTGTGCCACCAAACTTTAAATCAAGCCACAATACTTGAATCAGCATTCTTACAGTCAAGGGGAAGAATGTCTCTTGTCCGGGGTTGGAAACATACCAAGGGCCTTATTACGATGTCGGTCGGAGTTGCCTCCGACCGACCTGAGGTCAGTGGCTCCGACCGCCTGATTACGATGTGACCGAACACTGTGCGGTCGCATACTCACTTTTCTCTATGGGAGCTTGTGTCACGGCCGTAAACCGGCCGTAATACAGGCTCCTATAGAGAAATGGAGGGGGGGGTGTAAAACCATGTCCCCTGTTGAAGGCACCCCTTGGTGCCTGCCACACAGTGCAGGGTTTTACAGGGGGGTACCCTAGGTACCCCCTCGACCACCAACCGTAGGCTGCGGAGGCAAGAGGGCCCTGCGAGGGTTTGACTATTCAGAGGCTTTGATGCTCTCTCAAAAGCTGCATGACCTCTGTCACATGCAGCATGCCTTCAACATTTACAGTGCATTTAGAAGGTGGTGCAGACTGGACGTTGCCACATATCAAATACAGAAAGCTTTAAATCCAGGATATCTGGTCTTGCAACATAGGGTTGTGGGCTGTGGGAGGTGGTGATATTCACAGAGTTTGAAGGCTCGAGTTGGAGGTCCCTCACATATGTAAAGTTTTACATAGAAGACATCCTTGTGCTTTTGCTTCAAACATCACTCATTTGTGATTCTTTGAACATTCCAGTATTGATTCGGCACTGTTAAATTTCAGTTCCACATTGGCAGGGTTTAGCAATGATAGTTATTCAAGGTTTCCTATATTATTCTGTTTGACATGCTAATACTTCATATTTTCCAGAACTGATCAGCAATATTGAAGCTGCATTGTTTCCATATCAGATGTGTAAATGTAGTGCAGTTGCTCTCTCAGGATCTTGTAGGAATGCAGCTGAAGCTGCACTTCATCACCTCAAGTGTTCAAAAAGCACACTTGCACCCTGCTCGCTAGAGGTGTATGACCATTCTAACTATCTTTTCTCTAGCATGATTGCCATTGCTATGCATCCAAGCATGAATTTTGGAAAACTAAAATCTGTCATTTTCAGAGTGCATTTCCACCTAAAACACTTTTAAAAACTGTTCTGGAAATCTTAACCATGACACCCTTTTGATATGGTTTCCTGGACAAAAGATCATTCTCTGCAGTTGTTATTTTGCTGGTTCTTTTGGCCATGGATGGAAACATGTTGCCGAAGCCTATCTGCATATTAGCATAAAATGCTCAAGGAAGTCTTTACTAAGGGTAATCATTGGGCTACTTTGCACCCCACCTTCGGAAAAAATATGTCAGTGCATTAATGTGGATTTTATATTGGAACTGCCACATTTGCAGCTCTGTGTCTTTGAAGCTATGAATCATGGTTGGATTTTCACAGTGGGTGGATGTCCAGACCTCAGTGAAAGCAGAACTGGAGACAAGGACATGAAGTTTAAATCAATATATCTATGCAAACATGCAACCGTTTTAGATGCAGCACCCAGTTATGGACTCAGCGTGGCCTCTCTTAGTTACCTCTCAGATATTTCCACGCCAGGAGATGGAACTGAGGGTGATGTTGAAGCTCCAGGAGGCTTACAGGGACAGGATCGGGTTTCCCTGCAGTGCTACTCCTTCCCCTGGGCCCTGAGTGATGGAGACAGATGTAGGTGTTTTCCCTGTACAGCATCTTGGTGATGCTGTGTCCTGGAGGAGCACAGACTTTACAACTACAACATCTTCCACAGGTTCTCATTTAGCTAGGCTATTCAGCTCTTTCTGAACAGGCTCTTCTCTCTGAGCTGTAGTCCAAGACCTGCCTTCAGAAACATACAGGGATCTTCATGAAAGGCTTCAAACAGGATTCTTGTTCCATACTCAGTGCACAGTTTGGCAGAAGGGCGGTATTCAGGGAGGTTCTAACCTTGAATCACAGTTCCTCTAAAGTGTACCTACTCTTCCACACATATCCTAATCATATGTAAATAAATGTTTAAGGGCCATGTGCTAACATTTTGATATGGGGTAGACTCTCTCCCACTACTGAAGAAGACAGGCAAAAAAGTCTGTGCCTTCAGTAGGAATCATGCTGTCACTACCACCAATCCGATAAAGCCCAGGCAGAGAGTGACTTTAGAGCAATGTTCTGGGGTCAAAATCTATACAACATGAAGGTGCATCAGTGATCTAGGACGGATTGTTGGGCTCACTGGTGGAAAATAAAACAAACACAGAGACTGTAACAGAAAAAACAACAAGGACAGGGCAGCACGCTCTTCAGAGCCCTTCAAGGGACTTTTTGTCCCAGCCTGGACTTTTTGTCTTTAGAGACATTAACAAAACAAGAATATTTATCAATACTGTTCTCACCAAAAGAATGAGATATAGCTTATTCTGTTCTCAAGTGGCCCATTTACGAGGGGTGTCAACCAATTTTCGATGGTTGCCACATTTTTATTTTATATGGATCTCGTGCGCCTAGGTAAAAGTGGTGTCTCTTGAGTTTCCTGAGACAGCATCTCTTGCTCCTGAGTGCCCAACAGATACCTGATTTATTTGAGTTGTCACACCTCCACTTCCCTGTATGCCACTGAGGCTCATTCAAGAAAAGTGCCTCTTGATTTTCTTGGGTCACACAATCTCCAACCCTGGGTGGATCCCATAAACCCATAAATGAATAGGATGTCTTGATTGTCTTGTGCAAGAGCATCTCTGCTCGAGTGCACCCTATAAGAATGCTGCCTGTTGGTTTTCATTGGGTTATGCCCTTTTGTGACCCAGGCTACCAACCTACACCTACTCACCAAGCACATCCGGGATAGCTCAGCCCTCAGTCACCATAACAAATAATGATGGTAAGTATAGTAGTGGAAGTGTAGGCAAATGTGGTTCTGTTTCCTGCAACTTTCTCCTTCATGCCACTGTTAAGCACAGCCAAATGTTTAGTACCACATGTTTGGAGCAAGCCTCTGAAACTCACGCACAACCCCAAATTACTTCCACAATATAAAACACACACTCTACCAGTCATGCATTACAACCTAAGTAGATGCTTACTTGGTCATCCCAAAAGCACTATGAGAATCATTAGAGGTAGAAAAGTGGTATATAAACGATACAGTATGACATAGGAATCTACAGAGCCATTACCAAAGCAAATTCTGCTGCTATGGTTATCCAATGAATATGTTATGGCTTTGCATAAAGAATATGGTAGGAAGTCCACTTCATTAACTGTCTGGCACATAGAAACTGAGTCTAAACAAATGTACATTATTCTAATGAGGGTATGTTAGAAATGGGATCTCTAGTTGGCAAGGGCTTGCACCTTTGTCCAAGTAGGGACCCTTCTTCCTAGTCAGGGTAAGGGTTGTTACACTCGTGAAGTAACCCCTGCTCACCCTCGTGGTAGCTTGGCACGAGCAGTCAGGCTTAATTCAGAGGCAGTGTGTAAAGCATTTGCACATAACCAACAGTAATACAGTGTAAGCACTACAAACGGACACCACACCAGTTTAGAAAAATAACCAATATTTTATATACTCAAGACAAGACCAATTACGACAAAAATCCACAATACTGTACTTTACGAATGAATACTTGATACGTTAACTTCTTCTTTGCAGGAATAGCACAAAAGCAAAGTTCGTACGAGTCGGTAGCTCCGTCCGAGCCTACCGTGATGCTGAAAACCACAGAGTCTAACAGTTCCAGCCGACCGCGTCGATACGGGCCAGCAGAGTCGTGAACAGACTCGGTTACAGTACCTTTCTCGTTGTGGCTGGTACGGAGTGTACGAGCCGGTCGGCGTTCGTCGCGGTTGCGGTGCAAGACGGAGCGATGCAAGGTGCGGTGTCCCTCGATGCGGTGCAGGCAGCGGCTCGATGAGCGTCGTGCAGACGGAGTCGGTGAGTCCAAGGCGTGCGATGCAGGGTGAGACGATGCTCGATGCGGTGCTGACAGGTTGCGATGCAGGCGACCAAGCCGGAGTGCGGGAGCTGGCGTCGGACAGCGGTGCGAGTCGGAGCGGTGCGTCGCAGACGTGCGAGCGGTGCCCCAAATGCGGTGCGGTCTCGACTCTTGAGCCAGTTGCAGCGACCGCGTCGGTCGGGTCCGGTTGGTTCAGTGAAGCGATGCGATGCGAACTGCGGTGCCCACAGGTCACGGTGCAAGCAGCGGCTCGATGTTGGCGGCGTCGGACGTCGCCCACGGTGAGACCAGGGTTGCGATGCGAAGCGGGGCGATGCGGTCTGCGGTGCAAACAGGTCACCGGCCAGGGATGGATTCGGTTGACGGAGTCGGTTGCAGTTCCCTTCCTCTGTGGCAACTGAAACAGCGTTCCAGAAGCGGTACCAGAGGGTTGTGAAGTCTTTGTAGTCCCTGAGACTTCTTAACAGGAGGCCAGCTCGGTTCCAGGCCCTTGGAGATACTCAGCACAAGTTTGTAGAAAGTTCAGTCCAGTTCTTTCACTGCCCAAGGCAGAAGCAGCAGCTGCAGGCCAACCCAACAAAGCAACAACACAGCAAAGGGGCAGTACTCCTCCTGGCAGCTCTTCCAGCTCTTCGTCTTGGCAGGTTCCTTGATTCCAGCGAGATCTAAATTCATGGGGTCAGGGCCCCAATATTTATATCCCAAATTCCTTTGTTCTCTGAAGGCAGAGAGGCCTTTGCCTAGTCCAAACCAGTTCTGGAGCACTTTGTTGACAAGTCTCCGTCCCTTCTTTCAGTGAGTAGGCCAGGGACATCAGACGCACCACAGGAGGTGGAGCCAGCATTGTGGAGGGAAGGCACTGTCCTATTCAGGGCCCAGGTGCGACCCCTCCCACCCATCTACATGTAGATCTTGCTATTCAGCCCTGTGCTGACTCACCCTGTCTCCTGGCATCCCCCAGCCCCTGTCACTCACACTCCAGACAAGGAATACACAACCTCGCAGAGGCAGGCTTGGATGGTTAGACAAGAAAACACCCACTTTCTAAAAGTGGTATTTTCAAACACAGAATGTTAAAACCAACTTCACTAAAAGATGCATTTTATCATTCTGAGTCCAGGCATACTAAACTCGAATTTCTACCATGTTCCCGGGGTCAGTTAGGATTATAAACTGTAATAATCGAAACTGCCCGTTCTGGCCTAGGGGGAACAGGTAGCCTTGCAATAGTGAAAAACGAACTAGGCTGTAATTCACTATCAGGACATGCCGCACACACCAGGGCATGTCCTACCTTTCGCGTACACGCACCCTGCCCACAGGGGTACCTTGGGCCTACCTTAGGGGTGACTAACATGTAGCAAAGGGAAGGTTTAGGGACTTGCAAGTGTGTGCACTTGCCAAGTCGACATGGCAGCCCCAGGCTGCGCACAGGCTCTGCGGTGGCAGGCCCGAGTTACACTTTACGGGCTGTTTGCGTGGGTGGCACAATCCAGTGCTGCAGCCCACCAACAGCATTTGGTCTATAGGCCCTGGCACTCGCAGTGCACTTTACAAGGGACTGACACATAAACCAAATAGGCCAATCATGGAAACACCAATCCATAACGCATTTTATACAGGAGCACTTGCACTTTCCCACTGGACCGCAGTGAGGAAAGTGCGCAGAATCATTACACCAGCAAAAACAGAGTCAAAACCGGGAGGTCAGAAAGCAAAAAGTCAGGGGAAACACGCCAAAAGATGCCAAGTCTAACACATGTCCCCTCCAGCTGAAAGTAGGGAGAACTACCCAACCCCATTGGAGTTCTCTTCACTAAGGCGGAAGAACCTGGACAGACCATCTGCGTTGGCGTGTTCTGTACCAGGACGGTGTTCCACCGTAAAGTCCATTCCCTGTAGGGAGATGGACCACCTCAGCAGTTTTGGATTCTCGCCCCTCATTTGCATCAACCATCTGAGGGGCCTGTGGTCTGTCTGAACCCGGAAGTGAGTCCCAAACAGGTATGGTCTCAACTTCTTCAGCGCCCAGACCACAGCAAAAGCTTCCCTTTCTATGGCACTCCACCTCTGTTCCCTGGGAAGTAGTCTCCTGCTAAGGAAGACTACAGGCTGATCCAGGCCCTCTTCGTTCAGTTGTGAGAGCACCGCTCCCACACCATGCTCTGAAGCGTCAGTCTGCACGACAAATTCTTTGGAGAAGTCAGGTGCCTTGAGCACGGGCGCCGTGCACATGGCTGCCTTCAGGTCATCAAAAGCTTTCTGGCAGGACTCCGTCCAGATCACTTTCCTGGGCTGCCTCTTAGAGGTCAGCTCTGTTAAGGGGGCAACGATGGTGCCATAGCCCTTAACAAATCTCCTATAGTAGCCGGTGAGACCTAAGAAGGCTCTCACCTCTGTCTGGGTCTTGGGGGGTTCCCAAGCCAGAATGGTGTCAATCTTGGGTTGTAGGGGCGCCACCTGGCCGCTTCCTACCTGGTGTCCCAAGTACACCACAAAACCCTGCCCGATCTGGCACTTACTGGCCTTGATCGTGAGGCCTGCACCTTGCAGAGCCCTCAACACTTTCTCAAGGTGCTGTAAATGTTCTTCCCAGCTGGAACTGAACACAGCAATGTCATCCAGGTAGGCGGCACTGAAATCCTCCAGCCCGGCCAACACCTGATTGACCAACCTCTGAAAGGTGGCAGGGGCATTCTTCAACCCAAAGGGCATCACCCGGAATTGGTAATGACCTTCTGGGGTTGAGAATGCTGATCTCTCCTTGGCCCCATCGGTTAAGGCAATCTGCCAGTACCCAGACGTCAAATCAAACGTGCTGAGGAACCGGGCAGCTCCCAACCGATCAATGAGCTCATCCGCTCTGGGGATGGTGTGCGCGTCAGTCCTGGTGACGGCATTGAGCCCACGGTAGTCCACACAAAACCGGAGTTCTGGAGTGGCACCGGGCGCCGCAGCCTTTGGGACCAAGACCACTGGGCTGGCCCAAGGACTGTAGGAGGGCTCAATCACCCCTAACGCCAACATCTTAGAGACCTCCTCCTTGATGCTGGCTCTGACCCGGTCAGTCAACCTGTAAATCTTGTGCTTCACAGGATGGCTGTCACCGGTGTCCACGTCATGGGTACACCAGTGAGTAACACCGGGGTCAGAGAGAACAGTGGGGCGAACTGTCCCAACAACTGGCGACAGTCCCCCTGCTGCTCCTGAGTCAGAGTAGGGGAGAGGATCACACCCTCTACTGACCCATCATGCTCCTTGGTAGACAGGAGGTCAGGGAGAGGCTCGCTCTCCTCTTCCACCCCATCATCTGTCGCCAAGAGCATACTTACTTCGGACCTCTCGAAGTGGGGCTTGAGGCGGTTCACGTGAAGGACCCTCAAAGGGTTCCTTGGAGCCTGCAAATCCACCAGGTAGGTGACGTCACTTTTGCGCTCCTTTACCTCATATGGCCCAGTCCACTTGTCCTGCAAGGCACAAGGTGCCACTGGGGCCATGACCCACACTTTCTGCCCAGGTTGAAATTCGACCAGAGTGGCATTCTGGTCATACCATCTCTTCATTTCTTCCTGGCTTGCTTCTAGGTTCGCCTGAGCGAGTTTCCTGAAGCGGGCAGTTTGGTTTCTAAAGGCCAGCATGTAGCTAAATACATCCTGGGGAGTTTTCCTGGGAGCCGCCTCCCAGCCTTCCTTTACCAAACTCAGAGGTCCTCTGACAGGGTGGCCATACAGGAGCTCAAAGGGGCTGTACCCAAGAGACTTCTGAGGCACCTCCCTGTATGCAAAGAGTAGGCATGGCAAGAGGACGTCCCACTTACGCCTCATGGGTTCTGTTAGACCCTTGATCATGCCTTTCAAGGTCTGGTTGAATCTCTCCACCAGACCGTTTCCTTGTGGGTGGTAAGGAGTGGTGAACTTGTAGGTTACACCACACTCCTTCCACAGGGATGTCATATACTTGGATATGAAATTGGTCCCCCTATCAGAAACCACCTCTCTGGGGAATCCCACACGGGAAAAGATCCCCATTAACGCCCGGCCCACCACTGGCGCCGTCGTTGTCCTGAGAGGGATTGCCTCCGGGTACCGGGTGGCATGGTCCACCAAGACCAGGATGTACCTGTTGCCCATGGCTGTCTTGGGATCCAGTGGCCCCACAATATCCATCCCTACCCTTTCAAAGGGTGTTCCAACAACAGGAAAAGGTTGGAGAGGAGCTTTGACCTTCCTCCCACTCTTACCACTTGCCTGGCAAGTTTGGCAAGACCTACAGTGTGCATCTGACTGCCTTCGCATTTGGGGCCAAAAGAAGTGGGTGACAAGCCTGTCAAAGGTCTTGTCTTGCCCCAAATGTCCTGCCAAAGGCACGTCATGAGCCAGACCCAGTAGGAAGGTCCTGAAGCGCTGGGGTACCACCAGCACACGGGCTGACCCAGGCTCAGCAACCTTAGGCTCACTGTATAGGAGACCACTCTCCCAGTAGATCAGATGTGACCCGGACTGATTACCAGCTGCCTGGTCTGCAGCCTGCCGCCGCAGACCCTCCAGAGTAGGGCACTCGTTCTGCTCCCTGCAGAACTCCTCCCTGGTGGGACCCCCTTCTTGCTGCCAATGGGTCAGCTCAGAGATGTCTCCCAGTTCGGCTACCTGTTCCCCTGTAGGCACCGGGGCGTCCCCCTCGAGGTCCGCCTCCTCCCGGTCCGTGGGAACTTCGGGGGCCGGTTTCCCGCGCCCCCTGCCCTTTCTCCTGGCAGGGACTTGGGCCACTGTTTCAGGCTCCAAGTCCTCTTGATCACCCTTTCTGGCTGCCATTGACCGAGTAGACACGCATGCCCACTCTGGCAACCCAAGCATCTCCAAGTGAGACCTGAGTTCAACCTCCTTCCATGAGGACTGCTCCAGGTCGTTTCCTAGCAGACAATCTACAGGCATGGTAGGGCTCACAACCACCCTCAAGGGACCTGAGACCCCCCCCCATTCAAAGGGAACCTGCGCCACCATACACTGGCGCTCAGAGTTGTCGACAGCAACTACTTGGTGGAATGCTCCTGGGACTACTTGCTTCTCAGACACCAGGTGACACCGGACTGAGGTCACACTGGCGCCTGTATCTCTGAGAGCCTCTACCCTGTTCCCATTAATGGTCACCCAGGTGCTATATTTCTTTGTGTTAGGGGCACCTGGTTTCCTGGGACCATCTCACTGTCCCCTAGTGAGACAAGGGTCATTTCTGCGGGATCCCCACCCTCCTGTGGGCACCCCTCCTCCCCAAGCGCTACACTAGCCAACACTTTGGACTGTCCACCGGTGGGTGGCTGTGTCCCCTTCGGGCACTTGGGGTCCCCTTAAAGTGACCTACCTGGTCACATGCATAACACTTGCGGGGGCCGGTCTCAACAGGCTTCCCTGTAGAGACCCCTTTCTTCTTATCACCGGGGGGCTGGGAACCTCTACCCTGGGTACTAGTTTGGGGCCCTTTAGAGAACTCCTGTGCTTTACCCTTGTCCCCCCCACCTTTGTGCTGGGGACCCTGCCCACCTTTGGCTGAGTCTCCCCCAAACGCTTTCTTGTGGACCCTGGTACTCACCCAGCGGTCCGCTTCCATAGCAAGCTTCCTGGGGTCAGTTAGCTTACTATCCACTAGGTGCTGGCGCAGATCTGCAAAACATAGACTAGACAAGTGCTCCCATGCAATCAAGTTGTAGAGCCCCTGAAAATCTGTTACACTACTGCCCTTCACCCAACCATCCAGAGACCTGCAGAACACATCCACACATTCCAACCAAGTGTTGGCATCAGACTTCTTACTGGACATGAACTGATCCCTGTACTTTTCAGGAGTAAGACCATACTTCGTGAGAAGGGCATCCTTCATGTCAGCATAGGTGAGGTGATACCCCTTACCCAAAGCTATCAGAGCATCCCTTGCTTCTTCAGGGAAAAGTGGCCACAATCCTGCTCCCCAATTCTCCTCAGGGACCCCATTCATGTGTATGGCTGCCTCATAACCCTGAAACCACCTTTGTATGTCATCCCCCTTCTTGAACTCCTTGCCTACGTTCTTGGGAATGTGCACAATCCTGTCTGCCTTTCTGGACGAATTGCTGCCACCATCTGAGCCTGACTTACTCCTAAGTTCTAGCTCCTTCAGTTCTCTCTCATGCTCTAAGAGCATCTTCCTCTCCTCTATGGCCAATCTCTTCTCCTCCCGCTCACTCTCCAGCCTGAGCTTCTGCAGCTCAAACTGCCTTGCCTCCCGCCTGTCCTCCAGCTCCTCTGGGGACAGACTGCTGCTGCCTGACCTGGCGGGTTCCCCCTACCCAAAAGCACATCCACCCTGGAAATAGGCTCCTCCGCCTCCTCACTGAGATTACCAGGCTGCCCATTGGCATGTCTGGCTGCTACCCAGGCCCTCAGCGCCTTCTGTAGCTCCTCCTTCCTTGTGAGGCCTTTAATTTGGACTTTCAGGTTTTTACAAATCGCTCGAAGCTCCTTTACGGCGTAGGATTCCAACCTATCCTCCTCAAAGATAACTTCCAGAGATGCACGGATGATGCAATTGATTCAGGCATGACAAACGTAGTGAGTTGAAAACTGGCAAGATCAAAAATAGGCCAAAAGAAAAAGAACCAGTATGTGGTACGTAATGGTCTGCGATATGGTAGTAGTGCACACCAATCACTGTAAGTCAAGTGCAAACACAAGTCCTATCCTCACCGCTGACAACCAATGTTAGAAATGGGATCTCTAGTTGGCAAGGGCTTGCACCTTTGTCCAAGTAGGGACCCTTCTTCCTAGTCAGGGTAAGGGTTGTTACACTCATGAAGTAACCCCTGCTCACCCTCGTGGTAGCTTGGCACGAGCAGTCAGGCTTAATTCAGAGGCAGTGTGTAAAGCATTTGCACATAACCAACAGTAATACAGTGTAAGCACTACAAACGGACACCACACCAGTTTAGAAAAATAACCAATATTTTATATACTCAAGACAAGACCAATTACGACAAAAATCCACAATACTGTACTTTACTGAATGAATACTTGATACGTTAACTTCTTCTTTGCAGGAATAGCACAAAAGCAAAGTTCGTACGAGTCGGTAGCTCCGTCCGAGCCTACCGTGATGCTGAAAACCACAGAGTCTAACAGTTCCAGCCGACCGCGTCGATACGGGCCAGCAGAGTCGTGAACAGACTCGGTTACAGTACCTTTCTCGTTGTGGCTGGTACGGAGTGTACGAGCCGGTCGGCGTTCGTCGCGGTTGCGGTGCAAGACGGAGCGATGCAAGGTGCGGTGTCCCTCGATGCGGTGCAGGCAGCGGCTCGATGAGCGTCGTGCAGACGGAGTCGGTGAGTCCAAGGCGTGCGATGCAGGGTGAGACGATGCTCGATGCGGTGCTGACAGGTTGCGATGCAGGCGACCAAGCCGGAGTGCGGGAGCTGGCGTCGGACAGCGGTGCGAGTCGGAGCGGTGCGTCGCAGACGTGCGAGCGGTGCCCCCAAATGCGGTGCAGTCTCGACTCTTGAGCCAGTTGCAGCGACCGCGTCGGTCGGGTCTGGTTGGTTCAGTGAAGCGATGCGATGCGAACTGCGGTGCCCACAGGTCACGGTGCAAGCAGCGGCTCGATGTTGGCGGCGTCGGACGTCGCCCACGGTGAGACCAGGGTTGCGATGCGAAGCGGGGCGATGCGGTCTGCGGTGCAAACAGGTCACCGGCCAGGGATGGATTCGGTTGACGGAGTCGGTTGCAGTTCCTTCCTCTGTGGCAACTGAAACAGCGTTCCAGAAGCGGTACCCAGAGGGTTGTGAAGTCTTTGTAGTCCCTGAGACTTCTTAACAGGAGGCCAGCTCGGTTCCAGGCCCTTGGAGATACTCAGCACAAGTTTGTAGAAAGTTCAGTCCAGTTCTTTCACTGCCCAAGGCAGAAGCAGCAGCTGCAGGCCAACCCAACAAAGCAACAACACAGCAAAGGGGCAGTACTCCTCCTGGCAGCTCTTCCAGCTCTTCGTCTTGGCAGGTTCCTTGATTCCAGCGAGATCTAAATTCATGGGGTCAGGGCCCCAATATTTATATCCCAAATTCCTTTGTTCTCTGAAGGCAGAGAGGCCTTTGCCTAGTCCAAACCAGTTCTGGAGCACTTTGTTAGACAAGGCTCCGTCCCTTCTTTCAGTGAGTAGGCCAGGGACATCAGACGCACCACAGGAGGTGGAGCCAGCATTGTGGAGGGAAGGCACTGTCCTATTCAGGGCCCAGGTGCGACCCCTCCCACCCATCTACATGTAGATCTTGCTATTCAGCCCTGTGCTGACTCACCCTGTCTCCTGGCATCCCCCAGCCCCTGTCACTCACACTCCAGACAAGGAATACACAACCTCGCAGAGGCAGGCTTGGATGGTTAGACAAGAAAACACCCACTTTCTAAAAGTGGTATTTTCAAACACAGAATGTTAAAACCAACTTCACTAAAAGATGCATTTTATCATTCTGAGTCCAGGCATACTAAACTCGAATTTCTACCATGTTCCCGGGGTCAGTTAGGATTATAAACTGTAATAATCGAAACTGCCCGTTCTGGCCTAGGGGGAACAGGTAGCCTTGCAATAGTGAAAAACGAACTAGGCTGTAATTCACTATCAGGACATGCCGCACCAACCAGGGCATGTCCTACCTTTCGCGTACACGCACCCTGCCCACAGGGGTACCTTGGGCCTACCTTAGGGGTGACTAACATGTAGCAAAGGGAAGGTTTAGGGACTTGCAAGTGTGTGCACTTGCCAAGTCGACATGGCAGCTCCAGGCTGCGCACAGGCTCTGCGGTGGCAGGCCCGAGTTACACTTTACGGGCTGTTTGCGTGGGTGGCACAATCCAGTGCTGCAGCCCACCAACAGCATTTGGTCTATAGGCCCTGGCACTCGCAGTGCACTTTACAAGGGACTGACACATAAACCAAATAGGCCAATCATGGAAACACCAATCCATAACGCATTTTATACAGGAGCACTTGCACTTTCCCACTGGACCGCAGTGAGGAAAGTGCGCAGAATCATTACACCAGCAAAAACAGAGTCAAAACCGGGAGGTCAGAAAGCAAAAAGTCAGGGGAAACACGCCAAAAGATGCCAAGTCTAACAGGGTACAATGGGACAAACTAAGGTAGATTCATTCTAACCAAACAACCATTTTGAGACTGAACATCTGTGTACTGTGCAAGACTTAACTTTACTTATCATTGGCATTCACTTAATGCAAAGTTTCTATTAAGAGTCAGTCATGGTGTGAGGATTATTGAACCCACAGGCAAACATGTGTTGTGGCTGTGGACTCCTCAAAACGTTTTTTTATACTAGAAAAGAGAGGCAACAAGCAAACATGTAAATGTAGACAATCAGTTCAAACCACAACTAGTAGGTCCTTGTCATATGTACAATTTTTCTTTATTCAGGTTTTTCATCCAAAAACACAAAAGTGCAGTCAACACATTTCACCTTAAGAAAAGGCTTCCTCAGGGCAGTTTTATCCATCCACTGGTTTCCTTCCAAAATCTGTAACGCGCAATCAAAGGACAACGGTCTAAGGCATATGAACATAGTTCCTTACGGCAATGTTTAAGTGAACTTCAGCTAATACATTCCTCCTAGAATTCATAGACGTTGTGAAGCCAGACAACGCAGTGAGCCGCAATTTCATCCAACTAGCAGCAACTCTATACGCCGTTCATCCAGAAAGTACCTCCTAAAGTTAATACACATAGTGAAGTCTGGAGGAGCCTCACTCCGAGGCTTGGTGGCCATACATTTCAGCTGCGTACTGCACAAACAGAGTCAAGTCCTACTATAGTCCAAAGTCAAAAAGGATGTATTTGCAGCTTCCTGCTGCAATATTGGGACTCTTTGATACCTATACCTGGTAGTGCAATTAAGGTGCATTTGAATAAACTCATTATAGTGAATACTCACAACAAATAACATGGCTTCATGCATTGTTTAGGAATAGTTATGACTAGTACAGCACTATGTTTTTTAACATTTTATAAACACTTTCAAAATGTGTTTCAGTGCTTTTTAAACTCATTCATCTCATATTTTATCCTGTAGCCGTTGTAACACTAAGGGCCTGAATACAATGCTGGTGGGTCCAACACAGACGGTTCGTCCGTCGGACCCACCAACATCTGCCCCTGAGGTCCGCTTGCCGCATTACGATGTGGCGGGTGGAGGGACTGTCCGCGGCGCTTCCGACGGGCTCAAGGAGCTTGTCAGTGCATCGGCGGGTCAGTAATCCCTACAATAAGGGCAGGCGATGCCTGCTCAGGCACAACTGTACGTATTACAATGTCCCTTTCCAGCTGCTCTTTCATGGCGGTTACCCGCCATGAAAAGACAGGAGGAAGTGACTTTGGGGGCCCCTAGTTGGCCCCCCTTCTCCCCTGGCCCTCCGCTATGGGGCCCTAAAAATTCCTGCCCTGTGTGCCACAGGATGCATGGGTGTTTCAAAAGTGTATATTTTCTATTGCGGCTTGTGCTGCAGCCCACAGCACACCCTG
Organism: Calotriton arnoldi; assembly: GCA_963921515.1. NCBI lineage: Eukaryota > Metazoa > Chordata > Amphibia > Caudata > Salamandridae > Calotriton > Calotriton arnoldi. The sequence goes on along the minus strand of CAWUFW010000366.1, from coordinate 2,897,228 downwards.
CAAAAGAAAATATACACATTGAGACCACCGTGAAGGCGTCGCAATGTATAATAATAAATCTGCAAAGAAATAGTATCTATTAGTGGATGTACTATCCAAGAGCTATCTAGTGTACACAATGATGCAACATGGTCAGATGACCGGCTCTTTACCTTATGTCCAGTGTCAGTTGTCTTAAGTCCAGAGTTTAGAAAATCTAAAAGTCAAAATAACGGTCTCATCAGAGATCATAAGACTACTAGCAACCAAATTTGGTCAACAAGTAGTTCCCTGTGTAGGGACAAGCCCCGTCAACAGGGCATAAAACAACGTATTAAACAACACATGTCAAACCTGTGTACTGTAATTCTGTCTATCAGTGCTTATTCGGAGTCCGTGGATTGATATATCTCATATGGTCTTGTGAGAGGGTGACGGGCAGGACACGCCGGTTACCGGGGCTGACACGTCCGATTAGCGGTGGTGGCTTACCCGTGGTAATAACCTCGCGGAACCCGAAATCCAACACAGCGGCCTCCGTAAAGGTAACCCCTCCCCCATGTCCTCTGCCCATACAGGGTCGAGATGCACGCGAATCAGAGGCGGAAGGAGGAGGGATTAACCCCGGAAGTGCATCCCCGCAGGAAGAGAAAAAGCCCGGATACACCGACAGCGGATGCGAATGGGCCGGAGCGAGGAAGGAGTTGCGAGATAGCGAAGACGTGAGAGAGAAGGTTGTGGAATCGCGGGACGAAGAAGACGAATCCAGAGACGAAGACGAAACGTGGTGCGAAGATTGGTGATCCCCACAGGAGGAGGCTGGAGAGCGGCCGCAACTCAGGAGAGTTGCGGCGGAGCCGGTGAGTGACCGCGGACAGGGGAAAGAGGGAGCGGGGAGGCGAGAGGTAGACAAGTAACAAGGGAGAGGGGGGGCCTGAGTGTGTAACACAGGGTTTTGTTTTGTGTGGTTCCTTTTCCTCACATGCCATCTGATCCCATTGGTTGTTAATACGGAAATCGTGGGAAATCCTAGCTCTTTACCCCCTTTTTATTTTCACAGTGCACAGTACTATCCAGACCTGCCCCATCACAACCTCCCTCACCTCACTAGAACCACCTGTCCTGTCTTGCGACATTCCCCCAAAACACCGAACGGGTGTGGTGACGGATACAGTATCGCCCACGGGTGTATCATTGAGGGGGTGACTCACGGCTCCTTGTTTTCTTTCCTCCAATGAGCCTCCCTGGGAGATCCATCAGCCTCAAAGACGACCGAACAACCACGAAGCTCGTAGGAGACGAGGAACCACACGAGAGCAAGGAGACCCGGAAGAAGGCTAATAGTCCCCCAAAGTCAATATTCAAGAAAACCACCAAAGTATTGAATAAAACTTACCAACTGGCCCTCTACATACAGCCTCCGCGTCTGTTTATCCGGCCCGCACTCCCACAAGTGGTGTCAGAAGTGGGATCTGCCGGAGACATGTAGGCTGTAATCGCCCGAATGGCCGAAAGCCAAGAGAGCTTGGGAAAAGCCATGGAGAAATTCCTCACGGTGGTAGAAGAAGACCGGGGGAAACTGCAACAAGCCATTACAGAACAAGGCCAGGCACATGACACCGCAATGGGGAAGCTTGCTGACGCCCTTGGACAACAAAGGGGCCCGAGTACACTCCCATCAGTAATCCTACAAAAATATGTAAGCGGAGAAGACCCTGAATACTTCAACAACTTCGAAAGGATGGCCCTGGCTGCAGCATGACCAGCAGATAAGTGGGGGCAATACCTAAGGCCTTTATTGTCCGGAGAACTTCAGGCTTCCTATCAAGCGGCCAACATTCTGGGAGTGACCCCTTATGCAGAAATAAAACAATGCATTATGGAACGCCTAGGTGTTGACGACGAGACATACCGGATGAGGCTTAGACAGATCAAAGAGGGTCCGCAAGAAACCCCCAGAGCATTATATTTTCGAGTGAGGGATATGGCCAGCCGTTGGTTGAAACCAGCCGCAGCCACAAAGGAAGACATCATGGCTAAAATATATTTGGAGCAGTACCTGTCCTCACTCCATCCTCCCATTCAGAAATGGGTCAGACAACATGCGCACCTCACCCTAGAGACGGCCATGGAGATAGCTAGTGCCTACAGCAGAGCACAAGATGCACAAAAGGGTCGAGAAGAAACCCCTTGGAGAGCAGGGATAAGCGGGGTTCATCGTCCTCCCCGACCTCCGCTTGTCCAAAAACACGACACTCTGATAATCATCCCAGGACCTCCTGTGTTCAGAGCCCCGGGACCTCCCGTGTTTAGAACGCCTACACCTGGACCACAATGTTATAACTGCGGAGGACTAGGTCACATAGCCCGCTTTTGTCCACAGAAGGAGGAACCAATGGAGATAGGCATTGCGAGGAATTATTGCTGTCTCTCCCAAAATAAACAACCACCCCCTTACCGTTGTGGCGTAACTGTAAATGGACAGCACATGACAGCCCTGGCCGATACAGGTTGTCGACAAAGCGTTATACGTCCACAGGACCTGGGACCCGAGCTTGGGACAATTGATGGTACAGTCAACATACAGTGTGTCCATGGGGACACAAAGTTATACCCCACTACTCATGTACATATACAACATGCTACGGACCCAGGGTCTGATTTAAAAGTCGGTCTCATACCTCGACTACCGGAACAGGTCATACTGGGGAATGATTATCCGCACCTATCCGAATTGCTTATGGAACCAACTCCAAAGGAGGAGGAATGGTGGGCCGTCGCTCCCTTTTCCCAGGACGAGAACCCAGAATGGCCTCCCTCAAAAGTCATGAAAACGAAAAACCAAAAACGGAAAGAAAAAGGACAATCCCTGTCTGCCTTTCCCGCCCTGATAGAAGAGAACCCGTGGGAGAACGACAGAAACTTCCACACAGCCCAGAGAGAGGACCCGGTCTTACAGGAAGCCTGGAACTGAGCCCTGAACCAAGAAGACCCGCTACACGTATGTCCCTATTTCTTTGTCAAAAACGGCCTATTATACAGAAAAGCAGAGCCCACTGGTACCCCTCAGTTGTTGGTCCCCACCCTGTTTCAGGAAAAAGTCCTCTATTTGGCCCATAGACAGTTATTGGGTGGGCATTTCAGGGAGGAAAAAACGGAGCAGTTGATAACGAAGATGTTCTATTGGCCCGGTATATATAAGAGAGTGAAAATGTACTGTCGTGAATGCCCCATATGTCAAAAAAACAGCAGGTATAGGCCACCCAGAGCCCCATTGCATCCACTACCCATCATAGATGAACCCTTTTGTAGGATTGGGATGGATATCATAGGGCCGCTGCTGCCTTCACGTAGCGGGTGCCGTTATGTATTGGTCCTAGTGGACTACGCGACCAGTTTTCCGGAAGCAATTGCATTAAGACACCCCAATGCCTCTAAAGCTATGATATCGATATTCTCTCGGGTGGGGTTTCCAAAAGAGATCCTGATGGACCAAGGGACCCCGTTCGTATCGGAATTGATGAAACAAGTGTGTACCCAGTTGGGTATCAAACAGATACGAACGGCGGCATATCATCCCCAAACAGACGGTCTAGTCGAGCGCTACAATGCTACCCTTAAGGCCACATTAAAAAAACTCCTTTCCCTTGAGTCTAAACGGTGGGAGGACATGTTACCCCTGGCTTTATACGCGATCCGGTGCAAAACCCAGAAGAGTACAGGGTATTCCCCATTTGAACTACTCTATGGCCACCAACCCCATTCCTTGTTGGACATGGCTCGCGAGACATGGGAGACAGAGCCCAATAATACCACCCCTCTGGTAGAGTACGTGACCAATCTCAAGACCCATTTGGGACAGATACGAACCATAGTTCGGAATAATATGGAGAAAGCACAAGAGGCCCAAAAAGTACATTACGATAAAAAAGCCAAAAATAGGTCCTTTTCAGTAGGGGATGCAGTGTTACTTATGATGACCTCCTCAGATCATAAGCTGCTAGGACAGTGGCAGGGTCCCTACATTGTACTGGAACAAGTGACGCCTGTCACCTACAGACTGGAGCTCGATAGGAATCGAGGAACCTCCCAGATATATCACATTAATCTTCTCAAAAAATAGGAGGGACCCCTTCCTTCCTTGGTCGGGAACGTAGGGAAACACACTCCATTATGCTGCCAATGTATTGATAATGAGTTACCCTCCCACTTAAAAGACGGACTGGTCGATACTCTGCTGCCCTTACAAGACATATTCTCTCTGACCCCCGGAAAAACCACATTAGTGGAACACTCTATTAAAACCATTCCCGGGGAAAGGGTACGTCTCCACCCTTATCGCATACCAGAGGCCCGTAGGAACACCATCCGAGAAGAGGTGCAACAGATGTTACAGATGGGTATCATAGAACCCTCTGCGAGTGAGTGGAACTCACCCATCGTTCTCGTACCGAAGCCGGACGGCTCGGTGCGTTTTTGCATCGACTTCCGGGAGGTTAATAAAATCTCTGAATTCGACACCTACCCCCTCCCCAGGGTCGACGAGATGATTGAACGGATAGGGAGGGCCAAATATATCAGTACCATTGATTTGTGCAAAGGGTACTGGCAAATTCCCCTGAGAGCCGAAGACCGAGAGAAAACAGCATTTTCTACCCCTGACGGTCTGTTTCAATTCATAATGTTACCCTTCGGGTTGCACGGAGCACCAGCTACCTTTCAGCGGGCCATGAATCTTATCCTACAACCCCATGAAAGATATGCCGGAGCGTACATAGATGACATTGTCATCTACAGTGAAACTTGGGAACAACACCTGATACACCTATACAAAGTGGTCCAGGCTTTGGGAGGGCATGGTCTTAAAATCAACCCCGCCAAAAGCCATTTGGCTGCACAAACAGTAAGATATCTGGGTTACCTGTTGGGAGAAGGAGTCATACGACCCCAAAACAACAAATTGGCCGCCATATCACAAATACCCTTTCCGCGTTCTGCAAGAGACCTCCGTGCCTTTTTTGGGTTGCTTGGATACTATAATAGGTTCATACCGCGGTTTTCCCAAATTGCAACCCCTCTCACGGACCTGTTGCACAAAACAGTGAAGACCGAAGCTAGATTGAAGGACCCCATCCCCGAAGGAACCAGGGCATTTGAGACACTGAAGGCATCCTTGACCTCTGACACAGTGTTAGCTAGCCCCGATTACACCTTGCCCTTCGTCCTACAGACGGATGCCTCAGACCAGGGGTTGGGGGCGGTCCTCTCCCAGAGAAATCAACAGGGGGAAGAAAACCCCATTTTGTATATAAGTAGGTAACTGTACCCCCGGGAAAGAAACTACGCAGTCATCGAAAAAGAAGCCCTGGCTATAAAATGGGCCATTGACTCTTTGAGATATTACCTGGAGGGGCGTGAATTCACCCTTTATACGGACCATGCACCTTTAGAATGGATGGCACGCAACAAAGGGAACAATGAAAGGGTGTTACGTTGGTTCTTGTCCTTGCAGCCCTACAGATTCCAAACCAAACATCGAAAAGGAACAGACCAGGCAAATGTAGACTTTCTCTCCCGGTATCCTCGTGGAAACCCCCCTACTGGAAGGACAGCAAGGGAAAGGGGATGTGAGAGGGTGACGGGCAGGACACGCCGGTTACCGGGGCTGACACGTCCGATTAGCGGTGGTGGCTTACCCGTGGTAATAGCCTCGCGGAACCCGAAATCCAACACAGCGGCCTCCGTAAAGGTAACCCCTCCCCCATGTCCTGTGCCCATACAGGGTCGAGATGCACGCAAATCAGAGGCGGAAGGAGGAGGGATTAACCACGGAAGTGCATCCCCGCAGGAAGAGAAAAAGCCCGGATACACCGAAAGCCGATGCGAATGGGCCGGAGCGAGGAAGGAGTTGCGCGATAGCGAAGACGTGAGAGAGAAGGTCGTGGAATCGCGGGACGAAGAAGACAAATCCAGAGACGAAGACGAGACGTGGTGCGAAGATTGGTGGTCCCCACAGGAGGAGGCTGGAGAGTGGCTGCAACTCAGGAGAGGTGCGGCAGAGCCGGTGAGTGACCGCGGACAGGGGAAAGAGGGAGCGGGGAGGCGGGAGGTAGACAAGTAACAAGGGAGAGGGGGGGCCTGAGTGTGTAACACGGGGTTTTGTTTTGTGTGGTTCCCTTTCCTCACATGCCATCTGATCCCATTGGTTGTTAATACGGAAATCGTGGGAGATCCTAGCTCTTTACCCCCTATATTTTCACAGTGCACAGTACTATCCAGACCTGCCCCATCACAACCTTCCTCACCTCACTAGAACCACCTGTCCTGTCTTGCGACATTCCCCCAAAACACCGAACGGGTGTGGTGACGGATACAGCATCGCCCACGGGCGTATCATTGAGGGGGTGACTGACGGCTCCTTGTTTTCTTTCCTCCTATGAGCCTCCCTGGGAGATCCATCAGCCCCAAAGACGACCGAACAACCACGAAGCTCGTAGGAGATGAGGAACCACACGAGAGCAAGGAGACCCGGAAGAAGGCTAATAGTCCCCCAAAGACAATATTCAAGAAAACCACCAAAGTATTGAATAAAACTTACCAACTGGCCCACTACATACAGCCTCCGCGTCTGTTTATCCGGCCCGCACTCCCACAGGTCTTAGTAACTATAAACCACTACTTCCTCATGCAGGGAAGACTATACGTCTCTGGCCAACAGTATATACATTTGTGGGTGCGCAGCCCACCAACTCCTATATGATGCACGTTGGTCAGTATCATGATTCATGACTCAGACGTGTAACTACCAGCTCAGGCTCCTAATCATAATCACCATTACCAGTGTTAACTAGCTAAATTATTGGTACAAGCATGCCAGATATGTAATTGGCATGCGTAAAACATCGATACAAACTCATACAAATACCCAATATACGCTGCCAGTGGTATCGAAGTAACGTAAGCCAGGTGTATAACTGACACGTAGTACCAGCTCGTAATAACCATAAGCAGTATTACTGAGCTAAGTTATTGGTACACGCCTGCCAAACATGTAATTGGCATGCGTTCTGCCTCTCACTGTAAAACATCTAACAGACTCATGCGAAACCCAATATACGCTGCCGGTAGTATCAAGGTGACACATTAATATGCGCATACGAATTCCCAAACCTAATAAGCACTGCTAGTAAACGAGTGACATATAATCACATGCATGCCCTTGGGGCCCCACATAAGACGACCGACGTTATATCACAAAGTTCAGATTAGTACTTACTATTTGTCCCGCAAGTGTATCGGTAAAACTGGTCCGCAGAGTACGCAGAGACTGAAAATCAGCGTGGAGGATGGCCGCCATTTTGATCGGCTTAAATAGTATAGAAGTAGACGACGGCGCTCACATTGGGGGTATGCTCATGTAACTAAGACAGCGGCGGCCATCTTGTAGTGACAAAATTGTCCAAACCGAGTTTAAGGAACTTGATTCCACATACAATTGATACAGTTTCAAAACCCAACGCAAGGCATAAACACAACATCATCTTTCGTTCTCTATTACATTGTCATAGGTGAGTAAACCAAGAGTTACCAAGTCTTTTCTTGATAGATGACAGAATACTCGTCCATCTTACAATATCGGAACCCACAACCAATGAAAACATTTGCAATAATGTTCACAATTAAAGAAAATTCTAGCAACTAACCATGGCGTATAACCATAATAATCTCCATGTATCCAGTAATCTAATGAGTCAATAATTCGTAATCCTCCCATTTACCTCAGAATAGAGGACAGAATGCGATAATATAAGTGAAGTACGGTGGCCATCTTGAAATTCCCTAAGAATCATGTACAACATAATGGGAAGTTATAGTAAACCACTAGTCCTCATAAATGTGTTGGTGGTTATGTTCTGTTTTTAAACTCATTTGGACATACATATACAAGATATTAGGGTTATTGGGAAGTGTTAATTTGACTAGTCTTAAAACGTGAATATCACATGCATTACGAGTGTGTGAGCAAATGCATAGAGGGGGTAAGAGTAAAAAGAGAAAGAACCAAAGAAGAAACAAAAGGGCAGAGAAGATTATCTGATCTCTGCACTACTAATGTTGAACATATTCATCACAAAAAGTTGCTCGTACATTGGTACCAGTATTTCAATCCAACATTCCATTGGCCCAATCAAGACAGGCCTTCGTACAGTTATATACTTCCATCATTTATATCATGAATAAACACGTGTATGTTTACAGTCAATCGGCAATTTACATACTCCCACAAATTTTATACCTAAAACTTGTTCATCACTGAAGGAGGACAATTTCGTATTATAATGTATGAATACAGTATACATGTCAACAAATTATATTGTATATGTGTCACACCAAATGTTATTGCACCTTAAAGAGAAAATTTCCACATGTCATTTACATTGCTAATGAGCAGGAAGTCGATAAAGGCATTATTAAAAACAGAATGCAAAACACACAAGATGATGGACGGAATGCTGCACATTGGCAAACATTCACCCCCAGTCACAGATCTGGGTTTAATCCATCGTTATTTTGCTTCACCACGCCACCCCAGTTCAGACATAGCCATATGCAAATCAGTCTTGACCCTGTGCCTCATGGGAACAGTCCAGACCGAACTGCCAAGCCATGTCTTCCCTGGACCGGAATCAAGCATCCTAGGACCGGTTTCAGGCTATCAGCCTTCATCAGCCAGGATAGCTTGACTCCAGTGGCGTAGTGAGCACGGGACCCACGTCTGGGCATACCCTTCCCACTTAGGGCGAAATGCAAAACACACAAGATGATGGACGGAATGCTGCACATTGGCAAACATTCACCCCCAGTCACAGATCTGGCTTTAATCCATCGTTATTTTGTGTGTTTTGCATTATTAAAACAGCACATTGGCTCAATAAGTATTAATCCCCTAAAAAGTGGTGCAGTTCTCGATCAATGTTCAGTCCCTGATCTACTGCTTTCAGGCGTAAAATCCATATTGCTTCTTGACATCTCAACTGCAATTCCAGATTACCACCCCGTTCTCCATGGGGAACCACTTCTAATCCATGAAAATCAAAAGTCCTGTATTGTGTTTGCTTGTCACATGTGAGCGTGTGAAAGGCAGAAGGATACTTAGGGTCTCCCTGTTTTACTGCCCTAAGGTGTTCCATTACCCTAACCTTCAACATCCTTATTGTGCTGCCCACGTATATCTTACCACATCTACATATCAGAATATAAACAACATATCGTGTAGTACACGTGATATTGTTGGTGATATAAAACAGGCGACTGTTATTGTAACTAAATCTTGTTGTCTCTTTGGCTAATCTGCACATCAAACAGTGCCCGCATTTAAAAAAGACTCTGTTGTGTTGTGCCAACCAGCTATGCTGCAATCTGATAGTACCTGGGTAACTCGGACTGATCAGTCCCTTAAGTGTTTGTCCTCTTCAAAATGTAGTATTTGCTTTCTCATTTATGTATTGTGCAAGGATGCTGTCTTCCTTCAGTAAATGCCAATGTCTATTCAGTATCCTTCTTATGTCGCTAGTATTGCTGCCATAGAGAAGTATTGGTTTATTCATTTCCCTTTTGGTATTTGCCTCTGGTTTCTTGTGTACTAGTGTATTTGTTCTCTCTAGTTTCAAGGCCCTAATACTTGCTTTCTTAATTACCTCTTTATCATAACCTCTAATGGAGAATCTCTGTCTAATGTCAGCCAGGGTTTTGGTGAATTCCTCATCTGTACTACAATTCCTCCTGGCCGTAACCATTTCCCCTAAGGGTATTGCTTGTAGTTGGTGTCTGGGGTGAGCACTACTGGCATGTAATAATGCATTACAAGATGTTTCTTTTCTGAACATCCTGCTCATAATTCTAGATTCATGAATATACAATTGAATGTCCAAAAATTGAATTTTGTAAGGGTCAGAGTTCAATGTGAAAGACATGTTGTAAGGGTTATCATTCAAATATCGTTCAAAGTTCTGAAACTGCATCATAGAGCCGGTCCACAGCATAAGTATGTCATCTATGAACCTGCCCCAGTAGTGTATGTACTGTGACCACCGGGAATTCAACCGGCCCCAGACCCTCTCCTCCTCAAACCAACCCATAAACAGGTTGGCGTAAGAAGGAGCGAATCTGGAGCCCATCGCAGTTCCGCTGATCTGATGGTACCAATTTGCCTCAAAAAGAAAAGTAATGTTGTCCAATATTAGTCTTATCATTCGAAGCAACATTTCAGTATGTGACAACGACTGTGCTGGTCTTTTGTTTAGAAAATGTGTCATTGCTATCATTCCAAACTCAGTCTGTATATTCGTACAACGAGACCACATCCAGTGTAACCATAATCATCCCCTCTTCCCACACAACATCACTCATAAGGTTGAGAACATGTTTGGTGTCTTTGATATGAGATGGCAAGTTCACCACTAAGGGTTGTAAGAAAACATCAATAAATTGGGAAAGTAAGTCGTTCAGTCGGGCCACCAATGCCCGAAACAATCGGTCTGCCTGGTGGAAAAGTGGCTTTTTTGTGTATTTTTGGTAGGGTGTATAGGCAGGGGTACCTTGGGTTCTCTATTTTCAGAAACAAGTACTCTTCAAAGGAGATAAGTTCGTGATCATACCAAATCTTAATATTTTGATTCATCTCATTTGTAATACGTGGTATGGGATTAGTGACCAGGGGGCAATAGCAGTCCCTATTCTCAAGTTGTGAGTAAATTTCCCTATTGTAGTCAATCTTATTCATGACTACCACACAACCCCCTTTATCCGCTTCCCTGATAATCAAGGAGTCATCAACATGTAACTCTTTGAGTGCCATTCTCTCCCCAGAAGTCAAGTTGTCAGTAGCTACCCATCTATTCTTCATTCTCCTGTTATCCAAATCCCTACAGACTTTTGTAAAAAAAAATAGATCACAACAAATGTCCGCAGGCAAGTTAGGGGTCCATTTTGATCTAGGTTTCAATCCACTATCAGTAGTATGTTCTGTATCTATACTCGAATGTGCTAGCAGTTCCCTAACACTAGTCTCTTCATCTTTATCAGCTGTTAATGACAGTAACATGGTGGTGTTGATGGCATCCTGTATATAATAATCCCCTCTTGCTGCAGTTGTTCCAACTGCAACTTCTGTCCTCTCCTGTAAATGAAAGTGTTTCTTAAGCTTGAGCTTGCGAACAAACTTATATATATCAAACTTCATAAGATCAACATCCAAATTCGCTAATGGACAGAAGCTCAAACCTTTCTTAAGCACTTTATTCATGTCATCATCAAGTATTTTATCACTCAAGTTAACAATTCTCACATCCAATCTAATATCAACTCCTGCATGAGCACCTATTACTGTTTCTTCCTGGTTCATGACCTGGTCCTCATTCCTGCCCTGTCTCCTGAATGCTCTCTTGGATCTTTTCCCTCTTCTGGTCTTTCTCCTCGGCCTGTGCGTGAGTTGGATCTCATGTTGCCTATCCTTATCCGTCGTATTTCCTCTAAAAAACTATTTCTCCCCTGTTCTGATGAGCCTTCACTCGGATCTTGGTTGCTTTCTTTATCACTTGAGGGCACACTAGAAGAGGCACTGCTAAGTGTATCAGACAGGGGTTCTGTGTTAACTGATTTCTTGTTATTCACTAAATGGTCAAACTTCCTGGCGAAAGTAAATACCCTGCCAACTAAGTAATCCTTCTCATCTCTTTTGAGTTTACGAGTCTTACGTATTTTGATCTCATCCTGATGACGTGTAAGAATCTGTTGAAGAATTTCATAATTCTTCTTAGTAGGATCTGGTAGGTTCAAGTCTTTAATTTCCTTCTCAACTTCCCTAATCTCTTTCTGTAATTTATCCACCTTCCTTTCGGCGTTAATAATTAATATTTCCATTAAATTCATGGAATTATTCGTCAACTCCTTCTCCCACCTCATCAAAAGATCTTCTTCTAAGTCATCGTAGGTGGGGAAGATTTGGAACCGTAGCCGTCTCGGAATCCTCTTGAGTTTTATGTACTGTTTGAGAGTAGCTGCATCCCACCACTTAGATTGCTCACTCATCTTTAATCTTTCTAGTTTCTTAAATTTCTCCTGAGTCCCTCATTTCTAATAGGTCTATTCGTGACCAGAATTCCAGTACTCAAATTTTGGAATACCTCCTCCGCAATCTTCTCTCTATCTTGTACATCAGACATATTCCCCTATACCTATTGTGTCCAGTAGATATGTTAACGGTGGTGCCGCCTACCCATACAATTTGAGACAAACAAGAAAAATGGCTAGGTATACAAGGCGCACTCTACCCCTTTGTTTTAAAAGTACAGAAAGTGAGATGTAAAATTATGCAAATAGTCCATCTGGTGCTTCAGGAGGAGAGGAAGCCAACCATTCCCTCTCAATAGGGACAAAGTCCAGAAGTTATGAAGCAATTTCTCCAAGCACACAGAAATGAAAGTTGAGGTTGCGGTTTCAGAAGTCTTTTATTCCAATATCTTTCTTGATGCCCATATGCCAACACGTGTTTCGTCTAGAGCTGTTTCAGTCACAGCAGACTTCATCAGGGCAATGCATCTAAAACACAAACGTATCACTTAATCAGGAGGAGTTATGTTCAATCTGATTGTAATAACCGTCACCTGGGTCATATGACCTTGAAACTTCACCAAAGAGTGATATTGGTGGTGGTAAGGAAATCTGTGTTTCTCAGTTGATGATGTTAAATTAGTCATGGAACAGTTTCAATTTTACTTGTGTCCAGGTCTCAACATCCCAACACCGTGCACCGTGAACCGTGAACGGTGGGAGAGTAACAGACTCAGACTCATACTCACTAGGTCAAGTAGCATGAATTATCATTAACTCCAAGTAACAATTGAATATATAATAATAAGAAATCTGCAAATAAATAGTATCTATTAGTGGATGTACTATCCAAGAGCTATCTAGTGTACACAATGACGCAACGTGGTCAGATGGCCCACTCTTTACCTTATATCCAGTGTCAGTTGTCTTAAGTCCAGAGTTTAGGAAATCTAAAAGTCAAAATAAAGGTCTCATCAGAGAACATAAGACTTCTAGCAACCAAATTTGGTCAACAAGTCGTTCCCTGTGTAGGGACAAGCCCCGTCAACAGGGCATAAAACAACGTATTAAACAACACATGTCAAACCTGTGTACTGTAGTTCTGTTTATCAGTGCTTATCGGAGTCCGTGGATTGATATATCTCATATGGTCTTAGTAACTATAAATCACTACTTCCTCATGCAAGAAAGACCTTACGTCTCTGGCCAACAGTATATACATTTGTGGGAGCGCAGCCCACCAGCTCCTATATGATGCGCGTTGGTCAGTATCATGATTCGTGACTCAGACGTGTAACTACCAGCTCAGGCTCCTAATCATAATCACCATTACCAGTGTTAACGAGCTAAATTATTGGTACAAGCATGTCCGATATGTAATTGGCATGCGTAAAACATCTATACAAACTCATACAAAAACCCACTATACGCTGCCAGTAGTATCGAAGTAACGTAAGCCAGGTGTATAACTGACACATAGGACCAGCTCGTAATAACCATAAGCAGTATTATCGAGCTAAGTTATTGGTACATGCATGCCAAACATGTAATTGGCATGCGTTCTGACTCTCACTGTAAAACATCTAACAGACTCATGCGAAACCCATTATACGCTGCCAGTAGAATCGAGGTGACACATTAATATGCATATATGAATTCCCAAACCTAATAAGCACTGCTAGTAAACGAGTGACATATAATCACACGTAAACCAAACAGATACAAGGTGATGGACCAAAAGGTTTGCACTTCACTCTCTTACAGCTGCCTTTTCAGGCTTGTTGTGCACATACTCCGGCACCTGTCACCTTTTGGTGCCTCTGGTTACAGATTCTCACAAAGGTTAAGCAAATGGAGGTGTATCAAACATAATGAAAAAAGTCCAAATTAGTTCTTTTCGGTTCGTCTTTTATTTCAGAATCAATACAGGTGCACAAAAACAGCCAACGCGTTTCGTTCCTTGAAACTCAACAGTTCTTGGAACTTCATCAGGGCTGTAAGTAACATAGAAAAAACATCTATAAGACAATACAAAATGACGGGCAAAACTCTATTACAAACATTGTTAAAAAAGGACTTTGTACAGAGACACATCTAATTCAATGACGAAAGAACAACACTATACAATACAAAACTAAAAAATAATAGCATGAAAAAGAGAAAACTGATATAAATACAACAAAACAACCTATGACATATATACACATACATTAATACTGTATTCAACAATTTTTTTTTTTTTTTAAACATTAAAAGTGTCTTTTTTTGTTTAAAAAAAGTTAAGATAGTCTATAGTAGTAAAAAGAACACCAAATAGAATAAAGTGCATTGGAAGAAAGACAATCACAGAGATGCATAGAAAAGCCAACACACCAACCACAGTAGGTGGGGGAAAAGAGTATTCACAACCAATTGAAAAAAGGCCTCTATGTCCACCATATATAAGGAGTCACCCATCAACGGTAAGTCCTCACTGTTGGGATCTGGCTGGAATGTGGGGGTTGAGCTCGTGTGAGCTCGTGCTGCACTATGTGCAGCGGGGTTTATTGAACCTATTGAAGGTTCTGAATGGTTGGCCCCCATTGTTTTAGCACGCAAATCCGACAAATCTCTGAGGATGTGTGTGGACTTGAGAGACCTCAACGCCAACAACTGGGTTGATCGTCAACCCCTGCCGAACATCAACGAGATGCTGACTACGTTGGGAGGTGCTAAGTTCTTTACCTCCCTAGACATTTCCTCAGCCTGCCATCAGATTGAGCTGTGCAGGGAATCTAGACACCTCACATCTTTCGTCACACCAGAGGGGGCTTATCGTTACATACGTATGCCCTTCGGGCTTGCCTCGGCTTCAGCAGTGTTCCAACGATTGATGAACAACTTGTTCAAGGACATTGCTGGAGTCGTGTTTTTTCAGGATGACATTCTGATATATGGGAAAACTGAGGCAGAACACGACGAGAGGGTTAAGCATGTATTAAGCATAGTTAGATCTAGCGGCTTAACGTTAAGAGTTGACAAATGTAAATTCCTCCAAGAAGGTGTTGATTACCTTGGTCATCACATTTCGCATAAGGGGGTTGAACCCAAGTTGAAGATCATCGAAGCCATTCAGAGTGCACCCACACCTGTGAACAAAGATCAGCTTCGCTCTTATTTGGGGTTGGTGGAGTACTACTCCAAATTCGTTAGCAACTTTTCCAGCAAAACTGCTTCTATGCGTAATTTGTTAAAAAAGAATGTTAAATATGTGTGGGATGATGACTGTAATAACAACTTTGAGTCAATCAAACAGGAAATTGTACACGCTGGTCCCCTTAAACTCTTCGACATTAATGATCAATGTATCATATCTACTGATGCAAGCAATGTTGGTATAGGAGCAGTCCTTATGCAAAAAAGAGGTGATGGTCGGGAAGAGACAATAGCTTTTGCTTCGAGAACGTTAAGGGGTGCTGAAAGCACCTACTCGACCATCGAAAAGGAAGCTTTAGCCATGTGGTGGGGTGTCCAACACTTCAAGACGTTTTTGTGGGGTAACAAATTTACCTTTTTCTGGCTCCGAATCCTGGGTTCCTGAGATTACGGTTCCAAACACCGGTTTGTTTTTCGCTTTTCATTTCCCTGTCCTGATCCGCTTTCCTTACCCCTTTTTTACTTTTTCCCCCTTACCCTCTTCACCTCTTATGATACTCTGTCCTCTGTTACTCCATGCTCTTGTAATTAATAATTACTCTTGTATTTTATGTAACTTTGTGTAACAAATGTAATAATTTTGTTTGTAACTTGCAACTCGCTGTTCTCTATGTAAAGCGCACCGATCCCAACACCACCCTCAGAGGAACCCTCGTCTACAGACCCCCCGGACCCCGACCACAGTTCAGCGACTCCATCGCAGACTTCGTCAGCACACACGCCCTCGCCTCCACGGACTACATCCTCCTCGGGGACCTGAACTTCCACCTCGAGAACAACAACGACACCAACTCCACCACCCTGATGGACAACCTAGCCAACCTCGGACTCAGACAACTCGTCACAACACCCACCCTCTCCGCCGGTCACACGCTTGACCCCCATCTTCTCCGCAAACCCCCACGTCTCCTTCAACCACACCACCGAACTCCACTGGACAGACCATCGCTGCATCCACTTCACCTTCAAGAAACCCACCACGCACCACCGCACCCAACAGATGCCCCGCCGCTGCTGGAGCAAAGTCACCGAAGACCAACTAACCACCACCCTCGCCCAGAGCCCACCCGCCGACCCCACCGACCCCGACACCGCCGCCCGCAACCTCAGACAGTGGATCAACGACTGCGCCAACACCCTCGCCCATATCAAGAAACCCTCCAACAGTCACACCAACAAGAAAGCCAGCTGGTTCACTGAAGACCTCCGGGCCTCCAAGCAAACCTGCCGAAAGCTGGAGAAGATCTGGCTCCGTGAACGAACACCGGACAGCCACGCAGCCCACAAGAACGCCACCCGCAGACACCATCACCTCATCAGATCCGCCAAAAGGGCCTCCTTCAAAGACCGCCTAGACAACAACGCGCACAACAGCAAAGAGCTCTTCAACATCGTGAAGGAACTCTCCAACCCCAGCTCCAACACCAACGACGTCCCACCCTCGCAAGACCTGTGCGACTCGCTGGCCACCTTCTTCCACCGTAAGATCGCAGACATCCACGACAGCTTCAACGCCACGACCGCCCGACAACCACTGAGACCTCTGCCCCCACGACCACCATCCGCACCAACCGCCTGCTCTCCTGGACCAACATCAACGACAACGACACCATCAAGATCATGAACACCATCCACTCCGGATCTCCGTCAGACCCATGCCCACACCACATCTTCAACAAAGCCAGCACAGCCATCGCACCCCATCTCCGGAAAGTCATCAGCACCTCCTTCGAGACAGCAACCTTCCCGGAGAGCTGGAAGCACGCTGAGATCAACGCCTTACTCAAGAAACCCAAGGCGGACCCCAAGGACCTCAAGAACTTCCGGCCCATCTCCCTGCTCCCGTTCCCGGCAAAGGTCATCAAGAAGACCGTCAACAAACAACTGACCCGCTACCTCGAGGAGAACAACATCCTGGACCCTTCCCAGTCCGGGTTCCGCAGCAACCACAGCACCGAGACTGCCCTCATCGCCGCCACCGATGACATCAAGTCCCTGCTGGACAACGGAGAAACGGCGGCCCTCATCCTCCTGGACCTGTCAGCCGCCTTCGACACGGTCTGCCACCACACACTACGAACACGCCTCCACAACGCCGGGATCCAAGAGAAGGCCCTGGACTGGACCACCTCCTTCCTCTCCGGCAGAACACAGAGCGTCTGCCTTCCCCCTTCCGCTCCGAAGCCACCGAGATCATCTGCGGCGTACCCCAGGGCTCTTCCCTCAGCCCAACTCTGTTTAACATCTACATGGCACCGCTCGCCCACGTCGCCTGTCGGCACGACCTCAACATCATCTCCTATGCCGATGACACCCAGCTGATCCTCTCCCTCACCAAGGACCCCCACACCGCCAAAACCAACCTCCACGAAGGAATGAAGGCCGTTGCTGAATGGATGAGGAACAGCCGACTGAAGCTGAACTCGGACAAGACGGAGGTCCTCATCCTCGGATCCACCCCTTCGGCCTGGGACGACTCCTGGTGGCCGACCGCACTGGGAACCGCCCCAACACCCACCGACCACGCATCCTCGACTCCACCCTCTCCATGACTAAACAGGTCAACGCCGTCTCCTCCGCCTGCTTCAACACCCTCCGCATGCTCCGCAGGATCTACAAGTGGATCCCCACTGAAACGAGAAGAACGGTCACCCAGGCCCTCGTCAGCAGCAGGTTGGACTACGGAAACGCCCTCTACGCAGGAGCCTCGGCCAAACTCCTGAGACGGCTCCAACGCATCCAGAACGCCTCTGCATGCCTGATCCTCAACATCCCTCGCCACAGCCACATCACACCCCACCTGAGAGACCTGCACTGGCTCCCGGTCAACAAGAGGATAACCTTCAAACTCCTCACTCACGCACACAAGGCACTCCACAACACCGGACCAACGTACCTCAACAGACGACTCAGCTTCTACACCCCCACCCGCCAGCTCCGCCGATCTCGCCCTCGCCACTGTCCCCCGCTTCCGAAGAGCGACCTCCGGTGGCAGACCATTCTCCCACCTCGCCGCCAAGACCTGGAACACCCTCCCCATCCACCTACGGCAGACCCAAGACCTGCTGACCTTCAGAAAACTCCTCAAGACCTGGCTTTTCAAGCAGTAGCAGCATTCCCCACCCCAGCGCCTTGAGACCCTCACGGGTGAGTAGTGCGCTTTACAAATGACATGATTGATTGATTGATTGATACCTCCGGGTCTAGCCAGCGCTATATAAAACTCATCAAATAAAAAATAAATAAACTTTGAGGACGGATCACAAGCCCTTAATTGATCTTTTTACCACTAAAGGTGGTGGCAGGGCAACACCACGCATCTCTAAATGGCAATACAGATTGCATGAGTTTCGCAATCGCCTTGAGTATGTGGCTGGCGCCAAGAATCATGTTGCAGATTGCTTGTCCAGATTACCCCTTTCATGTGATGAGGATGTGTTGGCACATGACGATTTGGAAATGGTTTGTGCGGTTTGTCCTTTGGAGAACACTATTGGTGGTGCTCTTTCTGAACAAGAGTGGCTGGATGGTACATCTGATGATGCTGTGGTCATGAAGGTCATCGACCTTTTATCCGGAGTGTGGCCCAGCGACAAAGATTGCCCCTCTGAGTTAGTTCCCTACAAAAGAGTTAGTGAAGAGTTATCCGTGGTTGATGGGGTTTTGAGGAGAGGTGGTTTGTTAGTGGTTCCCATGTCTATGCGCAAAAGAATTTTGGATTTGGCCCACGAAGGTCATCCTGGAATTCGGGCCATGAAACGCAGGGTCAGACAAGATTTTTGGTGGCCTGCGTTAGATAAAGATGTTGAGCACTATGTTCGTGACTGTTGTGTTTGTGTTACAAGTGACAAATCTCAAGTGACTCACCTTTCCCCTGTTGAACCGGTAGTGGTTAGGAACGCCCCATGGTCCAAATTAGCCTTTGATATTGCGGGTCCTTTTGGGCTCATTGGAAGCTCTCCCAAATATGCCTTGGTCCTTATTGACTACATGTCAAAATGGCCTGAGGTCCGATTTGTGGACAATGTGAACTCTCTGTCCATTATCAATTTTTTTCAAGATGTTTTTCTCAGGGAGGGTTTTCCTGAGGAATTAGTGTCGGATAACGGAACCCAGTTGGTTTCCAGTGAAATGCAGGACTTTTTGAAAGTCATTGGAGTGAAGCACATTCTCATGTCTCTTTATCACCCCCGCAGCAACGGTTTAGTTGAGCGCTCCAACCGTGTCATTAAAGAACACTTGCAGCTGGCTTTGGTTAATGGTTTGCATTGGCGGCGTGCTGTCAGCGACATGCTGTGGGCTGTGAGGACTACCCCACATGTTAGCACTGGTATAGCTCCCTTTACCTTATTAAGGGGGAGAGTTGCGGGCTCTAAATTGAACAAGGAGTGGATGTCCAGGAGAGTGGTGGACATGAGGAAGTTGGCTGATGTGGTTGATATCAGGGCAGCCACCCAGCCCAAGTATGATACTAGGCCTGGGGTTCGTAGTACCTTGTTTGTGAAAGTGGGTGATTGGGTGAGAATCAAGAGGTCTGTTTTTTTTCGCAAAGGCGAGTCTCATTTTTCTGCTCCCAAGAGTGTCTGCGGTGAGAGATCACGTTGTGGTGTTGGAGAATGGGAAGGTGTGGATCAAGAGTGCCGTTTCCGTGGTACCCGAGTCTATGCTGGGTTATGTCAACAGGAAATTTGGTGTTCACTCCTCCCCTGTGGTTGTGCCCACTGGGGTTCATGGAAGGGAACGTGTTCTTGCTAGTCGTGTTCCCGCAAGATGTGCATCCACGAGATTGAAATTTGTTCCCTCCAAATTTCAAGACTACAAAATGTTGTAATGCCTTTCCTTGCAATTTTCTCTGCCTTATAATGCTGTAGTGTCTTACCTTGCAACTTTCTCTGCCTTATTTTGCCTTTTATATTTTGTGCTTGCATTTTTTTTTGTTTGTTGTTTCTATTCTTTTGTTTTATTGTTATGAAGGAATGGGGGGGTGTTGGGATCTGGCTGGAATGTGGGGGTTGAGCTCGTGTGAGCTCGTGTTGGTTGTGGGGGTTCCACTCTGGAATGAGAGTCCGTGGCAAGGCAGTTGCTGCCGGGACCTGAAGGACGCTAGACTGAATAAACCTGGTTCCTATCGCTTTCCGTGGTGTCTTCATTTCACTCACCTCTGATAAAATTGAGAGAAAAGAATCTATTTACCTCACTTGGTGATGAAAAAAGGGTTTTTTCCAAAATTCGTCTCCAGACACTGTTTACTAACAGTCCTGAATATAAAAGAATAATACGAATGAGATAAATAATAGTAAGATAATAAATCACAATAGTATGCGGTAGCGAGTTCAAAATCCCAATAACTCCCACCTAACTGGTCATGTTATTGATCGTAAAAGTAGAGTTTAAAGGATGATGATAGTAATAGTTCACGACTAAAATTCACCCGGACTTCAACAATATCAATGTTCCAAACCTTAAACGGGGGGAAGGGAGAACAAAAAGGTTTTTTTGAACAACACACAATCTTACTAATTATACTACGCTCTATTGAAATATAAGACCCCATGGCAGAACACTATAAAAACATTCATGCTACAGATCATTCATTCTGGTTTCATGGAATTGAACATGTAGCGGCCAACAGAAGGGGTGGAGACAGAGAGCTCACCTTAAGACAAAAGGAGGCTAAGTGGATTTGCAAGTTACAAGCTATAAGACATGGACATAACACTGACAGCAAATTCCACTACTTCTTAAATTGACTGGAAAGTTATAAAATTGAGATCTATGTTTACTGCTAGGATGTGTGTAAATACTAACTTCCGACATAGTAACTGCTGTTTAAGTTACTATATGTATGGGGTTTTCTTATTAATATAGTATAGAAAATAATGGTTCTAATGACCTATGAAAATTCCCTTTTCTTCTGAATATTTGTTGGTAATCTTTTTTCAGTGTATAGACTAACATGTTTCTCTACTTATAAATGTGTGTCATTACTTATCTTGTTCTCCTTCTTTCCCCCCTTTCCCCTTTTACATTTTTTTTTTTACATTCCATTTATATCTTTGGCCCGCACGTTCCTTAAGTATTGACCGACTTCCTTGGCTTTTCGAAGTGGAATTTCCAGTGGGGGAACGAAGCGCTTAGGTATTTCTATTGAAATTGTTAATTTTTGTGTCATCTATGACCACCTTACCATGCCATTACAAATCCATTCTAAGATGGCGGCCGTATTTACGAAATCTCGATCGATTTCTCGTGTTATCTACAACCGCCTTACCACACTACCACAAGTCCATTTCATGATGGCGGCCACATTCACGTAATCCTGACTATTTACGTGATCACGAATCCTTTACGGGCCCAAACAGACCCTTTGCACACTATTTATAGACACACATTTGTTGACCTTTATATTTCTTAAGAATCGTATGTCGTGTATTTTAATTAACACACATTTTGATTGTTTACCGCCAGGAATTTAAGTCGATTACGAGATGGCAGTTTAGTTTGATTAAATTGTGAACCATCATATTACGAGTTTTGCTGTCCGCAGGGTGAAACAAGGATAATTTCATGAATTCTGTGCTGTTTGTTTTTAAAAAAACATCTATTAGGTTAATGTCATTCCAAGATGGCAGCTAAACATCGAGTAAGTTGAATGTTACCATATGAGATAATTTCTTAGGTGTCTAAAAACACTCTAAGATGGAGGTATGATTTCGATTAAGGGACCAAGGTACAAGTACTCGGTTTTAAATTATTGCCCTTATAATACTGACTACTCATGTTTAAAATTACACTTAGGTCATTATGCCATATGCGGCAATTTCGCCGGTTTCTACTTAGACCAGTTGCAATGGCTATTCTTTGATGTATGTACAAGATCGTTTAAATATGGCGACTATACATCGCTGTCTCCAACATTGAGACATTAAGAACGTCGGCCTTGTTATGATGTAGGTAGCAAGGGACGATGCTTTCACAGATCAGGTGCTTCTCATTGTGGTCATTTAAGTTTGAGTATAAAATGGCGCTAAAATACTTGCGCTTTTGTGGCTGTTTTGGCGTCGGCAAAAGAAGACGAGACTGCTTATTATGGTAAGAAAGCTTGGTGTTTCTCGTTTATACGGAATAGCGATATATAGCGGTTTAATAATTTTTGTTCTTCTTCTTTCAAATCCGAATGGTAACTATGTTTGTTATTTTTTATTTTTTACGAAGGGGGTTTACGGTAGCCTCTCGTGTTAATATTGGTTCTCGCTTAATGCGCGGCACAGCACGGTAGCCTTAGAGTTTAAATTAAACAAATCTCCTGTATTAATCTGTGTTAATATCGGCTCTCACTAAATGCGCGGCATAGTACAAAAACCTATCATTGGGTTTAAGTCCGCCCAGTGTTTCTCCTTATCAACATTTGGTAATGGGAATTTGAATCCCCTAAATAATAGTCCATTGTTTAACCGGCCACTCTGGGTGAACTACCTGGGCCCTTAACTTAGATTTCCTGATTGCTGTGAGTATTACTATACTAGCTTTTTGGTTATCACCTTTAATACATTTAGGAGTACTGAGGAATATGGACTCGAGTGGTTGGTTGCCGTGTTATGCTACCATTGTGTGTTCCACTCTTTAGAATGTTTATAAGACTTGATTTTTTACCGTTCTTTGTTTACGTTGTCATGAAATTAGTGGACACTCTTTATGTAGGACTACTCTTGAAAATAATTGAGTATTTTTGCATTTAAATACTCATTATACAATTTATTTACATAGGTGGTCGCACCCGTTGATATCGAATATTAATCTTTACCAACGGAAGAAGTTCCAAACATGGAGTAACTGTACCTTAATCTGGCACTGTAATATTAAAGGTGAGATGTGGTCTTATTAGCCTCATAATATTTCAACAGAGCGTAGTATAATTAGTAAGATCGTGTGTTGTTCAAAAAAACCTTTTTGTTCTCCCTTCCCCCGTTTAAGATTTGGAACATTGATATTGTTGAAGTCCGGGTGAATTTTAGTTGTGAACTATTACTATCATCATCCTTTAAACTCTACTTTTGCGATCAATAATATGACCAGTTAGGTGAGTTATTGGGATTTTAACTCGCTACCGCATACTATTGTGATTTATTATCTTACTATTATTTATCTCATTAGTATTATTCTTTTATATTCAGGACTGTTAGTAAACAGTGTCTGGAGACGAATTTTGGAAAAAAACTTTTTCATCACCAAGTGAAGTAAATAGATTCTTTTCTCTCAATTTTATCAGAGGTGAGGACTTACCGTTGATGGGTGACTCCTTATATATGGTGGACATAGAGGCCTTTTTTCAATTGGTTGTGAATACTCTTTCCCCCCACCTACTGTGGTTGGTGTGTTAGCTTTTCTATGCATCTCTGTGATTGTCTTTCTTCCAATGCACTTTATTCTATTTGGTGTTCTTTTTACTACTATAGACTATCTTAACTTTTTTAAAACAAAAAAAGACACTTTTAATGTTTAAAAAAAAAAAAAAAAACTTTGTTGAATAAAGTATTAATGTATGTGTATATATGTAATAGGTTGTTTTGTTGTATTTATATCAGTTTTCTCTTTTTCATGCTATTATTTTTTAGTTTTGTATTGTATAGTGTTGTTCTTTCGTCATTGAATTAGATGTGTCTCTGTACAAAGTCCTTTTTTAACAATGTTTGTGATAGAGTTTTGTCCGTCATTTTGTATTGTCTTATAGATGTTTTTTCTATGTTACTTACAGCCCTGATGAAGTTCCAAGAACCGTTGAGTTTCAAGGAACGAAACGCGTTGGCTGTTTTTGTGCACCTGTATTGATTCAGAAATAAAAGACGAACAGAAAAGAACTAATTTGGACTTTTTTCATTATGTTTGATGCACCTCCATTTGCTTAACATATAATCACACGCATGCCCTTGGGGCCCCACATAAGACGACCGACGTTATATCACAAAGTTCAGATTAGTACTTACTATCTGTCCCACAAGTGTATTGGTAAGAATGGTCCGCAGAGTACGCGGAGACCGAAAATCAGCGTGGAGGATGGCCGCCATTTTAGTCGGCTTAAATAGTATAGAAGTAGACGACGTCGCTCACATTGGGGATACGCTCATGTAACTAAGACAGCGGCGGCCATCTTGTAGTGTCAAAATTGTCCAAACCGAGTTTAAGGAACTTTATTCCACATACAATTGATACAGTTTCAAAACCCACCGCAAGGCATAAACACAACATCATCTTTCGTTCTATATTACACTGTCATAGGTGAGTAAACCATGAGTTACCAAGTCTTTTCTTGATAGATGACAGAATACGCGGCCATCTTACAATATCGGAAGCCACAACCAATGAAAAAATTTGCAATTATGTTCACAATTAAAGAAAATTCTAGCAACTAACCATGGTGTATAACCATAATAATCTCCATGAATCCAGTAATCTAATGAGTCAGTAATTCGTAATCCTCCCATTTACCTCAGAATAGAGGACAGAATGCGATAATATAAGCTGAAGTACGGCGGCCATCTTGAAATTCCTTAAGAATCATGTACAACATAATGGGAAGTTATAGTAAACCACTAGCCCTCATAAATGTGTTGGTGGTTATTTCCTGTTGTTAAACTCATTTGGACATACATATACAAGAAATTAGGGTTATTGGGAAGTGTTAATTTGACTAGTCTTAAAAAGTGAATATCACATGCATTACGAGTGTGTGAGCAAGTGCATAGAGGGGGTAAGAGTAAAAAGAGAAATAAATAAAGAAGAAACAAAAGGGCAGAGAAGATTATCTGATCTCTGCACTACTAATGTTGAACATATTCATCACACAAAGTTGCTCGTACATTGGTACCAGCATTTCAATCCAACATTCCATTGGCCTAATCAAGACAGGCCTTCGTACAGTTATATACTTCCATCAATTATATCATGAATAAACACGTGTATATTTACAGTCAATCGGCAATTTACATACTCCCACAAATTTTATACCTAAAACTTGTTCATCACTGAAGGAGGCCAATTTCGTATTATAATGTATGAATACAGTATACATGTCAACAAATTATATTGTATATGCGTCACACCAAATGTTATTGCACCTTAAAGAGAAAATTTCCACATGTCATTTACATTGCTAATGAGCAGGAAGTCGATAAAGGTCATTATTAAAAACAGCAATTGGCTCAATAAGTATTAATCCCCTAAAAAGTGGTGCAGTTCTCGATCAATGTTCAGTCCCTGATCTACTGCTTTCAGGCGTAATATTCATATTGCTTCTTGACGTCTCAACTGCAATTCCAGATTACCACCCCGTTCCCCACGGGGAAACACTTCTAATCCATGAAAATCAAAAGTCCTGTATTGTGTTTGCTTGTCACATGTGAGCGTGTGAAAGGCGAAAGGATACTTAGGGTCTCCCTGTTTTACTGTCCTAAGGTGTTCCATTACCCTATCCTTCAACATCCTTATTGTGCTGCCCACGTATATCTTACCACATCTACATATCAGAATATAAAAAACATATTGTGTAGTACACGTGATATTGTTGGTGATATAAAACAGGCGACTGTTATTGTAACTAAATCTTGTTGCCTCTTTGGCTAATCTGCACATCAAAGAGTGCCCGCATTTAAAAAAGCCTCTGTTGTGTTGTGCCAACCAGCTATGCTGCAATCTGATAGTACCTGGGTAACTCGGACTGATCAGTCCCTTAAGTGTTTGTCCTCTTCGAAATGTAGTATTTGCTTTCTCATTTATGTATTGTGCAAGGATGCTGTCTTCCTTCAGTAAATGCCAATGTCTATTCAGTATCCTGCTTATGTCGCCAGTATTGCTGCCATAGGGAAGTATTGGTTTAATCATTTCCCTTTTGGTATTTGCCTCCTGCTTCTTGTGCACTAGTGTATTTGATCCCTCTAGTTTCAAGGCCCTACTACTTGCTTTCTTAATTACCTCTTTATCATAACCTCTAATGGAGAATCTCTGTCTAATGTCAGCCAGGGTTTTGGTGAATTCCTCATCTGTACTACAAGTCCTCCTGGCCCTAACCATTTCCCCTAAGGGTATTGCTTGTAGTTGGTGTCTGGGGTGAGCACTACTGGCATGTAATAATGCATTACAAGACGTTTCTTTTCTGAACATCCTGCTCATAATTCTAGATTCATGAATATACAATTCAATGTCCAAAAATTGAATTTTGTAAGGGTACGAGTTCAATGTGAAAGACATGTTGTAAGGGTTATCATTCAAATATCGTTCAAAGTTCTGAAACTGGTACATAGAGCCGGTCCACAGCATAAGTATGTTGTCTATGAAACTGCCCCAGTAGTGTATGTACTGTGACCACCGGGAATTCAACCGGCCCCAGACCCTCTCCTCCTCAAACCAACCCATGAACAGGTTGCCGTAAGAAGGAGCGAATCTGGAGCCCATCTCAGTTCCGCTGATCTGATGGTATCAGTTCCCCTCAAAAAGAAAAGTATTGTTGTTCAATATTAGTCTTATCCTTTGAAGCAACATTTCAGTATGTGACAACAACTGTGCTGGTCTTTTGTTTAGAAAATGTGTCATTGCTATCATTCCAAACTCAGTCTGTATATTTGTATACAACAAGACCACATCCAGTGTAACCATAATCATCCCCTCTTCCCACACAACATCACTCATCAGGTTGAGAACATGTTTGGTGTCTTTGATATGAGATGGCAAGTTCACCACTAAGGGTTGTAAGAAAACATCAATAAATTGGGAAAGTTGTTCAGTCGGGCCACCAATGCCCGAAACAATCGGTCTGCCTGTGGAAAAGTGGCTTTTTTGTGTATTTTTGGTAGGGTGTATAGGCAGGGGTACCTTGGGTTCTCTATTTTCAGAAACAAGTACTCCTCAAAGGAGATAAGTCCCTGATCATACTAAATCCTAATATTTTGATTTATCTCATTTGTAATACATGGTATGGGATTAGTGTCCAGGGGGCAATAGCAGTCCCTATACTCAAGTTGTGAGTAGATTTTCCTATTGTAGTCAATCTTATTCATGACTACCACACAACCCCCTTTATCCGCTTCCCTGATAATCAAGGAGTCATCATCACGTAACTCTTGGAGTGTCTTTCTCTCCCCAGAAGTCAAGTTGTCAGTAGCTACCCATCTATTCTTCATTCTCCTGTTATCCAAATCCCTACAGACTTTTGTAAAAAAAAATAGATCACAACAATTGTCCGCAGGCAAGTTAGGGGTCCATTTTGATCTAGGTTTCAATCCACTATCAGTAGTATGTTCTGTATCTATACTCGAATGTGCTAGCAGTTCCCTAACACTAGTCTCTTCATCTTTATCAGCTGTTAATGACAGTAACATGGTGGTGTTCATGGCATCCTGTATAGAATAGTCCCCTCTTGCTGCAGTAGTTCCAACAGCAACTTGTGTCTTCTCCTGTAAATGAAAGTGTTTCTTAAGCTTGAGCTTGCGAACAAACTTATATATATCAATCTTCATAAGATCAACATCCAAATTCGCTAATGGATAGAAGCTCAAACCTTTCTTAAGCACTTTATTCATGTCATCATCAAGTATTTTATCACTCAAGTTAACAATTCTCACATCCAATCTAATATCAACTCCTGCATCAACACCTATTACTGTTTCTTCCTGGTCCTCATTCCTGCCCTATCTCCTGATTGCTCTCTTGGATCTTTTCCCTCTTCTATTCTTTCTGCTCGGCCTGTGCGTTAGTTGGATCTCATGTTGCCTATCCTTATCAGTCGTATTTCCTCTAAAAAACGATTTCTCCCTTGTTCTGATGTGCCTTCACCTGGATCTTGGTTGCTTTCATTATCACTTGAGGGCACACTAGAAGAGGGGCTGCTAAGTGTATCAGACGGGGGTTCTGTGTTAACTGATTTCTTGTTATTCACTAAATGGTCAAACTTCCTGGCGAAAGTAAATACCCTGCCACCTAAGTAATCGTTCTCATCTCATTTGAGTTTACGAGTCTTACGTATTTTGATCTCATCCTGATGACATGTAAGAATCTGTTGAAGAATTTCATAATTCTTATTAGTAGGATCTGGTAGGTTCAAGTCTTTAATTTCCTTCTCAACCTCCCTAATCTCTTTCTGTAATTTATCCACTTTCCTTTCGGCGTTAATAATTAATATTTCCATTAAATTAATGGAATTATTTGTCAACTCCTTCTCCCACCTCATCAAAAGATCTTCTAAGTCATCGTAGGTGGGGAAGATTTGGGCCCGTAGTCCCCTCGGAATCCTCTTGAGTTTCATGTACTGTTTGAGAGTAGCTGCATCCCACCACTTAGATTGCTCACTCATCTTTAATCTTTCTAGTTTCTTAAATTTCTCCTTGAGTCCCTCAATTCTAATAGGTCTATTCGTGACCAGAATGCCAGTACTCAAATTTTGGAATAGCTCCTCCGCAATCTTCTCTCTATCTTGTACATCAGACACATTCCCCTATACCTATTGTGTCCAGTATATATGTTAACGGTGGTGCCGCCTACCCATACAATCTGAGACAAACAAGAAAAATGGCTAAGTATACAAGGCACACTCTATCCCTTTGTTTTAAAAGTACAGAAAGTGAGATGTAAAATTATGCAAATAGTCCATCTGGTGCTTCAGGAGGAGAGGAAGCCAACCATTCCCTCTAAATAGGGACAAAGTCCAGAAGTTATGAAGCAATTTCTCCAAGTACACAGAAATGCAAGCTGAGGTTGTGGTTTCAGAAGTCTTTTATTCAAATATCTTTCTTGATGCCCATATGCCAACACGTGTTACGTCTAGAGCTGTTTCAGTCACAGCAGACTTCATCAGGGCAATGCATCTAAAACACAAACGTATCACTTAATCAGGAGGAGTTATCTTCTATCTGATTGTAATAACCGTCACCCGGGTCATATGAACTTGAAACTTCACCAAAGAGTGATATTGGTGGTGGTAAGGAAATCTGTGCTTATCAGTTGATAATGTTAAATTAGTCGTGGAACAGTTTCAATTTCACTTGTATCCAGGTCTCATCATCCCAACACCGTGCGAATTTTGTGCAAGAGAGTAAACAACATGCAGTGTCATGTGATATTTATAAGACCGTGAACGGTGGGAGAGTACCAGACTCATACTCACTAGGTCAATTAGCATGAATTATCATTAAATCCAAGTAACAATTGAATATATAATAATAAGAAATCTGCAAAGAAATAGTATCTATTAGTGGATGTACTATCCAAGAGCTATCTAGTGTACACAATGACGCAACGTGGTCAGATGGCCCACTCTTTACCTTATGTCCAGTGTCAGTTGTCTTAAGTCCAGAGTTTAGGAAATCTAAAAGTCAAAAAAAAGGTCTCATCAGAGATCATAAGACTGCCAGCAACCAAATTTGGTCAACAAGTAGTTCCCTGTGTAGGGACAAGCCCCGTCAACAGGGCATAAAACAACGTATTAAACAACACATGTCAAACCTGTGTACTGTAGTTCTGTCTATCAGTGCTTATCGGAGTCCGTGGATTGATATATCTCATATGGTCTTAGTAACTATAAACCACTACTTCCTCATGCAGGGAAGACCTTACGTCTCTGGCCAACAGTATATACATCGTTGGGTGCGCAGCCCACCAGCTCCTATATGATGCGCTTTGGTCAGTATCATGATTCGGGACTCAGACGTGTAACTACCAGCTCAGGCTCCTAATCATAATCACCATTACCAGTGTTAACGAGCTAAATTATTGGTACAAGCATGCCCGATATGTAATTAGCATGCATAAAACGTCTATACAAACTAAAAAAAAAAAACAATATACACTGCCAGTAGTATCGAAGTAACGTAAGCCAGGCGTATAACTGACACGTAGTACCAGCTCGTCATAACCATAAGTAGTATTATCGAGCTAAGTTATTGGTACACTCATGCCAAACATGTAATTGGCATGCGTTCTGCCTCTCACTGTAAAACATCTAACAGACTCATGCGAAACCCAATACACGCTGCCAGTAGTATCGAGGTGACACATTAATACGCGCATACGAAATCCCAAACCTAATAAGCACTGCTAGTAAACGAGTGACATATAATCACATGCATGGCCTTGGGGCCCCCATAAGACGACCGACGTTATATCACAAAGTTCACATTAGTACTTACTATTTGTCCCGCAAGTGTATCGGTAAGACTGGTCCGCAGAGTACGCAGAGACCGAAATGCAGCGTGGAGGATTGCCGCCATTTTAGACGGCTTAAATAGTATAGAAGTAGACGACGTCCCGCACGTTGGGAGTACGCTCATGTAACTAAGACAGCGTAACTAAGACAAATGTGTTCTACATTTAATTGAATCAATAGAGTATATGCATTACAAACACTAAAGCTATACAAGTGTATTAAGTTGATACATTGACTACTGTAACCATGTCATCCATATTCACATTTAACATTGATTATTGTCCTCACTTTACATGTACTTTATATTGTAACCTGCATCCATTTTGATTCTGAAAAGCTTAACTTGAAGTGAGGCCTCGGTTGAAAATGCTTTCTTTAATTTGACATTGTGTTAACTTTTCCTCCTGCAGGTGCGTTATCATTCTTCCAGTTAGCTAGGGAACGGCTTATTGATTGCATTAAATGACTGCTAGTTAGGCCCGGAGGGAGGAAGTTGGCAACAAACTCGGAGAAATTATGGTCAAAGAAGGTCTTTTGCTTAGTGCGTGCCAGAAGGATGGGGTGTTCAAGCTTGATAGCTGCAGACCCAGTTTAAAAGAGATGGGAACTTAGGGAGTATGTTGACTACCTTCACGTTCAGCAGCTTGGTTAGCTCTTGGTGGATGGTGAAAAAGAGATATGGATGTTTTTGGAGCTACTGTTATATTTAATTGGTGTTTCCTTATCTAGGCAGACTTTCCCTTGACACCAGGAGGGAACCAATCTCTCATTACTGGGCTTTCCCTGAGTGTAAAGCTTCATGCTGAACACTTCTATTTTCTTGAACTTCTACAGACGTCCTGTTCTATGCCTACACCTTCTATGCTCCCCGGATAGAAATCCTCATTAGCTAATCCTCTTCTCATCCTATGTTTAGAATAGAAAAGTGAGGTTTCTTTATAGAACATCTTATTGTGACAATGTGATTTATTTGGGTTGTGGCCATTACTATTCTATATCTTATATTATTACGACTTAACTTATTGCCACATTTCAGCTTTCAAACTCTATTGCTGTATCTCATGAATTTATTTTTACTTTACATATATACTGGATGGATTATTATCCTAAAACAAACCAATTTAATCGAAATAATTGATTCTTGGTCTTTATTGTGGAATTAAATAAGCTTCACAAATTGGAAATGTACTTCTGATGTTAACTCCCTTACAGCGCTTCGAGTCAACTAACAAAGGTCCATACGACCATTGTGGAAATATATTTGATGATTTTACAAAGAGGCTGTGGTGTAAATACCAGCCGCCTATCAGATGGTAGCAAGTCGGATGGTTAGTCACTGAAGCGATATGGAAGTAGAATACCCCTGTACTAGATCTAGAATAGTCCAAGCTCTAAATCCATGTCCCAGTTTGGAAGATCTACGGTGTTCCAGCGGTTCGGAAAAGATTTGTAGTAGTGAAGGAGAGTGAGTATTAATAGGGTCACGCATTAAAATTGTGTATCTCTAGCTTGCGGTTATGTGGCATAATGTGATGCTGTTTTAAATTGCTGTATAAATTTAGATGCGCTTAGTGTTGAGCAGTTGAAGCTGTTATCGGGCTGGTCATAGCTCAAGATCCCAGGATAGATAAGAGTATATTGTGTTGTAATTTGTTTGCTAAGTTTTGTGGTGACGGTCCTGAGGTAATATCGACCGCAAAATTGAGATAGGGACTAGAACTTCATTGTAAGAGTACTAACAGTGATTGGTGCTAGTGGATCCTATTGCACAAAGCAGAAACTGCATTAGTCAGGGGGATTTACGCTTGCCATAATTTTATCCGTGTATGTGTGAGTAAGTCGGAAAGCGTTACTTTGGACTATTTCTTGTGTGACTAAATTCTTTGAATTCTTTAGTGGAGCAGATAAAGTTTCATTTATTGTGCTTGCTTAGTGTTGCAAAAAAGTGCGCTTGATAAAATAATAAGGGAGGTTGAAAACCCCTGCGAGGAGTTAGGATTATGCCATTTTTCTGCCACGCTGGTATTGAATGGTTGGTGTAGGTGTCAGGCTGCTATTGGTTGTTACGTCACTGGAAGTTATTGCACTGAGGTTGGCTACTTTTGTCTGGCAAAATTAATTGTGGTTAAGAGAAGAATTATCCAGAGATGCTAGGACTTTATTAAACTACCTAGGCGCTGACTTGAGGCCGAAGGACATCACCGGGAACTGGAAGCACAGGAACTATTGATGCCGTTTGTATATAGGGACATGGAGATAAGCGTCCTGCAAGTGTATTGTGGAGAGGTAGTTGCATTCTGACACCAAAGGGATAACCTGTTGTAACAAAAGCATATTGTAGTGAATGGTTTTCACCCAGTGATTCACTCCTCTTAAGTCGAGTACTGGCATCTAATTCCCATTCGCCTTCTGCACAAAAAGAAGGATGGAGTAGACTTGTTTGCCGCTTTATGCAGCTAGAACAGCCACAATGGCGATTTTCTCTGAAGACAACCTCAGAGGACGACCCCTTGAATGGAAGCATGTGCTTCTGTCCTTAAAGAACTTTGTGATGATTACGTCCAACTGGTCACCAAAATGTTTCTTCCCTTCGAAGGGTATCTTCAAGATAGAAGCCTTCTCTGAATAATCGGTTTTATAGTCCTGCATCCATATGTTTCGGCGAGCTTGGATAGAAGCACGAGTATTCAGCACTGATTACCTAATAACATTAGATGACACCTCTACCACCAGTTTTGCCTCCTTGCTCTATCTGTAGAAGAAGAAACGCACAATCTACATTCTCCTGGATTGCTGAGGAAAGAGACTCCAACTCCTTAACCAGAGACTACACTGTATATGCAGCATAAGTTCCCGCCTTAATGGAGATGTAGCTGGCAGTAAAGGGCTTCTTAATCGTATGCTTCACCTTCTGATCGACTGCATCAGAAGGCAAGAAATCATCAGGATTTAATCGCCGTCCTGAAAATCAAACGTGCCAGGGTAGAATCCAACTTGATGCTTTCAAGAAAAACTTCTTCTCCCTCAGTCAGGGCATACATTTTCTTTAGGAATCTGGGCATATTAGACTGATCTACCTACTTTCAGTGCCTGAAGGTCAGTTCTGTAACGCTCTTATGAAAAGGCAAAGCCACCACCAATGGTTTCGCATTTTGAGTAAAGAGACCCTTCTTCTCTGGCTTGTCTGATGGCACCTCAAACCCGAAATTGCTTCTGACATGGTCCTTAATTTGTGTAAGATCCTCTCTGGAAATGGACTTCCCACATCATGAAGTACTTGCATCCTCTCACGTGGAATCCAATAAAGTGTCAGGCGAATCATCCTTGCCTTGGAGAACTTGGACTTCTTGAACTTAGACTTATACTTGGCTGCCAAAGCCCTAGCAACCACCTCCTCAATCATGGACTGACTTTAAGATTCAGTCAAAAAGATTCCACTGCCAGGAGATTGCTCACTGGGGTTCTTAGGTCTCTGACCTCCCGGGTAAATTCCTTCAGAATAAGAAGAAGATGTGAGCAAATGCCTCATCTGGGTACTAGTCTTACTCCCCATAATCCCAGAACATTCACTCACACCTAGAACAGTTGAAAAACAAGTAACACCTGGCAGGCTGCTAAGTGCTAAAAATAGCAAATTTAATCTGCATGTGTGCTTCATTAACGTATTATTAGTCAAACTCTTTATAACACAGTGCATAGGTAATTGACCCTTAGGTATAAACATGGTAATTGAACAACCAGGACTCAACCCTTAAACTTCAGAGTGAAAGTCTATGACCTTAATATCACGGCTCAAATGACTCCAATTAATCCTTAACAAGGGCCATAATTAGCAACAGGGACCTAACCACGTAGGTACCAGCAATCAAACCCTTAATCTCCTGATTGAGAGTCTAAGTCCTTAATCACTAGGCCACCGTCTTTAATTGATTCCTTACAAAATTGACAGCCAGGCTGCTCCACGAACACCTGTTCTCCATAGCCTTCTTTGACGTCCCCTGCAGGCACTCTGCAGCCACGGGGACTCCCGCCTCTCAGCTATCCCTCGCCACCCCAGCAAGTCAGGAACTCAAGTGTGCAGCATTGCCAGAAGGAACATGGTCGATTGCAACAGGGACCTAACCACGTAGGTACCAGCAATCAAACCCTTAATCTCCTGATTGAGAGTCTAAGTCCTTAATCACTAGGCCACCGTCTTTAATTGATTCCTTACAAAATTGACAGCCAGGCTGCTCCACGAACACCTGTTCTCCATAGCCTTCTTTGACGTCCCCTGCAGGCACTCTGCAGCCACGGGGACTCCCGCCTCTCAGCTATCCCTCGCCACCCCAGCAAGTCAGGAACTCAAGTGTGCAGCATTGCCAGAAGGAACATGGTCGATTGGTGTCCCCCACAGACACTCTGAAGCCTCGGGCTGCCCGCCGCTCGCCACGTAGCCCACCACCCCAGCAAAGCAGGGATTCAGACGTGCAACATTGTGAACTCAGATCGACAATCTTGCTGTTTTCCAACAAGATGATCTGATCTGAGATCTTCAAAATAGCAGAAGACCTCGTGCCCTATGCCTGTTGAGGTATCACTTGGTCATGTTGTTGTACGTTCTGATAAGAACATTTTTATCCACCAGAAGATGAGCAAACACTAGAATTGCCAGGTGAATCACTTCCAACACTGTCCAGTTGAAGGACCTAAATTGTTGGAGCTTGAACTCTACCCAGGCCCCTATACTTATGCACTAGCATCAGCCGTCAATATGAGAGGCTGCTGAGATGGCATCTAGACTGCTCTCAGGAAGTTTGATGACTGCAACCACCATAAAACTTCTTTTCTAATGTCCAATGTTATAGAAATTGCTAAAGACAAGTCCCGGGATGACTGAAACAATGGGCAAGAATGTGTCTCACGCCCTTGTTCAAGTGAAACCTGGCCCATGGCACTACAAAGAAGGGCACTGCTTGGTTGCCTTGCACTTGAGCAATGCTGCTGCTATTAGATTCTCCAGAGGTCCGATCTCTATCAAATGACTGTGGTTCTTTGTGATTCTTTTCTCTGTCAGAGAGACTAAGCCTATATTGGTTAGAAATCTTGCGCCAATGAAAGTCTGGTCCTGAGCTGGCATCAGATGAGACTTCTTCAGGTTCACTAGAAATCCATGATGTTTTAGTACTGAAGCACTCTTATGACATGTGTCTCCGTGGTCTCAAGGGATGAAGAGATCACTAGACAGTTGGTTGGAAGAGGGGCAATGGCCTCCTGTTATATTCCCGAGTTATGCCCATGTAGCGAGGCACCTTATTCCTTGCATTGTCCTAGAAAATAACATTTCAGCGGTGACCTTTTACACACATTTGCATGCATGACAATGTTAGATTAGTTTCTCTGAAACTACATTGTTTATACATCCAGCTTTGCACAACATTATCACCATGCCTTGAACACCATGTACTAGGCCTCTCTACACACTAGGTACAAAAGTCGCCCTATCTTCATCCACTGGCGGGACAGAGCTATCCACATATCCATAACATCACTAATCTATCGCGCACATCGCAAATGCTGCATTTATTATAAATAATAGGCATCCCAATAGATTGGTAGAGGAGGCACTTCTGCTGACCCCGGAGGTCCCTGCATGCTGAGAAATCACCACGCACCGGCCTGACATTCTGTGAGGGGTGTCCAACTCGAAACCAAGACGGGGTCCTTCACTCTCTCCCATCAGGTAATGGGATTGGATCGTCCCTTAGGAGGTTTCTTGGCTCTACACCCATATACACTCTAGGTACATGCAGAGTAGGGTCCGCATCGTAGGCGTATGTTAGATTAGCATTCTGCATATATGCCTGCATATAATCATTGCATCGGCACCATGGTAGAAATGTATTTACTGTTTACTCTTTTGGTGCTTGTAATCTCCTTTATTTGCTTCTGTCTCCAAACTATTGCAGCACATGTATTTTGTACAAGAATAACGTTGATTCAATAAATATATTGAAAACGTCCCACTGTGTATTTTGTATACTTCTCTGAGAGAAAATAAGCATGAGTGACTCAGCAAAAGATTCTGTACTGTTTCCACGATCCCTGAGTACTCAGGGTTGTCATGTTCAGTGGTTGCCAGAAACTGCTCTCTTCCTGGTAGGTTAGGGGGGATTACAGTGGCACTGTGAGCTAGCTGGTCTATAGGCCAACATATCCTGTGGGGGTGTCCGGAATCAGTCTTGACACCAAGCCCTTAGTTTATGTTGTCCAAACAATGCACAGATCCCACGGATTGGTAGGAACTATACAACATGGCGTCCAACGTTAGGCACTTATTTAACGGTCAAATCTGAGTATTTCAGTTGTGCTTTCTCAGAGACCCCTACTCACATTAAACCAGAGACATCTGTAGTGGGAAAGAGAATCCGCCTCAGCTGAGTAGGTATTTTCTATGCATTGGCTGTAGGTTTTATCAAGTTTGGAGGATTAAAGAATATTACCACATTGTACAAAACATATCTCGATAAAATTCATTTTATAGACAAATATCTTTTTATTTTTAATAATGTCCGAACATGGAGATGACGTTGAAGTACAAGCAGCTACTTTAAATATTTCTGAAAATTGAAGACAGGCAGTTACTATGAAATTATTACAACATGGCCTCCTGGCAATTGGTGGAGATGATACCTTCATGGTTGAGGCACACAAAGCATTCAGGACAGAGGTATTTTGGCCCTACTCTAATGCCTGAGGGAACTATCTCCTATACAACAGGAGAAGGAGTTACCTAACATTATCGCAGAAACATACGCTTTCCTGAGAAGAGATAATCTGGGAGCCAGACCTGGGAAAACATTGGATAAGGATAATTCTGAAAAGGATTACTCTAAGCAAGCACCCGATTCTTCCAAGTAGAAATGGGACAATAAACAAAAAAACAATAAACAAAATAAACAACAATCACAGAGTGGGTCTCCTCAACAGGAGCACACTGAAAAGAGATACAATCTCAGACACCGTGATAACATTAGAAAACCTGACAGAAATCAGGATAATGATACACGTTCCTCTCGTTCCTTTCAGGATCAATCTGAGAAACTCTCAGAGAGAGGAGGGCGGTCATAGCAAAGATCCGAAGAGCGAGTGAAGCCGAAACGGGAGACACATCCCACTTCAGACTACATCATCAAACAAGAAGATAAACAGAAATTGACAAAACCTCAATTTAAAAATAAAAAGTTCCAGGGATTAAGATAAGAAATGCCCAGGCTGCTGAGGACTCTGCTTCTGAACGGGGAATGGGTAGTGACGATGCTGAACAGCGCAGCAGAAGTCACAATAGCTTGTCAGAACATGATGGATTTTCTGGAAGTAGTAGCGCTGAGTGAGTATATCACGGTGGGAACACCTGATACGAGAGTAAGTGTCCCACATCGTTCACACAATATAAAGCTTCAATTAGAGGGTGACATACAAAGACAGGTGAAGGGTCTCTTTTGGGAGGACCTGACACATGGTTGCGACATTCTGTTGGCTAAAAAGGAATGGCCACCTGAGTTCGTAATAGATTGCCGAATGGGGGAAGAAGTAATTTTACCTGCTTTCTCTGACCTCATAGCAGAATCAGTTAAAATCGTATTCGAGCAGGAGTGGGCATCAGCTGTATGCTCTGCTCTATAGCGCAATCATGTTGAGTGGGATGATGAGTCTCCTCATCACGAGATCCCATTAAGAACGATTCCTCAACTGCAGAGACAATACCAAATTAAACATGAAGCAAAGACACAAGTCAGGGAGATCTTAGATCAACTTGAGTACCAGGGTGTAATAGAAAATTGCACCTCATCTATAAATAATCCTTTGTTTCCCGTAATGAAATCCGACAATTCATATAGTTAAGTCTTAGATTACAGACATTTGAATGCATCGACACGCACATTTGCAGTACAGAATGCACACAGTGCTGCACTGATGAATAACATCGTGCGGAAGAAATACAAAACAACACTAGATATCTAAAATGTATTTTTCTGCTAGGCTATAGCACCTGGAAGTAGATATTTGACCACATTTTTGGCGTTAGGGTCCCAGCGACAATTTTGTCGTCTGCCACAAGGGTATAAGAATAGCCCTGGGCTGTTTTCAGCCAGAATAACAGAGTTGCTTCAAAGTATTGATGAGGACGCCGTGTCCTATGTAGACGATATTTATCTGACGAACCATGAATTAATGGAACATTTGGCTAGATTGAACAACATAATTGTGGGGTTTG
The DNA here is from genome assembly GCA_963921515.1 of Calotriton arnoldi. Taxonomy (NCBI): domain Eukaryota; kingdom Metazoa; phylum Chordata; class Amphibia; order Caudata; family Salamandridae; genus Calotriton; species Calotriton arnoldi. Next base: position 2,858,496 of record CAWUFW010000366.1, on the reverse strand, counting down.
CTAACCTGGGCTACAAATTTAACTTCAGAACAATCAAAAATAGCCCACCTCAGTGTCTTGTTTCTGGGATACAAGTAATCAAGTGAAGGCAAAAGCCTGGCAACATATTTTTAAGAAAAATGTGCATTGCTCCAACCACCGACAACTCTGAAAGGACAACAATCCATTTTAGGATTTTTGAATTTTTGGCAGAACATACATTTTGGATTACGCAGAGAGGGTAAAACCTCTCTACAACTTAATTTGACCTGATTTTTCAGTGCAACACTGGACACAGGAACACACTGATATTTTACGTTCTGTACAAGCTGACATTCTAGCTTCCAGGCATTTACATACACGTGTCAACACAACTAACCAGGTGATCCGCATAGTAGCTGGACCAACCGGGTACACCTACATCACTCAATGTAGGTGATACAGTACCTATTGCATACAAATCACATCTGTACACAAACGCTGAAATGCGTTTTTCACCCACTGAGAAAATTCTCACAGCTGTACAGACTGCTGTAATGAGAGAGAGAGCCCTGGCTCAGAGAAAATGCATAATTGCTGTTACCCCAGTACCGACCTTAGAGGCCGTTACAAAAGCAAGCATTCCAAATTCAAAAGCGTTGCATCCAAGATGTATTCAATGGGCTAAATCCCTCACTGCAACGGATGTAGATTACAGATTTGACTCTACATTACATACACAAGCATTCCTGAAGTTCGAGAAAGAATATCCTCTGCCAAATGAAATTAAGCCTCTAGATAGATATGAATGTATCATTTATACAGATGGTTCTGCTCAACCTGCCATAGGATCGAAACAGCAATATTCTGCGGCATGCGCAATAGTAAAAGAGTGAATGCGAGGCAGAAAGTTCCTTCCCGGAATAACAAACACACAGTCCCTAGGGGACTGTACAGCGCAGCTAGCAGAACTAAAAGCCCTGATACTGGCACTACAAAATACGGATTGTGAATTCCCCACACTTATCGTGTGTGATTCATTTTACTGTGTCCAGTCTTAAAATTAATACCTACACTATTGGGGCCAAAACGGGTTTTGAGATTTAAAGGGTTGTACAATCAAGCACAAGATGCTTTGGGAACAAGTGGCAAAGCTGAAAGAAGGCCTGCCACGGGCTCATGTTATTTATTCATACATTGAGTCATCAGCGTGTTGGCGTTCACGTTGGAGGGAGTTCAATGGCGGATGACGCTGCCAAGGCAACAGTTCACATTGCTGCTATTGCTGCAATTACTCATTCTAGCACGAAAATAGATGGAACAACTATGATAGCGGTCAATGCCACACACAAAAGCTCAGCACCACCTAAAGGTTTTCCACTCAAGTACTCCTACAAGTTAGATGCACAAAATATTCTGTATGCTCAAATTCCGAGAGTGGGGGATAGAGTAATACCAAACACTGATCGCAGATTGGGATCGATGCTAGCTGCACATAAGGGACTGGGCTCAGCTCATATAGGGAATACTGCTACAGTTTCATTACTGAAGCAGCGCTACTGGTGCCCAGGTTTCACTAAACAGACAAAGGACTTTGTCCTCAAATGCCACATCTGCCAGCAGATGAAAGGCTCCACGTAGCATGTCCACCGCAAACACCTTTATTGATCTCAGACAAACCTCTCGCATGTGTCTATTTGGATCACTGCGGCCCCTTACACACTGACGGGGCCTATAAGTACATCTTGGTGGATGTGGATTCATGCTCTAGATTCCTATGAGTTTGGCCCCAGCGCTAAGCTGACGCCCGAACTGTTATAAAAGATTTGCGAGTCTTTATCGGGACATACGCAATTAGCACACTACATTCCAACCAGGCTCCGGCGTTTAGCTCTCAGGCTTACAAAGAAGCCATGGAAGGTTTGGGTGTGGCCTTGCGGTACTCCTCCCCGGTTGAGTTTAAAATATCGTTGTATCATAATATCATGTTTTTAATGTCGATAGTCAAAAATATCGTGGTATTTAATATCGATGTCAAGAATATCGATTTAGCATGTTGTTTAGAATATTGTTGTTAAAAATATCGATTTTAAAAGAATTGTTATAAAAAATATCGATTTTGTAAATGTAGTTTTTTTTATAGTAAATATTTGTAAATATAATAATATTTTTTAATAAATTGGATATGTTTTATTGAAAAATTGTTTTAGGAGCGGGATGTTGGGTTTATAGGGGATAAGGGTGGGGAGTGTTATAAAATGTATTTTTTCATTTTTTTTACATTTATAAGTAATAATAAAGAAATTTATATATATATTTTAGGAGCGGGATGTTGGGTTTCTAGGGGATAAGGGTGGGGAGTGTTTTAAAATGTTTTGTTTAAATTTAAAAAAAATTTAAGTAATAATAAAGAAATTATAAATATTTATTTGGTGTGTAATGAAGGGTTTATAGGGGATAAGGGAGGGGTGTGTTTTAAATATTAAAAATATATTTTGAATATTAATTTTTGGTCATAATTAATTTAAAAAATCAATTAAGAATAGTGTGATGTTGCGTTTATAGATGTTGTAGGTGGGAAAATTGTAGAACATTTAAATAAAAATTAAATAGAAATAAAAAAAATTAAAAATTTAAAAGTTTCTATTAAGAGTGGGACTTAGGGGTCGATTCCGATCTTGGCCGGTAGGGCACCGAATCGGATTCGGCTTAACCGGATCCGATTCGGAGCCCTCTTTCCCGACCGATTCGTACATGCGTCCGGGCGAGCGAGTACGATGCGAGCGCGTGCGAATTCGCCGACCGACTCGTACGCCTGTCCCAACCGCTCCGACCGACTCGCACGGATGCGCCTCGCATCGCGCAATGGAGACGGTCCCCGGCCGGGCAAGTACGTTGCGCGCCGCGAGCAGTCCGACCAACTCGCGCAGTCCGGCTCCAAAGAGCAGTCAGAGCCGCACTTTGGGGATCCGTGTCGGACCCCCCTGTACGCGTAGCCGCGCGAGTCGCACACAGGGGGGACCCATGGGTCCCCCCTACCTGTGCGTGTACAGCGCGAGTCGCTTCGCAGCGTACAGGCTGTAGGGGGCGCCCTTGTTCGCCTCGCACCCATTGAGTCAATGGGAGCCCGCGTACGCGTTGTACGACCGGCTCCCATTGACTTCAATGGGAGTCCGACCGACTCGAGTCGGGCTGCTAGGGTCCGATTCGGTCGGAAATCTCTCCGGGTCCGGCTCGGTCGGAGAGATTTCCGGCCCGAATCGGAATCGGCCCCTTAGTGGTTATTGCAGATAAGCTTGTGTAATAATTTTTACAATTAAAAAAAGAATGTAACTAATTAAAATAAAAAATTACAAAAATTAAATACATTTTTGTTGTTGTTATAGGGGATAAGAGTAGTGATTAAAAAAATATTTAATTAAATAAAATATTAACAATTTTAGGTAGAAGTGTGTTGTTTTGAGAAGGTATTAGTGTCTTTTTTATGAAAAATGTGCAATAATATATTTAGGTTTAAAAAAAATTAAAAATATATTCTTCATTTAATTTTGAGGATGGTGGAATGTTTGAGTTTGTAAATATTCATGTTATCCAAAAAAAAAAAATGTTGCGATTGTTCTTATTTTATAATCTAATTTGTAATTCAAATTTTAATTTTTAAAAAAAATTAAGCTTGAAAATTTGTATTATAATATATTTCCAGATGAAGAAATAAATTCATAAACAAAAGGCATAACTCCGTTCTGGATATGTTTTTTGAATTGGGAATAGAATAATATATATGTGTAGTGTGTAGCATTTTTATGTGTTTATGTAGTTTTGATTGGGAATAATATATTTTATGAGTTGATTGTCCAGCACCTTCTATGTGTTAATGTTGTTTTGAGTTGGAATACCACATTATATATGTTTAGTGACCAGCACTTTCCCTGAGTTTTTGTAATTTGGAGTGAGAACAGTAAATTATATATGTTTAGTGTGCAGCACCTTCCCTGAGTTAATATAGTTTGGAGTGGGAATAGTAAATTATATATGTTTAGTGACCATCACCTTCCCTGAGTTTTTGTAGTTTGGAGTGAGAATAGTAAATTATATATGTTTAGTGTCCAGCACCTTCCTTGAGTTAATATAGGGGCCGATTACGATTGCGGAAGGACTGTCACCGCCAGCCCGGCAATGGCGGTCCTTCCCACATCCGACCGCGATTTTCTCACCGCCAGATTACGATGGTGGTGGGATCCAGACTGCGACCGTGGCGGATACAAAGACCGTCCGCCACGGAACCGCCACAGGCAATTGTTGCGATTGCCTGGCGGAGCGGTCTGCAGCAATGAAATGGCGGCGGTGCCTAGCAGGCACTGTCCGCCAGATCACGATGCTGTCTCCGGCCAGCCTTTCCATGGCGGATAAACCGCCATTGAAAGGCTGGTGGAGATTGGTTTCGGGGGCCCGTTGGTACCCATGGTACCCCCCAACATTTCACTGCACCAAGTGGCAGGCACCGTGTGGTGCCTGCCACGTAGTGCAGTGAAATGCGCAACATGCCATTTTGACCTCGGGCGGGTGCAGTACCGCCACAATGTTAAAATGCAAGATGCGACCGCCATGGTGGCGGTCGCATCCTAATTTGGTGTGCGGGACCGCCGCATGTATTGCGGACGGTCCCGGTCTCCACCACGATGGCGGACGGACTCCAGTCTGTCCGCCATCGTAATGAGCCCCATAGTTTGGAGTGGGAATAGTATATTTTATATGTTTATTATCCAGCACTTTCCCTGAGTTAATAGAGGGGGTCATTAGGATGGCATAACGATTACGCCATCCTACAGTGAAATACCCCCGCCATATTATGATGGCGGGGGTATTGCGGCAGACGCAAAGTGCGTCCGCCGCTTTTCCGCCGATTGGCAATCGTTACGATTGCAGGCCGGCTAATATGGTGGCGGTGCCTAGCAGGCACCGCCAGCCATATTAGGATGCCCCGCCATGGAAAGGCTGGTGGGGATTTGCTTTGGGGGCCCGTTGCGGGCCCCCGTGGCGGTGGGGGGGTGCACTTGGGGGATACCTATGGTACCCCCCTACATTTCCATGCACAAGGTGGCAGGCACCGCACGGTGCCTGCCACATTGTGCATGGTAATGCACAACATGGCCATTGGATATTGCGGCGGGTGCTGCAGCCAGCAGCACCCGCCGCAATGTTGAATTGCCAGATGCGACCGCCGCGGTGGCGGTCGCATCATTATCAGGGGTGCGGGACCGCCGCACGGCAGGCGGGCGGTCCCGTTACCGCTAGGATGGTGGGCGGACTAAAGTCCGCCCGCCATCCTAATCAGCCCCATAGTTTGGAGTGGGAATAGTAAATTATATTTGTTTAGTGTCCATCACCTTCCCTGAGTTTTTGTAATTTGGAGTGAGAATAGTAAATTATATATGTTTAGTGTCCAGCACCTACCCTGAGTTAATATAGTTTGGAGTGGGAATAGTAAATTATATATGTTTAGTGTCCAGCACCTTCCCTTAGTTAATATAGTTTGGAGTTAGAACAGTAAATGATATATGTTTAGTGTACAGCACCTTCCCTGAGTTTTCGTAGTTTGGAGTGAGAATAGTAATTTATATATGTTTACTGTGCAGCACCTTTTCTGAGTTAATATAGTTTGGAGTGGGAATAGTATATTTTATATGTTTAGTGTCCAGCACCTTCCCTGAGTTTTTGTAGCTTGGAGTGGGAATAGTATATTGTATATGTTTATTGTCCAGCACTTTCCCTGAGTTAATATAGTTTGGAATTGGAATATAATTTTGTATATGTTTAGACACAGGTGACGTTTGTGAGTTAATGTAGTTTGGAATGAGAATGATTAAATATAGTTGCTTATTTTGGAGTAAGATTAATGAAAATAATGTTTAAGTGGTAATAGTATGTAATATATGTTTATTAAAATATTTAGTTATAACAGCAATTAAATGTAAAAAGATTATTTTAATGCAAATATAGAATAAGTAAATAATATAGGAATTAAGTACATAACAATATTTATGTTTTATTAATTTCTTTATTTTCATTCAAAGACTCAAGCAAACAAATATAGTGCTTTTTATTTCATTTACGTTTTATATATATTGTGATAAACTAAAAATATAGTACATATTATTTTTTGATATGTCGCATATTCATACATATTTAAATATAAATATATAATTTTTAAATATAGTAAGTATGAAACAATTTTATGTTTTATATAATGTAGAAGTTGGAAAATATGTACATTTTTTACAAACAGAGGATGCAGTTATTCACTGTTTTGAATACAATTTATAACATATATTTTCATTTTTGACAGTTATACAATTTTTTTAATTGTAAATATACATTAGATAATTTTATACAGTTTACATTATTTATAAAATACATTTTGTAACAATTTTTTCATTGTATTATTTTTTTTCTTTTTTTGCAAAATTAATACTAAATAATATTATATTGTTAATAATATATTTTTAATTTGTATCAAAAATTAATATTATATAACTAAGGAGGTGACTTAAGTCCGCCCGCCACCCTAGCGGTAACGGGACCGCCCGCCTGCCATGCGGCGGTCCCGCCACCCCAATTATGTTGCGACCGCCAACGCGGCGGTCGCATCTGGGATTATAACATTGCGGCGGGTGCTGCGGGCTGCAGCACCTGCCGCAATGTTGAAATGCCATGTTGTGCACCGCGCGGTGCCTGCCACCTTGTGCATGGCAATGGGTACCATAGGTACCCCCCAAGTGCAGCCCCCTCACCCCCCCGGGGGCCCCCAACGGGCCTCCAAAGCGAATCCCCGCCAGCCTTACCATGGCGGCATCGCCGCCATGGAAAGGCCAGTTTCCGCACACATCCTAATATGGATGGCGGTGCCTGGTAGGCACCGCCACCATATTATGCCCCAGCTCCGCCCGGCCGGCAATCGGAACGATTGCCGACCAGCGGAAAAGCGGCGGACTCAATGCGTCCGCCGCGATACCCCCACCATTATAATATGGCGGGGTATAAATCGGGTGGCGATGGCGGGCGGATCGCCACCGCCTGGCCGGGGATGGCGATCCGCCCACCATCCTAATCACCCACTAAGTAAGGATTTTGAAAATGAAAAATATTTGTAACATTAATATAATTTTTCACATTTTTAGTAAGCAGGACAAATTTTTTCTTACAATAATAAGTTTTCATAATTTTTTTAATGTATAATAATAAATATTATGTGTTGTAATATTTATTTTTATACATTTTACAATTTGTAACATAACAGAAAAAACATTTTTTACATTAGTAATATTAATAAGTATTTTTGAAAAACAAATTGTATAACATTTCTAATTTATATTGAGTTTAATGTGGAAAAAAGTACTTTTGTTATTTTAATTAGGCGGCCATTTTTTTAAATAAGTTCCATTTTCTAGGCTATCGGTGTTGTTTTAGGTCATTTCTGAGAGGAGAAGCTCGCGGTTGGAAGCTGCGTCGCATCGGTTAAGGTAAGTTTAATTTAATTGCTTTTACACTTAGGGCCCGATTCCGATGTCGTTCGGAAGGCCTCCGAAACGGATTTGGCTTTCCCAGATCCGATCCGTAGCCCTTGTTTAGGACCGAATCGTACACAGGTCCAAGCGACCAAGTACGATGCCATGATCGCGTACGCGCCGACCAAATCGTTTCCGAGACCCGAACCTGTCCGTACGACTCGTTCGTAGCCAAATCGTGCCGCGCTATGGAGTCGTATTCAGAGCGAGCGAGTATGATGCACAATTCGGACAGCCGCTTCGCCTCGGTCTCAGCGAGACAAAAAGGCTGTCGGAAGCGTACTTCGGGGGCCGTAGCACGCCCCCCCTTCACCCGGAGCACTCAGAATCTGTCACAAGGGTGTGCCCATGAGTCCCCCCGATCCAGGCATGCACAGTGTGGCGGGCACCGTTGGGTGCCCACCACAGGGTGTACGCTTTTCCCCACCCACACCTTTCCTGCTATGGGAGCCTGTCTATGCATCGGTACACGGGCTCCCATAGAGTTCAATGGACGTCCGAGCGAACCGAGTCCGTAAGCACAGAGCAGCATCGTACTCGCTCGTTCGGACTCCTGGAGCACATCTTGCTTGGAAAGCCCTCCGGATCCGAGCCATACGGAGGGCTTTCCTAGCGAGATCGGAATCGGGCCCTTAATTTGGGGTAGGGCAAAGGTAGTAAGATACTATATAGTGCATGTAAGGTTTGAATTTTATGTTAGCGTATGTGAAATGCAGTTAGTGCGTTGATAGTTAGTTTTTGGTTTGTTATATATATTTAATTATATTTAGAGGACGGTGTTATCAGTATGTTTATGTGTGTTTTTGAATAATATTACTTTATGTTTGTGTGGGAGGGATTGTGGTTTTTTTCCACAGGTATTCTACGTTTCCAAATTGGCGTTGGGAGAAGGATGCCGTTTTTTTTTTTTAAAGGACATGTGTATTAGTTTCGAGTAAACTAATATTTATTTTACAGTTCCTTTATTTTTCGGGTTTTCTTGGAGCGATTTTTTTTTAATTGATTTTTTCGGGTTTTTTATTGTTTTACACTGTGGATATTTTGTCGGCAGCGTTTTTTTACACAGTTGTATTTTTCCACTTTGTTTTGGGATTTTTAACTAAGTATTGGAATACCTATAAGTTTGGATTTCTTTTGGCTCACTGGATTACATTTTTCAGCTACAAAAATGTAAGTTACTTTTAAATTATTTACAGTGGGAGGGAAATGTTATTTATATAATTGTTATTGATATTTTTTATGTTATAAAATATATTTATAATGTCAAATATTTTTTTTAAACTTTAAAATTAATTGACATATTTATATTTTAGATGTTAGAATGGAAATGTTTAGTTAAGAACTCAGTTTATATTTACTGTTTGTCTATGTTTATGTGTTACTGTTTTAAAGTAGGGATTTTGCGATTTTTTCTAAATATTCTAGGCCTTTAGTGTTTGGGTAGAGTCTTACTTTGTATTGTAAGTGCTCGTACATTGTTTTAGTTTGTTTAGTTAGTTTTGGACATAGCTGTGTTATAGATTGTTCTAGTCTTAGGGGCCGATTCCGATTCGGGCCGGAAAACGTACCGACCGACTCGGAGCCGGAATTAATTCCGCCGACACGTACCGGTGCAGCCCGACCCGCAAAGTACGATGAGAAGCGTGCAAAACCCGAACGACGCGTACGGAACACAAGCCGAACGACCGAACTGCGCGGAAATCAGCCATCCGGCCGGAAAACCACGCGAATTGAACCGACCGACACGCACCGGAAGAATCCCAAACGAAACGTACTCGCGAACTCCTACCCGCCAAGTACGATGCAACGCGTGGAAAACACGACCGAGTCGCACGGGGCCCAAGCCGTACGACCGACACGCATACAAAACTGCGAGCCGAAGCAACCCAAAACACCGCGACCGACGCGTACGCAGCACAGAAAACAGCACAAACACAGCGTGAACGAATCGGAGAGGCTCGCACGAGACAACTGCAGGGTCCGACTCGGTCAGAAGAACGTCTCCTACATGCACAAAAAGAACCAAGGAAAAAACACACAAAAAAAGGCCAAACAAGCAACTACAAAGCAAATAAATACTGGGTGGGGAAACAGGGAACAAAGACACACCCACAACTCCACCCATATAAAGGACACAAATCCCTACCATGATCCTTTGCAAATTCAAATTACCTGCCAGCACTCAACACCAACAGACAGCAACCATACACACACTCACAGCTCATCCATCACACAAGCCACACACCAGCAGCACCTCAACAAATAGCACCCTCACATACACCCAGCAAAACACACACTAACACACCCTCACTTGCACACCAACACACACATCACTCACCATCACCACCCAACACCATGCCCCCAAAGAAGAATCATAAGTTCCTAGATAGTGAATTGGAAGTCCTGGTAGATGAGATCCTCAGGGTAGAGCCACAGCTGTTTGGTACACTGGTCCAACAGACACCCATGGCGCAGAAAACCAAGATGTGGGAGAGGATTGTTGACAGGGTCAACGCACAATCACCATGTTTGCACACAAAGGTAGACATCCAGAACAGGTGGTATGACGTGCGCAGGAGGGTCAGGGAGCTGTTGAAGAAGGACTACCTCTTGAGCCAACACACCGGCAGTGGCCCTCCTGCCAAACCAGTATACCTCAGGCCCTGGGAGGAGAAGGTGCGGGCCATCCTACCACCAGTGAGCATATATGGACTAGAAAACATCCCAGAGCCTGGTGAGTACACAACAAATGTACACAATATTGTGCGACAATACACACACATCACTGTCAAGGGGAGAGTCAAACCATGCACCCTTAGCAAATACACACCAACCAAAACAGAATCATCCCAAAATGTGTATGTCAGTCAGATAAACACAATACATGCCAGCTCATAGTGATATGTAACTGTGTCATGACATGTACAAACCGAACAACAAATAGAGCTAGGCAGTGGCACAAATCTAACCAACAAACACAGTCAGATATGTAGCCACCACTACAACACCACCTCACAGGGAAGCTCACTGAAAGGAAGGAATTCTGTGTATGCTGGGCAAGTCAGTGTAGCCAATAGCATCATGGGAGTCGTAGTCACAGATATTGCCCACCCTCACAATGCGTACATCAACACCACCATGAACCATGCCCACATCATAGGGAGTGGAAAACAACTGACAAGATGGCTGACACTGGCTACTGCTGTGGGGAGCACAAGGCCCTGCTGGGAACTGTGCACCAACCAACAGCAGGACACCACTGACTGACATCCTGAAAGACAACTTTCACTCCCTGCAATGGAAGCACGTTCCATGGTGGGATATCTGGCTGGGTGGGAAGGAGGACTCACAGCACTGACCATAGTCACCAGCAGCTCCACCCACACACCCCCCTAACACAAACTACACACAACTCACCTGGGAGAATGCATTGACTCAAACACACAAATCAAATATCCCACAAAGAACCACAACCCTGGGTCATGCTGTGTGAAGCACAGGGACACACATGGGACTTGTAGCAAAACTAACCCCAGGATAACACTGTCAACCATCTTGTCAGCACAGGCACACAACCCCACAGGGAAGCAGAGTCAAAAGGAAGGAAGCATGGGCATGCTGGGAAGGGGGGTGGAGGCAAAAGCATGATGGGAGTGGTAGTCACAGCCCAACATCCCCCACCCACATGGCCCAGCAAGATCACACTGAACCATGCACACCTCACAGGGAGTGAAAAGCCACTTCAAAGATGTCTGACAATGGTGCACTGTTGTGGGGAGCACAAGGCCCTGCTGGGAACTGGGCACCAACCAACAGCAGGACACCACTGTCAGCCATCTTGCCATTGCTGTCACACTCACACACAGTGAAGTACACTCAAAAGGAAGGAAGAATGGGCATGCTGGGAAGGGGGGTGGAGGCAATAGCATGATGGGAGTGGTAGTCACAGCTCAACATCCACCACCCACATGGCCCAGCAAGCTCACACTGAACCATGCACACCTCACAGGGAGTGAAAAGTCACTTCAAAGATGTCTGACAATGGTGCTCTGTTGTGGGGAGCACAAGGCCCTGCTGGGAACTGGGCACCAACCAACAGCAGGACACCACTGTCAGCCATCTTGCCATTGCTGTCACACTCACACACAGTGAAGTACACTCAAAAGGAAGGAAGAATGGGCATGCTGGGAAGGGGGTGGAGGCAATAGCATGATGGGAGTGGTAGTCACAGCTCAACATCCCCCACCCACATGGCCCAGCAAGCTCACACTGAACCATGCACACCTCACAGGGAGTGAAAAGCCACTTCAAAGATGTCTGACAATGGTGCTCTGTTGTGGGGAGCACAAGGCCCTGCTGGGAACTGGGCACCAACCAACAGCAGGACACCACTGTCAGCCATCTTGCCATTGCTGTCACACTCACACACAGTGAAGTACACTCAAAAGGAAGGAAGTATGGGCATGCTGGGAAGGGGGGTGGAGGCAAATGCATGATGGGAGTGGTAGTCACAGATATTGCTCACCCTCACAACTGTCCCATCAACACCACCCTGAACCATGTGCACATCACAGGGAGTGGAAAAGAACTGACAAGATGGCTGACACTGGGTACTGCTGAGGGGAGCACAAGGCCCTGCTGGGAACTGTGCACCAACCAACAGCAGGACACCACTGACTGACATCCTGAAAGACAACTTGCACTCCCTGCAATGGAAGCACGTTCCATGGTGGGATATCTGGCTGGGTGGGAAGGAGGACTCACAGCACTGACCATAGTCACCAGCAGCTCCACCCACACACCCCCCTAACACAAACTACACACAACTCACCTGGGAGAATGCATTGCCTCACACTCCAATCAAATATCCCACAAAGAACCACAACCCTGGGTCATGCTGTGTGAAGCACAGGGACACACATGGGACTTGTAGCAAAACTAACCCCAGGATAACACTGTCAGCCATCTTGTCAGCACAGGCACACAACCCCACAGGGAAGCAGAGTCAAAGGAAGGAAGTATGGGCACGCTGGGACGGGGGGTGGAGGCAATAGCATGATGGGAGTGGCAGTCACAGATATTGGTCACCACCACAACTGTCCCATCAACACCACCCTGAACCATGCGCACATCACAGGGAGTGGAAAAGAACTGACAAGATGGCTGACACTGGGTACTGCTGTGGGGAGCACAAGGCCCTACTGGGAACTGGGCACCACCAACAGCAGGACACCACTCACTGACATCCTGAGAGTCAACCTGAACCCACTGCAAGGGTGGCATGCTTCATGGTGGGATAACTGGGTTGGGGGGAGAAGGAGGGCCGGATGTCAACCAAATACAACCCATGCAGACCATGTACACACCCCAACATTCAAATTGAAATGATCAAAGTATGCAGGACAATGTGCTACACCAATATCAACCTCTGACTGTGACAACTCAGGACAATGCAATGTACAGGCCCGCATCCAGAGGTACAGTCACAACTGTCAGGTGTGTCAACCATTGATGCCTGCAGAAACATAACATACATTGTGTGTGTCTCCCAAAAACAGGTGATGATGGGGACACAGCAGCAGATGCTGAGGAGTCCCTGTCCCAGGATCCAGGGGAAACGGAGCTCACTGGTGTGGAACAGCCTCTGCCCTCCTCGGATGACGAAGACCTACCTGGCACCTCCGGAGCGAGTCAACATGCAGCACCAGCAGGACCACCAGCTGCACCCCCTGCACCCACCCCTCCAACGACTGACAACACACAAATCACCCCTGCCGACACGGACAGACCAAGGACCACCACCACCACCAGCACACGGACCCCTGCCCAACGTGGGGCTATGGACACCAACACTACCAACAACCCCCAAGGGGACCCAGGATCACCTGTGCGTGCCACCTCAGGTACTGCACGTGTCGCCAGGGGTGGTGGGAGGGGTGGTAGACATAGGTCGCTGCTCGCAGAGGGGTCTGGACTGCATGAAGACCCACAACTGGTACGCATAGCCGATGCGTACCAGACCAGCACCGGAGAGTTCAGCCAGGTAGTGGGGATCCTCAGGGACATACGACAGCAGCAGGCTGCCCATCATGCACGCTTGGACTTACACATGTCCCGCGTGGAGTCCAAGTGGGACACACTGCAAGAGATGACGGCGGTGCATAGGGACATATTACAATGCCTCCGCCAGATGAGCAGCAACCAGTCAACACCTCCCTGTGTGCCCACAACATCTGGTGCTGAAACAACTGCAACAGCCACAGGGAGGGAGGATGACTCTGGCGGAGAGTCCCCTGCACCGCAGCAGCCTGCACTTGAGGGTCCCCCCCAAAGAAGAGGGGTCGTCCGAGGAGGGGCAACTGAGAGGCCGATGGCCATGTGCAACCCCCAGGAAGCCAAAACCTGTTCTGGATAATCATCTTTGTGCGCAAACTGTTCACCCTGTTGACTGCAACACAACTCCCCCACATGACATGGGGAGTACAAGTTGGACCAATGTATCAGATGACTGTGGACTTTATTCAGGACATTTCTGCTACCAGGACTTCCAATTCATCTAGGAACTTTGGATTGCAATCAAAATGTACAGCACCCACCATCCTGTGCACTATACACACACATGTATGACAATAAACACACTAATACACCATACCTGCCTCTGTTGTGATTCCAACGTGGTTTCTGTCATGGAGATGATGACCTGCGAAATTACACTGTGCATGCTAACTGCTACAGCAAGTACAACACAGGCATGTGAGTCATGGCAACGTGACACATATGAGGGAGACACACCACCAGGGCTACACAACATATACACACCTAGGCCATCTGACTCATCGCCTACACTGATGTTGGCAGGAAATACGGTGCAATGCACAGACACAACACCTATTCACAGTCATTGTCAACTAGCCCACTGGTGCAGTAAGCAAATGTCAGACAGATGTGTGACCACAGACAACGCACATCACAAAGTGAAGCACAGGTTTATTACACATTTGCAACATGTTGTAACCACTACAGATGCAAGGTAATCCAAACCTGGCAGTGGGCACACAGTCAACAAGTGTAGAAGGAAGGAAGTCCATGGGTGTGGCGCACATCACCTGTAGGGATACGACAGCTACCACCCTGGAAGTTCAATCACGGTGTTGGGGGATCACAGTTGACCAAACAACTCTGAAAGTACCCTGTGAAGGACAGAAATGACACACAGTCAAAAGCACTGAAGAACAGGACAGAACTGCAATACTCATGCCCCATACATGTCACAAGATACCCACCCAGAACCACGTTAGCATGTCAACACTGTTGGGGAGTACAGACTACCTGTAAGGACACATCACTACACGCATACAGTCATGTAGCACATGGCCACACTCAAACAGCACCAGAGCACCACCAACACATATCATGCATACTCACATCATTGACATGACATCTCCGGATACTCACATTCAGCTGAAGAAGTTGGTGATGAGCTGTGTGCGGACATCACCATCATCATCATCACTGGCATCGTGGTCCAGGCCAGGATCCTCCACAGGTGGCGGATGTTGATCATCGTCATCCAGGATGAGAGGCAACTCCTTCCGCACAGCCAGGTTGTGTAGCATGCAGCAGACGATGACAATCTTGCACACCTTTGCTGGGGCATATGGGAGGGCCCCTCCTGTCTTGTCCAGGCAGCGGAAGCGGCTCTTCAGGAGACCAAATGTCCGCTCAATCACTCTCCTGGTCCGACCATGTGCCTCATTGTAACGCATCTGGGCTGGTGTCACAGGGTTCCTGAGGGGCGTCAGCAACCACGGCATGTTGGGGTATCCGGAGTCACCTACATACAGACAATTGCACATTAGCTGAGTTGGAAAAGAGGGTGGAACACTACATTGCAGAACACACACAATGGTACATAGTCAGTACACACCAACAAGCCAGGCACGCTGGTTCCGCATCTGTGACATCATCCTCGGGATGCGACTACTCCTCATCACGTAGGCATCGTGTGCTGAACCGGGGAAACGGGCACACACGTGTGTGATGCACATATCTGCAAGACATACCACCAGTGCATTGACCGAATGGTAGTGCTTGCGGTTCCTGTATGCCTGCTCTTGGGCCTGTGGTGGTACCAAAGCCACATGTGTCCCATCAATGGAGCCAATGACATGCGGCATCCTCCCCAGGGCATAGAAGTCACTCTTCACGTCAGTGAGTTGTTGAAGTCTAGGGAAATAGATGTACTGGTTCAGGTATCTAAACATAGCCTCCAAAACATCGCGGAGCACACGGCTGAACATGGTCTGTGACATCCCACCAGCAGACGCCACAGTGTGTTGAAAGGTACCGGTGGCAAAGAAGTGTAGGGCTGCCATCACCTTCACCTTGGGGGTCAGCGCTGTGGGGTATGTCCGGCCAGGTTGCAAATGTGGGGCCAACCGCACCGCCAATTCCTCAATCAGTGGCCTGGTGAAGCGGTACCGTCGGATGCAGTCCCGTTCAACCACTGTTGCAAGGTCAGGGAATGGCCGATGGACAGCTGGTGCCCTGCAGTGCATAGGTGAAGAAAGAAAGATTGTCAGTCACCCCACATATGTGGCATAGACCAGACTCAATATCACATGATACACCATTACGAGACACAAGTACATGATGCGTGTGCCATTCCGTAAGGACATGTATGGCACCTACATGGCTAACATCTAACATCACAGTTCAACATGTTCCCTCAACAAGTCCCAGGTTGTATTGCTAATTCTGTAGGATGAAATACCCCCGTGTGGTTATGGCGCTCACTAATTCCGGTAAAGTTATTTCAGTGTAGCTTATCTGTTGGTGCTCAAGGGAAGAGGAGTCATCCACCCCTCAACATTAGCGACCCAAAGGGATCACACAATTATTTCTACTGGCCCGAGCACACACACTATATTAATTCATAAGTTTCAATGAAGTAATACATTGCACAAAATGATATACAATTGTTTGTGTTATTTATTTTCTTTCTTCCGTTGGTCCAGCCAACACGTGTTTCGTCGTCCGGGATTAACCCACGACTTCCTCAGGGCTGGAAAAACAAGTTACAAAACCATGTCGTAATGTAATACTTCAAATTCATTTAAAGTTATATTGAATAAATTGACAAAGTGGAGCCCACAATCTCAAAATGATCAAGAATCACCTCTATAATGGATCAAGAAGTTATATTTTTTATAGATAGTCTTAATTTTGACTATCTACTTTTTTATTTTTTTTTATTTTTTATTTTTCCATTTATAGGTTGACCGCTACCTTCATATCAATTAGGTACGCCTTGTCCTTCTTCTCTCACAATTCTAAAATGGATACACTGATATAGAATTAGTTACGCTATTAGCACCTGCACTTGGCTCTTATTGATCATTTCACAGCACTGACACCAATAACGATACTGGTTATGTGCACTAAGGCCAGATAGTATGTGAATTTCTGCTCTCCATCACAGCAAAGAATGGTCTGTGCACTAGTTAGAGATTGTTTTCTAATATAACTTCTTGATCCATTATAGAGGTGATTTTTGATAATTTTGAGATTGTATTACTTCATTGAAACTTATGAATTAATATAGTGTGTGTGCTCGGGCCAGTAGAAAAAAGTCCCAGGTTGTGCTATGGGATATCATTAGGCTGTGTCACAGTACCCATGTACTGCTGCCACGTTCCAAACACACACCACAGTGACATGTGAGGACAGATGTGCCCCAGGCATCACAGCTCATCGACAGGTAGATTCCCAGGGACCCTGTATTGCCACATGGACACTGGCATGACATGGTGCATCATGAATACACCACAGCAAAACAACCATGACCCCCACAGGTAGTGGTCCCTGTTGCCTCGGCAGTACAGACATGGACGTCTGTGACACACACACGCACAACATCAAAGTTCATGCACAAACAACGTGGATGTGGAGACTGTCTCACATTGTGCACATGGAATCAGAGACATCGTAAACACAACATGCACACAGACTGTGGAGGACCATCACTATTGTGCCAATGGGTCACCCTGGGACGTACATACCGTCCCACATGGGACTCAGGGGGTATGTGACATGACATACACATACACCACCGTGAAATGTGAACATGCCACATGCTCAGGAATGAACAGTTGCACATCACAGTGGTCATGTGCACGACACACCAAGGATCCTGTCCCCATGAACACGTGCACAGCCTGGGAGTGGCTGCCCCCAAGTGACACCCACAGAACAACATGTTCACCCCCATCCACGGAATAGGTAATGCAGTCTTACATGCCTTAGGATACAGTGTGGACAGGCTGTGGTGTTGTAGGTGTGCCCCTCACTCCCTGGGAAGTATATGTGGCTGGCATATGTTCACCTGTGACAGGCATGGTGACATATGCCAGTGACTTGTCCAGGGACGCGTTGTACAGCAATGGACCGATCGGTGTTCCCAGCCGGCCCATTGCATTCAATGTGAGCGGGTACGCGTTGTATCGCGGGTACGCGTTGAACAGCAATGGACCGATCGGTGTTCCCGGCCGGCCCATTGCATTCAATGTGAGCGGGTGCAGCGTTGAACAGCAATGGTCCGATCGGTGTTCCCGGCCGGCCCATTGCATTCAATGTGAGCGGTACGCGTTGAACAGCAATGGACCGATCGGTGTTCCCGGCCGGCCCATTGCATTCAATGTGGCGGGTACGCGTTGAACAGCAATGGTCCGATCGGTGTTTCCGGCCGGCCCATTGCATTCAATGTGAGCGAGTGCAGCGTTGAACAGCAATGGACCGATCGGTGTTCCCGGCCGGCCCATTGCATCCAATGTGAGCGGGTACGCGTTGAACAGCAATGGTCCGATCGGTGTTCCCGGCCGGCCCATTGCATTCAATGTGAGCAGGTACGTGTTGAACAGCAATGGACCGATCGGTGTTCCCGGCCGGCCCATTGCATTCAATGTGAGCGGGTACGCGTTGAATCGCGGGTACGCGTTGAACAGCAATGGTCCGATCGGAGTCCCCGGCCGGCCCATTGCATTCAATGTGAGCGGTTACGCGTTGAACAGCAATGGACCGATCGCTGTTCCCGGCCGGCCCATTGCATTCAATGTGAGCGGGTACGCGTTGTATCGCGGTTACGCGTTGAACAGCAATGGTCCGATCGGTGTTCCCGGCCGGCCCATTTCATTCAATGTGAGCGGGTACGCGTTGTATGCGCAATCGCGTTGTACAGCAATGGACCGATCGGTGTTCCCGGCCGGCCCATTGCATTCAATGTGAGCGGGTACGCGTTGTATGCGCCATACGCGTTGTACAGCAATGGACCGATTGGTGCGCACACATTGGCTATGGCCTGGCCTGGCAACGGACGCGTTTTCAAATCTTTAACGAGTCTGATGCTGTGAATTCAGTTGGTCACCCACAACAATGTTGCAAATTCATGGGTGTCATGAAGTTGAACTTTTGAAGGATGCTGTGGGCGTCTATTAGTGCTGCTATTCCATGGATTGGTCAGATTCAGAAGATGCAAACGACTTGGACCTATTACTTTGGACACATGGGTCAGTACCTGCCTCTGCAGCACACATATAATGCTGGCTGTTCCCCTGAGAGCTCACTTGCCTGCACTACATGCTCCAGGACGACATCTGCCACCACCACTGCTGCTGTACCTGCACCCTCTGGATCCTGCAATGGCACGTACTGTGGAGAGAGCCCCAGCCTTCAGCACTGAGGAGAACCAGGCCCTGCTGGATGGCCTCCTTCCACAGTACAGCAAGCTGTATGGGAAAGCAGGGGAGCAGGTGAGTGTGCTGTCCACTGCCTTACTAAATGTGCATGTTTTCTGACTAGCAAGACTTACAGTCTGCACGCCACTGGCTAGCAGGCTCACTGAGTAGTTGTCACCCCCATAGTGTGTAGTAACATGCACTGAACAGGTATAGTGCAGTGACAGTGCATTTAAACAAGGTTTTACTACCCAGGCAAAGATACCATGTAGTAACTGCTGGCAAACGGTCCATAGCCATCGTTGCACTGCCTGTGTACATCATGTGCCCCTGTGATTGAGACATGTATATCCAACTGTGTAATGCACGGATATGTTGAATGTGTAGTAATGGCATTTTCACTTTGTCATCCTCACAGGTTGATGCCCACCAGAAGCAGCAGATATGGCTGACCATCGTCCGGGCAGTGAGATCCGTGGGGGTCTACAAGCGCCGGATCCGCAACTGCCAGAAGAGGTGGCAGGACCTTCGGGGCTGGACCCGGAGGATCGCACGGGTCCAGCTGAAGCTGTCGCCTCCTCGCAGGAGGGGCGGACACCGGACCCTGACCCCCACATGCTCAGGATCCTGGCGGTGGTCTTCCCTGATCTGGATGGGCAGCTGAAGGCCAGAGAGCAGCAAGGAGGGGGTGAGTCCATGACTGCATTGTGAACTTTGTCTGCCATGCTATGTGCCCTCCTCTGGCCTGGTTAAACTTCCACAGTACATCAGTGATGTGGTCCAGGACCCATGTCCCTCAATTGTGCACTGCCCACTCCTCATCTGATACCCAGGTGTGGCCCTTACAGTCAGGGAATTGTGTCACTTGGGTACTGTGTCCTTGCATTTTGCTCAGCTCAAGGTGGGGGACAGCATTTGTTTCCCTAACTCTGTGGTGGGCATCATGGGTGGGTCCATTGCTTACACAATGCCTGTGTTCTGCCATGTAATCTGCGTGTTACTTTGATATGTGGCCCAATTGCTGAGCTGATCCACCACATGTGCCTGGGGTATCTGGCACACACCCATGCTGCGGGTGGGTACAATGTTTGGGCCCCAGGAGTGTGTATATTACGTGTGTCACACATACTTAGCCACCTGCCTACTGTCCAGGGCTCATCCCTCATTCACGTGGGGCAGGACAGTCATGCCTACTCCAGGCCATACAATACACTCTGTACTCCCACTCCCGTGTATCAGCTGACACGTTGTGCTCAGTGATATGTCCCCTCAGGTGTCTGCCTCTGTGTCAGTGTGCTGTGACTTCGTTGTCAGGGGTGTTTCTCGTTTGGGGCTCAGCATGCCACCGGAGATGTGACATAGGAGACGATACTTGTGTGACACATAGGTGTTTGATCACCTGACCGTGCAGACTGGGGTATGCAAATGTGAAGTTCAGGCAGCTGTTTCCCATTCACAGCAGATTGTGAGGTGCTCAGGTTCAGAGGGTTCTGTTACAGGTCTCCCATATGTCCAATTGGTATGATGTGGACAGATAAGGGTTCAGATGATGTGGTGTGTGGGGGATATACATGTGCACTTGTTCAGCTCCAGGACTTGCATTCCCCATGACCTACTATAGTGACAGTGCAGACTGTTGTTGTCTGGCTGCCCTGCCCATGTGACTGGAGACAGTGATGTATGACTTAGCAGGCATGCCTGTGCCATGGCGTGAAACTTCCTATGAGTGATCCCGCAGGGGAGTGACATGTGCTACATGCACACCATTGTGGCAATGACTATCAGGACATGGGTGCATCATGGTGTCTGTCGCTGGTATGCATCACATGCATTTCAAGATTTACTCTGGGCATCCCTTTCTCCGGACACCTGTACTGACTCAGTGGTAAGAGTTGTGATGTGTGCATGTTCACATGCTTCACCGAATTCTCTGCACTGTCCAACTACTGTGTAGGTGGTGCATGTGTCCACACTGGGGTATTGCCATCCGACAGACACCAGACAGATGGGTGCAAGGCCAGGAGAGATGTGAGTGCCATGGTTGACCATCAGACTGACAAGTGGCTTCCCCTACTCTGTTTGGGCACTTTTTGCAATGTTCAACTAAGGATGCCAGGGCTTGCTCTGTAATGTGCTGTACTTACTGTGGTGTGTGCGTTCGGTGCAGGTGTCTGATGTCTGTCTGTTTCCCTATTGTTTGCAGATACATCCACGGCCACAGGAGGGGACAGCTCCACGGACCAGGAGGAGCCGCAGAGCCAGACTGGGTCAGCAGCCGAGGAGTGGTCGGAGGGACCCAGTGGCACGGAGGGCGAGGGGAGCCACACCGAGGAGTCCTCAGCACCATCCACCTCAGCTGAGGACCACAGCAGCTCAGAGGATGACTCCCTTGTGGAGGCGGGTGTCAGCAGCCACCACACCACAGCTAGTGTTGCTGTCCCCGCCACCACCACCACCGCCCTCCCATCGGCTCCCATTCCCGAAGTCCGTGGAGGCTCCCATGTTCGGGAGCGTGTCTCCTTCGTGCCAGGCACCGCACCCCCTGCCCCTGTGTCCCCTGCTGCCCTGAGTGAGGAGTCTGTGTACCTCCTTCGCCAGCTCCATGTAGGGCAGACAGCGATGCTGAGTGTCCTCCATGCACACACCACTCTGTTGACTCAGCTGGTGTCGTTCATGGAGGGCATCTCATTGGGCATGTCTGCCCTACAGAGGGGCAATAGGTCCATGGACTCCTCCCTGACGGCAGCAGTGTCCCTCCTCCAACAGTCCCTCACCCCTCCTACCTCTGCCCCATCCACACTCCCCAGCACCTTACCTGTCCCAAGCACACACACACCGGCACAGGCACACACCAGCACAGACCCAGGCAGCACACAGACACACACGCCAAAATCCACACGCACACGCACGCACAGTCAGGGGACTGAAACCACACTCACAGGGGATGGGGCCAAGGCACGCACACACGCATCCACGAGCACTGCGCATTCCTCAGTTACCTCTCCCTCCAAGGCCCCTTCCCTTGCCACACCTGCAACCCCAAAGACACAGCGGCTCTTCCTCAGTGACCTCGGCCTCTTCCCCTCCGATCCAGTTGATCCAGCATTCAGGGGGAAGAGGAAGCCCACCCACACGGAGGGAGTGCCCCTCGCCCCCGGACACCCTCCCCCAGGCGCAGACCGACTGACGCCCCCACCCGCAAGTCCCCCAGGACCCGGAAGAGCAAGACCCCGCCGCCGCCCTGCAGCTCAAGCACCAAGTCTCCTTCCTCCATCCCTCAGGCCCCCACTCCACAGGTGCCCCCACCACACCCTGCCCCAGGTTCCCCCACCCACAGATACACCATCCCCAAAAGGATCCGGCCTTCTCCCCTGCCACTTGCTCTTCCGGCACCACACCCCCCGCTGCACATGTCTGTGCCACTGGTGTGGAGACGGTGTCCTCCCCCTCTGTCCTGCCCACCTTACCTGAACCCCATTCTCCTCCCCTGGAGGAAGGCACTGCAGTGGAGTCCACTACCACCCCGTCTGACTTGGGCACTGCAGTGGGCAACCTGTCCACTCTATCTGCACGGCCCACTGCAGTCGTGCCGGCACCCACACCATCTGAGTCATGCCCCCCAGTTGTGCCAGCACACACCATGTCAGACACCTCCACTGCAGTTGTCAGTGGCTCTCCAGCACCCACCACCCCTTCACTTCCTCCTTCTGGTGAGCCCTGATCCTGTCCCTGCGGTGCCTGGCCTGCCCCCCCGTATGCCCCTCCGAGGGGATTGTCCCTGGTGTGTAGCAGTGCAGGCATGCGTAGGGTGACATCTGCCACTGTCACCCTGTTTTGACTTTCAGAATGGACTGGCCATTGGCCTTTGTTTCTATTTTTTCTGGACTTTAACTTTAGAACCCACATATGCTGAATAAAGCTACTTTCTGTTCTCTGTTGGTTTTGCTTCTGATGTACATGATGTTGATGATGCTAACCGTGCCCTTGCTGCAGTGATGGTGATTTTTGGTCTCAAGAAAATGAAGTGTTACTGTGCAGGAACCCATGTGGTCCACGGGTAATGTGTCCTATCCTGTAGTGTATCCATGTAATCCTTAGCAGCATTTGAGGGTGTCATGTTTTTAATATTTGGCAATGGGATTTCCTACTTACATTTTCAAAATCACATCTGTGGCTTCCACCCCTGCACATCTGTTGTGCTTGCCATTGTTCAATTAGTCTACTTCCCTGACCGTGTGTCCATCTCCACTGGACATGCAAGTTTGGGCATCAATGGGGAAGGACTCATCTGTGTTGTCAGTGCAACTTGCTATACATGTGTGTTGGATCTGTGCTGATGATTTCGTTGACACTCCCATGACCAGGCTGATATGAGGTGAGCCTTCATTTCGTGCTAATTGTTGACTGTGTGACCAAGTGTTCTGCTGACATGCTGGAGCCCTACTGAGGCGACATATGGCACAGCTTTCCTCACACAGCAGTGGAGTCCACTCATGGCAGTGAGTAATCCTGTGACATTGCCTGAGCCCAAGGTGTGTGTTGTGTGAGCATGTCTGTGTGTGTTCACTTCCATTTTGCTGTGCATGCTGGGATCCCTAGTGATGTTCCTGTTTGTGATGCTTGCTGAGTTGACCTATGTTCCCCCGAATTCTTCTCCCTGGGTTCTCTGTGATGTGGGTGCATGGCACATTACTGGTCATCAGGGTGTCACCCATAGGTGTGTTTGCTGTCAGGGCTGAGTTTGTGGGTTAACGCAGATGGGACACAGTCAGGATTCCCCTTGGCACTTGTTGTTTACACCTGTCATGTAATTTCCAGTTTGTGTTAGCTTTCAGTGATTGTGACACGTTGTGTGTGTGACTGCTGGCACTCCTCAGGGTCAGGGCTGCAATGTTGGTAGTTGTCTATGTGTGTTCTTTGTGGGTGACCTTGGCTTCTTCATTGGTGTGGGACTGTGGCTGGGATCCCATTGGTTGGTGTGGTATTGCCGTCATGTCCATGTACAGCGTAGTGTGCAGTGTGTCAGACATTCAGGAGTCTTGTTGAGTGGCCATGTGTGATGTGTTTCTGCACCTTAGTTACCACCCCCATGGGATTGTCATGGGTGCATGTGCAATGTCACCAGTGCATGTGATCTTCACTGCTGCACATTGTTGGAGGTCGAGGTGTGTGGTGTTGAGTGTGTGCAGATGAGAGTTGTTGCCCGGCTAGACCCCTGCCTCCATGTTGGCCTTGGCTTACTGGCCGTGCTGATTGATTTGTGCTTGTGTAGGTGTGATGGTAGTTTGTTGATCAGGACACATGACTGTGGTTCACAGTGTGAACGACATCTAGCTTTGTCATCACAGTGGGATTGTCATGCAGCCCAGGGTCAACACATTGTGGGGACCCTGGGGGTAGTGCTGTGGTGTGTCTGTGTCTTGCTGTGTCAGTTGCTGTTCCTAAATGCTTGTGTGACATGTGTGATTTGTGCTCCCTCTCATCTAACAATGCCTGATTGCCCACATAGGGGATTTGGATCCATGAGTTACTTTTGTGTGGCACTGTATGCGCATCTGTGTAATTGGTATTCAGGCCTCATCATGTGTTGTGTGGTTGCCTGGGGACACTGGCACCCCCCCCCTCACCTGTTGTGTTTGATGTGCAGTGTGGGTCTGCCTGTTTGTGTTTGTGCATCTGCACCACTGCATTGGCATATCTTTAGTGTGCCATTGGCTGTATGTTGTTTGGTGGGTTTGACCTGCTGTCCCTGGGACTCCTAGGTCATCAGTCAACACTATGATCATTGTTTGTGTGTCCCATTGCTGCCATGGTATGGTATTTGTTCAGCTCACATCTACAGTCTCCACAGGATATCTCCATTTGTGTGCCCATTGGTGCAAATATGTGGGTCTGCATTATGATGGTCACTTCTGTCATTGTGTCATTGATGAATGTTGACAGTGTCAGCCCCCATGGGTGATGTTTGTCTGCACATGGCCAAAGGTATGTCTTATTTGCACTGCACTGTTTGCCTCCAATGTATGTTGCTATGGGACACAAGCACTACTTTGCCACTGATGTGTTTGTTGTTCTGTGACCAGGAATCATCCATGTATTTTGGCAGTTGCAGTTTTTTCAATGTCAACACTTACCTTTTCGTCACTGTGATGATGGGGGTTGGACCCCATTGTCACAATGTTCAAAATGTGCTTCAGCTATGGACCCCACACTTACCTTTTGGTCACTGTGATGATGGGGGCTTAGACCCCATTGCCACAATGTTCAAAATGTGCTTCAGCTATGGACCCCACACTTACCTTTTGGTCACTGTGATGATGGGGGCTTAGACCCCATTGCCACAATGTTCAAAATGTGCTTCAGCTATGGACCCCACACTTACCTTTTGGTCACTGTGATGATGGGGGTTGGACCCCATTGCCACAATGTTCAAAATGTGCTTCAGCTATGGACCCCACACTTACCTTTTGGTCACTGTGATGATGGGGGCTTAGACCCCATTGCCACAATGTTCAAAATGTGCTTCAGCTATGGACCCCACACTTACCTTTTGGTCACTGTGATGATGGGGGTTGGACCCCATTGCCACAATGTTCAAAATGTGCTTCAGCTATGGACCCCACACTTAGCTTTTGGTCACTGTGATGATGGGGGTTGGACCCCATTGTCACAATGTTCAAAATGTGCTTCAGCTATGGACCCCACCTTTTGGTCACTGTGATGGGGGTTGGACCCCATTGCCACAGTGGTCATGGTCTGCTTGCATTGTGGAGGCCACACACATTTATGTGTGACACATGTGATAGGGGGTCACATTGTGTGTTCATAGTCATGTTCAGTGTTGTAGGCATTTGACACAGTCTACACACGCTTGTCATGGTGTTGGGGGGATGTCTTTTTCTTGCATTCCCTAGGTTGTAGTGTGCTGGTTGTGTCATGCATTGTCCATCCTATGAGTGGGGGTGGTGTTGGTAGTAGGCATCCAGCCCCCCATGGGTAGGGGTGGTGGTAGTGGTAGGCATCCAGCACCCCCTGGGTAGGGGTGGTAGTGGTGGTAGGCATCTAGCACCCCCTGGGCAGGGGTGGTAGTAGTGACAGGCATCTGGCACCCCCTGGGTAGGGGTGGTAGCAGTGGTAGGCATCTAGCACCCCCTGGGCAGGGGTGGTAGTAGTGGTAGGCATCTAGCACCCCCTGGGTAGGGGTGGTAGTAGTGGTAGGCATCCAGCCCCCCAAGGGTAGGGGTGGTAGTAGTGAAAGGCATCCAGCACCCCCTGGGTAGGGGTGATAGTAGTGGTAGGAATCTAGCACCCCCTGGGTAGGGGTGGTAGTAGTGGTAGGCATCCAGCCCCCCATGGGTAGGGGTGGTAGTAGTGACAGGCATCTGGCACCCCCTGAGTAGGGGTGGTAGTAGTGGTAGGAATCTAGCACCCCCTGTGTAGGGGTGGTAGTAGTGGTAGGCATCCAGCCCCCCATGGGTAGGGGTGGTAGTAGTGACAGGCATCTGGCACCCCCTGAGTAGGGGTGGTAGTGGTGGTGGGCATCCAGCCCCCCATGGGTGGAGGTGGTGGTAGTGACAGGCATCTGGCACCCCCTGGGTAGGGGTGGTAGTAGTGGTAGGCATCTAGCACCCCCTGGGCAGGGGTGGTAGTAGTGGTAGGCATCTAGCACCCCTGGGCAGGGGTGGTAGTAGTGGTAGGCATCTAGCACCCCCTGGGTAGGGGTGGTAGTAGTGGTAGGCATCCAGCCCCCCATGGGTAGGGGTGGTAGTAGTGGTAGGCATCCAGCCCACCATGGGTAGGGGTGGTAGTGGTGGTAGGCATCCAGCCCCCATGGGTAGAGGTGGTAGTAGTGACAGGCATCTGGCACCCCCTGGGTAGGGGCGGTAGTAGTGGTAGGCATCTTGCACCCCCTGGGCAGGGGTGGTAGTAGTGGTAGGCATCTAGCACCCCCTGGGTAGGGGTGGTAGTAGTGGTAGGCATCTAGCACCCCCTGGGTAGGGGTGGTAGGAGTGGTAGGCATCCAGCCCTCCGTGGGTAGGGGAGGTAGTAGTGGTAGGCATCCAGCCCACCATGGGTAGGGGTGGTAGTGGTGGTAGGCATC
The DNA here is from genome assembly GCA_963921515.1 of Calotriton arnoldi. Taxonomy (NCBI): domain Eukaryota; kingdom Metazoa; phylum Chordata; class Amphibia; order Caudata; family Salamandridae; genus Calotriton; species Calotriton arnoldi. The sequence continues at coordinate 2,831,140 of CAWUFW010000366.1, read as the reverse complement.
CAGCCCCCCATGGGTAGAGGTGGTAGTAGTGACAGGCATCTGGCACCCCCTGGGTAGGGGTGGTAGTAGTGGTAGGCATCCAGCCTCCCATGGGTAGGGGTGGTAGTAGTGACAGGCATCTAGCACCCCCTGGGCAGGGGTGGTAGTGGTGGGCATCCAGCCCCCCATGGGTGGAGGTGGTGGTAGTGACAGGCATCTGGCACCCCCTGGGTAGGGGTGGTAGTAGTGGTAGGCATCTAGCACCCCCTGGGCAGGGGTGGTAGTAGTGGTAGGCATCTAACACCCCCTGGGTAGGGGTGGTAGTAGTGGTAGGCATCTAGCACCCCCTGGGTAGGGGTGGTAGTAGTGGTAGGCATCCAGCCCCCCATGGGTAGGGGTGGTAGTAGTGGTAGGCATCCAGCCCACCATGGGTAGGGGTGGTAGTGGTGGTAGGCATCCAGCCCCCCATGGGTAGAGGTGGTAGTAGTGACAGGCATCTGGCACCCCCTGGGTAGGGGTGGTAGTAGTGGTAGGCATCTAGCACCCCCTGGGCAGGGGTGGTAGTAGTGGTAGGCATCTAGCACCCCTGGGTAGGGGTGGTAGTAGTGGTAGGCATCTAGCACCCCCTGGGCAGGGGTGGTAGTAGTGGTAGGCATCCAGCCCCCCATGGGTAGGGGTGGTAGTAGTGGTAGGCATACAGGCCTCTATGTGTATGTGTGGCATTGGTGATGGCCATCCCGCCCCTATGGTGCTGCTGTTGCTGGTGTAAGTATTTCTGCATCCCTCTGTGTGTGTGTGATATGTTGGGTACGTGTTGTTTGTTTTTGTGGTTGGTGTCTGACTTACCTTCTGTGCCTTACGTGTCCTTGCCTGTTTCGGTAATAGATGTAGAATATTGGTAGGATCGGCACGATGGGATTCATGGTTGGTTCGTCTCGTTCGTCTTTCTCGTTGCTTCGCCTCGTCCTCGTCGCTGGCGTGTTCGTCTTGTAGCCGTGGATCGTCTTGTGGCGCGAATCGGAGCTTATGTGCGCCTCGCCCGGATGCTTTGACGTGCCGTGCGTAGCGACGGGTTCGGCGCGTACGGAAAGCGCATCGTACTTGTCCGGCCGGACGGGGCTGCATTTTAGCTTCCGTGCGACTCGATTCTGTGTTTCCGGATCCGCCTCGGTCGGAGTACAGGACCTGTATTGGGTGAGTACGATTGGGTCGGGATTTGGGCAGTTGTGCGCATCGTACTTGCTCGTTCGGACGTATGTGCGGATCGGTCGGGAAACAGGCATTCGCCTGGCTTTTTTCCCCGACGGAATGGTATTAGGTGCGCCTCCGAGCGAGATCGGAATCGGCCCCTTAGTTGTTGGTTGCTTTGTTCTTTTTGAATTTATTCTAAAAATGTATGTAGGGTTGGTTGTGTTCTGCATATTGTGGCTTGGAAAGCATTATGCCATCCTTTGACAGCGTTATTAGTTTTTGCTTCTTTGTTTAGGGTACTGTTGTATACATTCCACTGTGGAATGTGGAATTTTGTCTGTCTTCCGTGTCCAGATCTGTGTAGCCTTCCCACCCAGGTGTCTTCAAAATAGTCTAGTTGGGGACTTAGTTTATGTTCATTTGTTTGGTAGTAGGGGGCTTTCTATTAATAAATTGTAGTGTTCTGCTACATCAGTTGTTGGGACGTAGGCTAGTGCAATTAGTTTTTTAATTTCATATGCAAAATTGCTATTAGTTGCATATTCTACACTAAGGGGGTCATTTAGATAGCGGGCGGATCGCCACCGCCCATATGGCGGTGGCGATCCGCCTGCTATTTCCCACCGCCCACACTCCGTTTCCCCCCCGCCATATTACGATGGCGGGGGGACCCCGGCGGACGGAAAGACCGTCCGCCGGTTTACCGCCGGTTTACCGCCGGTCGACCGGGCGGAAAAGGGGCTGGATATGGTGGCGTGTCTGCTAGACACCGCCATCCATATTACCATGGGCAGCGGTGCAGGGCTTTCCATGGCGGAGACCCCGCCATGGAAAACCATGCAGAGTTTGCTTTCGGGGGCCCGTTGCGGGCCCCCAGGGTATTGGGGGGTGGGGGGTGCACATGGGGGGTACCTTTGGTACCCCCCCGCATTGTCATGGAGATGGTGGCAGGCACCTTGCGGTGCCTGTCACCTTGTGCATGACGATGCACACAGTGCATTCCCTGCATTGTGGCAGGCGGTGCTGTGAGCACCGCCCGCCACAATGCTGGGAATGGAGGATGCCACCGCCACGGTGGCATCCTAATCGCCTGTGCGGGACCGCTGCACCACTGGCGGACGGTCCCAGCACCGCTAGGGTGGCGGGCGGACAAAAGTCCGCCCGTCATCCTAATGGGCCCCTAAGGGTAGATTTTTGAAGGTGTCTCCACATGCATTGATTATAGTGGTAATAGCAACCTTGTATTGCTGTGTGAGGGTAGTTTTTCAGGATAGCTTGAATCATCGACTGTTCGAAGTCTATGATAATTTTTTGAGGGTAGTAGTTATTAGTTTCTTGCTTTACTTTTGTTAGGAGTTCAAAATAGGTGGTTGTTTGTTTATTTGGTAACAGGGCATATATAAAGGGGATGTTGCTATTGTGATACTGTCCATGGATTGTGTACAATTGGTAAAATGGTTTGGGACATATTTTGAATGTTCCATCCATCATCCATGTGTCACGATTTTGTAGTTTAAGTATGTTTGTAGGAGTAGCAAATATGATAATCCTTTTTTCTTTAGATTTGTTATCATAAAGAAGGAATTGCTCTTCATTATGAGATAGAGTGAGTTCAGGTGGTATTTGAACTTCACTGAAGTTTTTGGGGGCAGGTGGGGTTTTCATAGTTGATTTTTTTGTTCTAGCCATTAATCCTTTTAACGTTGGGATGGAGGGTAATTGACCAGTTACATATTCTGGAACTTGGGGCAGTATGTCCTTTAGTATTTCAGTAGTTGTTTTTTTGAGAGCTAGTGCTAGCTTCCTTAAGAGTCTCTAAAGTATCTCTTACTTCTATTTCGGCTATGTTAGGGGGGTGGTTATGTTCTTTAACATTTAATACAGTAGTTTCTTTGGTTGTAGCCCTCCCATAACATGCATTAGCATAATATTTGCTGCATTTCCAATTAATTTTGTCGATTGTTTGTTCATCTTGGGTTTAGACATATCCCATATAGCATAATAAGAGTTTTCCTTTCTGTGAAGTAATTTTGATGTTTCAACTGCTATAAGAAATTTATATAAAAAATGTTACATATATTATACATGTTTTTATTGTATAACAGATTTTTATAAATAAAATTATACTTACATGTTTTAATCTGTAGAACTTTTTTGATGTTGACAATTTTCTGTTGGTGCTTGGCTTTAGTGTTTCTTTCTACTTTCTTTGGAAAAAATATATATTTTCAATTCATTTGTTTAACACCATTTTCTGTATTTTGGGGTTTGTGTGGTTAGTGAGGCCTTTGGTTTGGGATTAATAGTTGTTGAAATAGTGTAATTTTAATTTACACTTTTTTGGCAAGGTGGTTTTTTGATGTTGTTTGTAGTTAGTTGAGTGTCATTTGGAGTTTCTGTAGAGGAGATATAATGAAAATAAATATTACATTACTTATTAAATTATTTTAAAAGTACTTTAATTATCTTTTATTAAATAACATCAAATTTATATTTTACTTACTTTGTAAAGTTGAAATCTGAGTTTTCAATGTGGAAGTCTGATGTAGAAGCAATCCAGCAGCGATTTCCCTTATTCTTGTATTTGCTGTTGTAGCATAAAAAAATGTTAATTTTTGATTAGTTTATATAGTGTTTGTCTAATTGTTCTGTAAATCTTATTGGGTTATTTAAGTTGAAGGTCTTTTTTATTGGTTGTTACTAATTGTTGTTAATTATTTTGGCAGCTGTTTCCTTATTTGGGTAACGCTAATTAATTTTCAGTTAACCTTTTTTTATTCTTTGTTAATTTAAAAGTATGATAGTATATATTTTGTAATTTATATTGTATTTAAGGTATGAAAATTATTATTTATTTTATATATTCTGTTTGTAAAGAGGAATTAATTTGGTGGTTTTACTCATGTTCAAGTAAATTTATTTATTTATAATGTATTTAATTGTAACTGTGTATATTTAATATATTGTGTGTGTTTGTGATATTGTTTATATTTTATGTTATGTTTTGTGTTATTTGAAATATTTTTAAGGTGTTGATATTTTAGTTCTGACGATAATTGTGTGGTCTATATTTTTGATTTGGATATTTGTGTTATTTTGTATGTTTATTTAATGTCCGCAATATTAATATTAACGATCTTATTGATTTCGATATTGGTTATATCGATGTTTGTGTTTGACGATATTTGTGTTTCGATTTTTGTGCTTTTTTTTAACTAAATATAGCATATCGATATTTCTGTTATTGATATTTGTGTCTCGATAATTTTGTATGTCTTTATTATGAGTGTCGATATTATGTCAGTGATCCCTCCTCCCCCTGCCCTCCCGGGGGAAATTCGGTCGTTAAGAGGAAGAACCGGGACTTAAGGCAATCCTTAACAGCTAGGGTACTAGGCTCCGTTGGTAGTTGGGTCAATCACCTATACCGGTCCAGAGGGCACTTAATAACGTGCCAAGAAAACCCTGGGCGGGGTCATACGCCCTAGGAAATCTTGTTTGGGGTGAGAATGTGGGTACCAGACCTCGATAGTGTCAGCACAGTGGTGGCTGAAACTCAATTTGACCTCAATGATCGTTTGGATGTTTTACAGTACCTAAAAGAATACAGAGCTTTACAAAGCAACGTTCAAGTGAAACACACCGTCACTTGAGAAGTGAAAGCAGTATCCGCAAGACCTGCCTGGGTCCTGAAGATTAGGGACCTGGTCAGAGACAAAATAGTGGACAAGAAAGAATTCAGGCCGTCCTACAGAGCGCCTGTACCTGTGCTGGGTGTTGAAGGTACCAGAACTGTACTTCTTCCGACCCCTCTTGCCGGTCGCCAAGAAAAAAGGTTTGTCTCCATCGATCTGATCAAACCACACTATGTGACCGATTCTCAACAGTAAGCCGTGTGGGTTCTGGGTAGCCCCAGATCTCCTCTCGCTACCATGCAGGAAGTTCAGATGGAAGCTTTAATATCAAACGAAGACTCCACTTTCCAAAGAGAAGCAGTAAATAAGAATAAAATGATACGTCTCCCTATTGAAACAACTACAACTGTACAGTCAACATGTACAGAAATTTGAAAAATTGACGACGTCTATGTCATCATGCCACAGATTGAGTCATCTCCCAGTTCTACAAAATCTGCTGAGCTGCCAAAACTAGACCGGATGGCGTCTGGCTACTTCGTGTATTTTGATGATTTTCATCGGATACCAGTGAACCTGAACTGCCAACACCGCCACTCCATTTCAAGCTACGAATTTATTCTCTCTATCTTTGGCTTAAAAAGACATACCTTGTTGCTCCCTGGATACATCTCTGGGTTACAATTGGATTTCTTTTCCTGGTACTCTGGATTGGTTTGGTGACTGTCTTTTTTCAACTTCTGAATGGACATTATCTCCCAAAATGCCCTGCAGTCCAACATGGGAACCTGGTACTGAAACCACATGCATCATTGCACCATGAACTGAGGGACCTGTCCTGATGGAATAGTTTGGGACAGGGTAGCTATAATATGATGTGTATGGTCCTTCTCAACTTTTGCAAATTCCATATTTGTTTAAAATTTCTTTAAATGATATCATCACCTCTAGTACGTTTTCTGATGATTGAGACATTGAAACTGAGCATAATTTGCTTTCAGATCTAGAGCAGCATTTTCTAATGATGAAATTGCATGATGGCACAAGTAATTTTGGAGACATGGTCTGTTATCAACATTATGATCACCATTTTTTACACAAAGCTAGTATCCCATGTGCTGCTTACAACTACACCCAATGGGAACACTGCCCAATACCGCCAAAAGGTAGTCCAAACAACATCTGCACAGACGTTTGCATACTTTTCTGGTTTTGACACAGCCTCTTATTACTATAGGCGTGCACCTACACCTGCAAAGAAGAATACGCTCACAAACACCAAGCTGATTTACTCTGCTTCCTTTATTTCCCAACTGTCTATACAAAGTTTCGACTTTTGGAGAGACACAATAGACATAATCTGTCTGAGGAACAAAAGATTGGCAGGTTCAGGGAAAAGAGGCGCTATTTAGAGCATGCCTCATGCCACATCAAATGATTTCCCTGAATGAAACAGTGTAACAGACTTCCTGTCTTGGTTTAGCTAAGGCAAAAGATTTGAACATACTGCGCATTTCCACATTTGCACGCTTTGAACATTGGCAACAATACACAAAGGACAGTGAGGATAAGCTAGATGCCATGCTCCATAATGGATCATACAACGCATCAGACCCCGATCAGCAGGGTGGGTTGGTTTGGCCTCTAGACACAGACAAATGTCAGTCTAGATTGCTGGGTAACACGGGAGGGCGTAAGTTCAACAGGCCTGACCTGCGCTATGTACAAAAAGAACACGCAGGGGTGGTCACATCATATAGTGTTGGGAAGTTATGCCTAGATTGGCTAAAGACCTCAACACTTTCCCAGGTGAAACAACACTTGTCCCTTCTGTCTGATGACCTGGATCTCAGGGATTTTTTACTAGGTCACATGTCAAAAGCGCTTCTTGTATGGAATATACAATGAGCTATGGAAGGTTCCTCAGCAGGAAGCTGCAGAGAGATTGTGCAAGATCGACAGGGTAAATATGGAAAAGGCTTTGGCTGTGGCTGACAATGGTATGACCACTCTATCATCCAGAATTTATTCACTGGGCAACATTGTGTCTTCTGCAATTGACATAATACTGCAGGACATGTCTATTTTACAACATGGACAGTCATAATTACGTTCTATCGTTATGCTGAGCTGGGCGTTGCAAACACTACGTTCTGGCCACGTGCCGTGGCATTACCTCAACACTACCAGACTGTTTTCTGAATATGATCTAACGGAAAGACAGATAACAATGGTACGCAGAGATGCAAAATACACCATGTTGCACATTGAAAAATTAGACCAATTACCTTTTACTGTGGCAGAGACACCATCCATTGACTGGATTATCCATGGTTATATCACCCTACCGATCACGACTTTCCAATTCCAATATTGCCTCCAATACCAACAGGTAGGCAGATACGAAGCACATGGGGATGGTTATGTGCATGAGTATTGGGAATTGCCTTTCAGGTTTAAATGCAGGAAAGTTGACACAGAAGTTTTTCTAAGTGGTTCCGCCTGTGAGGAAGCCTTAAGTTGGTCCTTAGTTTCCAAAGACATCTTTCTTCATGGAGCATGCAATGCTTCTGTTGCAAACTTGTCCTGCTATCTGAAGGGTTCCCAAGCTGCTGTGTTATACGTCCGGTTTTCAAGTTGCTTTCGAATGGGAGATACTTAATGCTAAATGCTTAATGCTGAATGATCAAGGGTATCGCTTGTGTGGTGACGGTTAATTCCTTAGTCACTTGTTGTACCCAAGTACTGCTTCCACTTGCCCACAAAATTAGGGAAACAACGCTGTGGCCTTCGATAAATGTTTCCAACATACGCTTTGATTCCCTTAGCAGACTGAAAGCCATGTTTTTTCAACAAGATGTGGCCTTAATTTCGGCCAGAGAGACGTTTGATCTCCATGTTGCAAGGTCCTCGTCTGAGATACAGACGCTACTGCACATTAACTTCCAGCTCCATTTTGGGGAGCTAGTCCATCGTATCTTTAACATTTCTGATACTAAATGAATAGTGCACTTTTTAAAAAATGTATCGGCTCTGGACTGGTTAGCACTTTTCAGACAAGCTTCGGTGTTATTCCATCATTCATACACTCCGTGCTGGGAAGCATTTTTGGAGGGCTCCCGCTTGTCCTGCTACTTTTGGCAGGAATCCTGATTTTAATTTTTCTGCTCCGCAATGGACGTCCCAGTTTGTTTCGGAATAGAGACAGCACTGCTTGTGCTACAATGCCGTGAGCACATGGTTCACACGTTTGGCACACTTCGACTTCGAGAACTGGATGAGCACTGGTTCTTGTCCCTCAGGCCTGTCTGGCTTAACTGCATATAACCTGTATTCTATTGCCTGCTTTGCGGCCACAAATGCGTATTAGACATATGCCTAGGATCAAAACTGGTTGCGCTATTGGACACTGATGTACTACTGGACCCGTTAACGGCCCACGAGTATTGTTGTCCCCAGCATCTTGCATTGCTGATTAATGCCTTTCTTGAGCCACCTTGTGTTGCTTCGGCTCCAAGTGACTTGGACAACGGCTCCACAATACGCATACAGGATGCAGTTTCTACCTCAGCGGCTGCTGTGGGAATTGGATGGAATCTCCTTTGCTCCATAAATCTGCTTCGAGGTGCGCCTCTGGGATCGTCGTCTGCGGTTTTTGACAACAACAATGTTGTGTCTGCCACCCCGAACACATGAAATAATTGGCCTTTTCTTTGTTGGAACAATTCTGCTTATTTTATCAACAAAATTCGATGCAGAACAGTTTTGTTTTTATTTTTCTAGGCACCATTGCTTTTGGAGTGCTTAGGATTTCCAACAGTATAATCACTTTAAGGCTTTTATGAATATTTTAAAGGGTAGCTTACTTGTAGACAATGTTGAGGGTAGGTTTTACCTTTTTATTCCATTTTATGATATGCTGATATATACTGGCTTTTTAGATAGCTTTTATATATCGACCCTTAGGATGAGGAGTGGGTGTTACATTCCCGAGTTAGGCCCATGTAGCGAGGCAGCTTATTCCTTACATTGTCCTTGAAAATAACATTTCAGCAGTGACCTTTTACACACATTTGCATGCACGACAATGTTGGATTCGTTTCTATGAAACTACTTTGTTTATACATCCAGCTTTGCACAACATTATCACAATGCCTTGAACATCATGTACTAGGTCTCTCTACGCACTAGGTACAAAAGTCATCCTATCTTCATCCACGGGGTGACAGCGCTATCAACATATCCATAACATCACTAATCTAGCACGCACATCGCAAAGGCTGCTTTTATTATAAATAATAGTCAGCCCGATAGATTTGTAGAGGAGGCACTTCTGCTGACACCGAAGGTCCCTGCATGCTGAGAAATCACCACGCACCGGTCTGACATTCCATGAGGGTTGTCCAGCTCGAGACCAAGACGGGGTCCTTCACTGCCTCCTATCAGGTAATGGGAGTTGGATCGTCCCTTGGGAGGATTCTTGGCTCCACACCCATATACACTCTAGGTACACACAGAGTAGGGTCCGCATCGTAGAGTACGCTAGAGTACCATTTTGCATAAATGCCTGCATATATTCATTGCGTCAGCTCCATGGTAGAAACGTATCTACTGTTTACTCTTTTGGTGCTTGTAATTTCCTTTATTTGCTTCTGTCTCCTAACTATTGCAGCACATGTATTTTATACAAGAATAACGTTGGTTCAATAAATATATTGAAAATGTCCCAGTGTGTATTCTGTATACTTCTCTGAGAGAAAGTAAGCACGAGTGACTGAGCAAAAGATTCTGTACTGTTTCCACGATCCCTGAGTACTCAGGGTTGTCATGTTCAGTGGTAGCCAGAAACTGTTCGCTTCCTGGTAGGTTAGGGGGGCTTACAGTGGCACTGTGAGCTTGCTGGTCTATAGGCCAACATATCCTGCAGGGGTGTCCGAAATCATTCTTGACACCAAGCCCTTAGTTTATGTTGTCCAAACAATGCGCAGATCCTGCGGATCAGTAGGTACTACACAACACTCCTGAGGCAGCACACCTACCAGAGATGCCTAGAGTTTAGTAAACACCCTAGGCGATGACTTGAGCCCGAAGAATATCACCCCGATCTGGAAGGGAGGAGAACAAACACTTAAACACAGGAAGTACTGACGCCGCTTGTATACAGGAGTGAAGCAGTGCAATTTTAGCTCCAATCCTACACGTCATAGAGCGCAATATTTACATGCACTGAGCACCATATACTCTGTGTCCCTTAATTTTATTAATGAGAAGTGTATTCAAATGTATTACTGAAATGCTTTTACTTTAGAAAACTAGATTCATAAAAGTGTACATTAATGTTTAGCCTAACTATGAAGAAATATAGTTCTCATACATATTTACACTTATGTCTCAAGTTATGTCGCATTTATTTGAAAGGGTATTGCAAAACATAACCATGGCTCATTTACTTAAGTTGCATTTGTGTTGTTGCATTTATTCTGAAGTTATACGTGCAAATATAATCATGCAGCTGAAGTGCACACTTAAGGGGCTAATTACGATTTAAGTCAGCCCGACACTGTCACGGATACGGGTCCGATCGACCTCCGGTCGGTGGTCCCGACCGCCTAATTACGATGCGACCGCACATGGTGCGGTCACATACTCACATTTCCCTATGGGAGCATGTGCAACTGCTGTAAACCAGCCATAGCATAAGCTCCCATAGGGAAATGGGAGTTTGTGTTCATCCTTGCACCGCGCGGCAGGTACCTCAGCCCCCTCGGCCCTCAACCGGAGGCCGCAAACAGAAGGGGGCCCAGCTAGGGGTCCCAAAACTCGCTTTCTGACAGGCTTTCCATCTTGGAAAGCCCGGCATGGAAAGCCTGCCGGAAACCGAGCATCGTAATCCGGACTGTGTAAAACGCCGTCCATATGAATTACGGCCCGGTCTCTGACTGGCCGACGGGCTCCTTGAGCCCGTCAGAATCCAGCCGTAATGACCGTCCGGTTTCACTTCCGTCCGCCTAAATTGTAATTAGGTGGTCGGAAGTGAAACCTCTGATCTCGGTCGGAAAGCCTCCAACCTAAGGCCGGAGGCTTTCAGACCGAGATCGTAATCAGCCCCTTAGTGTTTCACCAAGCTAATATAGCTACGCCGGAATTTGAAATGCATTTGGTTGCCTTGCATGTTCTCTGCTCTGCAGATGCAGTTTCAAGGCTTCATTACTGAGAGAAAAGTGTATTATGTATTAAAGATAGTGAGGCCTGAGAAGAAACTCTTAGCAGAAACGTGAAGAGCTAATAAACATGAAGAAGCCTTTTATTCATCATGTATCAGTAACGGTGTACTTCTGATGGTCGAGTGAATGTCCAGGTTTTTGCGGGGTGGGGAAATCTGGAAATGTTGGCACTGTGCACGTGAAGTGCAATGCCATTGGTCCCTGGAAGTGTGGTCTGAGGATCGGATGTTGAGAATCTATTGATATGCTTTAATTAATGTATACACTCTTAGAGTTGGAGAGATCCTCTTGGACTTTGAGAGGTACAGACCTCTCTGCTTGCCCTATTCTTGAGAGTGTAAAGCTATATGATAAACCATTGTTCTCTATTAGAGGTTTTCTACTGAAATCCTCGCTATGCTGACACCTTCCTGCTTCTTATAATTTTCTAAGATTTTCATTCTGAACCATCCCTAATCTGGACTTAGAGCTCTGATTAGATGAGTTTCTTTAAGGAAAATCAACTTTTGACTTGCGCCATTGGAACTTATATGGCTGCGCTTGTCGCATATCTGATGCTATCCAACTGAATTAACTTCATTGACTATCACTTCCTTTTCAAATTCTGTATCTAAATGATGCTTAATTTGCATTGATTTCAATTTATTATTGTGTAATAGACCCACTTAACTTTAGTTACCAATTCCTGGTCCTTATTATGTGGTCAAATGAGCGACACTAACTTTAAATTGTTTTATTGAATGCTAACCTCTTGGCCTCTCAGTCAACCACAAAGGTCCCTTGAGTAATAATTGGCACAGCATGCCAAAGTGCTGTCAAGATGGTAGCAGAGGACGGTTGGTTACTGAGGTAAAGAGAGTTAGGGTATCCCATCCTGAATTTTCCCAAACGCAGTCTGAGTCCCTAAAGCCCATGTCTTGCATCAGAGGATTGGTACAGTTCGGCAGACACTTGTGACTGCGGAGGAGTGAGTATTAATAGGGTTGCGCATTGCATTTGCTTGTGGTGTTATGCAGAGATTGTGTGGCGTGATGAAGTAATGTTTTGAGTTGTCATGTGAGTATAGCGCTTGGTGTAAAGAACTTGAAGTTGCTATCAGGCTCGACGTAGCCTAAGATCCAGGAATGATATTATAAAGTGTAGAAGACAATTTATTGTAATTGTCTGCTAAGTTTTGTGATGCTCGTCATGAGACGTTGTCGATGGGACAATTGAGATAGGGACATATATCTTTGTGTGAGAGTAAGGTGTGGTTGGTATAGTGGATCCTAGTGCACAAGGAGAAGCTATATCAATCTGGGTGATTTGCGCTGGTTGAGGTTTCATTTGAATGTGTATCTGAGTAGGTTGGAAAGTGTCACTCCAAACCACTTCTTGTGTGATTGAATACTATCGATTTCTTTAGTGGATCAGACAAAGGGGCACATGCATCAAGATAAGGAATTGCGATTCCTTAATAGCGATTTTTAAGGAATCGCTATTTAGGAGTCGCAATTCCTTATGCATGTAGGTTTCGCAAAAATAATAGCGATTCCTACACATTCCCTACTATTTGCGATTCGCTATTAGGGAATGCTTTCCTAGAGGCTTTCCTAGAGGCCCATAGGAATGAATGGTAAAGCATTCGCAGTTTGCGATTACCAAATAGGTAATCGCAAATTGCGAATGCAATTGCAAGGGTGCTAGGGGCCTAAGGCCCCCTTGATACATCCCCAAAAAAGATAAGTGTGCACATGTCGCCACATGGCACTTAGAAAAATGCAATTTTGTGCATTTTTCTAAGGATTTGCAAATTAACATCAACTTGAAGTTGATGTTAATTTGCGATTCCTTAATGCAAAGTTGCATTTTGAAAATGCTTCTTGCATTGCATTTAGGGAATCGCAAATTGCGATTCCCCAAATGCATTCGCAAAAAAGTAATCCCAAAAATTGCAATTACCTATTTTGCGAATGCATTTTGGGTTGATGCATCGCAAATGGCTTTTTACCGTTCGCAAACGGGCCGATTCAGCGAATCGGCCCCTTTGCGACCGGTAAAAATCTTGATTCATGTGCCCCAAAGTTATTTGTTGAAGTTGTGCTGCGTTTTGTTTTGCTTGCTTATTGCTGCGAAGAGTGTGTTTGTGAAAAATTGTAAGGGAGGGTGAACTGCTGCGAGGAGTGAGGTTGACGTCACAGTGTGTCGTGCTGAGATTGGTCGGTTGGTTTTGAGCCGCGCTGTTATTGGGTGACTGCATTATAGAGTGCTGTGCTGTCATTTGTATTTGATTCCGAATGAGAACTGTGGGTAAAGAAATTATTTTTTGGTTTGAGTCTAAAAGATTTACAGCAATTGTTGATCCTATTGTTAAAAAATGAAATTCTTTAAGGCCGTAGGAGATATGTTTAGGAGAGATGTCAGACAACCTATTCAAGAGGGAGAAGAGGCACCACTTGAAGATATGCCAGGTCATAATATGACTATAAACATAGGCCTTCATGCATGTATTTGGCTTAACCAAAGGCATAAAATCACTGAGAAAGAAGGTGCATTGATGTTTCTACACTATGGCACATTTAATTTGAGAAGAATACTATCAGAAATGAAGCCGCCTCCTAGACCCACACAGTATGAAGCACTTAATCCTTGGGACCGACCAGCTCATGATAGGCAGAAGGAAAGCTATCAGGGAAGTGCCAGAAAGGCAGTGCATACTTATGCAACTGATAGGCAGGATGCAGAACAAAAGATGTGGAGAACTGACATGACAGAGGGAGCTAAACTGTATCCTGTTCTGACACGCAAAGAAACAGATAAAGTTAAGGAAGAGAAGAAGTAAAAAGGGGAAATGAAAGAAAATGCAGAGAGTGAGGACGAAATCTGTAATAGCGATTCTAGTGATGATCTTTTGAGCACGCTGTTTTTCAGAGCGTCCACCTTCATACAATGAGACCCAAACGGAGGGAGTGAGTGGTGCAGGTACCAGTGGAAACCTATGAGTAGCTACCACACCAGTGAATACAAGTCAAATTCAGATGGGAAAGAGTACAGGGATTAATACTCCTAATAATCCTATTGTTTTGAATACCCCAGATGTACTTACTGTAACAACAACAACAACCTCCAGCAAGCTCTCAACATCTCTAACTGCTACCCTCAGAACTTCTGGCAGGTTCTCTCCACACTATGACCTAAGTGATTCCGTAACTATAACAACTATGACTAGGAGCAACCACAGCACATCTTCCCCCAAGAAAAGAATATCAACAACAATAATCAAAATAAATTAAGCAGTATAGAAAAATATAAAATGCACAGGCAGACAACGTTCAATATATACATCACCAATTTTACAATATCCGAATCGGCTACCTAATGTTCTTATTATAATTGTTTTCCCTATAATTTCCCAACAAAAAGTGTTTCACGGCTGTAAGTAAAGATTTGTCTATAAACAGCATAAATGCAATATCATACTTTGTTAATTTTCAATTTTCGTTTTTTTACAAGTCTGGACATATTCCAAACATCCCCCGCGTCCAGAATGACCACATTTCTTTTTCCCTTCTGGATGCTAAATGGACCCATTAACTTTGAAATACCCTTCCTGACAATCCTATTTTTTTCACCAACACAGCCTCCCCCACATTCCAGACCACTGCTTTTGCACAACTCATCTCATCAAATCTGGCCTTGTATTTTTTTTTGGGTAGTATCTGCGTCTTCTGATTATGTCTCCTTCAGAGAGATTTTCCCTACCTTCCTCTACCCGCTTTGCTTCCAACCAAAGAGGATTGAGTTTCAATTCAGGCGACCTGCCCTTGAGCAAGGAAAAAGGTGACTCTAACGTGACAGAATTCAGTGTTGTTCTATGGGTTCACCATTTTCCCCTCAGGATCTCTGACAAAGACCCATTTGTTTTCACCACTCTGGTCACACAATCCTTAACCACCCTGTTCATTCTTTCTATTAGACCATTTGCCTGTGGGGAACAGAGAGCTGTCTTTAAATGAGTGATATACAATCCTTTGAGAAATTCACAATCTTATTAGAACAAAACTGGACATAATTAAGTGATACAAGGTACTGAGGCACCCCTTCCCTAGCAAATTCTTCCTTCAGGAACTCAATCACTATTCTGGTGGTTACAGAACTCACAACACTTGGTAACCACCCATTTCGAGGTATCATCCACCACTAACAAGGCATACCACCCCTGAGGTGAAAAACTATGCAATGGACCCACAATGTCCAATCCCAACTGAGTCCATAGTTCTTTGGGACTCTTCACTGGGGCTAGTGGAGCAGATCTTGTCATTTTACTCTTGTTACTTCTTCCACACAGCACGCAATCCTTCACAACTCCCTCAACCTAATGATCAACACCTGGCCACCAATACCATTGGTGCAGGTTGGATTTTGTTAAATTCCTATCCAAATGCCCCAAGTGGGCTAAGTTAATTATCTTTTCTTGTAAACCTAAAGGCAGAACAATTTTAGAAACTCTGCAAACTTTTTCATCCATCAAACACAACTCATCATGGACATTCCAGTATCCCTTCAAGGTCTCTGATAAGTCCTTATACTCAGGCCAACCCTTAATCACACATTGGGACATAGCCTTGAGCACATTATCCTTATCAAATGACTTGTCCCATTTCTCCTTATCTTTGACACACTCTTTTACCCATGCTATACCACACGGTTCCTCCTCCACTTTCCCTTCTTCCAATGGGAAAGTTACCAGAATTTCCTCCACCATAGGTAAACTTGATAAGCAATCCGCTGCTTTGTTCGAGGCTCCTGTTACATACTTCACATGAAAATTATATTTTGTTAATCCTTCACTCCACCTCTTTATCCTGGGAGTTAAGTGCGCACCTTCCCTGCAAGAATATATTTGGTCTAAAGGACGATGATCAGTCTTCACAGTGAAGGGTATGCCCCACAGGAAGAACTTAAAATGAAGGATCACCCATGACACTGCCAATGGCTCACACTCAATCACCGAGTACCTTTTCTCAGCACCCATGATATGAATATGAACCAAACGCAATTACCCTCTCCCCCAAAACCGCCACCTGGGACAGTGCTGCCCCAAGACCAATCAAACTCGCATCCGTGGAAAGGACGGTCCTGGGACGCACATCAAACTGTCCCAATGTGGGCAACACTGCAATGGCCTCCTTGATGGCCTTGAAAGCACTCGTACAATCATCACTCCACTCAAGTCTGCAATTTTTTTTCAGTAAACTTCTCAATGGCAAAGAGATTGTTGCAAAATTAGGTACAAATTTGGCACATAACTCTGCCAGAATCAGGAAAGACCTGATCTGCTCTCTGTTAACAGTAGAAGGTGCTTCCATAATACTTTTTGTCAGTTCCAATTTGGGATTCACTCCTTCCCCAGAGATCATGTGCCCGAAATATGTGGCTGATGGTACCAGGAACTTGCACTGTTCCTTGCTCAAAGTGAGGCCACACCCCGCATCTAATCCAAAACCTACTTCAGGATGCGATCATATTCCAATGTGTCTTGCCCTGACACCCGTATATCATTCTGGAAAGCCAGTACCTTTGGTGTGCCCTTTACTCTCTTTATAATCATCCGTTGGAAGCAAGCTGCTGCCGACGACAAACCAAAAGGCATGCGAAGGAACCGAAAGGCACCTACTGGAGAGACAAATGATGTCAGGTGTCTTGAATCAGAGTGCAAAAGGATTTGGTGGTAGGCTGAAGACAAATCCATTACACTAAAAATGTTAGCCTCTCCCAACATAGCCAGGGACTCAGAAATATTGGGAAGGGGTTGATGGTCCACCCATATGTGCTTATTCAGGTCTCTGAAGCATACACACATACTCATTTTTTTACCCCCATCCTTAGATGCCAACACAACCGGAGAAAGCCACTCTGATGCCTCTATCTCCTCAATCACATTGCCATCCAAAGGTTTCTTGAGCTCCTCCTGCAATGGACCCAGCATTAATTGTGGTACCTTTCTTACCCTGTGCACTGACAGTATGGCATTATCTTTTAATGTGATTTTATGCTCAAAACCCTTCAATAACATAAGGGTTTCACTGAAAACGTGGGGATATATTTATCAATGATGTAA
The DNA here is from genome assembly GCA_963921515.1 of Calotriton arnoldi. Lineage (NCBI taxonomy): Eukaryota > Metazoa > Chordata > Amphibia > Caudata > Salamandridae > Calotriton > Calotriton arnoldi. Next base: position 2,814,011 of record CAWUFW010000366.1, on the reverse strand, counting down.
TCATTCTTGTTCACATATTTCAGCAGTTAAATCTTTTCCTGCGAATTGGGATCTAACATTATTCCCATGTCTCCCTGGTGCCTCCATCACAACAAGTTATCTCCTCTTTTAGCAACATGCACTTTCCCCATTGTTTCTCTGTCACAAAATAGAATTCTCATCACCGTGTAACCCAAAATGTCAATTCTTTTCCCTTCATGCCCTGCTGGGTTGATGTCAGGTGGTTGTAAATTAATCTCATCCTTGCCAAACAACATGTCTCAGTTTTCCTCCCCCACCATTGTGTAGGGAGAACCTGGATCAAATAGGACATTGAGCTTCTTCCCTCCTACTGTAATTTCACATTCTGGCATCACAATCAGATCACCATCCACTGTACCATCATTTCTAACACTCAAGACAAAACTTTGGTCACTCTAAATTACCGCCACCCCTTGTGTCTTCTGCCCTTTACACACCCTAGCAAAGTGACCTTTCTTCCCACATCTCCTGCACATTTCTAGTCTTGCATACACCCAGGACTGTTAGACAAATGGCCTTCACTGCCGCACCTGAAACATTTTAATTTATTATCTTTGTTGTCCTTTTTGCCTTTTGATGATAATCCCACATCAGGATAACCTCCCCACGGTTTTACTTCACAAACTTCCTCCACTTTTCCAGGCTCATCCACACTGTCTAACACAGGGACATAACCTTTCTTCCCATCCCTCATCTCTCACACCCACATCATAGTATTCTCCATGCCTTTAAGGATAGCTATTGCCTCCTTCAAATCCGGATTCTTTGTTAAAAGCTTCTCTTGCACCCTTGGATTATTGGTACACCTTACCAATTGATCCCTAACTAGTGAATCAGATCATGCGTCAAATTCACAGGTTCATGCTAATGTCTTCAAAGAGGCTACATAACTCCCTATTTTCACCATTTTACCTTGAACCCTGGTAAAGAATTTATGTCGTTCCAATACTACGCTGATTTGAGACCCAAAATGTTCCTCCAGCATCTTCACCGACATCTCAAAAACATCTGATGGTTCCCCTTCATCGTCAAGAGTGACACCACCTCCTGCGCCGTGTGTGCAGCCTGCTGGGGGATCGAGTCCCACCCCAGCCAGAGAGAGAGCCACAGAGGAGCGATGCAGCCGGGGCCTCGGATGGCACTTGAAAGAATCCCGCGCTGCGGGAGAGAGGAGCCAGTCTTGTGGCGTCGGGAGGAGTGACGTCACCTCCTGCGCTGCGTGTGCAGCCTGCTGAGCGACCGAGTCCTACCCCAGCCAGAGAGAGAGCCACAGAGGAGCGATGCAGCCGGGGCCTCGGACGGCCCTTCAGAAAGAGTACTGGCTTGTACTTCCCATTGGTCTTCTGCGCAAGAAAGAGGATGTAGTAAACTCACTTGTCCATTTCTGCAGGTGGAACTGCCACAATTGCCCTTTTATATGAAGGAGCCTGAACTGTGGGGTATGAAATATTTCTTTGACAGGATTTTTGGGGATGGACATAGGCATGGCACCCGAGTCTGGAGATTTCCTGATGAATTATATTACATATCCTTCGTTGACCAAACTGAGTACCCATTGATCCCTGATGGATTACTCCCAAACGTTGCAAAAATCCAGCAGCCTTCCTCCACATGGATACCACACAGCTGGAAGTGAAGACTAGTCAGGAACAGTTCTTGCTGGATCTCACCTGCTTCCTGGTCTTGGACTGAAATCTCCTCCTTTCTTGAACAATATCCTGTAGAATCCTTCATCGAGAAGTCCCTAGAGTCCCTGTTCCTTGTCCTGACTTCGAAGACGACCCCTTGTGTGGTAGAGTGTGCTTTCTGTCCTTGAAAAACTTTGTGATGATTGTGTCCAACTGGTCACCAGAAAGTTTCTTCCCTTTGAAGAGTATCTTAAGGAGAGAAGCCTTCTCTGAATAATCGGCCTTCCAGTCCTGCATTCATAAGTTTTGGTGAGCTAGAATGGAAGAACTAGAAGACATCAGATGACACCTCTGCCACCAACTCCGCCTCCTTGCTCAATCAGTAGATGAAGATCCGCGCAATCTGGTTCTCCTGCACTGCTGAGGAAAGAGACTCAAACACCTTAAAGGCCGTATATGCAGCATAAGTTGCCGCCTTCATGAAGATGGGGCTGGCACTGAAATACTTCTTGACCGTACTCTCCACCTTGTTCTACTGCATCAGAAGGCAAGCAATCCTCAGGGTTTAATCGCCATCCTGCTAATGAAAGGTGCCATGATAGAATCCAACTTGATGCTGTGAAGAAAAAAGTCTTCCCCCTTAGTCAGGATACACGTTTTCTGCAGCAATTTGGGCACGTTGGACTGATCTACCTCCTTCCAGTGACTGAAGATAGCTCCGTAACTCTCTTATGAAAAGGCAAAGCCAGGACCGATGGTTTGTCGTATTAAGGAAAGAGAATCTCCTTCCCTGGCTTGTCTGATGGCATCTCAAACCTGAAATTGCTTCTAACATGATCCAAGGTTTGTGCCAGATCCTTTCTGGAAATGTAATTCCCAGATGATTAGGCACATGCACCCTCTGATGTGGAATCCAATAAAGTGTCTCGCAAATCATCCTTGCCCTTGGAGAACTTGGACTTAGCCTTATACTTGGCTGCCAAAGCCCTAGCAACCGCTTCCTCAATCATCGACCGACCCTAAGAGTCAGTCAAAAAAGTTCCACTGCCAGGAGATTGCTTACTGGATTTCTTATGTCTCTGACCCCCAATTAAACTCCTTTGGATTCAGAGGAAATGTGAGCAAATGCCTCATTTGGGTACTCTTCTTACTATCGATAATCCCAGAACAACCACTCACACTTAGAACAGTTGAAAAACAAACAACACCTGACAGGCTGCTAAGTGCTATAATAGTACATTAAATCTACACAACTGGGCTTCATTACCTAGTTAGTTGAACACTTTATAACAACTTGCATGTGTAATTGACCATTAGTCAGAAACATGGTCATTGAAACACCAGGCCTCAACACTTAAACTTCAGAGTGAGAGTCTAGGACCTTAATATTACAGCTCAAATGGCTCCAATTAGTCTTTAACAAGGGTCATAATTAGCAACTAGTGCCTGACCACGTAGGCACCAGCAAACAAACCCTTAAACTTCTGAGTGAGAATCCAAGCCCTTAATCACTAGGCTTCCATCATTAATTGATTCCTTTTAAAACTGACAACCTGGATGCTCTGTGGAACATCTGTTCTCTATAACTTTCACTGACGTCCCATGCAGGCATTCTGCAGCCTTGGGGACGCCCGCCGCTAACCTACCCCCCTCCGACTCCAGCAAGTCAGGAACTTGGGAGCGCTGCATCGCCAGAAAGAACATGGTTGATTGGTGTCCCCCACAGGCAATCTGCAGGCTCTGGGACACCTGCTGCTCCCCTTCTAGCCCACCGTCCTAGCAAGGCAGAGATTCAGACCTGCAGCATTGTGCACTCAGATCGAAAATCTTGTCCGGTGCCCACAAGATCTGATCTGAGATCGGCCACAATGCAGAAGACCTCATGCCCCATGCCTGTTGAGGCATCACTTGGCCATGCTGCTGTATGTTCTGATGAGAACACTTTTGTCCACTAGAAGATGCACAAACACCAGAAGTGCCATGTGAATCGTTCCAACTTTCTCCTGTTGGATTACCTCAACTGTTGGACCTTTGACTAGTAACAACGGACCTGATGGAACTCTACCCAGGCCCCCTATACTTTCCACTGGCATCAGCCGTCAGTATGAGAGGCTGCTGAGATGACATGTAGACTCCTCTCAGGAAGTTTGATGACTGCACCCACCATAAAACCTTTTTTCACATGTCCGATGGTATAGAAATCATTAAGGAAAAGTCCCAGAATGATGGGAACAAAGGACAAGATTGTTCAGGTGAAACCTGGCCGATGGAACTACTAAGAAGGTCACTGTTTGGTTGCCTTGCACCTGAAGCAATGCTGCTGCTGGTGGATTCTCTACAGCCGTGATCTCCATTAAATGACTGTGGTTATTTGGTATTCGTTTCTCTGTCAGAGAGACTGAGCCTATATTGGTAACAAATCTTGTGCCAATGAAAAGTGTGGTCTTGACCTAGCATCAGATGAAACTTCTACAGGTTCACCAGAAATCCATTATGTTTTAGTACTTCAAGCACTCTTACAACCAGTGTATCTGTGGGCTCATGGGATGAAGAGATCACTAAACTGTTGTTCATGTAAGGAAGATTGGCAATGCCCTCTTGAGACAGAAAATCTACCAGAGGTGCCAAAACGTTCGTAAACACCCTAGGTGCTGACTTGAGGCCAAAGGGTATCACCCAGAACTGGAAGTGAGAAGAACCAGTGCTTAAACACAGGAAATAGTAATGCAGTTTGTATATAGGGGCATGGATATAAGCGTCCTGTAAGTGTATTGTGGAGAGGAAGTCGCATTCTGACACCAAAGGCATAACCTGTTGCAACAAAAGCATCTTGAAGTGAATGGTCTTCACCCAGAGATTCACTCCTCTTAAGTCCAGTACCAGCCTGTACTTCCCATTGGTCTTCTGCACAAGAAAAAGGGTGGCCTCTTTCCTCTTTCTGTAGGTGGAACTGGCGCAATTGTCCTTTTCTCTGCAACAGCCTGAACTGCGGGGCACTAAACATTTCTTTGACAGGATTTTGGGGGATAGACAAAGTGATGGTACCCGAGTCTAAAGGTTTCCTGACAAATTCTATTACATATCAAAGGGCTGGGCCCATAAGTTCTGGATCAATTCTAGAGACACAATCCGATGGTTCTTTTTAGTAGCGTGTAAGTATAGAGGGGAGAGAACTCATTATTTTTGCCAATCAATTTAATAGAAAATACCTTGGACACATAGTAACTACAGACAACTATGTAAGGTCAGTTTGATTTATTACAAAGCCAGAAATAACTGAACATAAAGACACCTCAATATAAGGATATAGAGATACATTGGAAGTAGCACAAACCAAATCTGAGTATCCAATGTAGATGTAGCATAAACAAAACAATTACTTCAAGAAACAGGATGCAGAGGATCAGAAAGCAGGAGTCCAAGTTTCCCTGCATTAAGGGCTGATGAATAAAAAGCATTAATCTATCCCTACACTAACACTAAGATGACATCCCAATTTAAGCATACCCGAGAAAAGAATGAAAGGTGTCAGCATGTGGAGTCTTCCAAAAAGTCTCTGCACCATCAATGAGTCATGTAGCATAAAGCTACCGAGACAGAGCTTGCTCTAAGATGCTCTCTCTCCGAAGTCAGAAGAAGAAGTGGGCACTTTCCCTACTCCCAACAGCACATTATTGCAGGTATTCTTCCCAAGATCCATTTCGGGTCGCGTCATCTGATCTGGGTACAGTCCTAAAGGTAGTTTTCACCGAGACAACTATGTTCTTCTCTCGCAACACTTTGTTCTTGGTTCCCAGGCCTTCTCCTGTATGAAGCACAATGACCTTCCTTTAACGACTCAACCAACATGATTGTAACTTCTTCTCGCCTTGCCTGACTAGTAAAACAAAGACATTATTCTAGCTAACAAGAACGCTTCTTTCACCTGCAACATAAAATGTGAGAAAGAACAAATTCCACAGCACACATGAAATTCAGCTGTGAATTCTAAAGCGAGAGTTTCAGGGAACAGCGTTCCAGGCCTACAGAGTTCAGCAAACATAAAAAAACATTGCAGAAACTTTTACGAATTGCATAGGAAATAAGGCACATTCAATTAATGCACTTACCTACATTTAAAATGACACAACTAATAAACACATTTAGTACATGAATAATTGTCAGTTCACAACACGAGTTTTTCACGTCAATATTTTCTGCTAGTTACATTCACTTGCTACGTTAATTCTCCATGTTGCTTTTCGATGAGCTAAACACATCACGTTTTGAGTTAATACATTTCAAAATTCTAACACTCCAAGTTAATAAGGCAAAGGATTATATGCGGGTGCGCTCTACGTGTGTGATTATAATGCACCCCTACAAGTAAAATGAAATTTCTGCTACATCGCATATTCTCCCATGACTAAACTGAGTACCCACTGATCCCGGATGGATTTCTCCAAACGTCTCAAAAATCCAATCTGCCTTCCTCCAATTGGATCATCCACAGATGGAACACCTGTTCTCCACAGCCTTCATTGGCATCCCCTGAAGGTACTTTGCAGCCTCGCAGAGGACCGCTGCTTGCCTCACACTCCCTCCCCCCCAGGAAGTCTGGGACTCAGGTGTGTAGCATTGCCAGAAAGAATATGGTTGATTGGTTTCCCCCGCAGGTGCTCTGCAGCCTCGGGAATGCCCGCTGCTTGCCTCCTAGCCCGATGCCCCAACAAGGCAGGGATTCGGTGGCACAGCATTGCGCGCTCTTTGGCTCCTAGAATGAGTTTGGATGCTCTGCAAACGCTATACCAGGGCGCTCGCACTCCGCGTTGCACACACGGAGCAAACAACAAGTAAATCCATTGTAAGTTTTAAATATATAAAAATAAATCAATTCCACTAGAGTCGCCACTAGGCAGCGACCCTTTAGGTGTTTGCGCAGATGCCACTAAAACAGGAAGTACGGTTTTGTTTTAAGGGTTGTGTCTGTGGTGTGCAGCGGCCTCAATATGTAATTAATTATAGTGAAAACACTACAAGGAGGTAATGCAATGAAGCAGCCACCCATGTCCACCAATGTCAACATCCCGCATCACTCTGATGGCTTCCTCAATGCTTACCTCCAGTCTGTGCAGGAACTGTTCTTGTCATCCCTGCCCGTCGCAAGATCTTGGCAATCAATAGCACAACATGTGCAGTGGGACCAGGGGTGTGTCAGGCCCTTTACACCCCAATTATGGCTGCATTTTACACCCCAACTGGAGGTGGGACTTTTTTCCTTGCTTCCATTAGGGTCCATGCGCCACCCTTGCTCCGCACACCCATGGCATTCAGTCCCATTCTCTTGCAGTCCTGTCCCATGTCCTCCCCCTCAGCCTTATCGCCCTTGATCTCTTCACTGTCAGCCTTCCATTACCCTTCCTGGCTCCTGCACGTTCATCTGATGCCCTCTATCGCCTTTGGCTCCCTGGGTCGGACTGGCCTATAGGACAATCAGGCAGTGCCCATGAGCTGGTCTGACAGATCAGAGTGTTGTCCACATTTTTTTTAGCAGTTTATGGGCCTGAATTATGGCCAGATGAGCCAGTATTTACTGTTGACTTCCCTAATATTACCAAAAAGGATTGCCTGCAAACACAAATGCATGCAGCCTCCCATACCTTGTAAAATAAAATAACCCATACAGCATGTCTTTACAAGTTCAAAACTGGCTTGAATGCGCGAAGCATGGGCATTTCAAGCGGCCCGCGAAGAAAGGGACTGAGCTGCGGAGAGTCATCGGCGTACCGAACTGCGGCGCAGGGTGAGTCGCACTAAGCACGCCTGGACGCCTCTGGGGCCTGGGTGGCGAGAACGGCGGGCCCGACGCGGCCGCGCGGCAGTAAGCCACAAGCTGCCGGGGAGGCGAGGGCGCCGCCTCGATTCACCCGCGAACCGGGTTCCCGCTGGAGCCGGGCAAGGCCCCCGGGGGACGGAAACACCGCCGGTGACTACAGGTGCACACTGACTGGGGGCTGATCCCGCGGGGCGATTTGAAGCGGACTGAGGCGGACCGAAGGGACCCCCCGCACTGACTACCAACGTCGCGTCAGTAAGAACGAGCTGCCGTCACAGGGGGCCGGAATTAGCTGGTGGATCGGTGGAGGATACACCAGGCTCCCTACAAGGGGACCCCCCCACAGCCGCAATAAAAGGACATCGCAGCCGGCAGCACCAGGAGGAAAGACATAGCCTCAGCGGGGCCATGAACAGTGCATGATCAGTGCAATAGACACCTACACAGGATAGGCCTACAGGCCCGAAACCCCCCGGGGCGTACGCCCGCGCACCGGAGTGAGTGACAGCCGGTAGCTGCACCAAAGGGCCCGCTGGCGGCACGAGAGGAGCGGGTAAAAAACCCGATAGGCCGCGCGTGAGACCCAACACGCGGCAGGCGGCAGCGAGTATTGCCCCCCCCCCCGCTTGGGTGCCTGGTGAGTGCGTTTCAAGATGGGAGGAAGAGGCCAACGAGGACCACCGAGCGCGCGACTGGATAAATATGCCTACAATAAAGACCAAGATGCAGACTCACAAGCAAAGAAAGCTCAAACGGACACACAAAAGCCTAGCGCCTCGGCTGAGGTAACACTCGAGGACATTATGTCTGCCCTGAAACAGGTCCAGAATTCTATAGGCACGATCTCCACAGATATATCCCTAATAAGGGCGGATTTCTCCAAACTATCCGAAAGGCTAACGGAAGTAGAAACTACAACAACGACACTCTCCGCGGACACGGCTACGCTACAACACCAGGTTCGCCACCTGGAAGAAGACAATAAACTTATCATGGCAAAACTGGACGACCAGGAAGGCCGCTCGAGGCGCAATAACGTGCGACTGATTGGAGTACCCGAGACTGTGAGGGGACCGGCATTAGACCTCTTTGTAGAAGACCTCATTAAAAATCAGCTGCAGCCACGCGGCCTATCCAACTTCTTCTCCGTGGAAAGAGCTCACCGCGTACCGGGGGGGAGACCGAGGCCGGGTGCCCCCCCAGACCAATCCTGGCACGAATATTCAATTTTCGAGATCGCGATGCTATTCTGCAGTCGGCAAGAATAGCTCCTCCTATCCAAGTCGAAAACTGCGCTGTCACGCTGTATCCGGACTACACGGCCGCAGTGACCAAGCAAAGATGCACATTTACGGACGTAAAGAAAGAACTGCGCGCCAGAGAACTTAAGTACTCAATGCTCTTTCCAGCAAAATTAAGAGTAGAGGCAGAGGCGAAAACCTGGTTCTTTCCCACACCAGAGGAGACTCGGGAGTGGTTGGACGGATGGCGCCCAGCTTCCCGGACCGGCAAATCGAGAAGCCAGCAACACCATCGACCACGCAATTCGCAGAGGCCCGGATCCGCTGAAGCCAGCGAGAAAGAGGACTAAATGAACTTGAAGGAAGGTCGACATAGTAGACAAGGTGAAACATGAGCCTCAATCCAGTCTACGACCCGAAATTCCAAAAATATACACCGGCAGTCTGACGAACTAACCCCACAGAGGTCGAGATCTGCTGTGCCTATGCCCAATTGTTCTAGACTGTAAGGGCTGATGGGCCACTCTGGATAGGCTCGACTCACGCACCGCCAGTTGGAAATGGGCCGTTGCTGTGTGAGTTTATAAAGAGCCTCCGAAGGTCGCTGTGAGACTCTCCCCCCTACGCAAGTACCAGTTCTGGGGATAAAGCACTCTGCTCAGTTAGGGTGGCGGGAAGTTCTGGGAACGCCGGGCAGGGAGGCAGGGAGGGGGGAGGGAAATGGGATGCAGTTTAATGTTTTGTATTTGGTTTTATTGATCGTTACGAAAGGCATGAATGATGGTAGACAAGAAAGTGCATTACAGGGCGCAGTACATTCTCATATGACCCCAATCATACATGACGCAAGTAGACTCACCAAGTGACACCGCAGAAGACCCTTCCCTGAATCCTGGGGGACTGCCTCCTCCTTTTACACTATTGTCATGGAATGTAAACGGATTGGGGGACAAGATTAAAAGGGGACTGGTCCTCCAATACATTAAACGTAAAGGTCCGGTGGTAGCGATGATACAGGAGTCCCATTTGACGGGCACAGCATGTCGGGCCCTGGACCGCTGGGGGTACAAAATGGTAGTACACTCCGAATTCACCTCCGGTTCCAGGGGTGTGGGAATCCTCATTAATAAACGCTGCCCACTGATTCTCCTAGATTCACGGACAGACGATCAGGGAAGATTTGCGGCACTGACATGTCAATGGGAGGGGCGTAAGTACAATCTGGTCTCTGTCTATATCCCGCCAGCACTGCAACAAATAACCCTTCCAGCACTGGGCAAATTCCTACTTTCCTTGCCACAAGCTGAAACCATCATAGGTGGAGACTTTAATGCCACCATTAACGCAGCAATAGATAGGCTGCCCCCTAGGGCCCCCAGTGGCGTGAACCTTAAACTCGCAGACTTTGTGGAGGCGGTGGGTCTGGTTGACGTCTGGAGAGCTAAGCACCCGTTGGAGCGACAATATACGTTTCATTCAGGGGTACACAATAGTCTTTCCAGAATAGACTATATATTCACATTAGCAACAGGGTTAGAGGGGATATCAGAGGTTCACCACTTACCCCGGGGGATCTCGGATCACTCGCCAATCTACATGGAGTGTGTAACCCACGCTATGACCAGACGCAGATTGTTCCCGCTCTACCCGGGATTTCTCAAAAACCCAAAGATAGGCAAGAGCCTGCTCAAAACCACGAAACAATATTTTGCAGAAAATGAGCACTCAGTGACTTCTCCTCTGACATTGTGGGAGGCCTACAAAACAGTGCTGCGGGGGCACGCAATCTCACTAATAACTGGACATAAACGGACACAAAAACGACAGATCGAACTATTAGAACAGGGAATGGCCAAGGCTGAGGCGGAATATGCACAAGACATTAATAAAGATACAACACATAGGCTACACTTAGCGCAGGAGGAGTACAAGACATTTGCACGGGAAGAAGTCAAGGCAAAGCTCACAAATACGCAACATAGGGTATATGAACTGGGAGACAAGGCGGGTAAATTACTTGCCTGGCTCGATAAAAAAGAAAAAGCTGGCCGTTGGATAGCCCACTTACGGCTAGACAATGGTGACATGACCTCAGACCCCCAGCAAATAGTCGACGCACTGGTCGCTCACTATGAACGCATCTATAGGCCCACAGCCACTACCACCATAGAAGACAACCTAGCCTTTCTAAAAGATATTCATATGCCTACACTACCACGGGACGCTGCCCTGGCGCTCGAGGCGGACCTGACATGCGAGGAGCTTACTGTAGCTATAGGCGCACTACACATGGGGAAGGCCATGGGGCCAAACGGTATCCCGGTGGAGCTCTACAAGAGAGCGTCTACCCACCTCACACCTCACCTACTTAGCATGTTCGACACTAGTCTACAACTCGGAGAACTACCCAGAGACCAGCGCCTCGCCACAATAGTAGCGATCCCCAAGCCGGGTAAGCCCCCGCAAGAATGCATGTCCTATAGACCCATATCACTGATAAACGCAGAAGCAAAGATATTGGCCAAAGTGCTCACACTGCGATTACAGCCCCATCTCAAGACGGTGATCCATCCGGATCAATCAGGCTTTATGCCAAACCGAAATACAGCGTTAAATCTTCGGCAGCTTCACAGGGTCATGGCGCGCAGATCCACCATTGCGGAAGATGCCGTTATCCTCTCTCTGGATGCACATATGGCGTTCGACATGGTCGAATGGCCCTTTCTCTTCGCGGCACTCCAACATATGGGCTTCGGGCCCAAATTTTGCAAATGGGTGGGCTTGCTCTACAATAAACCACTGGCACATGTTGTGGCTAATGGTCGTGTTTCGGCGGACTTCCCCCTCGGTAAGTGAACGAGGCAGGGATGCCCCCTCTCCCCGCTTTTATTTGCCATAGTACTGGAGCCGCTCGCGGCATGGATACGCCAAGACCCGGTCATTCGGGGGCTGAAATGGACTATGGGCTGGGAGGATCGGATATCGCTATATGCGGATGATATGCTGTACTTGGCATCCCCAGCACGCTCAATCGATCGTCTGCTTGACATCTGTGGGGCATACGGCAAGGCCTCCGGTTACACACTCAACTGGGCAAAATCACACCTCTATAGCTTACATAGCCCACCGCCCAAATTGCGGAGCAACTGTGCCATCCAGGTAGCAGAAGAAGGTTTTAAATATCTGGGCATATATGTTACACATCTTAACAGCCTTTTTACTAAAGAAAATCTTATGAAACCTCTGGAAAGGTTCCGCCGAGATGTTAAGCACTGGCGCTCGTTGCCTCTCACTCTGCTTGGCAGAGCGGCCCTGTTTAAGATGATATAAAGAGAAAACAATGGTTCTGTCGGGTGAGCGCAACAAATTTCTTGTACAGTTTAACTAAATTATCTTATCACTTTTATACAAAAACAATTTCAGCCGAAAGGAACACACGAAAAACAGATTAATGGGTAACAAGTTGTTTTTTATATAAATTACATCATTTATAAATTACCCATATTTGAATATAAGGCTGTCAAAAAGTGAAATTATAAGGTGACGAGTGACCACCTACTACTGATTAACTCTGGATACATTAGGCTGCCATCTCTCCTGTTCTGATGAAGACCCGTAATGACTACTCAATAGTGCGTAGATAGGGTTGAAACGTCGACGCTACCTCTTAGTCCAGATCAAGGCTCTGCTTGAAGAATTAGAATTGGGTTATTAGCAGAGTTATTGTCCTTAGTCTGGCCTTCCTTTTCCCTCCTTTGTACATATTTTAATCACTTTGTACATAACATTCACTCAACTGTTTCACTGAGCACAATATGTCACTTGGTCACTCGTCACCTTATAATTTCACTTTTTGACAGCCTTATATTCAAATATGGGTAATTTATAAATGATGTAATTTATATAAAAAAACAACTTGTTACCCATTAATCTGTTTTTCGTGTGTTCCTTTCGGCTGAAATTGTTTTTGTATAAAAGTGATAAGATAATTTAGTTAAACTGTACAAGAAATTTGTTGCGCTCACCCGACAGAACCATTGTTTTCTCTTTATAAAATACCCAGGTTCTGAGGGACACAGGGTCGCCCCATTGTTTGTTTTGACTGTTTAAGATGATGGCACTGCCGAGATTTCTATATATTCTACAAAATACTCAATTCCCGGTCGACGCCGCAAATTTTAAAATGATCACTGCGGAAATAACTAAGTTACTGTGGGACGGTGGGTCAGCCCGGATCGCCATGAAGAAACTCGTAATGGGCTGGTATGACGGTGGTATTGCCCTGCCACATATACAAATGTATTACTGGGCTTCGCAGTTAACCGTAATAAACCAGTGGCTTCATGCGCCGCAGGATGACCCAGCATTTCGCATGGACAGACACCAGCTCGAAGCGGAGAGCGTGATGGGGGCATTATATAATAAACCGCGAAAAACGATCTATACTGGTCCCACAGCACACACTCTGCATATATGGCGTGCGGCACAGAGGGCATTGGGATGGGAGGGGATAATTACGCAAGCGACGCCACTATGGACCACCCGAAAACTAGGACGATTGTGCAACACCAAGGGATTCCGTCAATGGGACCTCATAGGTATTTCCAGGGTGGGTGACCTGTGGGAAAAGGGCGAAGTTGTTCCATTCGCACAACTCCAAACTACATATAGGTTGGCACAGGCGGAGGCCTTCCGATATACACAGATTAGACATGCGCTCATGGCCGCAATCCCACTAGCCACACAACTCCCGGAGGCCTCGCCACTGGAGGATAGACTCCTGGCAGAGCACTTTAGCAAAAAGGCCATCTCCCTAACATACAAGAAACTAATTAACAACCAGTCTGACCCCACGACGGCCCTTAAGAGAAGATGGGAGGCAGAAGTGGGCGACCTAGACGAGGATGACTGGCGGGAGGCCCTGGCATCCCCCAAAGAGGTAGCCATACCTTCTCCATTAAAATTGATACAATTAAAAATTCTGCACCGCATATATTACACGAGAACCCTACTACATAAGTTAGGCAGGACGGACTCTCCGCCTAACTTAGACAATGCGGTGCAATTGGCACATTCTGGCACATTCTGGCACACACTCTGGGAATGTCCGATAATCACACAATACTGGGAGGCAATCATGCATACAATCACGCAGGTAACTCAAGTGGAGGTCTTGCCCGAACCTAGGAGATGCGTACTCAACATATGGGAGCCCACAGACCTCACTAACGCTGGTCGGGAATGGGTGGCATTGGGATATAGCACGACAATGGGGTGCAGGAACAGTTCCGACGCACCGGCAATGGTGCTGTGATATGGATGGCGCAATGATAACCGAAAAATCGGTGTATGTACATCGGGGATGTCCTAAAAAGTGGACACGGATATGGGGGAAGTGGAACACATTCCGGGGCGATATCTGGGAACCCCCTCAAGAGGAACAGTTATTAGAAGACAGTGACTAGTCCACAGGGAAGGGGCTACCGAAATTCGGGTTGTATCGTGAATGTGGACTACTAAAAACTGAATGTTAATCAGTTAACACTGTTCAAAGATATGAGAGACAAAATGATAAGAAATTGAATATGTCGTTTACTGTATGCACTATTATATAATCCGACCATGCCTTGATTGTTACAATATACAAAATGCCAATAAAATGTTTAAAAAAAAAAAAAAAACTGGCTTGAATTGCAAATGTGGGCCACTTTTTTTTAGTTCTCTGGTTCACGAATTGGGCCATTTTTACTTTGGTGCCCGCGACTATTTATTGTCCCTGAGCGACTCTAGATCCTTAATATCATTTCTGTCCGTGCCACATTGCGCAGGCAGGCTCCTCCCAGCCTCTTTACACCACCTAAGAGTAGCCTCCACGCCACTTCTCTCCCGCCCTACCTCCCGTCTGCTCCTCAGCCCACGGCGGGGGCTGGCTCCCGTTTGATCCGCCGGGCTGGCGCCTCGCCCCGCATAGCTCGTCTGCTTATTAAAGGCAGCGCCTGAACTGTGCGACCGCTGGTGGAGGGAGAGGGGGCGCTGAAGCTGGAGCCAGCCAGGAGCCCCCCCCGCCCACCACCAAATTAGCAATTACTCCGATCAGCCTGAGATCTCGTGCCATTGACTGGGAAACACAGTGGTGGTGGTGGGCATAGGGAATTTTCGTCATGAGAGGATGAGAAAAAAACCACCAAAAAATCCTATAACTGGAGCAGTTAAAATGCACTTAAAACTACCTTTCTTTTCACGGAACTACGAGTCCAGTTATATCAATATTAACCACAGCCAGGGCTGCGGGGAGAGGGCACCATTTCTATAGTTACGTTTTTATCCCAACATCATCTGTATGGAAGAGAGGGCCCTCTTTTGTTCTACTACCAATCATTTAGGCAGTAATTGCGAGGGATTTCTTTTCCCAAAGAGCTGCCCTACTGTGTAAATTACCCTGAGATGGCTGTGCTGGCTCTGGATTCAGTGGACGACAGACCAGCGCCAGCAGGATGACTGTGATTAACTGCTCATTTCAACCCAAATCAGCCCTGGTGCCTTTCAGGAACAGGGGGGTTAGGAGGGGCTAGGGTGGGCGTGTATTCATCCTCTGATGTCATGGGGTAGCCGGCTCTCCCATTGGCAGACGGGGACATGAAAGGGCACTGGGCAGAAGTTTAATAGCTGTTGATAGGACTCCGGGGGCAGTGACACGAATGAGAGAAGTGTTGAGTACCCAGTGGGTCCGGAGGTAATCCTGTCCTCCAGTCTGCAGAAGCTACTGGAACCGGAGCAGCTCTCTCCCCAGTCTGCATACTGGCCAGGGTCAGATCCCAGTCTGCAGGCGCCACCAAATTAGTTTCTACTCCCCTCCAGTTTTACAGAAGCAACTGGAACAGGCGCTCCAACTCTCCTTCAGCCTGCAGGAGCCACTGGGTGACCGTTTCTATTCCACTCCGGTTTGCAGGAGAATCAGGGACAGCGACGGCTTCTACTCCCCTCCAGCAGCAGGAACAATGGATCAGTGACCGTTTCTACTTTCCTCCAGCCTGCAAGAACTATGGATCGGCGACAGTTTCTACTCCCATCCAGCCTGCAGGAACACTGAGTCATTGACAGTTCCTACTCTTCTCCAGCCTGCAGGAGCCACTGAGTCATTAAATAGTTTCTACTCCCCTCCTGCCTGCAGGAACACTGAGTCATTGACAGTTCCTACTCTTCTCCAGCCTGCAGGAGCCACTGAGTCATTAATAGTTTCTACTCTCCTCCAGCCTGCAGGAACACTGAGTCATTGACAGTTCCTACTCTTCTCCAGCCTGCAGGCCCATTGGCCAGGAGCAACTCCTACTCTTACCCGCATGCGAGAATCATTTGGTCAGGAAGCAGCAACAGCTCTCATAAAGTTTGCAGAAGCCTCTGGGTCAGCAGTTCCTACTCTCCCCGAGGCTGCTCGGGCCCCTGGGTAGTTCCCACACTCCTGCAGGGCCCTGGAGGGCCCCGGCACGAATTGGGGGACTGTGCGACAGAGCACCTTTATGGCCCCCTCTTCTCTCACCATGAATTTTTCTCAGGGGCCTTTCCTCGGTCCACGAGGCAGGGAAGAGGAGCCGGAGTCCTCCCCGCTGACCAAGCACAAAATCCCGACTGCCAGCCTCTCTTTCAGCGTGGAGTCCCTGATCTCAGACAGGAAGCCCCGCAGGACTCAGCCAGAGGCCGAGGAGCCCCTGCAAGCGCCCGCCGGGACGCGGTGTACTGAAGAACGCGCGCCTCGCGCAGAGAGGGCCGACCCGGAAACCCCGGAGTTACAGGACGAGCCCTCCTGGCGCCAAAAGCCGTCATACGAATCCTCTGCAAGTAAGTACCTCAGAGTGAAAGCTGTCTCTTCCTGACACCTCCAACACTCCGCACGCCCCTCCCCCCCTCCAACACCGACCCCCGAAGGGAAGGGGGCAGTGAGCAGCGTGCTGTCAAGTACTCGGGAAAGAACCGACGTGCAGGCGAATTGTAGTTACTTTTCTGTATCCTGAATGTCGAACCTCATCATAGACAGGCGTGATGAAAGCAATACACAAATGTTTTCGTGTTAATCTGTCAAATTGAGCGCAATGCGTCACCACATCGGGAAAGTGCAAGCTTTCCACCTGCGACCGCTTGCTCTAAACCTATGCGATATGCATTTCTGAACTAGTTTTTAATGTCAGTTTGACCCCCATACTGCTCGGTTTCGAATTGGTACATTTAAATTATTAGTCGGCGGGCCAATATCAGACTATTCATAGGTTATAACTTATAAGAAGCTATACAGTCAGCCGTGTGCTTCTATCCTCACTTAAAAACAGCCCTCTTCAGAACTCTTAAAGTCCATAATAACTCCACGGGGAGCTGGTGTCATCCAGGAACATGGGGGAGAGGGGTGTTAACTGAAAGAAACTTAGGAGTGTCGGGGCTGGAGACTTCCTTCCCACTGCGTTCTGTGAGGGTACTCGGGTCTGTACCTGTTTGGTAGATCTACGCAGGAAGCAGTCTCACATCTGTGTCACAGTCCTCATATTTGCAACAAAGCGTCAGATGGCCCAGTCCCTTATACCTCCTCACTCCAGGGACACGGCACCTGCAAGCCTGCACCTGTAGTCCCACAGGTGCTCCAGCCTTCTACACCTGTGCCCACGCTAAGGTCCTACTCGTGTAATCCGCTCACCATACGTACGTGGTGTAGTCTCTGACCCCCGGAACACCAACAACGTGCAAATGTGATACAACGAACACTCTCGCTTCATGTGGCTTTCGTCTGCCTCAGGATGAATTGTGATGTGTGCGGTGCCACCCAGCCCCCGCCCTCTCTACTCCCCCAAACCTCAACGGCACTTCTTTCAGTTTTGTAAGCGTGAACTACACCCGGAGGTATCGGGGCGCCACATTCTCTCCCACTTTGCTCTTCGCCCACGAGTACACAGTGTTACTGGTTACGTCCGAAGGAGCTTTAAGGATGTATCCAGTAGCTACGGCGCGCGTGCCTGTGCGTCCATGGATATAGCACGCATGTATGTGCATTCACCAGATGTGTGGCGTTTTACCTCGGGTTTATGCCGCCTCCCGCCACTTCAGAGTACTTACAGAGAAGAAAGGGGGCATAGCTGTACTTAACGGAGCAGAGAGAGTGAAAACCGGGCACATGAACGTGAGGAGCCCATGGCACGCATGTTATGCGTCCTTATACTACTCACCCAAACGGGGTGCAGGGAGGGGAGACCCTGCTAAAATAAGGAACGGGCCTCCTGTCCACGTTTACAGCCACGATAGGTGTGCAGTTGGGCTCCTAATGCCAAGGGCGCCATGCCATTTCACCTGTTGCTGTAGTATTTTTATTTATTTATTTATGCAATTTTATATAGCGCGGACTTTACCCAAAGGTGTCAGAGCGCTTCACAATAGAACACAGTACGTTACATGAGGAAAATTTACATATTTACACGTTACAGATACAAACGAGATAGATGAAAAGGTAAAATAAAACAATAGGTGGCAGTCACACAGAAAACTACGCCCCTGGATTGGGTAAAGCCGGTTGTCGCCTGTCATCAGTAGGTGGTTTTCGGGTCAGTAGCACCGTGTTGGGTCCCCGTCTGTAGGCACGCAAACCTGTGGGCTTGCAGTGTTTAGGAGGCCGACGCAGCCTCTGGTGCTAGGAAGGCCGGGAGCGAGGGCACGCTTTCTTGAGGGAGCGGGGCAAGTCTTCTATTTTAGGCATGGCGCGCCAAGCGCGGGTTCTTTGATTCGAAGTACTGTTTCAGCAGCCGCCAGAGCAAAGTTTTCATTACCTGGGAGATGACGTCCTGCTTCTCCAAGCGACGGCGAGGCAGAGACGATGTAAACGTGTATAAAACAATATTATATATATTATGTAAAATATATGTGCAGGATGGGTTTAGAAATTAATAGTTCATTAATGGTTACTTACCCTCTGCATTTAGGTTTAATTTTAAATTGCAAATAATGTGTCCTAAATATCATTTACGAGTCCTCGCCCTATCATAGTTAATGATAGCCAATGCACACCCAATTGGACGAATTTTTTGCTAATATTAAGGCACAATTTTTGTCAGGTGGCATTTCTACAAATACTAGGCCATGGTCCCCTCTTTTTGTGTAGGTGTCTTTGGATAGCGTAGCCTCTTTTTTCCCTTCATTTTGCTATTTATAGTATCTTTGTTTTCTATAAATAATGGAAATAAATAAAGTAATAATATATTTGTGTTTGTTAATCACATGAAATGAGAAATGTTGCCCTGTCCAATGTATCAATACCAAAAACAGGCACTTACCTCTACGCTCATTTTCAGGCTACCAGACCTCTGTGCGATTTTGATAGCATTCAGATGCTTAGCCTGGGGTCTTAAATCTGGAAAAATATCCACTTTCTGTCAGTACTTCTTGCCCAAGCCCAGGGTAGGCAGGCCTAAGTGTTTGTCTACGCCTTCTAAAATCAAATGCAAGGAGAATTTTCCTGTTTTTGTGCCCCTAACTGTTCTCGAAGTGGAACAGGCGATCTGAAAAGTAAATGTAGTGGGAACCCTAGTTGAAAATTTATCAAGAGGTATGTAGTGCTTCTGTTACGGCATTGAGGACCTTGGACATCTATGAACTGGGCCTAGGTGGGTGGCAGAAAAAAACACAGGAAATGCTAACAGGTAAAGAAAACTACTAGCCAAAACTAACACACACTCAAACATCACTTAGAAACCATCTCACTTAACTGGAAAATCCACCCCAAACATTATCCCTCACTTAGTTGCATTGTGACTGCTAGGCCTGGAAAATCCACCCCAGACATTATCCCTCACTTAGTTGCATTGTGACTGCTTGGCAATCCTTGACACCCCAATGTAGCCATGGGCCTTTTGAGGTGCACTCAGAATCCCAAGACATTTATCTAGATATCCATTTATCTAGATATCCAGACAAGATTAAATACAACACTTTTGACAGTACATTTCAACAAAACAGCATATTTAATGAACAGTAATAAAGTGTTATTTGTGCAAAAATTAGGTTTGGTTTATATAAAAGTCAATGGGGAATTTGACTTTCAGAAACCCAAAGTTGCATAGAATCATGTATTTTTCCAGTCAATTATCAGACCTTTGTCCTGCCGTAGTATTTAAGGTGGTAATTTTTCAGATACAGGTGATTGTTAAGCGCCAGTCTCTGATAGCAGTCCTTATTCTGACAAAAGTCAAGGAACCCATAAGGTCACCTTCATCCACAACATTTCCAATGTTTAAACCTGAAGAGAAGACTGCCTGGTTCTTTTTCATGGATGACATTTCTCAGAGCTTCTCCTAGTAGAAGTCAAGAGACCCCCTAGATTCCAAACCCTTCTTCTGAAAGAATCAACCCTTATTGTCACATTTATCAACGGTATTTCTTAGGCAAGTGTTTCAACAAAAATACTGACACACAAGATTGGGTCAGCTTTATTGAGGACATTACAGAAGTCTACATAAACGTTAGTTACCTATAACTGGCAACATTTCTCAGTCCTCTCTGCTGCTTGTGGCATATCTGAAGAGTCCATTAGGGGTGACTACACCTGTGACATTTCTCAGGTCTTTGGTGTGGCAGTCTATCATCTGCTCTGAGACTAGCCTAAGACCTAGGTTAGACATAATTAAACTCAGTGATGATGGGGGAGAACTAGACCTCAATCCCATCTGATCGAGAGTGATGGCACCCCAGTTTGCCCAAATTTTATTTGTGTCGAGACGGAATATGCTGAACTGGCCTGTCTTCTGCCAGGTTCACCCGCCTGAGCTTATGCCAGCTGTGGATGAGGTGAGGGGATCTCTTTAGAAGATATGGCCTTTCTATGAACAAACTAAAATATGGGCCCATCCCCTCTTTATTGATGTTGTGTGTATATCCCTTCCTGTCTACGATATTTGCCAAATTCTGCCTCCATATACACAATAGGATGCAAGTATACAAAGCCTGCTGTTTTTGTACCATGTCTCCTTTGGGCATTCCTTCTGCTGGCATCTGCCCCCAGGGCTCGTCTCCAGCCGTGGTGGGGGTGGTGGGCTGCAACCACCAAGAGACCAGCTAAGGAGAATAGTGTTTTTTTTGCAGAAAGTGAGCCAGGCATTACCAAAGTGCTCAGCTAGGTTCATAAAGTTACAAACTTTCACCTTGCCTTCTTATCTGACCTGCTGCTTCCTTGGTGGCATGGAAACATGTAGCCTCCGTTGCTATTTTCGAGGCTTGAGACAGGTTTGTTTTCATATTCTTCTTCTGCATGTAGAAAATAAATATTCTGATTTTTTTAAAAGGTAGGAGACTATCTACTTCTCCCAGGACACACCTGTGGTTTTTTCTGTGCCACAGTCTCTTATTTCGTGTCTGTGGGCATCCCGTCTGTATTTGGTGAGCATTTGCCTGTGACTTGTGCTTCCGATCATGGTAAAATAAATTCTGCAGCCTGAGGTCTTGCTCTACCCGTCTGCTACATTTTAGCACCTTGTACTGCCCCAGAGTTTCTAGGGCCAATTTTAGGTTGCTAGACTATACACCTTCCCTTCTTGTGCATCCCACGCCATTATACTAGAAGGTGGTGAAATTAGGGGGTGTCCGCATAGGATTGTGGCAGCTCTAGGCAATTTTGGGATGGACTTAATATCTGTTGTTATAGTGGCTTGTAAGCAGGACGTTCGAGTGACCTAGCACCTGTAGATATTGAGCAGTAGAGCTAGGAATGGTACACGAATACCCCCCACTACCACCACGGAACGGATAGATCTATGGCTCGCAGCTGCAATACAGACCTCTATGCTGACCCTCCTGGTTGAGCCGTAAGGCAGCTGCCTTACATTGAATTATGGAAGTAAAGCGCTCTAACTCCCCAGGGACACGTTCAGACTATAGCAACTCGCACAGATAGCCAAAAGGGACGTACTAACTTCCAGCAGAGCACAGTTGCCTACTTGTTTATATGGGGCCACGCTTTGGGCAGGCTCTGTGCACACTTGAAGCTCTATACAGCGGTTCTTATGCTGTGCAACCCAGAAAGCGCTTTAGGCCTCGCATGGGGCAGGGGAAGGGCCACACGAGTACTAACGCGGCACAACACCCGTTTACAAAACTGGGGGTTGGCGTGCATAGGGGTTTTTATTCCATCCTCTGTAGTCCCTGTTTGAGCATTGGCCCTACAGCAGCACTGGCAAGAGGACAGTTTCAGGGAGTTGTAGAAACCGCTTTACTGGTGGATTGAAACGTCTTAGTTTTTTAACGGCCTAGGTCATTAACAAGACACCCCTATTTCAAATTACAAAATACACCCGTTTTACGAACAAACAATATTCCAGGAGGATGGACAGAACTGGACAATTTACATGTACGGGAATGCAGGCACCGTGGAATGATGGCAGCGTTGTAAACCATATTGGCGAATTGACTATCTCACATATCATTACACAAGCTCATTACTAAAAAAAAAAAATCTTTAAAATCACGTTCACTTTATTGTTATTTAGATTCAAAACTCTGCAACAAGCTTTAGTTCACGTTTTATTTTCTCTGTCGGGAATGATGGTGCACGAAGGCTTTCAGAAGCCACAGGTGGGAGACGCTGGCAAGAGCGGTTTGGATGAAATGTACTGCAATGCAATTGAACAAGCCTTTATACCGCGGATCATGCAACGGCCGGTCGTGTGTTCGATTTCTGGAGCGCTTAGAAGCCAAAAGGCAGCTGGGGTGATTCGTAAAATATAATAAAAGAGCAAACGAAATAAACACATCCGGGTGGTGACACTGCCTCGACGCTTTAGAACACACATAATAATAATAAAAAGCAATGAAAGGAAATAAAAGCATTTCATTTGACGGCGCAGGGACAGATGCAGGACGGACAAATGTGACTGAAAAGATCACAATACAGTTGAGTAGTGGATTCCACTAAAAATACAACATGGCACCTGCCACAATTTGCACTGATGACGTTATTTGCGGTAGTAACATAAATATTCATAACCATCATCTGGTGCATAACTAGAGACCGTGTATTTCTTTCATTGTAGAACTCATGTTCACGTGTTTTTTCATTTAGTGTCATCGTATTCGAACTAAAAGTCATCTCGGTTCCTTATTTCTTGCTTTACTAAAAATCTTCGTTTTCTGGTAGGATAATCTCAGGAGTGGCTTAATGCAGCTTTGCATCTTGCAGTGAACTATTGAAGGCTTTATATCCGACAAAACATTTTTTGGGGTAAACATTCCCTGCCTTCCGTGGCCCCTTCAACTTCCCTTAGCCTCATGGGAAGCGGAGTCTAAAAAAGTTTTAGCTCCAGCCCCAGACTTTAGAAAACTTACTCCTGCGCGGATAAAGAATCGATCCGTTCCTAAACGCCAAACCACCGAGCAAGGTTTATTTAAATAAGTTCTTTTTAGCCGGTAGTCCGTTTAAATAAACCGACTCGTCCTTTATTCAGCCGGATGATGGGAAAGAGCGCGCCCTCCCAGCTGGCGCCGCTGAAATAAACCGTAACGAGGCATCGGCGCCAGGAACAGCCAGGCATTCTGCACTGGTCCGACTTTCAACGATAAAACATTGATAACACCTCCACTTTCTGGTGGGAACGAAAAGTAAGGAGAAAAACGCCTGTGCAATGAAAATGCTGTATTCAGTCTACCCAGACGCACTAAGGAGAAGTTGAAATAGACATAATCTGTGGGAAAAAAATCACCACACTGCCCTCTACAACCACTGAAATGAGCCAGTGCCCGAACGGTGGTTAAACCCTCCAATAAAGGGCTGTAGGGGCTCTGTGGAGTTTCACCGTAAATTATTTACATTTATTGCATCGTTTTTCTTTTATACCTTTCCTTCCACCGTCTTTTAGTTATGAATGTAGCGTTTTAGTTAGTGTTTTAATTCTATTTAGAGTTTGGTGTCTTAGTTAAATGTTTCTAAAAAAAAATGTATGCATTTGTAAAAACAATTTTTAACTTTAGGCAAACAATAATAAAATACACATACGATCGGAAAACAACCGGTAAACCACTTTCTAAAACGTTTAAGGCTTAATCAGTAGCTTATTAAAAACCCAATTTAGGGGCGGTTCAGCGTCGGTGTGAACCCGTCTGATCGAGAGTTTTTAGGGCTACTTCCTATATACCTTCGAGCTTTTTAGAGCCTGGTCTTTGGAAAACTGCTGTGCACGGGAACCAGCACATTATAACGAAGATAATGGCACCTTCTCTGTTAGTGCCAAGAATCAACTATGTCAAAGTTGGGCGCTCTGCGAGGTGCGCCTCCTCCTTGGGACTTGTTTTGTAAGCTTCCGGCGGTGCGCGCCAACGTTGACCAGGCAGTAAACATAGGTCGGCCGTTTCGAAGCGCTAGTTACACAGTCCTGGGCAGTGGGCGTGTGCTAAGACCGAGAGGGCATACTGGTGATATTTAGACTATGCAAATACCATAACAAAATATAAATGCTCCGTTTGATTTACGTCACAGAATAATATGTCGAAACTTTGAGCCCCCTACTAAATGTAGGCGTTCTTAGGAAAACCCCTAAAAAAGCAGGGAGGATTAATTGTGTGTAAGTTGCTAACATTTTTCGAAATTTGAATGGAGCGTTAAAAACGTGCGGGCCTGTCTACAAATGCATGTTAGGGTGTGTGAAAGCAGTGTGCCTGAAGTATCTTTTACCTACTCACACGAGCCTTTGAGAACTGGCCCCAAAACATCTAAAATATGAATACAATTGGAATATGCGGATATTATTGTACAAACGGAAAGGACTGTGCCCCCTTTTGCACTTTTACTAATATGTTGTTAGACATTTCGGCGTCAATTCACCAAGGCATATAGAAGTACTAAAAGATGACTACTGTGGTCCTACTACCTGTACTCATAAATCCCTTTGTGAATCGGCCCCAAAATCCTGAAGCTCAGCTCGTAAAAGGATGGCTGAGGGTCTATGTGGAGAGGATTAATCTGAGATGTCAAGGGTTTATGAGGTCAGCAATCAAATACTTCACTCACAAGAGGCCTTTCCATGTTATTTCCTTTGTACAGGGGTGTAACTAGCAAAAGTGCTGTGGTGCTGGCCCAGGAGACTGAGGGGAGCATTGCACCCCATATACTGCTCTCTTGCAGCAGAAGAGCCCATGTTCCTTCTTGCATTAGGGCCCATGGCACCATTGCTACACTACTGTTTCTCTAGGTTATATGAATTGTAACCAATGATTTGTCTTCTCTATTCGCCTGCAGGAGCTACTTGCTTTATCCACCAAAGCGCGCAAATAAATCGTTGTCAGTCACGATGCTGCTTTCAGTCTTTATTTTTTATGTTGCTTTCTTTCTTGAGCGGATCTAACCTGGGGGGAGTTTGGAGGAGTGGTTCACATAAAGCGGGGTGGGGGGGGGGCTGGTGCGATTTACGGGTTATTGAAAACTGGATTTCAGGAGCATGGGTGAATGTTTACAAAAGCAGGATGTGCACCTGTTGCATCAGAATGGCAGACATACAGGGAACACAAAGTACAATGCTTAGAAAAAGTAAAAAATAAAATGTTAGAATTTCTATGTACAGGATTTATCAAGTATTCTCAGTTTCTTTATTTTAATTGCGTATTCCATGAGGTGGTACTGTGAGAAAAGCAGGGCCTTGAGTTTCTTTCTTTTGTTTTACTGTTATCAAATGCTATATAATTGTATATAGGATACTGCGGGAAATAACTCAAGGTGATGACATATATACAAGATGAAACAATGGCTGTGTGTAACGAAAATACGCGCGCACACACAAACACACATTCTCTCTCTCTCTACACAATATTTCCAAGTGAAGGAGAAAAAAAAATTTGGTACACAAAGAATGAAAGAACAGCAATGAAACTACAGGACTTGTGAATGATGTTGCTGTTTTCACATGACCTTTGATATTTTGTTAGTGTTGGTGTATCCTTTAATTCAGTTAACAGTATCACTCTTATACACGATATTTTGCCTCTCTCCTCTCCACTCAGGAAATCCCAGCCCTCCGCCCTGCACCCTGAGGAAGCACAAGAACAACCGTAAGCCACGGACTCCATTTACCACCTCACAGCTCCTAGCCCTCGAAAGAAAATTCCGCCAGAAGCAGTATCTGTCCATCGCAGAGCGGGCTGAGTTCTCCAGCTCCCTCAGCCTCACAGAGACTCAGGTGAAGATCTGGTTCCAGAACCGCCGTGCAAAGGCCAAGCGACTGCAGGAAGCGGAGCTGGAGAAACTAAAGCTGGCCACCAAGCCCTTGCTGCCCTCCTTTTCCCTGCCCTTCCCCCTGGGCACCCACCTGGGCTCTGCCTCAATATATGGCCCATCCAGCTCCTTCCATAGACCCTCGTTGCCCTTCCCAGGACTTTTTGCATCCCCAGTCACATACGGCATGTACTACTTATCTTAGTGCCCAACCCCTTCCCCCCAATTCCATGTACATGGATGAAATGTTTCATGAAAATAACTATTTAAGTGCGAAGGATTGAAGAAGTCGATTGTTCAGGGCATTAAGATTATGTCCTCGGCACTAGAGGAGCAGCAGTGATGAAAGCAGATGTAGCAGCTAAAGCACTTACCACAACCTTCGAAAACTGAAATTACATATTTGTTGCTAAACTCTTTCTGCTTCTTATCTGAGCCCATTTATCAGCCCTATCAAAGAGCAGCTTGATTGCTGTTTTTTTATTGACTACAAATGGATGCACTTCTCGTTCTCTGTCAACCCCACAATTGAAATTTGTACATTCTGAAGCCATTCTCCAGATCGTCACATACTGTGTCTTGGCAGACACACATACATTCAAACACAAAGCCACACATATGCACACACAGACACATATACAGATAATGCAATCGCCATTCCTCCAGAGTGATAGGTCAGCAATGCAGCAGCTGGATGTGATGGTGTGAGAAAGGGCGGCCATACTGACTATGATGAAGTTATGGAAACTTAAAGTGCTTGTTATACCTCAAGCAAGCAGAAAATAAAGAATGTAAAAGCAAGGCTGCAGAGTATGATACTTCTGCAGGTTTTTGCATCACCACAGACTACTTTGCTCCCTACAATATTTTTGGGGACATTTAATCCTTTCAGGTGTAATGCCTGCATTAAAATGTACAGCCCAAAGGGTCAAAGGGACAAACTACTTTCGGACCGTAAGCAAACTTGTTTTCTTAGAACTTAGCCAACCCTGTGAGAACATTTACACATCAGCATAGACAAATATGAAGATGTTATGCATCTGTGTTCCTCCTGACCTGTGTATTTAGAATATTGTTCCAACTGCTCAGAGAGCGACGCTAAGAGTTGCTGTCAGTCATGGCATCTCTTGCAGATATTTGCAGGTTCCTTTTCCGCTGATAAATTCGAACCAGCAATGGTTTCCCATATGGTTGGAGTTGGGGGGTGGAAAAATGTCAATGAATCCCACATATAGACTTTGTTGTTAAATGTTTCTGAACATGCACCACACATACAGTGTTGCTGGCCAGTGTATAACTTAAATGTCCACTTCTAAAGACTGGTCATAATTATCCCACATGTGACAAAGGTTTTCTGCCGCAATGTGAACACTTTAATATCGACCTGCCAAATTATTGTGGCAAAAATGCCCACTACCGCAATATCATGAAGGTAAGTATACCTTGGTACATATAGATTTACTATGCTAAACGCCACATATATGTATCATGATTATATATATATGTGTATCTTCAAGGTAGAGATGGAGTTAAGAATAGTAAATTCACAAGCCTGTATATACTTACCTACAGGATATAGTAGTATTTAATATCTCAGTCCCAATATTAAGTCATTAATTTTTCCTCGCTATTTTGACTTACAACCTTTGGGCAGCATGTAAAGGCAAAATGAAAAAATGAATTTCTCGCTCTTTTTTCAGGTACAGGAATGCAGTTTACTTACAATTTAAGCCTCTATTTTGACTTTCCCCCAAAAGCACTTATCTAAAGTTAACTTTGTGAACATCTGTGAAGGTACCGCACTTGCTTCAAGCACATTGGTTATCATTGTCATACCACTGTGGGTGTATTTTTATTTTTATTTTCTATGAGTGCATAATAAGGATAAATGGTAAAACACGTTTCTGCATTTAACAGAGCAACAGCCATTATGTTTTTATAAACTGGGAAATGTGTTTTTCTTTTTGCTTTCACTTGACGCCACAGAATGTTTTTCCTTCATTGATTATGCTGCAATAATAATTTAAGTGGGCGAATTGCTTTAAAAAGGGCACGCAATTAGAATATTTCATTACATTCAGAACTAGTAATGATCCATGAAACAGACAGAAATCTTCTTCCATGATTTCCTCTCTGGGTTCTGCTGAAAGGAAGCAGTACTTCCGGGTTAGAGATGTTTACAGCTGCAGGACCCCCCGCTGAGAAGGATAGCCAGGTGTTATGTACCCCCAGTCAGGCATAAACAGCTTGCAGCGCGGAACCCTTTGGTAAAAGATAATCATTCAGGGAAGACCACCTGCTGTTCTGAATCCCTTCAAAGAAATAGCCTTGCAGTGCATGGCCAGTCAAATGTCTTGTTGAGATCTTCACAACGTTCGAATACCTTTAGTCCACATTTTGAGAAGTCTTGAAAAAACCTAATTTTTCTATTGGCAGTAATTAAGAACGTTACTGATAATTTGAAACCTTGCAGGCGATTACCCCATTTGCAGAAAAAACAAAAAGATAAAAATATATAACTTCACTTAGAAATTCAATAATCTTAGACTTTTCCCCAGAAGAAGGGGACAGACAGAAAAAAAAGTCTCGGAATAAACTTTAGATTTAAAATATAAATGTCCATTTTTGTTTTTGTTTACTGCACTTAGGGCCAGACCTACGACCCTATTTTGCGACCCGTTTGCGCATGCAAAATACAAATGGGCCATGCACTAACCCTATTTAGCGACTCGCAATTTGTCGGAACTTGAGAGTCGCAAATCAAAATGGTTGTACATCTGGCCCCGAATGCTGAGTGCTAACCTGTTTCTAAGCACTTCCCGTGTTAGTAGGTAAGATCCATGAAACTCAGGAAGAAAACCAGTTTTTTTTTGCTCAGGATCACACTATTTCAATGTCAGTGTCCTAAAAGCAGGACCGCAACCTTCGACTGAAAGTGACGTTTTCCGCGAGCTGAAGGTTATCCAGTCTATTGAGCTAAAATTGGAGATAGACTGCAACCTATGGCGCAGATGGGGCAAAACTACTCTGTCTTGCCTCTGAAGACTGGTCGTGTTGGGACAGAGACAGTGACATGTGGCGGAAGTCCCTAGAAGTCAGGGGTGTGGTTACTATTGGTGCAGCAGGTGCATTGGCACCGGGGCCCAGAGCCTTCGGTGGACCATTGAACCCTGACAATTGCTATATTTTGCTATCCCGCTTGCTTGTCGGGCGTTCCTCTGAAAGGCTAGAGGGGCAGGGACAGAGTTGGGACAGTCTCTGCCCCACTTCTCCAACATTTCAAATTTACACGCATGTAGATAATTCTCTAGATTCTAATATTGACAATTCTACCTCTGCTGAGTGAAAAAAATAAAATGTGAAACTGCTGTATCAGCGATGAGATGCATAAGTCAGCCATCCTATTGGTTTCGAAAAATTGTGTATCACCAGGATTGTGCGAAGTTGCTATTTTTATCGCGAACTCTCAGTAACTTTTGCAAATTCTGCGATTACTACCGTTAGTTTCCCCGTTTTTCTGCATCTAGGCCTTTATTGTAAAATAGAGACATTTTTGAGCATTTAAAATCGTTTCAAGAGAAAGACCCCGGGCATCCGCCCAGTTTCGAATCCGTGAAGAGAATGTTTTGAAAGTGGATTGGTGAAAAGGGTCCATACGTTCTCAGTGCAAGCACTCACAAGGAAAATAGAGAAAGTTTGCCTTGAAGAACTACCTGAGCGCAGCAGAGGTAGGGAAATGAGTAGCAGGGGCGTAACAAAGGCCCCTGCGGTGAGGCCCCCCCCCCCAGGCTTACCCATACTGGAGGGGGGGCCTCAACCCCTACTGATGTGAGTGTGAGGGGCCCCTTCAGCACATCTTGCATGGGGGGGGCCTCACGTTTTGTTACGCCACTGATGAGTGGGTGAGGTGCCGCGCCACTTTGTACTGCCTGAAAGACCCGCGCATGCGCCATAACTTTTTGTTAGGGTATGTTTCCTTTCCTAGAAGGATTTGGATCCCTGTCCCTGATTATTTCTGATTCCTCTCTTAAGGTTTTAGACTGAGTGCCCTTATTTCCCGGACCACCCATAATCAGCACACCTCTAACACAAGGTGTTCTGTGTTTAAAACATAATTAAAAAGCAGGAACAGAAGAGACTGTTCCCATCGCACTGTGTAATCCTAAATCACTAGGGCGTGATCACTGAAACAACAGCCCCTCCCCCAATCGGATCCAGAATTCCATCCATGCAGTTTTATATGCGCGCCAGCACGCGCGTGTGTGTATGAAATTCAGAAATGGAGCAAGAAATCAAGGATTGTATTGAGGCTTTTATTCAAAGAGGGCTTGAGCTGCACAAGGACATAAATAGTGTTTCACGCTCATAAAAGAGCTTTCAGAATAGCCAGTGCTTAATTTGAGCCTGTGGTACCAAAATGCTCCTCATGTTTCCTCCTCAGACCAAATTCTAGTGAAAAAGAGGGAAAGCACAAAAGATGGAGGAAGAGAAAGATGCAAAAATAGGGACAGAGTGAGAAAGCAGGCGTGAAAAAGAACCTGCAAGAGTTAGATAAAGAGGTGGTGGATCATCCATCCACCGTGGATGAAAGACGCAAGAGGGGGGAATCAACACTATGCAGCCTTAGTATTCGGCACACTGACCTTCGAGAGCACGGCCTGCAGGCCTCTGGGCAAAACTTTGGGCCCGGCACTTCTTGTTTTACAAATTAAGCACTGAGCTCATTGAGTGCTTTGAGCACAAATTTGGGGCCCGGGACATATTGCTTTACAAATTAAGCACTGATAGTTCATTGCAAAATAAGGCTTTACATAGTAGCGCAGGCAGGGCCTGATTTGGGGTGGGCAGTAAAAGGACATCTGCCATTTTGGTGGTGGAATTGTCCGGCCTCCTTTGGCTTTCCTTGCTTTATTTAGAGCGCAGAGGATGGTGGTTTTTCAGAGTATTTTCCTGGCCTGATCGCCATTGTTGGCCCCTGTGGCCTCTGCACACAGAAAAAAGCTCCCTGCATCTAAGGAAACTAATTTATGTTTTTACCAAAGACAGATCCCAACTTTGGAAAAATCTTAAGTAGTGACAAATCTTAAGTAGTGGCAAGTCCACCATGCCAAAATAATGCTTAGAAATAAGTGCACCTGTCAAATTTTCTAACAGAAGACAATTTACGATTTCTAACTTCAGTCCTAGAAGAACTGTGGAAAAGTGTTACTCAATGCACCTTTCACTAGCCTTTTTGAGGTTAGCTTTTTTTTAAAAACCATTTCTTGTTTAGATATTTTTAGTATGCTATCATTAGAGCTTAGTGGTGCAGCTTAGCCCTCACCTCTTTTAGGTGTGGACATCTATAAATCAAAAATGTTTTAATTATGCAGTGAAACTAAAGAGGCTTGTTCAGGTCTGGGGACACAGCATTGAACTGGGCAGGGGTGGGGTCATGCTTCCTAACATGCACTTCGAGCATGTGCAAAAAACCCATAATGCAAGCCTGATGTTGCCTTCTTACAGTGTACATATTTTTTTATTTGCGTCCCAGGAGATCTTTTTTTGTTCTGTACAGAGAAATCAAATAAAATCTTTCTAAGTTAACAGAGATTTTTTTTAAATATGCTTCCGCTTTTTTCATTGCAAATATTGAGACAATAGCTATATATATATATATATAGAGAGAGAGAGAGAGAGAGAGAGAGAGAGAGAGAGAGAGAGAGAGAGAGAGAGAGAGAGAGAGAGAGAGAGA
The DNA here is from genome assembly GCA_963921515.1 of Calotriton arnoldi. NCBI lineage: Eukaryota > Metazoa > Chordata > Amphibia > Caudata > Salamandridae > Calotriton > Calotriton arnoldi. The sequence goes on along the minus strand of CAWUFW010000366.1, from coordinate 2,782,354 downwards.
GAGAGAGAGAGAGAGAGAGAGAGAGAGATACATATACATAACAGAACACCGCATAATATGGTCCAATTTTGTAACCGGAGGGCTCTGGTGACATTGTTAACCAAATGGTTTGTAAATGTCAGTGGAACTCCAAGATGGCAATATATTACACATATTACCGGTTATGTATTGTTTGTATTACATGTTAATTTTGGGGTAGTTATTTTGAAAAATGCATTTTCTTCAAGTTACAGCCAACAATGCGTAATGATTAGAATATTTAGGTTTACCTTTCATAAATAAATTGCTGATAATATAATGGGCAATTGTGAAGGCTAAAGGATTTATGCAATTCTGTGGCTGCAGATGTACCACACAATTATGGATTTACTGTATTTGCCACATCATTTTCTGTATAATATGCAAAATTTGCTAATTTCTCAGACCTGTTTCTAGCTAAAATGCATGAAAATAATGTTCCCAGAGAATGAGCCCTATAATTATGAAAACCTTGCTGCATAACACAGTACTCTGCCGCGTAACCCTAGTAGCCCAGACAGTGTTAAAGCTCTGCAGAGTGGTTTTGGAGGTGTCATTATGATGAAGAAAGATGTATTTCACAGGGAACCATGAAATATGGGTTTTTATACCATTGCATTTAAAAAAAGCACCAAAACAATATATATATATTTTTTTTTGCATACTGTCCTCTTTTTAGTAACTTATGATCTGTTACACCTAGAAACAATATCTATTGTTAAAATCTGAAGATTATGCAGCAGATGATGGACTATTTAATAAATACTTTGGTACAGGAGTTTTCAATAGGGTATGATAAGATGTCTGTCGGATTTCACTTGGGATTTTTAAATACTCAGACAAAAACACAGACACATACACACTCTTCTCTATTTTGAAGGTCTTAAAACATGGTTATTTTTTTACAAAATACTGTGTTTTAAGCACCCTTTACAATGCACACTGCAGGGCCGTTTCTAGGTGTTTTGCCGCCCTAGGCGAGAATTGAAAAATGCCGCCCCCTCCCTTTTACTACCATCACTCTCTCCCCCTGTCATCCAGGCTAGAGAGGCACACCCTCTACTGCCGAACCCTTCTATGTTACTCTCATTTACTATCAGGAAACACGATCACAACAGTCAGTCCTGCAAACGACCTCAACGAAAGGGCCAGGCCGTTACGGTAGCCATACACTCACAGAACTATGTACACGGATGCCCAATAGAGCCTTGTGTTTAAATACCACCGAGGCGTCAATTGCACCTCGTTTTCAAAACCATAAACAACAAAAATAGTAACTTGCATTGCTCACTCACCCAGTACCTGTCCTCAGTACCCATCAGTGAACACAGTCTTCTGTGCTCACTCGACCAGTACCTGTCCTCAGTACCCCTCGATGAATACCCCTCGATGAACACAGTTTTCAAAGTCACTGTCAGTACCTGTCCTCAATACCCCTCAGTGAACACAGTTTTCAATGCTCAGTCGGCCAGTACCTGTCCTCAATACCCCTCAGTGAACACAGTCGTCAATGCTCTCTGTCAGTACCTGTCTTCAGTACCCCTCAATGAACATAGTCGTCAATGCTCCCTCGGTAGGTACCTGTCTTCAGTACCCCTCAGTGAATACAGTCTTCAATGCTCACTCGGTCAGTACCTGCTCTCAGTACCCCACAGTGAACACAGTCGTCAATGCTCCCTCGGTAGGTTCCTGTCTTCAGTACCCATCAGTGAACACAGTCTTCAATGCTCACTCGGTCAGTACCTGCCCTCAGTACCCCTTAGTGAACACAGTCTTCAGGGCTCACTCGGTTAGTACCTGCCCTCAGTACTTCACAGTGAACACAGTCTTCAGGGTCACTTGGTCAGTACCTGTCCTCTGTACCCCTCACTCAACACAGTCTTCAATGCTCAATTGGATTAGTCCTGAGAGACCCTCGGTGAGTACCAATTCTCAGTGCCAGTCCTTAATACCCCTCCCTATTGTGCCAGTCCTCAGTGCTCCTCGCTCAATGCCAGTCTCAGTTCCCCTCAGTGCCAGTCCTCAATGACCTTCACAAATACTAGTCCTCGGACCCCCTACCCCCTCCCCTCGTTAGTAGTAGTCTTCAGTACTTCTTGTTCAGGGTCAGTCCTCTTTAAGCACCAGTCCTCAGTACTGCTCGCTCAGTAACAGTCCTCAGTGGCCCTGCGTGAGTACCAATCCTCAGTGCCCTTCGCTCAGTGCCAGTCTGCATAATCCCTCTCCAGTGACAGTCCTCAGTGCCCCTCTGATAGTAGCAGTCCTCAGCGCCAGTCTTCGGTACACCTCGCTCAGTACCAGTCCTCAGTGCGCCTCTGTGAGTACCAATCCTCGGTGCCAGTCCTCAGTGCTCCTCACTATCATTCAATCAGTGCCAGTCCTCAGTGCCTCTCCGTGGGTAGCACCCCTCAGCACCTCTCGCTCAGTGACAGTCCTCAGTAGTGTCCTTGCTCTCGCGTCACCGGTGCCCCTTCCCTCTTGCATGGATCATTGAACTCTCTGTCCTCGTGCCCTTCTCATCTCACATGCCGATGCCGGCACTCCCACCTTCACCTGGCAGCTCTCTCTTCTCCCACGGCGCCCCCCAATTACCCTGGAGCGCTCCCTGCTTCCTCCTTCTACCTTTCACTTCTTCTCCTGCGCTCCCTTCTTATCCCCGCAACCTCTGTGTTCGGCGCCTCTCTCCCAGGAGGCCTCCTTCCGGATCCCTCTCTCCTCTGCAGGGCTCTCTGCACCAGTCACTGCCCCTCGTGCATGGCTCCCTCTGACCCTCACATGTCACCCATTGCGCCTCTCCTCCCGCGGGTCTTTCTCTTCACCCCTCGCGTCTCCTGCACGTTTCCCTCAGCTCTTCTCACGCCTCAGTTTGCAGTTGTTCCTCTGCACCTCTCTCTCCCTTTGGTCCTCCACTCCTCCTCTGCACCTCTCCTCTCTGAACTCCCCAGTCTTATCACCTCCTCTCTCCTCATTAAACTCCGCAGTGAATTGTTGCAGGACCGGGACGAGCGGTCTGGTGGAGATCAACAACATGCAGCACTGATCTGCAAGACAGAAAAATCATGCAGAGCACACAGGGCACGACGTAGGAAGCCGTCGTGCAGAAAAATCTACAGGCCAGGCAAAAACGCATAACGAGGAATGACGGCACCATAGCCTGTCCCTGGGGATATGAACGGTGAAAACGAGAGCTGTTCGCTGCAGCTCACCCACTTCTTCATGGAAAAATTACAGACAAGACACTTCCAGGAAATCTATCCACACGTTGACCGCACCTGGTGGCTGATCTCTCAACCCCTTATTTGTGTTCCTGCTTACAGAGCGTTAGTCCGTCCAGTGCAGTGAAAGGACGCTTCTCTAGGTCAGGCGTGGAATCAACCGTGCTGGTGAGTCAGTCGTGGTGCGCATACGCACCCTAAGCCCTTAAGACTGGATGGAAATTCATAGTTTTCCATAGTTTTGAGGGTTCTGGCGATGTAACAGGTTCTTCTTCTTTTTAATTTAGGAAGAGGAGGGGTTATTTTTGTTCAAAAGTCGGCGTATTTGAGTACGTATCCACTATGCGGTTGGATTACCGAAATACATTTTGTTTAGATGCGAAATGTGCGTGTTTGTGAGATGTCTTGTATCACCAATACTTTATTCGAGTTTATCAATTGAGCGTGCTAAAGCACACTTCCTCTCTGACGCATTAGGTAGTGGTAGTCAGCAGCGTGCATGCAGGGCCGTTTCTACCATTAGGGAAGACTAGGCGGCCGCCTAGCATTACTTTCGTAGGTTCAAATTAAAAAAAATTCCCCCCTTTTGCCACCCTAGTCATTTTGCTGCCCTAGGCGGCCGCCTAGTCTTGCCTCATGGTAGAAACGGCCCTGTCCTTACCCTTTCCACCACCTCTTAAGCCCCCCTCATGCGCTGCTTCTCATGTAATGATTAAGATGATACGCCAGCGTGAGTGTCGGAAGATCTCAAGCCCCCCCCCCCTCCCCAGCCCCCCTAGTCTTACTGGATCTACGTACTGTCAGCTTGGCTCTTCTATAATGTTTCTTATCGGAATCTTATTGCTAATGTTGAATGTAGGGAGCAATTATGCCTCACGAGAGGCGAAACCGGGAGTGGGGTCATTATTTCACTGTGCCCCTTCAATAATTGTAATAAATAGCATATTGCTGTCAACAATGTCAAAATTATACCTATAGGCATTTACAGAGAACCACAACATGAAAGTCTTAATTCCATGTGTTGAGATAAAGTGTGATTAAACAGTAGAGGTGCTACTTTGCTTCAGCGTAATTTCGTGAATTTTCGGGAAATATACGTGAAATTTTGCAAAGTCCAAATCCAATATATTTTAGTTTGAAATGCATTCTTGTGTCAATTTTTAAAGCAAGGATGCATTTGATTTAAAAATAGGTTGAAAAATACAGTTATCGGGAACAACACTTGTGTTCTGGTTGTTCGCGTTGTTCCTGCATTTTCATGCTATAAATGTGCAGCGAACCGCTGCGTAATTTCATGACCTGGTGTAATAGCATAATTTAGTTAATTTCGCTTAACAAGTGCAATGGTAAATTCCCGAAATTATGCAAAGTAGGCCACCATCATTTAAATTTTGCTCAGGCCTATTAAATAGGCTATGTGTGTATTTGCGCAATTCTTTTCTACTGTAAACTGATTGTAACTTGGAGTCTGTTTGAGCAACAAGCTGTGATTTCTCAAATTATTCTTATTGTGGTTTTACCATGAAATTTGAGCTATGCACTGAAAGAATACGCGTGATTGTGTGTTTACCAGTAAAGCTGCTTCTAATAACTAGTTTTATTGGTCCCTATATATCTTCACTTGCATTACATAAGCAGCAGCGGCCCAGGAAGGTAAGAGCGGTGGGGCCGGGTTGGGGGGGATTCAACAGACGACCATGAGGGGAAATTAAATAAATAATTAAATTTCCCTCGTCATCTATTGAAATCGCCCCCCCACCTGGCCCCACAGCTCTTACCTGCACGGGCCGCGGCTGGGCATAAGTACGGGCTGTGTGTATTTGCATACCATTTATTACCATTTAAAGCGACTTGTACTGTCAGAATGGGGGGACCCACTGTGGCTCTGCAGTACCTGTTGACATTGTATTTGGAATTGTTATGCATTGATTAGAGCAGACATTTATTGGGCAGTGGCCAGCTACATCCTGATATGGGTTAGGGTGGACCATTATGCGCATAACTGCATGTGTCAAAGGGCATTTCTATTTGTTTCACTCTTCTGGTGCCCTTGCCATGCGCTGTATATCACCTCACATATTACGTCATTCATGACATATTCTATCACATTATTCATAACATCAACACAACATCACAAATTACATTATTGACGACAACGCTGTGCATAGCGAGGGCACGAGTTATGGTTACTTTAAATGACTATAACTCATGAATTTCAATGTTTTTTTAATTTAAAATGTCTCTTTTAAACTGACATGTTTACCTAACTATAACATTACTTTAACCAGCACTTTTCAGTGAAAAAAAAATCTATATATGTGTATGTATATACATATAAATATACACACACACACACACGAAAGATGCGGCCCCAAAAGTGCAACTTCCCATTTTAATTTCCATAGTATGTTTTGCTCTTCAAAACATAAAAAATTACTGAACAGATTGACATAAAATTTGGTATGAAGGTAAAGTTTTACTGATGGTGTAAATCCATTTATTAGTTTTAAAGAAATTTGTGTTTAAAAAGGTGCTCAGGTTGGGCATGAAGAGGTTACATTTTATCAATAACTGAACCATTCATTTGAAGCTCCTCATCAGATTCACGAATTTAGAGAGGATTCTTAACTCTACTTAAAAAAATAAAGGCACTTCATTCGACTTAATTTGTGAATTGCAGGTACGCGAATCCAGCTGTAGATTAATGAATCTGCCTTATTCCGATTGGCTGACTGACAACATTTTTGTTGCAGCTTCCATTACCCAACATGGTGCACTGAGAACCGTCTTGTTGAAATTAGAAAGAAATAAGACATAAGGGGACAGAGTGAACCTAGACTGACCACCAGCTCTATATGGAGTGGGGACCCAAATGGACCGCCAGTATTAAAATAAAAAAATATAATTTGTATCCCGGGATTTGTGGATCCTATAATTAAATCATGGATCCTAAATATCCTCTGTGTCCCGCGGACCCTCAGGCCTCTGGATTCATAAATCCAGCATAGGGTCCATGAATCCTGTAATTTTTTTCAAATAATAAATTATTTAGAGTCCTAATGCTGTGCTTGGCCAATAGGCAAATGTAGGGGTAGGCCACACTTGGCAGAGTGGGAGCCAGGGACCATACACTGTGGCTGACCCCTTGCTGGCGGTGCACAGCAGGGATTCGCCGCCAACAGAGCATTGGGTGTAGGGCCTGGCAACCCCTGCTGCACACACACATAGGCCTGCACAGTGGGAGTTGGCTGTCTGCCGAGAGTTAGGTGCAGGGGCTGTCTGGAGGCAAGGCCTTTCACTCAACCTTACTGCAGAGGTCAAAAGGCTGTGTGAAGCTAGGTTTGGCTGACTGCTGAGGGTTGGGCACACGATTTGGCCAGAGGCCAGGCCCTGTAGAAACAGCCCATCTTGAACTGCCAAGGGAGGTCTCCCTTGAACCGGAACACAAGCAACCCAAGACCGGTCTCAGCCTAGTTGGGCCTCTTCAGTCGAGTGCAGCTTGGTTTTAGCGGCACGGTGAGCACCAGACCCATGTCTGGGCATACCTCAGGCCACATAGGGTGTTACATAAACCACACAGAAGGTGATGGGTGGAATACTTGCAAAAAGTCAAACCACTGACAATTGCATGGAGTAGCATACCAATCCATTGTTCTTTTACCCTCTAAGCCAACCTAGATTAGACCCAGCCATATGCAAATAAGTCTTGGTTCTGCTCCAGTGGGAAAAGTCAAGCCCAAACTGCCAAGTCAGGCCCTCACTGAACTGGAACACAAGCAACCCAATAAGTCTTGGTCTAGCTGGGCCTCTTCAGTCAGGTGCAGCTTAGTTCCTGTGATACAACAAGCATGGGGCCCATGTCTGCGCACACCCCTGGCCACATAGGGTGTTACATCAAACACGCAAAAGGTGATGGGTGGAATGCTTGCAAATATCTAACAACTAGTAATTGCTTGGGATAGCATTCCAACCCATAATTCTTTTGTACACTATGCCCCTTCAGAATAAACCCAGTCATATGCAAATCAGGCTTGGACATGTTCCAATAGGAATAGTCCAGCCTGAACTGCCACTACGTGTCCTCCTTAAACTGGAACACAAGCAACTAAAGACCAGTCTTGGCCTATCTGGGCCCCTTCAGTCAGTTGCAGCTTGGTTCCAGTGGCACAGTGAGCATGGGACCCACATGTGGGCATATTCCTGCTCACACAGGGCAATACATCAAACACGCAAAAGGTTATGGGAGGAATGTTTGCAAATAGTCTAACCCCTTGGACAAGCGCTCAGAGTAGCATTACAACTCATTGTTCTTTTTTTTTTTTTTTTTGTAGTCCTCATCGCGCAATACTTGAATAGAGTATATTTGACAAGATTTACCACGATAGGGGAGCCCTTTCTTCCACACTATTCCTTCCGCTGCCCTTCCCTGGCACACTAGAGTTATCTCCATTTCTCGTGTGGGGGTATCCCATTGGCCATCAGGCATCCTCTACGCATCTTGTCCACTCCTTTTTGTAGGGAGTCGAAACCTGTACCAACATCTCCCATTTCTTTATTGCTGCTGCGCTTAATCATTGGACTTCGTCGGGTCTTAACACACAGGATTTATAGCACATTGCCCGTCCAATACTGTTCCCAAATATTCCTAAATTCTAATCTTTTACTAGGTGCACCAGCTCTATCCAGAAGATTTATTCTAAGCACTGAATTCACCCATTCTTCCTGTGTAGGCGACTTTGGGTTAACCCACTTGACACATATCTCACGCCTAGCGACTAATATCAGTAAGAAGAGCAGGTTTCTTTACTTTTTACTCAGACTAGGTCTTCCACTGTCGCCTGTATCTCCCTCCACCCCAAACATAACTAATTGGACGCTTACCTGTATTTCTTGGCGGAATACCTCTGAGAGGATCTTACCCACTGTTTCCCAAAAGCTCTGTAGTCGGGGGCACTGCCAGAACATATGAATGTCGTTGGCTCGTTCTTCGTCACATTTAGGGCACCGCTTCACCCCTCCTCTTCTCAATTTAGACATCTTCTTAGGTGTCCAATATGCTCTATGCAAAGTGAATAGATAGTTCTTTTTGAGAGGTGCAGATTTAATGACATCCCCACATGTAGCCGCAGATACTTGCCATAATAAAGATACATCCATCGACGGCAGCGCTTTCCCCCAGATCTCGGTGGGTAGGGTGAATTCCTCTCGTCCTTCAGAGATAAGCGTCCAATACCAGAATGCTACCTCTTTCTTCCAGGCTCCCCCCTGAAATTTCGACTCCAGCTCCAAATTTCCTGCCCCGTCTTTTCCCAGGGATTTAGCCCAACTTGTGAGTTGGTAGAATTTAAACTTAGACAAAGCCCCGTTGGTCAATACTGTCAAGTGGCCCCAATCAACAATTGTGGACCCAGACAATATCTGTCCCCATTCCACTACTCCGCCATCTCTTAGCGGCACTGATAACGCATCCTTCAAGCATTCCGGCGTTCCAGGCGAATCCCAAATTGGGGCCTGTTGACAATAATAGGGGATCTTCCACAGACGCCTTAGCTGAACCCACAATCTGATAGCCGATCCCAGAACTTTTAATTTAATTTTCTTGAAAAATTTTGTGTGGCCAAAATTATATAGAAAATGACTTCCTTCTGGACCTATCATTGCTTGCATGTAATGTGGATAAGAGCAGTAGTCCTTGAATAATACTCTAAAGTTTTTAAAATGAAAAGCCCTATAATATTGGAACAGATCCGGACTGGCTTTGCCTCCATGCTCCTTTTTCTCCTTAGCTTCTTCCATGAGATTCTAACCCCTCTCGAAGCCCAAATAAAGCTACTAATATCTCCCTGCATTCTGCTGACCCATTCTTTTTTTAATTCGAGTGGTATCGAGTTAAAGATATACGTAAATTTAGGTAAAATCATCATCTTTACCAGATTAGAACGATCCAAGAATGACAACGGGAGACTCTTCCAGGCATTGAGAAGTTTTTTAGACTCTGTTTGAATTTTATTGAAATTGATTTGAGCAATCTTCTTGACCTCTCCCACAATCAGAATCCCCAGATATCTTATTTGATGTTTTACCAGGGGGTCGTTACACTGACTATTCCAGCACGTAATCTCGGTCTTTTGCTGGTTTATCTGGTAACCTGATAAGTTACCAAACTGCTCCAGTGTTTCTATTGTTCTGGGAAGAGAACCATTCAGATCATTTGTGAATATCATTAGATCATCCGCATAAAGTGCGACCTTCTTCACCCAGTTCCCATAACTGAAGGGGGATATGTGGAGGTTTGACCTCAAAGCACTAGCTAAGGGCTCTATGTATAAGTTAAACAACAGGGGAGAGAGGGGGCACCCTTGTCTAGTTCCTCTTTCGATATATATCTTCTCTGTAAGCAACCCATTGACTAGTACACATGAGGATGGAGATCTATATAGATATCTTACTGCTCTTACAAAATTGCTTCCCAGCTTAAAAGCATCCAGAGTTTTATGTAGAAAACCCCAGCTAACCCTATCGAATGCCTTGGCGGCGTCAAAAGTGATTATCGAAAGGGGAAGCTTCTCCTCGACCGCCAAATCTATTGCCCCTATTAATTCGTGTGTAAGTTCATGGATCTGCCTTCCTCTTATAAATCCTTTCTCGTCCTCATGAATTAGGCTCCCTGCCCACTTCCCCAATCTTATTGCTAGTAATTGGGTAAAGATCTTATAATCACTGTTTAACATCGAAATGGGTCTATAAGATTCACATAGCTTAGGGTCCTTCCCAGGCTTTAGTATAATGCAAATGGTTGCTTCGTCCCAGGATTTTGGAGGTTCCTGTCCCCTTACGAATATGTCATTAAATAGGCTAGTGAGCTCAGGCACGAGTTCCCCCCCTTCAAGGCCTTATATATCTCATTAGGCAACGCATCAGGACCAGCCGCCTTTGCTTTTTTCAAACCTTTAACCACCTCACCTACTTCTGATTCAGTTATCTCCGCATTTAGTTCTTCCCTATGCTCTTCTGACAAAGTCTGCTTTATCCAGGAATTAAGGTAGTCCTTAATGTGGTCTTCGCTAACTCGCGTTTCCTCTTTATATAGTTCTCTAAAAAAAACATAAAAGGCTTTCCTAATTTCTGACTCTTCTATAGTAGGGTGAACTTTATCCTCCTCCTGGATACTTAAGATCTTATTGCAGTTTAGATCAGTCTTAGCTTTCCAAGCTAAAAGCTTGCCACACCCCTCACCATATTGATAGTGAGCAAGCTTACTTATCTCCCATTTTCTTTTAACTCGAGGATCTAAGATATTAACAAGCTCCCTTTTCTTGTTGTTTAATTCCCCTGCAAATGCTTCCACTTTATCAGCTAAGTTTTCCTCCTTAATACTCTTCTCTAGCCTCTGTATTTCTTCCTCTAAACTCCCTATTTCCTTTTTAAATAACTTATTTCGATAAGCAGCTAAGCTAATCAGCTTCCCCCTAAGTACCGCCTTGTACGCATCCCACCTGACCTGGCAAGAGGTCTCCTCAGAGTTTAACTGGAAAAAAGATTTCGTTTCCTCTTTCAGGTCCTCTATTATCTTAGCGTCTAAAAGCAAGGTCATATCTAGTGTCCACCTTGACTGAGACTGCCGGCTCTGAATTTCAAACTCCAGCAATACTGCTGAGTGATCCGATAGATGATCTGGTAGATGTTCTACCTTTTTTACTTCACCTCCTAGTGATTTATCAATTAAAAAATAATCAATTCTAGAAGAATGACCCAGTTTTTTATTCTTGAAGGTGAACATTTGAGATTTTTGACCTTTTCCTCTCCATATGTCAACTAGACCTAAATCATCCTGGTATAGCTTCAGCCAGCTCCTCATTTTAGGTAAAGTAGGGGGATTTTTTGGAGGGCTCCTATCTTTTTTGGGGTCAATTAGTATGTTAAAGTCACCCCCAAGATGATTCGACCAGGAACGTCCAATACTCATTGTTCTTTTGCCTAATATTGTACCTCTGTTTGGACCCAGCCATATACTCAGCAGCGTTGGGACTGCTCCAATAGAAACAGCCTGCTCATTATGCAACCTCAAATTAAACTTAGCCATACCCTGTGCAACAGGTGTGCCCAAAAATGGGTTTTGTGTTCACTGTTCCATTGGAACCAAGCTACACCGACTGAATGACCAGGACGAAACTGGTTTTGGGTTGCTTGAGTTTCGGTTTAAGGAGGACCTGGCCTGGCAGTTCAGGATGGACTTCTCCTATTGGAGCAGGGTCAAGATTGAGTTACATATGGCTGGGTCCAAACTGATGCGGTGCTGCATGCAAAATAATGATGAACTGGGATATGGCCCATGTAATTACCAGTGGCTGAGATTAATTCAAAGCATTTCACCATCACTTTTTTGTATACTTCAGTGCAAACGCCTACTGCTCACAGCTGAAGACCATGCAATGTGGGTGTTGGCAGCCCACTGATAGTTGTGCACAGTGGTTAGCTGGAAGCAAGCCCTGCAGTCAAACTCACTGCAAATGACTGAAGGCTGTGATCAGTGGTGGTTTGCGCTTACAGTGGTACGGGTGCAGTACCTGGCTGCAGGTCAGGAACTGCAGCCAACCCCACATATGTGTACAGCGGAAGGCTGCCTTCGGATAGTAGGTACACAGGCTGGCCAGATGTCAAGGCCTACTGCCAACACCACATTGCGCATGGCTGAAGGCAACCAACCACTGGAGTACTGGGCGCTGTGTCTGACTGGCGGCACATATCCCAAGGTGTGGGTGTTGTCCAACCATGGAGAGTTGGGCTCAGGGGCTTTTTGAAGTCTGGGCCCTGTTGCCAACCCCACTCCACCCGGCCCAGTGCAGCAGGAATGGCTGCCCATGAAGTATTGGGTGCAAGGTCTGGACAGAGGCCAGACTCCGCTGCAACCCTCACTGAGTATGCCAAAGACCATGCACCGCGGATGTTTACTGCCCACAGAGAGTTTGGCACTGGGGATTGTGCTGGAGGACAGGCCCTTCATCTCACCATCTGCTGCACAATGTCAAAGGTCAGGTGCAGTGGAGATTGGCCACCTAAGTAGGATTGGGTGCAGGACTTAACCAGAGCCCAAAACCTGTGTCTAACCCTGTGATGCAGTGCCAAAGTCCTTGCGCTGCAAGTGTTTGGCCATCCATGATGAGATGGATGTAGGTGCTGGCCAGAGGCCAGGCCCTGTGTCTAATCCCACTGTACACTGCTCAAGGCCATGCAAAGTGGTGGTTGGCCTCCTGCGGAGTGTAGGGCAAAGCAGCTGGTAGCCAAGCACTGTGGCCGACCCTCCTGCTCATTGCCTTCAGCCGTGAGCAGCAAGGGGTGGACGTTTACGGGGTATTGGGTGTTCGGCAGGCCTTATGGCCATCATCAGCTGTGCAAGGCCAAAGGGTATTTGCTGGTTGTGCTGGCCACCTGCACCGGTTTAGGCGCAGAGCCTGGCTGAGGCCAGGCCCTTCAATTAGCCCGCCCCCGTGCTTGGTAAAGGTCATGCACAGCTGGGGAGGGCTGGCCTCGTAGGGTTGGGCACAGGAAACTCTTGGATGTCGTATATGTTTTAAAAAAATTAAATTTACTGAAAAAACAAAGGTTATAGTGAGGTATTGGATAGAGTTGGTTATAAAACCTCAAGCTAACCTCAGTTAAAGTGCAGTTATGGTTACAAATTAAGACCAAACAAACACTGACATTTGCAACTTATGGTTAGAAGCATGATCCACGACTCCTACAACAGTCTTATAAACCATAACTTTCACATCAGATGGAAAGCTCATGTGGGAGCTAAAGATAAATGAGTTCCTTGCATTTTTGATTTGCTAATAACTTTGGCACCGTTTTATGAATCTGTAGGAAATGTGGCCGAGACGTGGCATATTTAACTTACTCTTGGTGTCCTCAATTTCATGGAGGTCTTTCAAAGTGTGGGTATATTAAAAAAAAGTGTACATTTGCAAAAAAAATTGGTACCATTTGATGAATTGCCACGAGCCATGGCAGACATTGAGCAGGTTTAGCCTTCTCTTGGTATGTCATATTTTAAAGCAGATCTGTCAAAGGTGAGCAAAAATAAATGAGTGTTGGAATAAAAGTTGAATTCACTAATAACCTTGGAACTGTTTTATGAATCTGCATGCAGATACTGCAAGAATATCAGATTTCATGCAGTTTATTCGTAGGCAAAGTTAAAGAGGGTCTAAATAGCAAGTTCCTGGAGCCAATGACCACTGCGCATGGCCAAAGGCCTTGCATAGTGGGTGCTGGCTGTCTACGGGTTTGGGCACAAGGCTGTCCAAGGCCAGGCCTTTCGGCCATCCCCTGCCTGTGCATGGATGAATGCTGTGCATAACAGTGGTTGCCTACCGCTGGAGGTTGGATGCAGGCCCTGCATCCAACCAAGGGTGCACACGGCCAAATGCTGTGCATAGCTTAGACATGTTACATGGTAGGTGAACGTAGGACATCATAAGAAACCCCTTAAATTCACCAAGAAAGCAGAGGTAAATGTTAGTTATGGTTCCAAGAGCACAAAACCGAAAAAGCCTTGAAATTTGCACGTTAAGGTATACAACACACACTGCACACCCTAACTCACGCCTGCCATGTTTCCATAAGTATGCAAGAGATGTCTTGTGCACAAAATGAGACACCCTACCTTAAAAGTGACAAAATATCTTCAGATAATGCAAAAATACTCCCCAGAAAAATTCAGTTATGTACATACGGTATGCCATCCAATTTTAAATAATGTAATCTTATAACTAAGAAATCCTTCAATAGATTCTAATTTTGTCGATAATGTTGCTGCAGTACAGCCATTATCAAGCAAATAATGACTCACAACATGTAAAATTAATTATCATATCATTGTTATAGTAGTCGTTGTTCTCTATATACAATTGCAACAAGGCAGGCTACTAACCATCTGTGGTACTGTATCCTCATATGTCAGTGTCATGCCTTTTAAAAGGGCACATCAGCTATTTTATGTTCAAAATTGTTTGTCACATCAAATGTGATGTCAGGAGTGAATGTAATTGGTGAGGTCATATATGATATCATGTGTTCTTTAGGTTGGGGTTAGTAACCATAACATCTCATCAACTGAGTTTTATTTTGTAGCATGTGTTAGTGTTTTTTTTTTAATAGTGCAAAAAAGTGGAATATTATTTGGGATGGGGGTTGCCCACCTCAAGGAATAATAACACTAGCTTGTAAGGGTGAACCCCGAAGTCACTAAGTTAACCTGACCTCAACTCCCTGGCAGCTATGGCACAGAGCACACAGGCTTAACTTAGGGCAACGTGTAAATTTATGCAGTACCAACACAGTAATAAAATGAAAACACCAAACAATAAAAATCCCAAAGTGAACCAGAAAAAATAGAGTAAACTTTGGAAAACACAATGACACCAGAATGACAAAAATCCAATAAGGGGAACAGGATTTATGAATTTATAAAGCTTTTAGTAAAAATAGCACCAAAAACACTAATCGCCAATGATAGTCTATGGAAAAGGTAGATCGGAGCATAGGCGCGATTTCAGGCGGACCTAGTTAGAGCGCTGGTCGTATACACCATGCGGGTTCATCCCAGTCAAAGATTTTGATGTTGTCTTTTTTTTGGGTCAAAATCCTCCAGGAAGGCAAACCTGAAGCTGTATCCAAGGAAGGTGCATCATAAGCGGACACCTTAGCAGCAATGTTCCTCTAACGTCTCCTGAGGTCTTGGAAGCCCAAATATTTTCTATGTTCCCACTTTTCAGGGATTCTGTATTAGCTCCAATGCCTCACTTCTAAGTCTCCCAGGACCTCAGGGACCTCACTCCAGACATGGCCACCAGCAAGGTCCAGTTCAGGTCCAGTCAGTACTGGTCACTTCAGAGAAAAGGCCCTGTAGCCACACAGTAGGTCAGCCAACTGAGCCTTGGAGTTCAATTAGTTGTCCTGGGTGCAAGAGGAAGCAGGTCCAATCCTTCAAGGCTCCTCCCAGGCCATATACAGCAGGTCCAAAAGATGTTCTCAAGAGGGTTCTTTGTGTTGCCACATTTATAGTTTGCAGTATCTAATGGGTGGAAGTGACACCTGTGCACTCCCTAACCAATGGGGAAAAGGTTTCTGGGGGCAAACCTCCCCACTTTTACAGCACATCCTGTTTGCCAATTATCTGACAGGGCACCTCACTCCTAAAATTCAAGAATAGGGAACCATTCCTTGCAGAGCTGTTGTGTCCACCCAGAGGTGTGGATAGGGAAATTAACAGTTCCCTCCACTGTTTGTACTCAAAACCAGTCCTGGGGGAAGCTTCTATCCCACTGTGTTCAGAGCCAGACTCGCTTGTGTTGACCTTGAGGACAAAGGCTTTCCTTTCTTGAGGTCTCTCCTTATACTGAACTATGATTGGTCAGGTCTCACCTCTGCCCATTTCAAGTTAATGAAGTTCCGGGGGCAACTCCAACTGTCCTTCCTGGCTGATAGCGACCAAATTCCCCACACCTAGTCCATCCTGTCACCAGGCCTGAACAATTGTTTTTTTCCGAGAACAATTTGCATACCTCATTATCGTCAAGTACTTGCTGAGCGGATGCTGGCAGGCTAATGCAAAATAGCCTCCAAGAGCTTCAGGCAGGGAAAATGTAAGTTTCTAAAAGTTACTTTTCCTAACTATTTATTAAAATTCTAGCATCATCAATAAATTGGACTTTTAATGCATATAATAAATGGTCTTTGAATGAGCATTTCAGTCATTTCCTGTCAAAAGTTACAGATTAAAGTATATAATTTATACTTTGACATTTTCTCCTATCGATCCAGCTACAGCCCTGCGTGAGTTAAGTACACAGCATCTGAACTTTACATGACTGGGACCCTAGACATCACTTCAGTGACATAGGTAAAAAGGCTTGTTCACACTACCGATCACTACTAAATACAAAAAGTGTATGCTTCCACCACCGCTCTGGTGTCGCTTAACTCCTCGTCAAGGCAGTGGCCCTTTACCACTACGAATGTAGCTCTTAGTGTGCCCTTCCTGGTCTAACAAGACCACATTACCATGACACAGGCCTAGGTCATGGCGAACATGAATGATATGTGTTCGCCCATGACCCAAAAACAATACTTGGGATCCAGATAGCCATGCAGCAGGGGAACTCAGTGAAGAGGCCACATTTGTTACCATGCAGTGGACTTTTCTGACAACAATGATCAATGACAAATTACTGGAATCACATTCATCACCCTCTCACTGCCCCCTCCCTATCTCTACCATAACGCAAGCTCTGCTTCATGACTCCTCCAATTTCTACATCGTACAGACAATAAGAGGAATATAATTGGCGAATAAGGCACCCATCCTTTCACACTAGCTGCCTCTACACTTTTTCACAATGAGATATTCTTGTTCTGGGATGGAGGAAACAAACCCCTTAGAAAACATACCTGTTGTCAACTGGGAGTACAATGTAGTGAGAGAAGTTCCAGGACGGACAATCGGACTAGACCATTGACACAGATCCTAGACCCCTAATATATCCTACCCATGTGACAAATGCCACTGGAAGGATTAATATGTAACCATCTTAATTATTTGAATGTTATAAAGTTGCCCTCACTTGCCAACAAATGTTGTAATTTTTGAGACTCATTATCATTTGATTTAAAAATGTTGAATAAAGAATTACAATCCAAAAAAACTAGCATTGGCAAAGCCAGAATGTCTGGCATTAGTGTGCCAATCCTTGCAAACTGAATTTGTGCATACATAATTTCCATAGATTATCACTCTAAAACAAGACCTGTTGCCTTTGCCAATGCTTGCTTTGTTTTGTTTAAAACAACAGGATTGTTGGCCTTATTATGTAAAAATATATGTGTAAGAGAATGTGTGTGCACACAAGTCATAGCTAAAACAATGATACAACAATGAAAAAAGCCTGCTACAGTGGAAAAAAAACAAAAAAGAATTGCTTTCTCTACACAATGCTTGTATGAAATAAAAATATAACATGGGATAATTCAATCTACTATTCAGCTTTTAAAAAGTCCATTCTGCATTTCAATGTAAGCATTTCATAGGAGGCAGAAAGATACATCAAATCGCCAATAATATGAGGTTAAAGACAATCGCTTCTCCGGGATGAGCCAAAGCAAATTCTGTGTATTTTAGAGAATGTATACCAGTACGTCAGCAGATTATGTGCTGCAAAGCTAGACTTAAAAAGCCTGAGACAAGGGGAGTCTGGAGTGGTGGACATGAATCAGGGAGATATTTTCATTTCTTCACTGCGTGCTTTCGAACATTGTTTTTTTTAAAATTAGAAAGACATTGGAGTATTTAAAAAATGAACACAAAAGTAATCCGCCAATTTGGTAAGTATGTGGTGGTGGCACGGCAAATAGGGAGATCTTTAATTTGGCGTGCAATTTTTGTAACAAATCAGTCACTCAAGTGCAGGCGATGTGCATTCCGGAGATGAGGCTTATATTCAGAGCCCCCATACATACCGGAGGAAAAGCATGTACCTGGTAATGGCTAACCCCGGGCGTAGTGTGCGTAGCGGGGCTACCTGGAAGTCCACAGAGTTGCAAACAAACTCCGTGGAGCTCATCCTTGAAATGCGCATGCGCGGACGCGCGCGCATGCGCAGTTTTCACAAGGATTAGCGAGACGGCAAGGAAGAGGAGGAGGGCAGCCCGGGGACGCCACAGTAGAGGTAAGTGGTTTTAAATTTATTTTTTATTACTGTTTAATTACTTGTTATAATAGGGGGTGGAGGCGGGGGTTGGCCACCTCTGCTCCGCTGCGAGTGTGCAGAGATTTGCCATCTCCGCGGAACGCGGAGAAGGCAAATCTCCGCACACTCCGCGGGCGGAGCGGAGGCCTCCGCCCGGACTTAGTTATGGCGGGTCTTGAGGAGAAGTTGGTACATTCGCCCATAGTTGTTGTTTAGTTAACTGACCTTCCATTTTTTTATGTATGTGTACATATCAATTTTTATAGTGATTTGTAAGGCTCGACAAGTAGGGTGACCAGATTTTTAAAACCAAAAACTGGGACATTTATCAACAATAGAAGGACTACAATTTTACATCAACCGAGCGCACAGAATGACAGCGCTCATCAGCATAGAATTACAGAAGAGGCACTAAGAAAATAAATAAAATGCAATTTTTAAAGCCAGTATCATGCCTGTAAAATAAATTGCTTTCTTATAACATCTGCTAACTATCGCAGCTTTAGAAAATAGAAAAACGATCCTCCCACTCTTTTCAGTCGACCCTCTCTAAAAACCAGGACATGAGCTAAATTTGCCTGAGATCTGCCGGGACAGCTGGTGAAAAACTGGGACTGTCCCCCCAAATCCAGGACACCTGGTCACCGTAGCTACAAGCCCCCGTGGGCGTTGCAAAGCACGTACAAAGGTATGGCTGCATCATTGTGGTATGGAATGGGGAATTTACAAAGATTCAGGGGGGCGTTTGGGGTGTAACACCCCCCTAATAAATGTATTATTTAATAAATAGTTGGGTTCAGGTTCGGTATGGTAAGGTGTCTGCCAGATTTCACATGGGATTTTTAAAATACTCAGACAAAAACACTCACACACACACTCTCGTCTCTATGTTGAAGGTCTTAAAACATGGTTATTTTAAGAAAATGTTGCGCTTTAAGTACCATGTCACAATTCGCACTCCTTTCCCTTTCCACTGGCCCTTAAGCCCCCCTCATGTTCTGCTTCCCATATAATGATTAACATGATATGCTAGCGTGATTGTTGGAAAATCTCATGCTCACACACCCCAAGTCTTACCGACCAAGCGATGCCCCAGTGTGCCCCAGGTCGGGGGACTAACTCACAGTGGACACAGGAAACGACCTCTCCAAGGATACTGTAATAGAAGGGATTGCATTGTATGCAATTTCTAAACTTCTTTGAATGGAAGAGGACAGAAGGAAATACATGAAATTGTGACGGATGGGCTACAGTTGTAGTTTTTTAGTGCTTGTCCAATTAATTGTTTAGGGCCCGATTCACAAAGGTAAAGTGAGACGAAAGTCTAACTTTACAACTTTCAGTATTCACAAAGGGCCCTTTCGGTAACTTTCCCTTTGTGAATCGGGCCCTTAGAGTGTAGACCGATAAAGAAACATATTGGGACCCACTGGATAGAGGGCCACTGCATAAATGATTTGTGAGCAACAATGTTAAAATAGTTCAATGAATTGCTACATCCACTGCAGAAATCAGCACGTTGCCGGCAGTGTTTAATTTGTAAAGAGTGGGTACTGGTGCCCAAAGAACGGCTCAGGCACCCAGTGGTGCTGGAACAATTTCAGAGTTGGGGTGCTGCCATCAAAATTACATAATTGAAGTCATAGGGACTGTGAAAAGTCAAAGTTTTGCACAAAGAACAAATGCAGCAAAAGAGTCACGCCTGTTCATCAAGAGAGAGGTAAGGGTGCAGTATGTATCTGGTGGTAAATTGTGGAGGATTACACTGTTGAAAATATATTTCTAAAACATGATATGGTAGCTCATTGTCCTTCACAGACAGCACATTTTTCATTGGAATGGCCACTAACTTTGCACACATTGTTACAGATAAGACAATATAGCCAAAAATAATATGTAGAAATCAGATTTCAGCAAATATTTGTCATTTGGGCATCGCGAAGTGAAGTGTCTTGAATTGCTTTGATTCTATTAATATCTTTGTTTCCATCACACTTTCGTGATACCAAAAAAGCTTTTCATTTAAGCTTTCCTACCGGCTGACATATTTTGACATATTTGTACAGTTCATTTATAGGTATTTAGATTTTGTTGTGTTAGGGGGAAAACGGCATCCTTCAGCCTTTCCTTTGTCACCAGGAAGACTGCTGCATTATTCACTTTACAAAACTCTCTCACTTTGCAATCAGAGAAAGAAAAGTAAATACCTGTCTCCACAGAATAGAAGAATAAGAAGTAATTTGTCAGAAGACACAGTCTGAGGTTTGAACTCTGTCTTTGAACACACAAATGAGACACCATAAATGCAAAATTTAAAGGCATCTTTATTGCTCACTCACCTTCCAAACTCCAGCATGGTTATTTTGGGGGTGCTGCAGCACCCCCAGCACCAACACTTCCAGCGCCTATGCAGGAACCTAGTCTAGGTAACCAGGCTTCTTTATTTGACTACCAGACAGTCTCTGCCCTTTATCTCACTTTTGAAGGTTGAAGGTTTTTCTGCCTTTCTTTTCCTCCTTCTGTCCTGTTTGTGTGTGCTTCCCTCTCTGGCACTCCGGAAATGTCTGATGAGGAAAAATGATTGCCGGTCCCCAAAAATGAGTGCCAATGGCCTCCACTGGCATTCACCAGCTCAAATTAAGCACTGGTTGCCGGTTGATAAATGCAAACACCAAGAGGTGGTTCTCCAGTGTTGAGCTTCGGATAGCTAAGGGTACTCAGTGCACGCACATTCTAAACCTTTTCAAAGAACAAAACTCTTTCGAAGAGATTAGCAAAGCTCTCAGGTTTTACATGTCCATGTGTGGGTAGCTTCATTGACATCTTAAGGATTTTTTGGGGCCTTGGGCAATACCTATTTTTGAGCCTCCTCCAGTGTTGGACTAGTCTTTCAGGCAGTCTGGAAGTCATGCATTGGCAGATAAACCAGTGTGAAAGGATGTGTGTGTGGTCTGGTTATGTCAAGCCTACCAGACCGCACAAACTATCTTGTTGCAAAAGATCTACTGTGTGTTTACCAGACATTTTCCCGGGTCATGACAGCCGGCCTATTGCTTACCATTGTTGGCTTATTGTCACTCTCATTTGCTTGCTTCTTATTCAATGGCCTTCCTTATCCAAGTTGTGTTTGTTCCTCTCCTAGAGCATAACCTCTATGCCATCTCTATAATTAACTTTTGTCCTTTCACTGTTCAACTTTTAGGAAACTACTTTTTTGGTTTTTGCATAAGCACTCCCAGAGAGTGTGTTTTCCATTCCTCTCCCTAGTATGTTTCCATCCACCAAATACCCGCTCCCCCTGTGTCCTAGTGTTGCTGTCTCCCTCGAGCTGTTCCTTCTCACTTGTGTACTTCTCCCTCCCAAAACTGCCTCTCCAGTGCTCCGTGTAGCTTCCTCGCTTGTGTGATTCTCCCTGTGTTGCTCTCACGTGTGTGCTGCATTATCCACCGACACACTCCTGCTCCTTCCCACACCTGCTCTTCTGTTATCCCCACACCCACTGTCTTTCATTTTTTATTTTTTTTTTATTTTGGGGGGGGGGCAGGGGGGTGAGGACCAGGCAGCAAATTGCTACTGGTCCATCCACCTTAAAGAAAGCACTTTTGAGTTACTTCTTTTTAATTGTTTTTATTTACCAATACGCCTCAGATCGGTAAATTAAAAAAATGAAGCCTTCATCATTTTGTAAATGCTCAAGTGTAATGACACATGCATGTACTTACATAATGACACAGCCGTGGCGAAAGTGTCAACGTGCCTTTTTTTGCTTTTTTTGGTCCTGCTGCATGTCATCTTGCCAATGCGATATAGTATGGACAAAAGGAACTGGCAAAGCCAATAGGTCCCAAAGGCGAGGCCTATTAGCTTTGAATATGCTCGTGCTTTTTGGCCCCATCATAGCCCATGGGACAAAAAAAATGCCCCCCACTGGATCTTTTAAGTTGGTCCAACTGCCAGACTGCCCTAAAGGTAAGTGCAATATTGGCCCCCTATTTGGAACAACTTTGTCTATATTACTAATTATCAGCTAATTGAAGACCTTATAATGCCAAACAATACTAAATTATAAGTCAAACTTTCAGAAACAGGGGCAGGCAAAAACATCAGAAAGCCAAAGCTGCCCAGTGACCACCATACAAATGGCACTAAAAGAAAGTTTGAACAAGCATTGATAAAGTCATTTATTTGCTAGGATCTAATCTATTTTTGATTAGTGGCAGCAATATTTTATGTGGAATTTAGTGTCTAACCAGTCTTTTTATGATAGTTTGCATCATTGCTTCTTGTGTTGTATTTATTCATTGTGTGGTACAGAAGCTGGGCTGCTGACATGTCTCCTGTACTTATTTTTGGTGTTGGAAAGCGTGTATTGCTCTACCCATACTGTAACCATGTTGTGTGATAGTGAATCTTGATAGAAAAGTTTCACTATATATATATTCTAAAACAATTGGCATTTTCAATGCTTGTTGAATGATTCTTTAAATTCACAATGCAAATGAAAGCGTGGACTCATAAAGTAAGTGAACAGAATTTACATTTGGTTTTGCATTTGGGAACTAGCAGTTTTCAAAATGGACTAAACCACCAAAAATGTAGAAGTTGCAGCCAAGTAGCTCTTTGCCATATTTGACATCTTCAGCCATACTGGCTTTTAGCCAACATCACTTTGCATCAGTAGAGGCTGCTACTGAACGGGGGTAGTGGGGGTGGGGGGAGGGTGATGGAGCAGAGGAGTGGAATAAAATATAAAATAAAAAGACTTACCTGGTGCTGCAGGCCGCCGCCACTCCTCCGATGTCTTCTCCGCGCTGCGCCTCCCCGAATCCCCTGGCCAATCACAATGCTGCAATTCATAGAATGTAATGTGCTGGTGGTTGAAAAACCAGGACTGACTGACTACATATGATGTAATTGAGCCACGTACAGCCTTGTAAAATGCAAAATAAATTTCGGATTGTGATTTTCTGCATTTTTATTGGAGTAAGCTAAAGACTGACAAGTAAAGTGGGGGAGCGTTACGAAATGGATTTTCAAATGTTGATATCCAACGAGTAATAGGGAGACATTAACATCTCTCTAAAACGAAGGTGCTTGCTAAAAAAAACCTGATGAGCCAGAACAATGGGAGCCCTATTTATGGTGAAGTCACGCTGAGCAGCTCAGAAAGTCACCTTGTTGCACTGCACTGCGTGATAGGGAAAGGGCAGGAATGCCCCGTATTTAAGGCAAAACGGTGCATTCCTGCCTTTTCCCCCTGCGCTGGTGCCCTTTTAGTTGCCTAGCGCCAATGCAAGCACCCTTGCACCTTAGTTAAAGGCTGCCTGCGTTGCAGGGAGGATTGTTTTTCAGTAGGACGAGCACCTTCCTGCACAATAACAATCCTGGGAGGCATATTGCTCTTTCTATGTAGCTGAAGCCCACATAGAAAGTAGAAGAAACGTTGAGAAATGGAGATATTTCTCTTCATTACGCCTCCCCTGGGATGGTCTAAGATTTTGGCACATTCACAGGTTTACAATCTCTTGTAAATCTGGGAATGCGTCAAAAACTATGGGAGTTACGTGTGAGCACCCATGCAGCGCCCATAGAATGCCTCCCCAGGGCAGAGTAATGCAACGCAGTGATTTGTGCTGCGTTGCGTTACTCCAGATTTTAGAGGCACTCACAGCCACGCAAAGTGGCTTTGCGAGGCTTCAAAAATCTGTTTTAAGGTTTGCGTCGCTCTTGCACCACGTTGCGAGGTGCAAGAGTGACACAAACACCCTCTTCTGTTATTGGGCTGTTGAAGAAATAGCATCTGAATGTGTCTCAAGAAGTAGAAATGAAACAAGATACTGCCTCGTGCAGCATAAAGTTCAGTAAGTGTTGCCTGCTGCATCAGCAACACCTCTCTGATAGGCACACTACCTTCCAACATGTTTTGCAGGTGCTGCACCACAGTGGCTTTGGGTTAGAGTTACATTAGTTATTTACAGTGCTACTGAGCCACAAGAGTGTAGTGGCAGTCCTCTTTCTTTTAAAAAAAAATACAGATATACATTACATCACTTGCCCAGGATCACAGAGCTGTCACATTGAACACAAGCTTACTTCTCCATTAGAAAGGCCTTCTTTTCAACTGAACAGATAGTCATTTTTAAAGTGCATTAATTAATAAACAACTGTTGTGCTGATCTCTAAACGACATGCTGTGCCACCAGGTGGCAGACTGTCATAAGTACCAGTGTTGACCATTAAGTGCAGATGCAAGCACCGGAAACCACTAGCTCATATTAAGCATTATAACCAGCAATGATATGTAACTACTAGGCCTTACAAAAGATAAACCACTGTGATTAAGACAAAAGGAGAAAGACCCCTACACCTGGTATGTATTGTTTACACAGAAGGCTCTGTATATGAAGGTGCTACTGCCAGGACATTAACAACCAATTGCTTCCTTGAGCCCATTTCCAGTGAGTAGCTCTGCTGCCATCATTTTTCAATCACAGATGTTTTTCCCAGGTCCGATAAAAATGCACTATTTTGACATAAATTTGTGGATTTAAAAATAATAGTTTCATAGAGATGACGGTTTGCCACAAAGATTAAACTAAGTACCAGCAGCCTTGCTAAAAACAGACAGTACTGACTGATATTGGGCAAGGGTTCTGTAGACTCTCAGAGCTTTGAATTGTGTCAGCTGAGCAAACTGTAAAAACGTTTCAAGGAGCATGGTTTGAGAACATTTCTAACATTAGAGCAATTGGTACATGTTTTCTTTGCTCCTAAAAAAAATACAATTAATTTTTGGCCACTGCACTGCGAAGACAGTTAAGAGGCTCGCCACCAGTGTATGGGGATAGGAAGGCAATAAGTATCGGATGGTCACTGCACTGCGGAAAAAGGAAGTAGCTGTGAGTCACATTGTACCCTCACAGCAGAAGGAAGAGCACATGTATCTCACGTGGTGAATGTGCTCATATCAAATGGACGATTCTTAGGAAAAAAGTTTGAGAGAGCAGGGTTTACTCAACTCTTGAATTTTACTGAACATTATGGCTTCCTGTCATCACAACAGTCCGGTTTCAGACCAAGCATAGGCACAGAGGCAGCCATTATATCCATTTGGGATGATCTGCAACTCACAGTGGACAAAAACAGAGTAGCTGGCTTATTACTTCTGGGTTTATCGGCTGAATTTGGCAATGTCCACCACCACACCCTACTACAAAGACTTCACAATATCGTAATCCATGAAAACGCTTTAAAATGGATTGCTTCTTATCTCACAGAGAGACTGTGTAGTCTACCTATCCCCTTTCACTTCACCGCCTCACAAACAACACTGTGGTGTTCCTCAGGGGTCCATCATATCCCCCTATTATACAACATCTACCTACCCCCTTAGCAAATCTAATTAAATCTTACAACCTCACCTGCTTCAACTATGCAGATGACACCCAAATCATTTTAAATAGATAGCTCCGAAGACCTCTACAGTTCAAAACTTGATGAGCTATAAGCACATGGATGACGAAGAACCATCTAAAGCTCAACACCGCAAAACAGAGATTATGACAGATGGACGATGGCAAAACTCCCAGCCTACTGCCATATGGCCCAAGGAACTGAAGCCCCTCCAACGACATCAAGAGAAGTTAGAATCCTAGGAGTAACCACGGATTCAGACTGATCCTTAGCACCTTATGCTAACAACGTCAGATGGAGTGCCTTCCACACAATGAAAACACTACGTCGCATCTTCCCATACATTGCATGGAAACTGCAAGCCATCCTCACGCTCGTAAACTCCAAGCTTGACTATGGCAATAGCCTATACCTTGGCACACCCGCATTAATTATATGTAAAATATAACTCATCCAAAATGCTGCCACAAGGCTTCTTTTCCGCCTTCACCAAAAAGAACACATGACACCAGTCGTGAGAGCACTCCACTGGTTACCTGTAACTAGAAGGGCAATCTTCAAGGCACTCTGCATTGTCCACAAAACCTCCCAAGGAAAAGGACTGCTAATTTTACAACTTAAACTCAATCAATACAAACCATATAGAATACTGTGCTCCAGGCTTACACCACTTATCATCGTTCTACCTTGGCATAAGAAATCCATAGGAGGCACTGCTTCCTCATTACAAGCTGCCAGCCAGCATCAGAAGCACCCAGGAGCATATACATTTCCAAAGACAGTTGAAAACTTGGCTAGTTCCTAGATAAATGCACCACCTGCATCCAGGCAACAGAGCCCAGAAAACAGTCACACCCTCAAGCGCAATCCTCAGCCTACAACCCACAAGTTGCAAACAACTCTACCAGCAAACTGCTTTCATTATGCAGGTATGCAAACTAACGGATGACCAATGGGTTGCGTAACATTATATAGTTATGTACTCCCATGCATAACTGTTATGGTCCACAATAATGCCAAAACCATAATACACAGCAGTCAGCTATAAATTGCAATTTATACCTACTAAATTCACATAATACATATCTGTTATGAGTGTTATCCATCACAGCACTGTACAGCCAAAATCAAAACATCACCAAATGAACAGTCATGGAATAACTGAAGAGATCTGTCACAGATTACTGGACAGATTTGGAAGACTTGAATATAGTTGCAGGACCCAAATATCTATTTAATTTGACCACTTCTTTACATCTCACATAAACACTCAGATATGGGATGATGATAAAAATGCCCATCCCTACACATCTCTCCACTTCTCTCTCCATCCAACCATGCCAGCTCAGGACCACAACTAGACACAGAATATCAGATTGGACACCCCAGTGCAGTAGCCAGCTAAGCAGACTATATAATTATTTAATACCATAAAGGGACCCACAGAGCTGTTCAAAGCAACCAGCATACTGAAAACCATAAAAGTGCCTGTATGTCTCTCTTTTTTTTAAATATATATCTTTATTGGCATTTATAACAAACCGTACAGAGTCGGCATGTAGCATTTCGTAGCCATCTACAGAGGAGTAACAGCTTATCATAGACATAGGAACAATGATCTGATTACACTCCAGATATGTACAACAATCGACCTACACAGACAACATGGCTACCGTCATGCATGCTACCTCGTCGGATTCCAACCCCAAGGGTGTCTACCTTGGACCATGCCTCCAAACTTTGGAAACCCTCCAGCGTTTACTAAACCCCCTTCGAAATTCCCCCCCACCCTCAACTAGAACCCCCCCCACCCCGCCATGTCTGGTATACGTCCCCAGCATTGTGTACGTCCTTGTCATTCACCATCCAGTCCGTACCCATTCAACGTCAGGTATGATTTTAAGGGCCGGTCACCACTGGCTCCTGGCCGCCATCTGGTCCAGAACCTGATTGTGCGCTCCCCCCAGCCTCCTCGTGTGCTTCGTTGTCACCCCCACCGTTAGTCAACTCTCCCACCATTGCCCTCCAAGCCTGCACGTCGTCCTCTAACTTTTCGTCCCGCCTGGTCTGCTGCATTCGGATCACCTCTGCTGTCGCCCATTCCTTTACGTCTCGTACCCATTGTGCCGCTTTGGGCAGGCAGTGGCTTAGCCATGAGATGGCGATCCGTCGCTTCGCAAGCACCAGTCCTAGGAGGACAAACTTCCTGCTGAGATTTTTATTCTTGGGTCATGGTAGCAACCCGAGCAGCACCACCCTGATCTCTCCTGCTATCTCCCACCCTGTCACTCCTCTCAGCGCAGTCAGGACCTCCTTCCAATATCCCTGAAGCCCCTGGCAAGCCCAGACCATGTGAATAAACGTAGCTTCGGCCTCCCCACAGCGAGGACACCGCCCTGATCGCTCCGGGTAAAGCTTGCGTAGCAGCTTGGGGGTCAGATACGTCTGGTGCACGTAATTAAATTGGATAAGTTTGAACCTTGCGTTGGCGCTCACTTGTTTAACCCCCTCATGAATTTTGGCCCAATCCCTTTCAGTAATGGAGTCGCCAGTCAGTGCCTCCCATTTCGCCTGAATGGGCAGTACCCCGTCCGCCCTGTCGTCCCTTATCGCCCGGTGGAGATGTGAGATTAAACTGCGCCCCTTAGCCATTGTTAGCAGGGTTTGTAACACTGTGGAGACTGGAGGTTCATCCAGGAACATAGGCCATAGCTCCCTCGCCACCTGTGCTATCTTCCCGTATTGAAGGAGCTCAAAAGCTTCCATGGCCTGCTCGCGCGTGAGATACTGTTGGTTATTGTAGAGATCACCCATGGTCAGGCATCCCCCCCTCCCGCCACCTCCGGATTGACATAGAAACGGAGATCTGTTGGAAGGGTCGAACGACCCACAGGGGCATGTCCGTGGCATACAGGGCCCTCTTCAGCACTCTCCGGACTACAAATTCCCACATCTCCGCCACATGTCGGATGATGTATGGACATGCCACGGGCACCCGTGCCCCGATCATTAGCAGCCCAGGTAGCTCCCTGTCCCCTAAGGTCCCCGCCAGCAGGGCCTTCTCCCAGTTGTCATCCTCATCCATCCAGTGAACCGGGTGCTGTAGTTGTGAGGCCGCATAATAGAACTCCAGACACAAGACCCCAAGACATCCGCTTTGCCATGTTCGGTCGCAAAATGGCCAAACTGACCCGTTTACGCTTGGGTCCCCACAGTAAATCCGTTAGTAGCCTGTCCAGTGTAGTAAAAAAGTGCCGGGGGATCCTAAAGAAAGAGTGCTGCATTGCGTTTAAGCATCTAGGCAGGATCACCATTTTAATCAAAGCTATCCTCCCCATAAGCGACAGAGGCAGCTCTGCCAAAAACGAACCGACCCCTGTATTCCCTCCACTACCCTGCCGATGTTAAGA
Source organism: Calotriton arnoldi (assembly GCA_963921515.1). NCBI lineage: Eukaryota > Metazoa > Chordata > Amphibia > Caudata > Salamandridae > Calotriton > Calotriton arnoldi. Next base: position 2,753,551 of record CAWUFW010000366.1, on the reverse strand, counting down.
GCCAAATATTGGTCGACTGTCTCCGCCAGTCTGACCCCCAAGTAGTGGGGTGCGGTCCTCACCCACGGAAACCCCACCTCTGGCAGTTCCTCATCCGGGTGCAAGGCCAATCTCCCCAGTGGAACCAATTTAGACTTCCCTGGGTTAATCCGCAGGCCCGACATGTGACCAAACCTCTCCAGGACGCCCAGCAGAATCGGCATTGCATAAGCCGGGTCCTGTACATACACTAAGGTGTCGTCCGCATACATGGACACCACATGGTTAGTCTCGCCCAATGTAATCCCGTAGGTCACCATCTCTGTTCGTAGACCCGCCGCTAAAGGCTCCATTGCAATGGCAAAAAGTTGTGGCGACAATGGGCATCCTTGCCTGGTGCCTCGGTGTAATCGAAAGGCCCGCAACACCAGCCTTCCCACTCTAATCCTGGCACTGAGTTCCGCGTACAACAGCTTCACCCATTGCAAGAACTGTACCCCTATCCCCATTGCCCGCAGGACTTCCCAGAGATATACCCACCCAATGGAGTCGAACGCCTGTTCGATGTCTAGTAGAACCAGGGCAAAGTCTCCCTGGTGCAGCTTGGATGAGTGCCAGACATGGGCTAATCTCCGTAAGTTAAGGGCCGTGCTACGCTTGGGAATAAAGCCCGCTTGGTCGGGGTGAATAAGGCGTTGCATACACGGTTGCAGGCGGGCCGCCATGATCCCACTGAGGACCTTCATGTCGATATTGAGCAGGGATATGGGCCTGTTTGACCCCGGGAGCTGGGCGTCCCTATCCACCTTAGGGAGCATAACCACCATAGCTTCAATCATGGAAGGTGGGAGTGCCCGATTTTGGAATGCCTCGTTATACACCTCGAGAAGGCACTCAGCTAAAATGTGTGCATATTTCTTATAGAATTCGGCCGGAAGGCCATCATTCCCCGAACTCTTGGCTGATCTCAGGGACTTAATTCCCTCCAGAATTTCCTCCTTCGAGATAGGTACTTCCAGTACTTGACTGGCCTCATCATCCAGACGAGGGAGGTTCAGAGTAGCGAGGAACCTCTCCATCTCCTCCAGTACCGGAGTGGCGCACCCCGCCCCGCATATACTCCGGCCAGATGATCCGCCAGAGTATCCAAAATTACCTGTTAACTGAAGACCGCGCAGCCGTCCGCGGTCCGCATCTGTACAATAGGAGATGGCGGCATCTCATTACGGATCAACCTGGCAAGTAATGACCCTGAGCGATCCCCTTCCGCATGGAGGCGCTGTCGGTATGCAGTGTAATGGAACTTTTCGAGGCGGCATAGCGCCGCTAACAACTCCTCCCGCGCCTCCCGCCACTCCTTCAGTCAATCAGGCGCTGTAGGCAGCACCACCTCAAGGTCAGCCAGCCTCCTTTCCGTGACCTGGATATCCCTCTCAAGTTGTTTCCGAACACCATAGGTCGTATTAAGGCAAAACCCACGCACCACAACTTTCATTGCTTCCCATTCCACACCCCTCGACGATGCTGAGCTCCAGTTGGTCATGAAATAGTTAGAGAGTTCCTCCTCCAGCTGCCCGGTGAAGGGCGGGTCCGTGAGAGACTCCGATGAGAGTCGCCATGTGGGGATTGCCGCCCTGTGCCTGCTTGTGCTAAGAGTCAGGAGCAACGGGGAGTGGTCCGAGATTTGTCTCGGGAGATATACTATCTCCTCCACCCTAGGCATCAAAGTCTGCGATACGAGGAACTGGTCCAACCGACTAAACGTATTGGACGCTGGAGTGTGACAAGAGAACACCTCTGGAGTCCGGGAGTCTGACCCGCCATGCGTCCGAAAGTCCTAGCTCCCTCATCACGTCCATCAACGCCCCAGTCATACTTGGCTTGGTGTGTGCCCGTGGGGGTTCACGGTCTAGGGTCCCATCCAGGACACAGTTAACATCCCCAAAAAAGACAATGTCCACTCCCAGGTAGGGAGTCGCTGCCGTCAGCACATCATAAAAGAAGGTATGGGCATCTGAGTTAGGGGCATACACATTTATGAGACACTGCTCCTGACCGTCCAGCCTCCCATGCAATATCACGTAGCACCATTCAGGGTCCAGTACATGGTGAAGGTGCTGAAAGGGAGTCCTTGGGGCCACCCAAATTAGTGCCCCCATGCAAATCCTGAGAATAAAGTGGCATACAGTTGCTCTCGCCACCTGCGCCTGACGTATGGTAGCGAATCACCCCAAACGTGCGTCTCCTGCAGTCCTGCTATAGCAATTTTGTACCGTCGCAAATAGGAGTGTACCCTTTTGCGCTTTTCAAGTGTCGCCATCCCCCGTATATTCCATGTAAGGAATTTCGTCAAGGAAGGAGCCATGATCCCAAGCAGCTGGCGTCCAACTTCCGTTCCCATCCCGCCAGTACAGTATCAGACTGAGCAGTCATTAATGAATCACAACCCCTGAACCCCCTGAACTTCCCCAATAATCATGAATAACAGTGAAAATGAGTTGAACTCCCAATGCCCCCCCCACCTGCTGGGCAGTGTGATAAGACTATCCCTCCCACCATCGTGGCGAGCGAACAGCGCCATCCTCCGCCCTATACCACCCCCTCCAGATCTGTCAAAGCAACATTCAAACATTGTGTCATTATCCCCCAGTACAGTATATAGAGCACGGCCAGCTGGGTCATGCACTGAACGAGACCGTCCACATAGGTGCTATACAAGTGGCAGGTTTCCGAACCGGTTGCGAGGACTAGGCCTCCAGCTCCTGAAACAGGACCAAGCCACTAGTGAGGGGCGTGTCCCATCCCACCTGCGGCATACATGCAGAACTTAGTCCTCACCCAAAATCATAAAATGCCCAAAAAAAAAAAAGGGTAAAGCAAGAGGCATTAACAGAACGATTACAAAAAGTCACTTATCTGAGTGTCCATAGCCCCCGGCCAGCACTCCCATCCCAGCTGCAGGAGTCAGGCAACATTAGTGTCCGGAATGACCTCATATGAGGCCAGATCAGAGTCCGGCGACCCTTCAACTACCTGCAAGGTCCCATCCTCACAGACTCGAACTCTCCCAGAGTCACTAGTGTCCCTCAGTCGTGTTCCTCCGGACACTCTGCGTCGTCGACCTGTCCGATCCATAGAGTCCACAAGTGGGCCAGATTGCGCCTGCGGCTTCCTCCCGGGCTCCCGTGGTATCCATCCAGTCTGAAGCCTCCTTCGCCGAGTCGAAGAACAGCACCCTGCCCTTATGTTCAACTCGGAGCTGGGCTGGATAGAGAAGGCTGTACTTCATCCCAGCCTCCCTCATGCGCCTCTTCACCGCCAAGAAGGTGCGTCGCTGGTCCTGCACCCGTTGCGTATGTTCCGGGAAGATTGCGATGTGGTGCCCCTCATAATGTAGGTTCGCCTTGGTGCGGGTGGACTGCAGGAGCCTATCTCAATCCCGGTAGTTGAAAAATCGGGCTATGATGGCCCGCGGCGGCGCCCCCGGATGCGGAGGAGGAACCAGGGCCCTGTGGGCCCTCTTGATTCTAAAAAACTTGGACGGTTTGCCCGGGGCCAAGACTTTCGTTATCCAGTCTTCCAGGAACAGTTCCGCAGAGGGCCCCTCGCCCGCTCCGGAAATCCCACAAATCTCAAGTTATTCCTCCGCGAGCGTCCCTCCTGGTCTTCGGCACGCTCATCTAGCTTAATCGCCTTCCTCTGGAGTTCCATGACCGTGTCTCGTAGGGCCTTGACTTCCGTCTGGAGGACATCTACGTTTTGTTCTGTCATAGTGACCCTGTCTGACACCTTACGCAAGTCACATCTGAGGAGATTAACATCAATCGCCACGGCGTCGATCCTGGTCACCATCTCGTCCCTCGCCGTCCGCACGGCCGTCAGGATATCACTCAAAGAAGGGTCTCGTGGTTCTTCCCCCGGCGCCATCTTCATGCCGCATGTCCCGATGCGTAGAGCCGTGGGGAAGAGGCTGTACGTATTTCGAAATCTTGTTGGCTTGCGCCCTTGAGCCTTTATCCTTTACCATGATGCGAAGCAACAGTCCGCTACCTCGGGCAGGTCCACACTAGCACGTCCCTGGGTCAGCACCCAGGGTCTCTCCCTCTTATAGCTCTCCGGCACACCCACCGCCCAGGGCAACTACCAGCCCCCACAGGAGTAGAACGCACACATCTCAGCCAGGGCGCCAGGCACTTCCAGGTCTCATCCAGGGGCTGTAGGTCACCACAAGCCGACCAAGACCAGGCGCAGGGCGGGGAAGGCGCAGACCGATCACAACTCTCCAGCAAGTATCATCCGGATCCGAAGTGTTCCACTGCTCTCCCTCCACCACCACTGGTCTCAACTGGCCATCCGGGCAGGGCAGTGCAGGCAAGTATTCCCCACGGACCTCCCAAGTATGAGAATAGTGGCTCCTCCACTGGTGGCCTCCCAGCGCGATCCTCCAGTATCAGGTGTGGGGCCCCAGTCTCTCGAACCTCCCCAACCTGTGCAGCCCGCGACCTCCGCAGCCACTCCCTTGCCAGCTATCTGTCCTCCATTGAACAGGATCCAGCCCCACACAAAAAGAGGCCGGGCAATTATGTCCCCCGGGGCCGGCTCGCTCGCACGCTCACCAGTTAGCGCACCAACAGCCCTCCACCATCTGTAGATCCAGCTATAGGTGCGGAATGTCGCAGTCGTCTCCCGCCAGGATATGGGGACCTCAGGCCATCCACAGATCAGGGCAGCACTGCCAGCCTTGTGTCCTCCTGCGGCTAAACAGGCCCGTGTTCTGCAGGGCAGCTCCTCCTCTGATCAAGAGCCCGTGAATTGCGCCCCACCGACCGCTCTGCGTGCCCTCGGGGTGTTGCCAGCCCCGCAGCGGCCGAGCCTCCAGTTCCGGCTCCGTTGCCGGCGAGCAGCCAGTTATCGCTGCCTCAGGGGTTCACCGTGCACCTCACCAGGTCTGGACTCCACGTCTTCCTACCAGCGCACATTCACCGCTGAGGCCCCAAGCTACCGCTGGAGGCCTCGCTTCGACGCGCGCAGGCCTCGAGTTAGGCAATGCGCCGTCTCACCGTTTCCTCACGGTTCCCTGTGGCCCCCAGCGCAGGGCCGCCGCCGCTGCCATAGCGTACCTCCGTTCGGTGCAGGTATTCGGCCAAGGAGGTCGTCCAGTCCGGGTCTCCGCTTCTCCGCGGCCCAGGCGCCGCACCCGGCAAAAATGGCAGCCGCGTCCCTGGCCTGCTCCAACTTTCCGGCGCCGTCTACGCCTGTGCTGCGGCCCCTCGAGCGATGAGTCCAGAGCAGGGGATGCCGCTGACCGGGGAGATGTTGTGAGTGAAGTCGGTGCCAGCTCAGCACCGCAGGATTTTGACGGTTTTCGCCGCTGTAGGACGGAGCCTTCCCGAGACGCGTCCTTCTCGGCCATCTCGTTGGCCACGCCCCCGCCTGTATGTCTCTTACACTTCATCATCCAACACACTGCTGCACGCTGCGTCCCCATAACACAATAACCACACCTCGGTGGTCATCATGCATGACATGGAAACACTTCCCGCATAGAACAAAAACAAAATCCTTCCAACCGCACACCCTACAATGCGTAGTGTTCTACTCATGGAGGCAAGCACTTCAGAGCCCCACATAGGGGTGGGACGCACTATGTAACCGCTGCAATACAAAATACAATGATATATTCAAACAACAGCAAGGAACTGGTAACCCATAGGGTACTGGGTACGTATACATATAACTATACAAGGTCCCCAATAGAGCTACGTAACTCTAGTTATAAGTTATTCACTCGAACACAAAATTAAAAGTAAGTACTTCATTGGTACATGCAGATGCCTGAAGTGTAATCATAAAGAAACTAATTTATTTTCAACAGCTATCCATTACTTTGGTGTAATCATAATGATGACGATTAGTAAACAAATAAATCAATGAACAACGGCACAGTGACCACTGAGATAAGTGAGCAATGACAACTAAATAACCAATATCAATAGTACAGATAACAGTTGCCCATAAAATCCACAGTCATACTATGTAGCCATTAGAGACAATAGTGTCAACCTTTCGACCCCCCAGTGTCAAACTTGGGATGGGGTCATCATCCAGATATGCCGACGAGGCTTCTGACAAAGGTCACCATTGGAAGAAAAAAACCATTCCAAAAAGAAATATTGTGTGTAACAGCTAATACGAAGAGGCAATAGGAGTCTCTATCACTGGGGAATCATCTGCATAAATGCCAAAGACAGAGAACAAAAGCACAAACAACTAGTTGCTCTACAAAGGGTCCACACTCAAAATGGTGGCTATCGCGTAGCACTCATCTGCAAGCCATTGTACACACACACTGAATGATTGAATCCATCTTGTACAGTTGGTTTTCCACAATAAAAGCTACAGAAGCTACATAATAACAAAGAAAAAAGCTGTATAACAACAAAACACTTACTTTAGATAGGATGTAACTACAAATGCATGATAAATAAATAAATAAATACTGGGATTTGTAAAACGCGGCTAATCACCCAAGATTTGTGAAGTGTTAATAATCCCAAAATAGTTCTTTTTGAGAAGAAAAGTTCATGAAAAATACAAACCACATGCCAGAAGCGAAAAACTAATAAAGCTGGTGAACGAGAGATAGCCCTCACTTTATACATTATACATAAAGCAGTCAGTAGTATTTGGGTAACATGCACAACGTGTTGTTTTTTTTATGAGGAAGATACCTTCTGCAGCCACGAAATAATCCTTCTCGGCTGCTGAAAATATTATACCTCATGCATTGCAATGTAAGCATTCCCAAAAGTAGGAATGGCACAGCAAAGGGTAAAAGGTGAGAGACGTTTACTCCCCTGAGGCCTGCTATTACTATGTATATATTTTTCATGAGTAGTGACAAATGCTGTGCAGACCGCTGCTCTGTCAAGTCGAACTTAAAAAATTAATTACGCTGCTTTACCTCTTTTTCTTCACTATAAAAACTGTGCATTTTGAAACGGCCTTAGGGTGGCACACACACTACAACAATTACTGTCTCAAAGGCTGAATGCTAGCTTTGTAATTTGCTTCCCTTTGTTGAGGATTTCTTTAGCAGCCTGTGAATGAATTTGAACTCAGTGGTATGAATGAAGACCTTCCTTCACCGCTGTGAAAAGTGGCAATGTGGTATCTCCCAGGTATTTTATTGTTATGTTTTTCCTGTCCCTAATCACCAGGTTTTTAGGTCTCGCCTAGCGTTGCAGCGCATGCGCTGCTCGCTTGCGAGATCTATTGTCGTCGGTTTTCTGTCGGGTTTCCTTCGGAAGTGGGGTGGAAGCTCCGCCTATGCTTTCCATTGGCGCGCGTCATACTTTATGTAAAACGCTCGCTTTTCATTTGGAGTTAGGCTTTTTGGTTCCCTCCCTGTCTCCTTCCTGCCTCGCCCATACGGACAGGATTTTGCACTGGCGGTCTCACACGGTTGGATGTATATGTTTCGGCGGCGCTTTCGCTTTTTAAGCTGCAGCGTTTATTTTTGTTATGCGAGGCATTAGTTTGTCATGCCGCATCTACTTTAGCGAACTGCTGCGCAGCGTCCTCCCATGCGGCGCTCATGCCACATTCACTTATGTAACCTCTTACAGTAGACGGCGGCGCTTTCGCTTTTTAAGCCGCAGCGTCCATTATTGTTATGCGAGGCCTTAGTTTGTCAGGCCACATCTACTTTAGCGAGCTGCGGCGCTGCGTCCTCTTATGCGGCGCTTTCGCTTTACTAAGCCTCGGTGTCCATTCTTGTTCTATTTCTACAACACACCAGCGAGCAACACTGAGTCCGCCGTCACAAGAAGCTCTAAGTGCCCCAGCACCGTAACTAGTGTACTGCGCTGCCTGACGAGCTACTCACCATATCATTTCCCAGGAATCTTTATTTATTTAATAGGCTGCAGGCAGGACAGAATGTGCATGAGGCAATTAATTACTAAAGAATATGGCGGACAATCATCTCTGGTTAAACGTTTGGCGGAGCGGGATATAATCTACCTCGCTGTTGCCATTCTCTGAGACCTCGTAATCTATGTGATTTACATAACTATCTGCAGGCAGGACGAACGTACATTAGGCGTTTATTAATTAAACATGGCAGCCAATCGTATCTGGTAACACTTTTGGCCGAGGGGGTAATACTAACGGCTACTAAAATAAGAGCAAAGGACTACGCCCCTTAGCCACTGATTACGACCCTGTCCTTCGGTGGCATCTAACGCGGCTTTCACTCGCAAAGTAAAACCACAGTTCCCGTCATGCTGTGCTGCCATCAGGAAACCGTGACACTTCGCAAGGAGCCAGGACTGGGACCAGGTAGGACTGTTTCTTTATACTATCATACCCTGCTTGTGCTGTTCTTTTTTTTGAGGGGAGGGGGCGGCGTTGGGCTTGTTTGTGGTTATTTAGACTTAAAAAGTTATTCATAATGTCCCGGTCGCGTTGTCATGCTGCGTGCATGCAAAGTCCTGCAAGCCGCATCCAGTTCCTCGCACGCTCTACTGTGAACGTGGAGGTTTCTCCTCATATAAGTGCCATAGGAAACAGCGCTCACAGCCGGTTGGAGAGAAAAGATTTTTCGATTTTTCTTGCCCCGATCTTGCATCTCTCCTGCCCCATCCCATGTCGTCTTCCTCAGCATTGTTTATTTAACGGGCTGCACACAGGACGGAAGTCACAGAACATGCATGAGGCAATTATTTAATAAACAAGGTGGCAGGCAATCATCTCTGGTTACCCGTCCTTTCATCATGCCTCGATCGTTGCGTCTCTTCTGCTCCTTCTACTGTCGTCTTACTCACCATTGTTTATTTATATAACGTAATACTTGTATGTGACCTTTTACTTAGTGCTGTTTTTTAGCACAAAATAGAGCCAAATCTACTTGCAATTGGATTCGAACTATAATCTCCGGATTTCAAGGTCTTCATCTACTCTCCATTCTCCCTAAACAAAGCAATAAAAAATGACACTTGAATGGCAGTAAGGGTATCGCAACTTATTCGATTCTGCCTCCCAGCCTGCCCTCTCCACTTTATATTTGCATCTGTTCACTATACTGGTCCTGTTCTCTGCCTTCACCAAACAAAGCCTTAATTATTATACTAGGGTGGCATTAAGAGTACTAGAATCTGCTCATTTCCAGTTCCCTTCGTTATATTTCAGTCTACTTGCTTTGCTAGACCTGCTAGCTACCTTCACTAACAAGCATTTGCAATGCAATAGGTCTCGCATTTGTTAAAGTTAGAGCTGTTGGCGTTAAAAATTACAATGCTTTTACTTTCACTATTTTATACCAATGGCAATAAAGCTATGCATATGTAAATACTCCACTGCAAATAAAAAACACAAGTAAAAAACATTTTCATTTTCAACGCCAACACTTCTAACTTTAACAAATGCGAGACCTATTGCAATGAGTGGCGCAACGTTCCTCACAAACATGTTTTACATCTTTATCTCGCAAAACTGTGGCGCTGTGTTCTCCTCTAAACCATAGCTCTCCATAGCGCATGTCGTTTAACCAACCTCAGCGTTTCATTTTACACGTGGCTTTTACATTTACATATCGCTTTCACTTTCACAAACCGCAGATCTTTTTATTTGTTTTGTTAGTGTGTGGCTTCTAAATAACGTCTATGCTGTGGTATCCCACTTGTTAGCTCTCCATGGCGCATGTCGTTTAACCAACCTCGGCGTTTCATTTTTAGATACATATTGCGTTCACTTTCAGAAATCGCGGACCTTTTTATTTGTTTTGCTAGTGTGTAACTTCTAACGTTCGTGGAAAATATGTTTTGCAGCTTTATTTCGATTCCACTTTCACAACCTGCGGCGCTTTGTTCTCCTCTAGATCATAGCGTCTATGCTATGGTATACCAGTGTTAGCTCTCCATGGCGCATGTCGTTTACCCAACCTGAGCGTTTATCATACCAGCAACTATTCATTGCAATACTCAAACACTGCACACTACTGCTACCTACTCCTCTTGCCGCCATCTTTATCTGTCAAATACATTCACTACACTACAAACAAAAACATTAAGTAAGATTGTAATTACAATGCCAATAACTCTAACTCTAACTGATGCGAGACCTGTTGCATTGCAAATGCTTGTTCCTGCTGTGATGGACAAGAAACTAAAAGACATTACACTGTCCACCCTAAATAGGGCAGGCGGTGTAATGTTCTTCCTCCGAAGCCCCCTACTCCGTTGGGCCTCGGAGGAAGTATTCCATCAACAGAGCCCCCGTTGGCTCAGTAGACAGAATACTTAAGGTCCACCTGTCTCTCTATTTGAGGTGGCGGACCACGGGATTGGGGGGGGGGCGTAGGGTACTCATTCGCGTTTGTGATGGAGTACCCTGTCACCCAAAAATGAAATCAGTCACAGAATGTTGTGTCTTGGGAAGGGACTGACAAATAAGTTGTGCGTTTTGTCCTAGACTAAGAAGCCCACCTGTAACCCACCCTAAAACACAGAGTGATCTGCAAAATGGACATAAAAATCACTGTAAGGACTACAAGACAACCAGTGGGAAAGAGGCATGTGGGGCAATGGAAGCACATTACACATCACATGATTAAGGTTGGGGGCATGGATCATTACTACTACAAGATTGATGCCTGATGCTCGGTGCTGTCCAAACATTCTATAGGGTCTTAAAACAACTTCTATATGATTATTATGCACATTGGTGAGAGTATATGTACATGTTGTTCAGATGGTGAATGTTTAGTCATGGCTTGGAGCAACGTTATGTGCATGATGGTGCCAAGAACTGTGCTTAATGTGTATTGTTGTCTTAGGCAAGACTATGAATGTTGCTCCTGTGTCCTGACCATGAATCGTTGATTGCAGTTTTAGGAAATAAAAGTCTTTGCCAATGTCATCTTTCTCAAAGAAAGGCCACTAAGAAATTCCACATTTATTACTATAGTCATTTACAACCACACTGATCATCAAACACATTTCAATAGTAGATTTTGACGTCACTTTGATGTACCTGAATTGGGATCACCAGATATAGTCCAGTTCTGGGTGTTTTTCTTATCCTTTTGTGACAGAACTGGTCAGTCTGGGATTGTATGAAGTCTGTTGTAGGATGAAGCCTATCATTCCTGGCCTTTGGTTAAGATTGGGGGAGAGGGAGGGTCAAAAAAAAAAAAAGCACTTCCCATCTCTTAGGCAGAGCTATGGGGATTGGAACTGAACATTTCTCCAAAGTCCCTATGGCAGGTGAGTAAGAGATTTGCTTATGAGGGAGTCTGCGTCTTCAGCTCTCCTGTTATGATGTTGGTTTTGTGTTTAATATTTCAAGTGTTCAAGAGCATTAGAACTTTAAAAAAAAAACATGTGGATACGTTTCCTATGAAAATATCTTGCGACACCAATGATATCATTTTAGACTGGTTTAGCATGTTGCATTGATGATAGACCAACCATTTATTTTGTTGTCCCTACACTGACCTGTGAGCATCTTCCTGATCAAATGTGAAGAATACACAATGGCTACTCTCCAAAAAAAAGATTGGGAGAGGTTCCAGCCTATCAGTTCTAGTCATTTTGAAGAACATTAGAAAAAATCAGCAAATCAGATAGATTCTTTGCTTTTTAAATGTTCCTAATGTTCTCAATCAGGCTAACGAATGTATCTGTATGGCATGTATGTGGATTGTATTACTACATATTTGGGCTTTTCTAAAAAATGTTGAATCAAAATTCAGTAATCCTGGAAAATGCACCGAATGAGGCTGAGTAGTGTTTGATTTCTAATATTGGTATGTTTTCGTTTAGCTTTTTGTGAGAGAATGTTTTGCAGAGCATGTATGTTATTGAAATTCACAGTATAACTTTTAAATCCATGTTTTGGGACCCTTATCAAAACTTTGGCTTCCTAAGAGGAACTTGACCAAATTTGTCATTATCAATTCGAGTCACTTGTACCTCTTTTTGTGCACAGTTTGGTGCAGATTGAGTGGGGGCTCAGCTGGTGGGGGGTGTCCAGATTCATTAGCAATGCAAACAGAGGTCTTCACATGGAATATTGTGTCAACCTAGAGGAGTGAATCCTGCATCTGTAATCATTATATATGTATTCACTACTAAAAATGTATGCTAATGAACCAAAAAGACACTGAAAATCTTACAACTAAGAAAGTGTTGTTTAGAGACTAATATCAGAACCGGCTAAATAATGTGCACCCCCCCCCCCCCCCCAAAAAAAACAGCAGTTATGGGAACATCGTTTTTGCGAACCTACTAGTAAAAATCTATGACATTTCCAGTTAGGGTGAGCTACAAAAACATAACTACCGTACTCCGTTCACTGATTATGATGGTAAACGCATGTCATTACCCCGCATTTTTTACTCCACAAAATCTTTTACAACGCAGGGCTTTACACTGCAAACCATTACAACGCATTCCCCATTACAACGCCCTGGTGGAGTTAGAATAGTAAATTGCGTTGTAATGGACAATGTTTTGTAATGATTTGCATTGTAAAGCCCTGCATTGCAAAAGATTTTGCGGAGTAAAAAATGCGGGGTAATGGCACGCTTTATAAATGCATGTATGGTAAAGTGTCATATTCATTATGATATATATGGCATCTCAAGGGGCATAATCAATGAAATTTCTGGTGACATATATATAATGCGATCAATAATGTCATAATCCTCAGTTTATATATAGACTAAAAACCTAAAAGCTCCAAACTGATGTTTTTATAAGGATAATATCAATCAACAGGGTGCTGTAGCATTGATCACTTATAGTTCTTCTGACACTCTTATAGTAGCCATGAAGTGTAACTGAACAGAGGTATTCATGAAGGTAATATAGGGATGAAGCACTGGTGAACATTATGAGATTTCCCTATGGATATTTTATTTATAAAAGCAAGACTAGAGTATCACCGAAAATTACAAATGCTCCCAGGATTTTTCTACACTTCAGAAGCCAAAACTCAATGCCACAGTTGTTTACTAGATCTCATCCAGTTTATTTAAATAGAAAAACATGTCGCAGTAGCATGGGCTATTACTAGATGGCCTAAAATACATTAACAAGTAGTAACAGGAAATTCTATTACATGATATAAAGATTGATTGAAAATGGGGCCTGATGTGCAAAGATTACATTTGCAAAAAGGGGTTGCAAATTGTGTGAATGCAATCTGATTTTGCAGACCAACCATGTGCAAATAGGTTGGTTCCCAAAGTACAGAATAGAGGAGTTTGGAGAACGACCTGCTAATTAAAATACATTATGCAATTTGTAGCCCCCTCTATGATTGGCTACAGTCACAGGGATGGTGGCCTGCAAGGGACCGCAGACTGCCAACCCTATCATTGCTCTCCAAAACAGAACCCAGGCTGCTTTAAAAAAAAAAGAAAGCTTTCCCTTTTCGAAAACCTGAGTAAGAGCAGGCGCCTTTCACACGTCCCTTCCAAATTGCGATTCTGTATAGGTTTCTAAAACCATTTTTGCAATTCAGAAAACGTTTTCTGACTCACAATATGGGTATATTACATTATCAGAAGATATTTAGCAGTTGCAAACCCTATAATTCAAGGTTTGCAACTGCTAAATCGATTTATACTTCAAGCCCTTACTGTCTTATTCTCAAAAGTTGACTTAAATGTTGAAATTCGTTTTGTTAGACATTAAAGTTCATAGAAACTAAATATCAACATTCTCAAAATACGCCTAAAACATTCCATATCACAGATAATAGAATTGTTAACCTTAAGCAAAATGTTGTAATACTTTTTAAAAACAGCATAAAGACAAAATTCATAACAGCTCCATAAGAGCTTCAACAGAAGTCGCGCTGTTATGTCCATATTGCGCTGACATATTCTTTAAAAGTGGCTCAGTGTCTTCAATAATACGAATCTAAAACCCAACAATTCCATTGCACATTGGCGGGCATATTTACAAAGAAATGACGCATCGCAGCGCTGCAAGCAATTCAGCTGCACCACGCTGCATCATTAAACAAATGCTGGGATTCGCCGAATTGACAAGAATACGGTGCTCCCCTGTGTTTACCCTTCGCCGGTGCTAAAAAAGCTGCCTAGTGCCAACGCAGGCATCCTTGCACCATGGTACAGGGGTGTCTGCGCTGCAGGGATGAATGTGTTTGTGCACATGTGTGCTACAGAATGCCACGCAAAAGTGGCTTAGCACTGCCTTGTAAATATGGAGCTGGGCATTGCGCAACCGGAGTGTTGGAAAATGTTCCGCTCCAGTGGCGCAATGCACTTGTAAATATGCCCCCTAGTATGAGATATTTTGAATAATAAAATCTTACCACGAAGGGGTGTTATCATTGACACTGATGATAAAGTTGTTACACTACATCGTTTTTACAATATGTAGTAACCATGGAAATGTGTATTATCTGACATAGCAGAGGAAATGTAGCCTTTGTTATGTATTTAATATTTCAGTGAGGATACTTTCTGGTCTCCATAAAATTGTAGAAAGGCCACCTACAAATCTTCACTGTTACTGCAGTCGTATGTCTCCAAGTCCCTATCTGCATGATTTTATTTGGCCACATCATAGGTTATGTCATTGATGATTTCATTTGTGAGGTCATGTGCAAGATCTTGCGCCTTATATTGTAGAAGATGTTTAGTTACATATCTCCTCAAAGAAAATTTCAGAGGTTTATGATTGTACCCACAACATCCCTTCAAGTGAACATTTTTCAATGACATTTTCTCTTGTTTTTAACATTTTGAGATGTTATTGAGCCTAGCAGTCCAGAAAAATATTATTTAATGTAAGGGTAAGGCCTTTGTCCTTTTTCTATGTTCGCTGAGTACTACGTGGACAGCACGGTCTCAGGTCACACCCTGTATGCCATCTCTCCACCCACACTACCTTCTGCACACCTCCTTCTGATGTGCCTAGACACCATTGGACAGTGGGGGGCACATTTAGAAGGGCATTGTGCCTCCAGAGTGTCACATTTTCCGATGCTCTGGTGGTGCAATGCCCTGCTCCATATTTACCAGGCAGCGCTAAGCCACTTTGCGTGGCTTAACGCCACCTTGTAAATATGGCCATCCTTGCTGAAGTTTTCTGCAGCAAAGGGGTGTGCAATGGGTGTTGCTGTGGGCATTCCACGCAACACCCATTGCTTTTTGACACTGCCCCAGATTTACAAGGACCTGTAGATCTCAGGCAGCGCCAAAAACTAACGCCTTTGTAAAGGAGGCATTAGAGTGGCACAACAATGCGAAATACTTTTATTTCTCCTCGTTTTTTTCTCTTTTTATGTGTGCTGAATTCTGCAGCACAGATAGAAGGAGCAAAACGCCCATTAATAATTGTTTTTGTGCAGGAAGGTGTCCCTTCCTGCTCAAATGCAATCATCCCTGCAATGCAGCACCCTTGCACCAATGGTGTATGGGTACCTGCGCTGGTGCAAGGCAGCTTTTTTAGTGCCAGCGCAAGGGAAAACACAGGGGTGTGCCGTAATCTTGTAAATAAAGCACATCTCTGTGTTTTTTAAATGACACAGTGCAGCGCAGCTGAATTGCTTGCAGCGCTGCAATGCATAATTTCTTTGACTATAACTATGTCCTGCAGTTGGTCTCCCTATCGAAGAGCCAGCTTGGCCTGAATTGTGCCTTTAGGCCACACACTATGCCCGGTTCCATACTCTCAATGCACTCTGTTCACAACTCGGCACTGAGGGTACAGGACTTACAGGTAACACTATGAATAAGCTCTTGCAGTGATTTGGGATGAGAAGCAGGCAGTAATGTATGAGACTCTTTCCATTATGTATCACCCGGAATAGGCATTTGGTGCTGTTCCTTTGTTTTGATGTTATTATTGTGATAATGTTTTTTATTGGGAAGCATTCATGTGAGCATGCGATGGCCCCAGGCTCCTAGGTCATGGGAAGGGCCACTGGGCTTTTTTCGAATAATTATGGTTTTGCCAAATTTGCCACATAATCCATTATCTATTGCATAATATACACATTTTATTAAAAAAAAAAATTCTAGCTCAACGGATCAAAAGTTACTAAACACGTGGGGACATGTGTTTGCGCATGGTGGCAGGCCCTTCACAAAGGTTAACTGGTCAACTTTAAGTTCCTTATTTCTGTATTTGTTTGTTAAACTGGTACTAATGAGGTGAACTCTTTACCCAAGCAGTATGGCCCTGTGTAAAAATCATTTCAACAAAAAGATTAATTTCAACAAAAAGATTATGCTGTTCCTCTGAAATGAGAGACAGAAACACAGGGAATCATGAACCAACCTGATCACTGGGGTTCAAAGTTGGGAATCCATTGTATTGGATAGTAATGCCCTCACACACCCTGTCGGGTGTCATGCTTCATCATCGGGCTGCTCCTCGTTGGGTCGGCGGTGCAATACCCGACGGGCTCCCTATAGTAGGGGCACTTTAGCGGAGATCTTTTTTCCAACAGCCGTTAGGTGAAGTGCGGGTGGGGGGCCTCATATGTGTAGATGTGTGTAAATGTTGAAAGTTAATGTAAAATAGGGTTGGGAGTACCTAAGAAAACAACTTTAATCAAGGGGTCTCCTACCCTAAGTAAAAGCAAAACTATAAGGCGCAAGGCTGAGGTAATGTCTCAGATTGTGGCGCTCTTATGAGTAGTAGGTCAACATGTTTCTCGCAAAAATGCATAATCTGCAGGCGATTCATCAGGACCAGAAGGGGGGGGGGAAACTATCTACAACTAAAAAATGGTGTTGTGGCTACACACTCACATCAACCATAGGACTAGAATAGTCGAATACCTGGTAGTGCTGGAACTACCCAGAGGAATAAACTAACCAGGCATCACAGTACCCGGTAAGTTATACACACGAGGGGTTCCTCATGTAGTTTGTGCCGATCGCACGAAGCTGTAGACCTACCCACTCCTACCGGGCCTGTGTAAAAATCACACATTAATCAAGTGATACTATCAAAAATGTGCAGCATTATGTCACATAATTTGGCTTTTCTTGCCACATAATTTAGTCATATCCTGCCGCACAATTTGGTGCTCCCCTGTCGTATAATTCCAGTGCCCGTGGTCATAGTGCTAGCCAGGAGAAGCAGTCTTTTTATAAATGGAAGCAGACTGTGCGAGAAAAACCCTAAGAATATATAAATATTGATGAAGCAGTATAAAATCCCTCTTTCTGAATGAATACGGACAGCACATTGGACAGATGTGAATGGAGTGAATGATGACTGAATGATCTCTCTGATCTTGGCAATCATGAGTTACCATGTATAAAGTTAGTAAGAGTATCAATATAGCCAGGTATAAATTATTCAGTATGGGCAACATTTCTTCAAAGAAGGTTAGGTGCCAGTTCCACCCTAAATAAAACTCCAGAGTTGACCTCCTTGGAGTATGATGCTGAAGGATTAATTGTTGCCACAGGATCCACGCTCAATTGAATATTTAAGGAATGTTATCTGGAAATGTACTACCAGGTTGGTGGAAGTCTGTGATTCTGCGGGTGAAGCTTTTTCTGCAGAATTACAGATACTGCACATACCACATAATTTGCAGTCTACTGCAGCATTTGCAGGTGTCAACAAAATATACTTTATTTCTAGCTCAAACGGATCAAAAGTTACCAGAATGTGTGCCAGTTGCTGATTGCTGTATGCAGAAGTAACACTGGTACTAAAGAGGTTCTAAAGAAGTGGAACTTTTGCGAAGCTGTATTAAAGTATGCTACAATATTAAAATAGGGTAATAATAATGCCACATAATGTACTGCATTATGGCACATAAATTTGCTTTTTTGTCACATAATTAGTCTACTCTGCAGCATAATTTAGTTTTGCAGAGATCCTTTTCTCTCTCTCCTTTTCTCCTCTCCCTCTCTGATCGCTTTCTCTTTACTCCCCCCACACACTCTTTCTCTATCTCTCTTGATACCTCTCCTTGCCTCCTGCAAGTAACCTTGGGGGGCTGTATCTGGGGTTTCGAAACCACCTCTGAGGACTGATAGCAAGCAAGTCTGCCCCTAACCCATGTTAAAGAATAAAAATGTATTGCCAGAGATAGCAGAGCTAGTTGCTGATAACTCTTTTAATCAAGCATTGGCAATGCCAATAGGTTTGGCTTTAAATGAATGCTGTATGGTAATGTGAAGCATTACAAGTAAATAGCATTGGAATGGATATGTATTTGGGTGGAAGCAAAGAACTGTAGAATAATATTGGCTAAGGTAAAAAAGGTCAGGTCAGAGTTTAGCTTTCAAGCCAGACCTAAACTTCCATGTAGGTTAATGACTGCCCAACTCCCATCTGTGCTGCTGTCAGAGAAAAATACCAACGTTATATAGTTATCTAAGACACTTTAAAAGCTTTACAATGTCATGTGTGTGCACCTAAAATTAAAGCTCAGGCAGCTGGATAAATAAACAAAATGATCACAGCTGGGTGGAGGGCAAGCATTTTTTTAAAGCAAATAACTTCTGCCCAATCATAACATGTACTCCTGGCTCCGAACATGTGGTTGGAGTCAAAGCCACTCTCTTGTGTTCCTCACATATTATCTGGCAACAGCTGCACTGTCAAACCAGACCGTAAAAAAGTGCAGCATTTTAAATGAATGATTGTTGAAAATCTCTATTCATAAAGAAAGATTTGGAAATAATTGCTAGGAGTACAAAATAAGCTTTATCTGATAATCAGTTGTAGTTTAATATGTTTTTCTTTATTTAAAAAAAGATCACGCCAATATAGATTTATTAAATATTTTTCTTTTTAAACAAGGGATGGAAGATCTCATACTTCCTTTTCCTCTTTCAATTGCTGTTCAAATATACCGTAAGTCATTTCAGAGGGTGAACTATTCTCAAATACAATATGGTCATTACATCTTCTTCTGTGAAATCTGCCAGAGCATGCCCAGAGCTGCAAATCCTCATTTTCTCTCATTCCCCTCCCCCCTCACAGAGGTACAAACCATTGCCTACACTTGTGTTGTGACAGGCATATGACCTGGTCCCCTTTCCTCTTTGCAGGTGCTTGCAGATGCAGGTACGAAGACGCAGGGAACATAGGGCATCATTACGATGGTGGGCGACCGTACCGGTAAACGGGACCGACCGCCAGAGGTGCGGCGGTCCCGCTGGGCCCATTAGGATGCGACCGCCACCCTGGCGGTCGCATTCCGCATATTCAACATTGTGGCGGGCGGTGCTGTAAGCATCACCCGCCACAATGTTGAAAATGCATGTTGTGCATTGGCATGCACACCTTGTCCATGCCAATGTAGGGGGGTACCATGGGTACCCCCCAAGTGCAGCCCCCCATCCCCCCACCCCCCCGGGGCCCACAACGGGCCCCCAAAGTGAACTCTGCATGCCTTTCCATGGCGGAGTCTCCGCCATGGAAATGCATTGAAAATGCCACATGCTAATATGGATGGCGGTGCCTGCAAGGCACCGCCACCATATTATGGGCCTTTTCCGCCCGGTAGGCAATCGGGACGATTGCCTACCGGCGGAAAAGCGGCAGACGGTCTTTCCGTCCGCCGCGGTACCCCCCGCCATGCTAATGTGGCGGGGGGTAGAAGGCCGTCCGGCGGGGTGTTTTGGTGGGCGGATCGCCACCGCCATGCTAATAGGCCCCATAGTTCTTTATGTGATAATAGTAAATGCCACTATTCACCTTAAGTTTTATCTTACAAGTGATACCCTTGTTTGTGTTGTCACCATAGCAATTTTTAGGTCTCGCCCACCAGACTGCTCAAGTTCTCTGATTGTGAAAGTTCTTTGGTGGGCTTACCAAAAACGTACATTGGGCTTACAGCTCACCAATTGTTTACCATTTGATGGATTTATTGTTGCTTTCATTTGCTTGCTTGTCATTGGAGGGCTTGTCTACCTGTTTATGTGTTTGTCCCTCCCCTGGAGCATAACCTCTTTGCCATCTTTTTCATTGGCTGACTTGTTTCCTTCCGCTGCTCACTTTTAGGGAACTACTTTTATCATTTTGGGTAAGTGCTTCATGAGAGTGCATGTGTTTTCCAGCACTCCTCCTCATGTGCTCTTCCTCCCGACAAATACCCGTCCCACTCTGTGTTGTTCTCTCCCTCATGCATGGCTCTCTCTCTTTCTCTAGTGCATTTATCCTCTCATCAAACTCCACCCCCTCCCTATGTGTTGCTCTTTCCCTTGTGTGCTTCTACCCCTGTTCCTATGTTGTTCCTCATGCGCTGCTTTCTCCCTTCTCCCCTTCACCCAGCTTTATTTTCATTTTATGAGCCCCGCTGACTCCATGTTGATTTCCCCACACCTGCTCCTTCATTGCCCCTCCATCACTGCAGTCCTCCTTTTTTATATTTACATTTTTTGGGAGGCTCGGGCAGCAATTGCTACCAGCCTCTCACTTTAAAAAAAAGCACTTTCTCACTACAGAAATTAGATTTTTTTTTTTAATTTACAGATCTATTTGGATCAGGAAAAAAAGGCTCCTGTCTCATTTCATAAGTACACACATGCGTGGTCCTGCACGGCAAAAATGTTTTTTTGACGAGTTGCACAGCATCAGAAAACTGCATTGACAAACCCAATAGGTTCAAAAGGCAAGACATAAAGGCTTTATCATTGCTTGTTTTAAATATTATTATGGAAAATTTTGAATTTTTGTGTTTTATTAAATGTTTAATTTTTATTCATTATTTTATGAAACCATTTCGTATGAATCACACCACTTCTGATTTATTACATTTTCATTTTGCCACTGAACTGAGAACTCCTGTCTAATTCTGGCACAGTATGTTGTTTACTGCTTTAACATCAGAGTCACTGGAATTATGTGGCAATGAAAGGTCCACTGATTTGGCAGGTCTGACTAAATTGCATGGCAGGAAAAAGAACATTATTCGGCACACTGCAACAATTTCTGTGGCAGTAATTACCCAGCTCTCATAACCCCAATCCTACCCTCGCAGACCCTCAGTCAGCCCAAAACAATCTACAGCCAAGTCCGAGAGATACCAAGCAAGATCTCAACCAACCGTAAGCTAGTTCTTAGCCACCCTTAGTCTGTTACTACTGAGACAGCCTCAGCCAGCGTTTATACAGTCTACAGGGACCAATATGCCCCGCTGAAACACTCAGGTGACAATTAGCCTTCATTGGCCCTCAGTCACTCTCATGTGACCTTTTGGCCTACTCTGTCTGCTTTCAGACCTACTCTGCAAAAGCTTGGTCTGTTATGCCACTTCTACCTGTCTAGTGCCACCTAAACCTGCCCTCAGCCCACCTCTGGTCACCCTCTGTTGGACGTCTCGACAACCCACAAGTCCATTAGCTAATCCAGACAAATGCTTGGTTGGTACTCACTTTCTCTAAGGCAGACCCTCGGTGGCCCCTCCCAGACTTAGCTGTATTCACACTCAGCCAGTTCTCACAGACTCTCAACCAAACCCTGCCAGTCATCAGAGCTCATGAGGCTTTTTCTAAGAGTCTCAGATTCAGTCACATTCTATAACGTGCACCACACCAGTGCTTAATATGTGCCAGTGGTTGCCACTGGCACTTATTTTTCATGATCAGATATTTCCCGAGAGCAAGAGATGGAAAAACACACAAAGGGAAAGATGGAGGAAGAGAAAGACGAAAAAAGTCACAAATGGTGAATGCAGAAACCTGCAAGAGTGAGACAAAGGGGCAGGGAGTGTTGGATGGTGGATTAAAGAGGCATGAGGTGGATTTAAGGCTATCAGAATTGGTATTCGGTGTGCTGGTGCCGGCAGCGGGCTTCTGAGCAGAGATTCGGGCACCGGTACACATTATTTTACAAATTAAGCACTGCACTTTAGCTGGCCGTTAGACCCTCTCTCCTGTCCCTCGGTATTCTGAAAGCATATTTACTCGCTCCAGGTGATCAATTTGCAGTATGAGAAACGTTCTGGCCTTCCTTGTGGCTCTCAGGGCACTTTACACACTCTCCGTTATTCCACAGAACCTCTTTACCGGTCAGCACACATCATGTAATTCCCTCCCAGCCCATCCTAAGTGCCTGAGCACCCAGGGAACTGTTCTCATGGCACAGCAAGACCCTTCACTGATCTGCTGCTCCTGAAGAACCACCTCTGCTCCAAGCAAAATGTGAAATGTAAGACCTGGCCATTCACACATGACATCTGTATGTGTGCACACTGATTTACGTTGTGATTTTTATAGGCCATTGTTACCACAGCCTTGCAGGTTAGTAGCAGTGTTTATTTGTCTTCGGCATAGTACTGCGTTTGAATTGCAGGACACATATATTAGGGTAGTTCAGGGTGTTATGTTACATTGTGAACCTGCAGCAACCGCCTGCATGTGACATTTGTAGTATAGGTTTAAATACTTGCAGAACTTCATTATTCTGACATTTAAGAAAGTAAATTTAGTGGAGTACTAATATTGTAAAGTGCCAAAAACAGTTCTGTTTTTGTGCTGTGTGCTTTATGAAAGGTTGTAATTCATTTTAATATGAATGTTACTTTACATTAATTGAACTAGTGACCACTGGTTGAAGTATCAGTCCTCTTTCCATCGGGTATCATTAACTTTTTCAGACATCTTACCAAGTAAAAAGGTATTAAATCTATAAATTCTAGGCGAAATTGTAAAGTGAAGAGGCATGTCAATCTTGTTTCCCTTGATGGCCCACGTAGTTACACATTAAAGGGGCCATCCAGTGAAGAGAAACACAATTTCATTACAAGAACGGAGTCTACCATTATGCATACTCTTTTATTGCCACTTCAGACAGCAGCACCTTTAAAGAACTTTTCCAAACAAGAACAATCCAGAATTAGAACTCCACAATCCATAAATGTCACTGTAATAGAACACTCTTCCTCTTTTAATTGCTGCTTCTGATCAGATAAGTACCTTAACTATCTATTATATAATATATTTGAGGGCTGCATGCTGATTTAGTGTGAGATTCAGAGGAAAGAATGTGGAAGAAGGGCATCTAATTTATGGAAGCTGGTGTGTGATTAATTGGATGGAAAACCTTTTAGATAAAGGACAACGTTTTAAAAATAGGTTTTGATCGCGTAGGTGTCTTGAGCGTTTTTTTAACTCTAGCCTATGTCTTTTGGTCTTCATCCGATTTCAATGAGTATTGGAGGAAGGCTAATTTGGGCTATTGTGAGTAACATGAGGCAAGCGCCTCATGTTACTCACAGGAGAGGATGTGGTCCGTCGGCTAGACTGCCGACTTTGGTGCTGGAAACCAAGGTTCGAGCCTTGTGGTCGCGTCCACATCCTGTGATTCTGGGCAAATCACTTAATCTCCCCGTGCCTGAATGTGTCCTTGTGTAACGTAACTGGTGCTCATGTAAAGCGCTCCAATACCTTCGGGTCGAGTTTGCGCTATATAAATCTGCGGAAAAAAAAAAAGCGCGCGCTTAATAGCTCAGCAGAAGGAGGTCCGGCACGTTCGGCACAGCTTGTGAGGCTGCAAAGGGCCATTAACAGGGAGCGGAGGTCAGCACGAGGTATGAGAGCACTCCCATTCAAAAGATTACATGGCAGCGGGACGGTTTAGGATTTCTAACCACAAGCAGTTAGGAATATGAGGAAAGGTCCAGGGATTGGTTCCCGTGATCTCGCGAGATCGCAGTAGCCATTTAGGATTGGGCAACAACGTATTAAAATAACAAAGAGCATGCTGACGCTGCACGGAGAGCTCCGTGACAATCGGAGAGAGTAACACATTAATCACGATCAGTTGATCGGAGGTGCAAGGAAAGAGAGGAAGAGATAAGAGAATAATTTAAATAGGGATATAAAAATTATATAAAGATAAAATTTGGAGATTAACATTTAGTTTGATAAAATAGATTAGAGGAGAGTTTTGCAAAGAATAAGGAGCAATGTCCACAGAAGGAAATAGTGGTGAACAGAATATGGTGGAAGGAAGGGTGAGTGAAGAAAGTTTACAGAGACTAATTCAAACTGAAGTAAAGGCTTCTATAAGAACGTTTGTGGAATTGGTTATGGAAAGGAAAAAGAAGGAAAAAGAAGAAAAGAAGGAAAAAGAAGGATTGTGCCACAGGCGAGGAGTTTTTGTCGATGTCAGAGGAAGAGAAGAGTAGGATAGGTAGTAAGAAGGGCAGAAA
The DNA here is from genome assembly GCA_963921515.1 of Calotriton arnoldi. Lineage (NCBI taxonomy): Eukaryota > Metazoa > Chordata > Amphibia > Caudata > Salamandridae > Calotriton > Calotriton arnoldi. Next base: position 2,729,398 of record CAWUFW010000366.1, on the reverse strand, counting down.
GCTTAGGAAAACTAAGTATATGAATAAGAGAAGTAAAGATGGATTAAATTTAAGCGGCATGAAGAGCAAAGGTGTCCTTAGCGACACACAAGAAATGTCAGCTGATGAGAAGACAACGGAATCAGATAATAATGTCATGCAAGGAATGGGTCAAATGTATGATGAATACATTTTTGATGTAAATCAAGATAATGAGTTAAACAATGATATTAAGGGTGATGCATCTTCTTCGGTAAATGCAGTGATAAAAGACCCTTCGGGAGAAGAGATGTTCAGTCCTTACAATATACATCATCACAGAAGTGCAGACTGCTGGCCTGTGGACCATGTGAGCAGAAGGCCTTTGGAGCGAGAGGTGAGAAATGTCTTAAAAGTGAAATGCTCAAGGCCCCAGATCGAGGATAAGGTATGCTATACACCTAATCTGAATCCATGGGAAGAGATCCATGTAAGTGTCTAGAAAGATCACTAAAGCAATGCCAGGATCGTTTACTGGATGTTTTGGGTCCACTGGCTAAAATTATGGGTTTGGCAGAGGAGGCACATTTAAATGGTGAACATGTAGATGTAGAGTTATTGCAAGGTTGGAGCCAAAGGGCTATGGTGTTGTTAGAGAATGCCAATTCTGGACGTTTGGCAGAATGTAGGAAGTCTGTTCTAATGAAAATGAATCCTAAATTAGGAGATATGACTAATAAGGAGGCCAGCACCAATGTGAAAGGGTTGCTCTTTGGTGATGGTGATCCAGCGGGTTACTAGCAACAAGCATTTATACACTAAATACTCACCTGGGCCCATTCATTCACACTAACTAGTAATCACTGCTGGGGAAAAAATCAGTTGTACTCTTTATCAATATCCCTGCTACCAATTACTTTACCTGATTGAAGAGTAATGACTTACCAATGGACCTTTGACAATTGGGGATTAAATGAGAATGTACATAACATAATTTTCATCAACAACCTGAAATAACCACTGACTCAGGAAGTTTTAAAACGTTTATCTAAATTCTTTAGCAGAGTAATTTACAATTCACATAATACTTAATCGCATATCAAGGAGAAAGTACACTATAATGTCACCTATTAAGCATCAATGACGGTCCCTCAGAAAAGAGATGATAGAGACAGCTGTACAACTAGATTTACGCATTTATAGTTACCTAAAGGTGTGAAAACCAAACCCCTTAGCCAAGGAGTTGGAAAAGGGTCCCAAGAAAGGATGAAGACCAAGACCTCCAGACCAGGTTCAGGACAGGATAGGTGACCTCTCTACCAATGACGCCTGCGTCGTTCCCCTCTCTGATACTTCGTTTCCTCCTCGATTCTTCCGTGTCTTCTTTCTAATGGAATCCGCCGCCCCCACCTCAGGACCTCTTTAGACAGCGGTTCAGTCTGCAATCGATCAGCTCTCGTTTGTGTCAGCATCTGTGCTCCAAGCCCTAAAAGCTAATTAGCTAATTCTATATCTATTATACCCTTCTACGCCCATGTACCTCCCATTAATGTTTCAAAATTATGGGCCCACTATTTCTGATTGGACAGGGACAGGGGGTTGATCCTCACACCATGTCATTTTAATTCAATATTCTTAAGCCCATTGTTTTAAAATACCGCCCCTCTCAATTAATACATTTTCTTTATTTCCCACCCGTCTCACGACAATTTTCAATACAAAATATATACAATTGTATCAACTTTAGAACATCTCAGATGTACAGTGTAGGAGACCAACGGGTCATGTCCTTGGGTGTCTTCCAAGTTGACTTCATCGCTTTGTCTTGTTAGTTTTCAGAGCGCATGCGCAAGTTCCATGGCTCTTGAGCTGCTGTTCAGTTAACCCAGGCCCATTTTACGAACTAATAGAAATCAAAGAAGAAACATATTAAAATCAAAAATAAATGTTTTCACTGTATACCACCTACTGCTACTCTATTCCCATTTAATTATAAATGTCTATCCCGCATTAGTAGCGTTAGAAATACCACATTATTAATTGCAGCAATGCGAAAGCTTTAGCATGTGAGAACATTAAGCAGCCATTTTAGCATACACTGCGCAGAAGCAAAAGTTTCCCTCCAAGCAAAGAAAGACGTCATACCATGTGACATGGTTGACACAAGCGCAGTAGAGTTCCCGCACTTTAGCGGCCATTTTGCATTAGACAAGGATTACTTATTAGCGAAAACACATAGGCAAGCGTCTCTCGGATAACTGTAATGTTTGCACATTATTAATAATGACATTACAAGGTTTTTAGTACCGATTAATTACTACTGTGAGAAGATTGCTTACGAGCAAGTCTCATTGTGAGTCCTTGCTCCATCAATTCCTCTCTGATGGCGTTTCTGAGCCATCAAAATTACCCACAACCAGATGCCAACTTCTAGCATTTCTCTGTCACCTTTTCATTCTTCCATTGCCTATTCTTATCCTCTCCTTTCAGTTTCTTGTATATTTCACTTTTCAGATCTTCTAATTCAATTTCATCAAATTTCCGTTTCTTGCCTTTTTCTGTCATTCTATATGTTCTGTTCTTTTTACAACATTTGCACCATATCATTATTGACACTACTATTATTGCTATCCCTACTAAGGGTACTAATATTTGACCTATAAGTCCTTTTCCCACATTAGTAAACCAGGTACCAATTGACGCAATGCTATTTGTCAATCTTTCCCATACACTATCAACTTCCAGTGGTTTCAGTTCATTCTCAAGTTTTGTTATATTCTTTATATACGTTCCAATTTCTGCACTTTTGTCAGGAATATACGTGCAACAATGTTTTGTTTTCAACAATTTACACACTCCGCCTCTCTTTGCTAATATTATATCAAGAGCAAGTCGATTTTGCATTACCATAGATCTAATCGCAACCATCTCCGTATTAATCATTAGAAATCCTCCAGCCGTATCCGTTGATAAACGATCAACCACTGTAGACAATTTACATATTCTCCTTGAGTTCAGAATTACTCCCACTGAAGGTATTAATGCACCAAATATATCACCTACAATTTCTGTAAAACTAGCTCTTTTACTACGTGTTAATTCACTATTATTTTCATTGCTCCCAGTGTTTCTTTTTACGTGGTATACTTTTGGAAAAACTATTCCAAAATAACAACTTCCATACCACCGTGCAGGAAGCCTAAAATAAGCCTTATTCCCGCATACATAATAAATTCCAGGAAAAACTGAATCTGTTTCTTTTGGTGGTATTTTCCCTTTCAAATAAGTTATTACTTGGTGATACTTTTTCATCACATCATTTGATGGAGCACCTGTCTTTGCATCCCTAGGATACTCTTCACTAGGCCAGTCAATTGTAATTTTACAGTCTGTCCATAAATCGGCAGGTACTACTATGTCAAACAGACCATTCAGGTCCTTTAACAAAACCTTTGAAACTTTCACAAACCTCTCAACCTGCTTGTAGCCATTCAATTGGTTTTTCTCTCAATTTTGGAAAATCATTTGTAAATGACAAAATGTCTTGCCTGCTCCATGGGACATGAACATAACCTCCTCCTGGAACTTCTCGCATTGGGTAGATCTGTTCTACCTTCCCTGTTTCCTTCAATAAATACTCAGATGTTGTTCTGTGCAAACGTGCTTCTTCCTTTTTCTTTGTCCATCTAGTTTTCCATTTATCCAGTTCTCCCCATTTCTGTAGTACTGACATTAATTCTTTCACTTGTAATTTCTTACCAGATGCATTCATATTTTCTAAATCTTTGTCAGTAAAGTCTGCTCTATATGGTTTCTGTAGTACTTTTGACTTTCTTATTTCAATTCCCATTTCTGAGGCCAAATCCGTTAACTTTTCATGGAATATTTTTAAATTTCTGGTTATGCTCCTACATACGAACAATAGTTCTTCTTCACTGTAGGTATTTAAACGATCTACTCCTACATTGCCTGCTATCATTTCTTCTAACTCGACTTTTAATTTATAAATGTCCAAGATCTTTGGGGGTGAACTCTGTCTGTCTTCTCCTTGTGCCCATCTTTCTAAGTCTTCTGGAGTTACTACAGTTGCACTTTTAGTTCCTAAAGATGTTATTATATTCACATCCTTTGAGCAACCCGGTGTGACTCTTCTTGGGGTGCTATTTACGGAGTCTCGAATAGGCAAATCCATTAGTGAAATCATAGATTCACAATCGCTGATGTGGTCATCAATTATTACAGCTTCAGGTTTATGAATATCCACAGGTGTAGGCATAACTAGAGGTTTCGGACAATTTACTTTGTCACCATATAAAGGAACCACGGGACCAATGGTTACAGGTATGGTCAAGGAATCAGGATGTACATTCAACTGAGTTATTTTCTGTATTAATTCTGCTCTATTTCTGTCTAAGGCCTCTCATTCCTTATCCTGAAGTACCCTACTAACTGGTGGATTATGCAGTACTTGAGGTACCAATGGTGTTCTCAAAATTGGTGCACTTGGGGTACATCCACCCAACCCTTCTTGGTATGGTGGAGGATTTTTCAATATTTCTTCCATAAATTCATCTTCAGAGTCTCCAAACCCTGTCATGTGTTTTGTCTTTTCTTTGCATTTGCTCCCTAATGACTCATCTGCCATGAATACTGGATACAAACCCTCGGTAAGCATCGCTCTTCTCCACTGTTTCATCTGACTTTCTCGTGACCCATTTTGTTGTCTAGGGAAAAATTCCCTATAACCCCTATTGCTTCTGGGTCTATCTCGTTCAAATGCCTCTGTTTCCCATTCCTCTAGGGCTTCGTATTGCGTTAGTCTTGGTCTGGGTTCTAATTCATTCATTCTTATTTTAAATTTTGAAGAATTCTCCCATTGAAAGTACCATTCTCTGGGAAAGCTAATATTCCATCATCTTTTGTATATTCTATCCAATTCTCTAACCATACACAAGTATGATAACCCCGATCCATCATCATGAATGATGCGGGCGTTTTTGCTGATGGAATGATAATTCCTTCCCTAGTTTTGATTGGCTTATCCTTCTTAAAATAATTCTTAATCTTCTGTAGAAATGACAATTTCTCTTTTCTCCATACATCTTGGGTAAATATCTGTTTATTGAATTATATTCTGCAAAACCTAAGAATCTCCTGTCTGGACGTGTTCCTATTAACGTCGGATCGCGTTTCCACATACAATTTCCACTGTCCACTAAAATTCTGACTTCTATGCTGACAACCAATCAAATTCCAGCTAACATTTGTCTCGGAACCAATCCTAGCGCGGCTTTTCTGTGACGTTTGTCTGACGACCCCTCCTTTACAATCTGCGCTTCTCTGTCCCTCGCTGTGTCGACCAATCCCAGCGCGGCACCTGTGATGTCAGTATTACTCCTAACCACCGACCCCTCCTTTACAGGACTCGTTCTACGCCCGCTGTGTCGACCAATCCCAGCGCGGCACTTGTGACGTCAGCTTCTACTCCGACAGCTGACCCTCCCTTTACAAAAATCTTACGCAAACTTTATTTTCTTAACACTTCTTATTAAGATTTAATAACAACATAAAACATTCGCTATCGTGCCAGTTTCTCTAAATTGAAAAGGATAGATTCTCTCACTCTTAGTAAAACCCTTCCGTTTACTAAACATACACTATGAGCAAAACACTTCCGTTTACTCTTCACGCAAGCTTCGGAAATACCTACTACTCCTTCAATGTTACCCTTTCTAGGTGATATAACATCAAATTTTCATCAGCGTATTCTTTTGCTATCACTCACATGCACAGAGTCCCTAACAAGTACTGATAGCCCTGCTTAACTTTTCAGTACTATTTCTGCCTGACAGATAACCTCACTGCAGTATGGCTTCCACTTACCATCCGCTATTCAAATTCCCGGGATTCTAGACAACATAAAACAAAACTTTTAAACAAACGGATGTTAGTTCATAAAAATAAAATTCTCATTACCCAATTAACAAAGTAAAACCATCCTCTGATAACCAGAAAACTGATCCAGCGGGTTACTAGCAACAAGCATTCATACACTAAATACTCACCTGGGCCCATTCATTCACACTAACTAGTAATCACCGCTGGGGAAAGAATCAGTTGTACTCTTTATCAATATCCCTGCTACCAATTACTTTACCTGATTGAAGAGTAATGACTTACCAATGGACCTTTGACAATTGGGGATTAAATGAGAATGTACATAACATAATTTTCATCAACAGCCTGAAATAACCACTGACTCAGGAAGTTTTAAAATGTTTATCTAAATTCTTTAGCAGAGTAATTTACAATTCACATAATACTTAATCGCATATCAAGGAGGAAGTACACTATAATGTCACCTATTAAGCATCAATGACGGTCCCTCAGAAAAGAGATGATAGAGACAGCAGTACAACTAGATTTACGCATTTATAGTTACCTAAAGGTGTGAAAACCAAACCCCTTAGCCAAGGAGTTGGAAAAGGGTCCCAAGAAAGGATGAAGACCAAGACCTCCAGACCAGGTTCAGGACAGGATAGGTGACCTCTCTACCAACGATGCCTGCGTCGTTCCCCTCTCTGATACTTCGTTTCCTCCTCGTTTCTTCCATGTCTTCTTTCTAATGGAATCCGCCGCCCCCACCTAAGGACCTCTTTAGATAGCGGTTCAGTCTGCAATCGATCAGCTCTCGTCTGTGTCAGCATCTGTGCTCCAAGCCCTAAAATCTAATTAGCTAATTCTATATCTATTATACCCTTCTTCGCCCATGTACCTCCCATTAATGTTTCAAAATTATGGGCCCACTATTTCTGATTGGACAGGGACAGGGGGTTGATCCTCACACCATGTCATTTTAATTCAATATTCTTAAGCCCATTGTTTTAAAATACCGCCCCTCTCAATTAATACATTTTCTTTATTTCCCACCCGTCTCACAACAATTTTCAATACAAAATATATACAATTGTATCAACTTTAGGACATCTCAGATGTACAGTGTAGGTGACCAACGGGTCATGTCCTTGGGTGTCTTCCAAGTTGACTTCATCGCTTTGTCTTGTTAGTTTTCAGAGCGCATGCGCAAGTTCCATGGCTCTTGAGCTGCTGTTCAGTTAACCCAGGCCCATTTTACAAACTAATAGAAATCAAAGAAGAAACATATTAAAATCAAAAATAAATGTTTTCACTGTATACCACCTACTGCTACTCTATTCCCATTTAATTATAAATGTCTATCCCGCATTAGTAGCGTTAGAAATACCACATTATTAATTGCAGCAATGCGAAAGCTTTAGCATGTGAGAACATTATGCAGCCATTTTAGCATACAATGCGCAGAAGCAAAAGTTTCCCTCCAAGCAAAGAAAGACGTCATACCATGTGACATGGTTGACACATGCGCAGTAGAGTTCCCGCACTTTAGCGGCCATTTTGCATTAGACAAGGATTACTTATTAGCGAAAACACATAGGCAAGCGTCTCTCGGATAAGTATCCCAAAATTGAAACAGCAAGCCCAACCTGCACACCAAGGAGCGCTGGCAACGCACCTCCCCACACAAAACTAAACCCCGACTAGAAGTCCAGATAGAAAGCAAACTGGGCCAGTATGCCCAGAAAAAGTGTGCACCTCCACTGCCACCGCTGCTTCAAAGTGGCAGTCTCCAAGACCAATGTAACTTTTTCTCAATGTGGAGAGCACCACCAATATGCTGTTTGAAAAATTACTGTCCATCCAGTGTAAATGTCAAAAAATGGTTTCTTTATTCTTCAATGTTGCCCATAAACCAACAGCTAACGCGTTTCGTCCATGACAATGGACTTCATCAGGGCTTGAGTGAAAAGGAAACTAGGTCATGTGTTCAGAAAATATAAACCGTTCCTGAGAATAGAACCGATGGAGAAGGCCTGATCGAATATTTCAGGCTAAAAGTATCCAATCCATCATACAAAAGTAGATAACGTTCAAGTATAAGCGTTGTACCCTCCTAGCCTTTAGTAATAGGCTTGACACTCGGGGAGGCTGCATTTTCACATGTTCGGGCACATTGGCCTGTTAAATAGTGCATTGACCCTGGATCTAGGAGGGTACAACGCTTATACTTGAACGTTATCTACTTTTGTATGATGGATTGGATACTTTTAGCCTGAAATATTCGATCAGGCCTTCTCCATCGGTTCTATTCTCAGGAACGGTTTTAATCTGTGCTTGACCCTGTTCGGGTGGGGTCTTATTCTATTTATGACCCTTTATATTTTCTGAACACATGACCTAGTTTCCTTTTCACTCAAGCTCCTGATGAAGTCCATTGTCATGGACGAAACGCGTTGGCTGTTGGTTTATGGGCAACATTGAAGAATAAAGAAACCATTTTTTGACATTTACACTGGATGGACAGTAATTTTTCAAACAGCATATTGGTGGTGCTCTCCACATTGAGAAAAAGTCTCTCGGATAAGTGTAATGTTTGCACATTATTAATAATGACATTACAAGGTTTTTAGTACCGATTAATTACTACTGTGAGAAGATTGCTTACGAGCAAGTCTCATTGTGAGTCCTTGCTCCATCAATGGCATGGTAAAAGTTTAGGGAAACATAGTCACATTCACGGCGCTAGACAAGGCGCAGAATAATATGAGAAAGGTTTTTGGAGGTGTTTTTGGAATGGCCAGCAGACAAGGTCCTTTTGCTGGCCAGGGATTTCAAAGGTCCCAATATAATTACATCACCAGAGTGACTGGAAGAGGCTTCCAAAACTCCACAGGATTTTCCCCTCAGAGAGGAGGGTTTGCAAGATCTAGAAGTGTCCGGGTAAGAGGGCAGGCAACCTCTGGTACCCGCAGTGAGTACGGAGATTTCTTTTGGTTCTTCCCAAAAAAGAGTAGGGGGACGGTTGTGAGATTATGTCAAGGAATGGGAACGTATAACAAATGATCCATGGATCTTGAATACAATTCAAGGTTTCAAAATAGATTTTGTAGAGGTACCAAGTCAAGAAAAGGAACCAAAGGAGTTACGTCTAAATCAGAGCAAGTGAAAATAGCAGATTTAGAAATAAATGAGATGTTAGAAAAAGGAGCAATTTGTTTAGTAGGAGATCACTTAAAAGGATTTGTAAGCACATTATTTTTAGTGGAAAAAAGGACAAAGGATGGAGACCGGTAATAAACCTGAGAATTTTAAACTGATCTATTGTTTACAGGCATTTCAAGATGTAGGGGATCCATCTGCTAAGGGATATGCTTCAGGGACGAGACTGGTTGGTAAAATTAGACCTGAAGGATGCATATTTCACAGTTCCTATGGAGGAAAACAGTCAGAGATACCTTCAGTTCAGATGGAGAAATCAGTTACATCAATTTCAATGCCTTCCATTTGGTCTTTCATCTGTACCTTGGTGCTTTACGAAGGTGATGCATGCTGTAGTGGCTTATTTGAGGGAAAGAGGTTATTGCATGCTTGTTTATCTCAACGACATACTTTTGATGTTGCAGGAAGTGGAAGTGTTAGTAACTCAATTGAAGGATACAACTCAACTCTTGGAAAATTTGGGTTTTATCATAAATGAGGAGAATTCCATTATGATTCTGTCTCAGAGCTTGGAATTCTTAGGTTTCAGGATAGACACAATTGGGGAGTTGTTGTTGTTTCCAGAAAAGAAACTAAAGTTGATAAAGAAGGAGGTTTCATGTGTTGTAAGGAAAGACAATTTGACTTTGAGAGATTTGGCAAGAATATTAGGATTGTTTTCATCATCGATCCGAGCTATATTCCCAGGCCCTTTGCAATATCGAGCTTTGCAGAGAGTAAAAGCAGAGGCTTTGAGGGAAGGCTTATGGTATCGAGACAAAGTTATTTTAAATCTGGAAGCAAAGGAAGAGCTAGATTGGCTTGGAATAGAAGAGCAATTTTTGGATGTGTACCAGAGTTTATTCTGGAAACGGATGCTAGTTTGATTGGTTGGGGTGCTTGTTTGGGAGAGCAGGAGACAGGTGGTGCATGGTCAGGTCAAGAGAAGGATCATCATATAAATTGTCTGGAATTAACAGCGGGTTTATAGGCCCTGAGCAGTTTCAGGAACATATTACAGTGTCAGACAGTTTTGATGAAGATGGACAATGTTTCAGCGGTGTCGGACATAAACCGCTTAGGAGGATGCAGATCCAAAAATCTATCGAAAATAGCGAAGGAACTTTGGTTAATCTGTTTGGAACACAAGATAAGCTTAAGAGCGGAATATCTTCCAGGGGTAAGGAATTTGGTGGCAGATTGGAATTCAAGACATGTGAAGGATTTCAGCTACTAGAAACTGGGTTGAAAGTTTTTCAGGAGGATAGAACAGGTTTTGGGTCCTTTGGAAGCGGATCTCTTTGCAACCAGATTTACTTTTCAGATTCACAGGTATTTCAGTTAGTTATCAGATCCAGGTGCTACAGCGGTAGATGCATTCCAACAGAAATGGATAGATATTAAGGAGTATGCATTCCCACCTTTTGCAATGATTCAGAGGGTTCTTCTGAAGGTGAGGAAGGAGAGGTGTCAGAACTGGTAACTAATTTTTGGGTGTCACAGGCTTGGTTTTCAGCAGTTCTGGAGTTGGCTTGCGAGATTCCCTTGTTAATTATGGTGGAGGATGGTCTGCTCACGAACAAAGAAAGAGAGGAGCATCCTTTGGTGTTGAGCAGAGTGTTGAACCTTTTTGTTTGGAAGATGTCCGGAGATCTGGAGCATTCGAGGGTCTTTCGAGAGGGGCCACTAAATTGCTCGAGGCCTCTTGGGCACCAAGTATGAGACGTAGATAGAAATGAATATGGAGGATTTGGGTTAGTTGGTGCATGGAAAGGAGTGTGGATCCTGTGGAGGCATCTGTGGTAGAAGATGTAAATTTTTTAGTGGAACAACTTGAAAAGGGATTGAGTTACAGGACGTTAAATTGTCAGAGATCCGCAGTTTCTGCAGGTCATGTTTTAGTCGGTGGTAAATCAGTTGGTAGTAATGTTCTGGTTTGTAGGATTATGAAGAGCATGAAATTAAAGAGACCTCCGAAAGCAAGGTATGATTTGTTGTGGGATATGGATATGATTTTGAAATTATTTCTCTCATGGCCATTGAACAAATATTTGAATACAAAAAACCTTTCCATTAAAAGGGCGACGCTTTTGTGTTTGGTGTCTTGCAGACGAGTGTCGGATGTTAAATGTATAGAGGTTAATAACAGGATGTTTAGTACAGAAGGAGTATTTTTTTAAATTTGGAAAGGACAAATACTATGGGGCCGATTCCGATCTCGGTCGGAGGCGCACCTAACACTATTCGGCCGGGAAAAAAGCCAGGCGAATGCCTGTTTCCCGACCGATCAGCACATTATTCCGAACGAGCAAGTACGAAGCGCACAACTGCATAGATTCCGACCCAGCCGTACTCACCCAATCCAGGTCCTGTTTTCCGACCGAGGCGGATCCGGAAACGCAAAATCGAGTCGCACGCACAGCACGTCAAAGCATCCGGGAGAGGCGCACATAAGCTCCGATTCGCGCCACAAGACGATCCACGGCTACGAGACGAACACGCCAGCGACGAGGACGAGGCGAAGCAAAGAGAAAGACGAACGAGACGAACCAACCATGAATCCCATCGTGCCGATCCTACCAATATTCTACATCTACTACCGGAACAGGCACGGACGCGTACGGCGCAGAAGGTAAGTCAGACACCAACCACAAAAACAAACTACACGTACCCGACATATCACACACACACAGAGGGATGCAGAAATTACTTGCAACAGCAGCATCATAGGGGCGGGATGGCCATCAGCAATGCCACATATACACATAGGGGCCTGGATGCCCACCACCACTACCACCCCTACTCAGGGGGTGCCAGATGCCTACCACTACTAACACCCTTACCCAGGGGGTGCCAGATGCCTACCACTACTACCACCTCTACCCATGGGGGGCTGGATGCCTGTCACAACTACCACCCCTACCCAGGGGGTGCCAGATGCCTACCACTACTACCACCTCTACCCATGGGGGCTGGATGCCTGTCACTACTCCCACCTCTACCCAGGGGTGCCAGATGCCTACCACTACTACCACCTCTACCCAGGGTGTGCCAGATGCCTACCACTACTACCACCCCTACCCAGGGGTGCCAGATGCCTACCACTACTACCACCCTTACCCAGGGGGTGCCAGATGACTACCACTACTACCACCTCTACCCATGGGGGGCTGGATGCCTGTCACTACTACCACCCCTACCCATGGCGGGCTGGATGCCTACCACCACTACCACCCCTACCCAGGGGGTGCCAGATGCCTACCACTACTACCACCTCTACCCATGGGGGCTGGATGCCTGTCACTACTCCCACCTCTACCCAGGGGCTGCCAGATGCCTACCACTACTACCACCCTTACCCAGGGGTGCCAGATGCCTACCACTACTACCACCTCTACCCATGGGGTGCTGGATGCCTGTCACAACTACCACCCCTACCCAGGGGTGCCAGATGCCTACCACTACTACCACCTCTACCCATGGGGGCTGGATGCCTGTCACTACTCCCACCTCTACCCAGGGGGTGCCAGATGCCTACCAATACTACCACCTCTACCCAGGGTGTGCCAGATGCCTACCACTACTACCACCCCTACCCAGGGGTGCCAGATGCCTACCACTACTACCACCTCTACCCATGGGGGCTGGATGCCTGTCACTACTCCCACCTCTACCCAGGGGTGCCAGATGCCTACCACTACTACCACCCTTACACAGGGGGTGCCAGATGCCTACCACTACTACCACCCTTACCCAGGGGTGCCAGATGCCTACCACTACTACCACCCTTACCCAGGGGTGCCAGATGCCTACCACTACTACCACCTCTACCCATGGGGGCTGGATGCCTGTCACAACTACCACCCCTACCCAGGGGTGCCAGATGCCTACCACTACTACCACCTCTACCCATGGGGGGCTGGATGCCTGTCACTACTCCCACCTCTACCCAGGGGGTGCCAGATGCCTACCACTACTACCACCTCTACCCAGGGTGTGCCAGATGCCTACCACTACTACCACCCCTACCCAGGGGTGCCAGATGCCTACCACTACTACCACCCTTACCCAGGGGGTGCCAGATGACTACCACTACTACCACCTCTACCCATGGGGGCTGGATGCCTGTCACTACTACCACCCCTACCCATGGCGGGCTGGATGCCTACCACCACTACCACCCCTACCCAGGGGGTGCCAGATGCCTACCACTACTACCACCTCTACCCATGGGGGGCTGGATGCCTGTCACTACTCCCACCTCTACCCAGGGGCTGCCAGATGCCTACCACTACTACCACCCTTACCCAGGGGGTGCCAGATGCCTACCACTACTACCACCTCTACCCATGGGGTGCTGGATGCCTGTCACAACTACCACCCCTACCCAGGGGGTGCCAGATGCCTACCACTACTACCACCTCTACCCATGGGGGCTGGATGCCTGTCACTACTCCCACCTCTACCCAGGGGTGCCAGATGCCTACCAATACTACCACCTCTACCCAGGGTGTGCCAGATGCCTACCACTACTACCACCCCTACCCAGGGGTGCCAGATGCCTACCACTACTACCACCTCTACCCATGGGGGCTGGATGCCTGTCACTACTCCCACCTCTACCCAGGGGTGCCAGATGCCTACCACTACTACCACCCTTACACAGGGGTGCCAGATGCCTACCACTACTACCACCCTTACCCAGGGGTGCCAGATGCCTACCACTACTACCACCCTTACCCAGGGGGTGCCAGATGCCTACCACTACTACCACCTCTACCCATGGGGGCTGGATGCCTGTCACAACTACCACCCCTACCCAGGGGTGCCAGATGCCTACCACTACTACCACCTCTACCCATGGGGGGCTGGATGCCTGTCACTACTCCCACCTCTACCCAGGGGTGCCATATGCCTACCACTACTACCACCTCTACCCAGGGTGTGCCAGATGCCTACCACTACTACCACCCCTACCCAGGGGGTGCCAGATGCCTACCACTACTACCACCCTTACCCAGGGGGTGCCAGATGCCTACCACTACTACCACCTCTACCCATGGGGGGCTGGATGCCTGTCACCACTCCCACCCCTACCCATGGGGGGCTGGATGCCTACCACCACTACCACCCCTACCCAGGGGGTGCCAGATGCCTAACACTACTACAACCTCTACCCATGGGGGGCTGGATGCCTGTCACTACTCCCACCTCTACCCAGGGGGTACCAGATGCCTACCACTACTACCACCTCTACCCAGGGTGTGCCAGATGCCTACCACTACTACCACCCTTACCCAGGGGTGCCAGATGCCTACCACTACTACCACCCTTACCCAGGGGTGCCAGATGCCTACCACTACTACCACTTCTACCCATGGGGGCTGGATGCCTGTCACTACTACCACCCCTACCCAGGGTGTGCCAGATGCCTACCACTACTACCACCTCTACCCATGGGGGCTGGATGCCTACCACCAACAACACCCCACTCACAGGATGGCTAATACATGACACAACAAGCACACACCAACATAAACAATGCAACATAAAGACATCCCCCCAACACCATGACAAGCGTGTGTAGACTGTGTCAAATGCCTACAACACTGAACATGACTTTGAACATACAATGTGACCCCCTATCACATGTGCCACACATAAATGTGTGTGGCCCCCACAATGCAAGCAGACCATGACCACTGTGGGAATGGGGTCCAACCCCATCATCACAGTGACCAAAATGTAAGTGTGGGGTCCATAGCTGAAGCACATCTTGAACATTGTGGCAATGGGGTTCAAACCCCATCATCACAGTGACCAAAATGTAAGTGTGGGGCCCATAGCTGAAGCACATCTTGAACATTGTGGCAATGGGGTTCAAACCCCCATCATCACAGTGACCAAAATGTAAGTGTGGGGCCCATAGCTGAAGCACATCTTGAACATTGTGGCAATGGGGTCCAAACCCCCATCATCACAGTGACCAAAAGGTAAGTGTGGGGCCCATAGCTGAAGCACATCTTGAACATTGTGGCAATGGGGTCCAAACCCCATCATCACAGTGACCAAAATGTAAGTGTGGGGCCCATAGCTGAAGCACATCTTGAACATTGTGGCAATGGGGTCCAAACCCCCATCATCACAGTGACCAAAAGTAAGTGTGGGGCCCATAGCTGAAGCACATCTTGAACATTGTGGCAATGGGGTCCAAACCCCCATCATCACAGTGACCAAAATATAAGTGTTGACATTGAAAAAGCTGCAACTGCCAAACTGCATGGATGATTCCTGGTCACAGAACAACAAACACATCAGTGGCAAAGTAGTGCTTGTGTCCCATAGCAACATAGATTGGGGGAGGCAAACACTGCAGTGCAAATAAGACATACCTTTGGCCATGTGCAGACAAACATCACCCATGGGGGCTGACACTGTCAACATTCATAAATGACACAATGACAGAAGTGACCATCAGAATGCAGACCCACATATTTGCACCAATGGGCACACAAATGCAGATACCCTGTGGAGACTGTAGATGTGAGGTGAACAGATACCATACCATGGCAGCAATGGGACACACAAACAATGATCATTGTGCTGACTGATGACCTAGGAGTCCCAGGGACAGCAGGGGAAACCCACCAAACAACATACAGCCAATGGCACACTAAAGATATGCCAATGCAGTGGTGCAGATGCACAAACACAAACAGGCAGACCCACACTGCACATCAAACACAACATGTGAGGGGGGGGGGGGTGACAGTGTCCCCAGGCAACCACACAACACATGAGGAGGCCTGAATACCAATTACACAGATGTGCATACAGTGCCACACAAAGGTAACTCATGGATCCAAATCCCTTATGTGGGCAATCAGGCATTGTTAGATGAGAGGGAGCACAAATCACACATGTCACACAAGCATGTAGGAACAGCAACTGACACAGCAAGACACAGAGACACCACAGCACTACCCCCAGGGTCCCCACAATGTGGTGACCCTGGGCTGCATTACAATCCCACTGTGATGACAAAGCTAGATGTCGTTCACACTGTGAACCACAGTCATGTGTCCTGAGCAACAAACTACCATCACACCTACACAAGCACAAATCAATCAGCACGGCCAGTAAGCCAAGGCCAACATGGAGGCAGGGGTCTAGCCGTGCAACAACTCTCATCTGCACACATTCAACACCACACACCTCGACCTCCAACAATGTGCAGCAGTGAAGCTCACATGCACTGGTGACATTGCACATGCACCCATGACAATCCCATGGGTGGTGGTGGGAACCAAGGGGCAGAAACACATCACACATGGCCACTCAACAAGACTCCTGAATGTCTGACACACTGCACACTACACTGTACATGGACCTGACGGCAATACCACACCAACCAATGGGATCCCAGCCACAGTTCCACACCAATGAAGAAGCCAAGGTCACCCACAAAGAACACACATAGACAACTACCAACATTGCAGCCCTGACCCTGAGGAGTGCCAGCAGTCACACACACAACGTGTCACAATCACTGAAAGCTAACACAAACTGGAAATCACATGACAGGTGTAAACAACAAGTGCCAAGGGGAATCCTGACTGTGACCCATCTGCGTCTGCCCACAAACTCAGCCCTGACAGCAAACACACCTATGGGTGACACCCTGATGACCAGTAATGTGCCATGCACCCACATCACAGAGAACCCAGGGAGAAGACTTTGGGGGAACATAGGTCAACTCAGCAAGCATCACAAACAGGAACACCACTAGGGATCCCAGCATGCACAGCAAAATGGAAGTGAACACACAGACATGCTCATACAACACACACCTTGGGCGCAGGCGATGTCACAGGAGTACACACTGCCATGAGGGGACTCCACTCCTGTGTGAGGAAAGCTGTGCCATATGTTGCCTCAGTAGGGCTCCATCATGTCAGCAGAACACTTGGTCACACAGTCAACAATTTGCACCAATTGAAGGCTCCCGTCACATCAGCCTGGTCATGGGAGTGTCAACGAAATCATCAGCACAGACCCAACACACATGTATAGCAAGTTGCACTGACAACACAGATGAGTCCTTCCCCATTGATGCCCAAACCTGCATGTCTAGTGGAGATGGCCACACGGTCAGGGAAGTAGACTAATTGAACAATGGCAAGCACAACAGATGTGCAGGGGTGGAAGCCACAGATGTGACATTGCTAATGTAAGTAGGAAATCCCATTGCCAAATATTGAAAACATGACACCTTCAGATGCTGCTAAGGATGACATCTCTCCCCCACTCCCCCACACCCTTGATCCCCTCCCACCCAGCGCCCCCACCAACTGTGAGACTGATACTCTCCCAAAGACCCCGGACTCAGGTCGAACTAACCCTCCAATGGTTCCCAACACTGATCACCCTAACCGTTATAACTCGTCCCCGGCACCTCCAACAGAGTCGCCCGCAGACCCCTGATCCCTCCCCGCCAGCCATCCACCAAATCCACGAGCTTGATACGCCTCCAAAGACCCTGGAGTCGGCTCATGCCAATCTCTCCCCCTTCCACCTTTACATGCCACCTGTACCGCTCCTGAACCTTTGCCCCCTGCCCTCTAACACCCCCAGCTTATATTGATCTCGAAATTCTGCACTCCAGAGCGACTAAACTAACCCAGAGCATCCATAGCTCCATCCTGGACCTTATGAACCTCCTTCACCTTGCCGAACTCTCCCTCGCTAACCTCAAGCCACCTCAATCCTCCCCCCACAGATCGCCGAGCCTCCCAAGCACCCACTTCCGGTACCCTTGAGACATCTTCGCCCACGCAAACACCCTTGCCACCTATCAGAGGAGGAATCCCGAGCTCTCGCACTCTCTTACAACTCTACCACTGCCACCTCCTCTAATCCACTAGACCTCACGGGAAACGAAATCCTAGCCATCCTCCAAGACCACAACTCTGTCCAAGCCATCCCTCGTCCACTAAATAGGAGCCCTGAACACCCCATCAGCACGGTCACCATCAACCCCAACAGGCCAGCTACCCTCCATAACAGAAGTGTGGTTAAAAGCAACCTTGCGCCTATATTCCTATCCGTCCAGACCCCTGACTCCCCCAGACACCCCCTATCTGGTCTCTTAATCAATTGCCGATCGGCAGTTAAGCATGCCGCAGATATTGCTGACCTCATCCTGAACAAAAACTTAGACCTAGCTATACTAACAGAATCCTGGCTCAATGAATACTCTTCCCCTTGCCTGGACTTATTAGTCCCTCCCAACTACAGCATTGCTAGACTGGACAGACATTCTAGCAGAAAAGGAGGAGGCATCGCCTGCATCTACCGATCCTCCCTCCTTGTCACGGAACTCGTGGCGGACACCACTGACTCCTGCGAATACCTCGCACTCTCCATTTGCAGCAACTCATTACATCTTTGCAACTTGCACATCTTTTACCACCCCCAGGTTCGAACAACTCTTTCACCGTTCACCTCTTGGAAATCATCACAACTAAGATTTCCTCCAATGCCAAAGAGATTTTCCTTGGTGATTTCAACCTGCACTGGAATGACCCTAAAGATCCCTACGTCAACGTCATCAAAGACCTCCTAACCGATCAAGCCCTGACTCAAGCCTGCTCTCTGCCAACTCACTCAAAAGGGGCCACCCTTGACTGGATCATTTCTAAGGAATCCTCAGTCAAGCTTATCTCCTTAGACCCATGTGACTGGTCTGACCACCACACCATCTCCTTCGTTGTACCTGGGACCCTCAAGACAAAGACACAGCAACCGGTGATTCCCAAACGCTGGGTCAGAGACACTAAGAACCTTGACCTTATGAAACTGGAGGCTCGCTGCAAATCTGACCTCCCCCCCCCTCGCACATAACTACGGTCAGTGACCTCAATGCTCATTACTCGGCGTCTATATCAAACATTCTGGACGACCTTGCCCCCCTAAAACTAAAAAGAACACAAATCAAAGACAGAAACCCTTGGTTCTCTGGTTCCCTCAACTTGGAGAGGAGATCCCTACGGCAATCTGAAAGAATCTGGAGACAGCACCCCTCTGCTACGCATCTAAAACATCTCCGCCAGGCGAGAAACTCCTACAACAAACATATCCTCAATTCAAAAAAAGAATACTTCAGATCGGAATTGGGGAATGACAAAGAATAGACCCCGCAAGCTCCTTGAACTGGTCAAACACCAATCAAATAAACTGGCTAAAACACCGAAAGAATCTCCCAAGTCTCTAATATCATCTGAAGAATTCTCCTCCTGCTTCACTGATAAAATCACGGCATTAGGAATTGAACTCAATACCTCCACTCACTCTCAACCCCTTCCGGACCTGCCCCCCTTTCCCGCACTACCTCCACTGACCTCACCTAAAAACCAAGCACGCTGGACCGACTTCGAATACTATGACGAAGACTCCATCTCTAAAATCCTCTCTACCTTAAACCCAAACAACCACTTTAATGACCCGCTACCATCCAACTGCCTCGCGGCTGCCTCCCAATCCATTGTCCCTTGCTGGACTGCAATAATCAACGCCTCTCTCCAACAGGGATCAATTCCGGACCCCTTGAAAGCCGGCCAAGTCCTTCCTATTTTAAAAAAACCATCGCTGGATCCAGCCTCCCCGACAATTTCAGACCTATCTCCAATATCCCTCTGCTAGCCAAAGTATTAGAGAAGTGTGTACAACAGCAACTAAGTCAGCACATCAACAACTTCCACCTACTTGATGACTTCCAATCTGGATTCAGACCGGGGCACAGCACTGAAACCACTATGCTCCACATCGTGGACGACGCCCTCAAGCCCTAGACCAAGGCAAAACCTGCCTTCTAATCCTCTTAGACCTATCCTCCGCCTTCGATACTGTGAACCATGCAAAACTACTCGAACGCCTTAAACTCAGGATGGGTTTGGATGGCGTTGCCCTAGAATGGTTCAGGTCCTTCCTCCACAACCGATCTCAGAGATTCCTCATTAACGGCAACCTATCAGCTCCCACCCCGGTCACTGTTGGAGTCCCCCAAGGTTCAACCCTGTGCCCCATCCTCTTTAATCTTTACTTAGAGCCACTCACCGAAGTTCTTCGTACTGCCAACATCTCCTACCATATGTACGCGGACGACACCCAAATATACATCAATATTTCATCACTCGAAGAGATCCTCTCCCTGAACGAGACCCTGAAACTGACTGTCCAATGGCTAGCCGCTAACCAACTCAAACTCAGCGCAAAGAAAACTGAATTTCTCCTAATCTCCCCTTCAAAAGCCAACCCGGAGATTCAGTTGTGGATCAAGGCCATCACAGCCTTAAACTGCCCGCCGACCATTGTGGACTCTGCCAAATCTCTGGGCATAATCCTCGACTGTAACCTGAACATGCGAGACCACATTAACTCGATGGCTAAATCAGCCAGATTCCACCTGAACTACCTGTGGAAGCTGAAACCTTTCATCGATGCTCCTGACCTAAAAATGGCAGTCCAAGCACTAGTCATCTCTAGACTGGAATATGGATGTTCCACCCTCATGGGATTACCCAAGATCTCCTTGGCACCTCTAAAAGCCTGCCTCAACGCGGCCGCCAGACTACTCACCGGCACCAGGAAATTCGACCACATCTCTCCACATATGAAAGCGCTGAACTGGCTCCCTCTAGAGGTCAGAATACAGCTGAAACTGGCATGCATCACACACAAGGCTCTACACGCAAACTCCCCTACTTACCTGGCACAGAAACTAGTGGTATCTGGAGGAAGCAGGAACTCCCGGTCCGCTAGAAACCTCTTGCTCCAACCTGCCCGTTTTCAGAAAAAAAGAACCTACAATAGGGCTTTCTCCGGAGCAGCACCAAGAATTTGGAACTCTTTCCCCCCGCCATCAGAAGAATCCCTTCTCTAGCACGTTTCAAGAAGGAGGCCAAAACTTTCCTCATGGGTAAATTCCTCGTCTAAGGCCGCCCTCAACCACCAAAATGTGCCCGACGAATCTAAGACTATTGCTTCTACCTCAGACCACCAAGTCACCCCGCCGAGAAAATGTGGGGCTCTTGTTTTTACTGATTCTAACCATAACTGTAACCATAAACTTGTATCCCCTTTTCCCCCATGTTCCCAGCACCCCCGCCCCTCGCCAGCCGTTTTGTATATTTTTGTATACTTCTGTACTTTAGACTTTTTGTTTGTTCACCCCTGTATACCGTGTAAAGCGCTCTGATACCCTCACGGGTCAAGTTCGCGCTCTATAAAACACTAAAAATAAAAATAAATAAAAATAAATAAAACATGGATACACCACAGGATAGGACACATTCCCCCTGGACCACATGGGTTCCTGAACAGTAACACTTCATTTTCATGAGACCAAATATCACCATCACTGCAGCAAGGGCATGGTTAGCATCATCAACATCATGTACATCAGAAGCAAAAGCACTAGAGAACAGAAAGTTGCTTTATTCAGCATATGTGGGTTCAAAAGTTGAAGTCCAGTAAAAAGAAACAAAGGCCAATGGCCAGTCCATCCTGAAAGTCAAAACAGGGTGACAGTGGCAGATGTCACCCTACGCATGCCTGCACTGATAAAAACCAGGGACAATCCCCTCGGAGGGGCATACGGGGGGCAGGCCAGGCACCACAGGGACAGGATCAGGGCTCACCAGAAGGAGGCAGGGAAGGGGTGGTGGGTGCTGGAGTGCCACTGACAACTGCAGTGGAGGTGTCTGACATGGTGTGTGCCGGCACAACTGGGGGGCATGACTCAGATGGTGTGGGTGCCGGCACGACTGCAGTGGACCGTGCAGATGGAGTGGACAGGTTCCCCACTGCAGTGCCCAAGTCAGACAGGGTGGTAGTGGACTCCACTGCAGTGCCTACCTCCAGGGGAGGAGAATGGGGATCAGGTAAGGTGGGCAGGACAGAGGGGAGGACACCGTCTCCACACCAGTGGCACAGACAAGCGCAGCGGGGGTGTGGGGCCGGAAGAGCAAGTGGCAGGGGAGAAGGCCTGATCTTTTTGGGGATGGTGTATCTGTGGGTGGGGGAACCTGGGGCAGGGTGTGGTGGGGGCACCTGTGGAGTGGGGCCTGAGGGATGGAGGAAGGAGACTTGGTGCCTGAGCTGCAGGGCGGCGGCGGGGTCTTGCTCTTCCGGGTCCGGGGGACTTGCGGATGGGGGCGTCAGTCTGTCTGCGCCTGGGGGAGGGTGTCCGGGGGCGAGGGGCACTCCGCTCCATGTGGGTGGGCTTCCTCTTCCCCCTGAATGCTGGATCAGCTGGATCGGAGGGGAAGAGGCCGAGGTCACTGAGGAAGAGCCACTGTGTCTTTGGGGTTGCAGGTGAGGCAAGGGAGGGGGCTTTGGAGGGAGAGGCAACTGAGGACTGCGCAGTGCTCGTGGATGCGTGTGTGTGTGCCTGGGCCCCATCCCCTGTGAGTGTGGTTTCAGTCCCCTGACTGTGCGTGCGTGTGCGTCTTGTTTGTGGTGTGTGTGTCTGTGTGCTGCTCGTGTCTGTGCTGGTGTGTGCCTGTGCCGGTGTGTGTGTGCTTGGGACAGGTAAGGTGCTGGGGAGTGTGGATGGGGCAGAGGCAGGAGGGGTGAGGGACTGTTGGAGGAGGGACACTGCTGCCGTCAGGGAGGAGTCCATGGACCTATTGCCCCTCTGTAGGGCAGACATGCCCGATGAGATGCCCTCCATGAACGACACCAGCTGAGTCAACAGAGTGGTGTGTGCATGGAGGACACTCAGCATCGCTGTCTGCCCTACATGGAGCTGGCGAAGGAGGTACACAGACTCCTCACTCAGGGCAGCAGGGGACACAGGGGCAGGGGGTGCGGTGCCTGGCCCGAAGAAGACACGCTCCTGAACATGGGAGCCTCCACGGACCTCGGGAATGGGAGCCGATGGGAGGGCGGTGGTGGTGGTGGTGGTGGTGGTGGCGGGGACAGCAACACTAGCTGGGGTGTGGTGGCTGCTGACACCCGCATCCACAAGGGAGTCATCCTCCGAGCTGCTGTGGTCCTCAGCTGAGGTGGATGGTGCTGAGGACTCCTCGGTGTGGCTCCCCTCGCCCTCCGTGCCACTGGGTCCCTCCGACCACTCCTCGGCTGCTGACCCAGTCTGGCTCTGCGGCTCCTCCTGGTCCGTAGAGCTGTCCCCTCCTGTGGCCGTGGATGTATCTGCAAACAATAGGGAAACAGACAGACATCAGTCACCTGCACCGAACGCACACACCACAGTAAGTACAGCACATTACAGAGCAAGCCCTGGCATCCTTAGTTGAACATTGCCAAAAGTGCCCAAACAGAATAGGAGAAGCTAATTGTCAGTCTGATGGTCAACCATGGCACTCACATCCCTCCTGGCCTTGCACCCATCTGTCTGGTGTCTGTTGGATGGCAATACCCCAGTGTGGACACATGCACCACCTACACAGTAGTTGGACAGTGCAGAAAACACGGTGAAGCATGTGAACATGCACACATCACAACTCTTGCCACTGAGTCAGTACAGGTGTCCGGATGAAAGGGATGCCCAGAGTCAAATATGAAATGCATGTGATGCATACCAGCGACAGACACCATGATGCACCCATGTCCTGATAGCCATTGCCACAATGGTGTGCATGTAGCACATGTCACTCCCCTACAGGATCACTCATAGGAAGTTACATGCCATGGCACAGGCATGCCTGCTAAGTCATACATCACTGTCTCCAGTCACATGGGCAGGGCAGCCAGACAACAACACTCTGCACTGTGTCACAATAGTAGGTCATGGGGAATGCAAGTCCTGGAGCTGACCAAGTGCACATGTACATCCCCCACACACCACATCATCTGAACCCTTATCTGTCCAGGTCATACCGATTGGACATATGGGAGACCTGTAACACAACCCTCTGAACCTGAGCACCTCACAATCTGCTGTGAATGGGAAACAGCTGCCTGAACTTCACATTCGCATACCCCAGTCTGCACGGTCAGGTGATCAAACACCTATGTGTCACACAAGTATCGTCTCCTATGGTCACATCTCCGGTGGCATGCTGAGCCCCAACCGAGAAACACCCCAGCAGTCCTGACAACGAAGCCACAGCACACTGACACAGAGGCAGACACCTGAGGGGACATATCACTGAGCACAACGTGTCAGCTGATACACGGGAGTGGGAGTACAGAGTGTATTGTATGGCCTGGAGTAGGCATGACTGTCCTGTCCCACATGAATGAGGGATGAGCCCTGGACAGTAGGCAGCTGGCTAAGTATGTGTGACACACATAATATACACACTCCTGGGGCCCAAACATTGTTCCCACCCGCAGCATGGGTGTGTGCCAGATACCCCAGGCACATGTGGTGGATCAGCTCAGCAATTGGACCACATATCAAAGTAACACGCAGATTACATGTCAGAACACAGGCATTGTGTAAGCAATGGACCCACCCATGATGCCCACCACAGAGTTAGGGGAACAGATGCTGTCCCCCACCTTGAGTCAAGCAAACTGCAAGGACACAGTACCCAAGTGACACAATTCCCTGACTGCAAGGGCCACACCTGGGTATCAGATGAGGAGTGGGCAGTGCACAATCGAGGGACATGGGTCCTGGACCACATGACTGATGTACTGTGGAAGTTTAACCAGGCCAGAGGAGGGCACATAGCATGGCAGACAAAGTTCACAATGCAGTCATGGACTCACCCCCTCCTTGCTGCTCTCTGGCCTTCAGCTGCCCATCCAGATGAGGGAAGACCACCGCCAGGATCCTGAGCATGTGGGGGTCAGGGTCCGGTGTCCGCCCCTCCTGCGAGGAGGCGACAGCTTCAGCTGGACCCGTGCGATCCGCCGGGTCCAGCCCCGAAGGTCCTGCCACCTCTTCTGGCAGTTGCGGATCCGGCGCTTGTAGTCCCCCACGGATCTCACTGCCCGGACGATGGTCAGCCATATCTGCTGCTTCTGGTGGGCATCAACCTGTGAGGATGACAAAGTGAGAATGCCATTACTACACATGCAACATATCCGTGCATTACACAGTTGGATATTCATGTCTCAATCACAGGGGCACATGATGTACACAGGCAGTGCAACGATGGCTATGGACAGTATTCCAGCAGTTACTACATGGTATCATTGCCTGGGAAGTAAAACCTTGTTTAAATGCACTGTCACTGCACTATACCTGTTCAGTGCATGTAACTACACACTATGGGGGGTGACAACTACTCAGTGAGTCTGCTAGCCAGTGGCGTGCAGACTGTCAGCCTTGCTAGTCAGACAACATGCACATTTAGTAAGGCAGTGGACAGCACACTTACCTGCTCCCCTGCTTTCCCATACAGCTTGCTGTACTGTGGAAGGAGGCTGTCCAGCAGGGCCTGGTTCTCCTCAGTGCTGAAGGCTGGGGCTCTCTCCACAGTACGTGCCATTGCAGGGTCCAGAGGGTGCAGATACAGCAGCAGTGGTGGTGGCAGATGTCGTCCTGGAGCATGTAGTGCAGGCAAGTGAGCTCTCAGGGGAACAGCCAGCATTATATGTGTGCTGCAGAGGCAGATACTGTCCCATGTGTCCAAAGTGATAGGTCCAAGTCGTTTGCATCTTCTGAATCTGGCCAATCCATGGAATTGCACCACTTACACACGCCCACAGCATCCTTCAAAAGTTCAACTTCATGACACCCATGAATTTGCAACATTGTTGTGGGTGACCAACTGAATTTCCAGCATCAGACTCGTTCAAGATTTGAAAACGCGTCCGTTGCCAGGCCAGGCCATAGCCAATGGGTGCGCACCGATCGGTCCATTGCTGTTCAACGCTTACCCGGGATACAACGCGTACCCGCACACATTGAATGCAATGGGCCGGCCGGGCACACCGATCGGTCCATTGCTGTTCAACGCGTACCCGGGATACAACGCGTACCCGCTCACATTGAATGCAATGGGCCGGCCGGGCACACCGATCGGTCCATTGCTGTTCAACGCGTACCCGGGATACAACGCGTACCCGCTCACATTGAATGCAATGGGTCGGCCGGGTACACAGATCGGTCCATTGCTGTTCAACGCGTATTGCGAATACAATGCGTACCCGCTCACATTGAATGCAATGGGCCAGCCGGGCACACCGATCGGTCCATTGCTGTTCAACGCGTATTGCAAATACAACGCGTACCCGCTCACATTGAATGCAATGGGCCGGCCGGGCACACCGATCGATCCATTGCTGTCCAACGCGTACCCGGGATACAACGCGTACCCGCTCACATTGAATGCAATGGGCCGGCCGGGCACACCGATCGGTCCATTGCTGTCCAACGCGTACCCGGGATACAACGCGTACCCGCTCACATTGAATGCAATGGGCCGGCCGGGCACACCGATCGGTCCATTGCTGTCCAACGTGTACCCGGGATACAACGCGTACCCGCTCACATTGAATGCAATGGGCCGGCCGGGCACACCGATCAGTCCATTGCTGTCCAACGCATACCCGGGATACAACGCGTACCCGCTCACATTGAATGCAATGGCCAATGTGTGCGCACCGATCGGTCCATTGCTGTCCAACGAGTATTGCGAATACAACGCGTACCCACTCACATTGAATGCAATGGCCAATGTGTGCGCACCGATCGGTCCATTGCTGTCCAACGCATCCCTGTACAAGTCACTGGCATATGTCACCATGCCTGTCACAGGTGAACATATGCCAGCCACATATACTTCCCAGGGAGTGAGGGGCACACCTACAACACCACAGCCTGTCCACACTGTATCCTAAGGCATGTAAGGCTGCATTACCTATTCCGTGTATGGGGGTGAACATGTTGTTCTGTGGGTGTCACGTGGGGGCAGCCACTCCCAGGCTGTGCACGTGTTCATGGGGACAGAATCCTTGGTGTTTCGTGTACATGACCACTGTGATGTGCAACGGTTCATTTCTGAGCATGTGGCATGGTCACATTTCACGGTGGTGTATGTGTATGTCATGTCACATACCCCCTGAGTCCCATGTGGGACGGTATGTACGTCCCAGGGTGACCCATTGCCACAATAGTGATGGTCCTCCACAGTCTGTGTGCATGTTGTGTTTACAATGTCTCTGATTCCATGTGCACAATGGGAGACAGTCTCCACATCCACGTTGTTTGTGCATGGACTTTGATGTTGTGCGTGTGTGTGTCACAGACGTCCATGTCTGTCCTGCCGAGGCAACAGGGACCACTACCTGTGGGGGTCATGGTTGTTTTGCTGTGGTGTATTTATGATACACCATGTCATGCCAGTGTCCATGTGGCAATACAGGGTCCCTGGGAATCTACCTGTCGTTGAGCTGTGATGCCTGGGGCACATCTGTCCTCACATGTCACTGTGGGGTGTGTTTGGAACGTGGCAGCAGGAGATGGGAACTGTGACACAGCATCATGATATCCCATGGCACAACCTGGGACTTGTTGATGCCACTTGTTGAACTGTGATGTTAGATGTTGGCCATGTATGTGCCATACATGTCCTTACGGAACTGCACACATCATGTACTTGTGCCTCATAATGATGTATCATGTGAAATTGAGTATGGTGAATGCCACATATGTGGGGTGACTGACAATCTTTCTTTCTTCACCTATGCACTGCAGGGCACCAGCTGTCCATAGACCATTCCCTGACCTTGCAACCATGGTGGAACGGGACTGCATCCGACGGTACCGCTTCACCAGGCCGCTGATTGAGGTATTGACGGTGCGGTTGGCCCCACATTTGCAAGCTGGCCGGCCATACCCTACAGCGCTGACCCCCCAAGGTGAAGGTGATGGCAGCCCTACACTTCTTTGCCACCGGTATCTTTCAACAAACTGTGGCGACTGCTGGTGGGATGTCACAGACCATGTTCAGCCGTGTGCTCCGCGATGTTTTGGAGGCTATGTTGATATACCTGAACCAGTACATCTATTTCCCTAGACTCCAACAACTCACTGACGTGAAGAGTGACTTCTATGCCCTGGGGAGGATGCCGCATGTCATTGGCTCCATTGATGGGACACATGTTGCTTTGGTACCACCACAGGCCCAAGAGCAGGCATACAGGAACCGCAAACACTACCACTCGGTCAATGCACTGGTGGTATGTCTTGCAGATATGAGCATCTCACACGTCTGTGCCCGTTTCCCCGGTTCTGCACACAATGCCTACATGATGAGGAGTAGTCGCATCCCGAGGATGATGTCACAGATGCAGAACCAGCGTGCCTGGCTTGTTGGTGTGTACTGACTTAGTACCATTGTGTGTGTTCTGCAATGTAGTGTTCCACCCTCTTTTCCAACTCAGCTAATGTGCAATTGTCTGTATGTAGATGACTCCGGATACCCCAACATGCCGTGGTTGCTGACACCCCTCAGGAACCCTGTGACACCAGCCCAGATGCGCTACAATGAGGCACATGGTCGGACCAGGAGAGTGATTGAGCGGGCATTTGGTCTCCTGAAGAGCCGCTTCCGCTGCCTGGACAAGACAGGAGGGGCCCTCCCATATGCCCCAGCAAAGGTGTGCAAGATTGTCATCGTCTGCTGCATGCTACACAACCTGGCAGTGCGGAAGGAGTTGCCTCTCATCCTGGATGACGATGACCAACATCCGCCACCTGTGGAGGATCCTGGCCTGGACCACGATGCCAGTGATGATGATGATGATGGTGATGTCCGCACACAACTCATCACCAACTTCTTCAGCTGAATGTGAGTATCCAGAGATGTCATGTCAATGATGTGAGTATGCATGATATGTGTTGGTGGTGCTCTGGTGCTGTTTGAGTGTGTCCATGTGCTACATGACTGTATGCGTGTAGCGATGTGTCCTTACAGGTAGTCTGTACTCCCCAACAGTGTTGACATGCTAACTTGGTTCTGGGTGGGTATCTTGTGACGTGTATTGGGCATGAGTATTGCAGTTCTGTCCTGTTCTTCAGTGCTTTTGACTGTGTTTAATTTCTGTCCTTCACACAGTACTTTCAGAGTCGTTTGGTCAACTGTGATCCCCGACACCATGATTCGACTTCCAGGGTGGTAGCTGTCGTGTCCCTACAGGTGATGTGCGCCACACCCATGGACTTCCTTCCTTCTACACTTGTTGACTGTGTGCCCGCTTCCAGGTGGGATTACCTTGCATCTGTAGTGGTTACAACATGTTGCAAATGTGTAATAAACCTGTGCTTCACTTTGTGATGTGCGTTGTCTGTGGTCACACATCTGACTGACATTTGCTTACTGCACCAGTGGGCTAGTTGACAAAGACTGTGAATAGGTGTTGTGTCTGTGCATTGCACCGTATTTCCTGGCAACATCAGTGTAGGCGATGAGTCAGATGGCCTAGGTGTGTATATGTTGTGTAGCCCTGGTGGTGTGTCTCCCTCATATGTGTCACGTTGCCATGACTCACATGCCTGTGTTGTACTTGCTGTAGCAGTTAGCATGCACAGTGTAATTTCGCAGGTCATCATCTCCATGACAGAAACCACGTTGGAATCACAACAGAGACAAGTATGGTGTATTAGTGTGTTTATTGTCATACATGTGTGTGTATAGTGCACAGGATGGTGGGTGCTGTACATTTTGATTGCAATCCAAAGTTCCTAGATGAATTGGAAGTCCTGGTAGCAGAAATGTCCTGAATAAAGTCCACAGTCATCTGATACATTGGTCCAACTTGTACTCCCCATGTCATGTGGGGGAGTTGTGTTGCAGTCAACAGGGTGAACAGTTTGCGCACAAAGGTGATTATCCAGAACAGGTTTTGGCTTCCTGGGGGTTGCACATGGCCATCGGCCTCTCAGTTGCCCCTCCTCGGACGACCCCTCTTCTTTGGGGAGGGACCCTCAAGTGCAGGCTGCTGCGGTGCAGGGGACTCTCCGCCAGAGTCATCCTCCCTCCCTCCCTGTGGCAGTTGCAGTTGTTTCAGCACCAGATGTTGTGGGCACACAGGGAGGTGTTGACTGGTTGCTGCTCATCTGGCGGAGGCATTGTAATATGTCCCTATGCACCGCCGTCATCTCTTGCAGTGTGTCCCACTTGGACTCCACGCGGGACATGTGTAAGTCCAAGCGTGCATGATGGGCAGCCTGCTGCTGTCGTATGTCCCTGAGGATCCCCACTACCTGGCTGAACGCTCCGGTGCTGGTCTGGTACGCATCGGCTATGCGTACCAGTTGTGGGTCTTCATGCAGTCCAGACCCCTCTGCGAGCAGCGACCTATGTCTACCACCCCTCCCACCACCCCTGGCGACACATGCAGTACCTGAGGTGGCACGCACAGGTGATCCTGGGCCCCCTTGGGGGTTGTTGGTGGTGTTGGTGTCCATAGCCCCACGTTGGGCAGGGGTCCGTGTGCTGGTGGTGGTGGTCCTTGGTCTGTCCGTGTCGGCAGGGGTGGTTTGTGTGTTGTCAGTCATTGGAGGGGTGGGTGCAGGGGGTGCAGCTGGTGGTCCTGCTGGTGCTGCATGTTGACTCGCTCTGGAGGTGCCAGGTAGGTCTTCGTCATCCGAGGAGGGCAGAGGCTGTTCCACACCAGTGAGCTCCGTTTCCCCTGGATCCTGAGACAGGGACTCCTCAGCGTCTGCTGCTGTGTCCCCATCACCACCTGTTTTTGGGAGACACACACAATGTATGTTATGTTTCTGCAGGCATCAATGGTTGACACACCTGACAGTTGTGACTGTACCTCTGGATGCGGGCCTGTACATTACATTGTCCTGAGTTGTCACAGTCAGAGGTTGTTATTGGTGTAGCACATTGTCCTGCATACTTTGATCATTTCAATTTGAATGTTGGGGTGTGTACATGGTCTGCATGGGTTGTATTTGGTTGACATCCGGACCTCCTTCTCCCCCCAGCCCAGTTATCCCACCATGAAGCATGCCACCCTTGCAGTGGGTTCAGGTTGACTCTCAGGATGTCAGTGAGTGGTGTCCTGCTGTTGGTGGTGCCCAGTTCCTAGCAGGGCCTTGTGCTCCCCACAGCAGTACCCAGTGTCAGCCATCTTGTCAGTTCTTTTCCACTCCCTGTGATGTGCGCATGGTTCAGGGTGGTGTTGATGGGACAGTTGTGGTGGTGACCAATATCTGTGACTGCCACTCCCATCATGCTATTGCCTCCACCCCCTTCCCAGCGTGCCCATACTTCCTTCCTTTTGACTCTGCTTCCCTGTGGGGTTGTGTGCCTGTGCTGACAAGATGGCTGACAGTGTTATCTTGGGGTTCGTTTTGCTACAAGTCCCATGTGTGTCCCTGTGCTTCACACAGCATGACCCAGGGTTGTGGTTCTTTGTGGGATATTTGATTGGAGTGTGAGGCAATGCATTCTCCCAGGTGAGTTGTGTGTAGTTTGTGTTAGGGGGGTGTGTGGGTGGAGCTGCTGGTGACTATGGTTAGTGCTGTGAGTCCTCCTTCCCACCCAGCCAGATATCCCACCATGGAACGTGCTTCCATTGCAGGGAGTGCAAGTTGTCTTTCAGGATGTCAGTCAGTGGTGTCCTGCTGTTGGTTGGTGCACAGTTCCCAGCAGGGCCTTGTGCTCCCCACAGCAGTACCCAGTGTCAGCCATCTTGTCAGTTCTTTTCCACTCCCTGTGATGTGCACATGGTTCAGGGTGGTGTTGATGGGACAGTTGTGAGGGTGAGCAATATCTGTGACTACCACTCCCATCATGCTATTGCCTCCACCCCCCTTCCCAGCATGCCCATTCTTCCTTCCTTCTGAGTGTACTTCACTGTGTGTGAGTGTGACAGCAATGGCAAGATGGCTGACAGTGGTGTCCTGCTGTTGGTTGGTGCCCAGTTCCCAGCAGGGCCTTGTGCTCCCCACAACAGAGCACCATTGTCAGACATCTTTGAAGTGGCTTTTCACTCCCTGTGAGGTGTGCATGGTTCAGTGTGAGCTTGCTGGGCCATGTGGGTGGGGGATGTTGAGCTGTGACTACCACTCCCATCATGCTATTGCCTCCACCCCCCTTCCCAGCATGCCCATTCTTCCTTCCTTCTGAGTGTACTTCACTGTGTGTGAGTGTGACAGCAATGGCAAGATGGCTGACAGTGGTGTCCTGCTGTTGGTTGGTGCCCAGTTCCCAGCAGGGCCTTGTGCTCCCCACAACAGAGCACCATTGTCAGACATCTTTGAAGTGGCTTTTCACTCCCTGTGAGGTGTGCATGGTTCAGTGTGAGCTTGCTGGGCCATGTGGGTGGGGGATGTTGAGCTGTGACTACCACTCCCATCATGCTATTGCCTCCACCCCCTTCCCAGCATGCCCATTCTTCCTTCCTTTTGAGTGTACTTCACTGTGTGTGAGTGTGACAGCAATGGCAAGATGGCTGACAGTGGTGTCCTGCTGTTGGTTGGTGCCCAGTTCCCAGCAGGGCCTTGTGCTCCCCACAACATTGCACCAGTGTCAGACATCTTTGATGTGGCTTTTGACTCCCTGTGAGGTGTGCATGCTTGGGTGTGATCTTGCTGGGCCATGTGGGTGGGGGATGTTGGGCTGTGACTACCACTCCCATCATGCTTTTGCCTCCACCCCCCTTCCCAGCATGCCCATGCTTCCTTCCTTTTGACTCTGCTTCCCTGTGGGGTTGTGTGCCTGTGCTGACAAGATGTCTGACAGTGTTATCCTGGGGTTAGTTTTGCTACAAGTCCCAGGGTTGTGGTTCTTTGTGGGATATTTGATTTGTGTGTTTGAGTCAATGCATTCTCCCAGGTGAGTTGTGTGTAGTTTGTGTTAGGGATGTGTGTGGGTGGAGCTGCTGGTGACTATGGTCAGTGCTGTGAGTCCTCCTTCCCACCCAGCCAGATATCCCACCATGGAACGTGCTTCCATTGCAGGGAGTGCAAGTTGTCTTTCAGGATGTCAGTCAGTGGTGTCCTGCTGTTGGTTGGTGCACAGTTCCCAGCAGGGCCTTGTGCTCCCCACAGCAGTACCCAGTGTCAGCCATCTTGTCAGTTCTTTTCCACTCCCTGTGATGTGCACATGGTTCAGGGTGGTGTTGATGGGACAGTTATGAGGGTGAGCAATATCTGTGACTACCACTCCCATCATGCTATTGCCTCCACCCCCCTTCCCAGCATGCCCATACTTCCTTCCTTTTGAGTGTACTTCACTGTGTGTGAGTGTGTCAGCAATGGCAAGATGGCTGACAGTGGTGTCCTGCTGTTGGTGGTGCCCAGTTCCCAGCAGGGCCTTGTGCTCCCCACAGCAGTGGCCAGTGTCAGCCATCTTGTTAGTTGTTTTCCACTCCCTGTGATGTGGGCATGGTTCATGGTGGTGTTGATGTGCGCATTGTGAGGGTGGGCAATATCTGTGACTACGACTCCCATGATGCTATTGGCTAACTGACTTGCCCAGCATACACAGAATTCCTTCCTTTCAGTGAGCTTCCCTGTGAGGTGGTGTTGTAGTTGTGGCTACATATCTGACTGTGTTTGTTGGTTAGATTTGTGCCACTGCCTAGCTCTATTTGTTGTTGGGTTTGTACATGTCATGACACAGTTACATATCACTATGAGCTGGCATGTATTGTGTTTATCTGACTGACATACACATTTTGGGATGATTCTGTTTTGGTTGGTGTGTATTTGCTAAGGGTGCATGGTTTGACTCTCCCCTTGACAGTGATGTGTGTGTATTGTCGCACAATATTGTGTACATTTGTTGTGTACTCACCAGGCTCTGGGATGTTTTCTAGTCCATATACACTCACTGGTGGTAGGATGGCCCGCACCTTCTCCTCCCAGGGCCTGAGGTATACTGGTTTGGCAGGAGGGCCACTGCCGGTGTGTTGGCTCAAGAGGTAGTCCTTCTTCAACAGCTCCCTGAACCTCCTGCGCACGTCATACCACCTGTTCTGGATGTCTACCTTTGTGCGCAAACATGGTGATTGTGCGTTGACCCTGTCAACAATCCTCTCCCACATCTTGGTTTTCTGCGCCATGGGTGTCTGTTGGACCAGTGTACCAAACAGCTGTGGCTCTACCCTGAGGATCTCATCTACCAGGACTTCCAATTCACTATCTAGGAACTTGTGATTCTTCTTTGGGGGCATGGTGTTGGGTGGTGATGGTGAGTGATGTGTGTGTTGGTGTGCAAGTGAGGGTGTGTTAGTGTGTGTTTTGCTGGGTGTATGTGAGGGTGCTATTTGTTGAGGTGCTGCTGGTGTGTGGCTTGTGTGATGGATGAGCTGTGAGTGTGTGTGTGGTTGCTGTCTGTTGGTGTTGAGTGCTGGCAGGTAATTTGAATTTGCAAAGGATCATGGTAGGGATTTGTGTCCTTTATATGGGTGGAGTTGTGGGTGTGTCTTTGTTCCCTGTTTCCCCACCCAGTATTTATTTGCTTTGTAGTTGCTTGTTTGGCCTTTTTTTGTGTGTTTTTTCCTTGGTTCTTTTTGTGCATGTAGGAGACGTTCTTCTGACCGAGTCGGACCCTGCAGTTGTCTCGTGCGAGCCTCTCAGATTCGTTCACGCTGTGTTTGTGCTGTTTTCTGTGCTGCGTACGCGTCGGTCGCGGTGTTTTGGGTTTCTTCGGCTCGCAGTTTTGTATGCGTGTCGGTCGTACGGCTTGGGCCCCATGCGACTCGGTCGTGTTTTCCACGCGTTGCATCGTACTTGGCGGGTAGGAGTTCGCGGGTACGTTTCGTTCGGGATTCTTCCTGGTGCTTGTCGGTCGGTTCGATTTGCGTGGTTTTCCGGCCGGATGGCTGTTTTCCGCGCGGTTCGGTCGTTCGGCTTGTGTTCCGTACGCGTCGGTCGGGTTTTGCACGCTTCTCATCGTACTTTGCGGGTCGGGCTGCACCGGTACGTGTCGGTCGGAATTAATTCCAGCTCCGAGTCGGTCGGTACGTTTTCCGGCCCGAATCGGAATCGGCCCCTATGTCTACGTCAATATTTTATCCAAAGTATGTTGAAAATCCAAAGTTATGTGTAGTTGAATGTTTGAGGGAATATGAGTCTCGAGTATTAGAGAATAGAAGAGATGGTGAACATGAATAATTAATCTCTTATGTGAGACCATTTAGAGCGCTAAGTAATGCAACAATTTCTAGATGGATCAAAATTGCAATGAACAAACAGGGGTGAATGTGGAACGATATAAAGCCCATTCTGTAAGAGGTGCTATGGCCAGTAAAGCTTGTTGGTCTGGAGGTCTTGTAATGAAATGGTGATTCTCAGATTAACATGAATAGAGAATCAGGATTTAATTAAAGACACGAATGCTAACATTATCCTTCCCGCCACTCCTATAAGGATTAGAAATGATAAGGATACTAAAATATATAAAAGGAAAAGAAACATTTTTAAGAAGACAAGAAAATAAGGATGTGTAATTTCTTTTGAGAACAAGATGTTATGACGTTATGTTTATTCAGATTTACAGTTTTAAGAATATTGGAACATGGAAGTTTCAGATTGAAGGAAGGATTTCGATTTCTTCACTGTTTTGCATTTAAAAGAGGAAGAGTGTTCTATTACAGTGACATTTAAGGATTGTGGAGTTCTAATTCTGGATTGTTCTTGTTTGAAAAAGTTCTTTAATGGTGCAGCTGTCTGCAGTGGCAACGAAAGAGTATGCATAATGTTATCCTCCATGTCTTTAATTAAATCCTGATTCTTGATAATCTGAGAATCGCTAATCTCTTCACCCAGTCCCGCATCGCTAACAATCACCAATTATAAACAGTCTAGAATGTTCCTTTGTATGATTACGTCTGCTTTGGCTTTGAAACATATTGTGACGTAATTACCCAGATACCACCCGTAAGACTGCCCAGTCTGCTAATTCCTGTTAGCTTCTGCACTCCTGGTCCCCCAGAGCTCCCAATAACACAGGCACTGGCAACGAAGGGAGAAGGAGGGTAGAATTACTCCTAATTTTCTTTACCTTTGTACTGGTGCCATTTTCTTGTGCCTTTTTCCCCTTCCCCTGTTTTTTTTCTTCTTTATTGGCAAATTTCCTTTGAGGAGAACAGTTTTCCTCATTTTGGAAATTCACCAAAATTAAGTTAATCAGCCTGAAGAAGTCAGGCTGGTGTTGTTCAGACTGGAATTTCTCCAAAATGCGGGGCAGCCTGAGAAATACCGTGTATTATTGGACTATCTTAATTGACAACTACCAGGTGTTACCAGGCCTACTCCAGCAAGGACAACTTTTTTTATGGGATCGTTTTACACGATACAGTGAATGAAACCCTCATCCTTGTCGGCCATCGGAGGTGTTCTAACTCAAAGATCATCCCATGACCCTCTCAAAGACAAGCCTGTCAACTATTATAAAGTGACAAATGAGACTGATATATCATCTTTGCTGTTTGATATATATATATATATATGCATTGTTTGGGGATTCTATAGGGCAGCAGGCAAGCCTCTATAGAGGGATCGTACCAGAATGTTTTATTTTAAATATCGTGTTACAAAGATATTGGAGACAAAATAGCGACTATCACAATATCTTGAAAGTAAATATATATAGGTGGCTATATAGTTTCTGTTCTTAACTCCATGTCTATGTACCTAGACATATATGCATCATCAAGAAGTGTAGCTGTGGAGTTAAGAATAGTAAATATATACTTATCTATATATAATTACATTTACAATATTGCTGTAGTTGATATTCTGGATACGGACGGTATTTTGTCCTCAATATAGTGATATACATCCAACAAATTTTGATCACTCAGAGTATATTTATTTCCATATGAATGTTTGCTGACTTTATTCCCCAAGAGAGGATGTGGTTGTTGGTTCTGGTGCATGACTCCATAGGCACTGCCACTCCGACATCAACCATGGATGCGGATTTAACAACATACCAGCAGTAGCAAAAGTGACATATGTATGTATCCTTTGCCCCTAACCAGTGACATCACAGGGTTCACCAGTTGTCCTATTTCTGTCTCCACAGTACCCTTTTTGTTGCCTGGGTGATAAGGGAAAAGCAAGCAAGTAGAGGAATCTAAAGAAGGTATAGAAAGCTCCAAAAGCCATGCTCATCTCCTGCCACAGACTTCATGACCTAGGAGGCATAGGGTAGCAAGGACAGTGCCAGGGGTGCCAAAAGATGAACTGTACCAGCAACTCAAAGGGACTAACATGTGGGTGGTGCGTGTTCCCAGTGTAGCAAATATATATATATATATATATATACATATATATATATATATATATATATGTGTACTCTCCCGGTTGCCCAGTCATTGTGAGGCACACCAGAGGCCAATCAAATAGAAGTATGCAGAGAACAACGTGGTCGCAGTTACGAATGTTTGCCGATGCTAGTCTCTGATGAAGAAGCGGAAATGCTTCAGAAACGCGTCAGGCTGAAGGACTTTACAGTTGGGATGAGAAGCCGCCTGTTTGCATAATAAAGTATGTTACTTACCTGAAGTGGAGTGCGTCCTCATAACTGGGCAACCGGGAGAGTACATGTAAGCACGGAGGTTCCAGGCCGTGGAGTTGATCGCACCGCCCGAGGAATGGAAACGGGTCCGCACGAGTGGAATCATTCCTCTTGATTTGCAGGCACAGAAGGTGTTTTAATTTAAACAGGCGAAGTCTCATTCGGAAGACCTACTGAAGGGTTGAAATGTGTCCTGTACTGTGCATCGGCAAACAAACCCACCGGAGGAAATCATTTTGCCTAATTATGAACTACGTGTCCCAGCGTACCTTGTGGATAAAGACATCATTGTGAGGCACACCAGAGGCCAATCAAATAGAAGTATGCAGAGAACAACGTGGTTGCAGTTACGAATGTTTGCCGATGCTAGCCTCTGATGAAGAAGCGGAAATGCTTCAGAAACGCGTCAGGCTGAAGGACTTTACAGTTGGGATGAGAAGCCGCCTGTTTGCATAATAAAGTATGTTACTTACCTGAAGTGGAGTGCGTCCTCATAACTGGGCAACCGGGAGAGTACATGTAAGCACGGCGGTTCCAGACCGTGGAGTTGATCGCACCGCCCGAGGAATGTTAACGGGTCCGCACGAGTGGAATCATTCCTCTTGATTTGCAGGCACAGAAGGTGTTTTAATTTAAACAGGCGAAGTCTCATTCGGAATACCCACTGAAGGGTTGAAATGTGTCCTGTACATCGGCAAACAAACCCACCGGAGGGAATAATTTTGCATAATTATGAACTACGTGTCCAAGCGTACCTTGTGGATAAAGACATCATTGTGAGGCACACCAGAGGCCAATCAAATAGAAGTATGTAGAGAACAACGTGGTTGCAGTTATAAATGTTTGCCGATGCTAGCCTCTGATGAAGAAGCGGAAATGCTTCAGAAACGCGTCAGGCTGGAGGACTTTACAGTTGGGATGAGAAGCCGCCTGTTTGCATAATAAAGTATGTTACTTACCTGAAGTGGAGTGCGTCCTCATAACTGGGCAACCGGGAGAGTACATGTAAGCACGGTAGTTCCAGGCCGTGGAGTTGATCGCACCGCCCGAGGAATGGAAACGGGTCCGCCCGAGTGGAATCATTCCTCTTGATTTGCAGGCACAGAAGGTGTTTTAATTTAAACAGGCGAAGTCTCATTCGGAAGACCCACTGAAGGGTTGAAATGTGTCCTGTACTGTGCATCGGTAAACAAACCCACCGGAGGGAATAATTTTGCATAATTATGAACTACGTGTCCCAGCGTACCTTGTGGATAAAGACATCATTGTGAGGCACACCAGAAGCCAATAAAATAGAAGTATGCAGAGAACAACGTGGTTGCAGTCACGAATGTTTGCCGATGCTAACCTCTGATGAAGAAGCGGAAATGCTTCAGAAACGCGTCAGGCTGAAGGACTTTACAGTTGGGATGAGAAGCCGCCTGTTTGCATAATAAAGTATGTTACTTACCTGAAGTGGAGTGCATCCTCATAACTGGGCAACCGGGAGAGTACATATATATATTTATATATATTACCTACTGCCGGTTGCCAGTAGGTAGTTATAGTTAGAACCTAGTTTCCATAGGAAAAGGATTTTTTGATTTGCTAATAACTTTGGCGTCGTTTGACGAATCTTCACGAAATTCTCCAAAAAATACGTCTATCCAGGTCAGCTCCTATCCTGAAAGTTTGGGGGTGATTCGTCAAGCAGGGGCTGAGAAAATAGGGGGTCCCAAAACACGTTTTCCCCATGCTATTTTCCATAGGAAATTTTGAGACAGGCTACAGCCCGAACTGCTGAACGGAATTACCCCAAATTTTGCAAAAGGTAGTGCTTGGTTCAGAAAGCGACCTTTTTTTAAATGGTGTAAATCCGTTCAGTAGTTGCTGAGAAATTCAAAAAATAAGAGTTAAAAAATCAATTTCCCATAGGAAACTTTAGGCAAGGCTACAGCCCGAACTGCTGAACGGAATTACACCAAATTTGGCAAAAAGGTAGGTCTTGGTTCAGAAAGAGCCCTTTTTGTTATATATATATAGATGTGTGTGTATATCAGCGGTGGAGAACGCCAACTCTAAAATCACTACACGGCGCTTGAGTCTCAGAATCTTGAGGTAAGCGCGTGTTTACGGCAAATGAAGTAATATCATCACTGCATTTATTGACATGGATTAAGAATGTTCAAAAGTTGGTTTTTGTTGGGAGTTTTGGAGTGACAGCCGGTCTTAAAAAACTGCAAGAGTGTTTGAAATCAAACAAAGCAATTGTAATATCGGCTATTGAAGTGCAACCAAGTACTCCCGCTCACAGGTTAAAATTAGTAGCGGAAATAATTTTGCAAAAGGCATCAAAAACGGTTAAAGGATAAAGGCTTTAAACAACTTCAAAACAGACGCAAATATGGAAAAAAGAGAAGCGAACAGAAAAGAATTTTTGACAACCATGTTTGAAAAAGGAACTGTGGCAAAGGAAGTGGAAATGCAAAATACAACAGGAAAATCAGATACAAAAAGCAAACTACGGATGTGGGAAAAACTAAGTAGAAAAGAAATAAACAAATCGTGGGAATTAATCACCTTAAAAAAATACTCAGAGGTGCAACGAGTCCCTAGGGGACTAA
The DNA here is from genome assembly GCA_963921515.1 of Calotriton arnoldi. Lineage (NCBI taxonomy): Eukaryota > Metazoa > Chordata > Amphibia > Caudata > Salamandridae > Calotriton > Calotriton arnoldi. The sequence continues at coordinate 2,689,290 of CAWUFW010000366.1, read as the reverse complement.
GAATTATGCTAATGCCCAACCATCAGGACGCCACTAATGAATTGTTACAAGATTGGGGAGAACATGTTTTAAATTCATCTTTGGGTTTGATTGACATTTTAGTCAAGCATATTGAAATATCTCTAAATAAAATCAAGGAAGAGTTGCAAGAGGTGGAAAAGGATCTAGCCTCTTTAAAATTAAGTACGGAAATGGTGAAATTTAGAGATGATTTAGAGGGTCAAATAGAGAAACATGAAGAGGTAGTACGACAACGTAAACACACTAAATTTGTGCGTGACACGATTGACTACTCGGAAGGAAAAATATTCACCTTTGCACGAAAATTCGATTCATTTAGAAATCAAACACCATTAAGTAGCCTGGCAAGTACATCCAGTAGTTTTTCTTCACTGGCCTCCACAGACCTCAGTGGGGGTGAAAATGAAAATCTTACAGAAGGAGCAAAGCAAACTTTTTTAGGAGACATGCGCCTGGTTTTGCAGCAGAGGCAATGGGAGCAAAATCGGGAAGCATTGCAATACCCAAAAGGGAGAGGAAGAGGACGCCCGTGGCAAGGAAAAACCGCAACGAAGAGGAAAAAGGAGCAAGCGGTTCATCGGAAAGGATAGGGACAACAACCAGGAGCATGAGACAGAAGAGGGATCGCTAACAAATGAGCTACAAGTGGTCAATCTTTCTAAACGCCAAATGACGGAAATGGAAATATCCTTATTGAAAAAAGGAATTAACTTTTGTCCAGTGCAAAAAATGGATCTAGCCCAAACAAGAATAGATCTATATTTGTACATTAGAAAGATCAAACTGGCCAAATTCTTCATGGAAAATAAAAGGAAAGACCAAATTGAAATACAACTATCTGAATCAACCCTAAAAGCAAAAGAAGCTGAGGATTTTTTAACATTATTAAATCTAAATGCTCTAGAAGGAGAGGAAATCACCTTACAAACTGCGTGTCCACAATTGGGTGCAGGTTTGAGTGACAAATGTCCAAGTTCAAAATTCTACCCACAATTACCACCGGGAAACAAGGTGGATTTATTTCAAGAAGCAGTAATTCAAGATCTCTATAAAATCAAACAATCAAATTATAGGGATAATTTAACAAAAGCAGAAAGAGAAGCCCTACAAAATTTAGCAATGGATAAGCAAATCGAAATAAAAATCGCGGATAAAGGCGGCAATGTAGTGATCTGGGAGAGAGAGACATATATTACTGAAGCTCATCGTCAGTTGCAAGACACAACATACTATGAACAACTGCAAGCCAATCCAATAATGTCCATCAAAAGAGAAATTGATTTAAAGTTACATGAATGGGCGGTTAGCAATTTAATTGACGAGGAGGAACGAAGATATTTAACCGTTGATCATCCTTTGATGCCCACTATATATTTTCTCCCAAAACTCCATAAGAATGCACAAAATCCACCAGGGCGGCCAATTCTGTCTGCAAAGGGTTCGTTGTTGGAACCCATGTCAAATTACATTGATTATTTCTTGAAACCATTTGTGGATCAACTCAGTTCCTACATAAAAGACACAAGTCATGTTTTGAGAATTTTGCAAAATATAGAGTGGAAGGAAACATACCAACTGATAACAATGGATGTTATCTCACTTTTTACGACTATAAGCAATGATCTGGGTCTAATGGCATGTAATTATTTCCTACGTGAAAGGAGTATTCACTTAAAGAACCACAATGTCATGCTTACAGAAATGATGCAATTATGCTTAACGAAAAATATCTTCCTCTTTGGAGAGGAAATCTTTCAACAAAGAAATGGAACAGCTATGGGATTTTCATTCAGCCCAAATTATGCATGCCTAGTAATGGGTTGGTGGGAACAGGAGGTGGCATGGAACTCCCAACATAAAAGATTTGTGAAAAAGATCATAAGTTGGAAGAGATTCATAGATGATTTATTAATCATCTGGGATGGAACACGAGTGGCTTTCCAAGAATACTTTGACATCTTGAATGAAAGTATAAACAATCTAAAATTTACCTTCGAACTTAGTAATCAGAGGGTAGTTTTCTTGGATACGGAGATATATATTAATAAAGGCAAACTCCATACAACACTCCACCGAAAAAGCACAGCCACTAATGCCACACTACAAGCAAACAGCTTCCACCAGCCCTCACTTATAGCAAGCATACCATATGGGGAATTTCTTCGAATTCGAAGAATTTGCAGCGAAGAGCAAGAGTGGCTAAAACATAGTAGGACCACCAAGGAGAGATTCAAGAACAGGAAATATAATACAAATATTGTCAACAAATGCTGGAAGCGTGCAAATGAGAAATCAAGAGAAGAATGCCTAATACCCAGAGAACAGTCAAAAGATGAAAATCATGATCAGAAAAAAATAAGACTGATCACGGATTTTTCACAGGATTCAAAGGCAATCACTGCTATACTTAGAAAGAATTGGAAGATTTTGCAATTGGACAGTACAATAGGCAAAATTATGGGAAATCGTCCAATTATAATCTACAGCAGAGTCAAAAATGTAAAGGATCATTTAATACACCGCCATTTTAAAGGAAAAGAGCAGAAAGGATTATGGCTACAAACAAAAGGCTTTGTAAAGTGTTTTAATTGTAAGGTCTGCCAGATTGCAAAACCTGTGACTGAAATTCGAATGGCCAATAACAAAATCTGGAAGATCAAAGAACTGATCACATGCAGAAGCAAATATACAATTTATGTGATTGAGTGTCCTTGTGCATTAAAATATATTGGAAGCACCACATGTGAGTTGAAAAAAAGAATCTTAGAACATACACGTGCAACAACAAACAGAGACAGAAGTAACGCAGTGGCGAAACATATGGAGACTGTCCATAAAAATGATTGGAAATTCTTGAAGTTTTATGGAATTGAAACAGTACCAGTGAATACAAGAGGAGGAAACAGGGAGAAAATTCTCCGTCAAAAAGAATCACGGCACATCCTAAACATGAGAAGTATGATGCCTTTTGGTCTGAACCAATCTGAGGAGTTATATACACATTTATAAAAATGTTCAATGTATTTCATTCCAGTGGAACATTGATATCCAAAAGGAGGACAAAACATGGGCCCCAACATTTTCGAATTATATGATTTGCATGACAGAATTGAATGAAAAGAGACAAGGAACAAAGAGAAATGAACATACAATTATGTATAATGTATTATTCAAGAATTTTGAGCAATTTCGATATGTAAAACAAAAGAGGTCCTGCCTTAAATGGTAATGTGATACTAAAGCTGATGAATACATTGTATTTTATGTTTTAAATGTTGTGTATGATAACAACTAATTCCCCTTAACAATAGTTAAATTTCCAATCCACGTTTTCCTGAACAAAAATGCAAATAAATATAAAAAAAAGAAAAAAAAATTCTTTGGGAACTACATCTCCCAAAAGGCTAAGGGGCACCCACCACAAGTTGGAGGAAATGATGTAATGTGTTTTTTTACCTTTGAAAAGGTTGGGAAATGAGCGCGAAAAGCATACCGTGATCAAGGCATTTGAAATGCCGAAACGCGTAGGGTTTATCGTCTGCAAATGCCTAAAGGATTTATTGATGCAACACGCCTAAGAAAATAAAAAAATTGCAAAATAACCTGTGAGGAGTGCGGCCCGTTTTTCTGGGAAACCAGGATTTTGTGATGTGTATATATATATATATATATATATATATATATATATATATATATATATATATATATATATATATGATCTACTGGCGGTCGCCAGTAGATAGTTATAGTTAGGACCACGTTTCCAAAGGAAAAGCATCTTTTGATGTGCTTATAACTTTGGCGTCGTTTGACGAATCTTTACGAAATTTTCCAAAAGTTCCTCTTTTCAGGTGAGCTTCTATCCTGAAAGTTTGGGGTGATTCTTGAAGGGGGGCTGAGAAAAAGGGGGTCCCAAAACGTGTTTTCTCCATGCAATTTCCATAGGAAACTTTAGACAAGGCTACAGGTCAAACTGCTGAACGGAATTACACCAAATTTGGCAGGGAGAAAGGTCTTGGTCCAGAAAGCACGCTTTTATTTAAATGGGGTAAGTCCGTTCAGTAGTTTTAGAGAAATATCAAAATTTACAGATATCAATATTTGAGAATTCTGACATCTGATTGGCTGAGGCGTTGCGAGCACGAGCGTGCGGCTCATTGGCTGCAAACTGTTGAAACTAGGAAGTGTTGGCAGCCATTTTGTGACTGAGTTGAAAGGCGTAGGGGGAAAAATAAGAGAATAATTGTATAAGAGGGTATAGTAGGAACACTGTGGTCTTAGTTTAAGCAGTCTGTAAGGTGCAGAGGCAGGGAGTTTGAATGTTGCGTAGGCCGTGGAAATCACGGCCGCAGAACAACGGTGCGTGGTATTGCGGCAAGGTTGCGTAGGCTCTGGAAATCCCGTCAGGAAAACAATGCAGCATATTGCGGCAAGCAGTGTGTAGGGTGCACACACAGGTAGTGTGAATGTTGCATAGGCTGTGGAAATCACGTCCGCAAAACAACGATGCGCGGTATTGCGCCAATGTTCAGTAGGCTGTGGAAATCATATCGGGAAAATAACAATGCGCCGTATTGCAGCCTTCCTTTACCTTCCTTTAATATAATGCGCAGTAATGTTTACTTATAATGCGGTGTTCACTTTTATCACGGACAGTGAACAAAATTAACGTTTAATTGGCTGAGGTGTTCCAACAACGAGCTCAATGTTCATTGGCTGCGAACCATTAAAAGTAAAAGTGTTGCCAGCCATTCCCTCCCCCTGCAAGGAGTAGCAAGGACATCTGATTGGCTCACATGTTCCAAGCAGGATCTTCCAGAGGTTAATGTTCATTGGCTGCGAACCATTGAAAGTAGAAGTGTTGCCAGCCATTTCCTCCCCGTCCGCGGAGTAGCAGGGACATCTGATTGATTGACGTGTTCCAAGCAGGACGTTCCCAAGCTTAATGTTCATTGGCTGTAAACCATTCAAAGTAGAAGTGTTGCCAGCCATTCTCTCCCCCTCCGCGGAGCATCAGGGACATCTGATTGGGTAATGTGTTCCAAGCAGGACCTTCCCAAGCTTAATGTTCATTGGCTGTGAAGCATTAAAAGTAGAAGTGTTGGCAGCGATTCCCTCCCCCTCTGCGGAGCACCATGGACATTTTATTGGCTAAAGTGTTCTGAGTACAAGTTTGCTCATTATTGGGTGGGAATGTTTGCCTGTTGTGAAGCGTTTTGTGACGCACTTCAATGGAGTACGGGAAAACAAAGTAGTAGCGGGGAGGGTAGGAACACTATTAACTCTGTAAAGTGGTCACAAGGTGGTGAACAGGGATTGTGAAGGTAAAAATTGTTTTTTATATATTTTAAGGGCCATTTATATAATTGGCGTGGGGTGTACAAATCACGGCGGGAAAATAACAGAGTGTGTTGCGGTCTTCTTTTTATTCAGTTTGCGGGTGGGATACTTCCCAGTAGCACTATTTACTTAGAATGTGGTGTTTACTTTTCTGACGGGGAGGTGTGGTTGCGCAGCAAAAATTTCAGTCTAGGTTTGAAACAGTTTTTATTAAGCAATTACAAATAAACTTTCTTCGAAAACTGAAGCTGTATATATCAAAGAGGTGACAAATAAAAACGCAATTCATAAAATATCCCTTAAGCGTGGCCACACCCTCCCTTTTTTTTCTGCTATAGTTTGTAAAAGTGTTGCCCCATATTCTTGATAATATAAGAGGGCATGAGTTACTTTTAGATAAAGTAGAAAAGAAGTGCTACAAGAAACACTCCCGCACTACATCATCTCAGGTCACAAGAACAATAACAAGTAAAAAACTGTTAAACACAAATGACTTTATATTACATAGAAATGTACGCTTCATCATTTCTTACAATTTCTATTCTGTAGAACTCTGGAAAGTTCAGTCGTAGTGCTTAGAGGTCGCTCACTGCTCCGCTAACAGATCACGGACTCCTTTAAGAACATATAGGATAGTAGTAATATATACACTACTATTCCTATCAATTCTATAGGGAGAACGAGAATAGGAACCACAACAGAGAAAAAGAGAAATACCAAAAAATCATTCAAAAATGTAGGGTTTATCAAAGGCATTCAGTAAGAAAGTGTCTATGCAAACAATCTTTTTTTTAAATGCAATTTCGAAAAATATTCTCACTGTAAAAATATCTGATCAAGTAAGTTATAAAGGTCAGTCAGCTGTATTTCAGATGGTTTACTCCTGGCGGCGACAAATCTCCAATTCCTGTTGTGTGACAATATGACACTCTACTACAATATAGAGAGTGACACTGATTGCACACAAAAAGGAAAAGGAAAATAATGTCATGAACACAAAACAAGATCAATAACGAAATACTTTTCAGCAGTGAATATGTTCAGAGCTTCTTTTATCCGGGACTTCGAAATCTTTGAACTTCGCGCCCACGGGTCATAAACTCCTCTGAGATCATAATGACTGTGAATATTACAATATACATACTCACACTATATGATCCCAAGGGGGAAACAGAGTAAGAAGCAGAAGCTGCTGACGTTACATATAAATCTTTAGTCTTCGCGCCGACGGGTCATAAACTCCTCTGAGATCACAATGACTGTTAATATTTTAATATACATATTTACAGTATATGATCACAAGGGGGAAACAGAGTAAGAACCAGAAGCTGCTGACGTTACATATAAATCTTTAGTCTTCGCGCCGACGGGGCGCACTCTCCTCTGAGATCCTGATGTGTGGTTATTATAATATACATACTCACACTATATGATCTCAAGGGGGAAATAGACTACAAACTAGAAGCTGCTGACGTTACATATAAATCTTTAGTCTTCGCGCCGACGGGTCACCAACACTTCTGAGGTCAAGTACAGTGTCAATATTATAATATACAAAGTCACACTATATGAGCTCAAAGGAGCCAGAACAGGAACAATGTTTGCTGTATTCAGTCTGTTTCTGAAAACAAGCTGCTGACGTTACATATAAATGGCAAAAACAACCAATAACACTTTTTTCTAAATACAAGTGTTTAAATATTGACAAATAGCTACGTATTATAAATATCTAGTATGCCATAATCAAACAACTTACAACTCAGGATTATGTTTTGGGGCCGCAAAAGAAGACTCCGACTCTAGAAAAGAGCACCTGCATCACTGAATGGAGACGCGTAAATAACTCGCAAAAACGAAACTAATCAATCAACGGGTGTGGTTTATATACTTTTTGGTTATTGAGTAGTCTATGGAAGGAAAATACGGCTCCGCCCATTTAGATGTCACGTTTTACAGTTGACACGTGCTCATGTTTTAACTGTTTAACTTGTGCACGTGTTGGGAAAAGTTACAAAATGTGTAGCGGAAAAAGTTTCGATTTCGATCCTAACACGTATAAGGTCCTTCATATGTACATACGTTGGAGAGTTTACAAACTGTTACCCGGAAAACCGTGTCATTTCCATTCTAATGAGTAAATACATTTATTAATTGCCGTAATTTTCTAAATAGAAGACATAAAAAAAAAGATCTTTCAGAATGGAAGAAAAAAAAAACATGATAATGTTTCTCATCACTATGGTTTGAAATTTAAAAAATGCGAGCATTTGTAAAGCGTACAGCTACACCTGGAAAGGTGTGCCGGCGCTCGGGGGCGTCGGAAAGATTAAGCAAGGTGTTGCCCACAGTGACATAGTGGTGGGCTAACGTGCCGCTGGAGCCGGAAATCGAACTGTGAACGCTGTTGTTCGAAGTCAGGTATCATAGCTGCTGCGTCACACTTTTTCCACACTTATATGTTAATTAGTGCTAATTAAGTTTTAAACATTGTTAAATTATAACTTATAACAGACTACTGTTACAGTTAGTTTTTCACTACAAAAAGTATGCACGTCTTTTTTAAATTTAGCTAAAAACAATATAGGTTTCAGGGACATTGTAGTTAGAAATTAGCATTTATAAAACCTTTGAAATTCACTGAAAAAGCAATAGGTTTTACAGACGTTATAGTTAGAAATTAGCATTTATAAAACCTTTGAAATTCACTGAAAAAACCATAGGTTTTACAGACGTTATAGTTAGAAATTAGCATTTAAAAAACCTTTGAAATTCACTGAAAAAACCATAGGTTTCAGGGACATTATAGTTAGCTGGACATTTCACTCGTACAAAACCATAGAAATTCCACCGTTATAGTTAGTTCAGTTAACTATAACTCGCGCCCCCGCAATGCACTGCTCATGACGTCACATATTACATCATTCATGGCATGGTCAGTGACATCACTGATGACATCACTGGCCTGGCAGTTCGGTCTGGACTGTTCCCATGGGGCACAGGGTCAAGACTGATTTGCATATGGCTGGGTCCAAACTGGGGTGGCGTAGTGGGCAAAAGAACAATGGATTTAACCCAGATCTTTTGACTGGGGGAGAATGTTTGCATTGTCAGCATTCCGTCCATCATTTGTTTGCTGTAACACTTTTCGCCCTAAGTGGGATGGGTGTGCCCAGACGTGGGTCCCTTGCTCACTATGCCACTGGATTCAAGCTAGCCTGGCTGAAGAAGGGTGACATACCCTGAAACCGGTCCCAGGATGCTTGTTTCCGGTCCAGGGAGGACCTGGCCTGGCAGTTCGGTCTGGACTGTTCCAATGGGGCACAGGGTCAAGACTGATTTGCATATGGCTGGGTCCAAACTGGGGTGGCGTAGTGGGCAAAAGAACGATGGATTTAACCCAGATCTTTTGACTGGGGGAGACTGTTTGCATTGTCAGCATTCCGTCCATCATTTGTTTGCTGTAACACTTTTCGTCCTAAGTGGGATGGGTATGCCCAGACGTGGGTCCCTTGCTCACTATGCCACTGGATTCAAGCTAGCCTGGCTGAAGAAGGGTGACATACCCTGAAACCGTTCCCATGATGCTTGTTTCCGGTCTAGGGAGGACCTGGCCTGGCAGTTCGGTCTGGACTGTTCCCATGGGGCACAGGGTCAAGACTGATTTGCATATGGCTGGGTCCAAACTGGGGTGGCGTGGTGGGCAAAAGAACGATGGATTTAACCCAGATCTTTTGACTGGGGGAGAATGTTTGCATTGTCAGCATTCCGTCCATCATTTGTTTGCTGTAACACTTTTCGCCCTAAGTGGGATGGGTATGCCCAGACGTGGGTCCCTTGCTCACTATGCCACTGGATTCAAGCTAGCCTGGCTGAAGAAGGGTGACATACCCTGAAACCGGTCCTAGGATGCTTGTTTCCGGTCCAGGGAGGACCTGGCCTGGCAGTTCGGTCTGGACTGTTCCCATGGGGCACAGGGTCAAGACTGATTTGCATATGGCTTGGTCCAAACTGGGGTGGTGTAGTGGGCAAAAGAACAATGGATTTAACCCAGATCTTTTGACTGGGGGAGAATGTTTGCATTGTCAGCATTCCGTCCATCATTTGTTTGCTGTAACACTTTTCGCCCTAAGTGGGATGGGTATGCCCAGACGTGGGTCCCTTGCTCACGATGCCACTGGATTCAAGCTAGCCTGGCTGAAGAAGGGTGACATACCCTGAAACCGGTCCCAGGATGCTTGTTTCCGGTCCAGGGAGGACCTGGCCTGGCAGTTCGGTCTGGACTGTTCCCATGGGGCAGAGGGTCAAGACTGATTTGCATATGGCTGGATCAAAACTGGGGTGGCGTAGTGGTCAAAAGAACGATGGATTTAACCCAGATCTTTTGACTGGGGCAGAATGTTTGCATTGTCAGCATTCCGTCCATCATTTGTTTGCTGTAACACTTTTAGAAAGTAGGCATTTTCTTGTTTAACCATTCTATGCACCTCTGCGCCTGTTTGTGGATTGACTGTCTGATTTTTGAGTGACAGGGGCTGGGGTTGTGCATTCACTGTAGACAGCCACTGGGGGGTTGAGGTGTGCCTGGCCCTTCCTGGATGACTCAGTGCTGAGCTGAAAGGGTCTTGGATGCATTTATAGTGGTGGGAGGAGATTTCCTTTCACCTGAATAGGGCTTGTCTCCCTTGCACAATGCTGTCTCCACCCCCTGTGGTCATACTTCACCAGTGAGGACAGAATTGGTTTGGACTGGGCTCAGAGACCCTTGCACAAAGAGAACAAAGACAACATGGGGTATAAGTAGTAGACCTTACACCCCAGAACTTTAGATCACTTCTGGACTCAAGAGGAACCTTTGCCAAGGAGAAGAGCTGAAGAGCTGTAAGGAGGAGTACTGCCCCTTTACTGTGTTCTGTGTGGGGTAGGCCTGCAGTTGCTGTTTCTGCCAAGGAAAGGACAAAGACTTGAACTGTGCTGTGAACCTGCTTGAAGAAGAATCTCCAAGGGCCTGAGTGTGCTGGCCTCCTGTTCTGAAGTTTCAGGGACACAAAGACTTCACCCCCAGCTCCCATGAACTTTATTGCTGAGAGTTCTGACCTGCCAGGAGGGGCCTATTCCAGTTTTAGGCCTCTGGAGGTTGGTCCTGCTGTTGGGAGCAACTTGAAAGAAGTAAGAAAACCTGTTTCCGATGCTGTCAGCGATGCCGCTGTGAAGCCGCGACCTGCACCGAAGCCCGGGGTACCGCTCATGAAGTGAATGACGCACCGCCCGGCCTGCACCGCAGCTTCAACGTCCTTCGACGCCTCCAGCTATCGGCATTTCTTGATGCCAGCGCTCGCACCGACTCCGTCATCGCCAGAACCTGCATCCTGTTATCGCGGCGGCAATAACCACTGAGAGTGATTCCGCGAACTCGCCGACTTTGCATGGTCACCGGAACCGATGCCTCACCGCTGACGCAACCGTCTTCCCCTGTCCTGGACACAACACATCACCTCCTCGCAGACACAACGCCTCGCCTCCCCGTGGCAGCCAGGGAGGCGGCCTAGACCTCGTCACTAACGCCTCACCTCCACTACGCCGTGCATCGTCATAGACTTCGTTCCCAAGGTACTGTTTGTTTGGGGGTCCGTGTGACTCCATGCCCGACGCTGTGCACCTCGGCTTTATTTTTGCAATAACTGTTCTAAAAGTCATATTTTATTACCTGTATGTTGGATTTTTGTTGTTCTGGTCTTGCTGAGTTTAGATAAAGATACTTTATTTTTCTAAACTGGTCTGGTGTCCATTTGTGGTATTGTCACTGTATTACTGTGTGTTTTGAGTACAAATACTTTACACATTGCCTTTGGGATAAGCCTGTCTGATTGTGCAAAGCTACCCATTGGGTGAGCAGGGGTTATCTAGAGTGTGTATCCCCCTTACCCTGACTAGAAGCAAGGGTCCCTACTTGGACAAGGTACCTACCTCTGCCAACTAGAGACCCCCATTTCTAACAGGAAGGTTGGAGCTTTTCCAAATTCAATTGAGGCTACTCATCGTCCATGTTATATTCTGTTTGGTGCACTTGTGCTGCTCCCACAAATCAATCTAAAGATACCAACTGAATTTTTAGCCTCAAAGTTCAAATTCCTTTACATTTACAGAATTTTTTAATATTTTAAATTTCCAATTTTTCTTTATTTCTTTATTTACACTTTGTTAATTTGTTAATATTATATCATTTCATAAGCAGTCATAAATCCTCTGAGTCAGCGTCAGGTGATCACTCCCAACTGCTCTCCAGGGGCGGGGGTTGGGAGAATGACTGTTGAGTCCTGTTTGGGGTGGGGGCATGGCCATGCCCATGGTGGGCAGACCCCACTCCTGTATTTATTTTTTATTTTATTTTCCCTGACAACTAGTGGGTTTTTTGCCCCCCCCAATGGGTGGCAGATTAGGGGTAATCACTCCCAATCACCCCCCCCAGGGAAGGCAGAAAGACGGGGGCCTTTTTGGGGTAGGGGCATGGCCATGCCCATGGCAGGCAGCCCCCACCCCTATGTTTTTTTTAAAATACCTACTTCCTGGTGTCTAGTGGGCTTTGTGCCTGCTCGGGGGGCAAATTGGGGGTAATCGACTCCAACCACCACCCCAGGGAGGGCAGAAAGACTGTTGAGTGCTGTTTGGGGTGGTGGGCATGGCCATGCTCATGGTGGGCAGCCCCCACTTCTATATTTAAAAAAAAGAACATTTCCTGGTGTCTAGTGGGCTTTCTTCCCCCCGCCCCCAGAGGGGCAGATTGGGGGTAATCTTCAAGATACCACTAACTGAAAGGCCAACAATGTGGTATATTTTATTTTATGTCCCGGCAAGCTAAGGGGCCTATTACGATGGCGGGCGGACTTTGTCCGCCTGCCACTGTAACGGAACATGGGACCGACCGCCAGAGGTGCGGCGGTCCCGCCAGGCCTATTAGGATGCGCCCGCCACACTGGCTGGCGCATTCCTGCCTTTAACATTGCGGCGGGCGGTGCTGTAAACAGCACCCGCCGCAATGCTGAAAGCCCATGTTGTGCATTGCCATGCACAACGTGACAGGCACCACGCTGTGCCTGCCACCTTGTGCCTGGCAATGATGGGGGGTACCATAGGTACCCCCCAGTGCAGCCACCCACCCCCCCGGGGGTCCCCTTGCGGTGATTTCCCGCATGCCTTTCCATGGCGGAGTCTCCGCCATGGAAAGGCATTCCACCGCAGGCATCATAATATGGATGGCGGTGCCTGCAAGGCCCCGCCACCATATTGTGTGCCTTTTCCGTCCGGCCGGCAATCCGACCGGCGGAAAAGCGGCAGACGGTCTTTCCGTCCGCCGCGGTGCCCCTCGCCATACTAATATGGCGGGGGGTGAAACAGGGACATCTGGCGGGTGGATTGCCACCGCCGGCCCGGCAGTGGCGATCCGCCCGCAATCCTAATAGGCCCCTAAGTAATGTAGGAGAAACTTGAAGAAACCAAAGTTTGCACTTTGGCAAACAGAAATCAGTGATATGGACTAGATAAATATGTCCCAACAGTGCACCATTCTATTGAGGAAAATCAGGAGAGGGACAGGAGCACGATCTTGTCATTGATATTTTCTTATTTCACTTCGTTTTCGAATTTTGATATAGAATCACTCAATGGAATCATTTAAAATGATTTACTATGCCTCATGAATGTTCAATGACAAAAATATTGTTCAATTATTGATATCAATGTATTATAGATAAAGACAGACCTGAACCCTGGTGTATGCAATGCGTTTTTATTCGATGTTGGTCATGATGAAGGTGACCGGATGGGAATCGCAGCCATGGAAACATGCATCGACGTTGACCAACAGTGTGTAAAGAGTTCAAGCAATATGATGTACACTGTGTTGTTGAGATTGTTGATGTGGTTCCGGGTCCATTGTTTCTATGGTGTCAACTTAGTGAGTATGATTATATGAATGAATTAAATTAGGGACAAAGTATAACACATTAATTTTGTAAATTCATTTTGATAATGAGATATTTATTCACCAGCTAATTAATTGGAATGTAAATAAAATACTTTATTGGGATGTGAATTATAAATAATTACTATAAAACGATGTGCTGTTTGGGGAGTCATAGGTACATTGTGTAAGGACTGAAGCAATGGCGGTTTAGTGGGAGGTATTACTCTTTGTTGTTATATAACGCCTCTCCTGAACTTAAAAGTACCATTCCCATATTTGTGAAGTCAGTGCTTTAAACGGAAATATAAAAGTGCTAGTACCTGTTTGCTTCTGAGAAGTGCTGGTACTCTCTCATTAAATGTATTGCCCAAGTGCTGAGAAGTGCAGATACTCTCCCTTTCAAATTTAGAAGTGCTGGTACTTCAGTTCTGGACAGCACCTGCCCTTTTAAAGCACTGTGAGAAGAGGGAGCAGCAACTGCTACCACCGCTTGAGGTTCATGACAGAAAACCTCTTGGTTTTGGGTGGGTTTGGGGTAGGTTGCAGGGTTTGCAGTTACCAAGGATCATCAACCAAAAATCTGTGTTCAGGCAGTGAGGAGCGCCCTCGCTCACTATTTTTTACTTCAATGAACCTTCATTCACAAGAGAGTATAAACTTAAGGCGTTGCAGTTAATCATGATGACAACATTACTTTATAGTTTCTTCCATTCTGTGAATGATCATTTCGTGTGTGTCACAAACTGTGATCTGATTTTCTTCTTAATGACGGTGTATGGTCTTGTTTAGTGCGGAGGGTCACAGTCTGCGGGTTTCCGAGGCCCGTGACTCAGGTCTGTGTGACCTTCAGCGTCTAGAGGAATTTGGGTTGGCAGTGTGCACTCTACAAAACTTCCCACTGAGTGACTGACTCACTGACGCTCTCACGGCTGGTGTACATTAGCGTGGGTTACTTGGAAGCAGATGTCGGCTCCTCACATGAAGGAAGACGGTGGGGTACCGAGGAAAGATAATACGCAGTGTTCCATCCACGGCACAGCGGGAGCGGCGCAGACACTCACCATCCCATGACCACGAGACCTGCCTTCTATCAACAAGAGAGACAGAGGCAGACAGGGCTACGCCGACATTTGGAGATTTTCCTACAGGCTGTGCCTTATAAAATGTCGGTCAGGTTGGGGCAGAGTTTGACTCGTCTGGCTCTTCCGCATCCCTGACGGCCCTTAATATTTGGACGTCTGGAATGCGGCTTTGAGCATCTCTAGTGGTCTCTCAGAGGAAGATGTCTGATTTGAAATACTGCGTCCCACCCTTAGCTACGTTTCTAAGGTAGAAGTCTAACATGTGACTGTCTCTTCTTGGCTTTACTGGCTGCTGAGAGCCACAGGTCTGACGTGACTCACTGCCCCGTGGTATTACGAACTCCAATAGAAGTGTTTTTCAGAAGACTGCCTTAGCCCTACTTGTCTTTCAGAGAGACGGTTGGGAGGTAAGCACAAACACCAACTCTTCTTGTTTTAATGTTGGTTAACAAACCATGCACCACAGGCAAGGGTAAAGGTTCATTTTAGGAACAGAAACGGGCGGTTAGGGGATTTCTTATTTTTCTTAAAGGTTTTTTCCACTAAAAAATTTCAAAATGCCAGGCCAGGTGTATTGTGTTTTATATTAGAGTTATATAGTGCTTACTCCCCCTGACGATATATTGAAGCGCTTTGCATTACTCTTCTGAGGTGGCTACTTCTTCATTCTCTGCGTGATGTACAATGCAAATTTACATTCTTCTATTATTGTCACCCAACTTGCTGATGATACCATGCAGAGGATGAAAACACTTTTCACTTCGCTAGTAAGCTCATGCACACGCAGCCATGCAATGACATGAATTTGTAATTTGCAAGTACACACCACACGTGCACTCACACACATACCCGCAAGAGGATCTTAATTTACTGAGTTATTGTCGCATCGCTGAGCGCACCAAGGACAACATGGGACAAGGATTACTTCAGGACATCAGTCCTTTATTGGGAGCATGGTCCCTCATACGCGCTGTGCTGCTTCCTCTTTCAGCCCACCCAAATTTTCATATCCTGCCCCACCTCCGGGGCTTCCCTTCCTCCCTTGGGTTGTGGGTAGGGTGGACAACTGGCATGGGTGCAAATTCAGGACAGTAAGTGTAAAAATTCAGGACAAAGGGTCAAAATTCAGGACAAAAATTCAGGACAGGTCGTCAAAATTCAGGACAAAACTTTGGGATAAAAGGTAAGTTTTACAGACACATCAGAGGAAGTTGTGCGATAGTATAAAAGTAATTAAATAGACAACCACTTAAGTACAAGTCAAAATAAGTTTATATTAGGTTGAGGCAATCGTGCTCTTCACGGTTTTTTGGTATGCGCGCAGCTTTGAGCAACGGTGAAGGTATTTTTGTGGTATTTCATATGATAATAATCTATTTATATGGGTACTGCAGTGGGTTGTCCAGTCTGATATTTTGTTTACAACTCATTGTCCTGAGCAGGCATTATTGGCGAGAGAAGTGGTCAGGAAAATATGCTCGGATAGACTTTGTTACTAGCATCTCATATCTGAGTGCCATTGTGAGACATAAAGCGGCACGCATAGGTGAACTAAAGGGAGGATTGCTGTGATGAACCCACTATAGGGAACGCATTATGGGTGTTTCACCAAGTGGAACTTAAAATATGGAATCTGGCTTTGCTTATGGGGGCTTCGCAGAGAGTTGCACTAGCTGACGGAAGTCACAAAGGTGCTTTTCCCTGCAGCTTTCTTAAAGAAGGCACTGTCGATACACTATTACATAGTTTATTTTTGATGCCTTGCCTATTGCGACAAATACAATATACATCTCAAGCACACCTCATGGCACTATGAGGCTCTCCCTAAAACCTTACACCTAAAACAAAACATGCAAACATTTACAATTAGTAGTGTAACATTCAAGTAGCAGTTGAGTGTCACTCAAAATGTCGTATGCATGATGTATAGGTCCACACATAAGCACACAACAAATACAGAATAGTAACACATAGGAAAGGGAGTAGCCAGAAAATGTAAATACCTCCCATTTTGAACTAAAGCTCTTATGGCACCAGGAAAGCAAAGTAAGTCATCAAAACCCTCCCCAGTAGAGCTCTCTTGTCCAAGGATCTAGCCATTCATCCTTCCATGAAACCCCTGATTTCCACCATTTCAAATTTACATTCTGTCATCTATTAATTCTTTCATCCATCATTCAGTCTTTCACCATTCATTCTGTCCTTCCATCTGTGCCCATCCATATCCACACCTTTTTAACTATTTGCAAACCTATCCATCATCTTTCCTTCCATCCATCATTTCACTTATCCATCCCTCCATCCACCCTTCCACCCATCCATCCATTCACTCAGCCATCCAACCATTTACCCTTTTACCCAAGCCATCTTTTCACTCATCCATCCACTACTCCACCCATCCATCCATTCACTCATCCATCCAACCATTTACCATTTCACCCATACAGCCATCCTTTCACTAACTCATCCATCCACCTAGTCACTCATCCGTCCACCCATTCAACTTTTCACTCACCCATCCATCCATCCTTTCTTCCAGATCTCCACCCTCCCTTTCACTCATGTATGCATTTTTTCACTCATCCATGTTTACATTCTTCTTTTCCTTCATCCAGGCACCCATTCACCCATCCATTCTGCCAATCATTCATCCATGCTTTCACTCATCCATCCATCCTCCCTTTCTCTCTCCATTCCCCTTTCACTTAGCCACTCATCCTTCCATTCACCCTTCACCCATCCACCCACTCATCCATTTACTCATCCACTCATGAATCCATCCATTGACCCTCATCCATCTTTTCACTCATCCATCTATCCTTTCTTTTAGTCATCCACCCTTTCACTCATCTATCCATCCTTTTGTCCATCTACCCTCCCTTTCACTCACTCATTCATCCAGCCACTCGTCAACCCATCCATCCATTCACTCATCCATCCAACCACTTACCCTTTCACCCATCCAGCCATCCTTTCACATACTCATTCATCCACCCAGTCACTCATCCGTCCACCCATTCACCCTTTCACTCATCCATCCATCCTTTCTTCCAGCTCTCCGCCCTCCCTTTCACTCATGTATGCATTCTTTCTCTCATCCATCTTTACATTCTTCTTTTCACTCATCCATGCACCCATTCGTCCATCCATTCTGCCAATCATTCATCCATGCTTTCACTCATCCATCCATCCTTCCATCCATCCTCCCTTTCTCTCTCCATTAGCCACCCATTTTCTATCCACCCTTCACCCATCCACCCGCTCATCCATTTACTCATCCACTCATGAATCCATCCATTGACCATATCACCCACGTGTCTTTTCACTCATCCATCCTTTCTCTCATCCATCCACCCTTTCACTCATCTATCCATCCTTTTGTCCATCTACCCTCCCTTTCATTCACTCGTCCATCCTTACACCCACCCTTTCATTCATCCATCCATCCATCCATTCATTCACCCTTTCACTTATCAATTCATCAATCCATCCATCATTTCTCTCATCCATCCACCCTTTTACTGATCCATCCACCCTTTTACCCATCCATCTACCCTTCCACCCATACATCAATCTATTTACCCTCATCCATCCGTCCACTCACACATCCATCCATCCTTTCTCTCATTATCCATCCATTCGCCCTTTCACTAATCCATTCATCCTTTCACTAATCCATCCAGCCATTTACCCATTCCTTCACTTATTCACTCACCCACCTTTTCACATTAATTATGAGCTGAGCCTTTGTCTGCTGAGTTGCAGATAGAAGAGGCCCATAAAGAACTTCACCCTCACTGTAGTTCCTGAAGCAAGGTGTTGGGTGGGTGGGGGAGGGTTCACTATGCCCCTGCAAATAGGCAATCTGAAAACTTGGAAGTCATGAGTCATGCATGATGCACAGTGCCAGGACGTGAGGTGACTGTGACATGGTGTTGTTTCCAGGGCTTTAAGTGGGATGAATAAACTGGGGGTCTCTCCAAGGGGCGTGTCTGATGTAATTAAGGGCGTGGCTTAAAACACCCAAGCTAAAAATCTGTGCTGAGCATAATGTGCCGCCCTACTGGTATTTTGCTGTTTCTATCATTGCATCCAGCAACATTAGACCTACAAAAAGCCATGACTATTGGCTTTGTCAATGGATGTTAGTTGCATAAAATAAATAAAAAAGCAGCAACTATGGCTTCGTTGTATATAATATTGAAAATGCTTCAGCTCTGAAATGATGAGACTGTGTAAGAACTATAATCTCTTCTTTTTAACTTTTTAACCACCCCGTCTCTGGGATTGTTTCGTGCACCCATCGCTTGGCGTCCGCATATGCTTTCATCTTCCTTTTCTCTGTCTGTCGGTGGTCTGGATCCTGGCGGCATCTACGGAGCGAGTTGACTTCTATTGAGGAAGTTTGGTTCTGACAGATTTCCCGAACATGAGTGTGGCTGGTATTTCTCCTGTCATCGAGTGAGGGGCATGCAGGACTTGGCAGAGCACTTTCTAAAGCTTTAAGTGAATTACTTTGGTGGCACCAGTTGATGAGATCATTAGACTAGCGGGAATCAGGAGTATTTGTCCACCACCACTAGAAGGTATCGGCTGGTGATGAGCGGGCTGAAGAAATCAACTGCCACAGGAGCCCATGCACTGTCCGCAATCTCTGACATCGTCAGTGGTAGCTGTCTCATTGCCAGGGATAGGCACATGCATATGTGACATACTCGCGGTTTGGTCTCCACCATGTCATCTAGCTTCAGGAACCACAGTCTCTCCTGCAGGGCTCTCTTGGTGGCGGCTATTCCATGGTGTCCTTCGTGGGCCAGTTCGATGGCTTGTTTTCGTAGGCTTTTGGGGATTACGATTCAGGATGCCCTCAGTATGAGTCCTTCTTGTGTCACTGCTAACTCTTCTCGGTTGTTGTGAAAGGCTTTAATTCCTCAGAGTCACCTCCCCAGTCTTTGCTGTGCTTCCAATTTTGTGTTTTGATTAGGTGCTTGACAAGTGCTAAGTCCTCGTCTTCCTTTGTGGCAGTGACTACCTGTCTAATTGATAGTGATCGGGGTATGCTTGTGTTGACTATGAAATAGAGCTATTCTTCGGCGACAGATGAGTGTGGCTATGCCGGCTGTACCAGATGCCTTGAGAAGTAGCCACTGCGTTGTGTTTTTTCCCAGGTTTGTGGATAATGGCACAATCATATTCTTGGAGGCATATTCCCCCTCTTTCAACCCGGGGGTTCATTTTTATCCTGAGGTTCCTGAATATTGTCAGGAGCGCCTGACGGTCTGTCACAATGGTGAACTGTTTGCCATACAGGAATATGTGGAAATGTTTGCAGGCCCAGACTACCACTAGGCTCTCTTTTTCGGGTGAGAGTATGTTCTCTCTCTATCTGAGAGACTTCTGCTGGCATACGCTACCACGTATCACTGGGCTTCTGGATCGCCTTTGGGTCATGCTAGAATGGCACCCAGCCCTAGTGGGAAGGCATCTACAGTCACTTCAGTGGCTAATTTTGGGTTGAAGTAAGCCATGATGGCTGCCTTTTCTATTGCTGTCAGTATCCTTTGAAAGTTTTGTTCACACTCAAGTGACCACTGTAAGTCCACATTTTGGGCCTTATTACGAGTACGGCGGTCTTGAGGACCGCTGTACTCACGGTGGTGGTCTGACCACTGCCACCACTGCAGGTCCACCCACAGTATTTCGAGTGTGGCAGTTGGACTGCCACAGGATCGCTGCCTCCGCCGGGATACTGAACCCCGCAGGGGTGGCAGAGCAGACAGGGCAAGTAATATGCTGGTGATGCCGATGCTGGCACAAGCGAGCATATTACGACTTGTCTCTCCACCACCCTTTTCATGGCGGGCAGCCCACCATGAAAAGGGTGGTGGAGATGCAGGTAAGGGGGCCCTGACAAGGCCCCCAGACACATCTGGGCATGGGGTGCATGCAGGAGGACACACGTTGTGCCCCCCTACAATTGCACCTTTGTTCCTGCACGGTGTGGCATGCATGACATGGTGCATGCCACATCGTGCAAGAATGTGCAGTTGGTGCTCTCACAGTGGCGGTCTGCATGTTAGGCTCTCCTATGAGCCTAACATACCACCACCATGAGACCGCCACCGCACCACCCATCCGCCATGGATCTGGATTCAACTCAGAATCCGGAGGGCAGGTGCACCACGGTCTTGGCAGTCCTCCTGTGAGCGCTGTGGTGGTGGTCCTACAAGAGGACCGCCAAAGTCATAAAAAGGCCCTTTGTCTTGTTAGGTGTTGAAGCGGGCGTTGATGGTGGCATACTCTCGTATGTACCTGACGCAGTAGCTCGCCATGCCCAGAAAAGATCGGACCATGTGGCAGTGAGGGCCAAGGTCTTGCCTGGGTCTCCTGTCATCATTTCTCTGAGAATAGGTGACCAAAGTATTTCAGTCTGGTCTTGTGGAACTCACATTTCTCGGCGTTGAGGGTGAGCCCCGCCTCTCTGAGTAGTTGACATACCTTGTTGAGTGCCATGTTGTGCGCTCCGCACGTGGTTCTAAATACCAGTATGTCATCGCTGTAGTTGAATGCATTTGACACAGGCTGGATGACTCAGCAAATGACATCTTGGAAGATCTCGACGGCCGACGAGATGCCGAAGTTTAGTCACTTGTACCGGAAGAGTCCAAGGTGCGTGAAGAATGTTGTGATGTCTCAGCACTGTTCCTCTAGTTCTAATTGGTGGTATCCTTTGTTCAGTTAAAGCTTGGAGAAGAGTTTCACTCAATTCAGTTTGGTGATCATATCAGTGATGTGTGAGCCTGGGTGTTGTTCTTGTTCGATTGCTTGGTTTGGCTGGCGCATGTTGACACATATCCTTACGTCTGCCTTTCTGTCCTTCTTTGGCACCACTACTATTGGGAACACCCACAGGGGGGACTTTGGTGGGTTTGTTGATATCTAGTTTCAAGAGATGCTTGATCTCTTTCTCTACCGTAGATGAAATGCAACTCATCTGTGCCTTTGTGCCATAGGGTGCACATCCTCGCAGTTGGACACGGATGCCCTTCATTTTTCCTAGGCCACAGGAGAGCATGGGGAACGTCTGTGTTACTCCTTGACTGGTCTGTATGTGGTAGTGGATGAAGATCAGGCCCATCTCTGCATCTGTAGTGGAGCTGAGGCTTGCACCTGATGTTTTTCCATGCATCACATGTATGGTTGCTTCAATAGTCATCTGCTTGCGTCTTATGGTTGCTTTGAATGACCCTCGGCTGTGTAGTGACTTGAACGTGGCCCATGTGTACACTTGAACATCTGATTGTTGTAGGTCCAGAGTGGGTTTGAGTTCTTTGATGCGATCAAGGGACATCGCATTCATAGACGCTATACTGTCATTGATGAACGGTATTGAGTGGTCATTTACTCTCAGGCGGCCTACTGGGCATTTGCCTGCAACCCTGTTTGTTTTTATCTGCTGGATCTCTTCTCCATCTGGGTGCTCGTTCACTATTCCTAGTCAGTCTGCCGTAGCTAGGTATAGGACGCTGGGTGTTGAAGTCTGTCCTTCAAGTACATAGACTTTGGCGGTCCCTTCATGTTCCCTGTGCTTGAGGATCGTTGTGAATTTTCCTGTGAAGTGCAGTGGCTTCTTTCCTACCCACTTGTAGGAAAAGCAAATGACATCAAACATCATACAACTGGAAGCACAAAGGATTGGCAAAACCAGAAAGGAATCAAAGAAGAAACAGCCATGATGGAAAAGTGAAAGAAACAGCAACGAAAACGTGAACCAGATTAGCTGCGAAGCATCTTTAAAAGACACTTGCAAACTCTCAGGCAGGTGATTGTCATTTTGGAGCCCAGGAGCACAAGGGAAGGCAGCCCTAGGTGAGTGAAACTCACAGGTCTAACCTGCGGGCTTCATGTGGCGTTTCTTGAGAACCGGAAACTGCAGGACCTCGCAAGATACTGCGGTTCTCAATTGCTCAGGTGGTGGAGATGTCAATGTCGCAACGCCCAGTACCATTGCACTCCAATTAGATAACTAAGTTATTCCATTTGTAAGTCAACCTTGCAAGGTTACCTAGATTGAGCAGTAATGTATGAGGTAGTAGGTCTGGAACTTAGAACCGTTTGAACCAGAAATCACACTCAAGAAGTTCAAAGTCATATAAGAATTATATGCTTTAAAAACACTAGGGGGCAGATTTACAACTTCTGGCGCATCCCTGCAAATCAGCAGGGATGCGCCAGAATAGTTGCGACACGCAATTCTCTCCTTGCGCCACCACGGATGCGCTGCATTTACAATGCGGCGCCCCGTGGCGCAAGGAAAGGCCGATGCGTGTCGCATCCTGTGGCGCAAGGGCGGCGCATTGCTGGAGTCGTGTCGCAAGCGCGACGCAACTCCAGCAATGCTCGTGGGCTGCCCATACCTAACGTGGTGCGCCACTCCTTACGCCTGCTTGAAGCAGGCGTAAGGATTCGTCGCAGCGCAGTCGGAAAAGTGACTCAGTGAAATCTTGTAGATTTCACTGCGTCACTTCTACGAGGCTTTCCTTCGACGGAACGCCCACCCTGCGGAGGAACGCCCACATGAAACCTGACGCAGGTTTCATGTGGCGCAGGGCTTTACAACGTGACGCATCTCCCTAGATTCGTCACGTTGTAAATAATGCGCAACGTGGCGCATGGTTTACGTCGCCGCTGCGTCACAAAAGTGACGCAACGGCGGCGCAAAAGTGGCGCAAGGGGCTTGTAAATCTGCCCCTAGGTCATTATTTACTGGTAGACAAATTACATGTGTTATAGTACTAATCAACTCAAAAAAACACACAGTCCTACAATTTTCTTCAGGCAACATACAGCCCGAAAGAGTTTTATGCAGCCTAAAAAATACAAGAATTTAAATAACTTGGGTTTCTATTGACATTGTTATGCTATATGTTAGACCTGTCATCCTTGGCGTGGTTTTACCCCTAATGTTTTGCCTTCAGCCCTCCAGTTGGCTAGCTTCATTTTTTGTGGCTTTAGGACTCTACACACTTTACTACTGCTAACCAGTGCTAAAGTGCTTACACTCTCTCCTTAAAACATGGTGGAATTGGCATATTTGCATATTCAGTTTTCTTGTAAATCCCTTGTAAAGTGGCACTACTTGTGCCCACAGCCTGTAAATTAAACGCTACTAGTGGGCCTACAGCACTGATTGTGCCACTCACTGAAGTCACACTTTAAACATGTCTCAGACCTGCCATTACTGCCTGGGTGTGCAGTTTTAAACTGCCATGTTGACCTGGTAAAGTAAACCTTTTGCCAGCCCCAAGCCTTCCCTTTTAATACATGTAAGTCACCCCAAGGGTAGGCCCTGGACAGCCCAGAGGACAGGTGCAATGTATTTAAAAAGTGTGACATGTACTTTTTAGTTTTACATGTCCTGGTAGTGAAAAACTCTTAAAATCGTTATCCACTACTGCAAGGCCTACCTCTCCCAAATGACAACATTGCAGTTACCTTATTACATTTAATAAGCTGTAACTTGCAAATGGGAACAAGTAACCAGTTCATGTTTGGTGTTTTGGAATTGTAATGAAAAAACCTAACTTATGGTGAAGTTGGATTTTAAATTACAGTTTTGAAAATGCCACTTTTATAAAGTTGCAAAAAAAACAATTGATGGACGGAATGCTGAGCAATGTCAAGCATTCACCTCCAGTACAGCGATCTGGGCCTAAATCCATCGTTTGTTTGCTCACCATGCCATTCCAGTTTAGACCCAGCCATATGCAAATCAGACTTGACCCTGCTCTTCTGCTCTCCAGTTTGGGCTGGATTGTTCCCATGGGGAGCAGGAGCAAGACTGATTTGCATATGGCTGGGTCCAAACTGGGGTGGCTTGGTGAGCAACAAAAACAATGGATTAAACCCAGATGTGTGACTGGGGGTGAATGTTTGATTTCTTCAGTATTCTGTCCATCATCTGTTCATTTTTGCTTTTGTCGCCCTAAGTGGGAAGGGTATGCCCAGACGTGGGTACCGTGCCACTGGATTCAAGCTAGCCTGGCTGATGAGGGGTGATAACCCGAAACCAGTCCCAGGATGCTTGTCTCTGGTCCAGGGAGGACCTGGCCTGGCAGTTCGGGCTGGACTGTTCCCATGGGGAGCAGGGTCAAGACTGATTTGCATATGGTTGGGTCCAAACTGGGGTGGCGTGCTGAGCTAAAAAACGATGGATTCAACCCAAATCTGTGACTGGGGGTGAATGTTAGATTTGCTCAGCATTACGTCCATCATCAGTTCTTTTTGTTTTTGTCACTCTAAGTGGGAAGTGTATGCCCAGACGTGGGTCCCATGCTCACTGTGCCACAGGATTCAAGGTAGCCTGGCTGATGAGGGGTGATGCCCCAAAACCGGTCCCAGGATGCTTGTTTCCAGTCCAGGGAGGACCTGGCCAGGCAGTTCAGTCTGGACTGTTCCCATGGGGTGTAGGGCAAGACTGTTTTGCATATGGCTGGGTCCAAACTGGGGAGGTGTGGTGAGCAAAAAACAATGGAATAAACCTAGATCTGTGACTGGGGGTGAATGTTTGATTTGTTCAACAGTCCTTCCATCATCTGTTCTTTTTACTTTTAGAAAGTTGGCCTTTTCCTGCCTAAACCATTTGGTGCCTGCACGGTGTCTGCAGGTCACATGACTAGGTGTAGTTGGCAATTGGGATTTGTGTATCCCTCATAGACAGTCACACACAATAGAGAGTTTAGGTGTGCCTGGATGGGCAATCACTGGCAGGATGGGAGGGTGGAGCTGAGCACAGCCCTACCTACATTTGAATAGGCTCTGTCGTGCCTCCACACAAAGGGCTGCATACCCCCTGTAGTTAGTTTGGAGCCAGGACAGGGAAGGCAGGATGCCTGGGGATTTCAAAGGGAAACCTCTAGAAGCTTCTCCCCACTTCAAAGGCACAACTGGGTAAAAATATTGGACCTCAGACACCAACTCTTCAGTACACTTCTGGACCTGTGGATTCTCTGGCAGGAAGAAGGACTGCTATACTGCTGAAAGGACTTCAACTCTACTGGACTGCAACTCCGAAGGACTGCTACCCTGCTGCCCTGCTTCCTGCTGCCCTCTTGCCTGGGTGAGAAGGACTGGACCTGCATATGTTAAACTCAGGTCCCCAGAGTGACTCCTAGGGCTAGTTGGCTGCCTTCCTGACTTGAGCCTCAGGGACAGAGGGCTCCACCAACCACGACACCAGCACCTGGACTCTGCCATCTGTGAGCCTACCCTGCCAAGGGATGCCACCTCAGTCCTGGACCCTTTGAAGTGCACCTTAAGTGCTCTGCCAGCTTCTGTGGGTCCAGCGGAGCCTACGCATCACCACTGCTGCGTGGATCCACTTGTCCCGAAGATCTGCATCGCATGGCAGCTTCATTGGAACCGCCGCTACACTATGCATCCTCAGGGCAGGACCACGCATACCTCATCGACGGCAGCCTCAATAACAACGACGCACTCCACACTGCAGTCAGTCTCACAGCTCCTCAGAACCGACGCATTGCCCCGACTGTACAACCAATCGTTCAACACTGGATTGTGCATCACAAGTCCCATCAACGGGATCCTCGATGACGATGCATGCCCTCATATCGCAGCCGCGCTGCATCTCAGAACCAACTCATCGCTTCAGCTGCATGGCGCATCTTCAATACGGACCCTCGCAACGCTCTGCAAACTGGGATTTAAGGTACAGGCCTAACTGGGTCCCTGTAGCCGGCCTGCACTCCATTGTGGTCAGCCTGAACTTGTGACTTTGTCCTGGTCCAGCGCAACCAGATATCCACAATTGGCGCTGTGTGCTTTTTGGCACCATTTTCACTGAAATCTTTAAAATTGCATATCTCCGGTTCTACTGATTAAGTGAACTGGAATTCCAAAACTACTGGTAAAGGAATTTACCTGCTGACAAAGGGACAGGACGGAAAGAGACTGGTTGAATACCTCCAAAACATTCAATGTTCTTGAATGTCCAGTCACTGAACTACTGGGGATCCATTAGTCAGTAAGTAGGGGAAATACAACACAAATCACTGGAGACCAGTCTAGGTTTGTAACTGGTCTCAGAAGCTATATTCAGACAGAGGAACTACTGGTGTTAGTAATAGGGATAGCAGCAACAGTAGCTATCAGGAAACTATGAATTTCAAAAAGAGATCTCAGGCAAGTAATTATAATACTCATACATACCCATGCAATCAATCAATCAATCATTCAGGGAATTATAAGCGCACTACTCACCCGTGAGGGTCTCAAGGCATGCATACATCCACTTCTCATCCCTCTCTTTATCAATATGCTGCAAACGTATATTATGTTCTTACAGTATATATTTATATCCCAAAAATAAACAGGGTGTTTTGATTGACTAATTCAACGAACATCTGTATATCTTTGTGGCCAAAGAACGGAATTCTGTAAATTTTTTGAGTATTAGCATGTCTGATGACTGTAATTCATGATATCTATATATCTATATATATATATATATATATATATATATATATATATACATATATATTCACTGAAAAAACCATTAGGTTTCAAGGACGTTATAGTTAGGAATTAGCATTTAAAAAACCTTAGCAATTCACTGAAAAAACCATAGGTTTGAGGGACGTTATAGTTAGTAATTGGCATTTAAAAAACCTTAGAAATTTACTGAAAAAAACAGGTTTCAGGGACGTTATAGTTAGTTGGACATTTCACTCGTACAAAACCAGAGAAATTTGGCCGTTATAGTCAGTTGAGCTAACTATAACTTGCACCCCCGCAATGCACTGCTGATGACGTCACATATTACACTCATGACATAGTCAGTGACATCACTGATGACATCACTGATGACATCATCCAGTGACTGTGTGTTTCTGTAAAGTTTAAATATGTTTTATATATATATATGCCAAGGTGTATTAAAAAATGAGTGGGTGTGGAAATCCCACTTATCAACTTTTTACGGCAGTTGTACCAAGACGCACAAGCAAGCGTCCGCTTTGGAAGTGCAGGTGAGCGTAGCTCAAATTTCCCTGTTAGGAAGGGGGTAAGGCAGGGGTGTGTGCTAGCCCCCTTCCTTTTTACGCTGTCTATAAACGGTCTAGGCGAAACACTATCAAGGAAATGCCTGAACCTACCCTGCATTGGCAATCGGCCAATTGGTGCATTACTATATGCGGACGATGCCGTTTTGCTATCCTGCACTCAAATAGGTTTGCAAAAAGTTGTATCGAGCTTTGTATCTTATATGTCAAGTCTAGATCTTAACATAAACATCACAAAAACATTTATCATGAAATGTGGCAAGTCAAACGTAAAGTGTCGGGATATTTTTATTAACAACAAAAAACTTGAATTTGCTAGTTACTTTTCATACCTGGGAACAGTATTTGAAAAAATGGGCTCGTGGGCAAATGCTATCACATCAAGAAAATTGTTATTTGCTAAAGCCACAGGAGCGCTGGTAAACTTTGCCAGAAAACTAGGAAAGCGCCCTGTTGGTGAATTGTTAACAATTTTCAAAGTTAAATGCATTTCTACAGCCATGTACGGTGCCGGAAATTGGGGACATGCAAATGCTGAATCACTGCAGCTTGTTGAGAATGAGTTTATAAGATATCTTTTAGCAGCCACGAATAGCACGGCCACGTACATTTACCATGCCGAACTGGGAATGCCATACTTATCCGACCTAATTAAAATCCAGCCCGTTCTACTGTGGCACAAGATATGGGCGAGCACAGCCACTGGCCTTAACAGGGATGTGATAAATGATTGCCTGAAACTGCAGCGGGTATCTTGTATCCCATGGATCAACTACGTTAGAAACTTCGTAACTGACCTGGGTTGCCCTGAATATTTTTCCAACCCGGATAGCATTACCACAATCTCTAGGAATGTTTTAAAGATTGCTTGTATGAAGCTCTTGGAGACTACCAGACTTTTTCATAACATTAGTAAACCGTCTGTTAGAGAGAATCAAATGTTATTGATACAACCGGGGACACAACCATACCTGCTAAATGTGAATGGGAGTTATGACAGGATGCTACTGACACGCCTTTGTTTAGGCAACTTTTATAAAATGGTCACTTTCCCAAATATGAATGACTGGTCAAGCTCTTTATGCTTGTGCCCATGTGATGATATATCTATGCAGTCTACCATTCACACTATGTTTTTCTGCAAATTTTGTACATTATTACGGAAGAGATGGATTTTGCCTATCTAAAAGAGTTAGGTTTGAGACAATGCCGCCCCGTGTTTTTTAAATTGCAACTTTTAGATCATGAAATTTTTACTGATTGTTTAGCCAAATACATGAAAGGGGTGGTTAGATGCAGAAAAACAATGTAATGTTTCATCCTCTTTTATTGTGAAATGATTTTATTCATAAATTCTTGTGTGATAATGGAAGTACACAAAATGATGCTGCAGCTCTTTTTAACTGAAGTTATTTTAAATGGTTCACTAATGTACACACATGATATGATGTATATATTTATTTTTTAATGTTTTGTGCTTTTATTATTTAAAGTTTTTAATCGAATAAAGCTATTTTTGATTTGATTTGAGTGGGCGTATGAGTGTCTGAATGGATGATTTAGTAGGTGCGTGACTGACTGTATAAATTAGTGATTAAACGTGACTTACTGAATGCATGGGTTAGTGACTAATCTGTGTGAATGTCTGTATCAGTCTGTCAGTTGGTGTGTAAGCAGCTGCATGGGTTGGTGAGTAGCTACATGAGCGTCTATATGGGTTATTGATTGATTGTCTGAGTATCTGTATGGGGGCCTGAGTGTCTGTGTGGGTGGGGGGTGTGTCTCTGTGCATAGATGTGTGAGTGGGTGATTCACTGGGTATATGGGTTCAAGAGTGCATCTGTGAAGGGCTGTATGGGTGGGTGAGTGTGTGTATGGGTGTGTTGGTTAGTGAATGGATTTCTCAGAGGTACATGTGTGAGTAACTACATATGTAAAAGGCAGTATGTGTGAGTGTTGGAGTACATAACTGACTATATGTGAGAGTGAGTGATTGTGAGAGTGGCTGTATGGATGAGTATGTGCTTGTATCAGTGATTGTATAAGAGAGTAAGTATGTGTTAGTATCTGTATGAATAAGTGAGGTGGTGTGTGTATAACTTTATAGGTGAGTAAATGGGAGTGTGATTGATTCTTTGCATGACTGACTAGGTGTGTGAGTAACTATGGATGAGTGGCAGTGTGTGAGTGTCTGTATAGGTGTATGAGTGCATATGATAGTGCTGTATTGATGAGTGACTGCATGTATGAGTGACTGTGTGGGTGAATGAGTGGATGTGTGTGTAGACCTAGGAATTAGTGAGTGGGTATGTAGTAACTGGAATTGGTGTGTCTATGGTTTCGAAAATGGTAGTCTGCATTTTAGAGTGGGTGTATCAAAGGTTATATTAGGGTGTGAGGCGGTGCATCAGATTATCACGTGGATGATGTCATCAGTAATGTCATCAGTGATGTTATTTGAGATGTCATGAGTGATGTCACTGACCATGTCATGAGTGATGTAATATGTGACGTCATCAGCAGTGCATTGCAGGGGCTCGAGTTATAGTTAGCTCAACTAACTATAACGGCCAAATTTCTCTGGTTTTGTACGAGTGAAATGTCCAACTAACTATAACGTCCCTGAAACCTGTGGTTTTTCAGTGAATTTTTAAGGTTTTTTAAATGCTAATTACTAACTATAACGTCCCTAAAACCTATGGTTTTTTCAGTGAATTGCTAAGGTTTTTTAAATGCTAATTCCTAATTATAACGTCCCTGAAACCTATGGTTTTTTTCAGTGAAATTCAAAGGTTTTTTAAATGCTAATTTCTAACTATGCCTACAGAGGTTGGACATGTGCAGAAAGAGGAAGAAAAGTGCAGAAAGAAGCAAAAATGCAGAAAGAGGCAACAGAAGTCCAGAAAGACGAAGAAAGGTGCAGAAAGAAGCAAGAGATATGCAGAAAGAACCAACAGAGGTGCAGAAAGAGGCCTTGTTACAAAGTCATCCTGTGCCCCCAAATTTTGCTGACTGGTACTGGTGGTAACTGACTCTGACTAACCAGGCCCGGAGCCAGTGCTATGCTGAAAGACACTTAGAATACAGTGAAAACACCTACATACACTAGGGTACACTATGGGTTGCGGTACCCCTTTGATTAGCATGACCTCCCCTGTAAGGCTCAAGCACATGATAGGGCAGGGGGGTTAAAACTACCTCTAAGTCAGAGGTGCAGAAAGAGGCAAGAGAAGTGCAGAAAGAAGCAACAGAGGTGCCAAAACATGCAAGAGATGTGCAGAAATAAGCAAGTGAAGTGCAGAAAGAGGCAAGAGAGGTGCACAAAGAGGCAACAGAGGTGCAGAAAGAGGCAGGAGGGGTGCAGAAAGAAGGAAGAGAAGTGCAGAAAGAGGCACAAGAATTGCTGAAAGAAGCAACAGAGGTGTGGAAAGAAGCAAGAGAAGTGCTGAAAGAGGCGCGAAGGGTGTAGAAAGAGCAAGAGAAGTGAAGAAAGAACCAACAGAGGTACAGAAAGAGGCAAGAGAGGTGCAGAAACAGGCAGGAAAGGTGCAGAAAGAGGGAACAGGGGTGCAGAAAGACGCAAGAGAGGTGCAGAAAGAGAAAAGAGGGGTGCAGAAAGAAGCAAGAGCAGTGCAGAATGAACCAACAGAGGTGCAAAAAGAGGCAAGAGGAGTGCAGAAAGAGGTAGGAGAGGTGCACAAAGAGGCAAGAGAGGTACAGAAAGAGGCAGGAGGGGTGCAGAAAGAAGGAAGAGAAGTGCAGAAAGTTGTAAGAGAATTGCTGAAAGAAGCAACAGAGGTGCAGAAAGAAGCAAGAGAAGTGCAGAAAGAAGCAAGTGAGGTGCAGAAAGAAGCAAGAGTAGTGCAGAAAGAACCAACAGAGGTGCAAAAAGAGGCAAGAGGGGTGCAGAAAAAGGTAGGAGAGGTGCACAAAGAGGCAAGAGAGGTACAGAAAGAGGCAGGAGGGGTGCAGATAGAAGGAAGAGAAGTGCAGAAAGAAGCAACAGGTGCTGAAAGAGGCGTGAAGGGTGCAGAAAGAGCAATAGAAGTGCAGAAAGAACTAACAGAGGTACAGAAAGAGGCAAGAGGAGCAGAAACAGGCAGGAAAGGTGCAGAAAGAGGGAACAGGGGTGCAGAAAGAGGCAAGAGAGGTGCAGAAAGAGAAAAGAGGGGTACAGAAAGAAGCAAGAGCAGTGCAGAATGAGCCAACAGAGGTGCAAAAAGAGGCAAGAGGAGTGCAGAAAGAGGTAGGAGAGGTGCACAAAGAGGCAAGAGAGGTATAGAAAGAGGCAGGAGGGGTGCAGAAAGAAGGAAGAAAAGTGCAGAAAGAGGCAAAAGAGTTGCTGAAAGAAGCAACAGAGGTATAGAAAGAAGCAAGAGAAGTGCAGAAAGAGGCAAGTGACTTGCAGAAAGAAGCAAGAGCAGTGCAGAAAGAACCAACAGAGGTGCAAAAAGAAGCAAGAGCGGTACAGAAAAAGGTAGAAGAGGTGCACAAAGAGGCAAGAGAGGTACAGAAAGAGGCGCGAAGGGTGCAGAAAGAAGGAAGGGAAGTGCAGAAAGAACCAACAGAGGTACAGAAAGAGGCAAGAGAGGTGCAGAAACAGGCAGGACAGGTGCAGAATGAGGGAACAGGGGTGTAGAAAGAGGCAAGAGAGGTGCCGAAAGAGAAAAGAGGGGTGCAGAAAGAGGCAAGAGGGGTACAGAAAGAAGCAAGTGAGTTGTAGAAAGAGGCAAGAGATGAGCAGAAAATGGCAAGAGAACAGCAGAAAGAGGCAAGAGGGATGCAAAAAAGGGAAGAAGG
This sequence comes from Calotriton arnoldi, assembly GCA_963921515.1. NCBI lineage: Eukaryota > Metazoa > Chordata > Amphibia > Caudata > Salamandridae > Calotriton > Calotriton arnoldi. The sequence continues at coordinate 2,657,008 of CAWUFW010000366.1, read as the reverse complement.
GTGCAGAAAGAAGCAAGAGATGTGCAGAAAGAAGCAAGAGAAGTGCAGAAAGAGGCAAGAGAGGTGCAGAAAGAGGCAAGAGAGGTACAGAAAGAGGCAATGGAAGTGCAGAAACAGGCAAGAGAAATGCACAAAGAGGCAAGAGAGGAGCAGAAAGAGGCAAGAGAGGTGTAGAAAGAAGCAAGAGAAGTGCAGAAAGAGGCAGGAGGAGTGCAGAAAGAAGCAAGTGAGGTGCAGAAAGAGGCAACAGAGGTGCAGAAAGAGGCAACAGAGGTGCAGAAAGACGCAAGAGAGGTGCAGAAACAAGCAAGAGAACTACAGAAAGAGGCAAGAGAATTGCTGAAAGAAGCAACAGAGGTGTAGGAAGAAGCAAGAGAAGTGCAGAAAGAGGCAAGTGAGGTGCAGAAAGAAGCAAGAGCAGTGCAGAAAGAACAAACAGAGGTGCAAAAAGAAGCAAGAGCGGTACAGAAAAAGGTAGAAGAGGTGCACAAAGAGGCAAGAGAGGTTCAGAAAGAGGCAGGAGGGGTGCAGAAAGAAGGAAGAGAAGTGCAGAAAGAGGCAAGAGAATTTCTGAAAGAAGCAACAGAGGTGAACAAAGAAGCAATAGAAGTACTGAAAGAGGCAAGTGAGGTGCAGAAAGAAGAGCAGTGCAGAAAGAACCAACAAAGGTGCAAAAAGGGCAAGAGGGGTGCAGAAAAAGGTAGGAGAGGTGCACAAAGAGGCAAGAGAGGTACAGAAAGAGGTAGGAGGGGTGCAGAACGAAGGAAGACAAGTGCAGAGAGAAGCAACAGAGGTGCTGAATGAGCCGCGAAGGGTGCATAAAGAGCAAGAGAAGTGCAGAAAAAAGCAACAGAGGTACAGAAAGAGGCAAGAGAGGTGCAGAAACAGGCAGGAAAGGTACAGAAAGAGGGAACAGGGGTGCAGAAAGAGGCAAGAGAGGTGCAGAAAGAGGGGAGAGGGGTGCATAAAGAGGCAAGAGGGGTGCAGAACGAAGCAAGTGAGGTGCAGAAAGATTGAAGAGAGGTGCATAAACAAGCAGGATAAGTGCAGAAAGAGGCAAGAGAGTTGCTGAAATAAGCAACAGAGGTGTAGAAAGATGCATGGGAAGTGCAGAAAGAGGCAAGTGAGGTGCAGAAAAAAGCAAGAGCTGTGTAGAAAGAACCAACAGAGGTGGAAAAAGAAGTAAGAGTGGTACAGAAAAAGGTAGAAGAGGTGCACAAAGAGGCAAGAGAGGTTCAGAAAGAGGTAGGAGGAGTGCAGAAAGAAGGAAGAGAAGTGCAGAAAGAAGCAACAGAGGTGCTGAAAGAGGCGCGAAGGGTGCAGAAAGAGCAAGAGAAGTGCAGAAAGAACCAACAGAGATACAGAAAGACGCAACAGAGGTGCAGAAAGACGCAAGAGAGGTGCAGAAACAAGTAAGAGAAGTGCATAAAGAAGCAACAGAGATGTAGTAAGGCGGAAGAGAGGTGCAGAAAGAGGGAAGAGGGGTGCAGAAAGAGGGAAGAGTGGTGTGAAAGAGGCATGAGGGTTGCAGAAAGAAGCAACAAAAATGTAGAAAGAGGTAAGAAAGGCACAGAAAGAAGCAAGCAAGTTGAAGAAGAGTTAAAACACTTTTACATTTACTACGCCAATAGCGCTAACTCTCGCAAATGCAAAACCTATTATATTGCAAATGCTTCTTTAACTAGTAGTCACATTTGCAGAGTGGTGGAGAAAGGGTGCTGGGCCTCCGACCAGCGCTCAGGAATTCTGCTGCGTAGGACTTACAGGAGGTACCAGGAGGGCTTCTTAGCCCCCAAAGTCCCTCAGGTGTAAAGTGGACTTCATCCCCATCCCGTAGTCTGCCAGGAGGTGCGTTTGCAGAGTGGTGGAGAAAGGGGGCATGGCCTCCGAAGACGTCTTAGCAGTCCCACTGTGTGGGACTTACTGGAGGTAACAAGAGGGTAGTTGGCCCCAAGGACATCCTTGGGGGCCAGCTACCCTCCTATTACCTCCAGTAAGTCCCACACAGCAGGATTGCTAAGTTCTCATAGCAGGCCAGGCCCCTTTGCCCACCACTCTGCAAACGCGCTCCCTGGCATGCTCTTGGATGGGGTTTGAAGTCCCCTTCACTGCTGGGAGTAGTTAGGGGCCAACTAGCATACCTGTTACCTCCAGTAAGCCCCACACAGTGAGATTGCTGAGAGGTGGACACAGGCCACACCCCCTTTGTCCACCACTCTGCAAACGTACCTCCTGACACGCTCTTGGTTGGGGAAGGAAGTCCCCTTACCTCCTGAGGGTCCCTGGGGGCCAACTAGCCCTCCTGTTACCTCCAGTAGGCCCCACACAGTTTGTTTGCTGAGAGTGGTCTGAGGCCACACCCCCTTTTTTACCACTCTGCAAACGCGCCTCCTGGCGCATTGCTGCTTGGGGGATGAAGTCCACTTTAGACCTGAGGTCCTCAGGACACAAGAGAACCACTGTGTGGGATTACTGGAGGTACCTGGTGGGCTAGTTGGCCCCAGGGACCCTCAGGAATGAAAGGGACTTAATCCCCCAACTTAGAACGTGCCAGGGGGCGCGTTTGCAAAGTGTTGCAGGGAGGGGGCAGGGACTCCGACGAGATGTCGGCTTTTCTTTTTTTTAAATATTTTTAGAAGGGAGGCTGTGTGGCCCCCCTTCTTTTAGTATTTTTTGGGCCCTGGGGACCCAATCCCGCAGGTCCTGAGCCTTTTTTATTAAAACAAAAAAATGGGAAGGGGGCTGCGTGACCTTCCTTCCCTGGGCCACTATTGGCCCCGGGGATCCCATGCCCCGGGGCCTGGCCTCGTTTTTATAAAATATTTTTCCCGGGAGGGGGCCACATGGCCACTCTCCCCTGGGCCACTTCTGGCCCCGGGGACCCCATCCCCCGGGGCCTGGCCAGCCTTGTTTATTTGTTTTAGGAGGGGGACCGCGTGGCCCCCCTCCTCAGGCCATTTTTGGCCCCGGGGACCCCATCCCCCGGGGCATGGCCAAAGCTTTAAAAAAACAATTTTTTTAGGGAGGGGGGCCACATGGCCTCCCCTTCCCTGCACCACTATTGGCCCCGGGGACCCCATCCCCTGGGGCTTGGCCAATGCTTTTTTTTTTAAATTAGGGAGGGGGGTCGCGTGGCCCCCCTCCCCTGGGCTACTTCTGGCCCTGGGGACCCCATCCACCGGGGCCGGCCCTCAAGTTGGGGACCTTGGGGTAGTCCCAATGCCCCCTCGACCCCAGCTCCCCTTGCCCAAAAGCAATTCTGCTTTGCTTCTTGAAAGCGAGAGCAGGAAACCTGCTCTCACTTCCAAGAAGCAAAGCAGGAGTTTGCTATGGCCGGGCGGGAGCCGTGCTCCCGCCCTGCCATGGCAAACGGCAATGACCCGGCAATGACCCGGGGGTGGGCAATGACCCGGGGGTGGGCACCCCAGGACATTGCAGGAGAAGGCCCTGGCAGGTGGCGGTCCCCAGGGCACCTGAGGGCTCCATGAGGGGGGGCCGCTCAGCCCCCCTCCAACATATGTGCAAAACCCCAGGGAGGTGGTGGTCCCCGGGGCCGGGGGGCCACTACAGACCCCCAAATTCAAATTACTGTATGCCCCTGGGAGGTGGTGGTCCCTGGGGCAGTGTGGGTGGGGGCAGGAGCCCCGCCATCCTTTAATTAAAAAAAAAAGCCCTGGGAGGTGGCGGTCCCCGGGGCTGTGGGGGGCCGCAAAGCCCCCGCACTTAATGATTAAAGCCCCGGGGAGGTGGCGGTCCCCGGGGCTGCATGGGGGGGCAAGAGCCCCCCCCCCCATGCTTTTTATTTAATTTTTTTAAATGAAGCCCCGGGGAGGTGGCGGTCCCCGGGGCTGCAGGGGGCCGTGAGCCCCCCCCGGATTTGAATAAAGAGGTGGCGGTTCCAGGGGCTGCAGGGGCCCATGGGCCCCCGCACCATTATTAAATATTGACCCTGGGACCTGGCCCACCTGGGGCCTTTAAGAAAACGAAGTGCAGGAGACCGCACTTCGTTTTTTAAAACAATTTCTTCCGAGTTCGCGCACCCAGTGCGACTGCGGCCAAATTGTTTTTTTTTTTAAATGCTTTTTTTGGGCCTGGGGGTCCCTGTGGGACTCCCTGAGCAGACCTAGGGGGTCAGGGTGTTTCTACCCTGCCCCCTTTTCTTCATTTTTAACTTTTATTTTCCTTTTTCTTGTGACTCGGTTACCGAGTCACAAGATGGCTGCCAACACATTCTGGTTTGGAGTGTTGGCAGCCAATAAGAATGAAGCTCGTGCTCGGGAGGATTTGCGGCTCCTCCTCGGTGCTCAGATATATAAATTTTTATTTTTTGAATTTATCAGGAACTACTGAACGGATTTACACCATTTGAAAAAAAGGGCGCTTTCTGAACCAAGAGCTACCTTTTTGCCAAATTTGGTGTAATTCCGTTGAGCAGTTCGGGTTGTAGCCTATTCCAAAAATTCCTATGGAAATTAACATGGGGAAAACGCGTTTTGGGACCCCCCGTTTTTCTCGGCCCCCGCTTGATGAATCACCCCCAAACTTTCAAGACAGGAGCTGACCTGAGCTGGTCATTAGTTTTGAAAATTTCGCGAAGATTCGTCAAACGGCGTCAAAGATATTGGCAAAAGAAAAAATGCTTTTTGAATAGAAACGAGGTCCTAACTATAACTACCTACTGGCAACCGCCAGTAGGTAATATATATATATCATGTGAACAAGATCCCACGGGAACAATTTAAATATTCCACGTCCAGCTGTACGTCGTTCTTAATACAATGACATACATAGCATTTCTATTTACATTTCAACCCAAGTATTCGGACAGGTGGAAAGTGCAAGGCCTTTAATATGTTATTTGATCCTTGGGGAAGGCCATAAAAAAAGCTTTAAAATACACTGATACACTGATATCTAACAAACAGTCAAACAATGTATACAATATTTACAATAAAACTACCGTCATTCTCCGTGCTTTTGTTCAATGAAGTATCATAGTCAAGCCCTGTTTTATTCGTACATGCAAAAATCAATTAAGGCACTATTGAAACAGTATAGAATATTTACAATGAACCTGGCAACTTTCGTTGTACGAAATTTCAATGGGAGGTACATATTTTTTGCTGCAACATCACAATCTTACCCTCGCTTTACTTCGTACAAAACCTACTGCTAGCAGGTATTTGGATGTAGCGAATACTACATAGGGTTCTGTGTTGAATTTCAAAACCCTAAGAGTATTTTGATGTTTCCTAAATCCCAGCCTTTTGCATAACGGCGAATCCATTTATTCCTTGCCCTGGCATATGCTGGGTAGATGAAAAGGATATGCGCGGTATTTTCAATAAGGCCTAAGGTGCATAAAATGCAGATTCGCTCTCCTTGGGTTTTCCAGCTTGCGATATAGCTTTTAATTTGGAGGGTATCGTACCTTAGTTTCAAGTACAGGATTCTTGCCTGGTGTGGCTGGATGCTATCAAGGTACTCTTCTAAACATGGGTTGGGTTTAACATTGAGGAACTGCGTTGTTATTCTGCCCAAATCAGGGTCTTGATGGAGTATGTTTTGGGTATGTGCCCAGTATGTTTGCTTCAGAATGTTCTTAGAACTTCACATTAATTTGTGTGGCTCTGTCCAATAGGGAAGGAGACCAAGTCCTATGAACCATTTTTTAACCAAATCTAAACCAGGGAAAAGTTAGACATGTATTGATAGCTAAAAGTTCTTTAATGCCTTCTCTTTGGACCACCTGTTCTGGCGTTGTCCATAACCTAATACAATAAAGCAGCGGATATAGTGCTGCAATTTGCCCTATACGTTTTATGTTTAGGTCATGGAACATTGGGATGAGTGGTGTGGACAAGGGTAGCCCAAGATTCTTCTCACAAACTTATTCTCCCCTTTTGCTATTTGCTTGGTGTTGCTGTTCCCCCAATGTTCTGATCCATACAGGGCAGTTGTCTATACTTTGCATTTATAAATTGCGAACGTTGGTGTAATCGGTTTGCTTACAGATAGACTATACTTTTTAAGAATGGCCCCAGATCTCTGTGCATGGGCCAGTACAGAGTGGTTTATCTGCGTTTTCCAAAACAGCTTTGAATCAAGTATTATACCTAGGTAGGTGAAGTTTGAAACATGTTCTAGTTTCTGATTGTTCACCCTAAGGTTGCTTCTGAAGTCCTTGCGAGGATTTATGGCCATGTACTTGGTTTTCCCGATAATTATTTCTAGGCCTTTTTCGCTACAATATGTGTTAAAGTCATCTATTAGATGTTGCAGACCCTTTGGCGTCTGTGAGATCAGAATGGTGTCATCTGCGAATAGTAATGCTGGGACCAACTTCCCACTAAGCTTAGGGGGGTCATTTTTGGGTTTTGTGAAGTAATCGACCATATCGTTAATGTAGAATGAGCACAGGGTGGGCGCGAGCACACATCCCTGCCTCACTCCTCCGGCTATAGGGATAGATTCAGTGAGCTCGCCGTTCGTACCCCAATGAACTCTTGCATAGTTATTGTAGTGTAATCTTCTCATCTGGTCTAGCAAGTCTACAGGTACTTTTTGTTTTCTCAGCGAAGCCCACAATAGTCCTCTGGATACTAGGTCGAATGCTGCCCTTAAGTCTACAAACACTATATAGATTTGGCCCCCTTTTAACTTGGTAAATTTCCAAATAATGCACAAAAGTCTAAGGACTTGGTCGATCGTGCTTGTACGAGCTCTAAATCCAGCCTGGAACGGGGACATTATGTTGTTATTGTCTAACCATTCATTTAGCCTATTTAAAAGTTGTTTTGCATATATTTTTTGTAATACATCTATTAGGCTAATAGCCCTGAAATTCTCTGTTTTTTGTTTGCTACTTTTTTTGTGAATGGGGACAATATCAGCCCCTCTCCATGTGTTCAGAATTGGTGCACCTGCAGCTATGGTATTGCTAACCAAATTAACATATGGAGCCCATACCTCTTTGTCATGTTTGAACAAGTCCCCAGGGAGTCTGTCTAGCCCAGGGGCTTTTCCCAACTTAATGGTGTCCATCGCATGTGCAGTTTCCTCTAAGCTAAAACGAATCCCGTTTCCCACGTTATCTTCAGGTACATTGTGCTCAGTGATAGCAAAATTGGAACCCGAATATAAGTTGGTAAAGTGTTCTGTCCAGGCTGTAGGATCCAAGTGGTGCTCAGTGTAGGCTACTTTATCTTTTCCACCAAGAGCCACTATTTTCCAAAATTCTACTGCATTGTTGGATTTTGCTGCCAGCAGAATTTGTATTTGTATTTATAAAGCGCAACATTCATCCCGAAGGACATCACGGTGCTAGGATAGCATACAATGCGCTGTAAGAAAGAGGGTATTTGATTATGACGTAGGTTGTTTTTAATTAATGACTAATCAACTCAGTATCTGGGGAACAGGACGGTTTTTAGCTTCTTTCTAAAAAGCAGATAGTCGTCTGTCAGGCGTAAGTCAAGTGGGAGGTCATTCCACAGAACAGCAGCTGACTTAGAAAAAGAGCGGTCTCCCATCCTGACTCTGGTGGTGCGTTTGACCTTTGCAAGGGCCTGATGGTGCGATCTCAGGTTACGTGATGGGACCTGGAATGCCATTTTGTCTCGCAAAATGTGTGGGCCTTTCTTATGCAAAGTTCTATGAGCATAGCAGAGGAGCTTGAATTTGGCTCTTTGTCGCACCGGCAGCCAATGTAGCTCCTTCATGCTGTCGGATGCTGAGCTGAATCTGGTTTTATTACAGATCAGTCTAGCGGCTGCGTTTTGGACTACTTGAAGGCGAGAAAAAAGGTAATCGGGCATGCCCACGTAAAGTGCATTTCCGTAGTCCAGTCTACACAGAAAAAGGGCCTGAGTGACCGTTTTTCTGCAATTCAGAGGAATCCAAGGAAAAAGTCTGTGCAAAAGTTTCAGTATAGCGAGTACAACAGTAGGGAAAGTGTTGGATAGTGTAGAGGTATAAATTACTATTCCCACTCCTGCGAATGCAGCAGTAGGGAAAGTGTTGGATAGCAAAGGGGTAAAAATTACTATTCACAATAAGAAAATTCAAATTTAAAAACAAACAAAATATCGACTACTATACAACATATAATAAAACACCCAAAACAAAACATATTTATTATCAATTTTTACAAAACATAGAAACATATAATAATGTAGAAAAAATATAAAATTTACATAAAAAGATTCTTTTAATTTTAACAAGAAATTATCAAACAAATAAATATTTTGTAATAGAAATTAATTGTAATCTAAAAAATAATTATTACATAAATGTAGTATTTTTTTTTCCCTACCCTATAACACCACACAATTTACAACACACATCTAAATTAAATAAAAAAGTGTACCTCCATAATCAACACAATTAATTATCAATATAAAAATTATTAATAATTAAAAAACATATTTAAAAAGTTCAAAATTATTGTAGTAACCAAACATTACAGCTATACAACATAAATTCCCAAACAAAAAAAATAAACAATTACCAAAAATATTTAACAATTAATAAATAAATATTAATGATCAAGTAATGATTAATGTAAACTAAATTACTTTCCAACATCTACCCCAATAAACAGCATAACACACACCTAAAATTATTTACACAATTTCCATAACTAATTTTACATTAATAAATTCATATCAATGAACAACAAATAAGTAATTAATTTAAATTTTTGTACTTCCCACCATTTACCACTATAAACACCACAAATCACACATCAAAATTATTACACAAATGACAAAATTAAAATGTAATTAATTAGCATCAATTAACAAAGAATTAATTCATTAAAAATAAATTACCTCCCACTATATTACCCTGTAAATGCCACCAACAATTTCGTAAAAAAGTATACAATTAACATAATTAATTAACAATTAATTAATTAATTACAATTAACAATCAAAACATAAATAATTATTAATAAATTAATTCACACAATTAACACTATAAAATAATAATTAGTAAATATTATATTAAAAAAATATAAAATTTATTAAAATTAAATTACTTCCACCCTACTCCCTATCAACCCACAACCCACTCCTAAAAAAAATCACACAATTAACATAATTACCAATTAATTAATAATAATCAATAACAAATTAATAAATAATTAATCATATATTATTTCCCACAGTTAACAATATAAAATATTACATAAATAAATATTAATTATGAAAAAATATTAATAATTTAATTATAATTAAATTACTTCCCACCCTATTCCCCTATAAACCCACAACCCGCTCCTAAACAAATGACAGTTAACATAGTTACCAATTAATTAATCAATACAAATTAACAGCCAATTATTAATTAATTAATAATAAATTAATTACCATAATTAATACTATAAAACCAAAATTAAATAAATACTAATAAATAAAAATTATTATTCAATTTATTATAATTAAATTACTTCCCACCCTATTCCCCTATAAACCCACAACCCGCTACGGAACTAAAACGCAAAATTTAATTAAAAGAAAATTAATATTCAATTTATTATAATTAAATTACTTCCCACCCTATTCCCCTATAAACCCATAACCCGCATCGGAACTAAAACGCAAAATGTAATACTTAGACAAAAAAATATAGCACATACATTTAAAATACATACTAAAATACATAACACTAACTAAAAAAACGATATTTTTAACAACTATATTTTTGCAAACGATATTAATAACTTCGATGTTTTGGAAAACGATATTTCTTACCTTAAACTCGATATTCTTGACCACGATATTCTGCCAGTCGATATTTCTGTATCACGATATTTTGCACTCGATATTAGTGCAAGTCGACATTTCCTACTCGATATTCTGACTGTTTACCCTCTCGGAGATGGGGTGGCGTTTTTGTAGTACGTTTTATATCCTGACTTATATGGTGGGGTTATCAACCATGTCTCCTGGAACAGGCAGAAGTCAAATGGCTCTATGTAGATATGCCAATCTGGATCCTCGAGTTTTTGTTTTAGGCCTGCAACATTCTATGAGACTATGGTTAAAGATGTATGTCCTTCTATCTGTACTTTATGAGTTTTTGGGGATCCTTCCAAGTTGGATTCTGCATCTTTAGTTCTATTTATTTAGTTGCTTGCCAAATTCTGTGTTGATTGTCCCGTGCATCTTCATCATTCATGGTCATAATACCCCTATAGTTCCCTTCCTGGTTTGGTTGCTTGTCTATCCTCAAGTTTGTCTGTTCTACCGTGCTCAGTCAATCCACTGCATCTAGATCTGGCACTGATTGGCTCTGCGCTAACAGAAGGGGGTCTATGTCTTGTTCGTAGTACTGGGGTATTAGATGGTCTATGCAGTTTAAAACGCAGGGTCACCCCGCCTGGCAAGCGTGTTCTCAAGTCCATCGCTACTAATCCCTGTGCTATTTCTCTATTGGCTACAGTCAGCTCAATTGTGTCTGTGCTCTTGTTTCCCCCCTCCAGACGCTCGTCCCTTACTATATCTGCGCGCACAACTGACAAACAGTGCCGCTTATGCCTGATCCAGTGGATGACTTTGTTTTTGAGCGAGTCTTCATCCTCCCTAGCTGCTGTGACAATCTTGGGTACATGTTATTTATATAGTGTATATTTTCTCTGTTAATAATTATTCTTAAAGGCCCAGTGATATTGATATCTGTAAGATTAAAATGATTTTTCTATTTTTGTATCAATAAGACTGTTTCACTGTTTATCTTCTATTGCGCCCTCTACCTTATTTTATAATTTCTTGTCTGAGATCTCTTTTTGAAATACATTGATATTATCCCTGCCTTGGGCAAGTCAGCTTGTTGCAGGGGACCCCTTTTTCCCCCAAAGCTATCAGAGAACTAAACTGCATGGACCCATCTCTCTGTTTACTCCCGATGTCCCAGGGCCTGAGTTAATATGACCCCTGAGTAACTGGCCTAGTACTACCCCTTCAGCCCTTGACTCTCAGTGGTAGCGCGGGGTAAGCAATCTAAGGTTTCAAGCAAGCTTTACATGAGCACAAGACTCAAAATATGCTAAGCAACCCCAATAAATGAATGTCCAGCCAGAAACCTGACACCTTTCATGTGTACTTTTAAGTGAGGTGTCACCGTGCCTACAGGGAGGAATCGTCCTTTCCTCAAGTAGGAAACTCAACAGACATTCTCAGCGTCCTTGACACTTGCCTTAAAGAAGGACAGAGTTTCTTAACCTGCCCAATTACACTTGACAAGTTTTAATTTCACCTGCCCCAATGTTCCCATCAGCCGTATACTTCATGACCTCCTGCAATACTTCATCATCTTTTACTGTCTGCACCTATTCCTCATGAGATAACCGTCCTTCAGTGATAATGCACACGTTTGCGACAAGCCCTTCACCTTCACCATCATCATTATCAAAATGGTCATTCACGGATAACCTTGACAAACAGTCAGCCACCACATTGTTTCTGTCTGGAATATACCCTATTCTATACGAAAATTCCAGCATTCTCAGAACCCAAGGTAAAATTCTAGATGAAGCTTGGCAAGTGTCTTTATTAGTGATGACATCCACCAAGGGACGATGATTGATACAAATCACAAAATCAGTACCTCAATACAAAAATTTTGAAATGATTCACTCCCCACCAACATGCCAAAGCTTCTCTTTCAATTGTAGATATGTTTGTTCCGCACCCCTTAATGGTCTTGATACATAAGCAATCGTGACTTCTTTACCCTGTCTAAGTTGTAACAACACCGCACCCAAGCCCACAGCGCTAGCATCCGTGCACACAATGCTCTTATCAAGTGTGTCAAAAGGTTTGAGTGCCGGGCAGTCGCCATTTCCTTTTACAGTTACACAAATTCTCGCTCACACTCCCTGCACCAGTCGAACTTGGCATTTTTCAACATTAATTTGCGCATGCTTTCTGTTTTGTCTTTTTCTTCAAACATACGAATGACCCTTGAAGAATATTCAGCCATTCCTAAAAAGGACCTCAACCGATCTTTATCCAGTTGCGAAGAGGTATCCTCAATAGCCTCTACTAGCTTTAGATTTGGCGATATTCCCCTTTCATCTAGCCAGTGCCCAAGATACTCAACTCCCTTCACACCGACCTTACATTTTTCCAACTTCAAGTCAAGTTTATTAATTATCATGCATAGTTAGTTAAAACCATTGCATGTACATTTAAAACACCTTGAAAACACTGCAATGATAAAGCAATATGTTAATTACAACACCTTAAAAACTGTGCATATAATCAAGTTATGCTTTTAAACCATCAAGTCAAACAAAATTGAAGCTTAATAAAATCGGTCAAGATATTACAAACAGAATGTTAAAAATCGTCCGAAGCCTGCTTCAAATAGAGACCCCCTAAGACTTTGGGGCCGATTCCGATTCAGGCCGGAAAACGTACCGACCGACTCGGTACGGGAATATTGTCCGACCGACACGTATCGGCGCTGCCCGATCCGCGTAGTATGATGCAATGCATGTGAATCACGACCGACTCGCACGGAACACAAGCCGAACGACCGAACCGCACAGAAACCAGCTATCCGGCCGGAAAAAAACTACGCGAATCGAACCGACCGACACGCACCAGGAATGAATCCGACAGAAACGTACCTGCGAACTCCGACCCGCGCAGTACGATGCAATGCGTGGAAAACCAGACCGAGTCGCACGGAGCCCAAGCCGCACGACCGACACGCATACAAAACCGAGCCGAAGCAACCCAATACTCCACGACCGACGCGTACGCCGCACATGAAACACAGCAGAAACACAGCTTGAAAGAATCGGAGAAGCCTGCACGAGCCAACTTCAGCGTCCTACTCGGTCAGAAGAACGTCTCCGACATGCCCAAAACCCACAAAGGAAAAATACAAAAAAAGGGCCAAACAAGCAATGACAAAGTCAATAAATACAGGGGTGAAAAAACATGGAACAAAGACACACCCACAACCCCACCCATATAAAGGCCACAAATCACTACCATGATCCTTTGCAAATTCAACTGACCTGCCAGCACAGAACACCATCAGACAGCAACCACAGACACACTCACAACTCATCCATCACACAAGCCACACACCATTAGCACCTCCCCAATAGCACCCTCACATACACCCAGCAAAACCTACACTCACCCACCCTCACTTGCACACTCACACACACATCAACACCTACCACCACCCATCACCATGCCCCCAAAGAAGAATCCAAAGTTCCTAGACAGTGAATTGGAAGTCCTGGTAGATGAGATCCTCAGGGTAGAGCCACAGTTGTTTGGTACATTGGTCCAACAGACCCACATGTCGCAGAAAACCAAGATGTGGGAAAGGATCGTCGACAGGGTGAACGCACAATCACCATGTTTGCGCACAAAGGAAGACATCCAGAACAGGTGGTATGATGTGCGCAGGAGGGTCAAGGACCTACTAAAGAAGGATTACGCCTTGAGTCATCGCACCGGCAGTGGCCCTCCTGCCAAACCAGTATACCTCAGGCCCTGGGAGAAGAAGGTGCGGGCCATCCTACCACCAGTGAGCATATATGGACTATCAAACATCCCAGAGCCTGGTGAGTACACAACCAATATACCCAATATTGTGTGACAATACACACACATCACTATCAAGGGGATAGTCAAACCATGCACCCTTAGCAAATCCACAGCAACCAAAAGATAATCATCCCAAGATGTGTATGTTAGTTAGAGAAACACAATACATGCCATCTCATAGTGATATGTAACTGTGTCATGACATGTACAAACCTAACAACAAATAGAGCAAGGCAGTGGCACAAATCTAACCAACAAACACTGTCAGACATTTTGCCACCACTAGAACACCACCTCACAGGGAAGCTCACTGAAAGGAAGGAATGCTGTGTATGCTGGTGAAGTGAGTGTAGCCAATAGCATGATGGGAGTTGTAGTCACAGATATCGGTCACCCTCACAATTGGCCCATCAACACCACTCTGAACCATGCTCACATCACAGGGAGTGGAAAAGAACTGACAAGATGGCTGACACTGGGTACTGCTGTGGGGAGCACAAGGCCCTGCTGGGAACTGGGCACCAACCAACAGCAGGACACCACTGTCAGCCATCTTGCCATTGCTGTCACACTCACACACAGTGAAGTCGACTCAAAAGGAAGGAAGTATGGGCATGCTGGGAAGGGGGGTGTAGGCAATAGCATGATGGGAGTGGTAGTCAAAGCTCAACATCCCCCACCCACATGGCCCAGCAAGCTCACACTGAAGCATGCACACCTCACAGGGAGTGAAAAGCCACTTTAAAGATGTCTGACAATGGTCCTCTGTTGTGGGGAGTACCAGGCCCTGCTGGGAACTGTGCCCCAACCAACAGCAGGACACCACTGACTGACATCCTGAAAGACAACTTTCACTCCCTGCAATGGAAGCACGTTCCATGGTATGATATCTGGCTGGGTGGGAAGGAGGACTGACAGCTCTGACCATAGTCACAAGCAGCTTTTATCACACACCCCCTTTACACAAACTCCACACAACTCACCTGGGAGAATGCAATGCCTCACACTCTAATTAAATATCCCACGAAGAACCACTACCCTGGGTTATGCTGTGTGAAGCACAGGAACACTCTTGGGACTTGTAGCCAAACAAACACCAGGACACCACTGTCAGCCATCCTGTCAGCACAGGCACACTACCCCACAGGGAAGCAGAGTCAAAAGGAAGGAAGTATGGGCATGCTGGGAAGGGGGGGTGTAGGCAATGGCATGATGGGAGTTGTAGTCACAGATATTGGTCACCCTCACAATTGGCCCATCAACACCACTCTGAACCATGCTCACATCACAGGGAGTGTAAAAGAACTGACAAGATGGCCCAGCAAGCTCACACTGAAGCATGCACACCTCACAGGGAGTGAAAAGCCACTTCAAAGATGTCTGACAATGGTGCTCTGTTGTGGGGAGTACCAGTCCCTGCTGGGAACTGGGCACCAACCAACAGCAGGACATCACTGACTGACATCCTGAGAGTTAACCTGCACCCACTGCAAGGGTGGCATGCTTCATGGTGGGATAACTGGGCTGGAGGGAGAAGGAGGTCCGGATGTCAACCAAATACCACCAATGCAGGTCATGCACACACCTCAACATCCACATTGCAAAGCATCAGGTTGGCAGGACAATGAGCCACACCAATATCAACCTCTGACTGTGACAACTTAGGACAATGCAATGTACAGGGCCGCATCCAGAGGTACAGTCACAACTGTCATGTGTTTGAACCATTGATGCCTGCAGAAACATAACATACATTGTGTGTCTCTTCCAAAAACAGGTGATGATGGGGACACAGCAGCAGATGAGGAGGAGTCCCTGTCCCAGGCTCCGGTGGCCCATGAGCTCTCTGGTGTGGAACAGCCTCTGCCCTCATCGGATGGCGAAGACCAACCTGGCACCTCCGGTGTGAGTCATCATGCAGCACCAGCAGGACCACCATCTGCACCCCCTGCACCCATTCCTCCAACATCTGCCGACACACAGACCACCCCCGCCGACACGGACAGACCAAGGACACTCAATGACAACAGCACAGGGACCCCAGCCCACCGAGAAGCAACGGACAACAACCCCAGTACCAACCCCCAAGGTTCACCTTGCGTGCCACCGCAGGTCCCGCACGTGTGGCCAGGGGTGGTGGGAGGGGTGGTAGGCAGAGGTCGCTGTTTGCAGAGGGGTCTGGACTGCATGATGACCCACAACTGGTACGCATTGCTGATGCGTACCAGAATAGCACAGGAGAGGTCAGCCAGGTAGTGGGGATCCTCAAGGACATTCAACAGCAGCAGGCTGCCCATCATGCCCGCTTGGACTCCCACATGTCCCGTGTGGAGACACACATGTCCTGTGTGGAGACACACATGTCTGGCATGGAGTCCAAGTGGGACACATTGGAAGAACTGACAGCGGTGCAGAGGGACATATTGACATGCCTCCGCCAGATTAGCACCAACATGGCCACACCTCCCTGTGTGCCCACAACATCTGGTGCTGCAACAACTGCAACTGCCACAGGGAGGGAGGATGACTCTGGTGGAGAGTCCTCTGCACCGCAGCGGCCTGCACGTGAGGGTCCCCCAGAAAGAAGAGGGGCCGTCCGAGGAAGGACAACTGAGAGGCCGATGGCCATGTACATCCCCAGGAACCCAACACCTGTTCTGGAAATTCTCCTTTCGTGTGCAAACTGTTCACCCTGTCGAATGCAACACAACTCTCCCACATGACATGGGGAGTTTAAGTTGGACTAATGCATCAGATGACTGTGGACTTTACTCAGGACATTTCTGCTACCAACACTTCCAACTCATCTGGGAACTTTGGATTCCAATTCCAATGTACAGCACCCACCATCCTGTGCACTATCCTCACACATGTATGTAAATAAACTCACTAATACACCATACTTGCCTCTGTTGTGATTCCAACGTTGTTTTTGTCAACGTTGTAGGTGTGCCCCTGAGTCCCTGGCAAGTAATTGTGGCTGGCATACGTTCACCACTGACAACCATGGTGACATATGCGAGTGATTTGTACAGGGACGAGTTGTACAGCAATGGACCGATCGGTGCGCACGCATTGGCCATTGCATATGATGTGGACGGAAATACGCGTTGTACAGCAATGGACCGATCGGTGCGCACGCATTGGCCATTGCATATGATGTGGACGGAAATACGCGTTGTACAGCAATGGACTGATCGGTGCGCACGCATTGGCCATTGCATATGATGTGGACGGATGCGTGTTGTCATCCGATATACGCCTTGTACAGCAATGGACCAATCGGTGCGCACGCATTGGCCATTGCATATGATCTGGACGGAAATACGCGTTGTACATCAATGGACCGATCGGTGCGCACGCATTGGCCATTGCATATGATGTGGACGGATGCGTGTTGTCATCCGATATATGCGTTGTACAGCAATGGACCGATCGAGTGCGCACGCATTGGCCATTGCATATGATGTGGACGGAAATACAGCGTTGTACAGCAATGGACCAATCGGTGCGCACGCATTGGCCATTGCATATGATGTGGACGGAAATACGCGTTGTACAGCAATGGACCGATCGGTGCGCACGCATTGGCCATTGCATATGATGTGGACGGAAATACGCGTTGTACAGCAATGGACCGATCGGTGCGCGCGCATTGGCCATTGCACATGATGTGGGCGGATGCGTGTTGACATCCGATATCACAGCGTTGTACAGCAATGGACCGATCGGTGCGTCGCGCATTGGCCATTGCATATGATGTGGGCGGAAATACGCGTTGTACAGCAATGGACTGATCGGTGCGCACGCATTGGCCATTGCATATGATGTGGACGGAAATACGCTTTGTACAGCAATGGACCGATCGGTGCGCACGCATTGGCCATTGCATATGATGTGGACGGAAATACGCGTTGTACAGCAATGGACCGATCGGTGCGCACGCATTGGCCATTGCATATGATGTGGACGGATGCGTGTTGTCATCCGGTATACACGTTGTACAGCAATGGACCGATCGGTGCGCACGCATTGGCCATTGCATATGATGTGGACGGAAATACGCGTTGTACAGCAATGGACCGATCGGTGCGCACGCATTGGCCATTGCATATGATGTGGACGGAAATATGCGTTGTACAGCAATGGACCGATCAGTGCGCATGCATTGGCCATTGCATATGATGTGGACGGAAATACGCGTTGTACAGCAATGGACCGATCGGTGCGCACGCATTGGCCATTGCATTTGATGTGGACGGATGCGTGTTGTTTTTCGAAATACGCGTTGTACAGCAATGGTCCGATCGGTGCGCACGCATTGGCTATGTCCTGACATGGTAACGGACGCGTTTTCGAAGCTTAAACGAGTCTGATGCAGTGAATTCAGTTGGCCACCCACAACAATGTTGCAAATTCATGGGTGTCATGAAGTTGAACTTTGAAGGATGCTGTGGGCATATATAAGTGGTGCAATTCCATGGATTGGCCAGATTCAGAAGATGCAAACGACTTGGACCTATCACTTTGGACACATGGGACAGTATCTGCCTCTGCAGCACACATATAATGCTGGCTGTTCCCCTGAGAGCTCACTTGCCTGCACTACATGCTCCAGGACGACATCTGCCACCACCACTGCTGCTGTCTCTGCATCCTCTGGCTACTGCAATGGCACGTACTGTGGAGAGAGCTCCAGCCTTCAGCACTGAGGAGAACCAGGCCCTGCTGGACAGCCTCCTTCCACAGTACAGCAAGCTGTATGGGAAACCAGGGGAGCAGGTGAGTGTGCTGTCCACTGCCTTACTAATTGTGCATGTTGTCTGACTAGCAAGACTTACAGTGTGCACACCACTGGCTAGCATGCTCACTGAGTAGTTGTCAGCCCCCAAAGTGTGTAGTTACATGCACTGAACAGGTATAGTGCAGTAACAGTGCATTCCAACAAGGTTTAACTTCCCAGGCAATGATACCATGTGGTAACTGCTGGAAAACTGTCCATAGCCATAGTTGGACTGCCTGTGTACATCATATGCCCCTGTTATTGAGACATGTACATCCAACTGTGTGATGCACGAAAATGTTGCATGTGTAGTAATGGCCTTTTCACTTTGTCATCCTCACAGGTTGATGCCCACCAGAAGCAGGACATCTGGCTGACCATTGTCCGGGCAGTACGATCGGTGGGGGTCTACAGGCGCAGGATCCGCAACTGCCAGAAGAGGTGGCAGGACCTTCGGGGCTGGACCCGGAGGATCGCAAGGGTCCAGCTGAAGCTGTCGCCTCCTCGCAGGAGGGGCAGACACCGGACCCTGACCCCCACATGCTCCGGATCCTGGCGGTGGTCTTCCCTGACCTGGATGGGCAGCTGAAGGCCAGACAGCAGCAAGGAGGGGGTAAGTGCTAGCCTCAACTATGTACTATGCCTGACATGCTCTATGCACTCCTTTAGCCTGGCTCCACTTCCACAGTACAACTGTCATGGCGTCCTGGACTCATGTCCCTCACTTGTGTCATGCCCCCTCCTCATCTGATACACAGGTGTGGCCCTTACAGTCTGTGACTTAGGTCTCTTGGGTACTGTGTACTTGCAGTTACCTATGGTTCAAGTTGGGGACAGCATCAGTTACAGGAACTTTGTGGTGGGCTGCATGGGTGGTACAATTGCTCACAATGCCTGTGATCTGACATGTTCTCTGGGTATGGCTTTAACATGTGTTCTAATTGCTGCTCTGACTCACCACATGTCTGGGGTATGTGCCACACACCCATGCTGCAGCAGAGACCAAGGTAGGAGCCTCAGTAGTATGTACAACATGTGTGTGACACATGCATAGCCACCTGCCTAGTGTTCAGGGTAATACCATGTTGCACATGGACCAGGACTGTAATGCCTACTCCGGACATCGAAGGCACTCTGTTCTCCCACTCCCGTGTGTCAGCATACATATTGGGCATTGTGAAGAGGGCACTCAGGTGTATGCCTCTGTGTCACCGTGGTGTGGCCTTGCTATTTGGACTCCTGGAGTGTTTAACAATTTGGGGTGGCCAGCCATCTGAGTTGTGACTATGGGATCTGCACATAGGTCAATGCATAGGTCTCTGATCCCTTGACTGTGCACAATGTTGTATGAAACATTGGGGTGCAGGCAGCTTTGGTTCATTCTCATCAAACGTTGAAGTGCTCATGAGTATGGATTTGTGTTTGCAGTCACTCAAATGTCTCATTTGATTGATGTGGGATCATCTCAGTCCTCATGATGTGGGTGGCCAGGGGTGCACATGTGCACCTGTCAGCTACAGGGCTTACTTTTCAAAAACTTCCATGATTGTGACACAGTGCAGACTGGTGTTGTGTGTATGCACTGCCCCTGTGACAGGAGACAGTTATGACTGACTTGCCAGACAGGCCTGTGCCATGACATTCCAATCGCAAAGGGTGATCCAGCAGTGGTGTGACATGTCCTGCATGCACACCATTGTTGCATTGTCTATCAGGACATGAGGACATCATTGTGTCTGGTGATGGAACCAAAACCCGCATATCAACAGAGACTTTGCATATCACTTTTCCTGACACATGTACTGAGTCAGTGGCAGGAGATGGCATGTGTTTGGAGTGACACATTTCCATATGTTCTCTTGGATGTCCAACAACTGTGTATGTGGTGCATGTGTGCACATATGATTAGTCGCATACAACAGGCAGCAGACAGATGGGTGCATGGACAGGTAGGATATGTGTGGCATGACTGACTGTCAGGCAGACAATGGGCTTCTTCAAATCAGTGTCAGCACTTATTGCAATGTCTAGCAAATGATGGCAGGGCTTGCTCTGTGATGTGCTGTACTTACTGTGGTGTGTGTGGTCAGTACAGGTGACTAATGTTGCTCTGTTTATCCTGATTGTTTGCAGATACATCCACGGCCACAGGAGGAGACAGCTCCACGGACCAAGAGGAGCGGCAGAGCCAGACTGGGTCCACTGCAGGGGAGACCGAGGGACCCAGTGGCACGGAGGGTGAGGGGAGCCACACTGAGGAGACCTCAGCAAAGACCACCTTGGCTGAGGAAAACAGCACTTCCAGTGAGGACTCCCTTGTGGAGGTGGGTGTCAGCAGACCAGAGGCAACATCAAGCAAGTCTGTCCCCGCCACCACCACCATCTCCACCCTCCCATCTGCTCCCATCCCACATGTCCATGGAGGCTCCCGTGTAGGGGAGCGTGTCTCCTTCATGCCAGGCACCGCACCCCCTGCCTCTGTCCCCCCTGCTGCCCTGAGTGTGGAGTCTGTGGACTTGCTTAAACAGATCCATGTAGGGCAGACATCAATGCTGAGTGTCCTCCATGCACACACGGGTCTTTTGATACAACTGGTGTCATTCATGGAGGGCATGTCATCTGGCATGTCTGCCCTACATCAGACCAATCAGTCCATGGCCTCCTCACTGATGGCAGCAGTGTCCCTCCTGCAACAGTCCCTCACCCCTCCTCCCTCTACCCCATCCACAATCCCCAGCACCCTACCTGTCCCAAGCACACACACACCGGCACGCACCAGCACAGACACAAGCAGCGCACAGACACACAAGCCAAACTCCAGACGCACACGCACGCACAGTCAGGGGACTGATATCTCACTCACAGGGGATGGGGCCCAGACACACACACACACGCATCCACGAGCACTTCGCAGTCCTCAGATGCCTCTCCCTCCAAAACCCCTTCCCTTGCCTCACCTGCAACCCCCCCCCTCCCAGAAGCTCTTCCTCTGTGAGCTTGGCCTCTTCCCCACAGATACATCTGACATGAAGTCCAGGCGGAAGAGGCGACCACCACACACAGAGGGGAGTGCCCCTCACACCCGGACACCCTCCCCCAGGCACAGGCAGGCTGAGGACCCCATTCGAAAGTTCCCCCGGACCAGGAAGGGCAAGACCCCACCACCACCACCACCACGCAGCTCCCCCACACAGTCTCTCTCCTCCATCCCCCAGGCCACCACTCCACAGGTTCCACAGGTTCCACCGCTACACCCTGCCCCAGGTTCCCCCACACACCGATACCGCATCCCCAAACTGATTAGGCCCTCTCCCCCTACCACTTGCTCTTCCACCCCCAACCCAGACGCTCAGCCTGTTTGTGACACTGGTGTGGAGACCGGGTCCCCCCTCTGTCCTGCCCACCTCATCTGCCCCCCTTCCACTCCCTTGGAGTCATGCACTGCAGTGGAGTCCACAACCACCCCGTCTGACTCGGGCACTGCAGTGGGGACCCAGTCCACTCCATCTGACCGGCCCACTGCAGTGGTTACAGCACCCACACCATCTGACGTGTGCCCTACAGTGGTGCCGGCCCCCACTGAGTCAGACACCTCCACTGCAGTTGCCGGGGACACTGCTGCACCCACCACCTCTTCACTGCCTCCTTCTGGCATCCCCTGATCCTGTCCCTGCGGTGCCTGGCCTGCCCCTTGTATGCCCCTCCGAGGGGGATGTCCCCTGTCTGTACCAGTGCAGGCAAGCAATGGGTGACAAGTTGTCACATATCACCCTGTTGGGACTGTGTATTTGGACTGGCCATTGGCCTTAGTTTCTTTTGGACTTGAATTTTTACTTTAACATTTGCTGAATAAAGCCTCTTTTTGTTTACTTGTTGTTTTTCTTTGGATATACATGATGTAGATGAGTATCATCATGCATTTGCAGTTGTAATAGTGTTCAGACCATGAAAATGAAGTGTTGCTGTGATGGACTCCATGTGGTCCATGGAATATGTGTCATAATGTAGTCTGGATCTATAGCATCCTTTGCTGCAGTCTGAGGGTGTAAAGTTCAGCATTTGACACAGGGATGTACGTTTTGCATTTGTAAATTGACATCTTTGGCTTACACTGATGCACATCTGGTGGGCTTACCACTGTCCAATGTTTCTATGTCCCTGACTGTGTGCCCATCTCCACTGGACATGCAGTTTAGCACATCAATGTTGAAGGACTCATCTGTGTATACAGTGCAACTTGCTTGACACGTGTTTTGGGTGTATGCAGATGACTGACGTGACACTCCCGTATCCAGGCTGATGTGAGCAGAGCCTTCAGTGTGTTGTAGTTGTTGACTCACTGACCGAGTGTTCTGCTGACATGTTTGAGTCGTGCACAGACAAGGTTTGGCAAAGCGGACCTTCCACAGGAGTGGAGTGCCCTCATGGCAGTGTGTAATCCCGTGACATTGGCTGGGCCCGTGTTGTGTGTTGTGTGAGCATGTCTGTGTGTGTTCCTTCCCTTTTCCTACACAGGCTGTGTCCCTAGGGATGTTCCTGTTTGTGATGCTTGCTGAGTTGTCCTGTGTTCATCCAGCATCTTGGACCTTGTTTCTCCGGGATGTGGGTGCATGGCAAACTAATGTTCATCAGGTTGTCATCCCTAGTTGTCTTTGCTGTCAGGGCTGGGGATGTGGGCAAACGCAGATGGGACACAGTCAGGATTCCCCTTGGCACTTGTTGGTTACACAAGTCATGTAATTTACAGTTTGTGGTAGCTTTCAGTGATTGTGACACGTTGTGTGTGTGACTGCTGCCACTCCTCAGGGTCAGAGCTGCAATGTTGGAAGTTGTCTATGTGTGTTCTTTGTGGGTGACCTTGGCTTCTTCATTGGTGTGTGACTGTGGCCGGGATCCCATTGATTGGGGTGGATTTCACGTCATGCCCATGTACGGCGTACTGTGCAGTGTGTCAGACTTTCACGAGTCTTGTTGACTGGCCATGTGTGATGGGTTTCTGCACCTTAGTTCCCACCACCACCCCTGGGATTGTCATGGGTGCATGTGCAATGTCACCAGTCCATGTGAGCTTCACTGCTGCACATTGGTGGAGATCAAGGTGTGTGATGTTGAGTGTGTGCAAATGAGAGTTGTAGCACGGCTAGACCCCTACCTCCATATTGGCCTTGGCTGACAGGCCGTGCTGATTGATTTGTGCTTGTGTAGGTGTGATGGTAGTTTGTTGCTCAGGACACATGACTGTGGTTCACAGTGTGAACGACATCTAGCTTTGTCATCACAGTGGGATTATCATGCAGGCCAGTGTCACCACAATGTGGGGTCCCTGGGGGTAGTGCTGTGGTGGGTCTGTCTCTTGCTGTGTTAGTTGCTGTTCCTTCAAGCTTGTGTGACATGTGTAATTTGGACTCCCTCTCATCTAACAATGCCTGATTGCCCACATAGGGAATCCGATCCATGAGTTACTTTTGTGTGGCACTGTATACAGATCTGTGTAATTGGGATTCAGGCCTCCTCATGTGTTGTGTGGTTGCCTGGGGACACTGGCACACCCCCCATCACCTGTTGTGTTTGATATGCAGTGTGAGGCTTCCTGCTTGTGTTTGTGCATCTGCACCACTGCATTGGCATATCTTTAGTGTGCCATTGGCTGTATGTTGTTTTGTGGATTTCCCCTGCTGTCCCTGGGACTCCTAGGTCATCAGTCAGCACAGAGATCATGGTTTGTATGTCCCATTGCTGCCATGGTATGGTATTTGTTCAACTCACATCTACAGTCTCCACAGGATATCTACATTTGTGTGTCCATTGGTGCAGATATGTGGGTCTGCATTATGATGGTCACTTCTGTCATTGTGTAATTGATGAATGTTGACAATGTCAGCCCCCATGGGTGATGTTTGTCTGCACATGGCCAAAGGTATGTCTTATTTGCACTGCACTGTTTGCCTCACCCAATCTATGTTGCTATGGGACACAAGCACTACTTTGCCACTGATGTGTTTGTTGTTCTGTGACCAGGAATCATCCATGCTGTTTGGCAGTTGCAGCTTTTTCCATGACAACACTTACCTTTTGGTCACTGTGATGATGTGGGTTTAGACCCCATTGCCACAATGTTCAATTGGGCTTCAGCTATGGACCCCACACTTACATTTTGGTCACTGTGATGATGGGACTTTAGACCCCATTGCCACAGTGGTCAATTGGGCTTCAGCTATAGACCCCACACTTACATTTTGGTCACTGTGATGATGGGGGTTTAGACCCCATTGCCACATTGTTCAAAATGTGCTTCAGCTATGGACCCCACACTTACATTTTGGTCACTGTGATGATGGGGCTTTAGACCCCATTGTCACAGTGGTCATGGTCTGCTTGCTTTGTGGAGGCCACACACATTTATGTGTGACACATGTGATAGGGGGTCACATTGTATGTTCAATGTCATGTTCAGTGTTGTAGGCATTTGACACAGAAAACACACGCTTGTCATGATGTTGGGGGGATGTCTTTTTCTGACATTCCTTATGTTGGAGTATGCTGGTTGTGTCATGCATTACCCGTCCTATGAGTAGGGGTGGTGGTAGTGGTAGGCATCCAGGCCCCCATGAGTAGGGGTGGTGTTGGTGGTACGCATCCAGGCCCCCCTGAGTAGGGGTGGTGTTAGTGACAGGCATCCAGCCCCCTATGAGTGGGGATGGTAGTAGTGACAGGCATCCATCCCCCTATGAGTGGGGATGGTAGTAGTGACAGGCATCCAGCCCCCCATGAGTTGGGGTGGTGGTAGTGGTAGGCATCCAGCCCCCCCTGAGTAGGGGTGGTGGTAGTGGTAGGCATCCAGCCCCCCATGAGTAGGGGTGGTGGTAGTGACAGGCATCCAGCCCCCCTGAGTAGGGGTGGTGGTTGTGGTAGGCATCCAGGCCCCCATGAGTAGGGGTGGTGGTAGTGGTAGGCATCCAGGCCCCCATGAGTAGGGGTGGTGTTGGTGGTAGGCATCCATCCCCCTATGAGTGGGGATGGTAGTAGTGACAGGCATCCAGCCCCCCCTGAGTAGGGGTGGTGGTAGTGGTAGGCATCCAGGCCCCCATGAGTAGGGGTGGTGTTGGTGGTAGGCATCCATCCCCCTATGAGTGGGGATGGTAGTAGTGACAGGCATCCAGTCCCCCCTGAGTAGGGGTGGTGGTAGTGGTAGGCATCCAGCCCCCCATGAGGGGGGGTGGTGGTAGTGACAGGCATCCAGCCCCCCCTGAGTAGGAGTGGTGGTTGTGGTAGGCATCCAGGCCCCCATGAGTAGGGGTGGTGTTGGTGGTAGGCATCCATCCCCCTATGAGTGGGGATGGTAGTAGTGACAGGCATCCAGCCCCCCCTGAGTAGGGGTGGTGGTAGTGGTAGGCATCCAGCCCCCCATGAGTGGGGGTGGTGGTAGTGACAGGCATCCAGCCCCCCCTGAGTAGGGGTGGTAGTTGTGGTAGGCATCCAGGCCCCCATGAGTAGGGGTGGTGGTAGTGGTAGGCATCCAGGCCCCCATGAGTAGGGGTGGTGTTGGTGGTAGGCATCCATCCCCCTATGAGTAGGGATGGTAGTAGTGACAGGCCTCCAGCCCCCCTGAGTAGGGGTGGTGGTAGTGGTAGGCATCCAGGCCCCCATGAGTAGGGGTGGTGTTGGTGGTAGGCATCCATCCCCCTATGAGTGGGAATGGTAGTAGTGACAGGCATCCAGCCCCCCCTGAGTAGGGGTGGTGGTAGTGGTAGGCATCCAGCCCTCCATGAGTGGGGGTGGTGGTAGTGACAGGCATCCAGGCCCCCCTGAGTAGGGGTGGTAGTTGTGGTAGGCATCCAGGCCCCCATGAGTAGGGGTGGTGGTAGTGGTAGGCATCCAGGCCCCCATGAGTAGGGGTGGTGTTGGTGGTAGGCATCCATCCCCCTATGAGTGGGGATGGTAGTAGTGACAGGCATCCAGCCCCCCTGAGTAGGGGTGGTGGTAGTGGTAGGCATCCAGGCCCCCATGAGTAGGCGTGGTGTTGGTGGTAGGCATCCATCCCCCTATGAGTGGGGATGGTAGTAGTGACAGGCATCCAGCCCCCCCTGAGTAGGGGTGGTGGTAGTGGTAGGCATCCAGCCCCCCATGAGCGGGGGTGGTGGTAGTGACAGGCATCCAGCCCCCCCTGAGTAGGGGTGGTGGTTGTGGTAGGCATCCAGCCCCCCCTGAGTAGGGGTGGTGGTTGTGGTAGGCATCCAGCCCCCCATGAGTGGGGGTGGTGGTAGTGACAGGCATCCAGCCTCCCCTGAGTAGGGGTGGTGGTAGGCATCCAGCCCCCCCTGAGTAGGGGTGGTGGTAGTGGTAGGCATCCAGCCCCCCATGAATAGGGGTGGTGGTAGTGACAGGCATCCAGCCCCCCCTGAGAAGGGGTGGTGGTTGTGGTAGGCATCCAGCCCCCCCTGAGTAGGGGTGGTGGTAGTGACAGGCATCCAGCCCCCCCCTGAGTAGGGGTGGTGGTAGTGGTAGGCATCCAGGCCCCCATGAGTAGGGGTGGTGGTAGTGGTAGGCATTCAGGCCCACATGAGTAGGGGTGGTGGTAGTGGTAGGCATCCAGCCCCCCATGAGTAGGGGTGGTGGTAGTGGTAGGCATCCAGGCCCCTATGGGTGTGTGTGGCATTGGTGATTGCCATCCCGCCCCTATGGTTCTGCTGTTGCTAGTGCTCTGCATCCCTATGTGTGTGTGACATATGTCGGGTACGTGTCGTTTGTTTGTGTTGTGGGTTTTTGACTTACCGTCTGCGCCGTACGCGTCTGTACCGGTTCCGGTAATAGATGTAGAGTATTGGTAGGACCTGCGCGATGGGATTCATGGTTGGGTCGTCTCGTTCGTGTTTCTCGTGGCTTCGACTCGTACTCGTCGCTGGCTTGTTCGTCTCGTAGCCGTGGATCGTCTTGTGGCGCGAATCGGAGCTTATGTGCAGCTCTCCTGGATGCTCTGACGTGCCGGACGCGACGGGTTCGGCGTGTACGGAAGGCGCATCGTACTAGTCCGGCCGGAAGGTGCTGTGTATTTGCTTCCGTGCGACTCGATTCGGCGTTTACGGATCCGGCTCGGGCGGGGAACAGGAGCTGGAATGGGTACGTACGGCTGGGTCGGGATCTGGGCAGTTATGCGCATCGTACTTGCTCGTTCGGACGGATGTTCGAATCGGTCGGGAAACACGCATTCGTCTTGGTTTTTTTCCGGACGAATAGTGTTAGGTGCGCTTCCGGCCGAGATCGGAATCAACCCTTTTGTCTCCTAAGTGACGAAAGACCTTCGTCAAGTAAAAGTGCTAAGCATGTTGTGCAAACCCCTTGCTTTAAGGTGCTTTTGTGCTGCTATTGTAGTATAATGAGTAATGAGCTGTTTACTTAATGGAAAAATCTAGGGGAATGAGGGACATAATGTTTGTAGTCTGTAATGCAGTCGCCCACCTGGTCGGGTAGCAGTATAAAAGGGTGAAATTTGTGCCAAGCGCTGGAGTATAAAGTGTTGTGTGCCTACTACTTCCTAAGGATAACCATTGTCCAGCTCTCAGCTGGAAACCCGGAACGGAGAATCAGGTCTTGGTTTTTTCCAGCTCCTTGGCGGCAAGGTTCAAGAATCTCACGGTCTTACATGCCAGTTGCACAGATGCCCCTCCCAGTAATGTAATTACAGCTGGTTGGAATATTCTGATTTGCAGGGCTCTTAAAGATGGGCATAAGAGTTTTTGTCTGTGTGTTAACATGGCTGGGCAAACACACAATAGATGAAGCAGCATTTCACTGATTTGTCCACTTTGTGGTGGATCAGAGATGCTTCCAGGAGGGCTTGAGGTCTTTTGATGAGAACACACTGAGACGTGTTAGCAGTAGATTGTGTTTCATGCCCTTGGAAAAGTGAGAAGACAGATATGGCTGGGGACCCCAAGCTGCATATGATGGCATGACCACCCACACACATGCTTCATTGCGTTTCTCCTCACTTTCCTCAAAAACCAAAATGTCATCCTGGAAATATGTCATGTTGTTTTGCCCCTGAATAGTTGGTGCATTGCCCTCTGGAATACAGCCGAAGCTGATGCCAGTTCAAATGGCATACGTTTGAATCTGAATGCCCCTTCAGAGGTGACAAAGGAAGATAGATGCCTTTAGTCGGGATGTAAAGCAATTTGATTATATGATGATGACAAATCCAAAGTCAAAAGAACTTTAGCGCTATTGACTGTTGTCAGCATATCACTTATGTTGGGAAGAGTATGTCTATCTACTCACATAGCTTTTTACGGTTGCGTAGATGAACCCACAACTTTAAATCCCCATTAGGATTCTTTGCCAAAACCACTGGGGCCAACCATTCGGAAGCCTTGATTTCTTCGATGATGTCTTTGTAATTCCTTTCTTAGAGGCTCCCTCATAATCAAAGGCACACTACGTGGTTTGTGAACCTTGGGACAAATGCCTTCCTTCAACACAATTTTGTACGCACATCCCTTGAGCAACCCCAAATCACTTTTAAACACTCTAAGAACATTTTCTTTCCACATAGTATTACATAGCAAATTAACATCAGTTAAAGCTCCCAATACCTGATTGGGATGGTTTGGGTCTAGCTTTATCAGTAAATCTCTTTGTTTCGGCCACCCTAGCAAACATGACCAATCCTTGGAAATGTACACCTTGGATCACGTTTTAATGCCTTGGAATTCCAATGAACCTTCAAAGCACCCCACCAACTCAAAAGTTTTGTTTACGTAGGCCACAAGTTTGATGTTCAATTCAACCAATTTATTATCAGGAAATTTATCAAGATATTCTTCTCCAATCAAGTTATAACGAGCACCCCAATCAGCCATTATTCGCACCTCAACACCATCAATCTTGATGGTGTAACAAGGGTGGCTGCTATCCCGGGAAATCCCGACTTCACTGATCTGTAATAAAAATTCATCCACAGGACTCTCTGAATTAGTCCCACCAACCACGCTGACAGATCCACCTTGACTTTTAAAGGTTACCTCCCTTTCCCTTGCAGACTCTAGTAAAGTATCCCTTCATTTTGTACTTTCTGCATAATTGACCAATGCCAGGGCAACTGGGATCAGTGACTATGTGTCCTTTTAACCCACATTCCTCTCACTCCCCAGCCAGTTTTTCTGTACAGGAATAGGTGTTTCTTTCTTGTTTGCAGACGTATTGTATGTGTTTGCTCCACTTTTCCTACATTACTCGATGCCATTTCTCTAAGTCCTTCCTCAGTATTTTCTGCCCTTTTGGCAATGTCTATTGCTTTTTGTAAAGCTAAGTTTTCTGTGTTTAAAAGTTTTCCTTGCATCCTTTTGTTGCTAATCTTCTGGACAAGTTGATTACGTAACATCTCATCTACGAAACCTTTGTAGTTGCACGTGGATGCCAACCTCCGTAATGCTGCAATGACATTTTCTATAGATTAATATCTGTTATGGCGCACCCGGCATGGGGTGAGTCCCCCTGGCCACAATCAAAACCCTGTGAAGGGTTTGTCACTTCAAATGATTCAAAATGAAGGAAATAATCCAAATTTCGTAGTTAGATATTCCTTGTATTTTTTCAATATATTTTCAACATTGTATGGACTTAAATTTCAATCCGTAAAAAAAAATTGGCAATAAGTCATCAATAACCATTCTCTGAATTATAATTGTCCTCCTTTGTTTTGTAAATCCCAATGCATTTCGGGCGCTTGGCCCTTCCTCAGGGGAAAATCTGTAGTACAAGGAAAATTAAATATAATGAGGAAACCGTCCAGTTTGGAGTAAACAAAAATCATGCTGTAATCTAATGTGAGTACTATATCCTAAGGTGGTGCATGATGATCACATGCTTTCTGTGTAACGAAGAGTCCTCGTAGTGCTCAAAGTAGGGTGAAAAACCGTGGTTACAAAGCTAACGTGAGTTAGATATTAAATGGGGTCATAGGAAGCTCAAGAAAACCAGTGTAAAACGCGTTAAAAAACAAAATAGCTTGAGTCATGTAAACCATGACATGCGGTGAGTCCAATATAAATGATGATGTAACAAAAGCAAACATCGTGCTTTTTCTCGAAATACCGAAGTAAATGTGTACGATCTCGATAAACATGCAACGGAAATCCCCATTAAACGCAAACCTGTGACGCGTGGGCTGAAAAAAACATAAAGTGGAGCTTGTAGTGCTTGGAAAATTATTCGGCAAAAAAACAGTCGTGAAGACAGATGTGCAACCAGAAGTAAAACAAACTTGAAAAAGTTCATGATAGACCGGTGAAAAGTAAACAGCATTGTGTGCCTCGGTACACGTGCAGGGCATGCCCGGTGTTTAGCGTATTCCCTATAGTGGTACTTACTCGTACGCGGTGTGGTGTCTCTCATGCGTATGCATGCATATTCAATATTCAAGTGTGGCATGCTCTTAGTGCCGGTAGTAAATAGACGCGGTGAAACGGAGGCTCGTATGTCTAATTTAGTTTCCGGATAGGAAAATGAAAGTAGGACTAAAATACATATCGTTCAATGTGAACAGTAGCGGCGATGTTAAAATGTATTAAGAGGATGTGTGAACTCCTAACATGGTGATGGTAAAATCATATATACAGTTTCAGAGAATGAATGTAATCAAACAGTCTCCTTGATAAACAACAACACTATGAATGTATAATGAAATAACAATTTCAGTTGTGCGTGGTGTTCTACGAAGTAAATGAAATCTAAATAAACATGTCAGAGGGTTCAGTGATACGAAGAAAAAAATGCAAAGAGAAAAATGCAATCAATCATAATAAATTCAGTGAATGTAGTGTAAAAAGGAAAAAATATAATAATCAGTCAATCAATCAGCGGTAATGTCGGTTATAGGTAACACTGACATTCCATTCTGTCATTCATCCCATGTGGTTTTAGTGCGTCAAGATATTTGATCCAGAAATTCTCTCTTTGCAATAAGTAGTTGTTGTTATCTCTACCCTCCTTTTTGACAACTACTTCTAGGACCAAGAATTTCAGTTGACTAATGTTGTGCGTTTGCTCAATGAAGTGACAAGTTACAACGGATTTCATATTTTTGGTTCTAATGTTACTTTTGTGTTCGTTATTCCTGATCTTAATTTTTCTCTCAGTTTTTCCGACGTATACCTTGCCACACGGGCACTTCAGCATGTAGATCACATTCATGGTATCACAGGTGGCTATGACTTTCAAACTGATTTTGGTTCCCTTCCTAGGGTGTGTAATGGTGGAGCCTTGAATAACATTATGACAGTTGTTGCAATTGTGGCTTGGAACCATTCCTTTGAATTTGGATTGTGGATGGTGCTCTTTGTAACTTGTCAGGATCTCTCCTAAATGTTTTCCTCTTCTGTATGCAAAGATCGGATTTTCTGCAAACAGTTGTTTGAAGTCGGGCTCCATAGTTAAAATGGGTCAATGTTGTTTGATTATCTTCTTGAAAGGGCCACTCATGGAGGAAAATTTTGATACGATTACCATGCGGTTTTGTATAGTTTTGCTCTTGCACAAAAGTAATTCACTGCGAGCTTTTGATGACAGCAAAGTTTAGCTTGATCAAGAACTAGCTTAGGGTAACCACGTTCTGCAAATCTGTGTAGCATGTTTTCGATCCGTTCAGTGGATGTGACGGGGTTGGATATTATTCTCTTGACTCTAAGTAGTTGCGAGTATGGTAAATGGCGTTTTAGCGATTGTTGGTGGAAACTATTGTAATGAAGTGTGTTGTTTCTGTCAGTCTTTGTTCTGAAGATGTCGGTTTCTAACCCAAGTTGGGTTTTTCTAATTTCAACATCCAAAAAAGTGATGCAATGTTCTTGTATTTCATGAGTGAATTGGATCCTTTCATTTACATTGTTTAACTCACTTAAAGCGTTTGTCAGATCTGAGTGTGAACCATTCCACAAGATGAAGATGTCATCTATGTATCTTAGGAATAATTTGATGTGTGTCTTCCACACGGGTGTGGATAAGATGTTGTCCTCCTCAAACTTGCTCATGAAGAGATTCGCGTAGGCCGGTGCTGCGCAATTACCCATTGATGTTCCAGTTAATTGAAGGAACCACTGGTTCTTCAATTTAAAATAGCTTTGATATAGGGTAAAGTGTAAGAGTTCCATCAGAAAAAGTTGTAGATCCATATTTAAGTCTGTCTGGAGTAATGTGTGTTCAATAGCTTCAATTCCTAGTTGGTGGGGAATCGATGTATATAAAGATTTTACGTCGACTGTGCATAGTAGAATGGATTCGTCTTCTGTGAAAGAAACTTGACTGATCTTGGTCAAAAAGTCTGTTGTATCCCTTATATAGGTGCTCATTTTGACCACACTCGGTTGGAGATATCGATCAAGAAATTGTCCTTTGGGTGCATGCATGCTGCCTCTCATTGACATAATTGGTCGAAACGGTGGGTTGTATAAATCCTTATGTATTTTCGGTAACATGTACATGGATGGGCTTTTAGGGTTGTTATGTACAAGAAATCTTTTGGTTTTTTCGTTGATGACACCACTCTCTAAAGCCTTGTTCACTATGCTTTTCAACAGATTTAAAAATTGTTCGGTGGGATTAGTGTCAAGTTTGGCATAAGTATGTTCATCAGCGATGTGTATCTCTACCTCTGTGTCATAAAGAGTTGTGTTCATAACGACGAGCGCACCTCCTTTATCAGCTTTTTGACAAGTGATGTTGGGGTTACTTGCTATTTTTGTCAATATTCCAAATTCTTTGTTGGTTAAATTTCTTAGTTTAGATTTTTTCTGAAAGTTTAATTTGAGTATGTCTTGTTTCACAAGGTTTTCAAAGATATCCAGACTTTTGTGGCTTACAGGTGCCATGTAGGAACTCCTAGGCTTTAAGCCTCGTAGCAAATCTTCTTCATTGTTGTAACGTTCTTCAAGAACATTTTCCAAAAAAATTCATAACCGTAAGTTGCGCATTAATTTGAACAGGCTTATCTCAAGCTCAAGGCAGTTAGTGTGGGTTGTGGGAACCAAAGAAGTACCTTTCTGTAGTGTGGTTAATTCGATGTCAATAAAATGATAATCTGAGATGTTAATCACTAGGTTTTTCTCAATCATGTCTTCTTCCCCTTTTCCTTCTTTCCTGTGGTCGAAGTACTTCATGTTTGTGGATGCTCTTTTTCCTTTTCTTTTGCCTTGGCAGGGTCGTCTTTGTCTCTTTGGCCTGACTATAAAAAAGAGACACCAGAGGTTTGAGGTAGCTCAAGAGGTGTCTGTACCGGTATAGCTGGTTTTTTACGCGGTTGATTAGAAATGTCACTTTCTGAAGATGAGGTTTCAGTGTTCTCTGAGTAAGGTTTATTTTGTCTTCTTCTGGCGTAAACCTCCGCCTAACTGTACACCTCTCCTAACTTGTAGTCTACGGTGTCTCTCCGGAATTTCCGAAGCTTCCTCTCATTGATCTCCTGAGAGTGTTTTGCCAGTTGAACATTGATGTCTTCCAGTATTTTCGACCATTCATCAGCGGACATGGAGTTGGTGAGTTCGGTTTTCACGTTAGCTATTTCTTTTGATAGCTCTTCCAGGATGTTGGATAACTCCTCGATGATCAGAAGGATTAAGTCAAGAGAACATTTATTTAATATTGCATACCATCAATCTTTGAATTTTTGAACGTTCTTACATAAAGATGGTTTTAATGGGATCCTCATACCTCTTGGTATGCGTTGTACACAATGATATTTAATGAAAGTATGGGCATGCAGCCGTTGATTGATTTTGGTTCTAATGTTACTTTTGTATTCGTTAATCCTGATCTTAATTTTTCTCTCTGTTTTTCCATTCCGCTATGACTTTCAAACTGATTTTGGTTCCCTTCCTAGGGTGTGTAATGGTGGAGCGATACCCCAGGAGCACATCTAAAGCTTATAAATCTCCTACCTTCATTTGATAACAAGTGTACCGAACTTTAGGTTGTGTGCGTACATCTACTTTTTGATATTTCACTGTATTCCGATCCACGTACGCAGCACACCTATCATTGCCACTCATGGCTTACGATGAGATTTCAAATCTTACTGACCTACGAGCAGACACCTTCGCATTTGCGAATGAAGAAGCAACCAGAATATATGCTCTAATACATGAGGAAACCGCTCAAATATCCATAAGCCGCAATAAAGAACAAAATATCAAACAATTGTTATATCTGTCAAAACGGGAGATCAATCAACGGCTGCAAGCCAGTACTTTGATTAAATATCATCGTGTACAACGCATATCAAGAGGTTTGAGGAACCCCTTAAAACCATCTTTATGTAAGAACGTTCAAAAATTCAAAGATCGATGGTATGCAATATTAAATAAATGTTCTCTTGACTTAATCCTTCTGATCATCGAGGAGTTATCCAACATCCTGGAAGAGCTATCAAAAGAAATAGCTAACGTGAAATCTGAACTCACCAACTCCATGTCCGCTGATGAATGGTCGAAAATACTGGAAGACATCAATGTTCAACTGCCAAAACACTCTCAGGAGATCAATGAGAGGAAGATTCGGAAATTCCGGAGAGACACTGTAGAGTACAAGTTAGGAGAGGTGTACAGTTGGGCGGAGGTTTACGCCAGAAGAAGACAAAATAAACCTTACTCAGAGAACACTGAAACCTCGTCTTCAGAAAGTGACATTTCTAATCAACCGCGTAAAAAACCAGCTATACCGGTACAGACACCTCTTGAGCTACCTCAAACCTCTGGTGTCTCTTTTTTAGAGTCAGGCCAAGGAGACAAAGACGACCCTGGCGGGGCAAAAGAAAAGTAAAAAGAGCATCCACAAACACGAAGTACTTCGACCACAGGGAAGAAGGACAAGGGGAAGAAGACATGATTGAGAAAAACCTAGTGATTAACATCTCAGATTATCATTTTAATGACATCAAATTAAACACACTACAGAAAGGTACTCCTTTCGTTCCCACAACCCACACTAACTGCCTTGAGCTTGATATAAGCCTGTTAAAATGAATGCGCAACTTACGGTTACGACATTTTTTCGAAAATGTTCTTGAAGAACGTTACAACAATGAAGAAGATTTGCTACGAGGCTTAAAGCCTAGGAGTTCCTACATGGCACCTGTAAGCCACAAAAGTCGGGATATCTTTGAAAACCTTGTGAAACAAGACATACTCAACTTAAACTTTCAGAAAAAATCGAAACTAAGAAATTTAACCAACAAAGAATTTGGAATATTGACAAAAATAGCAAGTAACCCCAACATCACGTGTCAAAAAGCTGATAAAGGAGAGTGCGCTCGTCGTTATGAACACAACTCATTATGACACTGAGGTAGAGATACACGTTGCTGATGAACATACTTATGCCAAACTTGACACTAATCCCACCGAACAATTTTTAAATCTGTTGTAAAGCATAGTGAACAAGGCTTTAGAGAGCGGCGTCATCAACGAAAAAACCAAAAGATTTCTTGTACATAACAAAGCCTAAAAGCCCATCCATGTACATGTTACCGAAAATACATAAGGATTTATACAACCCACCGTTTCGACCAATTGTGTCAGCGAGAGGCAGCGTGCATGAACCCATAGGACAATTTCTTGATCGATATCTCCAACCGAGTGTGGGCAAAATGAGCACCTATATAAGGGATACAGCGGACTTTTTGACCAAGATCAGTCAAGTTTCTTTCACAGAAGACAAATCCATTCTACTATGCACAGTCAACCTAAAATCTTTATATACATTGATTCCCCACCAACTAGGAATTGAAGCTATCGAACACACATTACTCCAGACAGACTTAAATATGGATCTACAACTTTTTCTGATGGAACTCTTACACTTTACCCTATATCAAAGCTATTTTAAATGGAAGAACCAGTGGTTCCTTCAATTAACTGGAACATCAAAGGGTAATTGCGCAGCACCAGCCTAAGCAAATCTCTTCATGAGCAAGTTTGAGGAGGACAACATCTTATCCACACCCGTGTGGAAGACACACATCAAATTATTCCTAAGATACATAGATGACATCTTCATTTTGTGGAATGGTTCACACTCAGATCTGACAAACGCTTTAAGTGAGTTAAACAATGTCAATGAAAGGATCCAATTCACTCACGAAATACAAGAACATTGCATCACTTTTTTGGATGTTGAAATTAGAAAAACCCAACTTGGGTTAGAAACCGACATCTTCAGAAAAAAGAATGACAGAAACAACACATTTCATTACAATAGTTTCCACCAACAATCGCTAAAACGCCATTTACCATACTCGCAACTACTTCGAGTCAAGAGAATAGTATCCAACCCCGTCACATCCACTGAACGGATCGAAAACATGCTATACAGATTTGCAGAACGTGGTTACCCTAAGCTAGTTCTTGATCAAGCTAAACTTCGCTGTCATCAAAAAACTTGCAGTGAATTACTTTTGTGCAAGACCAAAACTATACAAAACCGCATGGTAATCGTATCAAAATTTTCCACCATCAGTGGCCCTTTCAAGAAGATAATCAAACAACATTGGCCCATTTTAACTATGGAGCCCGACTTCAAACAACTGTTTGCAGAAAATCCGATCTTTGCATACAGAAGAGAAAAAAATTTAGGAGAGATCCTGACAAGTTACAAAGAGCACCATCCACAATCCAAATTCAAAGGAACGGTTCCATGCCACAATTGCAACAACTGTCATAATGTTATTCAAGGCTCCACCATTACACACCCTAGGAAGGGAACTAAAATCAGTTTGAAAGTCATAGCCACCTGTGATACCATGAATGTGATCTACTTGCTGAAGTGCCCGTGTGGCAAGGTATACGTCCGAAAAACAGAGAGAAAAATGAAGATCAGGATTAACGAACACAAAAGTAACATTAGAACCAAAAATATGAAATCCGTTGTAACTTGTCACATCATTGAGCAAACGCACAACATTAGTCAACTGAAATTCTTGGTCCTAGAAGTAATTGTTAGAAAGGAGGGTAGAGATAACAACAACTACTTATTACAAAGAGAGATTTTCTGGATCAAATATCTGGGCGCACTGAAACCACATGGGATGAACGACAGAATGGAATTTCAGTGTTACCTGTAACCGGCATTACCGCTGATTGATTGAGTGATTATTATATTTTTTTCCCTTTTTCCACTACATTCACTGAATTTATTATGATTGACTGCATTTTTCTCTTTGCATTTTTTTCTTCGTATCACTGAACCCTCTGGCATGTTTATTTAGATTTAATTTACTTCGTAAACACCATGCACGACAGAAATTGTTATTTCATTATACATTCATAGTGTTGTTGTTTATCAAGGAGACTGTTTGATTACATTCATTCTCTGACACTGTATATATGATTTTACGGTCACCATGTTAGGAGCTCACACATCCTCTTAATACATTTCAACATGGCCGCTACTGTTCACATTGAACGATATGTATTTTAGTCCTACTTTAATTTTCCTATCCGGAAACGGAATTAGACATACGAGCCTCCATTTCACCGTGTCTATTTACTACCAGCACTAAGAGCATGCCACACTTGAATATTGAATATGCATGCATACGCATGAGAGACACCACACGGCGTACGAGTAAGTACCACTATATGGAATACGCTGAACACCGGGCATGCCCTGCACGTGTACCGAGGCACACGATGCTCTTTACTTTTCACCGGTCTATCATTAACGGACTTTTTCAAGTTTGCTTTACTTCTGGTTGCACTTCTGTCTTCACAACTTTTTTTGCCGGATAATTTTCTGAGCACTACAAGCTCCACTATATGTTTTTTTCAGCCCACGAGTCACAGCTTTGCATTTAATGGGGATTTCCGTTGCATGTTTATCGAGATCGCACACATTTACTTTGGTATTTCCAGATAAAGCACGATGTTTGTTTTTGTTACATCATCATTTATATTGGACTCACCGCATGTCATGGTTTACATGACTCAGGCTATTTTGTTTTTTAATGCGTATTACACTGGTTTTCTTGAGCTTCCTATGACCCCATTTAATATCTAACTCACGTTAGCTTTGTAACCACGGTTTTTCACCCTACTTTGAGCACTACGAGGACTCTTCGTTACACAGAAAGCATGTGATCATCATGCACCACCTTAGGATATAGTACTCACATTAGATTACAGCATGATTTTTGTTTACTCCAAACTAGACGGTTTCCTCATTATATTTAATTTTCCTTATACTACAGATTTGTCCCCTGAGGCAGGGCCAAGCGCCCGAAACGCATTGGGATTTACAAAACAAAGGAGGACAATTATAATTCAGAGAATGGTTATTGATGACTTATTGCCAATTTTTTTTTACGGATTGAAATTTAAGTCCATACAATGTTGAAAATATATTGAAAAAATACAAGGAATATCTAACTACGAAATTTGGATTATTTCCTTCATTTTGAATCATTTGAAGTGACAAACCCTTCACAGGGTTTTGATTGTGCCCAGGGGGACTCACCCCATGCCGTGTGCGCCATAACAAATATCAGTGCAATTTACGCTCTAGACCGGAGAGCGATACCCCGGGAGCACATCTAAAGCTTATAAATCTCCTACGTTCATTTGATAACACGTGTACCGAACTTTAGGTTGTGCGCGTACATCTACTTTTTAATTTTCTATAGATTCCCCAGGTAGTTGAACCCTTTGTAAGAATTTGAACCTCTCCAGCACTTCATTACTTTTTTTCCCATAGTTCATATCCATTTTTTTCATTGGTACTTTATAACCATCACTCTCTGATTCTTCGTCATCCTACTCGGGTAACGGTAGCAGATGTTTAAAGATTCAATGCCCTTCTGCACATAAACAATGTTTTAACATTGCCAGTTTGCGAGAGGCAGTGAATATATCCCCCACCAACAGCCTCAACGTATGCTTGAAAGCCTTCTTTCCTATCCTCCCACATTGTAATAGGCTCACCAGGCACATTTTAAAAAAACATGCGGGGCACTAACATCCCCTCCCTGGTGGTGGGACAGAGGAAAGTTTCTACTGATTAGAGTTTAAAGCTTTGATTTGTTTGTAGTAAATACTTTTCTAGTAAGTTGCGTGAGTAAAGGTGGGAAATAAATAATTCCTTATTTATTTAATATTCCTCCATCAGTTTTCTTCTGTGATACCATGTAACAGTATCATTTATTTAACACGTGAAGAGAAGGAGAGGTTGGTTTTTTTTCTTCCTTTTTTTTCTCTCTCTAGGATGACACTAGTTTATTGAATATGGCCTAAACATCTGAATATGTATGTTAAGATTAAGTTTAGGTCATCAGTCACATTTTCCATGCTCTGCTCTGCAGTTTTGTGTATCAGAACGTGCTGCAGGAGGTTACTAGGCAACGCGTTTCAGTAGGTTGCAGTTCAGGGAATCGAGACGCACTGCTGGAAGGTTGCTAGGCAACACATTTGAGTAGGCCACTCCCACAACACATGAAGCAGCGCACAAGTCCTATGCATACGCTAGGATGTCGTGAGTGGCTTCACTTTAGCAGCATGCGCACTTGGCCCGAAATGGTACCAGCAAGGCGGCAACAACGGGAAGACGATCCCTCATCCCGTCTTTCAATGGAAACCTGCGCAGCTCCACCAATAGCACCGGACGGTGGTGGCAGATGACAGCATCAACATGGCTCTTCTCATCAGCAATGCTGCTCTTGAACACTCCAAATGTTAGCTCCCACAGATGCTCTCCTCTGCCTCCTCGTCGTCGCCAGTGAAATGATCCTCTCATTAAACAAAAGGTGGAGATAAGAAGTTTATTTCCGTTACAAGTCTCAGTCAGCAAAGAGGGAGCTGCCAGCCAGCACACCAACCATCTCCTTTTTCCATCTCTTTAGCCCTACAGAATCTTGACAACATTCCCACAAAGAATGTAGATCAACATTACCTTCACAAGACAATGCAACACAAGATTACCTGGATCGAGTAGTAATGGTAAGGTAGTAGGTCTAAAACTTAGAATATCCTGTTTCACCCAGTAATCACACTCTAAAAGCTCAAAGTCATATAAGAATTATATTTTTTAAAACAATAGGACATTATTTACTGGTAGACAAATTATAGGAGTTATAGTACTAAACAACTCAAAATAACACACAGTCCTAGACTTTTCTGGAGCGAAGATACAACCTCTAAGAGTTTTATACTGCTTAAAAAAGCACTATAATTCAAATAACTTGGGTTTCTATTGACAATGTTATACCATGGAATGGAAGATCTTTGACAAACTTCATAACTGCTTGGATTTTTAGTAGTTACTTGGACATTGTTTATAGTTACAAGTCAATGAAACTAGCAATGTAAGACAGAATGATAAAAAGCTTCTGGCTATCTTTTACCCTAGATGTTTAGTGGGATGCCAGCACTGTAGTCCATTGATATTAGGTTTCTGAGAACCCCCAAAAAATGGGGAAAAATATCAACTACCTAAAAGTGAACTTGCATTTCAAAACTACTGGTGTAGGGATTTACCTGACGAAAAATTGAGTGGATGACAAGAGGCTGGTTGAATACATACAAAAAGGTCAATGTTCTTAAATGTCCAGTTAACTAAACTACTGGGGATCCATTAGTCAGTAGGGAGGTGAAACACAACACAAATCAATGGAGGCTAGTCTTGTTTTGTAACTTGTCTCAGAAGCTGAATTCAGTCAGAGGAACTACTGATGTGGGAAATAGGGATAGCAGCCACAGTAGCTCTCAGGGGAGCTGAGCTACATGGACCCATGTCTCTATTTACTCCTAATGTCCCAGTGCTGAACGTACTATGAGTCCTGAGTAACTGGGTCAAGTACTACCCCTGGAAGCTCAGCAGTAGTGCGGGTGAAGCAGCCCAAGGTTTCTCGAGGGGTGGTAAGTGCAAGATTTACACAGTTATAAGACTCAAAATATGCTCAGCAGCAATTCCAAAAAAATAATGTCCAGAGGATACTTGCTTTTATAAAACAAGCATTTGCAAAGCCACTAGGTCTCGCCTATGCAAGAGCTATTGACTTTGCCAATAAGTTTTAGCCATGTTGCACGCCAGCATTGCTGCTGTTCAGAAAGGCTAAAAGTTAGTGAGGTAAATGAGAGTGGAGTGAAGTGTTGTAAACTGGAGTAGAGTGGAGTGTTACGGAGAGGCGTAGAGAGGCGTAGAGTGGTGTGGAGTGGCATAGAGTGGTGTAGCATAGAGTAGAGTTGAGTGTAGTGAAGTGGGGTGTCATGGAGTGGCATAGAGTGGAATGGTGTAGAGTGTTGTCGAGTGTTGTGGAGGGAGTAGAGTGCCATAGAGTGGAAGGGTGTAGAGTGGAGTAGAGTTGAGTGGAGTAGAGTAGAGTGTCAGAGTGGAGTAGAGTGTTGTAGAGCGGAGTGACATAGAGTGTTGTGGAGTGGTGTAGAGCAGAGTGGAGTGGCATAGATGGTGTTGAGTAGAGTGTTGCAGAGTAGAGTGACGTAGAGGAGAGTAAAGATTGTTGTAGAGTGGAGTGGCATAGAGTAAAATAGTGTAGGAGAGGGAAATGGCATAGAGTGGAGTGGAATGTTGTAGTCAAGTGGCATAGAGTGGAGTGGCATAAAGCCTCAGAGTGGAGAGGCATAGAGTGGAGCAGTGGAGTGGAGTTGAATGGAAAAGTGTGTCATAGAATACAGTGGAGTATAGTGGCACGGAGTGGCATAGAGAGAGTTATGTAGAGCGTCGTAGAGTGGAGTGATTTCGTAGAGTGATATAGAGTGGAGTAGAGTGTTGTAGGGTGGAGTTGCATAGCGTGGAGTAGAGTGTCATAGAGTGGAGTATCGTAGGGTGGGCTATAGGTAACTGGCATCAAGTACAGTAGTGCAGAGTAAATTGGTGTAGAGTGCATTGGCTTTGAGTAAAGTGGTGTGGAGTCCATTGGCGTAGACTGCAGTGATGTAGAGTAGTGTGGTGCAGAGTAGATTGCAATGGGGTAGAGTGTAATGGTCTAGAGTGGAGTGGCATAGAGTGCAGTGGCATAGAGTGTAGTGTCATAGATTGAAGTGGCGTAGAGTAGATTGTTTCAGAGGAGAGTGAAGTGGCATAGAGTGGAGTGGTGCAGGGTAGAGTGCAGAGTTGTAGAGTGCAGTGGCATAGAGTAGAGTGGTGTAGAGTGCAGTGGCATGGAGTGTAGTGGTGCAGATTAGATTAGAGTGGCGTAGAGTGGAGGGATACAGAGTAGAGTGATGTAGAGTGTAGAGGCATAGAGTGCATTGGTGTACAGTGCAGTAGAGTGTCATAGAGTTGAGTGGTGCAGAGTAGAATGCAGTGGCATGGAGTGCAGTGGAACTGAGTAGAGTGGCATAGAGTTGAGTGGCATAGAGTACAGTGTCATTGAGTTCAGTGGCAGAGAGTGCAGTCTTCCAGAGTAGAGTGTCATAGAGTGCAGTAACATAGAGTGCAATGATGTAGAGTGCAGTGACAAATAGTGCATTGGCGTATAATGCATTGGTGTAGATTGCATTGGCATAGAGTAGAGTGATGCAGAGTGCAGTGGCGTAGTGTGGAGTGGTGCATAGTAAAATGGGGTGGAGTGCACTGGCATAGAGTAGAGTGATGTAGAGTGCAGTGGCATGGAGGGCAGAGGTGCAGAGTAGATTATATTGGCGTAGAGGGGAGTGATGCATAGTAGAGTGCCATAGAGTTTAGTGGCATAGAGTGCACTGGCGTAGAATGCAGTAGAGTGGCATAGAGTTGAGAGCTACAGAGTAGAGCGCAGTGGAATGGAGTGCAGTGGAACAGAGTAGAGTGCCATGGAGTAAAGTGGCATTGAGTTCAGTGGCAGAGAGTGCAGTCATGCAGAGTAGAGTGTCAGAGAGTGCAGTGACGTAGAATGCAGTGATGTAGAGTGCAGTGACATAGAGTGCATTGGCGTAGATTGCATTTGCATTGAGTAGAGGTTTTCAGAGTACAGTGGTGCAGTGGCATAGAGTGCAGTGGTGCACAGTAGAGTGGGGCAGAGTGCACTGGCATAGAGTAGAGTGGTGCAGAGTAGAGAGTCATAGAGTGAACTGACGTAGAGTGCAGAGTCATAGAGTGCAGTAGTGCAAAGTAGAGTAGAGTGGCATAGAGTATGGTGAAGTAGAGTGCATTGGGGTGGAGTGCATTGGCATGGAGTGTAGTAGACTGGCGTGGAGCAGAGTGGTGCAGAGTAGAGTGCAGTGGAGCAGAGTAGAGTGGCAAAGAGTTCAGTGGCAAAGAGTGCAGTGTTGAAGAGTAGAGTATCGTAGAGTGCAATGGTGTAGAGTGCAGTAGTGTAGAGTGCATTGGTTTAGAGTGCAATGGTGTAGAGTAGAGGGAGCGTAGAGTGCAGTGACAGAGTAGAGCATTGCAGAGTAGAGGATAGTGACGTACAGTGCAGTGGTGCAGAGTAGATTGGCATAGAGTGCAGTGGAGTAGAGTCTATTGGTTTTTAATAAAGTGGTGTAGAGTGCATTTGCATAAAGTAATTTGTTGTAGAGTGCATTGGCGTAAAGTGCAGTGGCATAGAGTAAAGTGGCATAGAGTGCAGTGGGGTAGAGTGGAGTGGCGCAGGGTAGATTTCAGTGGAGTGGCGTAGAGTGGAATGGTTCAGAGTTGAATAGAGTGACGTAGAGTAGATTGTTTC
Source organism: Calotriton arnoldi (assembly GCA_963921515.1). Taxonomy (NCBI): domain Eukaryota; kingdom Metazoa; phylum Chordata; class Amphibia; order Caudata; family Salamandridae; genus Calotriton; species Calotriton arnoldi. The sequence goes on along the minus strand of CAWUFW010000366.1, from coordinate 2,613,012 downwards.
AGAGTAGAGTGAAGTGGCGTGGAGTGTAGTGGCATAGAGTAGAGTGTTGTAATGTGCCGTGTCATACAGTGCATTGGCATAGAGTTGAGTGGTGCAGAGTACAGTGGTGCAGTGGCTTACAGTGCAGTGATGTATGGTAGAGTGCAGTGGGATAGAGTAGAGTAGTGCATAGTTGAATAGAGAGGCATAGAGTGAAGTGGCAGAGAGTGCGGTGTCATAGAGTGCAGTGGTGCACAGTAGATTAGAGTGGTGTAGAGTGGATTGGTGTAGATGTAGTGGCGTAGAGTATGGTGATGTAGAGTGCATTAGCATAAAGTGAATTGGCATAGAATGCAGTAGGGTGTTGTAGATTAGGGTGAGTGCAGTTGTGGCATGGAGTTCAGTGGCAGAGAGCGCAGTGTTGCAGAGTAGAGTGTCGTAGAGTACAATGGCGTAGAATGCAGTGGCACAGAGAGCATTGGTTTAAAGTGCAGTGGCTTAGAGTGGTGCAGAGTAAAGTGACGTAGAGGCAGTGGTGTAGAGTAGAGTGGTGTAGAGTGCAGTATCATAGAGTAGAGTATTGCGGAGTAGAGTATAGTGGCGTAGGGTACAGTGTTGCAGAGTAGATTGCTGTAAAGGGCTGGGGCATGGAGTGTATTGGTTTTGAGTAAATTGGCGCAGAGTGAAGAGGCATAGAGTGCAGAAGAACTGAGTAGAGTGTCGCAGAGTGCAGGGGGTAGAGTGGAGTAGAGTGACACAAGGTAGATAACAGTGGAATAGAGTCGAGTGGCATAGAGTGGAATGGCGCAGAGTGGAATAGGGTGGCGTGGAGTAGATTATTTCAGAGTAGAGTGAAGTTGCGTAGAGTGGAGTGGCATAGAGTAGAGTGTCATAGAGTGCAGTGTCAGAGTGCATTGGAATAGAATCTAGTGGTGCAGAGTACAGTGGTGCAGTGGCTTAGAGTGCAATGGTGCATGGTAGAGTGCACTGGCAAAGAGTAGAGTGGTGCAGAGTAGAGAAGTGTAGAGTGCAGTGTCAGAGTGCAGTGGTGCACAGGAGATTAGAGTGGCATAGAGTGGGTTAACGTAGAGTGCAGTGGCATAGAGTATGGTGACATAAAGTGCATTGGCATAGAGTGCAGTAGAATGGTATAGAGTAGAGTGGTGCAGAGTAGAGTACTGTGGCAGAGAGTACAGTGGCATAGAGTTCAGTGGCAGAGTACAGTGTTGCAGAGTAGAGTGTCGTAGATTCAATGGTGTAGAGTGCAGTGGCCTAGGGTGCATTGGAGTTATATAATAATTCTTCTTCTTAGCAAGGGGAGAGAGGTTAGGCACTATAGTCCTTTCTCCATTGTCTTTTTATGATGACATCTCCCTTCATGATTTATGGACTGACTGCTATGCTGACTATATTCGTATTATTCATTTTCCTGCTTGTTGTGGCACGTATACTGCACGTTAGGGCACATTAGTTAAAATAAATATTTTAAACTATTCCGTGTCTCTGTCAGATCTTTTTGTGGACAAGTACAAGAGAGTGAGCGAAAGGGTGTGTCTTGTTACCGCGATTCCTGGGAGTGTTGTGTTCTGGGGTGTCTAATCATTTGTTTCTCTGTGAGTGAGTAGGAGAGCAAGTGTGACACTATAGCTAGCCGTTCCTGGGCTCATGGGCACTAAGGTGGTGGGATGACTCAGTCCCCATACACCAAGGTCCTATAATCCTGCACATAGTTCTGTTTTTGTGCAGAATTCCTGCAACATGGCACCACCAACGATTTGTCTAGTACTTATTCACAAGACCCCTGAGTAGTGCTTGTGCTTGTCTACAGTCCCCTCAACCAGTTTCCGGAGACGTCCGTGGTGTGGGGGTTAGCCTCCTATATTTGTGTTTCATAGGTTTTTCAAGCTTGAGATTTAAACAGTTTTATTTCTCTTTCTGACCCCGTTTTCCGCTACCATCTTCTGTGTTTCTTTGTCCCATTTTTCATATGGCACAACCGGTCGCTATTGCGGCACCTAACCACGTGGTAGTTACAGCATAGCTGACTGCTCTTGGGGTCCCTAATGCGGGGGCTGATTTCATTTTTGTAGTTGAAGCGGATGCAGCTTACCGCTTCGAAGTTTTCTATTCTTGGGTTACATTTCCAGCAGTGGATGGTAATGATAATCTCTTTCATGAGTATACACCAGCGAATGTTCAGTGTAATTATCGTCCTTATCGATTACTTGAAGTTCCGTTGACAGCCTGGGAGCATACCATATGGTTTAATCGCGCCCTTCCTCACCCTGTTTCTGTGGTCTGCTAAGGACGGCTATCGGTCAATAGGGCCACATGGCCCATGTTGGCTGGTTTCACACCACATCCCAATTATCTTAATGTTACACTCGCAGAGCTACGTCAATTACATACATCATTGATTCATATACATAGAGCTGTCATACAGTTTATGCCGCGTAATATACAGGTGGCTCCGGCAGGAGCCGCTCCACAACCACCTGGACATGGTGGTGGTCTTGTTATTAGTCCCATCATGATTAATTCAGTGATGGGCAAACGTCCTCAAAATAGAGATGATTTTCAATATTGGTTGGCCGAAATATTTGACCAACTCAAGGCTGTTTTTCTGCATACTACTCCTGTGGAAAAACACAGAATCCTTACAACGAGTTTACCTAGTGGTATTATTCCCGCTTTAGCTGATGCACCACCTGGGGGACAGTGTTTGCTGCGGTGTATACGCTGTGTTTTGGCACCCCCTCCATGAGTGTTCCACCGAGCGTTCTCAAAAAGGTTCAAGATGAACACGGGGCTGGTCCAGCCCTTGAGTTGGGGATGAGATCAGTGGGCATGTTCCCTATAGTCTCCGACATGATTCTGGCCAAAGTCAAAGGTAAGGCAATTAGCTTGCAGATGCGTCATCGCCTATTGGCGGTGGCGGACGTTGACAAGCAACGACAGTTGCCGATTAGGATTGTGGATTATACACATCATTAGGACGCAATAGTTTGGGGATAAGACCTTTTTCTCAGGTACAAAATAAGCCCCCTCCTGATAAGGAGGGTCGTCCAGTCTTCCATAAGAAGTCTTGGAATAAAAATCAGCGGCAGCAACAACAGAAGCCAGTTTCTCGTGCTGGTTCACCACCACCAGACACTTCTGAACGTAGATATGATTTGCGTGACCGCTCTAAAATTAAAACTCCAGAGAGGTTCCAGGTTCCTGATCCTTGTTCTCCTCGTTCCTTTCAGGAATCGTCGGACCAACAGTTCGGTGGGGGGAGGACGTCAGGATCGCAGAGAAAGCGAGTCTGCGCAAGAAGACGCAACCCGCAGCGCCAGTTTGACGTAAAAACCAAGCAGGAGGGACCACCTCAATTCCGTGCCCCATTTCATAAGAAAAAAGTTGCCGCTTTGACTGCAAAGTATGCCTCAGAAGGTGAGCACCCTACTCCTCGATTGGAGACGGGTGGTGACATTCCTCGACAGCGCGGCAGAGGTTACTATAGTGCGGGAGGCACTCAACCATTGTCTGGAGGCGAAAGCAACTGACACGTTCATTACAGTGGAAACAGCTGACACTCGAGTTGCACCCCCTGATAGACTTTATGAGATAAGTCTCCAAATTGAAGGTGATATTAAACGCACAATCAAGGCGGTCTTTTGGGACAACCTTACATCTTCTTATGATATTTTGTTAGCGGAGGTAGACTGGCCTCCCCCATTTGTTCTGGCTTCTTCTAAAGGGGAGGATGTTATTCTCCCGAGTTTTTCCCATTATGTCTCGGAGGAGGCTAAACATGAGTACGCATCGGTGTGGGCATTAGCCCTTGCTCTGGCTGTTTATCGCAATCAGGTGGGTTGGGATAAGGATTTCCCTGAGCATGGAAAACCATTGCGCTCTATGCCCCAGCCCCAAACACAATACCAAATTAAGTGCAAAGCTAAAGCTTCCGTAAGTGATATTCTTACCCAGTTGGAGTACCAGGGTGTTATCGAACCCTGTGTCTCGTCCATGAATAATCCTCTTTTTCCGATATTGAAATCGGACAGTTCGTATTGCATAGTTTTGGATTACAATCATTTAAACAGTCATATTCGTACCTTTGCTGTACAGAACACCCACAGCGCTGCGTTGGTGTTCTGTGAACATTTCGGCTTTCCCTGTTGCTGATGGCATAATTTGGGATAAAGTAGCTTATGATATCCATGGCCCGAGTGAGCTTTTGAACATTCCATACGTGTTACGCGTTTCATTAGGGGATGTTGTTTCACCGGACATACACTCAGACGACTGGGATGTTCAGGCCATTCATTCATTGCTTTCTGATTTGAAATATTATGCAGCTTTTGATGCTGACGATTTGTATTTGAATTCGGTGAATTATGCAGATTTATTCTGTTATCAACATTATGGCCATCATTTCTTACACAAGACAAACACTTGGAGACCCTTTTTTAATTTTACACAATGGGAGCATTGTCCAACTCCTTTACAGGGGAGTTCACAGACTCAGCGAAGTAAATTTACGTATTTTTCGGGTCATAATCTTTCCGATCCACAGTATTATTTTTATAAATTAAAATCGCCATCTCAATCTAAATTCATGTTGACACACACTAAATTGGTTTACACCAATTCACTCAGGACTGATTTGGCCTTAAAGGGTTACGACCACTGGAAGAACACAATTGATTTGACATCCATTTGGGGTACTAAAGTTTGGCAGGTGCAAGGCACTGAAGGTCTGCATTGTGCATGTCTGATTCCGACTCAAATTTTATTTTTAAACGACACAGTACAACAGACTACTTGTTTTGGTTTAGCAACAGCCAAAAATCTAAATGTTCCCTCCGTTCCCTCTTTGGCTGAGTATGATACATGGCGAACACACACCAATTACTCAATTGCTGACTTAATTGCCATGTTCCAAAATGGAACCATAAACTTTTCTGACATTGACCCCATGGGATGGTTATTGTGGCCAACTAACTCCAATCCATGTCACCTGCGTTTTCTAAATACAACCAAAGGGTTTACACAAAGTAGACCTGATCCACATTTCCCACATTCCCATTCAGTTACCACATATTCAGTAGGTAAATTGTGTCAACAATGGTTAGGACACTCTACAATGTCATCTGTGAAACAACACCTGTCACTTTTGAAGGGGGAAATCAATTTGGCTGATTTTATTTAGGTCCGAAATCCCCTAGGTCGAAACTATTTATTTATGAAGCATACAAAGCTGTTTTGTATCATGGTCAAAATCAATTACGTTCTGTAATGCAGTTTGCCTGGACGTTGCAAACACTTAAAAATGGGAAAGTTCCTTGGGATTATTTGAATGCTTCTGCACTGTTTTTACCATTTAATCTGACTGATAAACAGAAATTAATGTCCATGAAAGACGCAACATACACATTGTTGCATATTGAACAGTTAGAACAGTTACAATTTTCAGTAGCAGAGACTGACTCAGCTGTGTGGTTAATACATGATGTTATTTCACTGCCCATCTCACGATTTCAGTTTACATCCTGCATGAAACAATTTCCGGTTGGGAGGTTTGAACCCCTCGGGAGCACATTTCTTAATGAATTGTGGTCATTACCTTTCACCTACAGATGTCAGCGCACGGATAAGGAGGTTTTCTTAACAGGGGAGGATTGCGATTCCACAGTAGGACATTCCCTAGTCTGTAAACACGTTAAATTACAAGGAGCCTGTAACATTTCGGCACCTAATCTGGCTTGTTTTTTGAAAGGTACACCCGTCCCAGCTATTATTCCTCCACTAACTTTGCTTTCATATGGCAGTTATCTTAATTTGAATAACCACGATTCCTGCGGCTTAAGGGCCGGCATCCCATATATAGTAACGGTTTCGCAACGGGTTACATGTTGTAGCAATGTCCTGTTTCCACCCCCGCATGGGCTTGCAGATAGTTCGCTTTGGCCTTCCATTCCAACTTTGAAAACAGATTTCAATAAACTAAGCAGACTCAAAGCGCTATTGTTTCAACAAGAAGTGGCTCTCACATCAGCGAGAGAGACCTTCGAATTGTAGGTGGCAAGAACAGCAAGTGAGATACATTCGCTACTAAACACGAATCTCCCACTCAATTTTGGAGAATTAATACACCAAATATTTAATGCATCTGATTCGGAGGGCCTTGCTCACTTTTTTAAACTCGTGGGATCCGGCCTTGTTTCTTCCTTTCAGACTATTTTTGGAGTAATACCAGCCTTTATCCATTCTATTTTTTCCAGCGCTTTCGGGTTTCCCCTGCTGCTCCTGTTGGTTTGCAGCGTGCTTGTACTCCTATTATTGCTTCGCAATGGATGCTCGATTTGTGGAGTTGCCAAACCCGGAGCAGCTGAGCCTGTACATGATCGAATGTGGCCTATGTCAGTGACATATTTTGCCATCGACTACTGGCTGACCTTCCATTATGCCTACTTCACCTACGTACAACCTGTGTTCCACTGCCTCCGGTGCCCTTTTCAATGGGCCCTGGATGTCCGCCTCTCAAATACCACACACTCTGCCTTGGATTACGATCTGCTATTGGGTCCGTTGAAGGCCCATGATCAGACATGTGCCCCGGGTAGGCGCCTGTTGTGCGAATCTCTGCTTGGGCCGACAGCAGACTTGAGTGCCTGCGCCCGGGCGCAGCACCTCATTGAACGGAGTTTTATCGAAGTTGCCGCCGGTAGTTCTGGCATGCTCCTATCAGATCCGGATATGAGGAGCATGTTTGCTCGTTCGATCTGCTGAATTGGATGGCATCCCTTTTTAATATGGAAGGAGCAGACTACGTTCTGGAGTACATGGCTTTCCGTTTTTCCCACTGCATTTTCGACTCTGAAGAGTACCTATGAATGGATGACTTTCTGAGTGCCCAATTGGCGAAATTTTTCTAACCAACACTTTTAATTTGGCTTCATGACTGTCTTAATTGGAATACCACTTAGACGCTTCGCCTCTGCTTATTTTATACCTTTGTCTTAGCATAGCGCTAACGACCTGCTGGCCAAGGGGAGGGTGTCACGTGGCCCATAGGGACATTGTCGATTTTCACTAACTTAGCATGAGCACGTTGCAGCTTGCCTGCTGCTTTGCACACGTTCCCACACAACTTTATTTTTTGCAATAATTTCAAAGACTGCTTTCACATGAGAACTCATTGTTGTATTCACTCTCTGCATGTTCCTGGGATTTTGACTGAATATTATGTGCAAGGTCGAACACCAATGCCCCTTGTTATTTTGTTCTGGCCAGTCCTTAGCCCTTAGACAAAACATACTGATGCAGCTGTTGTTTGGACAGCGTACTTGGGTTTTTAGTGGGGTGCCCGATTAGGTAAGACAGACTTGGAGAGGGACCTTTCCAGGAAGAAGAGCGAAACAGCACCTATGATGTAGATCTACCATCTATAGGCTGAGGTATGGGGTCTGCTGACAAAGCCCAGAGATCTTCTATTATATAATAATACTTCTTCTTAGCAAGGGGAGGGAGGTTAGGCACTATAGTCCATTCTCCATTGTCTTTTTATGATGACATCTCCCTTCATGATTTATGGACTGACTGCTATGCTGACTATATTCGTATTAAGCATTATCCTGCTTGTTGTGGCACGTATACTGGATGTCAGGGCACGTTCGTTAAAACAAATATTTTAAACTATTCCGTGTCTCTGTCAGATCTTATTGTGGACAAGTACAAGAGAGTGAGCGAAAGGGTGTGTCTTGTTACCGCGATTCCTGAGAGATCTGAGAGTGTTGTGTTCTGGGGTGTCTAATCATTTGTTTCTCTGTGCGTGAGTAGGAGAGCAAGTGTGACACTATAGCTAGTCGGTCCTGGGCTCATGGGCACTAAGGTGGTGGGATGACTCAGTCCCCACACACCAAGGTCCTATAATCCTGTGCATAATTCTGTTTTTGTGCAGAATCCCTGCAACAATAGTGGCGTTCAACAGAGTGATGCAGAGTAGACTGGCTTAGAGTGCAGAGGCGTAGAGAGTATTGGTTTTGAGTGCAGTGGCATAGAGTGTAGCAGCATAGAATAGAGTGGCATAGAGTGCAGTGAGGTAGAGTGCAGTAGAATGCCACAGGGTAGATTGCAGTGGCATACAGTGGAGTGGCGTAGAGTGGAATGGAGCAGAGTGGAATAGAGTGGCGTAGAGTAGATTGTTTCAGGGTAGAACAGCTAATCTACCTCGACGGGGGATCCAAGAGGCAATTTTATTCTGCACTTTGTTCTCACCCCCTTCACAAAAACCACCTGCTCTGCTGTAATCAGGCGTCGTAGCACACCTGGGTTGCATTCGGCAGCCCAGGTGGGAACCCAATGATGAAGCATGCCACCAACTAGGCAGGTGGGTGAGGGTTCTCTTTAAAACCTAATGGTTTTTCTTTCCCACTTCTCTTGGCACTGTGTTGCAGTGCTTTGGATTCCCCTGTAGGGTAGGTCCCTTTTGTGGTTTGATTACTTATCTGGGGATAAGGACGTACTCCTCCATTCCTCGCTCTCCCTTTATTTTTTCCCATTAGATGGGCACAGACATACAGGTTTTCTGAAAACAAAAGTATACAACACACAAACGATAATGTGTGGAAATGTCATCTCCTTGTGTATTGATTTGTTTTGGTTGTAATAAAATATTTGTTTCCACCACACTTCAGAATTACCGAACAATGTGCTTCATTTGTGCTTTCCATATTCTGAAATAGCTTCACAGTTCATTTACAGACATTTACATTTTGTTTTGTGGTAGAAAACAAAATAACATCCTACAGGACACCCCAGAGTAGCCAGTTATAAAAGATGACATCCTACAGCCTTTCTGTCTCGCAAGGGTTCCTAGCAGCTCCCTAGAAGACAGATGTCTTCGAAGGCACAGCAAATGTGACAAAATAAGAACAAGATTTAAAGGCCTGTTTGCAGAAAGGGAGTTTGTGGAAGAATACTGTGAACATGGTTCTGGCCATGTGGGGGACAAAGTGAACCTTTAGAGCCTAAAGCAAATAAAGCCAGCAAATATGCAGCCAGAAAATGTGAGTTGCAATCCGCAAAGCCAATGGTAATTAATGGGCAGAATGAAATCCTAGATTAACTTTCTGACAGTCCCCAAGATGTCTTTAGCAAACCAGACGCCTGTGCTGTCTGGAAGGCTGCGACTAAAAAAGGTACTATTTATTTATGAGCACAAAGTGAAATAAGGCATACAACAAATATTAAACACAATCTTTGTAAGTCCGGCACTCTAGCATGATGTGGGCAAGCTACGGAGTCCTACTTTCCAGTCAGCTGACGGTGGTTATTCCCCATTAACATGAGGCGGCATACAGGATAGGCCCCACTAGCGAGTACGAGTCTTAGAAGTTCCACAATGACTTCAATTTAATGTGCCTCAGCGCTGCAGTGTTATAGTCAGAGAAAGTTCTCCCAATGGTTTTACGTCCCAGTGATCAGTTTTACCTGCTCTAGCTGGCATTGTGTTATGGAAGGCCCAGAAGCATGGCAGTCAGCATAAACTGATGCCGGGCAATGAGGGGTAGTCTTGGTGCTGCAGGCAAGGTGGCTAGACATCGACAGCAGCACTCCTCCTGTTATACAGTAAGCCCTCCTGATTCCGGGAGCAAGTCTTGGGCGTTTTCTTGGTTCCAAGGCAAAGTTGTTGTTTTGGTTACACAGGTCACCATCTGCTAAGCTTCACTCTTACATGCTGCACAAGGGCGATGGTCCTCTCTCTTCTCCACAGCCTACACCTGGCATACTGAAGTTGTAAACAGCAGCACACAGGGCAACAGCCTTTTCCAGTTATAGTGCTGCACATAGGGACGGCCGGCACTGGTCACAGGAATGCACTGGTTGACGGTCCTTACTCTTCACAGCGGCCTCACCTGGCATATGGGTTCACTGACTTGAGCGGCACATTGGTGGATGGCCCAATTGGTGAGGTGATCCCGTCTGGACTGTGAATCACACATTTTGCTAAGACGGTCCACTCGACTGGATCCCCACTGGAAGTCACTCCCTCTAAGCACTCTCCTCTTCCTCACAGGGTAAAATATTTTATATTTATTATAAATAATAAATATGTACAGTTTTTACATGTTTTTGTAACAGTAATTAATGTATTTGTAACTATTTTAAATAATTTAATTTCATATTATTTCCCATAGGGTTTAATTTTAAGTACCTGCCTCCATTATTTTCTATAGGAAGGGGTTGCAGTATCAGTGATTGGCCATGTGTAGTGCTGGACTTAATACTACTGTTTTATTTTTTTAGTAGTAACTTACACCCAGCGTTTGTGAATATCGAAAAGTAGTAAACTTACTGAAAGGTGTAAACTTACTCAAATGTGTAGGTTACCTGTGTGACTCAGGACTGGGGAGTCTAAGGGGCTGATTACGATGGCGGCCGGAAAGCCATTCCGACCGCCGTGGTCGCGGAAATTAACCTTCCGCAGGTACCGCGGCAAAACCGGCGGTCAGATTAGGATGAACCGCCAGAAAAATCCGACCGCGGCGGACCGATGCCACGAAAGACCGCCGGTAGCATGCGGAGCAGGTGAAAATCCGTCTGCGGCTGTCGGATTTGCTGCGGAAAGAGCCCAAACCGCCGCACGGCCAGCGGATTGACCGCACGTTAAATTAGGATACCATTGCGGTGACAGCAGAACGATCCACTGTTTCCGACCGCCACAATCGCAACCATTGATGAATGGGAGAGCCGGCGGAAGGGCTGTTGCCTCCCGACCACCGCGGTCGCTCCGGAACAGTGATGGCGGTCGACAAAAAAAACATACAACAAGGCCACCAAGTGTGCCCATTATCTGGCTCAGCCCCAAAAAATACCTAACACACCCCAATGACACATCCCCATGGCAAGTAAAAAGTTCAAATCCCAGGTCAACCCACACAACACAGCTGACATCAATACTCCATTTTGACACCCCCACATAGCTAAGTATAAAACCAGCCCCTTCCCTGACCAGAATCCTTTGCACTACTCCACTACTGAAGGAACCAACCCCACAGCACAAAGGATAGGCAAATCTGCACACATTACACCATCACAACATCACACACACACCACACACATCACCACCACCACTTTCACACCTGCACCTTTAACCCATTTGCAAATCACACACCATGTCACAGAAGAAAATGCCCAAATTCACTGACAATGAGTTGTCAGTGATGGTAGACAAGGTAATCAGAGTAGAACCACATTTGTTTGGAAGCCTGGTCCAATAGACACCACAAGCCACTAAAACTCAAATGTGGGCAAGGATAGTCAGCAAGGTCAATGCAGTAGGGACCATCCCGCGCTCCCAGAAGGAGATCAGGAAGCGGTGGAATGACCTCAAGAGCAAGGTGAAAGAGAAGAACAACAAGAACATTAAGCTGGCTCAGATGACTGGCGGTGGCCCTCCCATTCCACTACGAACATTCACTGAATGGGAGGAGAAGGTGCGTGCCACACTGCATCCAGAGAGTCTCACAGGAATAGCCGGGGGAGTGGAGGCTGGTAAGTAGCAACAATGGCTGTCTATCATTACACTGCCATGTACTGTCTTGCACAACTACAAAGCGACACCTCCTAGGCCCAAATGCATTCATGTGCACCACACTCTCCCCAACACATGTCTCACAGATCCAACATTTACTCCCTCTGATTCACCCCAAAGGTAGCTAGCAACATTACCATGGGGGCATGTGTACAGGCAGCCAGCACTACAACTCCCACCAGGCCCCCCTGTCCCAAAGCTGAGCCGGATGGTACACTCCACACCACAATACACACACACTTACCTCAGACTGGGCTGAGGATGGGAACTAGAGGCACGGGGCCAAAGGGCAAGCCAGCCTCCAATCTTATATGCAAACACAAAAAGGGCTGCCCCTCACGTGGGTTCCTACAGTTTCCTACAGAATTATGCTGAGATGCAACACCAGTGGGGGCATCTCATAAAAAGTTTCGGACTGGCCTCACACACCGCCCGGTGTCATGCTTCATCATAGGCTGTCCTCGCCCTCTAAAAACTTCGTTTGATAGAGGGCGGGCATACACCTGGAGACAGGGATGCACTTCTACAACTAAGTGATGGCCGTGTGAAAGTGAAAGGTGATTTAAAAACCATCACACCTGTCACTCAACAGTGTTTTATTCAGGGAACAGATGTATGGTATTAAAATAGGTGTACGGTGATCTGGGACATTATTCTCCCTTCACCGTATTAAGTGTGGTCAACATGTTTCTGCGTCAGTGTCCCCGTAGGGTACGTCGCATTCGTCAGGACCAAATGGGTTTTATCCTTTTTGCCTCTAATGCAAAAAGGAGCTGCTAATCTGGGGACGGGGATAAAAGATAAATAAAATACAATCGCCCGTTTGGTGTAGTACCACTGTGACAGATTCTGTAGGAAACAAAGAAACAAAGAAAACAAACAAACCAAACGTGTAAGTAAGTTTATAAATAGACAAATGTTGTCATCCAACCCAGGTCACACCTATAGCGCGCGTGGTGTGGTCTGTATGAGACACGTGGCACACGTACGTGTCATCAAATGGTCAATTGCATAATCCATTTCTTACCCTGAAATACTATCCTCTATACTCCATGGGAGGGCGTGGGTGGGAGGGCCTACTTGTGACTTTCTGTATGGGAGAAATGCTGATTTAGAAAGTGGTAATGATCTCATAATGTATCCATAGATTAAAACCAGAAAACTAAAATGCATGAAACTGTAATAACCAAAATGGTCATCCAGTAGTAGTGATTGACACCCAATCTCTCCGAGAGAACTGGGATCAAGCTTTCATTCTCACCCTTATACATTACACTCATACGCTTACTGTCTGACTTCAGCGCTCCCATCGGTTCTCTCTACAGGCGTCCTCTCGGTCTCCCCGTCGATGGAGACTGATGTTCCCTCGGTGGTATATATATCCTCTAGATAATTGGTTAATTGTTTAATCATGTGAAATAGCACCTGGAGCGCTAAGAGCGCTTCCTGTGTCCAAATGCGGGCGGGGCTAGGTGCCTGGCAAGAGGAGTGTGTGAATCTACGCGCTCCTATTGGATACAAGAGTTTGTCTTAGTACACTCGTAAGTGTACTTCTTGCGCGCACGCGCTATTGAATGAGGGACGCGTTACTCAAGCGGCAGTAGCCACGCGTGGAGACCCATGGACTGCGCATGTGCAGATGAAGAGTGTCTCTGGTATCCTTCTGCACTTTGTACCTCTGTGTGGCATCAACATCACTTGTGAACTGTAGCTCTCTATTCATAACTAAACGAGTCTCAAGGGCGCCTGTGCTATCAATTACGGGACGACCACAAACATGCAACATAAGCCACGTGTTAGAAGACGTGGATAGCGCATGCGTAGAAATGAGTTTTCTTATGATACGTCTACGCATCATATTGCCATGTGGAAACAATCACCACTTATCGGTGGAGGCTAGTCATAACCGGGAGGTGCTAAGGGCGATATCCGTACTATTTATTAGGAAATACAACCCAATGGTAATTAAAGCGTGTATTGATTTGCGCGAGAGAACATACTCAATAATATTTATATTTAGCCTTGATAAGTTGGAAATCTATCCTATAGGCAAAGTACTCTATACTAAAAAAATAAAATAAAACTTTAGAAAATATACAACCAGAGTGTCGTCATTCTGGGTTAACTGGTTATCAAAGTCACACAATATGTTTGATCTCCGGTGATGAATGTGGTGTGATCGTAGGGCATAAACCTCATTCTCTCCCCTAAAATGTATTAGACCCTGCGTTAGGGGGCTAAATATATGATGGTCAACCAGTATCTATGTACTCATATTTAATCTATATTGCAATCGTGGCGTATACTACTCTATTGATCCCCTAAAATGTGATGGACATAAGGCAGTGAGACTAAGTACATTAATCTCAATGGTTACACTGTGTACCAATAGCCATTATCTGCTTCTAGGGGTTGTTAAGTCTATGGTCACATAGGCTGCCCATTTATGGTCTAAATACGTCACTCGATTACACGGTCTCGGATCACCTTCTATAGTATTGTGCAACTATCTCACTAAATGATTGATCCATGTATTAAGGTTGGCTAGGTCACTTTGCCAGCTGTAGCCATGGTATATCATCGTTCAGGCCTTGCTCCCATGTATGTAACCTGTACACCCACCGTTGTTCCCGGATGTGTAACTGTCTAGAAATGTCATTTTTCCTTTTTTTCATTACTTCAAGGATGATCCACCGCAGATCAGAATCACTATGGTGTTTCTCGGTAAAATGTTTTGTCAACTTGGTGTTTGTTTTTTGCACCTAATGGTGCTACGGTGTTCACTGATCCTCGTTTTTACTCTCCTTGTCGTCATCCCCACATATTTCAGATTGCAAGGACAGGTGAGTAGGTAAACTACATTTTCCGTATTACAATTACTGAAATTCTTGAGTCTCCAGGGATTGTCTGTTCCAATATCTACCTCCTTAGTAGTGGTAGTCAGGGGGCAGCAAACACAATTACCGCACGGATAATGCCCTATTGGTTTTGGTTGGCTCCATAAGGTCATCTGGTTTTCTGTGTCATCGTTAGGGATCTTCGAGTGTACCAAGTCATCTCTCAAATTTCTACTCCGCTTAAACGCAAAAAGTGGGGGTTCCCACTTCCGGTTTCCACTGTTCAAAATTGCCCATTTCTTCTTGATGATGTTCTGCACTCTGTTTGAAACAGGGGTGTATGTGGTAACGCATACCAGCCGGTCTGTTTTATCTTTTGGGATGGTCTCTAATAGGGCTTCCCGATTATTGTTCTTCGCCCTTTTCTTTGCACGCTTTACCATCTTGCTCGGGTAGTGTCTTTCCAGGAGTTTGCCCTCTAGTTGTTCCGCCTGTGCTCGAAACACATCCACCTCCGAGCAATTCCTACGTACTCTGAGGAATTGTCCGACTGGAAGATTATCACGGAGAGCCCTCGGATGGTAGCTCTCATAGAGAAGAAGACTGTTCTTGTCTGTCGGCTTTATGTGTACTTTGGTGGAAATTCCTTCTGTTGTTAATGTTATATCTAGATCGAGGAACACTGCGTGGTTCACCTCAATATTATAAGTAAACCTAAGGTGGGGGTCTTTGCTATTGACCCACTCCACAAAACGTTTGGCTTCGTCCAATGTGCCCTTCCAGATGATCAAGACATCGTCTATATACCGTTTCCATGTTCTCATCTGGGTTGTAAACGGATTTGAAGGGTTGAAAATATAGTCCTCCTCGAACTGATGGACATACAGGCACGCCATGCTAGGCGCAAAGGTGCTGCCCATGGACGTGCCCTTAATCTGATGATATATTGTGTCCTCAAATTCGAAAAAGTTCTCCGTGAGGGCTAGTTCTGCACATTCCATGATGAAATGAGTCGGTGTCATGTATGTCCAGTCTTGGCCTTGGAGGATTCGTTCCACCACCTCCAGTGTTCGCCTCTGGGGGATGCTCGTGTAGAGCGCTTCGATATCCATTGTTATGAACATATCCTCCTCAACATTTGTTTCCAAATCCCTTAGGTGGCAAAGTACGTCCTTGGTGTCTCTTAAATAAGACCGAGACTTTTGTACAATTGGTTTTAAAACCAATCGCAAAATTGTGAGAGAGGTTCAAGTGCTGAACCTATTCCCGACACTATCGGTCTGCCTGGTGGTGGCATTCTGTTTTTATGAATCTTAGGGAGGGTGTAAAACCTGGGTGTCCTCGGTTCTGTGTTGATTAGGAACTCCGCCTCATGTTTCGTAATCCAGTCATTGGTTTCAGCCTCACTAACCATAATCTTAATTTGGTTCATAATCCGTGGTGTGGGGTCTTCACGGTGTGTCTCATAACTCGTAGTGTCTGATAGGAGACGTAGGCATTCTTCTCTATACATGGTGTAATTCATCAGGACTATCGCCCCTCCCTTATCTGCTGGTTTTACCACCAACTCGTGATTATTTTTGAGTTGTTCAAGGGCCATTCTCTCGCCTCTGGTCAAGTTCTGGAAACCCCTTGTATTCTTGTAGTCAATCTTCCCAACTTCAGTGAGGACCGCTTGTTCAAAAGCCAGAACATTACAGGAAATGTTTTGGGTTTGCGGGGTGAATGTCGACTTTATTCGTAGACCAGTGTTAGTGCGGTTGTTGTCTTGGCTTTGTATTTCACCAAAGAAATCCTTTAATTTTATCTTCCTAAAAAACTGTGCTAGTTCAGTATGAAGGAAGAAGGCATCATTCTCTGGGGTGGGGACGAAACCTAATCCTTTTGCGAGAACGGCCTCTTCATCCGTGTTGAGTACATGGTCACTCAGATTCACGATATTCGTCATTCTTTGCTCATTATTTGGTGGGTACCCCTGCCCCTGCTCCGTGTCACTGCCCCGCTGGTGGTTGCCTCGTCCTCCCATTGGACTCTGGTTGGTCTTCTTGCTTTTTGTCTGCCTTTTCCTCTCCCTTGGCCCCTGAATAAAAAAGGCTGCTGTCCTTGTTGGAATCCAAAACCAGGAGGGAAGAATTGCTGTGGCCAGTACCCATAGGGCTGCATTGGTGGTGCGAACATTGGTTGATTCGGGTTCTGATATCTCCGGGTCTGTTGTCCTCCCGTGCTCTCATCGCTGCTGCTATCACTCCTTTCCTCCCCTGAGCTGTAGGTCCAATTCTGGGGTGTGGGTCTAAAGCGTGGTTGACGTCTTGGTACTGATTGTTGTTGGGGTTTATCATAGTACTCATCAGTTGTATAAGGGTACACCGTTTCCCGTTTAAATTTCTGGACGTCCTTTTGTAATTTAGTGATTTTTGATTGTGTTAAGTACTCTCTATATGCCGAGTGATCGTTATTTATTTCCTCCAGTTTCTTTTTGAATACAGTCAGTTGGACTGAGGTTTTAAGCTTGCTCTCACTCTGCTGTATTTCCACCAGTAGCACATCTGCTAACTGTCTGGCCGTGTTAATAATCAGCACAAGCCAGTCTTTTGTACATTTCCAGGCTATGCCGGACCAGTTGATTCTGAACTCTTTGTTGTTAAGGAACAGTCTAGGCTCATTCGTTACCACGAGTCCTCGTGGTGCCGTGTTCTTCCTCAAATATTCCGTCATAAAAGCCCCATGCAGGGCTGTACGGATTTGTTCTTTCTTTTTGGCTGAGAAGCACTCCCACTCATCAGAGTTCTTAAAAGTTTGTGACACTACTGCTTCAGCTAAGATGGATGGAGTTCTAAGTATATCAGCATAATTGCTCTCATTGAAAGCCAATTCGGTCTCCATATTTATAGTATTAGGGTTATAAAAACAGGGTGAGGAATTGTCAGCACCCTTTTATTATAATATTTTCTGAACTGGGGTGGTGATTATTACCCAGTCCCCTGGTCAAACTTGACCGTAAAAAACACCCCTCGAGGTTCCCACAGCTGGACGCTGTACACTAATACACACACACTTACCTCAGACTGGGCTGAGGATGGGAACTAGAGGCACGGGGCCAAAGGGCAAGCCAGCCTCCAATCTTATATGCAAACACAAAAAGGGCTGCCCCTCACGTGGGTTCCTACAGTTTCCTACAGAATTATGCTGAGATGCAACACCAGTGGGGGCATCTCATAAAAAGTTTCGGACTGGCCTCACACACCGCCCGGTGTCATGCTTCATCATAGGCTGTCCTCGCCCTCTAAAGCTGCTAATCTGGGGACGGGGATAAAAGATAAATAAAATACAATCGCCCGTTTGGTATATATCCAATTATCTAGAGGATATATATACCACCGAGGGAACATCAGTCTCCATCGACGGGGAGACCGAGAGGACGCCTGTAGAGAGAACCGATGGGAGCGCTGAAGTCAGACAGTAAGCGTATGAGTGTAATATATAAGGGTGAGAATGAAAGCTTGATCCCAGTTCTCTCGGAGAGATTGGGTGTCAATCACTACTACTGGATGACCATTTTGGTTATTACAGTTTCATGCATTTTAGTTTTCTGGTTTTAATCTATGGATACATTATGAGATCATTACCACTTTCTAAATCAGCATTTCTCCCATACAGAAAGTCACAAGTAGGCCCTCCCACCTCGCCCTCCCATGGAGTATAGAGGATAGTATTTCAGGGTAAGAAATGGATTATGCAATTGACCATTTGATGACACGTACGTGTGCCACGTGTCTCATACAGACCACACCACGCGCGCTATAGGTGTGACCTGGGTTGGATGACAACATTTGTCTATTTATAAACTTACTTACACGTTTGGTTTGTTTGTTTTCTTTGTTTCTTTGTTTCCTACAGAATCTGTCACAGTGGTACTACACCAAACGGGCGATTGTATTTTATTTATCTTTTATCCCCGTCCCCAGATTAGCAGCTCCTTTTTGCATTAGAGGCAAAAAGGATAAAACCCATTTGGTCCTGACGAATGCGACGTACCCTACGGGGACACTGACGCAGAAACATGTTGACCACACTTAATACGGTGAAGGGAGAATAATGTCCCAGATCACCGTACACCTATTTTAATACCATACATCTGTTCCCTGAATAAAACACTGTTGAGTGACAGGTGTGATGGTTTTTAAATCACCTTTCACTTTCACACGGCCATCACTTAGTTGTAGAAGTGCATCCCTGTCTCCAGGTGTATGCTCCGCCCTCTATCAAACGAAGTTTTTAGAGGGCGAGGACAGCCTATGATGAAGCATGACACCGGGCGGTGTGTGAGGCCAGTCCGAAACTTTTTATGAGATGCCCCCACTGGTGTTGCATCTCAGCATAATTCTGTAGGAAACTGTAGGAACCCACGTGAGGGGCAGCCCTTTTTGTGTTTGCATATAAGATTGGAGGCTGGCTTGCCCTTTGGCCCCGTGCCTCTAGTTCCCATCCTCAGCCCAGTCTGAGGTAAGTGTGTGTGTATTAGTGTACAGCGTCCAGCTGTGGGAACCTCGAGGGTGTTTTTTACGGTCAAGTTTGACCAGGGGACTGGGTAATAATCACCACCCCAGTTCAGAAAATATTATAATAAAAGGGTGCTGACAATTCCTCACCCTGTTTTTATAACCCTAATACTATAAATATGGAGACCGAATTGGCTTTCAATGAGAGCAATTATGCTGATATACTTAGAACTCCATCCATCTTAGCTGAAGCAGTAGTGTCACAAACTTTTAAGAACTCTGATGAGTGGGAGTGCTTCTCAGCCAAAAAGAAAGAACAAATCCGTACAGCCCTGCATGGGGCTTTTATGACGGAATATTTGAGGAAGAACACGGCACCACGAGGACTCGTGGTAACGAATGAGCCTAGACTGTTCCTAAACAACAAAGAGTTCAGAATCAACTGGTCCGGCATAGCCTGGAAATGTACAAAAGACTGGCTTGTGCTGATTATTAACACGGCCAGACAGTTAGCAGATGTGCTACTGGTGGAAATACAGCAGAGTGAGAGCAAGCTTAAAACCTCAGTCCAACTGACTGTATTCAAAAAGAAACTGGAGGAAATAAATAACGATCACTCGGCATATAGAGAGTACTTAACACAATCAAAAATCACTAAATTACAAAAGGACGTCCAGAAATTTAAACGGGAAACGGTGTACCCTTATACAACTGATGAGTACTATGATAAACCCCAACAACAATCAGTACCAAGACGTCAACCACGCTTTAGACCCACACCCCAGAATTGGACCTACAGCTCAGGGGAGGAAAGGAGTGATAGCAGCAGCGATGAGAGCACGGGAGGACAACAGACCCGGAGATATCAGAACCCGAATCAACCAATGTTCGCACCACCAATGCAGCCCTATGGGTACTGGCCACAGCAATTCTTCCCTCCTGGTTTTGGATTCCAACAAGGACAGCAGCCTTTTTTATTCAGGGGCCAAGGGAGAGGAAAAGGCAGACAAAAAGCAAGAAGACCAACCAGAGTCCAATGGGAGGACGAGGCAACCACCAGCGGGGCAGTGACACGGAGCAGGGGCAGGGGTACCCACCAAATAATGAGCAAAGAATGACGAATATCGTGAATCTGAGTGACCATGTACTCAACACGGATGAAGAGGCCGTTCTCGCAAAAGGATTAGGTTTCGTCCCCACCCCAGAGAATGATGCCTTCTTCCTTCATACTGAACTAGCACAGTTTTTTAGGAAGATAAAATTAAAGGATTTCTTTGGTGAAATACAAAGCCAAGACAACAACCGCACTAACACTGGTCTACGAATAAAGTCGACATTCACCCCGCAAACCCAAAACATTTCCTGTAATGTTCTGGCTTTTGAACAAGCGGTCCTCACTGAAGTTGGGAAGATTGACTACAAGAATACAAGGGGTTTCCAGAACTTGACCAGAGGCGAGAGAATGGCCCTTGAACAACTCAAAAATAATCACGAGTTGGTGGTAAAACCAGCAGATAAGGGAGGGGCGATAGTCCTGATGAATTACACCATGTATAGAGAAGAATGCCTACGTCTCCTATCAGACACTACGAGTTATGAGACACACCGTGAAGACCCCACACCACGGATTATGAACCAAATTAAGATTATGGTTAGTGAGGCTGAAACCAATGACTGGATTACGAAACATGAGGCGGAGTTCCTAATCAACACAGAACCGAGGACACCCAGGTTTTACACCCTCCCTAAGATTCATAAAAACAGAATGCCACCACCAGGCAGACCGATAGTGTCGGGAATAGGTTCAGCACTTGAACCTCTCTCACAATTTTGCGATTGGTTTTAAAACCAATTGTACAAAAGTCTCGGTCTTATTTAAGAGACACCAAGGACGTACTTTGCCACCTAAGGGATTTGGAAACAAATGTTGAGGAGGATATGTTCATAACAATGGATATCGAAGCGCTCTACACGAGCATCCCCCAGAGGCGAACACTGGAGGTGGTGGAACGAATCCTCCAAGGCCAAGACTGGACATACATGACACCGACTCATTTCATCATGGAATGTGCAGAACTAGCCCTCACGGAGAACTTTTTCGAATTTGAGGACACAATATATCATCAGATTAAGGGCACGTCCATGGGCAGCACCTTTGCGCCTAGCATGGCGTGCCTGTATGTCCATCAGTTCGAGGAGGACTATATTTTCAACCCTTCAAATCCGTTTACAACCCAGATGAGAACATGGAAACGGTATATAGACGATGTCTTGATCATCTGGAAGGGCACATTGGACGAAGCCAAACGTTTTGTGGAGTGGGTCAATAGCAAAGACCCCCACCTTAGGTTTACTTATAATATTGAGGTGAACCACGCAGTGTTCCTCGATCTAGATATAACATTAACAACAGAAGGAATTTCCACCAAAGTACACATAAAGCCGACAGACAAGAACAGTCTTCTTCTCTATGAGAGCTACCATCCGAGGGCTCTCCGTGATAATCTTCCAGTCGGACAATTCCTCAGAGTACGTAGGAATTGCTCGGAGGTGGATGTGTTTCGAGCACAGGCGGAACAACTAGAGGGCAAACTCCTGGAAAGACACTACCCGAGCAAGATGGTAAAGCGTGCAAAGAAAAGGGCGAAGAACAATAATCGGGAAGCCCTATTAGAGACCATCCCAAAAGATAAAACAGACCGGCTGGTATGCGTTACCACATACACCCCTGTTTCAAACAGAGTGCAGAACATCATCAAGAAGAAATGGGCAATTTTGAACAGTGGAAACCGGAAGTGGGAACCCCCACTTTTTGCGTTTAAGCGGAGTAGAAATTTGAGAGATGACTTGGTACACTCGAAGATCCCTAACGATGACACAGAAAACCAGATGACCTTATGGAGCCAACCAAAACCAATAGGGCATTATCCGTGCGGTAATTGTGTTTGCTGCCCCCTGACTACCACTACTAAGGAGGTAGATATTGGAACAGACAATCCCTGGAGACTCAAGAATTTCAGTAATTGTAATACGGAAAATGTAGTTTACCTACTCACCTGTCCTTGCAATCTGAAATATGTGGGGATGACGACAAGGAGAGTAAAAACGAGGATCAGTGAACACCGTAGCACCATTAGGTGCAAAAAACAAACACCAAGTTGACAAAACATTTTACCGAGAAACACCATAGTGATTCTGATCTGCGGTGGATCATCCTTGAAGTAATGAAAAAAGGAAAAATGACATTTCTAGACAGTTACACATCCGGGAACAACGGTGGGTGTACAGGTTACATACATGGGAGCAAGGCCTGAACGATGATATACCATGGCTACAGCTGGCAAAGTGACCTAGCCAACCTTAATACATGGATCAATCATTTAGTGAGATAGTTGCACAATACTATAGAAGGTGATCCGAGACCGTGTAATCGAGTGACGTATTTAGACCATAAATGGGCAGCCTATGTGACCATAGACTTAACAACCCCTAGAAGCAGATAATGGCTATTGGTACACAGTGTAACCATTGAGATTAATGTACTTAGTCTCACTGCCTTATGTCCATCACATTTTAGGGGATCAATAGAGTAGTATACGCCACGATTGCAATATAGATTAAATATGAGTACATAGATACTGGTTGACCATCATATATTTAGCCCCCTAACGCAGGGTCTAATACATTTTAGGGGAGAGAATGAGGTTTATGCCCTACGATCACACCACATTCATCACCGGAGATCAAACATATTGTGTGACTTTGATAACCAGTTAACCCAGAATGACGACACTCTGGTTGTATATTTTCTAAAGTTTTATTTTTTTTTTTAGTATAGAGTACTTTGCCTATAGGATAGATTTCCAACTTATCAAGGCTAAATATAAATATTATTGAGTATGTTCTCTCGCGCAAATCAATACACGCTTTAATTACCATTGGGTTGTATTTCCTAATAAATAGTACGGATATCGCCCTTAGCACCTCCCGGTTATGACTAGCCTCCACCGATAAGTGGTGATTGTTTCCACATGGCAATATGATGCGTAGACGTATCATAAGAAAACTCATTTCTACGCATGCGCTATCCACGTCTTCTAACACGTGGCTTATGTTGCATGTTTGTGGTCGTCCCGTAATTGATAGCACAGGCGCCCTTGAGACTCGTTTAGTTATGAATAGAGAGCTACAGTTCACAAGTGATGTTGATGCCACACAGAGGTACAAAGTGCAGAAGGATACCAGAGACACTCTTCATCTGCACATGCGCAGTCCATGGGTCTCCACGCGTGGCTACTGCCGCTTGAGTAACGCGTCCCTCATTCAATAGCGCGTGCGCGCAAGAAGTACACTTACGAGTGTACTAAGACAAACTCTTGTATCCAATAGGAGCGCGTAGATTCACACACTCCTCTTGCCAGGCACCTAGCCCCGCCCGCATTTGGACACAGGAAGCGCTCTTAGCGCTCCAGGTGCTATTTCACATGATTAAACAATTAACCAATTATCTAGAGGATATATATACCACCGAGGGAACATCAGTCTCCATCGACGGGGAGACCGAGAGGACGCCTGTAGAGAGAACCGATGGGAGCGCTGAAGTCAGACAGTAAGCGTATGAGTGTAATGTATAAGGGTGAGAATGAAAGCTTGATCCCAGTTCTCTCGGAGAGATTGGGTGTCAATCACTACTACTGGATGACCATTTTGGTTATTACAGTTTCATGCATTTTAGTTTTCTGGTTTTAATCTATGGATACATTATGAGATCATTACCACTTTCTAAATCAGCATTTCTCCCATACAGAAAGTCACAAGTAGGCCCTCCCACCCTCGCCCTCCCATGGAGTATAGAGGATAGTATTTCAGGGTAAGAAATGGATTATGCAATTGACCATTTGATGACACGTACGTGTGCCACGTGTCTCATACAGACCACACCACGCGCGCTATAGGTGTGACCTGGGTTGGATGACAACAATTGTCTATTTATAAACTTACTTACACGTTTGGTTTGTTTGTTTTCTTTGTTTCTTTGTTTCCTACAGAATCTGTCACAGTGGTACTACACCAAACGGGCGATTGTATTTTATTTATCTTTTATCCCCGTCCCCAGATTAGCAGCTCCTTTTTGCATTAGAGGCAAAAAGGATAAAACCCATTTGGTCCTGACGAATGCGACGTACCCTACGGGGACACTGACGCAGAAACATGTTGACCACACTTAATACGGTGAAGGGAGAATAATGTCCCAGATCACCGTACACCTATTTTAATACCATACATCTGTTCCCTGAATAAAACACTGTTGAGTGACAGGTGTGATGGTTTTTAAATCACCTTTCACTTTCACACGGCCATCACTTAGTTGTAGAAGTGCATCCCTGTCTCCAGGTGTATGCCCGCCCTCTATCAAACGAAGTTTTTAGAGGGCGAGGACAGCCTATGATGAAGCATGACACCGGGCGGTGTGTGAGGCCAGTCCGAAACTTTTTATGAGATGCCCCCACTGGTGTTGCATCTCAGCATAATTCTGTAGGAAACTGTAGGAACCCACGTGAGGGGCAGCCCTTTTTGTGTTTGCACACTCCACACCACACCCACAACCATGTGGCAGCCATTGAATTTCACTCATCAAACTAACAGGTAGGTAGCCATCTCAACAGGGAGGGGTCTTTGTGGGTGGGAAGACTACACTACAACTCCCACTAGGCACCCTTGTCCCACAGCTCAGCAGGATGGAGCACTCCCCACACCCACAACCATGTGGCAGCCATTGCATTGCTCCCTTCAAACTCACAGGTGGGTAGCCATCTTATGCTCTCTTGTCCCACCCCTGAGCAGGATGAAACACTCCCCCATCCAAGAGCCATGTGTAGCCCATTCCCTTCCTCTGCTCCACTTCACAGGGAGGCAGCCATCTTAACAGGGAGGGGGTATGTGGGTAGGAAGCCAGCATTCCAACTCCCACCAGGCCCCTCTGTCCCAAAGCTGAGCAGGGTGGAGCACTCCCCACACCCACAACCATGTGGCAGCCATTGCATTTCACTCATCAAACTAACAGGTAGGTAGCCATCTCAACAGGGAGGGGTCTTTGTGGGTGAGAAGACTGAACTACAACTCCCACCAGGCACCCTTGTCCCACAGCTCAGCAGGATGACACACACCCCCACCAACCATGTGGCAGCAATTCCGCTCAACTGTGTCACAGAACAGGTAGGTAGACAGTGCATGCACCCTGCCATTACTCCCAAAAAGCATGGAGCCATATGACCACACCAGCCCTCACATGTCACCCAACTTGGCCTAGATCCAATTGCCACTTCCAGTGTGCATACAGAAATGTGTATGTAACTGTCACAGAATTTTTAGTTTGACTCACCAAATCACATGTTGAAGAAATTCAGGGCACAATCATGCACAGCACTGAATGCTATGTGTAAGTGCCATTGGGGCAGAGCATCAAGGCCCATATGAACACAAAACATGCATGGTCAGTTGTAAAAAGAAAGTAAAGTACATGTTATGACAAAGGTATGCTTTAGATTACAATGGCTAGTTCATGCTCAGATGTAACGTCTTCCATGCAGAGCAAACCAAAAAGACGCTTCACAAAAAGTTGCTGTGCTGCTAGTTGTTAGATGACATATATATATAAAGAACAAGGGGACCCCAATAGTGTGACCAGGGTAATATATATGTGCAAAGAACAACGGTCAGAGTTGGAGGCCAGATAGGTCCTCGGATAGCCGGAGCTATTATTAATACAAAGGTAGTCTTAATCTAAGTATTATTAGTGAACACAAAGTGCCAACAAAATTTGGAGAACAGAGTATGCAGGGACACAAGGTTGTTTGAATGATACCACATTTATTAACATCATAAATGAGTATCAATCACATTAGGAACTAGTCCTGGTGCTCACACAAAGGTGAAAAGTGCGTGAAGTGATAAGTGCTAGTGACTTAAAATTTACATCGCATTGACAACACTATACAAAACTCCATAATTAATAAAATATATCTAAAGAGTTTCGAGTTGTGAAAGTCGACGGCGTTTCGATCTCCTTAGGTTGAGATCATCATCAGGACGAGAAAGCGTGTGAGCAGATAGGATCTAGATAACAAAGAAACCATTGGTCCAGGGGACATAAATCAACATAATAAAAAAACTAAAAACAACCAATTCCTTAATGGACGATTAACTACACTGAAGGTAGGATCATAGACATTGATATACAGTTACTTACAAGAATTTCTTAATAATTAATCAATTACAAGAGACAGAAGGAGCTACTGATAAGGAAAAAGCTGTAGCTACATAGTGCATGCACAAGGAGAGGATGTGCAGGGTGAAGAACATACATGGTGGAACAACTAGCAGTTATGAGAAGGACCATGTAAGTGGGCAAGAGCGATGGGGAAAAGGCACATAACGCTGAGTAATGCCGACATGCCATGGCGAAAGTGGCCAATTACCGCATGGAAGGGACTGCACGGTCAGTGAGTAAATTAGATAGTGAGAAGGCAATTCAAGGAGAAGCAAGGAAGGTACCTTGTAGCGGGACGATATAATTAAGAATCGTCAGCGGGTAACAATAGTCGGGTTCAACCGAATCTGCAAGGGAGAGGAGCCCGGTAAGATGTGCAAGACACTACAATGGTGTGAAAGCAGTGTAGTGGCAACTAATGTGTGGAAAGCTTACGTAGTAATGTTTGGTAAGAGGTCTTGCCACTCAGCGGGGTACGTGCTGGCCGTGAACCAGGGAGGAATCAACCACCAGGAATCAATCGAGCAAGCTGAGGAGAGAAGCGGGGAAGTTAAACCAAGGCACAGCCGGGGTGGTCGCTACGCGGAAGCAGGACTCGGCTACAGTAAGCGGGGATTACAACTTACTTAGAATTGAAATTGAAGGAAGAGGGACAGGATCCTGCTACTTCCAGGGCAGCTACAATGAATGGTGCCGGCGTCTAGGAGAATGAATCTCTCAACGTGTAGTAGAAAACACCGGAAGAGCGAATTTAAAAAGGGGTGGGAAAAGAGCGTGCATGCGTGATGACGTGTCCGGGTTCAATTAGAACGTCCGGGGTTGGAGGCCATGTTGAATGAGGCAGATAAGGAGCAGAAGGACTGAAAATTAAGTGTAAAGGACAATAGAAGATATAAAAATTATAAGGGAACATAACAAAAATAACAAGGGAATGAATTAAAAACAGCTGACAGTAGGTTAGCTGTATACAGACATTTATATGTAAAATGTTAGGGACACAACCAATTATAGTATCAAGTTCCATTCCTCAATTGTATTGAGTCCATTTTCAATTGAGCGGCATTTGAACATCCACAGGCACTCAAGCCTGTTGAGAATAGCTTGAATATCACCACCTCTTGGATTGGGGTGTACCATGTCAATAACTTGCCAGCGCAGATCTTGTTCGGAGTGTCCTTTCTCAATAAAGTGTTCCACCAGCGGTGCATTGATATTCTGGCAGCGAATTCTGCTTCTATGCTGTCCTATCCGAGCTTTTATTCTCTGCGTGGTTTGACCAATATGAGGAGGTTGCAAGGACATTGAATACAGTAGATCACGTTTACTGAATTACAGTTGGAAAAGAAATCCAGTTTGTGACTAGTAGTGTCAAAAACAAATTCTTTTGTGTTTTTTGTGAAAGGGCATGCAACACAATTACCACATTTAAAGTGCCCTATAACTGGGGAGACCGAAACATGAGCGCACA
This sequence comes from Calotriton arnoldi, assembly GCA_963921515.1. Classification (NCBI taxonomy): domain Eukaryota; kingdom Metazoa; phylum Chordata; class Amphibia; order Caudata; family Salamandridae; genus Calotriton; species Calotriton arnoldi. The sequence goes on along the minus strand of CAWUFW010000366.1, from coordinate 2,585,375 downwards.
GTATTGGCCTTAGGTAAGTGGTTTATGTGCCCTAACCAAATGATCTTTAATGTTGCGTCCTCTTAAAGGAGAACAAGGGGCCTCATTAGTGATATTAATGGAAGTCAGGAGGGGCCAGTGTTTTTAATCATCTTAGTTATTTTATTACTGGCGGGCCCAAATGTGGTAACGCACGGAATGCGTGTCATAGGCTTTTTGGGGTTTGTTCCAGTAGAGTATCCCTATGTGTATACCAAGCCCTTTTCATAGATCTCCTAACCAAGCGGCGAGGTAACCTCTGCTCATAAGTTTGGCACATAGGGTATCTGCTTCCTGAAATAATCCTCTTTGAATTTGCAATTCCTACGTATCCTTAGGAATTGTCCATATGGAAGACCATCACGGAGTGCTCTGGGGTGGTTACTTTTGTAATGAAGTAAGGTGTTGCGTTCCGTGGGTTTACGGTATAGGGTGGTGTACAAACCACCTTCTGTAGGTGTGACGTTAACGTCTAGGTAGCTAATCTGTGTGGTACTGGAACCATATGTGAAGTTAAGGTCAGGTTGGGAGTTGTTAAGCCATGTGCAAAAGAATCAAGTTCAGTTGTGGAACCCTGCCAGATCATGAACACATCATCGATATAGCGCCGCCAACTCCTGATTTTATTGTGATAGGGGTTAACTTGGTTGAGGACATATGTTTTCTCCATGTCGTCTGGCAGGGTTCCACAACTGAACTTGATTCTTTTTGCACATGGCTTAACAACTCCCAACCTGACCTTAACTTCACATATGGTTCCAGTACCACACAGATTAGCTACCTAGACGTTAACGTCACACCTACAGAAGGTGGTTTGTACACCACCCTATACCGTAAACCCACGGAACGCAACACCTTACTTCATTACAAAAGTAACCACTCCCAGAGCACTCCGTGATGGTCTTCCATATGGACAATTCCTAAGGATACGTAGGAATTGCAAATTCAAAGAGGATTATTTCAGGAAGCAGATACCCTATGTGCCAAACTTATGAGCAGAGGTTACCCTCGCCGCTTGGTTAGGAGATCTATGAAAAGGGCTTGGTATACACATAGGGATACTCTACTGGAACAAACCCCCAAAAAGCCTATGACACGCATTCCGTGCGTTACCACATTTGGGCCCGCCAGTAATAAAATAACTAAGATGATTAAAAAACACTGGCCCCTCCTGACTTCCATTAATATCACTAATGAGGCCCCCTTGTTCTCCTTTAAGAGGGGACGCAACATTAAAGATCATTTGGTTAGGGCACATAAACCCTTACCTAAGGCCAATACTGTGCGCTCATGTTTCGGTCTCCCCCAGTTATAGGGCACTTTAAATGTGGTAATTGTGTTGCATGCCCTTTCACAAAAACACAAAAGAATTTGTTTTTGACACTACTAGTCACAAACTGGATTTCTTTCCAACTGTAATTCAGTAAACGTGATCTACTGTATTCAATGTCCTTGCAACCTCCTCTATATTGGTCAAACCACGCAGAGAATAAAAGCTCGGATAGGACAGCATAGAAGCAGAATTCGCTGCCAGAATATCAATGCACCGCTGGTGGAACACTTTATTGAGAAAGGACACTCCGAACAAGATCTGCGCTGGCAAGTTATTGACATGGTACACCCCAATCCAAGAGGTGGTGATATTCAAGCTATTCTCAACAGGCTTGAGTGCCTGTGGATGTTCAAATGCCGCTCAATTGAAAATGGACTCAATACAATTGAGGAATGGAACTTGATACTATAATTGGTTGTGTCCCTAACATTTTGCATATAAATGTCTGTATACAGCTAACCTACTGTCAGCTGTTTTTAATTCATTCCCTTGTTATTTTTGTTATGTTCCCTTATAATTTTTATATCTTCTATTGTCCTTTACACTTAATTTTCAGTCCTTCTGCTCCTTATCTGCCTCATTCAACATGGCCTCCAACCCCGGACGTTCTTAATTGAACCCGGACACGTCATCACGCATGCACGCTCTTTTCCCCACCCCCTTTTTAAATTCGCTCTTCCGGTGTTTTCTACTACACGTTGAGAGATTCATTCTCCTAGACGCCGGCACCATTCATTGTAGCTGCCCTGGAAGTAGCAGGATCCTGTCCCTCTTCCTTCAATTTCAATTCTAAGTAAGTTGTAATCCCCGCTTACTGTAGCCGAGTCCTGCTTCCGCGTAGCGACCCACCCCGGCTGTGCCTTGGTTTAACTTCCCCCGCTTCTCTCCTCAGCTTGCTCGATTGATTCCTGGTGGTTGATTCCTCCCTGGTTCACGGCCAGCACGTACCCCGCTGAGTGGCAAGACCTCTTACCAAACATTACTACGTAAGCTTTCCACACATTAGTTGCCACTACACTGCTTTCACACCATTGTAGTGTCTTGCACATCTTACCGGGCTCCTCTCCCTTGCAGATTCGGTTGAACCCGACTATTGTTACCCGCTGACGATTCTTAATTATATCGTCCCGCTACAAGGTACCTCCTTCCTTGCTTCTCCTTGAATTGCCTTCTCACTATCTAATTTACTCACTGACCGTGCAGTCCCTTCCATGCGGTAATTGGCCACTTTTCGCCATGGCATGTCGGCATTACTCGCGTTATGTGCCTTTTCCCCCATCGCTCTTGCCCACTTACATGGTCCTTCTCATAACTGCTAGTTGTTCCACCATGTATGTTCTTCACCCTGCACATCCTCTCCTTGTGCATGCACTATGTAGCTACAGCTTTTTCCTTATCAGTAGCTCCTTCTGTCTCTTGTAATTGATTAATTATTAAGAAATTCTTGTAAGTAACTGTATATCAATGTCTATGATCCTACCTTCAGTGTAGTTAATCGTCCATTAAGGAATTGGTTGTTTTTAGTTTTTTATTATGTTGATTTATGTCCCCTGGACCAATGGTTTCTTTTGTTATCTAGATCCTATCTGCTCACACGCTTTCTCGTCCTGATGATGATCTCAACCTAAGGAGATCGAAACGCCGTCGACTTTCACAACCGAAACTCTTTAGATATATTTTATTAATTATGGAGTTTTGTATAGTGTTGTCAATGCGATGTAAATTTTAAGTCACTAGCACTTATCACTTCACGCACTTTTCACCTTTGTGTGAGCACCAGGACTAGTTCCTAATGTGATTGATACTCATTTATGATGTTAATAAATGTGGTATCATTCAAACAACCTTGTGTCCCTGCATACTCTGTTCTCCAAATTTTGTTGGCACTTTGTGTTCACTAATAATACTTAGATTAAGACTACCTTTGTATTAATAATAGCTCCGGCTATCCGAGGACCTATCTGGCCTCCAACTCTGACCGTTGTTCTTTGCAAATATAGTTGTTAGATGACGACATGTCCTTGTAATCACACAATCTGTACGTTGAACATGGTATCTATTGACATGTCACACCATGGACAAGTAATGTATGTACATCAACATCATGTTATGATGCTCAGTATCTTGCAGCCCTACCACGTGATTGCAATGTAAACTGTGTGGTGTATCACATGTAACATCCAAACGTCTAACACCAAGCGTGTGGGGTGCCCTTCAATGACCATTTCACCTCTGTTCAACAGGAGATCAACAATTGACTGCTGCAGATGACAACACCGACCTGCAGAGGCAGTCTCCTCCCCCGGAACATGGACTCTCGGATGCATACTCCACAAGTTCATCGGATGCGGAGCCCGAACCTGGCCCATCAGGACTGCCAGGGCGCAGCACGTCCCAGGGCCCCACAGGTCCGGGACAGCAGGGTAGGTGGGAGGGCAACTGGGGGACAAAATCGACAGGACACTGGGACCGAAGCCCTGGCCAACATCGCCAGAGTCCTTGGGGCATATGAACAAACCCAGGGACACATGGGCCAGGCTCTGGAAGATTAGCGTGAGCTCCGCCTGCTGGTGAGGTCCTTGGACACACGTATGGGCCAAATCGTGGACCTCATGGGCCAGCTTGTGGGGGTCCTGAGGGACAGTCATGTGGCCCAAAGGACAGCTCAACCTCCCTCCAGTGGCCCGCAGGTTGCTACGCCCACCACCTCATCTGCGGCCACAGAGAGGGGTGAGCTGGAACAGGATGACTCCTCAGACCCCGCTGAGCCCGCAGCAGAGGCCCCTCCTGGAAAACGCAAAAGGGGCTGTCCGAGAAACACCATGGGAGGATCACGTGGCACAGCACCAGCCAAACGCAAGTCAAAGAGACAGCCATGATGGCACCTCTCTTCACCTTGACATTGACTTTGTTGACTATCCTTACCCACACTGCCATGTTGATGGCAGGTGTCTGTTGGACTGTGTCGCCTCATCAATGTGGTGACTACTCTATTGTCTCGTTTACCATCACTGACAACTCATTAATTCACCTAGCACCATTTTCTCAAACATCACCTGTCTGTCACAAACACTCTTTGTAAATAAACACCCCTTACACACCTATGTCTTTGTGTCAACTCCATGTTTATCACAGGATATACAATGTCGACTCTGATTCCAATGTACCAGAAGCTCTGATTGTAATGAGGCATTGAGAGGGTGAAGGGACCTAGAAAGACACAAGAGAATGACATTTACTTGTCAGGTGATGGCATCACAGCCAGTACACAACACTAGTCATCAAGGTACACAACCCAGCACACATTACAATGAGAAACAACACCAACATGGACGTCATGTGGCTGGTCATGACTACACTGTGCCACAAACATCAGCCATCAGCACAGACCCAACTAAAGACAGCAGTCAAAAAGCTCACCTAGGCCTTTTCACTACCATCAAAGACAGCAGACAATGGCACTGTTGTACAATGTCACTCACACTCAAGGGACGTAGCGGTTGATGAGCTGTTGACGCAGGTCGACACCTTCCTCCTCTCCACTATCCTCCTCACTGGACATGTTCGGGTTTGCAGGCGGGGGCATCTGCTGCTCATCATCGTCCAGGATCAGGGGGATCTCCTTGTGCAAGGCCAGGTTGTGGAGCATGCAACTATGATCTGACACACCTTTTGGGGAGAGTACATCAGTGCCCCTCCGGTCCTGTACAGGAACCGAAATCGAGACTTCAGAAGCCCAAAAGAACGCTCCACCACACGACGTGTCATCCCATGGGCCTCTTTGTAGCGGACTTCACCCGGGGTCCTGGGATTCCTCAGTGGGCTCAGCAACCAAGGCCGGTTGGGATATGCAGAGTCACCTAGGTGTGAGATACACAGACCAATTTTGTAATATCACTGTGGCAGAGGACAGCATGTCACACATACAGCACACTACTTGACTCTGCGTACTCACCCACAATCCACGCACGGTCCGGATGCAGATTTGCCATCAGCTGTGGTACAATGCTGTTACGCAGTATGTAGGAGTCATGTGCTGATCCTGGAAATTTGGCACAGACATGGGAGATTATCATATCCGCCTGGCATACCACTTGCACATTAATGGAATGGAAATGCTTCCTGTTCCTGTAGATGTGCTCACGTGCCTGTGGTGGAACCAGGCCAACATGTGTGCAGTTAATGGCACCAACAACATTAGGGATGTGGGCAAGGCCATAAAAATCACCCTTCACAGCTGCCAATTCATGTCTCCTGGGAAAATGGATGTAGCTGTCCTTGTAGGTCATCATAGCGGACGGGACATCACATAGCACCATGCTGAACATTGGTTGAGACATCCCACCTGCGCTGGCCACCGTGTACTGGAACGAACCAGTTGCAAAGAAATGCAGGGCCACCATCACCTTACATGTTGGTGTCAAAGCAGTTGGATAGGTTCTGCGAGGCCTCAGATGGGGCTCCAACTGAGCACATAGGTCCTGAAGGGTAGGTCGATCCAAACGGAATTTCCGTATGATGTCCTCATCCTCCATGTCCACAAGCAATGTGAATGGACGATACCCATTTGGTCGCCTCCTAGGTAAGATGAAAGGGGACACATGTCAATTCAATTCCCCTATGAGATGTGTCCAACATCTTACATTTTGACTGACACAGCGCCAACAATGACTGGCCTAAAACTACAGCTTACAGCACAAGTCACATGTAGAGACACCCTGATCTAAAGTAGTTGTACACGTGTCCAGTATTTACATAGTGAGTACCCCAAAAACAGATTCAGACTATGTGAATGCCAAAAGGTACATTCCAACATCTTGTGTCACCAGCACTGAGAGTAGTTGACACAGCACATGTCTGAAACAGCAACACTGCTGGCTTCTATGTAGCTGCTGTACCTGCCACACCTTCTTGTGTAAGTCGGACAGGGCACACATTACCAACACAATGAGCACAGTGTGTGCATAATGATCTAGTATAAACATGAGTCCAGCAATCTACACAGTGAAATATGCACATTATGTAGTCAGTCCATCATTACTGTGGGTTGCTTAGCCATCTCACACATTGACATGTGTACATATTTGAGAGTCCATCACACCACAGATCTGTGTACATGCACAACAACATCATAAGTGACATGTGAGGGATTACATGCCAATGCATGTAATCCTGTGCCCTGACATGGCATGTGTAGTCATCAGTGACTTAAATGTCACACTAGCATTGAATTACACTATCTGGTGGCATGATTCATAGTATGTGTCTACTGTTCAATGCTGAGAACTGGCCATTGACATTGCCACAGCATGATGTGTCCATAGGTGCCGTAAGCGTGCTCCGCCACCGCAATCACGGCCATTGGCACCAAGGTGAAGATGCCAATTCGCGGTAGCGACCACATGGGCCCTGCGGTGTGTCACCGCCAATGCCCATGCCCATTCAGGCAATGGGAACCGCAATCGCGGTAGTGAAATACAATTTTGGAAATCGCGGTAGGCGTGCTCCGCCACCCGCAATCACGGCCATTGGCACCAAGATGAAGATGCCAATTCGCGGTAGCAACCGCATGGGCCCCGCGGTGTGTCACCGCCAATGCCCATGCCCATTCAGCCAATGGGAACCTCAATCGCGGTAGTGAAATACAATTTTGGAAATTGCGGTAGGCGTGCTCCGCCACCGCAATCACGGCCATTGGCACCAAGGTGAAGATGCCAATTCGCGGTAGCGACCGCATGGGCCCCGCGGTGTGTCACCGCCAATGCCCATGCAGCCAATGGGAACCGCAATCGCGGTAGTGAAATACAATTTTGGAAATCGCGGTAGGCGTGCTCCACCACCGCAATCACGGCCATTGGCACCAAGGTGAAGATGCCAATTCGCGGTAGCGACCGCATGGGCCCCACGGTGTGTCACCGCCAATGCCCATGCCCATTCAGCCAATGGGAACCGCAATAGCGGTAGTGAAATACAATTTTGAAAATCGCGGTAGGCGTGCTCCGCCACCGCAATCACGGCCATTGGCACCAAGGTGAAGATGCCAATTCGCGGTAGCGACCCCATGGGCCCAGCGGTGAGACACCACCAATGCCCATGCCCTTTCAGCCAATGGGAACCGCAATCGCGGTAGTGAAATACAATTTAGAAAATCGCGGTAGGCGTGCTCCGCTACCATGGGGCCGGTCATTGGTTACAATTGTAAGATGCACGATTGGGGTAGCGACCGCCTGGGCCCCGCGGTGTGACACCGCCAATGCCCATGCTCATTCAGCCAATGGGAACCGCAATCGTGGTAGTGAAATACAATTTTGAAAATCGCGGTAGGCGTGCTCCGCTACCGCGGGGCTGGTCATTGGTTACATTTGTAAAAAGCTGATCTGTAACACCAATTGCAGCATCTGAGTACCACTGAAACAACCCCAGGGGGCTATATATGTCTGGGAGCGAGCCACACATTTCCACTGCATCCAGACACTGCTGCCTGACATTCATCACCAACAACTGCTGCTGTACCTGTCTCCTGGACCCAGTGATGGCGAGAACTGAGAACATCAGGGCCCGTCCCTTCACCACAGAGGAGCTGGAGGTCCTGGTGGACGAGGTGCTTTCACAGTATGGGAGGCTATATGGTGCTCCTGATGTAATGGTAAGTGTTTCAGAGTGAAATTTGGAGAGTGCAAAGAGTGCACACATGAAGTTGATCTGCTGTAGTATGTGCCTGTGAGTGCAAGTTTGTGTGATACACTGCCTATCATGCTGACTTCATGTCAATGTATTTTGTAGCCTATTTTCCACAGATCCATGGCTGCATTTCAGGATGGGAGGGACATGCAGTGTTTTTGCAGCCATACAGTAACAATGCTGGTTTGGAAAGTGGAAGTCAGAACAAACATTGCCTGTGCTAATGGATGTCAGAGTCCATGAGGCTTTCACATGTTCATTTGTGACATTACAAATGTGTTTCATCCAGAGGGTTCTGAAGGATGTGTGTCCATTTTTAATATTGCCACCATGGATATGTAAGCATTATGCACAAGTTGAAATGCCTGAGGGTGACACTCTTGGTGGAAATGCACCTATGACACATCATATTAATGTACTCCTGAAACATCCTCCTTCCCTTGTTTTCATTATGTGTACTGACTCGCATGTGTAGGCACTGTTTGCCCTCTCATATTGTACATGCATGTGAATGTTCTGATGGCCCACGTTTTACGTCAGTGTGAGTCCCCCTGGCCTGCACAAATACTGCCCAATTTGACCGGGACACATCAGTAAATGGACAGAGTGAGACATATGTGTTGTCTGCCACCCTATTCATCAATGTTCTATCTTAGGCCTGTGGATTGCACAAGACTGACCTTGTGAGAAGGGTGTGAGAATGTAAGATCATGTCCCTAAATGTGACCTCCATGACACAGTGAGCCATTCACAGGCCAAGGACATTGAGGGGTGTGTAGTGTTGGTCACAGTGAGTCTGCCCCGACACATCATTTTAAATGTAATGTATGTCTTGCTCCCTCACATACTGCATCACAGATGAGGGCCTTCTTCACATTGCTTTCTGTGCTGGCATTCTGCATGTGTATGAGATGGCCAGGTACTGTGTCCATCCTTATACCTGCATGCATTTCTATGCGATTATCTGATGCTGATGTACTACGTGTCATGCTGTATGGCCTGTGCTAAACATATCTGTATAGCTCTGCTAAGTTTGTGCATGATCCTGTACTGAGACACAGTGGTACATAACCCAGTGACACTAAATCTTCTGCTTCTTGTCTCCCATGCCTGCAGCTTAAAGTCCGCCAGCGTAAGGCCTTATGGAGGGCCATTGCACGCAAGGTGCGGGCTCTGGGTGTCTCCAACCGACGGCACACACACTGTCACAAGAGGTGGGATGACATCTGCCAGCTGAGCAAAAACGTGGCAGAGATGACGCTGGGGCTGCTCCCTTGGACTGGAAGGTTGGCGCGCAGGAGCATGACACCACTAATGGCCTGCATCTTGGCAGTGACACAGCCAGAGCTAGATGGACGTTTGAGGGCCCATCAACAGCAAGTTGGGGGTGAGTATTCTGCGAAGGGTGACTTTGGGTGTGAGTGACTGCATGTATCCCAACCCTGAGCCAGTGCGGAGCTCTGTGATGTTTCTAGTGTGATGCAATGGCTTGTAAGTGGCCTCTGTGTTGAGTGCAGCTGTCATGCATTTTTGCTACATGTACTTTCTCATGTGTTTAATATAATGGCCCTTGGCAGTGCAAGATGAGATGTGGCCTTATGACATCTGCTGCATTATGGGTGTCATAGACATCACCGGGAAGTGAACAGCAGTGTGCCTCATCTTAGTGTGCTTTCGTCGATGTGTGCAGTGCCTGACTTGGAAATTGTGAGAACTACACATCTGACACCAATGTGCAACGGTCGTTGTGCTTCAAAGCACAACATGGTGGACATCAGTAGCTCATGGCCATAGTATGGGGACATTCTGGAGTCAGTATCTGTGTTGTCCCCTTAAAGTGACTCCGTATGTGACTGTGACAACATGTTGAGATGTACATCTATCTCACCTACAGGCACGTAGGTTTGCTTGCAGATATCAGTATGTCAGGTTACCAGGAGGCACGGGCCAGCTATTTGGCTGTGTGAACGTCACCTGGGTCATTAATGCCAACTATGCATGTTTCCATGCATCTTCTGAGTTTTGCATTAAGGTTGCACATGCAGACTGCACAGGGTGGTGTGCAACATGGGGGTATCATATTCTAGTTTTGTGCTTTGCTTGCATATGATGTTTGTGAGTATGGCACTATACTGAACCTACGTCTCTGTCTTTTGCAGCATCTACCGAGGGCACAGAAGGACAGGGGACGGACACCAGTGGTGAGGCATCTGGCACGACTGCTACACATGAGCACACTGACACTGATGTGACCAGCGCCTCGGAGGGGGACAGGAGTGCCCTGGAAGAATCACGCCCAGAAACACCAACCTCAACATCATCTGACTCCAGCGGTGACTCCTCGATGTTGGCGGGCACAGGGAGTGGGAAATCTGCCTCTTCTTCCACCACACATCGTCCAGTGCCCACCCTCCCGGCTACTACCACTAGTGCTGCCCGTGCCCGCAGCAGTAAGAAGGGTAGAGTGTCCTTCCCCCAGGCACCGCTGCCCCTGCCCCTGTCTCCCCTGCTGCCCTCAGTGTTGAGGCGGTGGACCTTTTGCGCCAGCTGTGTGTGGGTCAGACTACTCTCCTGAATGCCTTCCAGGATCATGACAAGAAGTTGGCACAGGTAGTTGCCTTCATGGAGGGCATTCATTCTGACGTGGGTGGGCTACACAGAACTGTCCAGGCTTTGTCCTCCACAGTGACGGCAGCCATTCAGCTGTCACAGGCTCAGAGTCCAGCTCCAGTCCCTTCGGCAACCACCCTGCCAGTGGCAACATCTGACGAGAGTGACCACACACCACAGCCCTCAGGCTCCAAGTACTCAACACGCAGCACACAACAGCAGCACTCCAAGCGGCCCAGAGCACAGACACCATCCCCAAAACAAAAAACAGGCACACAGGAGCGCAAAGGCAAAAGCCCTTCAGGTGACACTCAGGGCCATCAGGCCAAGAAGCAGGCCTCAGGCTCACATGCATCCAAATCAGCCCCATCCAAGGACACTCCCGTCCCCAAACCTGCTCCCAAAGACAAACACACAGTTGCCCTGCCTGCTGTGAAGCTGGTGCCTGCAAAGAGTCCGCACAAACAGCTCTCTAAGGCAGATTCACCCACAACCTCAACTCCCACCCACACCCCTGTGAAGCTGGGACAGGAGAGCAATGTGGGGGGTTCACCTGGTCAACAGGAGATGGAGGGGAAAAGGCAAGGCCAGCCCAAGCGTAACACCAGATCCAGCAAATCCCCACAGGGAGACCCACCTGCACCTGATGCACCTTTGGTGGAGAGTGAGGCTGTTGTACCCGCCCCACTTCCCACTCCTACCAAGACAATTATTACCTATTGAATCCCCAAGAAGTAGAAAGGCAGCCCTCCACATTCTCCCTCACACACTGTGTCTCACAGCAGCATGTCTCCGCCTCCCCGTGCCACCATGCCACCCGGTCCAAGCAGCCCTCCGGCTCACAAAGCCACTGATGCCTCTACCTCAGCTGGTCCTCTCTCTCCCAAGTCCAGTCCTCAAACTGGCCCCGACAATCAGCCACCTCCCAGTTCAACTGACAGCCAAGTCTGAGGCAAAGTCCCCCTCCCAAACCCATCTCTCCCACAGCGGTGCCTGGACTGCCCATTTGTATCCCCCGAGCTGTGGTGAGTCCCATGGCAGTGTACGGTGTTACCCATTCCCTGTGCAGGTTCTCATGCACACATGTACATACTTTGAACTATGGACTGGCCAATGGCCTTGCTGTTTGTCACTTTGGATGCCCATTCCCTGTGCAGGTTCTCATGCACACATGTACATACTTTGAACTATGGACTGGCCAATGGCCTTGCTGTTTGTCACTTTGGATGCCCATTCCCTGTGCAGGTTCTCATGCACACATGTACATACTTTGAACTATGGACTGGCCAATGGCCTTGCTGTTTGTCACTTTGGATGCCCATTCCCTGTGCAGGTTCTCATGCACACATGTACATACTTTGAACTATGGACTGGCCAATGGCCTTGCTGTTTTCTACTTTTGATGCCTATCTGGGTAATATGTAATAAAGACAGTTACTCCTGTTGTCTGCTTTGTCAGTGTCCTTGCTAAATGAAATGTGTTCTGTATGGGTATGGTTGCATGTGACACATGCTCTGTATGCCACTTTAACATTGCCAATTGCTTGTTTTACTTTTTCAGAGTTTGCCAGAGGTGACAGGCACTTTTGTTCTTGTTGACTCTGAGGCTTGAGGGTGCAATGATGGGTGTTTGTGATGATCTACTGTTATCCTAATCATTCTATGGTCATGTTTGCTAAATCGTACACATGTCATGTTATGCTGCAATACCAGAACAGAGGTGAATTCTATCCACAGGATTACTTGCGGGCTGGCCAGGGTCCATCATATCTGTGTGATCTTTCTTGATGTGTGTACAGCAGTGTTGATGTGTGGTCATCTTGTGTAGGCCTGTCTTCCTAGTCACATGGGTACATTTGGATATGTGAACTTGAGTGGTCATACAGTGTGAATGGGCTGTCATTGTCAGTAGTGTTGATGTGTGTGTGCCCCTGCAATGCCAACTGCACACATGTGTGATCCAGGTAATGAGTGTCTGTTTGTTTCAATTGTCTGCCATGTGCTTCAGATTGTGGGCACATGTTGGAGTTGTAGGTTGTGCACTGTGCAGTGTGTTGGTGTGTCCTTGCACTCCTGGGGGACACCTACTTGTTGTTGCTGTCAGTTGTGAGTATGCACAGTGTGTGACTGACAAGTCTGTGTTGTGTTTTTTTGATCAGCCATGTGTCTTGTTACTGTTTGTGCTCACTGTGCAGACCTGCTCAGCCACACTGACATTATTTGTGAGTTTTCTCATGCATTGCTGTCACTTGACCCATTTTTGGCTCAAGAATGGTATGTGGTTTGTGGGTCATGCCATCCCCTATATGTGCTAATGATGACTACACATTGTGAGTAACTCCTCTATGTGTTTGTGTTCTGTGCACTCCTCACCTGTCCACTACTGACGTACACACCACTTCAATCTCATGTCTTCCACCCCATGGCTTGCCAGTGTGTGAGCCTCCCCACCACTTCATAGTGTGACACTATGCTGTGTGAGGCTGAACTGTGTACAGGACCAATGTGACACTCAGGACAGTTTCCAAATTAGTTATGTGCCATTTTCTTCTACTGGTTTGCTGTCATGGTTGCTCATGTGCAGTGCATATGTTTGAGCAGCACAGTCCTCTAGTCATGTTGTTTGCATCTGGGTTTCCCTGAGTTGTGCATCTGTGGGTGATGGGTAAGCTGTATGTGTGTTTGCTGAGGTTCTGCTACCCTTCCTGAGTGTGATGTTATGTTTGTGCTGTGATGATTTGTGTTGTGGGAGTTCATGGTGTGGCACTCAGATATGTGTGCTACTGGTTTGGTTGGTGTGCACACACTGCTTGGTGTGCATGCAGTGCTGTCAGTGTATGTTGCCTTGTACTTGCCTGGTGTGCATCCCCCTGATGTCCAGCTGGGTTTGCAATGTGATGCATTGGTCTGTGCATCTGTTGGGTTTTTGTTGTGGATGTATGCAGTGTTTGGCCTGTGTTGGCTCTTTCTACTGACAGATGCTATGTGTGTGTGATGTTCTATTTGCATGACATTGTGTGTGAGTAGTTGTTGCTGTGTGATACATTCAGATGTGTGTTGCAAGTGTAGTGTGCATTACTTGTGTGTCTGTCACATGCAGCAAGGTGGATTCTTGTTCATGAGCTTGTTTTGAGTGCACACTAGTGGTTTGTCCTCCTATTTTGGGCCTGTCACTTGTCAGGATTGTGCATGTGCATGCTTGTGGTACACTATGACACCATGTTCACTTGATGACTGGTGTGGTGTCTCTGTCTGTGTTAGCTGATTGTCCCATTGATCCCTGTTGGTGTTCATGAGTGTTTTTTGATGATGCAATTCTTGTTTGTGTTGGGGTATGGTGTCTGTGCATTGGCCCTGAGTGGCAATGTTGTGTACTCCTGTTCTGTCTAGGGACACATTGCCTTTCCACTGTTTGGCTGCACATGTCTGGGCTTGTTGGACTTCTGTGGATGTTGTTTGTGAGCTTTGTGTTTGCCTGTTGTTTTTGTGTCACCATTGGTTCAGGCATTCCTGAGTGTGAGTGTGATGTTTGTGGATGCAGCACAGGGTGTGTGATTGGTTGTCAGTGAACTCACAGGACCTTATTTGCACCATTATGTGTGTTTCTCACAGGTGTGGAGTGTTGCAGGTGTGAGGTGGGTAGGTGAGGGGCATGTGTGAAGGTCCTACTTGTGTTTGACAGTCAGGGAGTGTGACAATGAGCCATGTGTGTTGTGCTGATGACATACACATGTCAAGTAAGTTGACACAGATGTGTGGCTGGTCACTGTATGACTTCAGACACTTCCTATCATTCCTGTGCCTATGCATGGCTTGCCTTGATGTCTCCCTGAGTTGTTGCACAGAGGTCACTTTGGTTTAATTTCACTCACTGTGCCACCCATGTCTGATTTGATGGCCTAAGGGTGGTGTGATATGTTCCTTCTCTTGCATGTGATGTACAGATGCTATGTGGCTTGCTCCATGGTTTTCCAGCACTGTACACTTCCCTTTTGGCTGGGCCATTTCTTGTCCTCCATTGCTGCTGACCTATGGTATGAGTATGTGGCTGGGTGTCAGTGTTGGGTGTTTGTGTGTGACTTGACAGGCAGTGTGAACAGTTCAGTGGATGTTCATAGGCAGTGTGAGTCTTCATTTTGTAATCATGCTCAGTTTGCTTCACATGAGTGGGAGGTAGGTGTGAGGAGGAGGGTTGTCCAGCCCCTGAGCTTCTGTGCAGGGTGTTCCTCTTCACCCCCACCTTCCAAGTCAGGCTCCCTTGTCCTTTGGTGTGTGAGGTGCAAGGTCTGGCTACACCTGGCAGATTAATTGTGCAGGGGGGCACGGGAGGAGCACACAGCACGTTGACAAATGGGTGTGGGAAGCATAGTGTGGGAAGGGTGAAGGTGGAGCCCTGTAAATCTTTGCGGACTGCCCATGCCTGGTGCTGGCCCTGCCTACTACATTGTGCGCAGGTTTTCCCGCGTCTTCACCGCTGCGGTGACGTAACCGGGACATTGCAGTGATTTCGCGGTTGATGGGTGACCCGGATGCGGAGGGGTGAGTTTCTGATCAGGTAGGACATGTGCGGGTACACTGGGGGATATGTTCCTGTCCCCACCAGAGTGTCTGATGTGGACAGGAACCGTATGTCAGCACAGGAGTTGTGTGTTGTGGTTGTGTGCGGAGTTGTGTTTTTGCGTACCTGCGGCGTTGTCCGCGACGGTGCATTACTTGCTGGTAGTGGATGAGGTACAGCACCGGAAAGGCTTGAAGAGCTGGATCCATTGCGGTCAGGACCGGGTGGAGGGGACCGGGAGTCTGGTTTCGCGCTCCGCTGTCGTGCTTCCGCCGTCTCTGGGTGGGTGGATTCTCCGCTGCGGTGTGATGGGCTCTTTGCGGCATCGTGATTTGTACGGCGGACGG
Organism: Calotriton arnoldi; assembly: GCA_963921515.1. Classification (NCBI taxonomy): domain Eukaryota; kingdom Metazoa; phylum Chordata; class Amphibia; order Caudata; family Salamandridae; genus Calotriton; species Calotriton arnoldi. The sequence continues at coordinate 2,569,828 of CAWUFW010000366.1, read as the reverse complement.
GACGTCATTCCGCACGGCGGTGGGTCTCTATTGACTCCCTCCGCCGCGGTGCTGGGCGCAAATTTCTGGCGGTTCACGTCACTCCGCAGCGGACGGAAAATGGGCTATGTTTGCCCATTGTAATATGGCGGGCGCGAGGACCGCTGCTGGAGTGCGGTAAATGACATTTTCCACCAGCACCGCGGATGTGCCTCCGCCCGAGATCGTAATGAGCCCCAAAGATTCATGAGAACATTCTGTGCAGAATCACCTCAGGCTTGGCCTTTTCCTGCACACTGCAGAATATAGTCGAAGTGCATTAAACAAAGTATGGAAACTGTGATCCTAAGTGCAATGGGGGGCGGAGTCAGTGAGTGGGGGCAGGGTCAAAGGCGTGGTTAAAAACAACATAATATTCTGTAACTATTTTTTGGGTCTTTCACATTCAGGTAACTGTATATAAAATAAAGCACAACTTAAATGAAAATAAAGGTAAGCTAAACTAATCAGTGGGAAATTCACTATTTTATGTTATGAAACCTCTATTGGTTAATGATGTCACTGCAGATATCTGTGTGTGTAACCAGAGACCAATATAAAGAAAAAGGGGATAGTAGCGCAACTAAGGTCCAGCATATAAACTCCCGGAATAAATCTATAAACAATGAGTATGCAGTTCCTATGGTATTACTAAAAGGGAGCACCCTTTTGGAAAGACAGGTCGGAAGAGTCTGATAAACCAGAAGCAAGAGCCCTCACCCACCCAGTTGGGTGTCATGCTTCATAATCGGGCAGCTCCTAATTGAGCCGGAAAATGCTGCAATGCCCAACAGGCCCCTCAAAGGGGCTCTTTGCCGCAGATCTTTCTAAGATGTTATCAGCTGTGATGAGTCGTGTGAGAGTGCTAAGAGTGTAGATTGGTGAAAGTGTGAGAATAAAAATGACTAAGGGTTACCTAGGGCTTTAAGTGGGCCGGGTCTCACCGGGTCTGAGCACCGGCAGTTTTTTAAAGGGAGCCTCGAAACGGGTCTCTATCGGGCTCTGTTTTGTGCCCTGTCACAGGCGGTCCGTTTTTTCCGGACTGCAGTGACAGCAGGCACATCGATGTGCGCATGCTCACACTTCTCACTAGTGGAGAAGTTAGGCATGATGTCATGCCAGGTGAGCGTTGTAGGGGAAGGGAAATCCTTTAAAGAGAGTCATTTTCTCTCTGGATTTCCCTTCTCTGTTTGAAACTCAGGAGCAGCAACATTGTCGTGGTGTCACCAGGGCTTTAAGTGGAAGCTTTTTCAATATTATATACAAGCCATAGTTGCTGCTTATTTATCTTATGCAACTAACAACCATTGACAAAGCCAATAGTCCTGACTTGTTGTAGGTATGATGTAACTTGTTGTATCATATCTGGATACAATGACAGAAACAGCAAATTACAAGTCGGGCGGGACACTATGCTAAGCACAGATTTTTAGCTTATGTGTTGTAAGCCACGCCCTTAATTACATTGGCCACGCCCCTTTGAGAGACCCCCCAGTTTTTTCATCCCACTTAAAGCCCTGGGGTTACCTAATAAGTGTTTATTAAGGTGGTATCTCTTGTCATGACAAAAAACAATGTGTGGCGTTGTGGGAGATATTGGTCCTCCACACCTCAAAAGATGTGGTTAAGAACAAAGGGTCAACATGTTTCTTGCCATTGGAAAGTCATAAATGATCTAGGCAATTCTTCAAGACCCATATGAACTTAATCTAGAACTGATTGGGTTGATAATCAGATGTGCATAAGTGCCCAATCATAAAGTCACCTAACTACGTTGATGATATTGATACGTTATAAAGAATAGTTGTAAATAATCCGACCTGAAAAGTAAAATAAAAACAATGATGCAATAGTGTCACCTCTGTAGATGACTCAATCATGGCACCCTTCAAAGAAATGATGCAGGTCAAAGATACACGCAGGGGCTGTTTCTTTATATGGGCGTGGGGGCTGCGCACCTCCGACAATTTCTGTTTTCTAATTTGTTTTAGTAAAACATGAAATGTCCCTCTGACCCTCGCTCTATGCAAGGGTCATCAGGCAGCGTCAGGGAACTGTTTGACACGCACGTGCAATAAAGCGCATGTGCTGTGTCGCATATTATTCAGGGCTTGCCTTCTTCCAGCCCTGACCCACTTCACCTCTTAGGACTGTAGGGCCACTCCCCTCCGTGACGTGTGCACCCTCGCTGGTTGAATGCACCCTGGGGCCTGGGCGCTTTAGGTTTAAGCCTTGTGCTGCTTATGTCACTCAGTGAGGGTGCACCTCCCAACTCGTCACAGGCTGGGGTGGGATCCAGCCTGTGACGAGTTGGGAAAGAGGGAAGGAGAGAAGTCAGGAGGGGAAGGAAACCACGGTCCGTGCAACAAGCGTCATTAATGATGCCTGGCCGCACATTTTAAACAGATTAGTATGCTGGTGTTTGTCATGCTGTTACGCTGGCCTGGTCAAGAAGATCCCCAAAACCATTCCTTCTTCGGTGAGTAATGTTGCTGGTTTTCATGTAAAGCGCTCCAATGCCTTCAGGTCGATTTAGCGCTACATAAGACTAATGCAAATGCCCTGATAACTTAATTCCGAGTAGCTGGGGGCTGGTGGAGGCTTGCAGCGAGGCCTCAGGGCAGTTAATGGTCTTTTGAACGGGCCAGGGCAGTCAATGGTGTTTTGAACGGGCCGTTATTTATAAAGCAATGTTTGCGGTCCATGGCCTGCTGCCTGCCACAGAAAGTCTTCATTTTTTATGCTAAATTATGGTATCCCGATAATTAATCACAAAACAAAACCCATGAAGATTTGAGTCAAGACGATTTGCAGAGGGAAGACAAGATATTACCAGTGCAGTTTATTTTCTAGCTTTGTAAAGCCGCGGCAACCTGCAAGTTGCTTTTTAGTTCTCGCCTTCGCAGCGCGCATGCGCTGCTTAGGAGGAGACCTTTTGAAATCGATCCGCTTTTTCGCCCCAAAACGTGTACGCATTGCATTGCTTTCAATGGCAAAGTGCACGTTTGGCGATTCCCTTGCGGGAGCGAGCTTTGGCGACATCTGTTTGTAATTAACTTGCAAACAGATGGTGCCCCTGCTCGCTCCCGCAAGGGAAACGCTGTGTGTGCTCTCGGCTGCACTCCCCCCACTCGCTGGTTACTTTAGTGCTGGCAGCCCTGCATGGTGCTCCTGTCGCCGCCTCGTGCTCACACGTCATCTGCAGGGGAACGAGCTCAGCTGCTGCTCCATCGTTGCTGATATGCCTTCATTTTCCGACCCACTTGAAACTGAGGCTTTGTTTACGCATACCTCGTTAAAGCGGTAATTAGATGCTATCTGGGAATGTGATCATATCAATAAGAGGCTGCATCTCTCGTTTATTTTTGTTTGCCCCGTGAGGTGGTAGTAGAGAAATTTTGTATTTGTGCTTTAAGTGACCTTGATACAAAATCCGTCAAATGCCATGTGTTTCCAATTCAGAAGAAACAGAAACGCATGACTAGCCAGGGTTTCTGTATGTTTTTTCGGAAATATAATCCATGTAGTGTGTGTGTGCGCGCGCATTCTGAAGTCATGCCTGTCTGTCTGCTACAGGTCGTGAGATTAAAAGAACCAGCAATTTTTCACTTTATTTACTGTAATTAGGCAATTAGCCAGCGCGCGCTGGCTTCCTTCTCCCCAACAATGCGGCCTTTGACTGGAGTGGCATTCCACGAGCTGAGGAGCGTGCACCCACGACAAGATGGCGCGCTCTTGGCAGCAAGTGCAGGCCGATCCGAGCAGCTGCCGTTATTTTGACAGAGGAGGTGCAAACGTTGAACTTGCTGATTAAGAACTGCCAGCACGCTTTCTTCAAACGGTCTTGTTTTCAGGAAGTTTTAACTTTTAACTTCTTCACACTTTTAACTTCTTCACCCGACCCATTGTGGCATGAGAGCGGCTGAAAATAGTAAAGGGGTTGTAGTTGTACTGGCACGCACACGGTATTCTGCTAGAGTCGACATGCCAAGTTGTGCTGCGGAGCTAGCTTTCTACTTAGTAGGTGAGCTAGACGTAGATGGAATATATAGAGAGTGGGCTGACCGTGCCTGTCAATATGCCCCTGGTAGGGTGAACACAGCATACATGCCAATAGACCGCATTCAGACAGACTCCCGATTTGTGTAGTAAAAAATGAGTTTATTTCGGCTGTCTCCCCCCTGAAATTGCATTTTCTCCAATGGCAGTCAATGGGGGAAATGCATTCTCCTGATTATTTTTTTATTTTTATTTCCCACTTTCCTCTTCTAAAAAGTGGGCATGTTTGACACAGGATGTATATTGAAGGTATGCAAGATAAAGAACAACGTGAACTATAACATGGCTTACCGTAATGTTTCTTTTTAACATTTATTGTTCCGAAATCGATCTGTATTTTTACTAGAGGTGGATGAGCCACTGAAAGCTCGAGCCTGAAGCCTAGCACTGGCTAAGCTCGAGACCCTGTTGGAACCTCGAGGCCATAAATGAGCCGAGCTTTCATGTGGATTCTGGCTGTCTGGCTCCGCCCGGGATGTTGTGTTAGAGCCAGAGCTGCCAACTAGGGAACTTGGGAACTAGGCTAGTAGTGTTGGCTCAACATCATGTGATTCTGGGAAAATCACTTAATCTCCCCATGCCTATAAGCAATGCATGTGACGTTGTGTGGTGTAACTTGTGCTCATGTGAAGCGATCCAGTACCTACGGGTTGAGTTCGCACCATATTTAAACAAGCATTGGCATAGCCATTAGGTCTCGCCTTTGGGACCTTATAAGTGTTTAGTTATCCAGCACAATATCCTTGGTGCAACAACATCAAGTGTTGCATGGCTAAACACTTATAAGGTCCCAAAGGCGAGACCTATTGGCTATGCCAATGCTTGTTTCTGCTGCAATTGTTCTCTGCAGTCTGGCAGCTGGATTATCTCTGGAGTAGGAAGAGAATCACAGTGAGAGAGACACAGGGATTAAAGTAGTTAAGGAGTGGGGGAAGTATACTGTGGAAGTGATAGAGGCATAAGGCTGTTGCCTTAAGAAGGAAATGCATACACAGCAAAAAGAGAAGGGTAAGAAAGAAGTGGAGGTAAGGTGAAAAAGGATCCGAAGAAAGAACCAGATGGGAGTTGTAGACAGACGAGGGGCAGAGAGTTAAAGTTCAACCAAGTGACAAGTGCAAGTAATCCACCTGGTTTTCCTTTGCATTCTGGTATCTGTAGTATTCATTTTTCATTTGCAAACAGGAAACGACAAGTATGGGAATGTAAAGAAAACAGGAATAGATGAACTGCTTACACCTCACTTTTGGCCATTTGAAATCACTAAAGGGAGAGATCCAATGAAAAAGAGGCAGAAGGTTGGAGACAATGGTAAGTAACTGAGTGGAAGAGGCAGTGTGAAGAAAGGAGAGAAAGCTGGAGATGAAGTGGGACAAGGAGGATAAGGGAATATAGAGGATGTACCGAAGGTCAGAAAGAAGGGAGGCAGGGGCTGAAGTTTTGTCAGATCTGGTGCGAGGAGTTTAAATGCTAAAGTTTTTGTCTTTGCACTTTGGCGTTTGTAGTTTTGCATTCTAAACTTAAATTCACTGCTGACATAGGGCAACTTGAAATTCTGAGGAAAAACGATTGGAAAAACGACTGGTAAAGGCAAGACATAGGGATTGGGTGCGAGAGGGAACATACTGGGCAAGGAAAATGGAGGGAACGGAGAGGCATGTTGATGGAGACGAAAATTAATGGAATTAACTAGTAGGGAGAGGCGTAGGCATATAGAGAAAGAGAGGTATAGAGGAAGGGAAGGAACAAAGAGCATAAAGGTCACAGAAGAGGGAAGGTGGCCCTGTCTCCTAAACCCTTTTCAATCACACCAGCATCAATCCCATTACTCCTTTCTCTTTATATACCCCATGTCCATTTGTACCCATCTGCTAATACCTGCCACCGAGCAGCATGGCAGAGGGTGGGTTACTGCACTACACAAGGGTAACAATATGTGCACTGCCCTCATGACCCAGACATGGCCCCTCACAAAGAAAGGTATTTGTGGGGATTTATGATCAATTTCTTTAAGACATTGTGCTAAAATATGCACTACTTTACTCCATTTAAAATATATATATTCTCAGCAGAAGATTTCACATGAACCTCCCTTGTAGCAGTCATGCTCACTTAGTGCGCTTCCTCGCACAGTATAATTCAGGACTTGGTCTTGCGCCACACCAATTTCATAGTTCACCAGCCGCCACTGGATACATGTATATGTATTAGGCAGCATTGTCCATAGATATACAACAAACCGCATATTGCCGTTAGTGAGTGTGCAATTAGCAAGGCAAAACTTCACATAGGTGGTAGATTTGTGTCAAACGTGTAAATCACAAGCCCATCAACCCACGCACACAGCACATAATTGTTATTTAAACCAAGCCCAATTCGTTGTTTAAGGATTATAAATGAAGGAAAGCAGCAAAGATTATTCAATTAATCAATTCTTACCCTCACGGAGCAAAAAACTAGCCCCATAGGTGTTGCAGATCAACCGCGCTAGCTGCGTCGTAAACTAGAGGGAAGACACAGTAGATCACAAATCAAGCAAGTTGTAAAATACCAGCATGGGCTTGCCATTGCAGCACTGATAAAGATAACAAAAACAGGGCAATTACTCACAGCATCCAGCCATGCTAACACGAGCGACCAATCCCTGTCTGCATCCCTGGAGGTAACCAAGTTGCCAGAGGAGTCGCTTAAGTACCGGTCCAGGACGCCGAGCTCTCGATGTTCGGGCGGGAGGAAAGAGGAGGGGCCTCAGAGCAAATACGTGCGTAAAAAGAACACCATGTTCAGAAAGAAGCACTGCGGGTCCTCTATCTTCCGATCGGGAAAGTAACTAATGGAGGGGCACTACATAAAATGTGCATACTCCATTCGGACGCCAGGACCACGCATGAAAAAACAGCTAAAATAAAAATGAGCAATGACGAGGGGCCTGTTTAAATGTGACATGTATTTTTCAGAATGCCGGAAGAATAAGTCGTGTAGGTCGTAATTACCGACATCTTGGATCAGGCAAATCAGTAAAAAGAATACAAGGATTTCAAAAGAATGTTAGGAGTACAGGTCAAATGGACCGATGATGCCGCCATCATAGAGTAGACGAATCAGTCTATGGTAGTAGTGACCCTATTTAAAGGGTCACTAAGTATGCAGCAATATATATATATATATAGAGTGCTTTAAATGGGCCGGTACTCACCGGTACTGAGTACCGGCACTTCTTTGATTTATCACTCTGAGTACCGGCACTTCTCTACTGCCCTGGAGAGTACCGGTACTCATGACATGAAAAGGTAGGCTCATTGGCTGTGCTGGTGAGCAGGAGTGAAACGTGTCTCTGGCAGCTAAGGCACCGCTTCTGTAGCCCCGATCTGAGCCCCAGCTGAGCTATTCAGCAGGGCTCATTTGAATAATGTCCGGGTGCTCACCATCACGCTGTGCTTGACAGAGCAGGGTCCATTCAGGCCCTGTACTGTCAATCACATTCACACTATCTCCTGCAAGCACAGAAATCATGTCAGTTCCCTGGCAGTGGCAATCAGGCTACGGCCAGTCCGGCCCTGGTAGCAATTAAAAAAGCCATGGTAGGTGAAGAGAAAACATGGCTTTTATCATACCTGAATCTTTTGTGTGTCTGCTATGTTTGTGTGTATGCCTGTTTTTGTAAGAAAAAAATGAAAGAGAGAGAGAATCAAAACACACTCAGGAGGTATTTTAAAGAAAATGTGTGGCACTTTGTTTGGACATGTCTGCTCGGCGACAAAGATTCATAAATAACGTAAAAGGGAGGGTTGGTGGGTGGGTGAGTGGATGAGTGAGTGGATGGATGAGTGAGCAAGGGTGGATGTATGGATGGATGGATGAATAGATGGATGGATGAGTGAAAGCATGCATGGGTGAAAGAGGGTGGATGATTGGATAAAACGGTGGATGAGGGGTGGATAAGTGAAAGATTGGATGGATGAATGAAAGGTAGGGAGGATGGATGAAAGGGTGGATGATGGATGAGTGAAAGGAGGGAAAGAGTGAAAGGGTGGATGGAATAAAGGAGTGAAAGGGTTGATGGATGGATGAGCGAAAGGATTGATGGATGAGGGAAAGGGTGGATAAAGAGATGGATGAGTGAAAGGATGAATGGATAGGTTTGGAGATGGATGGATGGATAGGTTTGGATATGAAGGGTGGATAGACGGAATGGTGAAAAACTGAATGATTGATGAAAGACTGAATAGACAATAGAATGTAAAGGTTAAATGGTGGACATCAGCAGGTAAATGGTAGGATGAAAGGATGAATGGATAGATTGATGGAAGAGACAAGAGATATTTTCTGGGGAGGGTCATGATGAGTTGCTTCATGTGCTTGGTGCCATAATAGCTTTGGTGCGATGTGGGGGTATTTTCAGTTTCTTCCTACTCGCATGCTCAAAAATATATAGTATTGTGCCAAACAGCAATTAACAGTATGACATTAAGATGGTGCAACTATTGCAAAAAAAGGAAATGTTAACATATTATTGCATTTCTCTTTCATTTTGTGTAATGAGTTAACCTGCTTTGTTTATATAAACACATTTCTCATGTGTTTTGGTATGTGCTGCAACTAATATAGAAGTTGTTAAGTATCATCATGTCTTGCCCCGCCCCTAGCCCCGCCCCCTCACTACACCTCTAGCTCATTTAAATGAGTACCTGCACTTATTTTTTCCCATTTAAAGCACTGTATATATATATATTCACTGAAAAAACCATAGGTTTTAGGGACAGTTATAGTTAGTTGGACATTTCACTCGTACAAAACCATAGAAATTCCCCCGTTATAGTTAGTTCAGCTAACTATAACTCGCGCCCCCGCAATGCACTGCTGATGACGTCACATATTACATCACTCATGACATGGTCAGTGACATCACTGATGACATCACTGATGACATCTCAAATGACATCACTGATGACATCACTGATGACATCATCCAGTGACTGTGTGTTTCTGTAAAGTTTAAATATGTTTAATATATATAGGGAAAGGCGTATTGAAGAATGAGTGGGTGTATAAGTGTCTGAATGGATGGTTTAGTACGTGAGTGACTGACTCTACAAGTGAGTGATTAAATGTATCTTACTGAATGCATGGGTTAGTGACTAAACTGTGTGAATGTCTGTATCCGTCTGTCTGTTGGTTTGTAAGCGGCTGCATGGCTTTCTGAATAGCTACATGAGTGTCTACATGGGTTATTGATTGATTGTCTGAGTATCTGTATGGGTGCCTGAGTGTTTGTGTGGGTGGGGTGTGTGACTCTGTGCATAGATGTGTGAGTTGGTGATTCACTGGGTGCATGGTTTCAAGAGTGCATCTGTGATGGACTGTATGGGTGGGTGAGTGTGTGTATGGGTGTGTTAGTGATTGAATGTATATCTCAGTGGTACATGTGTGAGTAACTACATATGTGAAAGGCAGTATATATGTGTGTTGGAGTGTATAAATGGCTATAAGTGAGAGTGTGTGATTGTGAGAGTGGCTGTATGGATGAGTGTGTACTTGTATCAGTGATTGTATAAGAGCGTAAGAATGTGCTAGTATTTGTATGAGTAAGTGAGCTGGTGTGTGTATAACTGTATAGGTGAGTAAATGGGTGTGTGATTAAGTTTGTTGCATGACTGACTAGGTGTGTGAGTACCTCTATGGATGAGTGGCGGTGTGTGAGTGTTTATATAGGTGTATGAGTGCATATGATAGTCCTGTACTGAGTGACTAAGTATGAGTGACTGCACGGGTGAGTGAGTGGATGTGTGTGTGAGACCTAAGAATCAGTGAGTGGGTATGTAGTTTTTGGTGTTGGAGTGTCTATGGTTTTGAGAATGGCAGTCTGTAATTTAGAGTGGGTGTATCAAAAGTTATATTAGGGTGTGAGAAGATGCATGAAATTATCACATGGATGATGTCATCAGTGATGTCATTTGAGATGTCATCAGTGATGTCACTGACCATGTCATGAGTGATGTAATATGTGACGTCATCAGCAGTGCATTGCGGGGGCGCGAGTTATAGTTAGCTGAACTAACTATAACGGGGAATTTCTATGGTTTTGTACGAGTGAAATGTCCAACTAACTATAACTGTCCCTAAAACCTATGGTTTTTTCAGTGAATTTCAAAGGTTTCTTAAATGCTAATTTCTAACTATAACGTGTCTGAAACCTATGGTTTTTTCAGTGAATTTCAAAGGTTTTTTAAATGCTAATTTCTAACTATAACGTGCCTGAAACCTATGATTTTTAAGTGAATTTCAAAGGTTTTTTTTAAATGCTAGTTTCTAACTATGCCTACAGAGGTAGGACATGTGAAGAAAGAAGAAAAAACGCACAGAAAGAAGCAAAAGATGTGCAGAAAGAACCAACAGAGGAGCAGAAAGAGGCCTTGTTGCAAAATCATCCTGTGCCCACAACTTTTTCAGACGGGTACTGGTGGTAACTGACTCTGACTAACCAGAGCCAGTGCTATGCTAAAAGACACTTAGAATACAGTGAAAACACCTACATACACTAGGGAACACTATGCGTTGGGGGTACCCCTGTGATTAGCATGACCTCCTCTGCAAGTCCCTAGTACATAATAGGGCAAGGGGATTAAAACTACCTCTTAAAACGCGCTACAGGGCGCGTTTGCACAGTGGTGAAGGGAGGGGGACTGAGGTGACATGTGTGCAAACGCACCCCGTGGCGCGTTTTAAGTTGCGGGATTAAGTCCCTTGAATTCTGAGGGTCCCTGGGGCCCAACTAGCCCCCAGGTACCTACAGTTAGGACCACAGAGCTGAGTTGCAGAGAGGCGTTCCGAGGCCACGCACCTTTTTTCACCTCTCTGCAACGCAACTCTGTTGTGCTTACTGAAGGTACCTGGTGGGCTAGTTGGCCTCCAGGGTCCCTCAGGATTCAAAGGGAATTAATTCCCAACTTAAAACGCACCACAGGGCGTGTTTGCGCACATGTCACCTGAGGCCCCGCCCCTCCCTTCACCACTGTGTAAACGCGCCCGTGGTGCGTTTTAAGTTGGGGGATTAGGTCACCTTGAATCCTGAAGGTCCCTGGGGCCCAACTAGCCCACTAGGTACTTCCAGTAAGCACCACAGGCCTGCGTTGCAACGCCTGTAACAAATTGTGCAGTTGTGTTTAGGTAGTGAAGAGGGTCGTGCTGGGGGTAGTGTTTTAGGGTTTAGGGTAGTGCAGTGGTGTTTGTGTAGTGTAGGGGGTCATGCTGGGGGTAGATTTAGGGTTTAGGGTAGTGCAGTGGTGTTTGGGTAGTGTAGGGGGTCGTGCTGGGGGAGTGTTTTAGGGTTTAGGGTAGTGCAGTGGTGTTTGGGTAGTGTAGGGGGTCGTGCTGGGGGTAGTGTTTTAGGGTTTAGGGTAGTGCAGTGGTGTTTGGGTAGTGTAGGGGGTCGTGCTGGGGGTAGTGATTTAGGGTAGTGCAGTGGTGTTTGGGTAGTGTAGGGGTACTGCTGGGGGTAGTGTTTTAGGGTTTAGGTTAGTGCAGTGGTGTTTGGGTAGTGTAGGGGTACTGCTGGGGGTAGTGTTTTAGGGTTTAGGGTAGTGCAGTGGTGTTTGTGTAGTGTAGGGGGTAGTGTTTTAGGGTTTAGGGTAGTGCAGTGGTGTTTGTGTAGTGTAGGAGGTCGTGTTTTAGGGTTTAGGGTAGTGCAGTGGTCTTTGGGTAGTGTAGGGAGTCGTGCGGGGGTAGTGTTTTAGGGTTTAGGGTAGTGTAGGGGTCATGCGGGGGTAGTGTTTTAGGGATTAGGGTAGTGCATTGGTGTTTGGGTAGTGTAGGGGGTCATGCGGGGGGTAGTGTTTTAGGGTTTAGGGCAGTGCAGTGGTGTTTGGGAAGTGTAGGGGGTCGTGCTGGGGGAGTGTTTTAGGGTTTAGGGCAGTGCAGTAGTGTTCGGGTAGTGTAGGGGTCGTGCTGGGGGGAGTGTTTTAGGGTTTAGGGCAGTGCAGTGGTGTTTGGGTAGTGTAGGGGGTCGTGCTGGGGGAGTGTTTGAGGGTTTAGGGCAGTGCAGTCGTGTTCGGGTAGTGTAGGGGGTTGTGCTGGGGGTAGTATTTTAGGGTTTAGGGTAGTGCAGTGGTGTTCGGGTAGTGTAGGGGGTCGTGCTGGGGGTAGTGTTCTAGGGTTTAGGGCAGTGCAGAGGTGTTTGGGCAGTGTAGGTGGTAATGCTGGGGGTGGTGTTTTAGGGTTTAGGGCAGTGCAGTGGTGTTCGGGCAGTGTAGGGGGTCGTGCTGGGGGTGGTGTTTCAGGGTTTAGGGCAGTGCAGTGGTGTTCGGGCAGTGTAGGGGGTGGTGTTTCAGGGTTTAGGGCAGTGCAGTGGTGTTCGCACAGTGTAGGGGGTCGTGCAGGGGGTGGTGTTTCAGGGTTTAGGGCAGTGGTGTTCGGGCAGTGTAGGGGGTCATGCTGGGGGTGGTGTTTCAGGGTTTGGGGCAGTGCAGTGGTGTTCGAGCAGTAAAGGGGGTCGTGCTGGGGGTGGTGTTTCAGGGTTTAGGGCAGTGCAGTGGTGTTCGGGCAGTGTAGGGGCGGTGCAGGGGGTGGTGTTTCAGGGTTTAGGGCAGTGCAGTGGTGTTCGGGCAGTGTAGGGGGTGCTGCAGGGGGTGGTGTTTCAGGGTTTAGGGCAGTGCAGTGGTGTTCGGGCAGTGTAGGGGGTCATGCAGGGGTGGTGTTTCAGGGTTTAGGGCAGTGCAGTGGTGTTCGGGCAGTGTAGGGGGTCGTGCTGGGGCTGGTGTTTCAGGGTTTAGGGCAGTACAGTGGTGTTCGGGCAGTGTAGGGGGTCGTGCTGGGGCTGGTATTTCAGGGTTTAGGGCAGTGCAGTGGTGTTCGGGCAGTGTAGGGGGTTGTGCTGGGGCTGGTGTTTCAGGGTTTAGGGCAGTGCAGTGGTGGTCGGGCAGTGTAGGTGGTCGTGCTGGGGCTGGTGTTTCAGGGTTTAGGGCAGTGCAGTGGTGTTCGGGCAGTGTAGGGGGTCATGCTGGGGCTGGTGTTTCAGGGTTTAGGGCAGTGCAGTGGTGTTCGGGCAGTGTAGGGGTCTTGCTGGGGCTGGTGTTTCAGAGTCTAGGGCAGTGCAGTGGTGTTCGGGCAGTGTAGGGGGTCTTGCTGGGGCTGGTGTTTCAGGGTTTAGGGCAGTGCAGTGGTGTTCGGGCAGTGTAGGGGGTCGTGCTGGGGGTGGTGTTTCAGGGTTTAGGGCAGTGCAGTGGTGTTTGGGCAGTGTAGGGGGTCATGCTGCGGCTAGTGTTTCAGGATTTAGGGCAGAGCAATGGTGTTCAGGCAGTGTAGGGGGTTTTGCTGGAGGTGGTGTTTCAGGGTTTAGGGCAGTGCAGTGGTGTTCGTGCAGTGTAGGGGTGGTGTTTCAGGGTTTAGGGCAGTGGTGTTCAGGCAGTGTAGGGGGTCTTGCTGGGGTTGATGTTTCAGGCTTTAGGGCAGTGCAGTGGTGTTCGGGCAGTGTAGGGGGTCGTGCAGGGGGTGGTGTTTCAGGGTTTAGGGCAGTGCAGTGGTGTTCGGGCAGTGTAGGGGGTCGTGCTGGGGGTGGTGTTTCAGGGTTTAGGGCAGTGCAGTGGTGTTCGGGCAGTGTAGGGTGTCGTGCTGAGGGGTGGTGTTTCAGGGTTTAGGGCAGTGCAGTGGTGTTCGGGCAGTGTAGGGGTCGTGCAGGGGGTGGTGTTTCAGGGTTTAGGGCAGAGCAGTGGTGTTTGGGCAGTGTAGGGGTCGTGCAGGGGGTGGTGTTTCAGGGTTTAGGGCAGTGCAGTGGTGTTCGGCCAGTGTAGGTGGTCTTGCTGGGGGTGGTGTTTCAGGCTTTAGTGCAGTGGTGTTCGGGCAGTGTAGGGGGTCTTGCTGGGGGTGGTGTTTCAGGGTTTAGGGCAGTGCAGTGGTGTTCGGGCAGTGTAGGGGGTCTTGCTGGGGCTGGTGTTTCAGGGTTTAGGGCAGTGCAGTGGTGTTCGGGCAGTGTAGGGGGTCGTGCTGGGGCTGGTGTTTGAGGGTTTAGGGTAGTGCAGTGGTGTTCGGGCAGTGTAGGGGGTCGTGCTGGGGCTGGTGTTTCAGGGTTTAGGGCAGTGCAGTGGTTTTCGGGCAGTGTAGGCGGTCGTGCTGGGGCTGGTGTTTCAGGGTTTAGGGCAGTGCAGTGGTGTTCGGGCAGTGTAGGGGGTCGTGCTGGGGGTGGTGTTTCAGGGTTTAGGGCAGTGCAGTGGTGTTCGGGCAGTGTAGGGGGTCGTGCTGGGGGTGGTGTTTCAGGGTTTAGGGCAGTGCAGTGGTGTTCGGGCAGTGTAGGGGGCGGTGCATGGGGTGGTGTTTCAGGGTTTAGGGCAGTGCAGTGGTGTTCGGGCAGTGTAGGGGGTCATGCAGGGGGTGGTGTTTCAGGGTTTAGGGCAGTGCAGTGGTGTTCGGGCAGGGTAGGGGGTTGTGCTGGGGCTGGTGTTTCAGGGTTTAGGGCAGTACAGTGGTGTTCGGGCAGTGTAGGGGGTCGTGCTGGGGCTGGTGTTTCAGGGTTTAGGGCAGTGCAGTGGTGTTCGGACAGTGTAGGGGTCGTGCTGGGGCTGGTGTTTCAGGGTTTAGGGCAGTGCAGTGGTGTTCGGGCAGTGTAGGTGGTCGTGCTGGGGCTGGTGTTTCAGGGTTTAGGGCAGTGCAGTGGTGTTCGGGCAGTGTAGGGGGTCATACTGGGGCTGGTGTTTCAGGGTTTAGGGCAGTGCAGTGGTGTTCGGGCAGTGTAGGGGGTCTTGCTGGGGCTGTTGTTTCAGAGTCTAGGGCAGTGCAGTGGTGTTCGGGCAGTGTAGGGGGTCTTGCTGGGGCTGGTGTTTCAGGGTTTAGGGCAGTGCAGTGGTGTTCGGGCAGTGTAGGGGGTCGTGCTGGGGCTGGTGTTTCAGGGTTTAGGGCAGTGCAGTGGTGTTTGGGCAGTGTAGGGGGTCATGCTGGGGCTAGTGTTTCAGGATTTAGGGCAGAGCAATGGTGTTCAGGCAGTGTAGGGGGTTTTGCTGGAGGTGGTGTTTCAGGGTTTAGGGCAGTGCAGTGGTGTTCGTGCAGTGTAGGGGGTGTTTCAGGGTTTAGGGCAGTGGTGTTCAGGCAGTGTAGGGGGTCTTGCTGGGGTTGATGTTTCAGGGTTTAGGGCAGTGCAGTGGTGTTCGGGCAGTGTAGGGGGTCGTGCAGGGGGTGGTGTTTCAGGGTTTAGGGCAGTGCAGTGGTGTTCGGGCAGTGTAGGGTGTCGTGCTGGGGGTGGTGTTTCAGGGTTTAGGGCAGTGGTGTTCGGGCAGTGTAGGGTGTCGTGCTGAGGGGTGGTGTTTCAGGGTTTAGGGCAGTGCAGTGGTGTTCGGGCAGTGTAGGGGGTCGTGCAGGGGGTGGTGTTTCAGGGTTTAGGGCTGTGCAGTGGTGTTTGGGCAGTGTAGGGGGTCGTGCAGGGGGTGGTGTTTCAGGGTTTAGGGCAGTGCAGTGGTGTTCGGCCAGTGTAGGTGGTCTTGCTGGGGGTGGTGTTTCAGGCTTTAGTGCAGTGGTGTTCGGGCAGTGTAGGGGGTCTTGCTGGGGGTGGTGTTTCAGGGTTTAGGGCAGTGCAGTGGTGTTCGGGCAGTGTAGGGGGTCTTGCTGGGGCTGGTGTTTCAGGGTTTAGGGCAGTGCAGTGGTGTTCGGGCAGTGTAGGGGGTCGTGCTGGGGCTGGTGTTTGAGGGTTTAGGGTAGTGCAGTGGTGTTTGGGCAGTGTAGGGGGTCGTGCTGGGGCTGGTGTTTTAGGGTTTAGGGCAGTGCAGTGGTTTTCGGGCAGTGTAGGCGGTCGTGCTGGGGCTGGTGTTTCAGGGTTTAGGGCAGTGCAGTGGTGTTCGGGCAGTGTAGGGGGTCGTGCTGGGGGTGGTGTTTCAGGGTTTAGGGCAGTGCAGTGGTGTTCGGGCAGTGTAGGGGGTCGTGCTGGGGGTGGTGTTTCAGGGTTTAGGGCAGTGCAGTGGTGTTCGGGCAGTGTAGGGGGTCATGCAGGGGGTGGTGTTTCAGGGTTTAGGGCAGTGCAGTGGTGTTCGGGCAGTGTAGGGGTCGTGCTGGGGCTGGTGTTTCAGGGTTTAGGGCAGTGCAGTGGTGTTCGGGCAGTATAGGGGTCTTGCTGGGGGTGGTGTTTCAGGGTTTAGGGCAGTGGTGTTCGGGCAGTGTAGGGGGTCTTGCTGGGGGTGGTGTTTCAGGGTTTAGGGCAGTGCAGTGGTGTTCGGGCAGTGTAGGGGGTCTTGCTGGGGGTAGTGTTTCAGGGTTTAGGGCAGTGCAGTGGTGTTCGTGCAGTTTAGGGGGTCGTGCTGGGGATGGTGTTTCAGGGTTTAGGGCAGTGCAGTAGTGTTCGGGCAGTGTAGGGGGTCGTGCAGGGGGTGGTGTTTCAGGGTTTAGGGCAGTGCAGTGGTGTTCAGGCAGTGTAGGGGGTCGTGCTGGGGGTGGTGTTTCAGGGTTTAGGGCAGTGCAGTGGTGTTCGGGCAGTGTAGGGGGTCGTGCTGGGGGTGGTGTTTCAGGGTTTAGGGCAGTGGTGTTCGGGCAGTGTAGGGGGTCTTGCTGGGGGTGATGTTTCAGGGTTTAGGGCAGTGCAGTGGTGTTCGGGCAGTGTAGGAGGTCTTGCTGGGGGTAGTGTTTCAGGGTTTAGGGCAGTGCAGTGGTGTTCGGGCAGTGTAGGGGTCGTGCTGGGGGTGGTGTTTCAGGGTTTAGGGCAGTGCAGTGGTGTTCGGGCAGTGTAGGGGGTCATGCTGGGGGTGGTGTTTCAGGGTTTAGGGCAGTGCAGTGGTGTTCGGGCAGTGTAGGGGGTCGTGCTAGGGTATGTGTTTCAGGGTTTAGGGCAGTGCAGTGGTGTTCGGGCAGTGTAGGGGGTCGTGCAGGGGCTGGTGTTTCAGGGTTTAGGGCAGTGCAGTGGTGTTTGGGCAGTGTAGGGGGTCGTGCTGGGGGTAGTGTTTTAGGGTTTAGGGTAGTGCAGTGGTGTTTGGGTAGTGTAGGGGGTCGTGCTGGGGTAGTGTTTTAGGATTTAGGTTAGTGCAGTGGTGTTTGGGTAGTGTAGGGGGTCGTGCTGGGGGTAGTGTTTTAGGTTTAAGGTAGTGCAGTGGTGTTTGTGTAGTGTAGGGGGTTGTGCTGGGGGTAGTGTTTTAGGGTTTAGGGTAGTGCAGTGGTGCTTGTGTAGTGTAGGGGGTCATGCTGGGGGTAGTGTTTTAGGGTTTAGGGTAGTGCAGTGGTGTTTGTGTAGTGTAGGGGTCATGTTTTAGGGTAGTGCAGT
The DNA here is from genome assembly GCA_963921515.1 of Calotriton arnoldi. Taxonomy (NCBI): domain Eukaryota; kingdom Metazoa; phylum Chordata; class Amphibia; order Caudata; family Salamandridae; genus Calotriton; species Calotriton arnoldi. The sequence goes on along the minus strand of CAWUFW010000366.1, from coordinate 2,552,529 downwards.
GGTGTTTGGGTAGTGTAGGGGGTCGTGCTGGGGGTAGTGTTTTAGGATTTAGGTTAGTGCAGTGGTGTTGGGGTAGTGTTTTAGGGTTTATGGTAGTGCAGTGGTGTTTGTGTAGTGTAGGGGGTCATGCTGGGGGTAGTGTTTTAGGGTTTAGGATAGTGCAGTGGTGCTTGTGTAGTGTAGGGGGTCGTGCTGGGGTAGTGTTTTAGGTTTAGGGTAGGGCAGTGGTGTTTTTGTAGTGTAGGGGGTCATGTTTTAAGATGCAACGCTCCAATACCTGACCAGTCTGCACTACATAAAACTGCAAAAAAACTAAAAATAAAAAGTGTTTTGCACACTTTTGTCATTGGGCTATATGTGGGCTACATCTGGGTAATATGTGTGCTACATTTGGGCTCTTTTTCACTGGTGGCCATCTTGGAAGACTTCTTTGTTATGAAGTTTCCTAATTTCCTCATTTACTGCAGTCTCCTCAGTAGGAAATGCTTTCAGTTTTTTACTTTGATTCCATCAAGAAGGCATTCAGATGTGTCACACATTTGCCATAAATTCAGAATGTTATTACTCTAGTTGTTCATTAGATCACTGTAGTAAAGCTACTGCTCACCAAGGAGTTAACTGGAAGTCTACTGCTGGTATTGAAAGTGATTGTTTCAGTCTGCATGTCAGAATTTTCTAATGAAATAGAAGAGGATTTGAGATCTCACTTAAAACATGCACTAAATTTTCTTTTGCAGCACTAACCATAATTTCTATGGCAAAATGAACCCCTCATTTTGTTTCCTTTTAAATTAAATGTTTTAAGTGTTACCAGTTTATTCCAATCAAGATGGCTTCAGGTGTGCCATACTTTTGTCATAAGTAAGGCTGTTAGCACTCTAGTTGTTCTTTAGAACACTCTGAGAAGCTGCAGTAGAACACAAAGGCATCAACTGACAGGCTGCTCCTGTTGAAATATAACAGGAAGATATTTGAGATCTCACTTAAAACATGTCCTAATTTTTCTTTCTACAGCACTAACCATAATTTCTATGGCAAAATGAACCCCTCATTTTGTTCCTTTTTAAATTAAATGTTTTAAGTGTTACCAGTTTATTCCAATCAAGATGGCTTCAGGTGTGCCATACTTTTGTCATAAGTAAGACTGTTAGCGCTCTAGTTGTTCTTTAGAACACTCTGGGAAGCTGCAGTAGAACACAAAGGCATCAACTGACAGGCTGCTCCTGTTGAAATATAACAGGAAGATATTTGAGATCACACTTGAATCATGTCCTAATTTTTCTTTCTACAGCACTAACCATAATTTCTATGACAAAATGAACCCCATCATTTTGTTCCTTTTTAAATTAAATGTTTTAAGTGTTACCAGTTTATTCCAATCAAGATGGCTTCAGGTGTGCCATACTTTTGTCATAAGTAAGACTGTTAGCACTCTAGTTGTTCTTTAGAACACTCTGGGAAGCTGCAGTAGAACACAAAGGCATCAACTGACAGGCTGCTCCTGTTGAAATATAACAGGAAGATATTTGAGATCACACTTGAAACATGTCCTAATTTTTCTTTCCAGAGCACTAGCCATAATTTCTATGACAAGATGAACCCCATCATTTTGTTCCTTTTTAAATTAAATGTTTTAAGTGTTACCAGTTTATTCCAATCAAGATGGCTTCAGGTGTGCCATACTTTTGTCATAAGTAAGGCTGTTAGCACTCTAGTTGTTCTTTAGAACACTCTGGGAAGCTGCAGTAGAACACAAAGGAATCAACTGACAGTCTCTGCCCTTGTTGGATGTACATGTTTTACTGAGAATGTCAGACTTCATTCTCACATGACTGAGAAAGATAATGTGAATTTACAGAAAATATGCTCTCATTTTAGCTTCTGGGGCACCTTCCAAAACTGTATGGGACAAGCATGTGAAAATAGTTTTCTCTCAAACATGATTCATGATATCCCAGCAGAAGGTTTTTCACAGGGTAAAATCACCTTAGAACACACCACAATTCCTGAAATTAGTATGGTACCATCAACAAATGAATTCTAATGTAACTAAAGTCTGTTATCACCCTTTATAGTTCTCCTTTGGTAACCCTCAAAATCTTCGATTCACTACAATGCATTTCAAAGGGGTACTATCATTTATATTGGTCCCAAGATGGCTGCCAGCAATTCCAGGATGAAGTGCTGACAGCCAATCAGATCTCACGATGACATGTGTGGTTAGGCTCCGCCCAGATATATCATGTGTTTTTACTTTTGATTTTCTCAGCAACTACTGAACGGATTTACACCATTTAACAAAAGGGTTCTTTTGAACCAAGAACTACCTCTTTGCCAAATTTGGTGTAATTCCGTTCAGCAGTTCGGGCTGTAGCCTTGCATAAAGTTTCCTATGGGAAATTGATTTTTGACTCTTATGTTTCTAATTTCTCCGCAACTACTGAACGGATTTACACCATTTAACAAAAGGGTTCTTTCTGAACCAAGAACTACCTCTTTGCCAAATTTGGTGTAATTCCGTTCAGCAGTTCGGGCTGTAGCCGTGTCTAAAGTTTCCTATGGGAAAATGAATGGGGAAAACACGTTTTGGGACACCCCTTTTTTCTCGGCCCCCGCTTGACGAATCACCCTGAGACTTTCAGGGTAGGAGCGGACCGGAGCGGGCCATAAAGTTTGAAAATTTCGCGAAGATTCGTCAACCGACGCAAGAGTTATTTCAAATAGAATGTCGCGGATTTCCTATGGAAAATAGGTCCTAACTATAACTATCTACTGGCGACCGCCAGTAGATAATATATATATATATATATATATATATATATATATATATATATATATATATATATACAGCAAAACAATTACAACAAATGCAGCAAAAAGTACACATCAAGCCATTGATCTAATTTGCTCTAAGTGATGTCATCGTTGAGGCCCAAGGCATGTGTCCCAAGGCAGAATGCCCAGTACAGATCCCTGAAAAAGAGTATTCTTGTTTGTGTTATGATGTGTTTACAGGACTGTCCAGTTTATATCTTCTGGAGTGTGGTTCTTATCTTTAAAGTGTGTACTCATATTAGTATTGGTCTTTTTACACCGGATCTCGCTTCAATGTTCTGTGATTCTGACTTTCACCTGCCCCGGTGGTCATGCCTATATATCTCATGTCGCATGGGCATGTTATCATATACACACAATTTTTGGTGTTGCAATTAGCGTGGTTCTTTAGGGTCCCAGTATGTGTAGTGTAACCAGAAAGCCACTGTATTAACTTCTGGTTGGTGTAGTGGGGAATAGTGACCTGTATTTTTGTGTTACGGGTCTCAGCCTATGACAGATAGCACTATGCATATGTAAGTCCTTATTTTAAACTTGCATTACACATAGTATAAGATATGCTGCCACAAAATGTGCAGAAAGATTTAGGTTTAAGATTTTTTTAAATGTGCTCCTAAAATATATATTTTAATAATATGCAGAGTATACCTAGTGCAAACATTTTTTATAACTGCCCATTAAAAGCGCAAGCTCGATAGCTCAGTTGGTAACACCCTTTCAATACCTTGCAAAAAGAATAAATCTCTGTCATCAGAAAGCTTCAAGTGAATCCATTAATTATAGCCAATAGTAGCTTCCAAGCAGCCTTTACACATGCAGATTAACCAATTGCACCCATTTACATTTCCTTCACACAGCAGGCACCCTGGCAAGAAGGCTTGTGTCTTGTTAAGCTGTGTTTCCCTCCTTCGGTTTCACAGAACAGGAGACTCCCTCCCTTCCACTTCAGCTAGCAAATCTCAACTGTTGGAATTTACCATCCCGGGAAGGTTGTCTTGTAACAAAAAGTAGGGGAACTATTTTTTATAAATTAAAAAAGTAGGAGCACATCTTGCCCTACAGATCCCCCCACTTCGGCCTCTGAATACAGATATAAAAATAGCTCTACTAAATCGGGAGTTAGTGGAGCTGAAGGAGATGTGAGTAAAATGATCAAACCTGATCACATTAAAAGCCTTTCAGCCAGTCGCATTTTGAATGTGTTGTAGCTGATATTGCTTTTGGTGAGACCTAAATACACAACATTTACAAAGTCAATGCACAATTGACCTAATGCTTTAATATTTATGCTATATGAGGGAAAGACAGAAAAGGAAAGATCGAGCAGAGAGTGTGCGAATGAAAATAAAGCAAGACTTATGGCCAGATTTATCAACATTTTGCGCCGGTGCGAAGTCACTAAACATATGCACAGTGTTGAGTTGGGGTTTACTTTCCAGCCCAAAACTTGGTTTGCACTAGAAAGGTGCCTAACAGTAATGCAAAGAAGGATTATGCACTACTATGCTTTAATTTGTGTCAAGGGCACATCCGATGGGTAGTGCATGGGTGTTCCCATGCAACCACCCATGGTTTTTGTCATGAATATGTTTATGATTTTTTTCATATAAGAACAGTAACAAAAGAGATAGATGAATGCTTCAGGCCAGTGCTGAATTTAATCACAATCAAAATATGAATACATACATGTGATATCTCTGGCATTGACCACAAATGGCTTTTGACACAAAGTTCTATCTACTTACATTTGTAGACAAGGCCTTTAAGCAAAAAAATACGCTTTTTCGCATCCGCTGCAAAGTAGGAGACAAGTTTTATTTTCTCCAAATCTTTCCCAGTTTGCAGGTGTGCTGCACAGTACAGCACACATACAAAGTGGGAAATGCTTTACAATTTGTCTAAGCACAGTGTTTTGTGCTAGAAAGCTACCATTCCAGTACAACGCTTATGGTAGAAGGCAACCTTCCAGTACAAAACATGTGCTAGACTCACACACACACACACACTTTGCACTATGGTACAAAGGTGTGTTCGTGGCGCAAGGCAGACAGAGAGGGCTCCAGCTCATGCTTTTGGGAAGAGAGCAGCAGTGCCATATCTTACTGGATGTGGTGCTGTTCTGTTCTCTCCCTATCACGCAATGCTGTGCTGTGTTGCGTGACAAATTAGTAAATCTACCCCTTGATGGCAGCTGAGTTAGAGAAAGCTCTAAATCAAATTTGGTTGTTAAGTTGATCACAAGAGTGACTCAGAAGACAGAGCATAGATTTGGGGCACTGTGTTTGATGCCACTTATCACCTGAATTAAGGCAATACAATGTCTATTTTAGATGGATTTCATTTAAGATAGTTTTGTTCCATCCATGTACAGGTGGATTCTAAAGCTGCCACATAGTGCATAAACATTAAATAGGATTGCATTATCATTAGCACTCATAACCACTAGCTGTTATGCCTGAGGACTCTTGGAAGAGGCATCTTTGATAAGACCATACCTCCTATAACATCATTGGTAAGATGCTTGAACAAAATGTAATGACTGGCTGTGTCAAATGTGGCAGACAGCTGCAGCAGATTCAGTGAACCAACACCACCATCATCCACAGTTCTTCAGAGAATACCTGCTACTGTTTTAGTGCCCTTTATAGGTTTAAAGCTGGCTTGGGATATAGCCAGCTGTCCATTAGTCAGCAAAATACTTAAGTCAAGCTGCAACAGACAGAGATGGGTCTGAAATTTGAATGGTCCTCTGTATTGGCAGATATATTTTTTCACCAGAGAATATAGGATTGCATAAATGCACCTGAGACATGTCCAAAAACCAGTGAAAAGATAATTAACTGTGTTACCGGCAGAGTTCAAAGTGAGTGGGATCTATTCCGAATGACATTCCCAAGCTTTTTTAATTTCACAAAAACAGTTCCCATACTTTGGGGCCGATTTCGATGTCAGACGGACCTGAGTCCGTCCGACATCGATTTGCTCCTGGGACCGACCGACCTCCTGTCGGCAGTCCCAACCCAGCAAGTAGGATGCGACTGAACAGTGTTCGGTTGCGCTCCTATTCTTTACAATGGGAGCAACTGGAATGCATGATCTCACTGTAAAGAGAAGAGATGCAGTTTATCCCTGCACCCCGTGGCAGGCACCTTAAGGTGCCTGCCCGGGGGTGCAGGGATCAACAGGGCCGCCATTCAGAGGCCTTGCACCCATGGGGACCCTGCTGGGGGCCCCAAAAGTCGACTTCCAACAGCCTTTCTGTGTCGGAAAGGCCGGCACAGAAAGGCTGTCGGAATCCGACATTGTAATCCCTCGGGCGGAAAGAGCCACCCTTGGTATTACAGGAGGCTTTCCAAATGGCAGACGGGCTCTCCGAGCCCGTCGGAAGCCATCCGGAAATCCAGTTTGAATTCATTTCTGACCGACTCTATCCAAATGGGTCGGTTGGAAATGAATCCAGACTGCTGATTACGATGCCCTAGGAATGGCTCTGACCGAAGGGTCGGAGATGTTTCCTACGGCATCATAATCGGCCCCTTGGTGTTGAAAACAACTGTTCCTGAATATTTAATGCTGACTTTCAGATGGGAAGGGAAGGAGAAGGGGAAGAGAAAGGGAAAGGGGAAGGGGAGGGGAAGGAAAAAGGGGAAGGGGAAGGAGAGGGGATGGGAAAGGGGAAGGGCCACCTGTATGTGAGGTGAGAGAACAGACAGACAGCTGAAGAAAAATCATGCCTTCTTGCCAAGGAACCTGCTATACGAAAGAAATGTAAATGTGTGCAACAGGTTCAACTGGTTGGGAGACAGTATAGATTGTAAATGAGTTATGGAGTGCTTCCTTCTAATGGAAACTTGTAAAAACGTTTTGCAGCACGGAGGATCTGATTGCGTGTTGCTAAAAATATATTTTGAAAGCATTTCTTCTGTCTTAAACACTGAGGGGCCGATATAATGTTGGTCGAAAGCATTCCAACTGACCTGGTGTTGGAATGGTTTCCGACTACTTGGTCTGGAAGTCCGACCGACCGATTATGATGGTTCTAGAACACCGTTCAGTCGGACTCCCATTGACGCCAATCGGGAGCCTATTTCCGAGCCAGCACAGGCTCTCATTGAAGAAAAGGGTGGTTGCCGCAACCACCCTTTTCTTCAATGGGAGCCTGTGTTGGCGGTCGGAAAATAGGCTCCCATTGACGTCAATGGGAGTCCGACTGAACGGTGTTCTGAACCATCATAATCGGTCGGTCGGACTTCCCGAACCAGAGTCGGTCGGAAACCATTCCAACACCAGGTCAGTTGGAATGCTTTCCGACCAACATTGTAATCGGCCCCTCAGTGTTTAAGACAGAAGAAATGCTTTCAAAATATATTTTTAGCAACACGCAATCAGATCATACGTGCTGCAAAACGTTTTTACAAGTTTCCATTAGAAGGAAGCACTCCATAACTCATTAACATGGTGCCTGCCACACTGCATGGTTGGTAAGAGGGGTCCCATGGGTACCCCCACAGGCCCCAACCGGAGGCCTCTGGGTGAAGGGGGACTGCTACGGGCCCCCAAAATTGGATTCCGACAGCCGATCCGTGTCAGACAGACCGAGTCGGAATGACTGTTGGAATCCGTGGAGCTCTACGATTGGGCTCAGACCGACTCGGACTCTCCGAATGCCAGTCGGAACTGATTCGGAATGTCCGACTAACTACCTTGTATCGTAATCGGTCAGTCTGAAATGTTTCCGAGTTGGTCGGAAATATGGCTTCCGACACGGGTTCGGTCAAACCGAATCCCATTCGGAGCATTTCCGACCGTCATCGTAATCGGCCCCTGAATCTTTTTGCACATTTTGCGGCAGCCTATCTTATTATACTGTGTGTAATGTAATTTTAAAATAACAGTTTTCTTATTCACTGTACTTTCTGTTGCAGGCTGCGGCTTCATAGCACTATAAATGCATGTCACTCTTCACTAATGAGCCAACCAGGTTTCAATTCTGTGATCCTCCAGTTACACACACAGACATCACAAGGGTACAAAGTAACCAATGGAGCTTTCATAAGGAGAAAGAGTGCATTTCCCACTAATTACTTTAACTTGCATTTATTATTTATTTAAGGTGTGTGTGTTGCATTTTATATGCAGTTACCTGAAGGCGAAAGGCCAATAAAATAGTTACAGAATGTTCTGTTCTTTTTGCCACTTCTGTGACCCCGCCCTCACTGACCAAATACCCATTGCTCTCAGGATCACAGTTCCCATAGATGTTTTGATTTACTATATGCATAATATACTTACTTACAGGGGCGTTCAATCAGCCCTCTTAATCCAATGATCTATTATTGTGCCATTTACATTATTCTTCACTACAGCATTGAGCATGGGGCAGTGGGTCGGCTCACTTCAGCCATTGGCTAACCTCACTATGAGTAATGGCATTCTAGCCTTTTACGAGGAGCACATTCACACACAAAGTAGTTCCCTTCACTCCCCCGGACGGCCATGGGAATGTGTGCTTTTTGAGACCCAAAAATATTTTTGCTTTTAGCAATTGTTGTTTTTTTGGCTGATGAGGGCCCCAGAGGCTTCCACAACTATAAAGGTTTACAAAAAACAAAACAAGCATTGACAAAGCCATAAGGCTGGTGGCTAACGCCAGACCTATTCTTTTGCCAATGTTTGTGTTTTTAAAGCACTTCAACTGCTGTTTACAGGGGACACAGCGCATTGAGTGATAGCTTGATTTACCCGACATCACAAGGAGAATCTAAGAATCTGAGAGGTGCCCAACGTCGTCGTTGCGCTCAATCATGAGGTGTGGCAAAGTGTGAGAATAGGTCATTCAGGTAAACGGATGCATGCTTGCAAGTGGCATCAGAAATAACACATGTGCCACTTAAAACAGAGGAGCTGGTCTGAGAGTGTTGCTGAACAATAACTTTGTACCTTATTCTCATTTTGACCTCTGTAAACTGAGTGAATTGTTTTTCTCGAAATGACAAATAGCTAAAAGGCACTTTTCAACTGTAAGACTAGGATGGTAAATAAAAGACAGAACACAACTTTTGAATAGTTTCCCGGTGGTTGCTAGCATTTATTGTTGAGGATATTGACACTAATACTCTTCTGGTTTTCAAGAGGCACTTGCACCTGTATAGGGTGCTTTAAACGGGATGAAACGGGTATTGTGGGGGGGTAAAGTCGACATGGTCTATGTAACTAATAGGTGTGGCCTAATAGAGGGGACTACAGTCTTGCACCATGCAAGTCAATAAACAAATAGGTCTTTCATAAAAGCATGAACTGAAAACTGCAAGCAACAATATATTTAATTTTATTCAGATACATTTTTCTGTGCAGTTAAAAATAGTAGGTCTGAAAAGGATATTTTTTTAGAAAAACTACTGGTATTTTTATGTCATAATAGCTTTATTTTGATCTAAAGGATCATAAAAGTTGAACATTCATAAAGAGCACAAAAACCTTCCTACAGATTTGAAAAAGATTCCCCAGATACAGATATATTTGTACATAGACGAAAAGTGTATTGTCATAGGGCCCAGAATCTCAATAAACGAGTGGCGGCCGACATAAAACGAAAATGAGGCGGCGGGGGATGGATGGAGTTGGAAAATAATAGTTTTAAAAAAACTTACCTTTCCTTTCGCTGATGCTGCCTCTGACACCCGCCTCGGTGCTCTCCCAGCAGTCTCTGGGAAAGCAGGTCTGAGCTGCCTGGTCCGCCGCTCAGACAGTCCCTGTGAGTCTGCTGGGTTGGAGAAATAAAAATGTGCATGTCGCCGGCCAAACTTACATGCGCACTTCAAAGTGCCCACCACTCCTCCCAGCCCTACCCCACCCTACTCGCATGCCTAAACCAGTCACAGAAAAATTAAATTATGTTGTTTTATTATCATTTTATTTTTCTGTCACAGACTCCTATGAGTGGGGCAACGCTCCTCCCCCATTATGGAGGAGCCACCTCTGGAATAAACATAGTATTATAGAATTAAAAACAAAATAGCAGCATACTTAATACAGATATAAAGTGCTAATTTTAAACCACAAAAACTGCAAGTGCTCATTAAATACATTCTAAAAAGACAAAGACAAGCGATCAAATAAACCAGTAGGACTTAATGTCAAGCAAATGGCAATATAGGATTATGTGGCAATGCGTTTTTTATAAACAACCAACACATTTTCCAGAGTAGTTTTACAAACTGCCCATTTTCATATACTGCATACAAACGTCTAACAGTGATTGTTTGGGTTACTTTTATTTACCAGCAATTTGAGCAGAAATGTTCACTTTCCGTTTGAAATCATTACGCAGAAATATTATGCCCAATAGCTATCCTACAGATTTTGTTTTATTCCGTCAGTCTTGGCAGTCATGGAAAAGTGAGAAAACAGTAATCCTGGAATGAAGTGAGGGACAATCAGCAATGACAATGAGTACCCAGAGTTCAGGGCAGCCAGAGATGGAGAGTAGAGTGTGAGAGTCTTGTGCTGACAAAGTACCGTAGCTCTGAGTTTCACTTGAGCAGGACGTTAGAGCCAGGTGTTTATCACTGTGACAGAGTGCTATGAAGGAGAAATAAAAATAAAAAAAATACACTCAACAGAACTTTGCATCAGTTGCAGTGAACGCTCTATCCCAGTACCTACAGAGAAAAGAAAGGTTGTAAGACTGTGGTTCCTCGCTCGTCCTCTTACTGGACAGGGCTGTTATTTTGTCTAGACAATTTTGAAGATGACTGTAATGCTCCATTATGAACTATGAAACAATTTTTACTTTTTATATATTGTGGGCTGAAAAAATATTTTGAACCTGCTAATACTGGGCAGCAGCAGCAGCTTTATCAGCCTTCAGCAGTTAATCATTCTATTTCTGTTACATTTCGAGCTAGAGCTCTGCCTGCCACACCCATCCTCTTGCCTTCCCGTAAATTCCATTGCATGCACTTTCATGGTGTTCAGACAAAATATCAAGTCAGTAATATCGACTGATACAAATATCGAGTTGGAAATATCGTTAAACAGAAATATCGTGAGCTAGAATATCATGGACACGAATATCAATTTTAAGGTAAGTAATATCGATGCTAAAAATCTTGTTGTTAATAATCTAAATTTTTTATTATTTTTGTGTATTTTAATATAAATGTTAATTGTGTATGTTTTAAAATGTTTGTTTAAATAATGTTAGTTTTTAATGTGGTTTGTAAATGAATAGTAGTTTTGAAAAGTAATGTAACAGTTTTTTGTTATTTTTGGTACCGTAGTGGGTTGTGGGGTTTATAGGCAAATAGGATGGGAAGTAAATTAACTAAAAATAATTAATACCATTTTAAAATTAATATTAATTATGTAATTGATAATTATTCATGTTAATTGTATAATTCATATTTTTTCAAGTTAAGTTTTAGGTGCGGGTTGTGGGTTTTGTAGGGGTATAGGGTGGGAAGTAAATTATTTATAATTAATAAAAAAATATTTTTAAATTAATATCAATTATTTAATTGCATAATGAATATTTTTGTTTTTAAGTTTTAGGTGCAGGTTGTGGATTTGTAGGGGTAAAGGGAAGAAAGTAAATACATTATAATTAATTTATAATTCATTTGTAATTATTAATATTTAAATGATAATAATGTAATTAGTCTAATTCATGTTTTTTTTAAGTTTGAGGTGTGGGTTCTGTGTTTTATAGGGGTGTAAGTTGTGAAGTTAATTAATTATAATTTATTAATAATTATTTATAATTACTTAATTAATAATTATTTATATTATTTGTATAAATATTTTTTTCAAGTTAAATTTAGTATGCCAGTTGTAGGTTTTGTATGGGGATAGGACAGGAAGTAAATTAATTATAATTATTTGAAAATTATTTGTTATAATAAATTATTATTTAATTGATAATGAATTGATAATTAGTTATGTAATCTATATATTTTTTGGGGGGTGATTTGTTTTTTTTGTATGGGTACAGGATGTGTAGGAAATTTTAATATTTAATAAATATTAATTTTGAATAACTGTTTAGATGATAATTAATTATGTAAATATGCAATTAAAATATTATTTAGTTTATATGTGTGAGTTGTATTTGTAGGGGTAAAGGGTGGGAAGTTAATTAAATATAATTAATTTATTATTAGTCAATTAGTAATATTTATTGTTTAATTGATTATTAATTATGTAACTTCCTTAATGTTTTTTAAATTTATATATTAGGCGTGGGTTGTTTGTTTTGTATGGATAAAGGGTGGAAAGGTAATTAAGTGTAATTGTTTTATTAGTAGTTAATTAGTATTACCATTTTAATAGATATTTAGTTATGTAAAATGTGTAAATATTATAAATTTAAATATACATTTTAGATGGGTGGTCTGTAGCTTGTACAGGTATAGGGTAGAAAGTTATGCAAGTAATAACAAAATTAAAAAGAGTAACATTTATTTATTTATTTTATTTTTTATTTTTTTATTTTTTATTAGACAACCGAACATACAAAAACTTATAATAAATACATTTAAACAATATACTTTCACCTTTCGGTACGTATATAAGGAATGTCAATTATTTCTCTATTTTTTTTTCCCCTCCTCCCCCCTTCAAACTACCCTCCCCCCTCCCCGCAAAACCAAAGGGTGCAGATTGGATTGAGCCTTTCTGTACTCTAAACCATAGAGTTAAATCACAATTTTTTTCTTTCTTTTTTTTGTAATTTTTTTTTTTTTTTCCCCTTTAACTATTTCAGCAGTAAAACTAACTTAGATAAATTAAATTAAATCATATCACGCCATAGCTTCGTTAATCCAATTGGTAATTGGTAACCAGATTTCGAGCCCCCTTTTTTTGACTCTTAACCCCCTTCTCATGTATATCGCTTTCTCCCAGCGGTAGGTAGCTAGCAGTTTCACCAGCCAAACATGTACAGAAGGAGGTTCTTTGTCTAACCAGACAGTAGCCAAGCATAGCCTAAACACCGCCATAGCTGTAAATAGCAAAATCCGATTTGGGTTGGTCAAAGCTTGATTGCTTACTCCCAACACAATTACTTGAGGCGTGAGGTCCACCTCAAACCCCAACATGAGCTTAATATAAGTACCCACCTCGCTGACCAAAGTTGATAGTTGCGGGCACGTTGCGAACATATGCACACTGTCGGCGGCACAGAAGCCACAACGGGAACAGTGTATATCTGCGGAGCCTCCCCATTTAGCTATCCGTGCTGGAGTGATGTATAAATTCAGCCATGTTTTAAAGCATTGAACTTGTAAATTTGCCGAAAAAAATGTGGTCTGGCTCAATACTAAAGAATCCTCACATTCCCCTACCCCTGCTTGTACCATATCCTGCCAACGATTGAAATGTTTAATAAGATCATCCTCCATCAAATTACTAAGAAGTTTGCAGAATTTAGATATTGGTGATGGAACCCCTAATGCCAGATCCAGTAAGGGAACTTTATGACCCTGAATTGCCTTCTTAGATAAATAATCCCTTACTTGTAAAAATTTAAAGAAATGAATATTTCCAATCCCGAATTTCCTCTTGATAAAATCAAACGAGTGCATTGTATTGTCCGCCATAAGATCACCAATATGCCTTATGCCCCTATTCATCCAAGTTCTCATATATCCATCTCGGAAAATTTCCGGCAGAAGATCGTTATCAGCCAGAGGGGTATATCTATGAATCCTACTTATTTTAAGTTTCTTCCTGACTGCCGTCCAGACCCTAAATGCTCCCAGCAGAATTTTAAATTTCACTCTTTTAAAATACGCAAAATCGATATGTCGCATTAGGCAGCCATGGGCTTCTGCCCCTAATACTAGCCTATATATTGAGGTGTAAGATGTTTCATCTGATGCCACCATCTCTTTTCCCAGTAGTTCAGCCATCTGTTGTAAAACTGACGCCCAATAATAAATCTGTAGATTTGGGACAGACCACCCCCCGATCTCTGGGTAAAGTCATATATTTTAATGCTCTGCGGGGGCGTTTCCCGGCCCACAGGAATTTCGATATTACCTGATTGAAAGCAGAAAACCAAGCCTTATTTATTTCGACTGGGATAGCTCTGAAAAAGTATAAAATTTTAGGTAAAAATAACATCTTAATAACATTACATCTTCCTAAAAGAGTGAGGTGTAAGCAATTCATTCTATTAAAATCTGATTTAGTCTTGTGTAGCAATGGCTCCAGGTTAATTTGTACAATTTCGTCAGTGTTAGCAGAAATCTCAACCCCTAGATATCTGGCCTTTCCCACTTCCCGTGTATCAATCAAGCCTGCTCTAGAATTTTTCACAATCATCGTCTTATTCTCATTGAGATGATACCCAGAAATTTTACCAAAGTCTTTGGCCTCCCTTTCTACCTCCTTAATAGCCTCCAATGGATTAGCCACTATTATCGAGAGATCATCAGCATATGCTAAAATCTTGGTATCTCCGCCAATAGCCTGAACGGCCTGTAACTTATTATTCTCTGCAATTTTCCTAATTAAAGGATCTATATACAATGCGAATAATAGCGGGGAGCAGGGACACCCTTGCCGTGTACCACGGGAAACATTAATTACATCGGATGTAGCACCCATCATGGCTATTCTAGCCACAGGTTCCTGATACATACACCTGATAGCACCAATAAAACCTTTGCCCAGACCTCTCCTTTCCATAATTGCCCATAGAAAGGGCCAGGAGACCCTATCGAACGCTTTCTCGGCATCAAGTAATATTGCCGCCATAGGGTCTCCCGTAACCTTTGTATAGTCAAAAAGCGTGATTATACGTCGAATATGTTCGATCGTACCCCTGCCCGGGACAAACCCATGCTGAAAGGGGGAAACTAACTTCTTGATGACTGCGGCTAACCTTTTTGCCAAAATTTTAGAATACATTTTCACGTCGCTATTAACCAACGTAATTGGTCGGTACGAGCCCAGTTCCTTAACAGATTTACCTTTTTTGGGGAAAACTATAATATTAGCATATTTCCATGAGTCGGGGGCTACCATATCTAATTGTGCTCTACAAAATACCTCCCACATAAATGCAGAGATCTGAGTCTTAAACTTTTTGTAGAAGTCCAGCGGGATTAAATCGGTTCCCGCGGCTTTGCCTGATGGAAGGGAGTCTATAGCTTCAGTTACTTCTTCAATTGTGATTGGCTTATCTAAGCTAGCTCTCTCTTCCAGAGAAAGCTGACCCAAATCTTGCCCCCTTAGATAGTATTCTATTTCTTTGTCCCCCACCCAGACATCATCAGTATATAATTTTTGATAGAATTTTTGAAATGAAGTGAGAATAGCATTGGACTCACTTACCATACCTACGATAGGGTCTCTAATTTCCCTGATCTGTGTTTGAACCGTTTTTTTCCCTCGTACGTAAAGCTAGTAAGTGACCCACCCTCTCGCTATTCTCATAAACCCTACTCCTCCAAGCCATAAGCTTGCCAGCCGCTTTTGAGGGAAATTTCCGTAATGGCCGATCTTGCGAGAGTAATCTTAAGTTGGGCTGCCACTGATTCTGCCCCAACCGACAATACCTCTATCAGTTCTGCTTCTGCCTTACCCAGATCCTCATACAAGGTCTGTAATACAGCTTTCTCTTTCGTTTGAGCCTCCCAGCCGTACCTAGATGTTTCTCCTCTGATCCCTGCCTTTAATGTGTCCCATACAATATTTATATTGGTGCTCCCAAGATTCTCATCCATAAACCTAGGGATCCATTCCTCCACCTGCTGTATATACCCTTCTTCGCTTAACAAAGCCCTATTAAATGTCCATTGTATCTGAGTGGATCGGCGCCCGATATCTATTTCCATCACCAAAGGATTATGATCTGACATAACCTTGGGGGTACTTACTTATTGAACAGCCTTGTAAAAACTCATGTGACATAAGGAAATAATCCAATCTTGCGTGCACTAAATGTGGTGCTGAAAAATATGTAAAGCCTGGATCAGATTCCTTTTTACCGCCCAGACATCTACTAACCCGTGCAGTGATTTAAGTTGGGAGAGTGATTTAAAAACTTTAGGTTTACGACCTTGATACGTCATTCCTCTATGGTTGGAAACCTGACAACTCAGGTTAATATTCAAATCCCCACATAATATCAGAGGAAGAGGCCACCCTACCAGTTCAACCTTCAGCCAATCGAAAATTGCCGGATCATCCAGCACTGATCTATATACAGAGCAGAGAGTAAACATTTTATTTTCCAGGCTGACTTGCAGAATTACCCATCTTCCCATTTTATCTACGGATAATCGCGGAAAACTACCCAATCCTTTTTGAGCCAGTATTGCCACCCCTCTAGTCCGAGATTCTTGTGTCGTGCAGGCAATAAGTTGATAGCCTGCCAACTCTAAAACTCCTTTCCTACAACCTTCAATATGTGTCTCTTGAAGACATAGAATATCTGCCTTCAAGTATTGAACATCATAGCTACATCTCCTTCTTTTTGTGGATCGTTCAGCCCGCATATATTAATAGATGCGATTCTAAGATTCCTCATTACAAGATAAACTACAATTCCAAAGCATATAACAGTACAATACAAGAGATACCCAACTAAAGTACCAGGTGCTCATCACCGTGTAAAGATTCCACCCTAACTCCCTTTGGTTTCTATCATCCCCACCCTCTCCCCTCCCCTCCCCTACAAAAAGGCAAAAAAGGTCCAAGGACCCTTGTGATGCCTCCTGCATGTGTTGTGCCCCCTAGCCGCTCCCTGACAAAAAGAGAACCCATACATAGAGAGAAAAAGACAAAACATAAGAAGAAAAAAAGAAAAGAAAAACATAACAAATGAATATTCAATTACATTAGCTATCTACTGCCATAACTTATTTCTTAGAGAGTTCTTTCAAGAACTCCTGAGCCTGAATTTCCGACGAGAATACTCTCGTTGTACCGTTACAAACTACTTTAAGTCTCGCAGGGTTCTGTAGAAAGACTTCACAGCCAAGTTTTTGAAATGGTGTAATAAGCAAGCGAAGTCTCCATCTCCTCTCCACCGTAGCATGACAAAAATCAGGTCGGACAAAAAAGGAATGCCCTTCCCCCACCCTCTGTGCGTTGGGCCTAGCTTTCTCGAAAATAGCTTGTCGAAGGAGAAAGTTGCCGAAGAATATAATAATGGCCCTTGGTTTTTCAGCCTGCCCAGGCCTCTTTTTCAACATGAAGGGGAATCGGTGCACCCTCTGGACTTCAAGCTCCCAATTCCAGTGGGCCAATTCGGGGAAGGCCTCCTTAAGTACTCTCAACATGAAGCCACGAATATCGTCCCCTTCCGCATTTTCTGCAATTCCAAGTAATCGGAGGTTATTTCGACGTTGTCTATTTTCGAAATCCTCCAACTTCCAAAGAACATCGGTCATCCTACCTTCATTAACCGATGCTTGTTGCCCAGATATCTCTGTGCTGGCCTCAAGTTGCACAATTCTTTCTTCTAACACCGTGGTGCGTTCTGATATTTCCGAGCAGGCTTTGTTGACTTTCCGTACTGCACCTTGGAGTTTCTTGGTAGCCAGATGAGCCCTCTTATGCTCATATCGTGCCTCGGATTGCATTTGCTTTAGAGTTGAATATATTAGCTCCATAGATGGGGGTGGTATTTGAGATTCCGCGCTGTCTTTAAACTCTGCTAGAAATTCAGGGGCTATCGCTTGAACCCTAGCGCCGTCCTCAGATTCCCTTTCAAAGTGGGTGGCGGAGTAGTCCCATTTGAGTTGACTTGATTGACTAAAGTCCGAGGTGAAGCCCTTGCCTTTGTCTAACCCTCTTGAGCTCCTCTTCTTAGTGCGAACAGGCGCACGCTTTAGTGTACCAAATTTCGTGGGTGAACTGCCACTGTCCACCCCGGTCAGATCATCTCCGGTTCCATCCTTCTCACTGTTAGAAAGCTCAGATTCGTCTGTCAATGAGTAAAATTTATCCAGGTCTGGAGTCGCTGGGATTTTACCATCTCCCTGAGCACTAGCCACATTTTTCCACTTTAAGGCCTGTGCAAGAAGGAGTTCACCTGGAGCTTGCGTGCTAATCGCCTTGTCCAAACCTTCTTGCTGTATAGTGCCCTCGGTTCTTGGCGTCCCCTCCTCTGGATCCAATGAAAGTTTGCCCGGCGTTTCCATGGGTGACTTGGCAGATCTAATGGCAGATTTGTCCAGCTCTATAACCTCCAGAGCCTCTAGTGCAGTCTCTGCTATGTTGTGATTGTTATTATTGGGCAGCCCTCCCCTTAAGACCTTATTAGATCTATCTGCGTTTGTTTTTACAGGGAGGCTACCTTTTCCTTTGCCGTTGCTTTTTTTTTTTTCCCGGGTATTTGCAGACCCCCGGCCGGCAAACATCCCGGGGACCGTTTGTTGTTTTGGTCTGGTGCCCGTTTCGGTCGACCGCTGTGCCCCGACATCCCTTGCGTTATCTGCCCCGTCTTTGCAGAGTTCCACCCTTTGCAGGTCACTTCTATTCGGGGTAGGAGTCAAGCCTTTCTCCTCCGTGATCGCGCGCCGAGTAGTAGATGCTCCTTTGACTCCAGCGAGGGCGCCGTTGTCTTTCAGCGCGGGCTTCACTTTTGCCGGCATGATGCAGTGATCAGAGCCCGTTAGTCTGATTTCCACGGCTACAATGTTACGCCCGGTCTCCACCGCTCCGATCTCTGGCAGCCTTCCTGTAGCAACAAAGTATCGGTGAGCCTCCCTGAGCCTCCGGATCGCTTTTCTTCTGACACCGGTCACCGCCGAGAGAAACGTCTGCAAGGCGCGAACCGTCAGCGCACCGATTAGCCACAACCTCATCAGCTCTACGTCCTGCAATACTTCAGATCCGCTAATCCATCAAGATAACAGTGAGTAGTAAATAGCGAGCTAGCACATTAGATTAAAGGCTTTTTCTCGCTCTTTCTGAAAGTAACATCAGCGTGGCAGGGAGAGCGGCTTTACACAACACTCACGCAGCCGCCATCTTGCCTCCCTAGTGGCCATCAACATTTGTTTTTTTAATTGTAATTTATTATTGTATGTGTTAATTGCGTTATGCTTTTTAATTGTAAATAATATTGTATTTATTGGTTGTTATTATTTTGACAATAGATTTTGGTATTGTGATTAATATTTGTATTAATTTATAATATGTATTAAACATTGTAATAAATACGAAATGTCTTCATTTAAAAAACAATATAGACTTTTTATATTTAAATATTTAAATTTTTTGTAATTTACTATAGTTTAGATTTTTTTGTTTTACTTGAAGTGAAATAGTTTGTTTCTAATGCCGCATAGAATGCAGTGGTAGTAGTAAATCTTACCCCTCTGCAATTCAACACTTTCTCTACTGTTGCACTGGCTGGAGTGGGAATAGTACATTTTACCCTTCCACAATCCGACACTTTCTCTACTGTTGTACTGACTGGATTTCACATAGACCCTCTACAAACACATAAACAAGCAATATTAAGAGATGACCGTATGTTTAAAAAAAATTAGAATAGCAGTCTCTTCTCGAATAGTCTAATTTCTTATTTCCTACGTGGGTCTTATTTCCACAACAAAATCTAATCTCATATTTTTTGTAGTCTTTTCACACTGAACTATAAGAAGCCTGTCCTTTTTGTCCATTCTAGAAATGACCAAATCCTGATCAAATGAAGGAGTGTCATAAACCGAGGTGTAAATAAAAACGGTACCATTATGATCATATAACATTATGCAACTTCAAATGTACCTCAGAATCAAGATAAAATCTTAAGATCAAAGCAGAAGGAACCAAGAGGCTGAAACATCATGTGGACCTTAAGATAAGTTTGAGCCAAAGAAGAAGAGGTATTAGAAAAGAATAAGATATTTGAGTCTGATGTACAACAGTGAGGTCGCAAAATAAGTAGACGTTTCTTGCACACCGACTGGTTTGCTACTGTCCACCCCCTAGTTTTGCGATGTGATGTGTTGCAAACCCCCCTGCCTTAGTATATTTATGAAACAGGAGTCCTTTTCTGACTGCTGTGTATTTGTTTTCTGAAAGAAGCCTCTGTCCCCAGGGACTTTCAAAAAACCATTTGGCATCCAGTACAAGATATCCGGGGTGGGTGGGAGCATACAGTGATCCACTGGGCCACTGTCTGCTCCACAAATATGCACATTCACAAGGTGTCTAGAAGTGGGGATTGTAATTGGTAAGTATTGTAATAAATAAAAATGTAAATTCTTCCTCTAAAAGTATTTTTACGATCTTGGGAGAGTCTCGCTGGATCGTACAGACAAAGGGTGAGGGAAATCTGGTGCATATAAATAATACCTATTACAACAGGATATGTTCAGTGAAAATACAAGTTAAATTATAAAAGTACGCTCTCATGAGAGGCTTATGAGTGTAAAGCAGCAAACACTGCCCCCTCGGAGTGGACATGGAAGACTGCATGCCTGACTCTTGCGAGAGGTTCGTGAGAATCACCCATGCTTTGTATGAGAGCATCATGGGTCTCACAAGTGTCTCGCGAAAGTCATCAAGAAGGAAAAAAAGGGCTACATAGTACAAAGAACATACATAATGAAAGTATAGGTTAGCTCTGAAAAAAGATTTTTTAAGTAACATTTTAAGCGATACAAAAGGGGATGATGGACGGAACGTTTGAGCCAATCAAACACTCACCCCCAGTCAACTGATCTGGGTTTAATCCATCATCATTCTTTAGCTCACTCCACCACCCCAGTTCAGACATGGCCATATGCAAATCAGTCTGACCCTGTGCCTCATGGGAACAGTCCAGCCCGAACTGCCAAGCCATGTCTTCCCTGGACCGGAAACAAGCATCCTAGACCGGTTTCTGGCATTTCAGCCGTCATCTGCCAGGCTTGCTTGAATCCAGTGGCAAAGTGAGCAAGGACCCACGTCTGGGCATACCCCCGCCAACTTAGGGCGAACAAAGCGATACAAAAGGGGATGATGGACGGAGCGTTTGAGCCAATCAAACACTCACCCCCAGTCAACTGATCTGGGTTTAATCCATCATCATTCTTTAGCTCACTCCACCACCCCAGTTCAGACATGGCCATATGCAAATCAGTCTGACCCTGTGCCTCATGGGAACAGTCCAGCCCGAACTGCCAAGCCATGTCTTCCCTGGACCCGGAAACAAGCATCCTAGACCGGTTTCTGGCATTTCAGCCATCATCAGCCAGGCTTGCTTGAATCCAGTGGCAAAGTGAGCAAAGGGACCCACGTCTGGGCATACCCCCGCCAACTTAGGGCGAACAAGCGATACAAAAGGGGATGATGGATGGAACGTTTGAGCCAATCAAACACTCACCCCCAGTCAACTGATCTGGGTTTAATCCATCATCATTCTTTAGCTCACTCCACCACCCCAGTTCAGACATGGCCATATGCAAATCAGTCTGACCCTGTGCCTCATGGGAACAGTCCAGCCCGAACTGCCAAGCCATGTCTTCCCTGGACCGGAAACAAGCATCCTAGACCGGTTTCTGGCATTTCAGCCGTCATCAGCCAGGCTTGCTTGAATCCAGTGGCAAAGTGAGCAAGGGACCCACGTCTGAGGCATACCCCCGCCAACTTAGGGCGAACAAAGCGATACAAAAGGGGATGATGGACGGAACGTTTGAGCCAATCAAACACTCACCCCCAGTCAACTGATCTGGGTTTAATCCATCATCATTCTTTAGCTCACTCCACCACCCCAGTTCAGACATGGCCATATGCAAATCAGTCTGACCCTGTGCCTCATGGGAACAGTCCAGCCCGAACTGCCAAGCCATGTCTTCCCTGGACCGGAAACAAGCATCCTAGACCGGTTTCTGGCATTTCAGCCGCGTCATCAGCCAGGCTTGCTTGAATCCAGTGGCAAAGTGAGCAAGGGACCCACGTCTGGGCATACCCCCGCCAACTTAGGGCGAACAAAGCGATACAAAGGGGATGATGGACGGAGCGTTTGAGCCAATCAAACACTCACCCCCAGTCAACTGATCTGGGTTTAATCCATCATCATTCTTTAGCTCACTCCACCACCCCAGTTCAGACATGGCCATATGCAAATCAGTCTGACCCTGTGCCTCATGGGAACAGTCCAGCCCGAACTGCCAAGCCATGTCTTCCTGGACCGGAAACAAGCATCCTAGACCAGTTTCTGGCATTTCAGCCGTCATCAGCCAGGCTTGCTTGAATCCAGTGGCAAAGTGAGCAAGGGACCCACGTCTGGGCATACCCCCGCCAACTTAGGGCGAACAAAGCGATACAAAAGGGGATGATGGACGGAACGTTTGAGCCAATCAAACACTCACCCCCAGTCAACTGATCTGGGTTTAATCCATCATCATTCTTTAGCTCACTCCACCACCCCAGTTCAGACATGGCCATATGCAAATCAGTCTGACCCTGTGCCTCATGGGAACAGTCCAGCCGAACTGCCAAGCCATGTCTTCCCTGGACCGGAAACAAGCATCCTAGACCGGTTTCTGGCATTTCAGCCGTCATCAGCCAGGCTTGCTTGAATCCAGTGGCAAAGTGAGCAAGGGACCCACGTCTGGGCATACCCCCGCCAACTTAGGGCGAACATTTTAAACAACTGTATTTTTGTGTTTTTTTATTTTTTTTTTTACTTTTTGTATTTTGTTTTTAAAAAGGGATAGGACTAAAACAAGAAACTGGGAGTAAAAAACAATAACATCTCCTTTAAAACAAAGAGGAGGAAATGTAGAAAAAATAAGCCTAAAAAACCTACTCCATAGGTGGGTATTTATGATCCTGGACAAGCCTATCCCATGCACCACTGCTTGTCTCAGAAAAGAAAATGATCTCCTTGCATACGCAACAAAAAAGGGCTTTGTTCATATAAGCAGAGTTATCTGCTTGAGTGGTGAGTACCTGGGCAGGCACAGTGTCACCAGGTTGGAAAGATGTGGACACCCCTGATGAGTTATCAAGCTGTGGAGCACGGGCTAACTCAGCTAGAGCAAGGCGTTGAGGGTGCATAGCCCTCAAATGTCAACACATACCAGTGGTATTCATGGAATATTGCTTGTTCCAGTAGGGGATTGTATGTTCGACTCCAGCGATTGTCTCTCGAGAGCTGTAAGTTTGTAAACAAAATAATTAATACACTATACATACTGTACTGATTTTATTATTGAAGATTAGCATTCAGTAATCACTGACCACATGAAAAAAGATCTCTGTACAATAGATTAGAATGAAATTTATAACTGTACGATCTCACGAGTCTCCCGCAAGCCACCCACGAGAGTGATGACACACCTTAAAAATGGATGAATATAGTGAAAACACATAGTTTACCGTATAGGACAAGCATTGGCAAAGCCAATAGATCTCGCCCTATGCAAGATCTATTTGCTTTGGCAATGTATTTTAGCCATGCTGTACACCAGTATGGCTGCTGTTCAGCATGGCTAAAAGTTAGTTGGGTGCGGTGGGGTAGATTGGAGTGCTGTAGATTGGGGTAGAGTGGAATGGGATAGATTGGGGTAGAGTAGAGTGAGGATAGAATGGAGTGGGGTGCAGTGGGGTAGATTGAAGTGGGGGATTTGGGTAGATTGGCATGGTAGATTGAAGTAGGGTAGATTGAATTGGGATAGAATGGGGTGAGTGGGGTAGATTGGAGTGGAGTGGGGAAGATTGGAGTGAAGTAGATTGGAGTAGAATAGAGTGGGCTTAATTGGATTGGGATAGATAGGAGTAGGGTAGATCGGGGTAGATTGGGGTAGAGTGGAGTGGGATATATTGGGTAGATTGGAGTGAAGTGGGATGGATTGGGGTAGATGAAAGTGGAGTGAGGTAGACTGGAGTGGGATAGATTGTAGTGAAGTAGAGCACATTGTAGTGGGGTAGATTGGGTGGATTATAGTAGGGTAGACTGGAATGGAGTGGAGTTGATTGGGGTAGTTTGGAGTGTGGTAGATTGAGGTAGATTGTAGTGAAGTGGGGTAGATTGGGGGAGTGGGGTCGATTGGAGTGGTGTGAGGTAGATTGAGATGGGGTGGGGTAGATGGAGTGGGGTGGAGTGGAGTAGATTGGGGTAGAGTGGGGTAGATGGGGTAGAATGGAATGGAGTAGATTGGGGTCATTTGCAGTGGTGTAGATTGGAGTGGGATAGATTGAATTGGTGTAGATTGGAGTGGAGTAGATTGGGGTGGAGTGGGGTAGATTGGAGTGGAGTGTGGTAGATTGGAGTGGATTGGGGTAGACTGGAGTGGGATATATTGGGGTAAATTGGAGTGGAGTGGGGTAGATTGGGGAAGAGTAGAGTGCAGTGGATTGGGGTAGATTGGAGTGGGGCAAATTGGAGTGGAGTGGGGTAGAGTGGAGTGAAGTAGATTGGGTGGATTATGGTAGGGTAGGCTGCAGTGAAGTGGGGTAGATTGGAATGGAGTGGGATAGATTGATTGAGATAGATTGGAGTGGGGTAGTTTGCGACTGGGTAGTTGAATAGAGTGGTGTGGGGTAGATTGGGATGCGGTATATTGGAGTGGGATGGATTGGAGTGGGATAAATTGGGTTATGGTGGGGTAGACTGGAGTGTGGTAGATTGGGGTAGAGAGGAATGGGATAGATTGGGGTAGAGTGGAGTGGGGTAGATTGTCGCAGAATAGAGTGGGGATAGAATGGAGTGGGGTAGATTGGAGTGGGGTAGATTGAAGTGGGGGAGTTGGGTAGATTGGCTTGGTAGATTGAAGTAGGGTAGACTGAATTGGGGTAGAATGGGGTGAGTGGGGTAGATTGGAGTGGAGTGGGAAAGATTGGAGTGAAGTAGATTGGAGTACAATAGAGTGGGGTTAATTGGATTGGGATAGATAGGAGTAGGGTAGATTGGGGTAGAGTGGAGTGGGATATATTGTGTAGATTGGAGTGAAGTGGGATGGATTGGAGTAGATTGAAGTGGAGCGAGGTAGACTGGAGTGGGATTGATTGTAGTGAAGTAGAATACATTGTAGTAGGGTAGATTGGGTGGATTATAGTAGGGTAGACTGGAATGGAGTGGGGTTGATTGGGGTAGTTTGGAGTGCAGTAGATTGAGGTAGATTGTAGTGGAGTGGGGTAGATTGGGGAGGGGGTAGATTGGAGTGGTGTGAGGTAGATTGAGATGGGGTGGGGTGATGTAGATTGGAGTGGGATGGAGCGGAGTAGATTGGGGTAGAGTGGGGTAGATGGGGTAGAGTGGAGTGGAGTAGATTGGGGTTGTTTGTAGAGGTGTAGATTGGAGTGGGAGAGTGGGATAGATTGAATTGGTGTAGATTGGAGTGGAGTAGATTGTGGTGGAGTGGGGTAGATTGGAGTTGGGTAAATTGGAGTGGGGTAGATTAGGGTGGAGTGGGATAGAATGGAGTGAAGTAGATTGTGTGGATTATGGTAGGGTAGGCTGGAGCGAAGTGGGGCAGATTGGAATGGAGTGGGATAGATTGGAGTGAGATAGATAGGAGTGGGGTAGTTTGCGGTTGGGTAGTTAAATAGAGTGGTGTGGGGTAGATTGGGATGGGGTAGATTGGAGTGGGATGGATTGGAGTGGGGTGGATTGGAGTGGGGTAGATTGGGTTATGGTGGGGTAGACTGGAGTGCGGTAGATTGGGGTAGAGTGGAATGGGATAGATTGGGGTAGAGTGGAGTGGGGTAGATTGGCATAGAGTATAGTGGGGATATAATTGAGTCAGATGGATTGGAGTGGGGTGCAGTGGGGTAGATTAGAGCGGGGTAGATTGAAGTGGGGGAGTTGGGTAGATTGGCATGGTAGATTGACGTGGGGTAGATTGAATTGGGTAGAATGGGGTGAGCGGGGTAGATTGGAGTGGAGTGGGGAAGATTGGAGTGAAGTAGATTAGAGTAGAATAGAGTGGCTTTGATTGGAGTGGGATAGATAGGAGTAGGGTGGATCGGGGTAGATTGTGGTAGAGTGGAGTGGGATATATTGGGTAGATTGAAGTGGGATGGATTGGTGTAGATTGAAGTGGAGTGAGGTAGACTGGAGTGGGATAGATTGTGGTGAAGTAGAGTACATTGTTGTGAGGTAGATTGGATGGATTATAGTAGGGTAGACGAATGAGTGGGGTTGATTGGGGTAGTTTGGAGTGCGATAGATTGAGGTAGATTGTAGTGGAGTGGTTTAGACTAGGGGAGTGGGGTAGACTGGAGTGGCGTGAGGTAGACTGAGATGGGGTGGGGTAGGTTGGAGTGGGGTGGAGACGGGTAGAGTGGGGTAGATGGGGTAGAGTGGATTGGAGTAGATTGGGGTCATTTGCAGTAGTGTAGATTGGAGTGGGAGAGTGGGATAGATTGAATTGGCGTAGATTGGAGTGGAGTAGATTGGGGTGGAGTGGGGTAGATTGGAGTGGGGTAGATTGGAGTGGAGTGGGGTAGACTGGAGTGGTATATATTGGGGTAGATTGGAGTGGAGTGGGGAAGAGTAGAGTGCAGTGGATTGGGATAGATTGGAGTGGGGTAGATTGGAGTGGGGTAAATTGGAGTGGAGTGGGGTAGAGTGGCATGAAGTAGATTGGGTGGATTATGGTACGGTAGGCTAGAGTGAAGTGGGGTAGATTGGAATGGCATGGGATAGATTGGAGTGAGATAGATAGGAGTGGGGTAGTTTGTGGTTGGGTAGTTGAATAGAGTGGTGTGGGGTAGATTGGGATGGGGTAGAATGGAGTGGGATGGATTGGAGTGGGGTAGATTGTATTGGAGTGGGGTAGATTGGGTTATGGTGGGGTAGATTGGAGTGGAGTAGATTGGGGTAGATTGGAGTGGGCAGAATGGGTGGGGTATATTGGAGTATGGTAATTTGGGGTGGAGTGGGGTAGAGTAGGTTAAGTGGGGGTGGTTTGGGGTAGAGTGTGTTAGATTTGATTGGAGTGGGGTAGATTTGAGTGGCATGTGGTAGTATGGAGTGAAGTGGAGTGGGATAGATTGGGTAGAGTAGAATTGAGTGTGGTAGAGTGGGGTACAGAGGAGTGAGGTAGATTGGAGTGGGTTAGATTAGGGTAGAGTGGAGTGGGGTAATTTGAAGTGGAGTTTGCTGGAGTGCAGTTGGGTAGATTGGAGTGGAGTCAAGATTGAAGTGGAGTGAGATAGACTGGGGAAGAGTGGAGTGGGTAGACTGGAGTGGAGTGTAGTCAGGTAGATTAGGGTGGAGTGGAGTGGGGTGGACTGGGTGGATTAGAGTAGGATAGATTGAAATGGAGTGGGGTGGGATGGATTGGAGTGGTAGATTGGAGTGGGTTGCGGTGGAGTGCGGTAGATTGCAGTGGGGTAGGGTGGAGTGGACTGTAGTGGGTTAGATTGGGGTGGGGTAGATTGGGGAAGGATGATTGGAGTGGAGTGGGGTGGATGGAGTGTAGTGGGGTAGAATGGAGTGGGGTGGATTGGAGTGGGCTGGGGTGGGATGTATTGAAGTGGGGTGGAGTATATTGGGGTGGAGTGGAGCATATTGGAGTGGGGTACATTGGGGTGGTGTAGATTGGGGAGGATTAGATTGGAGTACAGTTAGATTGGAGTGGGGGTCGAGTAAGGTGGATTGGGTGGAGGGGGTTAGATTGGAGTAGAGTAGGGG
Organism: Calotriton arnoldi; assembly: GCA_963921515.1. Taxonomy (NCBI): domain Eukaryota; kingdom Metazoa; phylum Chordata; class Amphibia; order Caudata; family Salamandridae; genus Calotriton; species Calotriton arnoldi. The sequence continues at coordinate 2,525,102 of CAWUFW010000366.1, read as the reverse complement.
AGATTTGAATGGAGTGGGTTAGATTGAAGTGGGTTAGATAGGAGTGAAGTTGAGTGGGTAGATGTGGGTGGAGTGAGGTAAATTGTGGGAGTGGGGTAGAATGGAGTGGGGTGAAGTGGGTAGGTTGGGGTAGAGTGGGGTGGGTTTGAGTGGAGCAGAGTAGCTTGGAGTAGAATGGAGTGGGGTAGATTGGAGTGAAGTAGATTGGGGTGGAGGGGGTAGATTGGAGTGGGGTCGATTGAAGAGGGGTAGATTAAAGTGGGGCAGATCAGGGTAAAGTGGAGTGGGATATATATTAGGGTAGATTGGAGTGGAGCAGGGTATATTGGGGAAGAGTGGAGTGCAGCAGATTGGGGTAGATTGGAGTGTAGTGGGGCAGAGTGGGGTGGGGCAAGTTGGAGTGGAGTGTGGTAGATTGGAGTGAAAAGGAGCAGATTCGAGTGGAGTGGGGTAGAGTGGAGTGGAGTAGATTGGAGTGGGATAGATTGGGTGGATTATGGTAGGGTAGAATGGAGTGAAGTGGGGTAGAGTGGAGTGGAGTAGATTGGGGTAGATTGGAGTGGGATAGATAGGAGTGGGGCAGTTTGGATGGGGTAAATTGGAGTTGGGTAGTTTGGGGTGGGGTAGGGTAGATTGGAGTGGTGTTGAGTGGGGTGGATTGGGTTAGAATGGACTGGGGTGGTGTAGATTTTAGTGGTATGTGGTAGATTGACGTGAAGGTGGAGTGGGTTGATTGGATAGAGTGGAATGGAGTGTGGTATATTGGGGTAGAGGGGAGTGAGGTAGATTGGGTGGATTTGAGTGGGTAGATTGAAGTGGGATAGATTGGGGTAGAGTGGAATGTGGTAGATTGGGGTGGAGTGCGTGGAGTTGAGTTGAGTAGATTGGAGTGGAGTCAAGATTGGAGTGGAGTGAGATAGATTGTGGGAGAGTGGAGTGGGGTAGATTGGGGTAGATTATGATAGAATGGAGTGGGGTAGGTTGGGTGGATTAGAGTCTGGCAGATTGGAAAGGGGTGGGGTAGATTGGAGAGGGGTAGGTTGAAGGGGGATTATAGGAGTGCAGTAGATGGTGTGGAGTGGGGTAGAGTGGGGAGTGGTAGATTGCAGTGGGGTGAGGTGAAGTGGGGTAGATTGGGGTAGATTGGAGTGGAGATTGAATGGAGTGGAGTAGAGTGGTGTGGGGTAGATTGGGGTAGGGTAGATTGGGATGGAGTGGGGTGCATTGGGGTGGAATGGGTTAGATTGGAGTGGAATGGGCTAGATTTGAGTGGAGTGTCATAGATTGGAGTGTAGTGGAGTGAGGTAGATTTGGGTAGAGTGGAGTGGGTAGATTTGGGTAGAGTGGAGTGGGGTAGATTGGAGTGGAGTGGGGTAGACTGGGTGGATTGGAATGGGGTAGATTGGAGTGGGGTTGATTGTGGTAGATTGGACTGGAGTAGATTGTGGTGGAGTGGGGTAGATTGGAGTCGAGCAGATTCGAGTGGAGAGGAGTTGGACAGATTGCAGTGGAGTTTGGAGTATAGTGGGGTAAAGTGGAAGGGAGTGGGGTGCATTGGACTGGTATAGACTGGAGTGGAGTAGAGTGGAGTGGGGTAGATTGGAGTGGAGTGAGTTGGATTGGGGTACACTAGAGTGGGTGGATTGGGGCACATTTGAGTGGGGTAGATTGGAGTGGATTAGAGCAGATTGGGGTAGATTTGAGTGCAGTGTGGTAGGCTGGGGTGGAGTGGGGTAGATTGGAGTGTGGTGGGGTGGACTGGGTTTGATTGAGTGGAGTGGGGTAGATGGGAGTGGAGTAAATTGGAGTGGAGTGGGGTAGATTGGGGTAGAGTGGAGTGGGGTAGAATGGAGTGGGGTACATTGTAGTGGAGTGGAGTAGACTGCATTGCATTGTAGTGGACTGGGGTAGATTGAAGTGGAGTGAGGTAGATTGGGTTAGACTGGGGTAAATTGAAATGAGGTAGATTGGAGGTGTGTGGGGTAGATTGGGTGGATAAATTGGGGTGGGGTAGATTGGAATAGGTGGATTGAAGTGGAGTGGGGTAGATTGGAGTGGGGTAGATTGGGTGGAGTGGAGTGGGATATATTGGAGTGGAGTAGATTGGGGTAGATTGTAGCGAAGTGGGGTGGTGTAGATTGGGGTACATTGGTGTGGAGTGGAGTGGGATAGATTGGAGTGCAGTGGGGTAGAGTGGAATGGAGTGGGGTAAGTGGTGTGAAGTGGAGGGGTGTAGAGTGGAGTGGCGTGTTGTGGAGTGAATGTCGTAGATTGGGGTGACGTGTCGTGTCGCAGAGTGGAGGGACGTAGAGTAGAGTGGCATGTCGTAGAGTGGAGTGGTGTGACATAGAATGAAGGCCATCGAGTGGAGTGGAGTGGTGCAGTGTAGAGTATGATGTTGTGGTCGCATTGCCATTGCAGACAACACATTTTCAGTTGAAATGGCCATTACATTTGCATCGAAAAAAGCTATTCTGCACACAAACGATAGTGTGCAAATGTCATCACCTTGTGTATTGATGTATTTTGATCGTGTTAATTTGTTTCCACCACACTTCAGAATTACAAAGCAAATTTGCTTCATTTGTACTAATTCTGATATATTCTGAAACATCAGCACATTTCATTCTTTTTTTGTTATGTGCTAGGAATAAAAACACCTTACACCCTGTCCTCTTACATGGGTACTCAGCAGGATTGTCACATAAAATCTCCCACTTTTAAGTCAGAGAAAGAAAAATGAACAAAAAACTCCCTGGAAGAGCCTTACAGTTGGCGTCTGTCTTTGAATGCACAGCATATGTGGCAAGATAAGATCAAGATTTAAAGGCCTGTTCACAGAAACCTAGGTTGTGGAAAAATACAGAAAACAAGGAGGCTTATTTACAAGCCCTTTGTGTGCTGGTGCGTCACTTTTGTTTTGACGTACCGGTGGCACAGTGTGCTGGCCCATATTTACAAGGCCACACAAAGCCACCCTGCGTGGCTTTTCATGGCCTTGTAAATACGACCTCTTTTCACGCATCTCTTTGCGTGAAAGGGGCATGCCATGGGTGTTGCTGTGGGTGTTCCCACGCAACACGCAAATGGGCCGAATACATTTCTAGGTCAGCTTTCTGAATGTCCCCAAGATGCCTTTGAGCAAACCAGACAGCGCAGCTGTCTGGTGAGACTCCAACCTAAAAAACTGATCAGTGTCCTTTAAAATATAAACATGACATTTATGTAAAGATACATACAAAGAGTATGAAAACTATGCTTGAAATATTTCTGTATGTGTGAGTTACAAAAACTAAGAAGTTGACATTCTCAGCGCATACATTGTTGGAGTAGTTAATTCCTATGTATTTTTAAATATGTTTTTATTTTATTTTTAAAACCTAGAAATTCACTAAAAAAAATGAAAGTAATGTTATAGTTAGGTGTAATCAAAATATGTGTTTCCAATTAAAAGAAAACCTTAGGAACTCACTGAAAGAACCAAAGGTTAAAGTAACATTACAGTTAGGAGAATTTCTCAGTGACACAACAGTAACATTTTGAACTAAACAAATCATAGAAATTCAGCAGTTATAGTTTGCAGCACTAACTATAACTTGCACCTTCGGCCATGCACTGCTTATGACATTGCATATGACATCACTCATGACATGTTCCATGACATCATTTATGACATAACTGATGACATCTCAAATTACATCATTTATGACATCATTGATATATATATAAAGAACATTATTTCCCAGGTCTACATGATCTTCGAGTTTTGCTCCATGCTCTTGACTTAGAGATGCTACATGGTTTGTAGCTTCACCCTTAGAGCACTGTTACTCACCTCTGTCTTTTCCGGGTCTTTTTGAAGTATTTTACTAATTTTGTGTCCACAACCTCTGTAGTAAACATCTTTCAAATAAATATGCTAAGTGTTGAAGTTTTTTGCGCACACGTTCATGTAAAATATACAGCTAACAGATCAAACTCACAAGTACCCTCTACAACCCACCCTCAAGAGGTAATTCTGAATGAAATACACATGGTGGGAACATCTAACTCTCTTCCCTACTGCCAGCTTCACTCCCGAATCTGCTTTCTTTCTTTAAGAGTGTCCAAATCAGAGATCCATGAAACTGCCATTTCTATCTTACTGTCCTGAGAAGAAGTTAGGCTTTTTCAGCTTGACTTTCATAAATTCTGGATAACTTGTCTTTAGTGGTGCATGACACATGTTTCGTATGTAAGAGAATGCATTTCTGTCCTTGAGGATTCTGGTGCAGTTAAATATATATCTATGAATCTAGTCAGTTATCTACTGCTATGTGCCTGAGCTAGGCCCATGTAGTAACGCCGCACATTTTTCTTACATTACCCTCTTTCTGCACAATAACATTTAACAATAACCTTTTGCACATATTTGTGTGCGTGACAATGTTGGATTAGCTTCTCTGAAACTGCTTTGCATACACATTTTGCTTCGTGCAACATTATCATGATGCCTCACACACCGAGTACAAGGCTTCTGTACACGCTATACAATGTTGTTCTATCTTCATCCACGGGGTGACAGGGCTATCTGCAAACCCATAACAATGCTAATTTGTATATACATCGCAAGCATGCTTTTTATTATAAATAAATAAGCATTTCCGGGGGTTAGCAGAGGAGACACTTCTGCTGACATCGAGAGGTCCCTGCATGCTGATGCTTCGCCAAGCAGCTCCCTAACATAACATCTCCGTGAGGGATGTCCGCTTCGTGATGATGGCGGTGTCCTACATTCTGTCCCACCTGGTAATGGGCTGGATCATCCCGTGGGAGGATTCCTGGCTATACACAGATACACACACCCTAGACGCATGTAGGGTAGAGATTGCATAATGGGAGTATTCCTGATTACTAGATTGTTTTATATGCCTGCATTTATACAATGTTTTTAGCACCATGGTGGAACTATGATTTGATTTGATTGATTTGATTTGATTTAGCAATTTGTATAGTGCACGATTGCCCAAGTGCGTCTAGGCTCTGTGCGGAGAGATGCCGGAAGAGAGTGAGAATGGGAAAGATCTAGTTAGTGAAGAGCCAAGTTTTAGTGCCTTTCTGAAGGAAAGCAATGTTGGGCTGTTTGTTATGTCGGTCGGGAGTGAGTTCCATGCCTTCACTGTCCCCAGAACAAAGCTTCTTCCACCCCAACGAGCTCTGTTGAATCTGGGGGTTTGTAGGAGTTTGCTCTGTGCTGACCTTAGATTTCTGACAGGTTAGTACCAGGTAAAGTGTTGTTTCAGGTACTGAGGACCAAACCTGTGCAATGCCTTGAATGGTAGGCATAAGGATTTAAATTCTATCCTTTTATTCACTGGGAGCCAGTGTAGCTTTCTTAGTCCAAGGTAGATTGACTATACCTGCTATTTACTATTTTGGTGCTTGTAATCACTTTCATATGCTTCTGTCTATTGTTTATCGCAGCACATGTACTCTATACAAAAATTGCGTTGGTTCAATAAATATATTGAAGAATGTCCCATTGTGTATTCTCTGAGAATAAGAGTGCACGAGTGACTGAGCGAACGGGATTTAGATCTGTCACCACGATCCTGAGGGGTCAGGGTTGTCATGTTCAGTGGTTCCCAGGAACCATTCGCTCCCTGGTTGGGTTAGGGGGGCTTATGGTGGCACTGTGAGCTAGCTGGTCTCTAGGCCAACATATACTACGAGGGTGCATGGAATCAGTCTAGGCACCTCATCCAAGGTTTATGTTGTCCACAAATGCACAGATCCTACTGATTAGTGGGAACTACACAACACTATGGGGGTCATTACGATGCAGGGCGGATCGCCACCGCCCGCATGGCGGTGGCGATCTGCCCTACATTTCCCTCCGCCCGCCACCCATTTCCCCCCGCCATATTAGTATGGCGGGCGGGACCCCGGCGGACGGAGAGACCGTCCGCCGGTTTTGCGCCGGTCGACCAGTCGACCGGGCGGAAAAGGGGCTACATATGGTGGCGGTGTCTGCTAGACACCGCCATCCATATTAGCATGGGTGCGGGAAGCAGCCTTTCCGTGGCGGCGATGCCGCCACAAAAAGGCATGCGGAGTTTGCTGTTGGGGGCCCGTTGCAGGCCCCCAGGGTATTGGGGTGGTGGGGGGTACATATGGGGGGTACCTATGGTAACCCCCTACATTGTCATGGACAAGGTGGCAGGCACCGCGCAGTGCCTGTCACCTTGTGCATGACAATGCACACAGTGCATTCCCAGCATTGTGGCGGGCGGTGCTGTGTGCACCCCCCGCCACAATGCTGGGAATGGAGGTTGCCACCGCCACGGTGGCGGTGGCATCCTAATCGCTGGTGCGGGACCGCCGCACCACTGGAGGCCGTTCCCAGCACCGCTAGGGTGGCGGGCGGACGAAAGTCCGCCCGCCATCCTAATAGGCCCCTATGAGTTGTAAATTAGTGCCACTAACACACTGCTGGACAGCTTGCATTACTGTTCAGCCTCCCAAGTTGCAAAATAAAAATCATAAAGACTTTTGCATTCAGTCAATAAACCAGGACAAATACATAGCAAATGTGGTAATTAGTTCTAGCTTTGCTCCATACAATCTGCGACGTCTGCATTTAAATAGTGTCTAGTTTGCTAGCAATACTTATGTCGTCTATAGGAAGCAAACGTAAACAAAATGTTATGCCCTTGGTATTAATTTGCTCTTTCAAAGGGCTAGTAGGATATGGCAGTAAAATAGGCTAAGAGTGTGAAAATACATAAATTGGGCTTTTTAAGCTTGTAAAATTGCAAAGATCCTCATCCAAGGTAAGCTTACAGATCTTAGCGGTGATCAAAATTTTTTAAATTGATTCAGCAAAACCCGGTCTCTCTAAGTAGATGCAATCCTGATTCGATCCAAGATTCTATTAGAATTTTGGCCAAGAAAGAGGGATTGGCTTCCTCTCTTGTATTTAACTCGTTCCACGGGACTAATTTAAGAGTGTCTGTTGGAGCCCTAGTAGTCTTCAGCAATATTTAACAAACATTGCTTCCAGTACATAGGCCATTTGTGTCAAGTCAAACTCTAACCTCAACTGAGAACCGAACATGAAATAGGTAGATAGAAATAATATTTGAGGCATTTAATCCTGCCAGGACCATCAAAAGGAAAGGCCTTCAGCACCTTACCCTCAACTGTATAAATCTTTTCTCTGTGGATGTCTTCCACTCAAGATAGATCTTCTCTGTCTGATGGTACCCACGATTGTTCCTCCCTGCCCTGCTAGCCTTAGCTCAGGATACGAAGTATTTGCCTCACTATCCTCAGCTCAAATTATACCACAGCTCACTGACTAACTTCAGATCCAAAAGCACCTACTGTTCTCATCTACTCTCCCCTACGGATGGGCTTTCTAGTTTGTCTTGAAGTAGGTTCTTTCCAAGTCAGGCTCTCATTTTATAACTGACGGGCAATTCTGCATAGTTTCTTCTGGGATTCCAAGTCCCGCATCAGCAGACATCTTGCATGCTGCCGAAAATCCTAGTACAATAACACCTGCTTTACTTCACTGGACTGGAATTTTGCTATCCTGTCGTCATTGATCTGCCCATAATGACCAGGTTTTTGTAAAGTACTCTATAAAGTAAACTTCCAGCAACCAGAGGTTGACTTTACAGTGACGTGTGCTGGAAGCTCTTTCACCTATGTGTTTTTAAACAATGTTTATTGTTTTAAATTGCAGCAGTACACAGGAACAATAAACATCGTCATATCATTCACCTGAGTGACAGCACGACAAGAAAAATGTAGTACTAAATTGCAGTCCCAGACTCAGACCATGTTTTTGTAGTTGAAAAGATCGCAGTTGCACATTCCTGAAGACCTTGTGTAGGTATACCACCATGCAGTAATTAGCATCCTTCACCCTCTGTTTATGCTATAGGGTACCTACCATACCTTGCCCTCATTTCACATAAGACTGTGGAACTTGTGCCAGCTATCCAACATTTTCTATAATTTATATGGGCATCCTCTGCTCTTGTAGATTTCCTCTTTGACTGCCAGGCACCAATCCATATTGCTACTCCAGTCTTGAAACTCAGAATGTACTCTACTTCCCCAATTACCTAGTCTGGCTACTACCAAGCCAGTATCACAAAAGGGCATTTTAGTATTTCAGTAGCAGATGACTGCCCTCTACATCCAGCAACCTGGCATCCAGCTCTACCTGTTTTGCTTACATCTGTGGTATTTAGTATCAGAGGATTGTAGATATGTCCTAAAATATCATTAGTGGTCCAAGTCCTCACATGACCGGGAAAGTTGCACTCCTCTGCCCTTAGATGACTTTATATGGCCTTCTGTTTGCACGACAATCTGAGATTTCAATAAGCTTTGCATATTTTTGGTGTGCCCCCAGTAGAGCACAAGGCTCTTCATACCAAGGAGACACACTAAAGCTGCACCCCTACCCAAAAGAGAGGGCGGCCACTGCCCCCTCAGATCAGTCTTTGGAAAGACTGATGGATAGCGGAAGTTCAAACTGCAGGTTCACGGCAAAGGGCAGCGCACCAGTTCCCCTGGTGAGAATGAAGCCTATGGGTCCGTTTTATTCAAATTTGCTAAGGGCCAGTAGCCTCCCCTAAATGTGAATGTAATTAGTAACATGTGGTATGTATGTGGTCCTTGGGTTACGTATTTTGAGGGAATATTCACTGTGTGACTGTTGCAGCTTGTGAAGACATGGTATCTGCAGTTCAACACGGAAGCTCACTCCATGATGCCTTCATTCTGTTGACACTTCCTGTGTTCTCGAGTGTGGGCATGTGTCATAGCAGAAAAGAAGAACAGAGAGCAATATATTGTTCGTTTTGTCTCAAAGCGCCATTTACCGGGCACATGTGGTGAAGCCATTTATTTAAACAACTTAACGCGTCACAGGAGAAACCAACAATGCTGTGGTGGTGTGCCACCTTCAGTGCAGCACATGCATCACCAGGGCCGTCTTTAGCACAGGTGGCGCCCGGTGCAACAATCTTTTTTGGTACCCCCAATGACCTCTTTCGCCACGAATTCCTCACTAGCACCCTTCAACAGTGCTTCTCATCTCTCCATAGCCCTTCTCTCACATGCATTTCATTTGTTTTAAAGCGCTACTGATGCCAGCGTCAGTGCACTTTACATCGCACACACATTATACAGAGACAATGAATCATACATGTGTAAAATCAGTGTAAACAAATTAGTACATAAAACAATGATGATTTCAAGGTGTAGGGATTACATGTCATCCATACTAGTAAGGAGTAAATATTTTAAGAGTATTTGGTCTGGAGAAGCACAAAAACAGGATTAAAACGTTCCATAGTGGCTGGGGTTGGCTTTATTAATAAAAATTTATTTCTACCCAAACTAATCCTTTTTAGCAACATTAGGCTAATGATAGACTGGGAAAAATAATAGAGTCCCGACCCTATGCCTTGCAGTTTGCATGCAGCTCTTTGATGACAGTTCATTGGTCACTGTGCTATATTAGGATTGTAATTTATGAACTGAAAGTTAAAAAAGGATCTCTGTGAAAAAAGCAGTAACCCACTGAGCTAGCTCCATAAAATATGGATCTGTGATCTGCTTAGTACATTTTCTTTGCAGCAGGCACAATAACTCTCCGCGCTACATTATGATGAGTCAGAACTGCCACTAGACAAACTCAATCTCTTTCCAGCAGGAACATTCATCACCAGTGTTATCTTGAGATTCATACTGTTGCCTGAAAACTGTCTGACACATAAGGAACACTGCAAGGGGAACTTTAAACCCATAAATTATTCGTAAACACAGCAAGCCCCCCCCCCCCCCCGAGGTCACCACCAGGTACAGCGGTACAGGTCGCACCTCACTAAATCCGTCCCTGTTGATGCCTAGTCTTGATTCCACCTCATGGCTCTTCCTTCCACCGCTCTACACTTCCAGTCTCTTCATCCCACTATCACAGGGCTTTGTTTGCCCCTGCTTTCCCTTCTTTGTGACAGTTTTTCTGTCTTCCTCTTTTCTCCCATTTCTGCCTTTTTCTCTCTCTTTTTGTTGGTGCCTTTCTCTCCTTCTTTCTGTTGGTCAAAATTTATGATTAAAAAAATAAGTCCAGTTCCCCAAAAATGAGAGCCAGTACTAACCACCTGCAAGAATTAAGCACTGCCTTTTCTGGTTTGTTCTGGCAAAGTTTTCAGTCAGCAGGGTTTTTTCACATGATAAAGTCCTCCTGTAGCATTACTAAAGGAACCACTAGTCAGAGATACGTTGTCTTGCATGTGTGAGGCTACTGCCTCTAGGATGCAGCTTACTCTTCAGACTTCAGAAAGCTGCCGTAAACCTCAAGAGACCGCTGGTTCAGTAATACTAGTATCAAAGCCTACTAAAAAAAGTATTATGTGGTTGGATCAGCAGTACTCTGACAGTGACGCCTTCGTGATGTTCTTTTTGTCAACAAGCAAACAAAAAAATGACAATTTTTATAAAAACCTTGCATGGGCATTTCTGTCTGCAGAGAGTGATAATAAATTCATGTTGCATATCCAAAAAACTTGAGAGAGGATAGGATTATTCATATTGTTTATGAATTTGTTAATATTTTAGTATTGGTTAGTATCCAGTGAGTTGATTACTTCCTTATACACAGTATGTTCTAATATCCATACTATGCAGTCAATTTGTATTGTAGGGAATTAATAATAAACTCCCTCATTTGTATTTTTTGGGCTACTCCTATTTCCGTTCTTGCAGAGAATAAATAATTTTACCGACAGTTTTCATAATTAGAGGAGTCCACATTCTTCCTGAGTTTCGCTATCATTAACATAATTATCCACATGGCAAATCGTACTATTTTATGTGTACTCTTAATGGCATCTCCTGGAAAATTGTACGTGGCAAATACTACCTCACATGCAGACTTTGGATTTTTTTCCTCAAGTGATGGATTCACAGAAAGAAAACACTTCTATCCAGAGCAAGTACAGAACAAATAAATATGTTCCAGATTTATTTCTCCACCATCTGGATATCTATAGTTTGGCGTGATTTATGAGGTGTATAGCATGTTTGATGTATGAGGTGTATAACGTGGGATGTATGACTACCAAATATTGACGGTGGAATCTGAACTTAGTAAATGTGGTTGTATTTAGAACAATACTATTGCTCAGTTGATGTTGACCGTCTCTTAGAGTTGTCAGCCGTGCTTTCCATTAATCAGTGCTATCTGCTAACTTAGAATAAAATTGGAAGATTATTTTATTAGTGCATGCTGCCTTGAAAATTGCTTCAATGATTATTTGAGAGTTAAGCAGCACTGTATCGGAATTTTAAACATGCATAAATGTATATTTAATTTGCAAATATTGAAAAATGTCAGCTTATTATCTGTTAAGTTTTTCAACAGTACACAATCCTTGAGTTTACCCATATTATCCACTACGTCCTCGATACAGGGCAGAGTACCGTGCAATGAAGAATAAACAGGAGCACAACATTTAGGAAAGCTCTGGTTACCCCCAGATAGTGGTATACATCGTAGATATTTGTATGTTAAATGCCTTTTGTACATCTCAGTGGAATTCCACCAGACAATCGAATACTAATATGTTGAGGGTAAGTAGATATAACTAAGTATAAGTTTGCTATACTTAGCTTCACATATCTGTACCTTGAAGATAGATATATCTTCAAGCTACGAACATATGGAAATAAAAATAGTAAATATATACTTATATATAAGCATTTATCTTCACAATATTTTGGTTCTCAATATTTAGTCAATGATATTTGGCCATACAATAATTTGTACTTAGTATTCTGATACACAGCCTTTCCTACCAGATGTACATTAGATCTTGTACAATTTTGAATTGAATTTGTTTTGAAAAACTTGGGGTTATTATACAAAATTAAATGGATAAATCAAGGCTGAAAAACATTGAAAGTACAACTTGATATTTTTACTGGGATCCAGCAAGTACTGTATATTATATAACATTGCCTCCCAGTAGTATTTCCTAAAATCTGTCTGAGCTAAGTCTGCACTTTCCATATGTTTAGTTAACTTATTTTGGACAATTTCTGAAGTCTTAGCATTCCAAATGAAACAATTGATATGTGCTTTAACTCTTACAAAATAAACTATTGGGTACATAAATAGAGAAATGTTGGAACAAAATAGCTAGTTTGGTAGGATCATCATCTTAACATAATCGGCCATATGCATCAGTAAAATAGTATGATAAAGACCTAAAAGCTGTTTAATCCCAGGCAATTGTAACTCGTATTTCAAGATGAACATATTTTCCCTTTTTTTGCTACAGTACCTCCTAAATATGTGAATTTTTCAACATTGTATCTAACCCATCTCCCCGCTGATATCTGTATTCCAGGTTCACTATTTTAGGGGTCCATTACGATGGCGGGCGGACAAAGTCCGCCCGCCACCGCAGCGGAATGCGGGACCGTCCGCAAGTGGTGCGGCGGTCCCGCACATGCTATTAGGATGCCACCGCCACCGTGGCGCTGGCAAGCCCTATTCACAGCATTGTGACGGGCGGTGCTCACCGCACCGCCCGCCACAATGCTGTGAATGCACGTCTTGCATATGTTTGCACAACGTGACAGGCACCGCGCTGTGCCTGCCACCTTGTGCATACATATGCAGGGGGGTACCATAGGTACCCCCCATGTGCACCCCCCAACTTCCTGGGGGCCCACTATGGGCCCCCAATAGAAAAGACCACATGCCTTTCCGTGGCGGCAACGCCGCCACGGAAAGGCACATTCCCGCACGTATCCTAATATGGATGGCGGTGTCTAACAGACACCGCCACCATATTAAAACCATTTCCGCCCGGTCGACTTGTGGACCGGGCGGAAAAGCGGCGGACGGTCTTCCCGTCCGCCGCGGTACCCCCGCCATACTAATATGGCGGGGGGAAATGTGTGGCGGGCGGAGGAAAATAGCGGGCGGATCGCCACCGCCATACGGGTGGTGGCAATCCGCCCGTTATCATAATGGGCCCCTTAGTTTTTTAATGTTCACCTTGTATCCCAAAATGTTCCAGAAGGTTTGTAAAATAATCATAGGAGTGGTATGTCCATTCAAATTTTGACATAGTACATGTAAATCATCTGCATACAGCTTGATATTATGGGAACGAGTGCACAATTGAAAGTCATCACTTGCATCATGATTGTGCAACTTCATAGCTAGAGCTTCTATATAGAGGTCAAAAATAAAAGGAGAAACGGGGTACCACAATAGTGTTCTTTTTTATTTATATATGTGTGGCAGTTTCAAACCCTATTAATTCTTAATTGCACTTTAGGATCTTGATACAAAGCCTTTAGTGGCACCAAGACTCCCTTTGGTATTCCATAATGCAATATTAAGACATGAGTCATATGATCACACTCTATCGAATGACTTTCCTTCATAGAAATAAATAGCCACTAAAGGAAGGACTTAGGGCTCGATTATGATGTCGGGCGGACTTGAGTCCGCCCGACACCGTCGCGGTCTCAGAACCAACCAACCTTCGGTCAGCGGTCCCGACAGCGTAATTACGATGCGACCGCACATGGTGCGGTCACATTCTCCCATTTCCCTATGGGAGCTTGTATTACGACTGTAACACAAGCTCCCTTAGAGAAATGGGAGATTGTGTTAATCCCTGCACCCCATGGCAGGCACCTCAAGGTACCTGCCACAAGGTGCAGGGATTAACAGGGGGGCACCATAGGTCCCCAACCGGAGGCCGCAAGGAAAAGGGGGCCCTGCTAGGGGCCCTCAAACTTGCTTTGCGATTGGCTTTCCATGCCAGAAAGCCCGGCATAGAAAGCCTGTGGGAAACCGAGCTTCGTAATCCCAAAGGCGGAAACGCCTTCCTATGGGATTACGGGCTGGTCTCCGATTGGCCGACGTGCTCCTGGAGCCCGTCGGAATCCAGCCGGAATGACCGGCCGGTTTCAATTCCGACCGGCTGTATTGTAATCAGCCAGTCAGAATTGAAACCGGCGATCTTGGTCGTAAAGCCTCTGACCTAAGGTCGGAGGCTTTACGACCGAGATCGTAATAGGCCCCTTAGTTGTTACATTGTCTATACATGTCATTAATTCAGATATATTTTTGTTCTATTCCATCTCCTATTAAATCCTCTTGATCTCTGATAATCCTTCAAATAAATGAGTCCTGCAGATGTTCCACTAACAATTTTGAATATTTTTCCTATCTATCAGGAATTGGGACAATTTAGAGCCCTCTGCTGTTCCTTAACCTCTCAACCGCACAATGGGGACTACAATAGCAACAACACCTAGGCATACCCACTCATCTACCTCTCTCTACATTTCCTCTTCCCTATCTCTCGCCCTCTCCCTGTCTATCTACCTCTTTTTTAAAACGTACCTATCTCTCAACCTCTCTTTCTCTACCTATGTCTCTCTCTTTTAACTTCGATCTATTTCACGTTTCTCTTTTTACCTTAAGTCTCTCCTTTCACATCTTATCTCTAATTCCCTTCTCTGTCCACTTCACCTCTTTCACTAAATTGTTCTCTTTACCCCTCAGTTTTTCTCCTGCCTCTCACCCTCTCACATATCTTTTACTCAATAGAGTCAGAGGAAACTGTCTACAGTCTAGACAGAGAAGTGCAACATAGACAGAGGAGAAAGAGGACAAGTCACAGGAAAACAAATGAGCAAAAAATGATCAGATTTCCCTTGATGGAATGGGGAAAATCCTCAGAGCAGTGCTTTGATTTAGACTGTTTCATTAATAACACCAGTAGTAAAGGAGGATCTATTTGTGATTATGAACATCCAGAAATTAAAGCTACAATTTTAAGTGCTTTGTGCATATGACTTATTTTAATATTACGCACTAGTCCACTAAACATCCACCAATTTACCCTATCATGTGTTTTTTTACAATGGAAGGCGCAGGCTAATTAGACACTGAATTCCACGTAAAATGTTATTGTTGCAAGCCAAAAAATTAGATCTACGTGCAAAAAGAAATCGCTTCTTCAAGCTTTCTTTTACTAGCATTTGGTTGGCATACCCAGGCAGCTTTGCCTTTTTGATTTGCCCCTGTTTCTGAAAATGTAAGTTATAATTCAATATCATTTGGCATCATAAGGGTTTTAATTTGCTAAAATGGGCAATAAATTCAAAGTTGTTACAAACAGGGGACCCCCAAAATATATGTTGACTGTGGCCTCAAAAATCCTTAAGATGCCCCTGGGCTGTATGAGTTATATTAGCAAATCCCCGAGACTCAAATGGCTAGCCCCAGCTTGTATGTTGATGGGAATCCGTTGCCATCAAGAAGCACTACGTATCCTAAAATCCGACTCAAGGACATTAGTAGTTTGTGCAGTGGCCAAATTCCTGGGGAAAATGTGACTTATTAGGAGGCACGCACTAAAGAATAGCTAAAGCACACCCCCAGACTATTTATAGTTTTTCTTAGTCAGTTTAGAGTAACATTTTAAGTCCCTCGTCCTAATAGGGTCCTGAACTGTGTATACTATATGGTGAACATTTAAACGGGCCATCTGCATAATACTTCTGTGGTCCCATCCCATTTCTACCATGGTTTTACCAATATATTGCCTATTTTTTAATTGTTGTTTTTACTTCTTGGTTTTAGCTGCTACATTTTGGTTGAGCGATGTGACCGAAAATCGAACGCCGTGCTTACATCGTACCATTATTATGCATGTAACACTGTATTATTTTACATCATGCACTTGCACTTCTGTGTAATCCTATAGGGGTTTCATCCCATGAGGGCTCACCTTCCAGTTTAGCTTCTGCTTTTTAAATTGCAATTTTAATTTACATTTTGGTCGAGCTTTTTGACCAAAAATTGGTCGCCGTGTTTACATCGTATTATTGTTATGCATGTAATATTGTATTATTGCACTATACGCACTTGCACTTTTATGTAATCCCATAGGGGTCACAACCTATGAGCGCTCTCTTTCCAGTGTAGTTTCCGCATTTTAATTGCAATTTTAGGGGCATATCAGCAAGGGCCGGCGATAATTATCGCTAAGCGCGCTTAGCGCTAGGATAATTATCGCCGGCTATCGCTGGATTTTATCGCTGAGATAGCGAGCTATCAGCGACGCTTATCTCCAAAGCGATAAAATTCCAAACGCAAGCTGCCAAATGTGCGATTATCGCTGGAAATCCAGCGATAATCGCACAACGTTGGCGATAGCTTGATGATAGGGCAGGGCAGACTTAGCCATTATATCCACCTTCCATTGGATATAATGGCTAAGTCAGACTGAAAGCAGGCGTAAGGAAAGTAGCGATAACCGCGGTTAGCGCTACTTTTCTTATCGCTACGCAGGTTAGCGATCAGCTTGCTGATAGGAGAAATGTCTGTTAGCGACATTTCTCACATTATTTTGGGAGGAACGCCCACTTTGCATCTCATTAGAGATGCAAAGCTGGGCGTTAAGGGAAAGGGCGCTAAGGCATGGATTCACGCGATAACGTGACCTTGCTGATAGTGCGATAAAATTATCGCCGCTTTTCGCCCGAAAACGGACGCTAAAGCAGCGATAATTTTATCGCGGGGCCTTGATGATATGCCCCAAAGTTTTTGACTGGGATATGTTAGCATTATTCAGCTTACTTTTCGATACCTTGGGGCAGATTTACAAGCCTTTTGCGCCACTTTTGAGTCACTTTTCCCATGTTAAAAGTGACGCAAAAGTGGCGCAAGAGGCTTGTAAATAAGCCCCTGGATTCTAGTGTGCCTGAGGTACCTGTGTTCGCCACAATTGATCCTGGTTATATTCCTTTAGCTATTTATTAGAGTTGCAGGGGTGACTTTTTTCCAGGTCAATTCATAGTCTAGGAGCCCCGGCATCCCCGATATCGAGTGTATTGCAGCCCAGCCTGACCAGCCAATCACAGAGAATCAGCGCCTCTCTCTATGCTAGCCTAAGCCATGCTGCGATCGTTAATTTGGCTGCCTAAGTACCCACCTGGGCCTTGAAAAACCATGCTTCCACTCTCTCCTTCTTGCGTGGGGTTTAGTATAGATAATTGTGAGCAGTCATGGCATTCAATTATGCGACAGTAGAACCATTTGAAACCATATATACTTGTAAAGTATACTTTTGTGGATTTCTGGCATGTGTGAATGGAGCCATTTCCGGTTGTAAATGATTCACACACATGACTGACTTTGTGAAGCTGGCCCACAATGTTTTCGGCTAGAAGCCTCAAGTAATAGCAGTGCAAGCCACCTCTGAGAAGACGGGGCCCCCACTTGACTAGGACAAAAAATATGCCAAGGTACCAAAATAACAGCAGCACCCATTGAGGAATCAGACATGGGCGAAGGTAATATGGAGGATATATCATCTACTCAGACTTTGGAGTGAGGGAGACACAGAGGACAAAGGGGCATATTATCAAGAAACTGCGTTAAAATTATCGCCGCTTTAGCAGCAGTTTTCTGCCGCTAAAGCGGCGATAATGGGCTTGATAATATGCCCTGGAGAATTCCAATAGAAGCCCATGTTCTGGTGTCAACATGGGCTTCTATTGGAATTCTCCAGGGCATATTATCAAGCCCATTATCGCCGCTTTAGCAGCAGTTTTCTGCCGCTAAAGCGGCGATAATTTTAACGCCGTTCTTGATAATAAATATGCCCCAATATCTGGCCATTTTTTTTGTAGCGGAAACTGATTTTAAACAGCGGCATACCAGCTCACTAAAGCCATGCTGCACATCACATAATCCTTGAATCGATATAACCTGACAAGCAAACTCTGTGGGAGCTCTGTGGCCTCTTTGCGTTGTAATTTTTTTAAACACAGTCTGTCAAGACATGTGAGCCAGCAAAGAAAGAGAAGGCAGAAAATGCTATTTTATGTTAATGTTACTGCTTGCTTCGGTGACTTGAGAAACAAGCACAGGCAAATCCAATAGGTCGCGAATACGAGAGCTTTTGGCTTTGTCACTATTCTTTTAGCCATTTTGCACAGCAATGCAGTTGCTGTGCCACATGTATGAAAGATTTAAAAAAAGCACTATGATGCCGCATCACTCCGTGTCATAGCACTTTTTTAGAAACGTTTTTTACTGCTGTACAACATGGCTAAAAAACACATAGACATGCCAGCAGCTGTCCTTAAAAGCATTTCAGACATGCTGTACAGTGGCACAGCTGCTGGGCAGCATGGCTGAAAGTTTAAACAACACAAAAAAAAAAGAACTAAGATGATTTCAGCTACTGGTATTACCATTAATTTTTTAGCCATGTTGTACAGCAGCACAAAATGGCTGAAGGCACTATGATGGGGCCAGCTACTGGGGTTGTCATTGTTTTTTAGCCACGTTGTACAGTAGCGCAACTTGGCTGAAAGTTTTAAAAAAAGCACTATGATGCAGAGTGCTGCAGCATCATAGCTTTTTTCCTTTAACATTCAGTCATATTGCTCGTAGGTGAGACCTATTGGCTTTGCCGATGCTTGTTATAAAATTCGAGTCAAGCCGCCAGCTGCATTACCTATGCCAACATCCCGAGTTCTTATCTCAGTTTCCTTCCCCTCCGAGTCCTTAGCAGGCTCTCACGTACAGCTCTACCAGTGCACCTTAGCTGTGAGCTGCAGCGCGATTCTGCTCCTCAGCTGACACTCTGCATATCGCTGTTGATGCTCTAAGGTTTGCAGTGTACATCCAGCCCTGGGCATAGCCGAGTATCCACTCATGTGCTGGGCTTATATATAGAAACATGTTCACTAGACTGAAAGAACAATTCATTTTCAATGGGCCCTGACACAAAGCTTCAGAGGCCGACCAGCTGTGCAAAAACTCTGCTTCAGATAGGCTTCTGCAGCAAGGTTTGGGTAACTGTACCCAGTAAAGGTTAGACCCATTATAAAGGGGGTGCAGGCAGTGGAAGATGTGCTGGATTCAAATAATTACTTAAAGCAGACTGTTTGCTGCCAACTTTCCCAGCTCTACCTCTTGCAGCTTGTGCAGCAGCTACCCTCGGTGCCAGTGTCACAGAAACTACACAACTCTCCCATATCATTATGTAAAATCTTCACTGGCAAGTTTGTGGTATCTCATGTACAGGAACAACATGACGTCAACACTGTGGCCAGTCTACATTTCCAGACACACAGCTTTAAGCACACAAGCATTGGCGAAGCTAATAAGTCTTGCCTGCACAAGAGCTATTGGCTTTGTCAGTGTCTTTTAGTCATGTTGTACAGCAGTACAGCTGGTGCGGAGCATGGCTGAAGTTAGAAAAAAAGAACTATGAAGGCGCCATTGCTGGCCGCATCATAAATCTTTTTTCTGCTGGGACATGAGGGGGCAAGCTACAAAGCGGGAGGGGTTCCGAAGGGGTAAGCAACAACGCAGGAGCTGGGTGGGGTAAGGCAAGCAGCAATAACATGGAAGGGGTGGGCAGGGATGGTGCAAGCAACAACAACAAGAGTCAGGGGCGGGAGGGAAGGGGCAAGCAACATAAAACTGGGAAGGGGCAGGAGGGAGACAGCCTACAAACACATGCTGTAACTAAAAGAAAAAAGTAGCTCCAAAGTCTGAGCAGTGGAAGGACACTTCTAGAAGCAGTACTTGGGTCGTGCTCCATGGGAGAGATGAAGAGGATGTGAAGCTGGCACATACTGCCCAAAGAGAAGGAAGAAAATGACAATGAAACCAACCAATGTTAAGCAATGAGTGGCTTCTTAGCCCCTTTAAGTAAACAAAGGGTCTTGCAAGTGACAGCACATGCACTGTCTCAGGCAAGTCCTAAAAAACATTTTTAGTGAGGCTCAACACCTCAATGACCACAATTAACTAATTAGCAGAAAACAGAGGTCTTGGAGCCCCCTCAGAGTTTGCTCCTGCAGCATGATTTTAGACAGGCATGTTCTGTCACTGTGTTTGATCTTCAGTGTCTGTGGAAACATTGCAAACAGAAATGTACATCTTTAAATCTTTTGACTATGCACTTGTGTATATTTGTGTATAGTGTCCGTTTAATTTAAAAGTGATATGTGTTATTAAACTCCATCTACTAATACTAATTCAATATTATGAATTGAATAAGTGAATATAAAGCACTGACCTTTGGCTTAAATGGTAGAAAGGATATAACTCACCGGTTTCTAAACTGTACTGTATGCAGTCCTATGCTCAAATCCCAGTTTCTCCACTTAACTAAATTGTGTAATCCACAGCCCATCGCTTTACTTAACCATACATCATTTTCCTTAACCATCCAGTTTAAGAGCACTTTGAAGTAATTTAGTACAGGATCTGCCCTGTATAAAAACATCACTTTTATATGGTGAATATATTTAAATGTATTGTGCTTCACATTTAATTACAATATAGGCTTTATAAGTACAGAACATGGCATACCAACATATTTTAGGTAACCTGGCAATACCTTCAGGGCATGGGGTATTCTTAAATGTGTATTGTTTTTCATGTTCAAAATATTTTATTGAATTTTAGGTTGAATCAAAAGACTATACAAAAAATAGCACCGAAAAAACAGGTACCTACAATTGTACATCAATATATTAACTAAGCTAATAGCAATATCAATTATAAGCAAGTATAAATGCAAAAGCTAATAAAGTACCTATACAATCTCAAATGGGATAATGCAAATATAAGAAAAGTAAAAAGGAAACTAAAAAGGGAATACCGTGTGATAGCATTTGAAGTATAACTTACTAGAACTACTAATTGAATCAATCAATCTAAAAATGAAACAGATATATATGATATCAGTGAAAGATAATCATAAATGTAAATCCATATAATTATCAATAGACTTCCAAAATAAATGATAATTAGAAGTATTATGAGTGACACCCGGCAATGTCAGTTTAGCTCATTTTCTGGTAAATATAATCCAGGACCACCATGCATGCACAGATAACAATGAAGCATTTTTTTCGATTGGTAGTAATTGATTTTAAAGCTGCAGAAATTAAAAAATCTAGAAGTTTACCATTGATGTCAGACATCTTTGTTTTAAGTAATGATGATTTACATATAATTATATCAAATGACAGTTTATCTGTGATATGGAATATTTTAGTAATGATCCTCGACACCTCATTCCAAAATTGAAGAATCATATTACATTCATTAAGCATATGACGTAACAAGCCTGGATTCTGATTACATCATCATCATAAAACTTTATTCGGTCGTTAAGACCATCAAAGGGCATAGGCGTACAGAAGTATAGTAGTTAGAACAAGATTTTCATAATGAAAATTGTAAGCCAAAATAGATGACATTATTTATACAGCGACAAAACATATTAAAACCCGAGCCATTAAAATCTAAAAGACAAATTAAAAGGAACTAGCTTCCAAGATGATAAAACCCTACAAGCTAAAAACACATAGAAGGTACATAAATTGCTAGTGCATAATTAGCAGAAATACAGTATTGCACAGTCTTCTGTAATTTAAACATGAGGCATATAGTGACATGATCATAAGACATAGAGGGGTCGATTCCGATTCGGGCCGGAAAAAGCACCGACCGACTCGGAGCCGGAATTTATTCCGACCGACACGTACCTGTGGCGCCCAACACGCCAAGTACGATGCAAAGCGTGCAAAATCCGACCGACACGTACGGAACCCAAGCCGAACGACCGAGCCGCACGGAAAACAGCAATCCGGCCGGAAAAACACGCGAATCGAACCGACCGACACGCACCCGGAACAAATCCGATAGAAACGTACACGCGAACTCCAAACCGCAAAGTACGATGCAAGGCGCGAAAACCACGACCGAGTCGGACGGAGGACAAGCCGTACGACCGACACGCATACAAAACCGAGCCGAAGTAACACAAAACACCGCGACCGACGCGTATGCAGCATAGAAAACTGCACAAACACAGTGTGAACGAAACGGAGAACACCGTACGAGACAAATGCAGGGTCCGACTCGGTCACAAGAACGTTTCCAACATGCACAGACAGTACAAAGGAAAATTAACACAAAAAAAGGCCAAACAAGCAATTACAAAGCCAATAAATACTGCGGGGGGGGTGGGGACAGAGAACAAAGACACACCCACAACTCCACCCATATAAAGGACACAAATCCCAACCATGATCCTTTGCAAATGCCATTCCACTGCCGGCACCCAACAGACAGCACCCACACACCCACAGCTCATCCCTCACACAAGCCACACACCATCAGCACACCAACAAATACCTACCTCACAAACACCCAGCAAAACACACACCCACACACCCTCACCTGCACACCAACACACACATCACTCACCATCACCACCCATCACCATGCCCCCCAAGAAGAATCACAAGTTCCTAGATTGTGAATTGGAAGTCCTGGTAGACGAGATCCTCAGGGTAGAGCCACAGCTGTTTGGCACACTGGTCCAACAGACCCCCATCTCCCAGAAAACCAAGATGTGGGAGAGGATCATCAACAGGGTGAACGCACAATCACCATGTCTGCGCACAAAGACCGACATCCAGAACAGGTGGTATGACGTGCGCAGGAGGGTCCGGGAGCTGCTCAAGAAAGACTACCTCCTGAGCCAATACACCGGCAGTGGCCCTCCTGCCAAGCCAGTATACCTCAGGCCCTGGGAGGAGAAGGTGCGGGCCATCCTTCCGCCAGTGAGCGTATATGGACTAGAGAACATCCCAGAGCCTGGTGAGTACACAACAAATGTACACAATATTCTGCCACAATCACACACACACATCACTGTCAAGGGGAGAGTCAAACCATGCACTCATAGCAATTACACAGCAACCAGAACAGAATCATCCCAAAATGTGTATGTCACTCAGATAAACACAACACATGCCATCTCAAAGTTACATTTAACCGTGCCATCACATGTACAAACACAACTACAACTACAGCTAGGCAGTGGCACAAATAGAACTAACAAACACATCCAGACATGTAGCCACCACAACAACACCAACACACAGTGAAGACCACTGAAAGGAAGGAATTCTGTGTATGCTGGCCAAGTCAGTGTAGCCAATAGCATCATGGGAGTCGTAGTCACACATATTGCCCCCCCACAACTGTCCCATCAACACCACCATGAACCATGCGCACAGCACAGGGAGTGGAGAAGGACTCACAAGATGGCTGACACTGGCTACTGCTGTGGGGAGCACAAGGCCCTGCTGGCAACTGTGCACCAACAAACAGCAGGACACCACTGACTGACATCCTGAGAGACAACTTCCACTCCCTGCAATGGAAGCATGTTCCATGGTGGGATATCTGGCTGGCTGGGTGGGAAGGAGGACTCGCACCACTGACCATAGTCACAAGCACCTCCCCTCACACACACCCTCAACACATACTCCACATAACCCACCTGGGAGAATGCAATGCCACACATCCTAACTCAAGATCCCACAAAGAACCTCCACCCTGGGTTATGTCGTGTGAAGCACAGGGACACTCATGGGACTTTCAGCCAAACAACTGCCAGGACAACACTCCCAGCCATCCTGTCAGCACAGGCAGCCCACCCCACAGGGAAGCAGAGTCAAAAGGAAGGAAGGATGGGCATGCTGGGAAAGGGGTGGAGGCAATAGCATGATGGGAGTCGTAGTCACAGCTCTACATCCCCCACCACATGGCCCAGCAAGCTCACACTCACGCATGCACATCCCACAGAGAGTGGAAAGGCCCATCAAAGATGTCTGACACTGTTGCTGTGTCGTGGGGAGCACAAGGGCATGCTGGGAACTGCACACCAACCAGCAGCAGGACACCACTGTCAGCCATCTTGCCATTGCTCTCACACCCACACACACTGAACTCCCCACAAAACCAAGTAAGTATGGGAATGCTGGGAAGTGGGGTGGAGGCAATAGCATGATGGGAGTGGTAGTCACAGATATTGGTCACCCCCACAACTGTCCCATCAACACCACCCTGAACCATGCGCACATCACAGGGAGTGGAAAACAACTGACAAGATGGCTGACACTGGCTACTGCTGTGGGGAGCACAAGGCCCTGCTGGCAACTGTTCACCAACAAACAGCAGGACACCACTGACTGACATCCTGAGAGACAACTTCCACTCTGCAATGCAAGCACGTTCCATGGTGGGATATCTGGCTGGCTGGGTGGGAAGGAGGACTTGCAGCACTGACCATAGTCACAAGCACCTCCCCTCACACACACCCTCAACACATACTCCACATAACCCACCTGGGAGAATGCAATGCCACACATCCTAACTCAAGATCCCACAAAGAACCTCCACCCTGGGTTATGTTGTGTGAAGCACAGGGACACTCATGGGACTTTCAGCCAAACAACTGCCAGGACAACACTCCCAGCCATCCTGTCAGCACAGGCAGCCCACCCCACAGGGAAGCAGAGTCAAAAGGAAGGAAGGATGGGCATGCTGGGAAGGGGGTGGAGGCAACAGCATGATGGGAGTCGTAGTCACAGCTCTACATCCCCCACCACATGGCCCAGCAAGCTCACACTCACGCATGCACATCCCACAGAGAGTGGAAAGGCCCATCAAAGATGTCTGACACTGTTGCTGTGTCGTGGGGAGCACAAGGGCATGCTGGGAACTGCACACAACCAACAGCAGGAAACCACTGTCAGCCATCTTGCCATTGCTCTCACACCCACACACACTGAACTCCCCACAAAACCAAGTAAGTATGGGAATGCTGGGAAGTGGGATGGAGGCAATAGCATGATGGGAGTGGTAGTCACAGATATTGGTCACCCCCACAACTGTCCCATCAACACCACCCTGAACTATGCGCACATCACAGGGAGTGGAAAACAACTGACAAGATGGCTGACACTGTGCACTGCTGTGGGGAGCACAAGGCCCTGCTGGCAACTGTGCAACAACCAACAGCAGGACACCACTGCCAGCCATCTTGCCATTGCTCTCACACTCACACACACTGAACTCCCCACAAAAGCAAGTAAGTATGGGAATGCTGGGAAGTGGGGTGGAGGCAATAGCATGATGGGAGTCACAGTCACAGACATAGCTCACCCCCACAACTGTCCCATCAACACCACCCTGAACCATGCTCACATCACAGGGAGTGGAGAAGGACTCACAAGATGGCTGACACTGGCTACTGCTGTGGGGAGCACAAGGCCCTGCTGGCAACTGTGCACCAACAAACAGCAGGACACCACTGACTGACATCCTGAGAGACAACTTCCACTCCCTGCAATGCAAGCACGTTCCATGGTGGGACATCTGGCTGGCTGGGTGGGAAGGAGGACTTGCAGCACTGACAATAGTCACAAGCACCTCCCTCACATCCCCCTCAACACAAACTCCACAGAACCCACCTGGTAGAATGCAATGCCTCCCATCCTAACTCAAGATCCCACAAAGAACCACCACCCTGGGTTATGTTGTGTGAAGCACAGGGACACTCTTGGGACTTTTAGCCAAACAACTGCCAGGACAACACTCCCAGCCATCCTGTCAGCACAGCCAGCCCACCCCACAGGGAAGCAGAGTCAAAAGGAAGGACGCATGGGCATGCTGGGAAGGGGGTGGAGGCAATAGCATGATGGGAGTGGTAGTCACAGATATTGCTCAGCCTCACAACTGGCCCATCAACACCACCCACAACCATGCTCACATCACAGGGAGTCGATAAGGACACACAAGATGGCTGACACTGGCTACTGCTGTGGGGAGCACAAGGGCATGCTGGGAACTGCACACCAACCAACAGCAGGACACCACTGTCAGCCATCTTGCCATTGCCCTCACACCCACACACACTGAACTCCCCACAAAAGCAAGTAAGTATGGGAATGCTGGGAAGTGGGGTGGAGGCAATAGCATGATGGGAGTCACAGTCACAGACATAGCTCACCCCCACAACTGTCCCATCAACACCACCCTGAACCATGCTCACATCACAGGGAGTGGAGAAGGACTCACAAGATGGCTGACACTGGCTACTGCTGTGGGGAGCACAAGGCCCTGCTGGCAACTGTGCACCAACAAACAGCAGGACACCACTGACTGACATCCTGAGAGACAACTTCCACTCCCTGCAATGCAAGCACAGTCCATGGTGGGATAACTGACTGGCTGGGTGGGAAGGAGGGCCGGCTGTCAACCAAATACAACCAATGCAGACCATGTTCACACCCCAACAAATACATAGAAATGCCCAAATAATGCAGGACAATGTGCCACACCAATATCAACCCCTGACTGTGACGACTTAGGAGAATGCAATGTACAGGCCCGCACCCAGAGGCACAGTCACAACTGTCAGGTGTGTCAACCATTGATGCCTGCAGAAACATAACATACATTGTGTGTGTCTCCCAAAAACAGGTGATGATGGGGACACAGCAGCAGACGCTGAGGAGTCCCAGTCCCAGGCTCAAGAGGATGCGGAGCTCACTGGTGTCGTACAGCCTCTGCCCTCCTCGGACGAAGAAGACCAACCTGGCACATCCGGTGCAAGTCTACATGCAGCACCAGCAGGACCACCAGCTGCAGCACCAGCAGGACCACCAGCTGCACCCCCTGCAGCCACCCCTCCAACGACTGTCACCACAAATAGCATCCCTGACGACATGGACAGAACAAGGAGCAACACCAGCACAGGGACCCTGGACCAACCTGGGGCCATGGACACCACCACCACCACCAACCCCCAAGGTGGACCAGGGTCATCTGTGCGTGCCACTGCACGCACTGCACACGTCAGCAGGGGTGGTGGGAGGGGTGGGAGACAGAGGTCGCTGCTTGCAGAGGTTGCTGGTGTGCATGATGACCCACAACTGGTACGCATAGCTGATGCATACCAGTCCAGCACCGGAGATCTCAGCCAGGTAGTGGGGCTCCTCAGAGACATGAAACAGCAGCAGGCTGCCCATCATGCCCGCTTGGACTCTCCATGTCCCACGTGGAGTCACACATGTCCCGCGTGGACTCACACATGTCCCGCGTGGAGTCCAAGTGGGATGCACTGCATGAGATGACGGCGGTGCACAGGGACATTTTACAATGCCTCTGCCAGATGAACAGCAACCAGTCCACACCTCCCTGTGTGCCAACAACATCTGGTGCTGAACAAACTGCAACTGCCACAGGGAGGGAGGATGACTCTGGCGGAGAGTCCCCTGCACCGCAGCAGCCTGTACTCTGAGGGCCCCCCAAAGAAGAGGGTCGTCCGAGGAGGGGCAAGTGAGAGGCCGATGGCCAAGCGCAACTCCCAGGAAGCCTGAACCTGTTCTGGATGTTCACCTTTGTGCACAGACTGTTCACCCTGTTGACGGCAACACTACTCCCACACATTGCATGGGGAGTACAAGTTGGACCAATGTCTCAGACAACTGTGGCCCCGAAACTGGGGATTTTGTCTACCAGGACTTTCAATTCACCTAGGAACTTCTGATTGCAAGATTTATGTACAGCACTACCCATCCTATGCACTATTCACACAAATGTATCACAATAAACACACTAATACACCATACTTGCCTCTGTTGTGATTCCAACGTGGGTGCTGTTATGGGGATGATGAACTGCAAAATGACACTGTGTATGCGAACTGCAACAGCAAGTACAACACAGGCATGTGAGTAAAGGCAACGTGACACATATGAGGGAGACACACCACCAGGGCTACACAACACATACACACCTAGGCCATCTGACTCATTGCCTACACTGATGTTGCCAGGGAAGACGGTGCAATGCACAGACACCACACCCATTCCCAGTTGTAGTCAAGTAGCCCACAGGTGCAGTAAGCAAATGGCAGTCAAATGTGTGACCACAGACAACGCACATCACAAACTGAAGCACAGGTTTATTACACAGTTGCAACATGTCGTAACCACTACAGATGCAAGGTAATCCCACCTGGCAGCGGGCACACAGTCAACAACTGTAGACGGAAGGAAGTCCATTGGTGTGGCGCACATCACCTGTAGGGACACAACAGCTACCACCCTGGAAGTGCAATCACGTCGTCGGTGGACACAGTTGACCAAACGAATCTGAAAATACCCTGTGAAGGACAGAAATGACACACAGTCAAAGCAATGGAGAACAGGACAGAACAGCAAAACTCATGCACAATACATGTTACAAGATACCCACCCAGAACCAAGTTAGCATGTCAACACTGTTGGGGAGTACAGCCCACCTGTAAGCACACATCGCAACACACATCCAGTCAAGTAGCCCATGGACACACTCCAACAGCACCAGAGCACCACCTACACATATCATGCCAACTCACATCATTGACATGACACCTCAGGATACTCACATTCAGCTAAAGAAGTTGGTGATGAGCTGTGTGCGGACATCACCCTCATCATCATCATCATCATCACTGGCATCGTGGTCCAGGCCAGGATCCTCCACAGGTGGCGGATGTTGGTCATTGTCATCCTGGATGAGAGGCAACTCCTTCCGCACTGCCAGGTTGTGGAGCATGCAGCAGACGATGATAATCTTGCACACTTTCGCAGGGACATATGGGAGGGACCCTCCGGTCTTGTCCAGGCAGCGGAAGCGGCTCTTCAGGAGACCAAATGTCCGCTCAATCACTCTCCTGGTCCGACCATGTGCCTCATTGTAGCGCATCTGGGCTGGTGTCACAGGGTTCCTGAGGGGTGTCAGCAACCACGGCATGTTGGGGTATCCCGAGTCACCTACGGACAGACAAGTGCACATTAGCTGACTTGGAAAAGTGGGCGGAATACTACAGATCAGATCACACACAATGGCACAAAGTCAGTACACACCGACAAGCCAGGCACGCTGGTTCTGCATCTGTGCCATCATCCTGGGGATGCGACTACTCCTCATCACAAAGGCATCGTGTGCTGAACCAGGGAAACGGGCACACACGTGTGTGATGGTCATATCTGCAAGACACACCACCAGTGCATTGACCAAGTGGTAGTGCTTGCGGTTACGGTAGGCCTGCTCCTGGGCCTGTGGTGGTACCAAAGCCACATGTGTCCCATCAATGGAGCCAATGACATGCGGCATCCTCCCCAGGGCATAGAAGTCACTCTTCACGTCAGTGAGTCGTCGCAGTCTAGGGAAATAGATGTACCGGTTCAGGAATAGCAACATTGCCACCAAAACATCGCGGAGCACACGGCTCAACATGATCTGTGACATCCCACCAGCAGTCGCCACAGTATGTTGGAAGGTACCGGTGGCAAAGAAGTGTAGGGCTGCCATCACCTTCACCTTGGGGGTCAGCGCTGTAGGATACGGCCGGCCAGGCTGCAAATGTGGGGCCAACTGCACTGCCAAATCCTCAATCAGCTGCCTGGTGAAGCGGTACCGTCGGATGCTGTCCCGTTCCACCATCGTTGCCAGGTCTGGGAATGGTCGATGGACAGCAGGAGCCCTGCAATGCAGAGGAGAAGTAAGCAAGATTGTCAGTCAGCCCACATATGCGGCATTGAACACACTCAATATCCCAACATACATCATTATGAGGCACAACTACATGAAGTGTGCAGTTCCGTAAGGACATGTATGGTACATACATGGCCAACATCTGTCATCACGGTCCAAAAAGTGGCATCAATAAGTCCCAGGTTGGCCCATTGGATATCATGAGGCCGTGTCACAGTTCCCATCTCCTGCTGCTGTGTCACAATCACCCCCACAGTGACATGTGAGGACAGATGTGCCCCAGGCATCACAGCTCAACGACAGGTACATTCCCAGGGACCCTGTATTGCCACATGGACACTGGCATTACATGGAGTATCATGTATACACCACAGCAAAACAACTATGACCCCCACAGGTAGTGGTCCCACTTGCCACTGCAGGACAGACATGGACGCCTGTGACACACACACGCACAACATCAAAGTCCATGCACACACAACGTGGATGTGGAGACTGTCTCCCATTGTGCACATGAAATCAGAGACATTGTAAACACTACATGCACACAGACTGTGGAGGACCATCACTATTGTGCCACTGGGACACCCTGGCTCAAACATACCATCCCACATCGGACTCACGGGGTATGTGACATGACATACACATACACCACCGTGAAATGTGACCATGGCACTTGCACAGATATGAACAGTTGCACATCACAGTGGTCATGTACACGTAAAACCCAGGATCCTGTCCCCATGAACACGTGTACAGCCTGGGGGTGGCTGCCCCCAGGTGACACCCACAGGACAACATGTACACCAACATACACACAATAGGAAATGCAGCCTTACATGCCTTATCATACAGTTTGGACAGGCTGTCGTGTTGTAGGTGTGCCCCTCACTCCCTGGGAGCTATCTGTGGCTGGCATATGTCCATCTGAGACAGGCATGGTGACATATGCCAGTCACTTGTACAGGGATGCGTTGATCAGCAATGGACCGATCGGTGCCCCCGGCCGGCCCATTGCATTCAATGTGTGCGGGTACGCGTTGTACCCCTGTACGCAGTGTGTACCGCAATGGACCGATCAGTGCCCTCGGCCGGCCCATTGCATTCAATGTGTCGGGTACGCGCTGTACCCCTGTACACAGTAGCACCGCAATGGACCGATCGGTGCCCCCGGCCGGCCCATTGCATTCAATGTGTGGGCACGCGTTGTACCCCTGTATGCGTTGTACCGCAATGGACCGATCGGTGCCCCGGCCGCCCATTGCATTCAATGTGTGTGGTACGCGTTGTACCCCTGTACGCGTTGTACCGCAATGGACCGATCGGTGGCCCGGCCGGCCCATTGCATTCAATGTGTGTGGGCACGCGTTGTACCCTGTATGCGTTAGTACCGCAATGGACCGATCGGTGCCCCGGCCGGCCCATTGCATTCAATGTGTGCGGGTACGCGTTGTACCCCTGTACGCCGCTAGTACCGCAATGGACCGATTGGTGCCCCGGCCGGCCCATTGCATTCAATGTGTGCGGGCACGCGTTGTACCCCTGTACGCGTTGATCAGCAATGGACCGATCGGTGCCCCCGGCCGGCCCATTGGATTCAATGTGTGCGGGTACGCGTTGTACCCATGCACGCGTTGATCAGCAATGGACCGATCGGGTGCCCCTGGCCGGCCCATTGCATTCAATGTGTGCGGGTACGCGTTGTACCCCTGTAGCGCGTTGATCAGCAATGGACCGATCGGGTGCCCCCGGCCGGCCCATTGCATTCAATGTGCGCGGCACGCGTTGTACCCTGTACGCGTGTGATCAGCAATGGACCGATCGGTGCCCCCGGCCGGCCCATTGCATTCAATGTGTGCGGGTACGCGTTGTACCCTGTACGCGTTGTACCGCAATGGACCGATCGGTGCGCACCCATTGACAATGGCCTTGCCTGGCAACGGACGCGTTTTCGAAATTCGAACGAGTCGGTTGCTGGAAATTCAGTTGGTCACCCACAACAATGTTGCAAAATCATGTATAACAAAAAAACAAGGAACCCTGGAAGTCAGCGGGGACCAAGGGTGGAGTTGTGTTTTACAGAACAAGGGTCCCACACAAAAAGAATGTAAACTTAAAATTTCACAATTTCATGATAAAAATTGGAATAAACAAATGTTTAAATTACAAAAATAGGTATTTAATGCTAGTGTAAATGAAACAAGACAATATTAACACGTGGGCAACCGTGACAAGGCAGAGGGAAATCGGTCGATTTCCTTACCCCAGGCAAGTGACTTAAAATTGTGACTTTTCAGTATACGTGAATATAAATAAACACAAGTCACAGTTGAGGTTACATCTCATACTCCACAAACAGTATAAATAGTAGTATAGAGTTAAGGATGTTTGTGTCGACGACGTTTCAATCCCGCAGAGAATATCGGGATCTCATCAGGACTAATAGATAGAGCAGGTGCCTGAGAAGTTGCCTGGAGAAGTAAGAGGGAGGGGAGGAGGAAAGAGGGGAAAGAGCAAATAATTAAAATCATGAAAGGGGAGATGTGAAAAAAACAGAAGGGAATAGGGAGGAAGAAAAGGATAATAAGGAAAATAAAACATTCAATAAATTAGAAGGAATAGCAGTGGAGTAAATACAAGGAAGTATGAAAGTGGAGGAAGGCTGGAGGTGGAGATGTGCGGGGTGAGGTAATGTACATATTACCAGAATAAGGGAATGAGTGAAGAAGAGGGAAAAGGCCACAAGATCAGGGGCTGTGGAACAGGGATGAAGAGTGTAAAGGGGAGAAAGTGAAGGAGGGTGAAAGTAAAGGAGGGATAAGAGCAAGAAGGACTAACCAAGAGTGCGGCAAGTCTGTGAGCCGCGATGAGGAAGTAGCTAGAACGAGTTGCTGGCGTGGAAGTCCGCCGGAAGCAGATAGGGGACGTAGGGAATAAGCGAGATCTAAATTAAAATAAAGGAAGAGTGAGGAAGGACATGTGCGAGCCGTATGTGCAACCCCGAGAAGGACCAAGAGTGAGAGAAGGAGAGGGCTTACCGTCGGGTGCACGGGTCTCCAACCGAGGAACCGGGGGAGTCACCTCCCAGCCGGGAGGCTGTAGTAAAGGATCGGCGTGCAGGTTGGCAGGCCAAGGAAGGATATTTGTACAATGCGACCCTGGAAACGGGGGTCGCGGCCGTGCGCCTGCTCGATGGCTGTGAAAAAGGGAGCACGGGATAGTAAGGGGATGTAGGGGAGAGGGTAGAGCAAATTAGGCACGAGACAGAGGGCTAATAAACCTAGGCTTACCA
This sequence comes from Calotriton arnoldi, assembly GCA_963921515.1. Taxonomy (NCBI): domain Eukaryota; kingdom Metazoa; phylum Chordata; class Amphibia; order Caudata; family Salamandridae; genus Calotriton; species Calotriton arnoldi. The sequence continues at coordinate 2,492,331 of CAWUFW010000366.1, read as the reverse complement.
GCAGTAAGAGGGAGCCAGGACACGCTGCACGATCCGGAGTACAACAAGCAGATGCGGTCAATGCCGGCACGAATGTGAGGCAGAGCGAGATCAAGGGGAACTTACATGAAAAAAGGGCAACGGAAGTGACGTAATGAGTGGGCAAGGGTGAAGAAACTAAGCGTGAGGGAAGCGGCCATGTTGGAAGGGGATAGAAGAGTAAGAGAAGCAATGTAAAAGGACCAAGAGTATCAGAGATACCAGATTAGGCAGCCATGTTGGTGAAAGATAGAGAGATGAAAACGAGTAATAGGGAGACAGGGAAAGGGAAGGTATGGGAGAGCAATTAACGTGGAGGGTATACTGAAGGGGGAACCAAAAGGGCTATAGGAGCAGATGAATGTGGGAAACTGGAGGTAATGACAGCAAGGGAATACAGCGGAAGCCAAAGAACTGAAATGGAATCCAAGGATGGAACCAGAGAAGGAAAAGAAGATTATGAATACATGGAGAATAAGTTAGAGTAGGGGAAAGGAAGCTGAATGCAGAGCAAAAGATAAAGGAGAATAGAAGGTGAAGGGAATAAGTGTAGGAAACGGCGATACAGTTGGCGGGAGGGAGTTACAGATGACATTACAGAATAGAGATTAGAAGCGCAGGCACAGTTAACTACGGACGATTACAACAGGTTAGACCAGTCTTCGAGGCGATTAAGTCCTGTATGGAGGCTGTCCGTACGTATAATCCATTTTAACTCCTCCTTGTTCAGGATGCCTGTAATGTTTGTAATTCTAGGAGGTTGGAGGATCACTGCGATGACTTGCCACCTTATTTGGTCCTCCGTATGATTAAATGCGGCAAAATGTTCGACAAGAGGTGCGTTAGGGTGTTGCACAACGTATCCGACTTCTATGTTGGCAGATCCGGATCCTGACTTTTTGTGTTGTTTGTCCTACATATATTAAGTTGCATGGGCAAAAGATGGCATATATAACATTGGCGGTGTTACAATTGGAAAAGTGCGATAAAGTGACATCAATATTGGCATGCACAAATTTCTTAGTGTCATTCGTGAGATGGCAAACACTACAGCCTCCGCATTTGAAATGCCCAAGCACCGGTGGCAGACCCCAAATTTGCCTAAGTGTGGTCTTATTGTTACCACTAGGAAGCGGGTACGCGTTGTATCCCGGGTACGCGTTGAACAGCAATGGACCGATCGGTGTGCCCGGCCGGCCCATTGCATTCAATGTGTGCAGGTACGCCTTGTATCCCGGGTACGCGTTGAACAGCAATGGACCGATCGGTGCGCACCCATTGGCTATGGCCTGGCCTGGCAACGGACGCGTTTTCAAATCTTGAACGAGTCTGATGCTGGAAATTCAGTTGGTCACCCACAACAATGTTGCAAAATCATGTATGTCATGAAGTTGAAGATTTGAAGGATGCCGTGGGCGTGTATTGGTGCTGCTATTCCATGGATTGGCCAGATTCAGAAGATGCAAACGACTTGGACCTATCACTTTGGACACAAGGGACAGTATCTGCCTCTCCAGCACATATATATTGCTGGCTGTTCCCCTGAGAGCTCACTTGCCTGCACTACATGCTCCAGGACGACATCTGCCACTGCACTGCTGCTGTCTCTGCCCCTCTGGACCCTGCAATGGCACGTACTGTGGAGAGAGCCCCAGCCTTCAGCCTTGAGGAGAACCAGGCCCTGCTGGACAGCCTACTTCCACAGTACAGCAAGCTGTATGGGACACCAGGGGAGCAGGTGAGTGTTCTGTGCACTGCCTTTCTGAATGTGCATTTTGTCTGACTAGCAAGGCTGAAAGTCTGCAAGCCACTGGCTAGCAGGCTCACTGAGTAGTTGTCACCCCCCATAGTGTGTAGTGACATGCACTGGACAGGTATGGTGCAGTGACAAAGCATTTGAACAAGGTTTTACTTCCCATGCAATGATACCATGTAGTGACGTCTGGCAAACTGTCCATGGGCAGCGTTGCACTGCCTGTGTACATCATGTGCCCCTGTGAATGAGACATGTATATACAACTGTGTCATGCACGGATATGTTGCATGTGTAGTAATGGCCTTTTCACTTTGTCATCCTGACAGGTTAATGCTCATCGGAAGCAGGAGATCTGGAAGGACATCGTCCGGGCTGTCCGGTCCGTGGGGGTCTACAACGCCGGATCCGCAACTGCCAGAAGAGGTGGCAGGACCTTCGGGGCTGGACGCGGAGGATTGCACGGGTCCAGCTGAAGCTGTCGCCTCCTCGCAGGAGGGGCGGAACACGGACCCTGACCCCCCACATGCTCCAGATCCTGGCGGTGGTGTTTCCAGACCTGGATGGGCAGCTGAAGGCCAGACAGCAGCAAGGAGGGGTGAGTCAAAGACTGCACTGTGAACTCTGTATTACATGCTTTGTGCTCTCCTCTGGCCTGGTTCAACTGCCACAGTACAGCAGTCATGTTGTCCAGGAGCCATGTCCCTCTATTGTGCACTGCCCACTCCTCATCTGATACCCAGGTGTGGCCCTTACATTCAGGGAATTGTGTCACTTGGGACTGTGTCCTTGCAGTTTGCTTCACTAAAGGTGGGGGACAGCATCTGTTTCCCTAACTCTGTTGTGGGCATCATGGGTGGGTCCATTGTTCACACAACGCCTGTGTTCGGACATGTAATCTGCGTGTTGCTTTGATATGCGGTCCACTTGCTGAGCTGAGCCACCACATGTGCCTGGGGTATGTGGCACACACCCATGCAGTGGGTGGGACAATGTTTGGGCCCCAGGAGTATGCAGATTACGTGTGTCACACATACATAGCCAGCTATCCACTGTCCAGGGCTCATCCCTCATTCATGTGGGGCAGGACAGTCATGCCTACTCCAGGCCATGCAATGCACTCTGTACTCCCACTCCCGTGTATCAGCTGACACATTGTGCGCAGTGATTTGACCCCTCAGGAGTCTGCCTCTGTGTCAGTGTGCTGTGGATTTGTTGCCAGGACTGCTGGGGTGTTTCTTGGTAGGGGCTCAGCATGCCACTGGAGATGTGACCATAGGAGACGATACTTGTGTGTCACATAGGTGTTTGATCAGCTGCCCGTGCAGACTGGGGTATGCGAATGTGAAGTTCAGGCAGCTGTTCCCCATTCACAGCAGATTGTGAGGGGCTCAGGTTCAGAGGGTAGTGTCACAGGTCTCCCATATGTCCAATCGGTATGACCTGGACAGATGAGGGTTAAGATGATGTGTTGTGTGGGGGATGTACATGTGCACTTGTGCAGCTCCAGGACTTGCATTCCCCATGACCTACTATTGTGACACAGTGCAGAGTGTTGTTGTCTGGCTGCCAAGTCATACATCACTGAGACAGTGATGTATGACTTAGCAGTCATGCCTCCGCCATGGCATGTGTCTACTTATTGGTGATCCTGCAGGGGAGTGACATGTGCTACATGCACACCATTGTGGCGATGGCTATCAGGACATGGGTGCATCATGGTGTCTGTCGCTGGTATGCATCACATGCATATCCTATTTGACTCTGGGCGTCCCTTTCATCCGGAAACCTGTACTGACTCTGTGGCAAGAGTTGTGATGTGTGCATGTCCACATGCTACACCGTGTCCTCTGCACTGTCCAACTACTGTGTAGTTGGTGCATGTGTCCACACTGGGGTGTTGCTATCCAACAGACACCAGACAGATGGGTGCAAGGCCATGTGGGATGTGAGTGCCATGGTTGGCATCAGACTGACAATTGGCTTCTCCTGTTCAGTTAGGGCACTTTTAGCAATGTACAACTAATGATGCCAGGGCTTGCTCTGTAATGTGCTGTGCTCACAGTGGTGTGTGCGTTTGGTGCAGGTGACTGATGTCTGTCTGTTTCCCCATTGTTTGCAGATACATCCACGGCCACAGAAGGGGACAGCTCCACGGACCAGGAGGAGCCGGAGAGCCAGACTGGGTCAGCAGCCGAGGAGTGGTCGGAGGGACCCAGTGGCACGGAGGACGAGGGGAGCCACACCGAGGAGTCCTCAGCACCATCCACCTCAGCTGAGGACCAGAGCAACTCGGAGGATGACTCCCTTATGGAGGCGGGTGTCAGCAGCCACCACACCCCAGCTAGTGTTGCTGTCCCCGCCACCACCAGCACCACCACCGCCCTCCCATCGGCTCCCATTCCCCAGCTCCGTGGAGGCTCCCATGTTCGGGAGCGTGTCTCCTTTGGGCCAGGCACCGCACCCCCTGCCCCTGTGTCCCTGCTGCCCTGAGTGAGGAGTCTGTGTACCTCCTTCGCCAGCTCCATGTAGGGCAGACAGCCATGCTGAGTGTCCTCCATGCGCACACCGCTCTGTTGACTCAGCTGGTGTCGTTCATGGAGGGCATCTCATCGGGCATGTCTGACCTACAGAGGGGCAATAGGTCCATGGACTCCTCCCTGACGGCAGCAGTGTCCCTCCTCAGACAGTCCCTCACCCCTCCTGCCTCTGCTCCAACCACACTCCCCAGCACCTTACCCGTCCCAAGCACACACACACCGGCACAGGCACACACCAGCACACACACATCCAGCACACAGACACACACGCCACAAACAAAACGCACACGCACGCACAGTCAGGGGACTGAAACCAGACTCACAGGGGATGGGGCCCTGGAACACACACACGCATCCACGAGCACTGCGCAGTCCTCAGTTGCCTCTCCCTCCAAAACACCCTCCCTTGCCTCACCTGCAACCCCAAAGACCCAGCGGCTCTTCCTCAGTGACCTCGGCCTCTTCCCCTCCGATCCAGCTGATACAGCATTCAGGGGGAAGAGGAAGCCCACCCACATGGAGCAGAGTGCCCCTCGCCCCCGGACACCCTCCCCCAGGCGCAGACAGACTGAGGCCCCCACCCGCAAGTCCCCCGGAGTCGTAAGAGCAAGACCCCGCCGCCGCCCTGCAGCTCAGGCACCAGGTCTCCTTCCTCCATCCCTCAGGCCCCCACTCCACAGGTGCCCCCACCACACCCTGCCCCAGGTTCCCCCACCCACAGATATACCATCCCCAAGAGGATCCGGCCTTCTCCCCCTGCCACTTGCTCTCCGGGCACCACCCCCGCTGCGCTTGTCTGTGCCACTGATGTGGTGAGGGTGTCCTCCCCTCTGTCCAGCCCACCTTGCCTGTTCCCCATTCTCCTCCCCTGGTGGTAGGCACTACAGTGGAGTCCACTACCACCCTGTCTGACTTGGGCACTGCAGTGGCGGACCTGTCCACTCCATCTGCAGGGTCCACTGCAGTCGTGCCGGCACCCACAACATCTGAGTCATGCCCCCCAGTTGTGCCGGCACACACCATGTCAGACACCTTCACTGCAGTTGTCAGTGGCTCTCCAGCACCCACCACCCCTTCCCTGCTTCCTCCTGGTGAGCCCTGATCCTGTCCCTGCGGTGCCTGGCCTGCCCCCCGGTTGCCCCTCCTAGTGGATTGTCCCTGGTTTTGTGCAGGCATGCGTAGGGTGACATCTGCCACTGTCACCCAGTTTGGACTTTGACAATGGACTGGCCATTGGCCTTTGTGTTTTTTCTGGACTTTGTTTTCATTACACACATATGCTGAATAAAGCAACTTTCTGTTCTCTAGTGCTTATGCTTCTGATGTACATGTTGTTGATGATGCTAACCATGCCCTTGCTGCAGTGATGGTGATATTTGGTCTCATGATAATGAAGTGTTACTGTGCAGGAACCCATGTGGTCCAGGGGAATGTGTCCTATCCTGTGGTGTATCCATGTCATCCATAGCAGCATCTGAGGGTGTCATGTGTTCAGTATTTGGCAATGGGATTTCCTACTTAGATTAGCTATTTCACATCTGTGGCTTCCACCCCTGCACATCTGTTGTGCCTGCCATTGTTCAATTCGTCTACTTCCTGACCGTGTGGCCATCTCCACTGGACATGCAGGTTTGGGCATCAATGGGGAAGGACTCATCTGTGTTGTCAGTGCAACATTGCTATACAAGTGTGTTGGATCTGTGCTGATGATTACGTTGGCACTTCCATGACCAGGCTGATGTGACGGGAGCCCTCATTTGGTGCTAATTGTTGATTGTGTGACCAAGTGCTCAGCTGACATGATGGGGCCCTACTGAGGCAACATATGGCACAGCTTTCCTCACACAGGAGTGGAGTCCCCTCATGGCAGTGTGTACTCCTGTGACATTGTCTGCGCCCAAGGTGTGTGTTGTATGTGCATGTCTGTGTGTTCACTTCCGTTTAGCTGTGCATGCTGTGATCCCTAGTGTTGTACCTGTTTGTGATGCTTGCTGAGTTGACCTATGTTCCCCCAAAGTCTTCTCCCTGGGTTCTCTGTGATGTGGGTGCATGGCACATTACTGGTCATCAGGGTGTCACCCATAGGTGTGTTTGCTGTCAGGGCTGAGTTTGTGTGCAGACGCAGATGGGTCACAGTCAGGTTTCCCTTGGCACTTGTTGTTTGCCCCTGTCATGTGATTTCCAGTTTGTGTTATCTTTCAGTGATTGTGACACGTTGTGTGTGTGACTGCTGGCACTCCTCAGGGTCCGGGCTGCAATGTTGGTTGTTGTCTATGTGTGTTCTTTGTGGGTGACCTTGGCTTCTTCATTGGTGTGTGACTGTGGCTGGGATCCCATTGGTTGGTGTGGTATTGCCGTCATGTCCATGTACAGCGTAGTGTGCAGTGTGTCAGACATTCAGGAGTCTTGTTGAGTGGCCATGTGTGATGTGTTTCTGCACCTTGGTTCCCACCCACCACCCTGGAATAGTCATGGGTGCATGTGCAATGTCACCAGTGCATGTGTGCTTCACTGCTGCACATTGTTGGAGGTCGAGGGGTGTGGTGTTGAGTGTGTGCAGATGAGAGTTGTTGCCCGGCTAGGCCCCTGCCTCCATGTTGGCCTTGGCTTACTGGCCATGCTGATTGATTTGTGCTTGTGTAGGTGTGATGGTAGTTTGTTGCTCAGGATACATGACTGTGGTTCACAGTGTGAACGACATTTAGCTTTGTCATCACAGTGGGATTGTAATGCAGCCCAGGGTCACCACATTGTGGGGGCCCTGGGGGTAGTGCTGTGGTGTGTCTGTGTCTTGCTGTGTCAGTTGCTGTTCCTACGTGCCTGTGTGACATGTGTGATTTGTGCTCCCTCTCATCTGACAATGCCTGCTTGCCCACATAGGGGATTTGGATCCATGAGTTACCTTTGTGTGGCACTGTATGCACATCTGTATGATTGGTATTCAGGTCTCCTCATGTGTTGTGTGGTTGCCTGGGGACACTGGCACCCCCTCACCTGTTGTGTATGATGTGCAGTGTGGGTCTGCCTGTTTGTGTTTGTGCATCTGCACCACTGCATTGGCATATCTTGGGTGTGCCATTGGCTGTATGTAGTTTGGTGGGTTTCCCCTGCTGTCCCTGGGACTCCTAGGTCATCGGTCAGCACAATGATCATGGTTTGTGTGTCCCATTGCTGCCATGGTATGGTATCTTTTCACCTCACATCTACAGTCTCCACAGGGTATCTGCATTTGTGTGCCCATTGGTGCAAATATGTGGGTCTGCATTCTGATGGTCACTTCTGTCATTGTGTCATTGATGAATGTTGACAGTGTCAGCCCCCATGGGTGTTGTTTGTCTGCACATGGCCAAAGGTATGTCTCATTTGCACTGCAGTATTTGGCTCCCCCAATTTATGTTGCAATGGGACACATGCACTACTTTGCCACTGATGTGTTTTTTGTTCTGTGACCAGGAATCATCCATGCAGTTTGGCAGTTGCAGCTCTTTCTTTGTCAACACTTACCTTTTGGTCACTGTGATGATGGGGGTTTGGACCCCATTGCCACAATGTTCAAAATGTGCTTCAGCTATGGACCCCACACTTACCTTTTGGTCACTGTGGTGATGGGGCGTTAGACCCCATTGCCACAATGTTCAATATGTGCTTCAGCTATGGACCCCACACTTACATTTTGGTCACTGTGGTGATGGGGCGTTAGACCCCATTGCCACAATGTTCAGAATGTGCTTCAGCTATGGACCCCACATTTACCTTTTGGTCACTGTGATGATGGGGGTTTGGACCCCATTGCCACAATGGTCATGGCCTGCTTGCATTGTGGGGGCCACACACATATATGTGTGGCACATGTGCTAGGGGGTCACATTGTATGTTCAAAGTCATGTTCAGTGTTGTAGGCATTTGACACAGTCTACACACGCTTGTCATGGTGTTGGGGGATGTCTTTTTCTTGCATTCCCTAGGTTGTGGTGTGCTGGTTGTGTCATGCATTGTTCATCCTATGAGTGGGGGTGGTAGTGGTGGTAGGCATCCAGCCCCCTGGCTAAGGGTGGTAGTAGTGGTAGGCATCCAGCCCCCTGGGTGAGGGTGGTAGTAGTGGTAGGCATCCAGCCCCCCTGGGTGAGGGTGGTAGTAGTGGTAGGCATCCAGCCCCCTGGGTGAGGGTGGTAGTAGTGGTAGGCATCTGGCACCCCCATGGCTAAGGGTGGTAGTGGTGGTGGGCATCTGGCACCACCCTGGCTAAGGGTGGTAGTAGTGGTAGGCATCCAGCCCCCCCTGGGTGAGGGTGGTAGTAGTGGTAGGCATCCAGCCCCCCTGGGTGAGGGTGGTAGTAGTGGTAGGCATCCAGCCCCCCCTGGGTGAGGGTGGTAGGCATCCAGCCCCCCCTGGGTGAGGGTGGTAGTAGTGGTAGGCATCCAGCCCCCCCTGGCTAAGGGTCGTAGTAGTGGTAGGCATCTGGCACCCCCATGGCTAAGGGTGGTAGTGATGGTGGGCATCTGGCACCACCCTGGCTAAGGGTGGTAGTAGTGGTAGGCATCCAGCCCCCCCTGGGTGAGGGTGGTAGTAGTGGTAGGCATCCAGCCCCCCCTGGGTAAGGGTGGTAGTAGTGGTAGGCATCTGGCACCCCCCTGGCTAAGGGTGGTAGTAGTGGTAGGCATCCAGCCCCGCCTGGGTGAGGGTGGTAGTAGTGGTAGGCATCCAGCCCCCCCTGGGTGAGGGTGGTAGTAGTGGTAGGCATCCAGCCCCCCTGGGTGAGGGTGGTAGTAGTGGTAGGCATCCAGCCCCACCTGGGTGAGGGTGGTAGTAGTGGTAGGCATCCAGCCCCCCCTGGGTGAGGGTGGTAGTAGTGGTAGGCATCTGGCACCCCCATGGCTAAGGGTGGTAGTGGTGGTGGGCATCTGGCACCACCCTGGCTAAGGGTGGTAGTAGTGGTAGACATCCAGCCCCCCCTGGGTGAGGGTGGTAGTAGTGGTAGGCATCCAGCCCCCCCTGGCTAAGGGTGGTAGGCATCCAGCCCCCCCTGGGTGAGGGTGGTAGTAGTGGTAAGCATCCAGCCCCCCCTGGCTAAGGGTGGTAGTAGCGGTAGGCATCTGGCACCCCCATGGCTAAGGGTGGTAGTGGTGGTGGGCATCTGGCACCACCCTGGCTAAGGGTGGTAGTAGTGGTAGGCATCCAGCCCCCCCTGGGTGAGGGTGGTAGTAGTGGTAGGCATCCAGCCCCCCTGGGTAAGGGTGGTAGTAGTGGTAGGCATCTGGCACCCCCTGGCTAAGGGTGGTAGTAGTGGTAGGCATCCAGCCCCCCTGGGTGAGGGTGGTAGTAGTGGTAGGCATCCAGCCCCCTGGGTGAGGGTGGTAGTAGTGGTAGGCATCTGGCACCCCCATGGCTAAGGGTGGTAGTGGTGGTGGGCATCTGGCACCACCCTGGCTAAGGGTGGTAGTAGTGGTAGGCATCCAGCCCCCCTGGGTGAGGGTGGTAGTAGTGGTAGGCATCCAGCCCCCTGGGTAAGGGTGGTAGTAGTGGTAGGCATCTGGCACCCCCTGGCTAAGGGTGGTAGTAGTGGTAGGCATCCAGCCCCCTGGGTAAGGGTGGTAGTGGTGTTGGGCATCTGGCACCCCCTGGCTAAGGGTGGTAGTGGTGGTTGGCATCCGGCCCCCCTGGGTAGGGGTGGTGGTGCGCATTCAGGCCCCTGTGTGCATATGTGGCATTGGTGATGGGCATCCCGCCCCTATGGTGCTGCTGTTGCTGGTGTAAGTAAATTCTGCATCCCTCTGTGTGTGTGTGATGTGTCGTGTACGTGTTGTATGTGTTTTGTGGTTGGTGTCTGACTTACCTTCTGCGCCGTACGTGTCCGTGCCTGTTCCGGTAGTAAATGTAGAATATTGGTATGATCGGGACGAAGGGATTCATGGTTGGTTCGTGTCGTTCGTCCTTCTCGTTGCTTCGCGTCGTCCTCGCCGCTCGCGTCGTCCTCGTCGCTGGCGTGTTCGTCTCGTAGCCGTGGATTGTGTTGTGGCGCGAATCGGAGCTTATGTGCGCCTCTCCCGGATGCTTTGACGTGCCGTGCGTAGCGACGGGTTCGGCGCATACGGGAAGCGCATCGTACTTGTTCGGCCGGACGGAGCTGCATTTTCCCTTCCGTGCGACTCGATTCTGCGTTTCCGGATTCGCCTCGGTCGGAGAACAGGACCTGGATTGGGTGAGTATGACTCGGCCGGATTCTGTGCTGTTGTGCGCATCGTACTTACTCGTTCGGTGTGCTGTACGGATCGGTCGGGAAACAGGCATTCGCATGGCTTTTTTCCCGACCGAATGGTATTGGGTGCGCCTCCGACCGAGATCGGAATCGGCCCCAGAGTGTGGACTGGATACTTTTTGAGGAGTGATACTTAATCTAATGGTATACTCAGTTCATTTTAGCATCTTCCTCCTAATGAACCAGAACCTCCCCAGGAATTTGGCCATTGCACATACTATTTGTGGCCTTGTATCTGTCCTGAGGATACGTAGGACCTCTAAATGACTACGGGTTCCTAGTTGTCTACAAGCAGGGGCTAACCATTTAGATCTTGGATTTTTATACAGAGGGCATGCAAAGAGAATGTGCTTAGTCGTCTCCTCTATCTCGGGGCAACATGGACAGTTGGATGATTTAACTTGGGAGCCCCTATTCCATGACACGGTAAAGGAGTTTAAGGGAAGACATCCAAATCTAAATTGGATAAATAACTTCCTCTCTTGCGGGACAGTGATGAAGTCCATATAGGGCTCGTATACACCAACCATCTTAAACTCCATAAATTCTGTCGTGAGTCGACCTCCTTTCACTTGTATGACTGTTCTCTCTGCCAGCCATTTCCAATAGTAGGACTTGACCCACTCTCTACTAGGCAATAAGCTAGAGTCCTTTTCTTCCCAAAGGTTTCCCAGGCCTATTTCAAAAGCAATTTTTTGATGTTACAGAACCAGCCAATTTTTTAAAACGATCCAACTTAAGAACCTCCTCGGTAGCAATCGCATAGTGAACAAGCTCAGGTGTTTTTAATGCAGAGCCAAAAGAGAAGAGGTCGAAGCCTCGCTTTATCCATTATTGTAGTTCTGCCCAAATCTAGTCGCAAAGGAGTGAGCGGGGTACTCTGGGGGAGTGAGCAAAGTGATCTTAGGAATTTGTTCTCTGTAAGAAGCAAGCCCTCCAAATTATCAAATCCCCAGATTTCAGCCCCATAGAGAGCCGAGCCAACCACCTTCTGGTCATAAATCTGTAGCGGTGCTGCAATCGGTCTAGTTTGTGATGACCTATGTTCTAAGATTATAGCCCCAGATGTCTTCCTCTGCTGTAGAATTTGCTTCGAAATATGTTGTTTCCAATCAATTTTTTCAGTGAGGGTTATACCAAGATATACAATGGAATCCACCCTTTCCAGCGGAATCCCCCCAATAATAGTTTCCCTTTAAACGATTTATGGGGGTTCATTAACAAAAGTTTTGTCTTTGAGGTATTTACTTCTAATCCTCTCATCTCACAGAAAGACATGAAGCGATCTAATAGCAATTGAAGGCCACTTGGGGTTTTAGAAACTAATGTCGTCCGCAAATAGCAATGTGCTTATTTTATCGCTCCCCAATGAAGGGGCATCCGCATGGGCTTCCGCTAAATAATTCACCACCCCATTTACAAAGAGTGAAAATAAGGTGGGGGCTAGGACGCAGCCCTGCCTCACCCCTCTTACAACCTTTATTGGGTATACCGTGTGATAGCATTTGAAGTATAACTTACTAGAACTACTAATTGAATCAATCAATCTAAAAATGAAACAGATATATATGATATCAGTGAAAGATAATCATAAATGTAAATCCATATAATTATCAATAGACTTCCAAAATAAATGATAATTAGAAGTATTATGAGTGACACCCGGCAATGTCAGTTTAGCTCATTTTCTGGTAAATATAATCCAGGACCACCATGCATGCACAGATAACAATGAAGCATTTTTTCGATTGATAGTAATTGATTTTAAAGCTGCAGAAATTAAAAAATCTAGAAGTTTACCATTGATGTCAGACATCTTTGTTTTAAGTAATGATGATTTACATATAATTATATCAAATGACAGTTTATCTGTGATATGGAATATTTTAGTAATGATCCTCGACACCTCATTCCAAAATTGAAGAATCATATTACATTCATTAAGCATATGACGTAACGAGCCTGGATTCTGATTACAATTCCAACAGTTAGGAGAATCTGAAAGTTTAGCATTAAATAACCTTAAAGGAGACCATAAACAATTAATTAGTATAAAGGAATTTGTTTGATATAGCGAGACAGGAAACCATCCAGAGATACTATTCATCCAAATTTTCTTTCATGTGTCTTGAGATAATTTAATTCCTTATTCCAAAACAATGAAATAGTGTTTATATTGTCCCCCTTTGAATTAATCAATTTTTTATAGAGCAAAGAGACTGCATGTGATGATTAACCCTGGGCGTAGTCCGCGTAGTAGCGCTACGCGTAGCTACGCGAAGTGCACTTCGCACTACGCGAGCTACGCGTAGCACTACGCGAACTGCGTAGTGCGGTAGAAAATGCTGTTCGCAATGATTGCACAGTGCCGGATGCTTGTCCGCACTGTGCAATGATTGCAAACGGCATCTTGCACAGTGCAAGCGGTCATTTTCTGCCGCTCGAGTAGATTTGTACTCGAGCGGCAGCTTTCTCAACGTGGACTGGTAGTTTCTCATCGCGAGCGGTCGCGAGCATACGCGACCACTCGCAATGAGAAACCTGAGACCTCCCCGCTTTGAGAATCTCGCCGGGAGGTTTATTTTCCACGCTGGCGATCGGCAACTTGATGTTGCTGATCGCGAACGAGGAAAAATTCTCGCCGGGATGTCATTTTGCTCGCTCGCGGTCGCCAACTTGACGTTGAAGACCGGGAGCAAGCAAAAAATGACCGCTACGCTACGCGTGTTTGCACTGTGCTACGTGCAATTCGCGAAGTAGCACAAACTTCGCAAACTACGCGAGCGTAGCGTAGTACTTCGCCCAGGGTTAGTGATGATGAGGCAAATGTATGAATGAACATTTCTAAATCTGAAATATTCGTTAAAGGAAAATTATAAGGGAATGAATCAAGAATTGAATCACACAAGAACTCATATTTATAAATATCTGATGGCTGCAAATTAATTTTTGTTGTAGCTAATCGAAAGTGAAAAAAGCATTATTATGATAAATATCTTTTAAATAAAAAATACCAGCCTTAAACCAGGATTGCCAGAATGTAGGATATCTAGCTGGCTTTATTAGAGGATTATACCATAACGAAAGATTTTGGGTATATGAAATCAAGGTTTGGAAAATCAAATCTAAATCATGAAAGGCTAATTTTGTAGATTTTAATATTACAGATCTTTTTAACAAGGCAGTTGAGTTAGCCATAGTGAACAAAGCAGGTAAAGGAAATGGAAAAATTAGATTTTTTTCCACAAGAAGCCATGAGAAAAATTTGAAAGCTGCAGATACTGAAACCCTAAGGAACTTTGGGGCATATGTAGGTAGCTGTTTTGCGATCGCAAACACTGCGAATCGCAAAAATTAGGGTGTATGCGATCGCAAAACAGACCGTTCCAATGTAGGAAAGGTTTCCGCTGTGCAAAAATGGGAATCGCTAAATTAGCGATTACCTTTTTGCGTACCATTGATTCTGCGAATTATATAGCGAATTCGCAATCAGCGTCACATCATTTGCGATATTCGCAACTACCGTTCTCTCTAAATGCGAATTCGCAAATTGAGATGTAGGTAAAAATCGCAATTAGCGATTTCATGAAATTCGCAAATTTGCACTTCTCAATTACCACCAACTCTGAGCAGGTGGTAACCAGGTGCTACCTATTTAAACAGGCCCACAATGCCACTGGGATTTACAACCATGGCTGGGCTGTATGTGATAGCCAGGAGGCTGCGAATCAGAGATGCTACACAGAGAAGGAGACGCCAGGAAAGGATCTACAGAGCACGCATCACCCTCTTCCAGCTGACCGAGGAGGAGATCCATGTGAACTACAGGCTGCACCCAGACAGCATCCTGGAGTTAATAGAGGAGCTGAGGCCCATACTGGAACACCCCACCCGCAGGGCACACACCATTCCCACCCATGTCCAGGTTCTGTGCTCACTGCACCTCCTGGCATCAGGGAGTTTTCAGGGGTGATAGCCACAGCAGGAGGGGTCTCACAGAGTGCACTTTCGCGCTTCTTCCACGCCTTCCTTGGTGCAATGGTTCAGAGGCTGCATCACCACATACAATTTCCCAGCACACAACAGGCACTAGATCAGACCAAGCAGGAATTCTACCAAATAGCCCAATTCCCCCACGTCATTGGCTGCGTAGATGGGACCCATGTCGCACTCACACCCCCATCACAGAATGAGTATGTGTTTAGGAACAGAAAGTCATATCATTCCCTGAACATCCAGGTAGTGTGCAACGCCAAACACATAATCACTGATATTGTGGCAAAATACCCAGGAAGCACACACGACTCATTCATGTTTCGCCACTGTGGATTAAATCGCAGACTCACAAATGGCGATTTTGGAGAGGGCTACCTGCTAGGTAATTGAATGGCTTACAAACACACAACCAGTAAAGGCTTGAACTGGCAGGACAGTATTGAACATAACTCTACTTATACCCAGCAGGTGACAGTACGTATGCTGTACGTGACTACATCCTTACACCGTACCTGAATCCAGCCACTGCAGGTGAGCGGAGGTACAACAGTGCCCACAGAGCCACACGCTGTGCCATTGAGAGGACCTTCGGAATCCTTAAGAGCCGTTTCCGCTGCCTCCATAAGAGTGGAGGTGCGCTGCAGTACAGCCCTGAGACATGTTGCAAAATCGTGGTTGCCTGTGCAATACTACACAACATCGCTACCAAGAAAGGCACCCCAGTGGATCTGACAGATACAGACACATCAGATGAGGAGGGACCAGCTCCACGTCGCAGACCAGCAGGTGGGGCCGGGGCGGCTGCCGGGCGCCTGAGACGAGATGAGATCACACATAACTACTTCTAAGTGAGTAATGAGGACACAATGCCACAGAATGGTGCTTAACTGTGATGTTTATTTCCCTTGGTGCAGGAATACATCTGTCACACAGTGTGACTACATTGGCATTGCTTGCACATGTTTGTGCCACAGTGCAAGTATTTCCATCAGCCAATAAGTCCATATGGTATGTGTTGCCTCACACATAGCCATTAGTCCCTGATGTCACTTCACCTCCTACGTGCACACCCTCTTGCCCCTCGCTCAGGGTGCCCACTGCCCTCCCTGGAGTCATCATCTACTCTCCCCTGGCGCACACTCCGGCGTCTGTCCGTTGGAATTGGTGGGGTGATGCTGCTCCTGCTGGACTATTCGTCCGTATCCAATGTGCTAAGTGGGCCTATGCCACCTGTCGCAGCTGCGCGCATCTGGTCCACGGCATGTGTGACCTGCACCAGGCCCCTGCCCACGTCCTGGCAGCAGTGAGCCATCTCATGCTGCATACTGACACATCTTCGGGCCAGCAGGGATGTGGCGGTTGACAGGCGGTTGACAGCTCTTGTGTATGTGTCCAGCCGGGTGTGAAGACGCTGTCTCTCCCTGCGCCTGGCTGCCCTGTCTCTCCTCATCTCCCTGCACAGTCCTTCCAGTGCACCTGTCATGGCCATTACACCAACCCGCATCTCTGTCATGTTATGATTGTGTGCAGACAATTGGCACTGTATTGACCTTATCCCTTTGACTTGCAGGCGCTGTGCTTCCAGCATGCTGCCTTCAAGGCCCGAGAACACAGTGTCTTCGTCGGGAGGAGCAGTGCTGGTGGACGGCCGTGCCCTGCGTCTCGGCCCACTCCCTTCACTGGATTGTACAGGGGACTGTGTTGTCTGCTGTCCTGCACGCTGCCTCCGGACTGGCTGTGCCTCTCCTGCTGTGTCTGTTGCCTCTGCCTCCAGCTGTGGTAGTGGTGGCACTATGTTGCGCCGTCTGCATGGCGCAGGGTTTGATGGTCTCACTTCGCCCTGCTCATCCTGCCCTGCCTCGTCCTCATTTTCTGTTGTGTCCTCCCTTCTGCCATGGGTTCTTGTGTTGTTGGTGGTGCTGTGAATTTAAATGCACACATTAATTCTGTGTTTTGTCTCGCATTTGTAATGCATTACAGTTTACAATTTTCAAATCATATGAGTACTATCTGTCTGTTGTCATCATTTCCTGAATGTCTCATCCCTATTCCACCTTGCTGTGTCTCACTGCTCCAGGTATCAGTGCATGTGACTACATCTCCCATAATGCATTTCTGGGTGTGCTTGTGGACATGTACTGGAGTTGCGCTCAGGTTGTGTGTCTGGGGGTGTGAGTGGGTTGGGTATGTATCAGGGGGTTTTGGCATGCATCTTACCTTGTCTGGTGTCTGGGTGTTCGGAGCTGTCCAGGTCAGCCACGCCACTCACACTCTCAGGTTGAAGGGTGCCCTCCACCAGCTCCTCCAGGGGCGTTGAGTCTGTTGCTGTGGACGTCCCACCACCGGTCTTTTTGGCCTCAGCCAATCTTGTAGCCACCCTCTCCTTTGACCTTTGCCGCATGTCGTACCACCTTTTTCTTAGGTCTTCGACTGAGCGGTGTGTCACGCCAATTGCATTCACTCTCTCCTGTATGTCAGTCCATAATTTTCGTTTTCGTGCCTCTGGCACACGTAGTGACTGTTTACCAAATAGGAGGTCATGGCTGCTGACTATCTCCTGGGTGAGGACCTCCAGCTCCCTTTCTGTAAATTTTTGTTTCCTCTTTCTGGTATTCACTTCCTGCTGCTTCTCTGTCCCCTGGGACTCTATTTCTCCTGCTTTCAGTTGCTGAGCACAAATCTCCAACTCTCCTCACAGCCTCTCACTCAGCTTCTGGCAATCAGGTGCAGCATGGGCAGTCACACTTCCTGGTTGTGATGTCATCATTCTGCACCTGAATAGCAGATTCTCGGAATTGCGATTCCTTAATTGCGTTCTCGCAATTAAGGAATCGCAATTTCAGTAATCGCTATTTAATTCTGCGAATTTTTGGTAATCGCTATTTTTTTGCGATTTTTTACCTACATCGGAATTTGCGATTCTCTAAATGCGATTCGCGGAAAATCGCAATTTCAGAATCGCAAATATATTTTTATCTACATATGCCCCTTTGTTTCAAAATAAACACTTTATGATAATTAATGAAATTTGGTAGTCCAATGCCTCCATTGATCTTAGCCAATTTTAATTTATGATAACTTACACGAGGAGATTTATTATTAAAAATAAATGTAGAAATAATTATATCCATATTTTTATAAAATTGAAGAAAAAGTTGAATAGGTATCATAGCAAGAAGATCAACATTTTTTGAGCAATAACCATTTTAATAGCATCAACGTTTCCCCACCAAAATAAATGTAAGGCGGACCATTTATGAAATTTTTCTTTAAATGATTTACAATATAATCAAAATTCAATGAAATTGTTTAATGGTGTATGAAAATAAAATACCAAGATATTTAAGTTTTTCCTTCTGCCATAATATTTCTTTGTTTGGTAGCATATCCGGGACACAACCAAGATTGAAAGGAAAACATTATGTTTTATTCGTATTTAGAGTGTATCCTGAAATCTTAGAGTACTTTTGAATTAAATTTAATATTGGTGGAATGGAAAATTCATGATTACCAATATACAAGAGGACATCATCCGCATAAGCTGACGTTTTAATAGGAACATAATTTATAAGAAGACCTTCAATTTCCACAGAATTTCTGATAGCAATAAATAAATGTTCAAAATAGCAAGAAGAAAAAGTAAAGGCGATAGGGGCAGCCTTGTCTGGTACCCCTAAAAAGTGAAAATTTATTAGAAATTTGACCATTAAAGAAACGTTTGGCAGAAGGACCAGAATAAAGAGCGGAGATCATATGGATAAATGAGCTGCCAAAATTAAAAGCATATAAAGTACAGAAAAGATATTGCAAATGGACTTTATCATAAGCCTTTTCCGCATCTTTTAAAAAAAAAAAATTTTTATTCAATCCATGTCACAAATACATATCAATTTTGGTCAATACATAAAAATTCCTTCAATTACACTTGAAGTTCCAAGAATGGTATTAAAAAAACAAGAAAACATATATCCATCATAACATCATTTGACAACCAAAATCAGACAATCACCTCATGTGTTGTATCAATGATTCCCATATCTGCATCCCCAACTTTTGCCGTCTGGCTGATTTCATACAGTACAGGCTATATTCCAAATTAAAAACATTATAAAATTTAGCCCTCCACATCTCAAATGAGGGAGCCTCACTCTGAAGCCAACATGAGGCTATACATAGTTGCGCCATCGCAGCGGCAATAGATGTCATGTATCTAAATTTATATGCTGTCTGCTCACTTGACACATTTCCCCAGATCCCCAATAACATCATTTCTTTTGTTATGCAAATTGTAGTTCCTAACCTCTTGCAAAAACAACTCTATTTGTTGTTTTAATTGTGACAGTACCGTACAATCAAAAAAGACATGCACAATATCAGCTCTATCGGTGCTACACCTAAAACACTTCCCATCATTATTTCCACCCCACGTCATCATCCTCTCTGGTGTATGATATAGATCAAATATGGTCTTGAAGTGTTGTGTTTTCAAGTTTGTTGATAGCAATATCTTCCCTGCAGTATCAATAGAGCTCTGCATGAACTCTCCATCTTGCCCTAATCGTACGGACCATTTAAAATCTTGAGCAGCCAAATCGTCCAGTTGAGACTCAATTAATATGGAATATAGTGCCCCAATCTTTGCCCTCTTCCTAATTGCCTCTACTATCGGTAGTGCAGTAATACCCTCATGCAAATGATGCCTAACTAAATAATCACGAAGTTGCAAATACTTGAAAAATTCCTGATGTTGAAGTTCATAGCTTTCAGCTAATTCTGCAAATGAACATAATAGTCCCCCCCCTTAAATAGATCACCCAACTGTCTAATCCCCTTCAACCTCCACCACAACATCTTATAGTCCCAAAATATAGCTGGAAACCTAACAGCTGAATTAAAAGGTGTATAATAATTAATCTGTGGGATGGCCAGCCATTTGCATATCACTTTCCATACCTTATAAGCTGTAATCATAACCTTGAACCGGGTTTTTTTATAATAGCTTGGCTCGCTAAATTGTACTAAAACATTTATGGCTTCCTCCCCTAATAATAATTGATATATCGACGGAGCTTCTGCACCTATCACATCTTCCCCTGTCAACAAAATCCGCATGGTTTGTAATAAGCAAACATAATAATAAAAAAAGAAGTTCGGAACAGACCACCCTCCCCTATCGAGCGGTAACATCATAAATTTAAATGCTCTCCTTGCTTTTCGTTGTCCCCACATAAATCTATCACATATGGATTGAATCCTTTGTAGATGTTTTTTTGTTAATTCTAGTGGTACCGCCCTAAAATAATAGAGTATTTTGGGGAGGACAATCATCTTTAGCACATTTCGTCTCCCCACCAAAGTAAGGTGTAGGCACTCGAGCCGATCCAGCTGCTGCTTCACCCCTGAAACTATGCTACCCCAATTAACCTCTATCAAGTCTTGCAAAGACATTCTGATCTTAATACCGAGATATCTAGCTTCATTAGTTACATGAGCCTCCCCCGGACAGGCCTGATTGGTACATACTATCTGGGTTTTAACCGAATTTAATTTATATCCAGAAACCACCCCAAATTCTTCGGCTAGCCTTTCTATCTCCCTTATTGCTTGTGCTGGGTCTGCAGAAGCTACTGCAATATCATCCGCATAAGCTAGAACACGCACCTGAAATTGCCCACATTCCATTGATCTAATACTAGCGCTTTGTTCTAGCATAAGCACGAATGGACTAATATATAATGCAAACAATAGCGGGGAACAAGGACATCCCTGTCTTGTTCCCCTACTAATAAAAACTTGCTGGGATTCCATGCCCTTCACACAAATCCTGGCTCATGGCGACTTATACATACTCTGAATTGCCCTGTTATAACCCTGTCCGAACCCCATCCTCCGCATAATGCCCCAAATAAAAACCCAAGAAACACGATCAAATGGTTTTTCAGCGTCGAGAAATATAAGCCCAAACTTTTTATGGTGTACATTGGCGTAATCTATAAGGGTAATGACTCTATGAATGTGATTAATCGTACTTCTACCAGTTATAAATCCATGTTGGGACATGGAAACCAAGGGCGTGATAACTCTCACTAACCTATTAGCTAATATCTTGGCATAAACTTTCCCATCAGCACTTAACAAAGATATTGGTCTATATGACCCAGGTGTATTCGGAGGCTTATTTTTTTTTTTAAACACAACTATATTGGCCTCATCCCAAGATGGAGGCGGTTCCCAAGCTGAGCTTCTTGAAAAGCATTCAACATATCAATTTTCAAAACCTGAAATAACAACCGATATATCTCCAGTGGCAATTTATCTGGCCCTGCGGCTTTCCCATTTGCCAACTGTCCTAATGCCTCTTCCAATTCCTGGATTGTTATTGATTCATCTAATAATTCTTGCTCTTCTAAACTTATCCTATTCAGCTCAATTTCTCGACAAAATTTCTCTATATCTTGTTCATCCGAATCATGTTGCGTATATAGTTCTTGATAAAACTCATAAAAGACCCCCACAATACCCTCTTCTGTTTCAACCATATTACCAGCCGCATCAGTCATAGCCAAGATTCTCTGAGAAGACTGTCTAACTCTTAATCTCTGAGCAAGACACCGTCCAGTTGATTCTCCATATTCATATCTATCCTGTTTATAAGTATTGTATTGGAGGCGATTTCCTTACACCAAATCGCATTTATTTTGGCCTTAGAGCATGCTATCTTGGTATGTATATCCTTGCCGTCAAGTCCCTGTCTAAGAACCTGTATCAGTTCCTGTTCCGCAATCCTTAGCTCCCCCAAAAGTCGCTGCATCAATATTTGACCTTGTTTCTGTTTAGCTAATCCAAAACTAAACGCTTCTCCGCGTATTCCTGCTTTAAGAGTGTCCCATACTATAGGGCTAGAGGCAGATCCCCTATTTACCTCCAGAAAATTCCCAGCCCACCTAAGCATATGGTCAATAAACACTTTGTCGTTCAATAATTTCCTATTAAATGTAAATGCCCTTCCAACCCTCCTCTGTCCTAAAGTATATAAATCTAACAGTAATGGACCATGATCCGCCGTAATCCGAGGCCAGACCTGCATATTTGCTCCAACTATATACGCCCTGGACATGAATACGTAATCCAGTCTCACCAATTTCTGATGCGGATGCGAATAAAAAGTATATCCTGGATCTGACTCATTTACAGTCCTCCATACATCTACCAACCCATGATCCCTCAACAATTGAATTAAAGCTTTAAAAACCTTAGGTTTTCGACCCATATATTTATATTTTACATCTAGAGCTTGCCCTCCAAATGAATATTAAAATCCCCACATAAAATTAATGGGGTCTGCCATAATGCCAATTCTACATTTAAAGCCTCCAATATAGCAGCTTCATCACAATTTGAACCATAAACTGAACAGATAGTACATTTGGTCACTCCAATAATACATTCTACAATCGCCCATCTTCCATAATTATCTGTCATTACCCTTCCTGTCCCACTGATCCCACCCAGCACCAAAATAGCAACTCCCCTGTTAATACTAGTCTGCCGAGTCGCAGCAAGAAGTGTAAATCCAAGCTCTTCAATCACTTTACGTTTAGACCACGGTATATGCGTCTCCTGGATACACAAAATGTCTGGTTTCATTATACGTAGATCTGCAGCTACCCTACACCTCTTACAGCTGTTATTAAGACCACAGACATTAAACGAGCATATGCGTATCCCACTAGCAGCCATTTCCCACATGTTTATCCAATATTGCATGACTCATTGCTGATCTTTGGCTATACTTTTTTGACCATATTATATAAATCAGAAATACCTGCCCATGGATTGATTTTTGTGCTTTATACCCCCCTTAAACCCTCACACCACACCCCCATACCCCCAGTACCCCCTGTCCCACACCCCACCCTACAACCCCCACCCCCCAACACCCTCTCCCCTTTTTGTAGGCAAACAGGCCCAAGGCCCTACTATTGGAGAGTGAATTGACCCCCCTGTGTTCCCCAATCCTCCCTAACACTGCCTGGCTTACTATAATCATAAATTGGCTGTATTACATGGGTGCCTACCTTATTGCCATAGCCTATAATACAACATCCTAATGTTCCTACATATAGCACCACATATTAATTACAAAGCCAGGTCATAACAAAGTCCATACACAATCCCAACAATATGCGGCCAAGGAGACACTTATATAGACACTTATATAGAGGTCAAATATTCTTTTGCTAACACCTCAGAAGTAAAAAAGCGTGTTTGACCCTTTAGAATTACTTTGAGGGTGGCAGGATTTAATAAAAAAAACTTGAGCCCCTTCCCCTGAAAGGGAGTAATCAGCTGACGTAGCTGCCACCTTTTTTCTACCGTTTGGTGACAAAAATCTGGTCTTACAAAAAATTGTGTTCCCTTCCCAGCCCGCTTTCTATCAGGCCGTGCAAGTTCATATATCGCCTGGCGCGCCCAAAAATTATTCAAGCAGATCAGAATTGCTCGTGGTCTTGCATCAAGTTGGCCAGCTTTCAGGACCCTCTGCTTGAATGGGAACCTATGTGCCCTCTGTACTTCGTTTGTCCAGTTCCAGCCTGTTAACTCAGGAAAGGCCTCTGTGAATAGTTCGACCACAAACTTGCAGGCGTCCTGTCCCTCCATCCCCTCTGGTACTCCTAAAATCCTCAGATTATTCCTCCGGAGTCGATTCTCCAAATCCACGAGTTTAGCTTGTATATCATCCCTATGTTGACTTGAATCTTCTGACGCTGCCTTCTGTGCCGCCATTTCATCTTCTCATGTGGAGATTCTTGCCTCGGCCTCATTCAACCTCTCAGTAAACTCACTACACGTTTTAGCAATCCGCCTAACAGTGTTCTGTAGTTTGCAGCACGCCGTATGCGTTTTTGCATTCTCCGTACATGTCTCAGCCCTATGCTCTGATATACATTGATATATTGACTCCAGAGAGATCTCATAGACCGTCTTCGCTACTTGAGCCCCCCTCAGTTCGTTCATCAACCTTAACCGTTTCAGGGATCGGTTCAGTAGAGGTGGAAAGACCCCGCATCAAGTTCTTAGCTGCATTCACATTCGCTCCCTCCTCAGTCTCCTTATCTAGCCCTTGTTTACGCACCATCGTTGTTTCCAAATTCTCCTCTTCAAGGCTTGTAGTATTTAAATCACTACCAGAACTCATTACTGATCCTTCCAGAGAAACAGATTTTAATCCTGGTTCTCCATCATCATCATCTGATAAATCTGAATGTTCTGAGTGGTCTGACATGGAGAAGAAATTCTCCCCTGAATCACTCTCTCTATTAATACCTTCAAGATTCAGTCCAGTCACAGTATCTATCACCGCCATCTCCTCTTGCAGCCCCCTTATCGTCAGGGCTGACTCAGCCACTAGCGCTGCTTCTCATATGTCTCCTGTATCTAAAACCATATCTGTACCTCTTTGTTTAATTTGTTCTTTTCGATGCTCCTTTCGCTGCAGCACATCCACGTGCTGATCTGCTTCTGTGTCTTCATCATCTGTTATTTCCTTAGACACATACCGAGTTGGCAGTATTGGTTGCTTTTTATTTGTTGGTAAAAATATCTGGGGTATTTTTTTGCTCCCAGTCTCTTGCAGCAGACTCTCTGTACAAACTTCTGCTCCCTCGAGCCCTGCTCTTGCATTACCACTAGAAAGAGCCGCCCTGTTCACTGCATCACTAACCGTCTTGGTTTTCCCTCCGCGTCCAGTTTTAGGAGGCATGGCTAAGCCTTATAAAAACCTATTGCGGTGTAATGAAATATAGTCTCTCGGGCGCCTAGAATCTAGAGTTTACAAAAATCCAACGCGTGTAGCAGTCTCTGCGTATCCAAACACATAGCAATCTCTACTCCCTTGCTACCACACGTCCATAAGCTGTAATGTTCACCCGTGCTTAACGATCTCCACTCCCTTGCTACCGCTACCGCTACCGCTTGTACACCACACGGAGCCCACTCCCTTCCGCCGTCTCACCTCCTTTCCTGAGAGCCTGAAGCCCTAAAGTTCTGTCACTCCAGCTCGCAACAAACTCCAATACCGCTCCAGCTCCTGCTCCCCAGGTACTCAGACTGTCAGCCTTCACCGGGCGTTTCTCTCAGCCGCACTGGCTGTTCTGGTTCCCTCTGCCCTTTGCTCTGCACTCTTCGCGAGCTTCAAACCGCTCCAAACCACTACCGCCGCCGCGGCCGCCGCTGCTGCTCCTCAACCTCCACAGGTGTGCACCGCAGGTAATCACGCCTAACCGCCAGGACGCCAAGGCGTTTAACTATTCAGTTGTTTTCTCGCGTCTTCTCGTATCTTTCACCGTTTTATTTTTAATCTCTGTGATCACTTTTAATTTTTTCTTTTCCCGGTCTTACTTCTGCCGGTTTTTTCGTCCTCCTGGCCGCCAATTCCGTGGGATGGGGGAATACACTCCGGAGCTCCTCACTCACACGTCCAGCGCGTGGACGCCATCTTGCCCACCTCCCGTCGCCTTTTCCGCATCTAATGCTAAAACAGCAGACGGTATCTTTAAAGATGGACCAATTTCGATGGCATTGAAAAGTAGTCTTACATTATTTACCAAATGTCTATTTTTCATGATACCAGATTGGTCAATATAACCAATAGGATCAAGCACAGAGGCCAGTCTGGTTGCCAAAATCTTTGCATAAAGTTTACAATCCTGATTAATTAGAGAAATAGGACAATAATTTGAGACAATGGTGGGATCCTTGTTATGTTTCGGGAGAACTATAATTAAAGCCTCAGTAAAGGTTCCAGAAGTTGATCCTGTACTACTAAAATGAGTAACTAATTTGAGTAAATGAGGTGAGAAGAAAATTCTTTATAAAATTCAGCAGGAATACCATCCGGACCAGGGGATTTAAGCAATTTAAGAGATTTAATAGCTGATTGCACTTCTTCTAATGTAATCGATAAGTCTAATCTATTTTTAATTGACTGAGTTATGTTAGGTAAACCACACATATCTAAAAAATTATCAATATGTGTGAGAAGTTGGCCTGGTATATGCTGTTCACTAATTAAAGTGGACACTGCACCAGAACAATTCGACTCTTATGGTAGATAGGTTTAAGACAACCTTTATAGAAAGCTATCCTAGTGGTAGCTGTGGAGAGCAGCCTTCAGGCTAAGTCTTGAAGGAATGTAAAGCAGCTTGTTTTACCACACAATCTCTTGAATCACCAAATGAAAAGACACCACACAGGTATATATATCAAATATATATGTATTTATTAATAAACACTCTCTGAGATTAGAGGATAGGAACATATGTACAAGTCAAATATTATCAGGATAAGTTTAGCACAATTGAATATTACAATCTTAGTTTGCTAGACCTAGGTCTAGGGCATCTAGAATCGAGGGACCCCCAAGAACCACCCCAGGTAGTTGTAGGAGACCCACAGGGGACGGACGCGGTGACCTGGCACCGATGCGAATCCTGTACGAGTCTATGCACTCAGACGCGATTGAGATATCAATGTTCAAGGTCCCTTGCGTGTTCGAGGCAAACACACCGATCGGACTCAGTACGAGTTGAAGGATTCGGTCTACAGATAGGATTTGCAAGGGAGTCGGACGCGGTGTGTCTAACACAGACATGAACCAGGTACGAGTCAGTGCGAGAATCGCACGGGGAAAGTAAGAGTTTTAGGATACTTCTGGTGAACCTACAAGCAAGTCACTTACAGGGTAAGTAGTTCGAGGTCCCACACCTACAGGAGCACCGTAGTGCTGGAGTTACCTCACCCAGGGAAGCCGGGTGCACAGGTGTCCTTTGGTGTCGGGTCGCGGCGTCGTTTTCAATGGCGAACAAAGAAGACTTGCTGCTTGTGATGGTTTGAAGAAGTGTCCGGTGGAATCCAAGCCTGGATTCGGTGGAAGGATGACAGTGTTCAAAGTCACTTGGCAGTGACTCGGGGCAAGGAAGATGAATGCCCACCGTCATCGCAGGATTCAGGTCGTTCACGGTTGCCTTGACTCTTCAGCCACGAGGTCCAGGAGGCGTCGACGATGACCAGGAGCTGGATTTGGCGTGTCCCACGATGTCTGCGGCTTACTGCGGGGTCGGCAACTCGATCGAAGCCAACAAGCCTTGGTAACAGCAAGTCTTGGGGAAAGTGTGAAGAGGCGATGGCGCAGACCAGCAAGGTCTGTGGAACTCACCCAGCGAGGGTAAGTCAGGGCAGGCCTGGAGCAACCAGAGGAGCCCTTTGGTTTCTTTGGAAAGTCTTCTGGGGACCCACAATCCGGCTGGCCAGGGGTTGCAAAGACGCCTCGGGAGGATTCTCTCACAGGGGCCCACGGTCACTCGGGACATGGTAGGCCGCTGATCTGAAGAGGGATTCCTGCTGGAGGCTGGGACCACACGTGGTCCAAAGCACAAGTTCGTAGAACGTTGTGAGGGGTTGCACTCGACAATAGTGCACGGTACCCAGGGGTCGTGGTTCCTCGTTACTCTTGGGGTCCACTGGCCTCAGCTTCGCTGGGGACTCACGATGGCCTTTGAGAACTCAGGAAATCCACTTCTTGGGCTGCAGGGACTTCGTACTCCGGTGGGAGCGGCGTAGTTTGCAACCGTCGTTTGTAGTTTTTGGTGCCTGCCAAGCAGGGGAGTCACTCCTTGACTCCAAGGGAGATTCTTCTGTCTTCCAAAGGTAGTGGAATGTCGAAGGTCCAGGATTCTTCTTGTAGAGCGTCGTCCAGGGAAATCTGGGGTGCAATGCACAGGTTCCCCCTCTTATACTAAAAGGAGGGGAGGGACTAGCTCTATGACCCTACCTATGGGAGGGTCAGGGAGTGGGTGGCTACACCCACTTCCCTTTGTCCAGTTTCGCGCCAGAGCAGGGACAGGTAGCCCCTGAGCCGGTTTGAACTGGCATATGCACAGAGGAGCCTTCTGTTCCCCCAGTGCAGGACTTCAAAGCACTTTAAGAGTGCACCCACCCAGCCCCAATACACTAAACCCTGTCTGGGAGGTGGTCACACCCCCTTGGGACAGGATATCTATTGTTGGGCTCCCTCCACTGCGAGTGTTGGTCATCAGCAGGAGGGCAGCCCAGTGTCTGTGACTGGTGGCATCAATTTTGTGATGCCAGGGCTCTGTCGGATTCTACCGCGTTTCCACAGTAGGTACATGTCTATCCCTCTAGAAGGGTGGAATGCTACCCCCGCTGCCAGGACTGGCGGGGGGGTAGTATTCCAAGGTGTTTGACACCAAACACGACATGTTTCGATGCAGCCATTCCAAAGTTAGCATTTTACCGCGAGGATATAATGCACTTAAAAGTATATGGTTTAACCGCTTCCACAAACAGCACCAGAGAATGGACTCTGAGAGCTGCAGAGGGGCCCTGCTCAGGCAGAGGCACACCCTCACATAGAAGCCAAGCACCCTGCCCTCAGGATTGATAGGGCCTGCCTTAGGGGTGACTGATAGGGTTATATGTGTGTGCAGGAGGGATATAGGGAACCTATATCTCAGTGAGGGGTGCTAGCACTTCCTCACTCAGGCTGCAGTAGCAGGCCTGTGGTGTCAGATTTAGTCTGCTTCCCAGGGGTGGCATAATACATGCTGCAGCCCCTGGTAGGCCTGTGGAGTACCTATGCCCTTGGTACCTAGGTGTACCATATACTAGGGACTCATAAGGTACCACAGTATTCAATCACTAGTGCACCTAGAGTGCACTCCAAATCGTTTAAAGAGAAAGCAGATAGGCTGGGGACCTGAATAGCAGGTTCCCAGCCAAACTAAGTCAAAAACCAACAAAACACCAGGAAAAAGTGGGGGCAACCATGTAGTCAGATTCCACCTTCCTACAATATGTAACATATCACAGGACAGAGGATATTATATAAAGTTGAATAATAATGCATACATTCTTGAACTATTTCTTTGAGATAAAACAATTTGACCAGTAGAATTATGAATTGCATTCATTTGATTTTTATTTCTCTTAATAAGGAGATAATTTGCTAAATGTTTACCAGATCGGTTAGCATTGAAAGTAAATTTAGCGTTGTTATTAGAAATTTATATGCCAGCACTATTGCTTAAAGTTGAGTTTAATTTATATCAAAGTTTTTGTAAGAGCAATTTTGTATTTGAAGTCATTAGATGTGCTAAAGAGACGTTCAAACATTGCTATATGTTTATCTAATTCTTTAATTCTGGAATTAAACAATTTATTGCTATGAGCCATAATAGAAATTGTCGTCCCTCTAATATACGCCTTGAATGCATCCCATCTATTAACAAGTGAAGTAGAACCTTCAGGATTAAATGTAAAAAAATCACACAGAGCGGACAAAAGCTTCGGCTTATGTTTTTGATTGAGGACAACATTGGTGTTCATGCACCTTCAACCTTGAGATTGCTGAGAGGAGCTAAGACGTAAAACACATGAGATTAGTGCATGATCAGAAATATCAATGTTATGAATAGTAGGAGCAAAACCTGAAGGGATTAATTGATGGGATATTAATATAAAATCTATATGAGAGTAAGAATTATGAGGATTGGAAAAAAAGTAAATTGTTTCTCTGTTGGATGATGTAGGCCCCAGCAATCGACTAATTTGGTAATTCTAAAATAGGATTTTAGAGTGAAGAAAGCCTTTGGAGGGCGGTATTTAGTTTGAGAAATTCTATCCAATAATGGGTCACATATTAGATTAAAATCGCCTTCAATAATAAGCGGGACATTACCTAATTTTAGTATTTCTGACGAGGAAAGGGACCAAAAATTAGGGTCTTCAGATGTTGGACCGTACACATTAGCTAAGTGTAAAATGGTATTGTTTATTTTAATGTTAGCAATGATGTAATGACCTTCTGAGTCAGAACATTTCCTTAGAATTTGAAGATGTAATTTTTTTGCAAATAAGATAGCGACTCCATTTTTTTTATTAAGTGCAGGGGATGAAATAACATTACCAACCCATTTTTTGTTTATATAAGATAAGACTGTATCATCTATATTTGTCTTTTGAAGTAAATAAATATAAGCTTTATGTCTAGCAAAATAATCTAGAACCGTAGTACGTTTAACAGGGCGTCGTAAACCTTTAACATTAAAAGAAACAATATTAATACCTTTAATATTATCCATAATAATAGAAGAGCAAGGTCAGTAAAGTAGAAAAACCCAAGGAAATTAAAAGAATAAAAAGTAGCTCTAACATGACTTGAAAGGAATAAAAGGAATTACGCAAACACTAAAAAGACGACATATAAACATGACAACATAAAAACATAAATAATAGCCATGAATCGCACACATGCATGTATAAGATTGACCTGCAAAGCAAAGCCTTCACAGAAGAACTAGACATGTAGGAGAGCTATCAATAAAGATTTTTAACATGACAATGAAGTGGCAGTCTCATTTGTTTCCATTAAGAGCGGTAGCTGTTGATCCAAAAAGAGACGAAGATCCTCAGGGTGTTGAAAAGAATTGGAAAAATTATCTTTCCATGTTCTCATAGTAGATGGATCTAAAAGACCTTATTTGAAAACACAGCTTCTTAGTCACGGTCTGAGAACTCCTTACGTATTTTAACAGTTTCCTTATCAAAGTCTTGGTGAATAAAAATGTTATGACTGTTGACCATCAAAGACGGTATCTCTCTTGAGGCCTTCCGGATCATCACCAAATGATAATGACATAAAGCCTTGATGATCATTTGACGTGGTTTAGTATGGCTAGGATTACAATGTGAAGGAATTCTATGTGCCTTATCAATTTCAAATTTTTCTGGGAAAGTGAGGTGTAACTGGTCCGGTACAATTTTTCTAAATATTGTCTGCAGAAATACACTTCAACATTCACTGGCAAATTAAAAATACGCATGTTGTACTGTCTTTTGCGATTTTCTAAGTCATCCAATAAACTACTCAGCTACAATATTTTTGCTGTAATAGTCATCAAACCGTCAATTTTAGATTTGTTGTCCTGAATTTTAATTGCATTTTCGGAAACCTTCATAGATAGGCTTGCGATATCTTTGTGTATATTTTAAATTTCTGACACAATATTTTCTGTATTGGAACAAACTGCTTGTAATTCCTCTATTGAAATGGATAAAGAAGGTTCCTCAGACTCAACAATTTTTGACTTGACTGTCGGAGGAGAAATATTTTGTTTGCGTTTATTTAGCACAACATGCACATTTTCCCTTCCATTTTGAGAGAAAAAGTTGCAAAAACGACAGAGGCAGCTTAAAATGATGAAAAATGAGTAAATAGATGACAAGCTCTGCAAAAAGGGACTGTGCAGCAGCTATAACCAACTGTAGGTGTAATTTAGGCCTCAGCCGCGGCCCTTTCCTTCAATTAACTCTGTCCTCCTGACAGGAAGCTTCGGCAGCAGTTCACGAGCCTGATCGGTGAAAGGCTGAAGCAAGAAACATGTGGATAACAGCCATTAAAAGACCCAGCGACGAAAGCAACATGAAGCGCCAGCCTTACTTGACTTCCAGGGGTTAACCAAACAGGTAAACTCGCCCAATATGCGGTGTTAATGTTCGCCAAAAAACAGGCTTCATGGAGAAACTATTGGGGAGCGGTCATCTTGTTACGCGCGCTCATGCGACTCAGAATGTTTCTTGTTTTAAAAAAATATATATTGCTTTAAAAAAATGTGACTTAATTCAATGATATAATAGTAAGTACTTAATTGAGACACTCACAAATATTGAAAATATATATTTTTTCATGATGTTAGTCGTTGGATTTATATCTTTTAATGGCTGGCCTCATGCTTTGGCTCTTGGAGCCAAACCATACCCCTGGGTCAGCTATCCCTATGGTTGTCCATGCCCTACCAGAAATTTAGGGCCTCACTTGTGAGCTTTTGATGCAGGGCAGCACAGTAAGTCACTTTCCTGCGCTGCCCTGCATCTAAAGAAAAAGGCAGTAACAAGCAGTATCTATGAGATAGGGTGCATTTTTGTCCTCTTTTACTGCGCTGGTGCCGTTTTGGCTGCCTTGTACCATAGTGCACGGGTGTCCGCATCGATAGAATGATTGTTTTTGTGCAAAAAGGGACACCTTCCTACACAAAAGCAATCAATGGAGGAGTTTCCCTCTTTCTATGTTTGCTGCAGAATGAATAGAAAGAGCAGAAAACAAGGAGAAATAAAGCTATTTCTCCTCGTTAAGCCACCCCTGGGGAGGCGCACAATTTTGACGCATTCCCAGATTTACACTATGTTGTAAATCTGGGAATGTGTCAAAATCCATGGGCGTTGCATGGGAACACCCACCTCAACACCCATGGCATGCCTCCCTGACTCAGTGTGAGGCAACTTGCGCTGCGTTGCCTTACACCATATCTACGAGGCCATGAAAAGCCACGCAGGGAGGCTTTGCATGGCCTTGTAGATATGATTGGGAGGCCTGCGCCACCGGAGCGTCATAGAAAGTGACGCTGTGGCGGCGCAGGCCTCTTGCAAATGAGGCCCTTAGTGTCTACGACACCTTTTTAATCAGATACCTAAAACATTGGCCCACATTTCCAAATTTGGGCAGTTTGGAACTTGCAAAGTCACACTGTATATGTGTTTTACAAAGTATAGGAAAATCCCTGCTTTTGTGCTTGCTACAGACACTATTCGTGGGAATAATCGGAAGGGCAACAGTAAAAATAAGCTCACCAGCTCATAAACAAGCCCACAAACAGCAAAATTCCAGTCCACACACTGACCTGTCAAGCAAGCCCTTCTGGCACAGCCAGATTACATTATAGGCCAGTCAGATACTGGGGACACCTACTATTGTGGCAGTCAAGGTAATATGGGACACATTGCTCGAACATTATGTCAGAGATAGAACCAGCACACAAATTGGAATGTTTGTGCTTCTAAATTCACAACAATAGTCACAGAGAGAAAAGCCTGCCATCTGTTGGAAGTTTCTTGGAACAGAAAGCAAAGATCCGCTAATATTGACAAACTGAGCTTTAAAATTGTTATGTTCATTAGTGTTTTGAATTTTTGCTCCATTAAAAGTGTATGATCCCGTAACTCCAATATTGGGGCTTTTCAGATTCCTCAACTAACCGGAGCCACAGAGATACCTTGCTTTACAGATTATACCTACTGTAAGTGCAGTTGAAATTTTGGAAGCACCATGATGCAAGGGTGCCTGCGTTGCAGGGATGATTATTTTTGTGCAGGAAGGGAAGGGAAAACAATTACAAGAGGTTTTTCCTCTTTCTATGGGTGCTGTAGAATGAAGAACACATAGAAAAAGGAAAAATGAGGAGAAATAAAGATATTTCTCCTCGTTGTGCCTCCCTTACAACTCCCCTGGGGAGGCGTAAGTTTTTGGCACTGCCTCAGATTTACGATTTCTGGTAAATCTGGGTCAGGGTCAAAAAGCCATGGATGTTGCTGGGAACGCCCCCAGCAACACCCAGCGCATGCCCCTTTAACACAGAAACCTGCGTTAAAGGGACCGATATTTACGAGGCTTGAGTGGCTTAGTGCTGCCTCGTAAATATGGAAGTGACGTTCCGGCGGCGCAAGGGGCTTCATAAATGAGGCCCTAAGTATGTACGAGGGATTTTACCTGCAATTTGTCTAACCAGTGACAATCGCTTGGGATAGTATTCCAATCCATCAACAAGGGTATGCTTAGACGTGAGTTCCGTACTCACTGTGCCACTGGAGCCAAGCTACACCTGACTGAAGAGCCCCAATCAAGGCAAAACTGGTCTTGGGTTGCTTGTGTTCCAGTTCAGGAATGGACTGGGCCTGGCAGTCCTTGCTGGACTATTCCTATTGGAGCAAGTTCAAAACTCATTTGCACATGGCTGAGTCCAAACTGAGGTAGCTTGGTGGGAAAAAGAACGATGCGCTGGCATGCTACCCCGAGCGATTGCCAGTGGTTAAGCATTCCTCCCATCACCTTTTGTGTGTTTGATCTACCGCCCTAAGTGGCAAGGGTATGCCCAGACGTGGGTCCCTTGCTCACTGTGCAACTGGAGATGAACTACACCCAAATGAAGACCTCCAATCTCGGCGAACTGGTCTTGGGTTGCTTGTGTTCTGGTTCCGGTCTTGGGTTGCTTGTGTTCTGGTTCAGGGTAGACCAGTCCTGGCAGTTTGGCTGACTATTGATATTGGAGCAGGGTCAAGACTGATTTGCATATGGATGGGACTAAAATAGTGGCTCGAGCGATCACAAGTGGTTATACTGATTGCAAAAAGCCTTCCTCACACGCTTTGTGTGTTCTAAGAATTTTAACACCATAAATTGGGCAATTTAGCCAGAGGCATTATTGAGAACAATTCATACATTTCCAATTTCGTAAAATTTACAACATTATGAATTCCAGTCAATTCCACCAGCAAAATTCGAATTTTGCGTTCACATCTGAACTCGCACCCACCGGCTACCTCAACCTGCTTTCAGAAGAACAAGTCACATTGCAAATTTGAATCTTCCAAATACTAAAATATACATTTTGATTTCTAGAATTGATTGGTTCATTTTTCACATCGTCCAGCGAGACAACACAAACCAATGGCGACTCATAGTTCCTTTTTCTGCCAATCGTATATCACCTCAGGTTTCAACGCCAATTTTATGTAAATAAGTATATGATTTGTTAATATATAGTATGATTTTTACACAACTTTTGAGAATTTGGCAACTGGATTTACGGCTGATGTGAGAACTATAACTAGAAAAATGGTGAGGGGGTAATTAATATCAGGTGTTATTTGAGAACTGGACTGTGGCTGGTAGAGAGAGAGAGAGAGAGACAACGAGAGAGAGAGAGAGAGAGAGAGAGAAAGTGTGAGAGAAAAAGGTGAGAGCGGAAGAGTAGTGGGGGGATGGGGTGAAAGAGAGAAAGAAAGTGCATAAGCGAGGGTGAAATGATGAGGAGAAGTGAGAGAGACAGTAAAGAGAGAAAGAAAGTGGAGGAGAAAGATAGGACAGAAAAAGTGAGGGAGCCCCGTGCTCGACCCAGTGCATTTTGCCTTTTTGAAGCATTCTGCAGCTGGCATATGGCACACGGTATGTAGTGCCCGATTAATCCTGTGCCACAACTCTTAAGAGTTAGAGGACTGGCCCATTCGACATTCGAATGCCCTACCCACCACATCCACCTCGCTCACACGTCTTCCCTGTTCCATCAACGCTCCCAACATTTTTTAAGCAATAATTATAGAGGTTTTGGTGAAAAAGAAGTTACATTTAACGCCATTACCTTGAAAAGTTTGTCAATTCTCTTTTTTACTTGTGATGCGTTTTATTGTGGCAAAAGATGAGTCAAATAACTGTAACATATTGCATACTAAATATTATATAAAGCATAACAAATGCAAGCATTACATTGGTGGTTCCGTGCACAATATTATATAATGAACATTATACAATTGTAGTTTTATTTACATGTGTAGGTGTTTGATATGGCTTGGACCTAGCCCTAAGGCAGAGCGGAGAATTTAACAGAGAACAGTTTATTGAAGCAGGAGTATCTCGAAAATCCTACATTATACTCAATGCAGTCCAGAGGAGACTGGATGACACAAAGGAGGGCGTGTTGAAGAGGAACATGTACAAGGAACAGTTCTAGACTACACAAGCTACTCTTAGATTTAGTTTTTCCATTGCACATTCACACAAATTCACAATACTTCATTTATACTTACAGTTTCACGAATTAGTTAAATCTATTTTTTCCAATATTGTTTGTAATTATATTAATAATTTAAATCCACGCTATTGCTTACATTTCCTTCGGAAGGTCTGGAGCCATTTGCAATTTGTTGAAAAGGACGTTTAAAACATTCTTCTGTGAGTGGACAGCAAATCAAATCCCCTGTTTTGTAATGTAGCATAATGAATCAGTATAACTCAAGGTAGGTGAGCAGGTTTTTACGAAATCTGTGCGAAAATAGGGGTATATGTACAAGAACTGCCGCTAACTAGCGTTAGTTAGAGGCAGTTTTCTTTACGTGGCCTATCACCAAAAACTATCGCCCTGTTAGCGATGTATTTACAATACGTCGCTACATGGCGATAGTTTCAGGTAGTCGCGGTGAAAACTGACGCTAACACTAGCGTGAAGGCGATACAAATTCTGACGTTAGCGGGCGAAAACTGACAAAAGGCCAATTTGCGGGCAAAAAACTCACGTTAGTCAGCAGAACTTCACCTTTTTTGCCTCTAAAGGCAAAAATAGTCAATAAGTCCACCTCCAATGAAAAAAATAAAATAAAAACAATGGAATGCAAAATGGAATGCCAGGGACAAGTGCAGCACAGATCAACAACCTCCCCAAACCGCGCCAACTGCCAGGATTACCAGCCAGAGTCCCAGGGGAAGAGGAAATGCAGAATCAGGGCTACATATATGAAAAGAGGCGCATCGCTGGGGAAAACCTGTGATGTATCACTTTTCATAGCGCCCTCCTTGCAACACCATGGCAGCCAAAACCTTGAAAGTGCGGACAATCCCTGGGCCCGGAGGCCTCGCTGTGCCTGCGTCTGGGACCCGGAGTGGGATGCGGAAGTGCTGTGGAGTTGCTGGGCCATGGCGGTAGACATTGAGGCGTCGGTGATCGCCCTTACCTGGTGGTGAATCTGCCAGGTCACATGGAGACACGTTGCTGACCTGTGTGAGAAGACCGCCTGGTGCCCCTTTGAGCTGTGAACGGTAGAGGCACTCCTGCGCACCAACGTAGAGAGGTCTGCATCGCATACCACGGGCCGCCACTACACCGGGGTGCACGGAGGGGATCACCAATGGTGGGCCGTGCCTCTCTGCATCACAGGCCGGAGGATGTTGCGCTGGCCGGATGCTGTGGAGTGTGAGGCCCCTGAGCTGTGCAGAACTTGTGTGGCGGAAGCGCAGCAACTTCACGCATAAGGGGGC
The DNA here is from genome assembly GCA_963921515.1 of Calotriton arnoldi. Taxonomy (NCBI): domain Eukaryota; kingdom Metazoa; phylum Chordata; class Amphibia; order Caudata; family Salamandridae; genus Calotriton; species Calotriton arnoldi. The sequence continues at coordinate 2,455,828 of CAWUFW010000366.1, read as the reverse complement.
CCTGTTGCATCACCAGCATCAGGAGGTTCCCCAATGTATTGGCGGCGACTGCTGTAGCCAGGCTTGTGAAATACCACCTGGCTGAGGCTCCTGCTGGCTAAGTCACAGATTTGTAGAGAGTGCAGCGGCTTGCGCCACAGTGTCAATGTCCAGGTGAGGAGAATCTGGGACGCGTATCGGAGGAGGCCCGGAGGTCGAGTCGGGCCCAGGCTTAGCGCCTGTGGGTGACGCACCCCCAGTGGTGGCTCCTCCGCTATGATGGAAGAGCGTCGCCCCACTGCTTTCAAGAAGAGGAAACATAACATGATGATAACTTTCTGATATTCTCATGCTATGTTTCCTTTGCGGGCGGGAGGGTGAGTGTGGCTGCTCTACTCACAGAACAGGGCAGGGGCGGAGTGGTACACCCACTCAAGTTCGAAATGACTGTTTGGTCGGCCCTCTCAGGCAGCCCAATGCAGACATGCACACTTCCCTGTTAGCAATGCAGGCTGCATTACAGCCTGCATGGAGAACATGCCCACCCCTCCAGCCCATGAATAAATACCTTGCCACAGCGCTCAAGAACAATCACAATGCCGCATTGCAGTGTTGTGATTGGTTTAGGGGAGGGAGCCTGGCTGCCTGCTTCCTGTTCCTGGAAGCAGACTCAGGAGAGCAGGAGCACAGAAGACGCGGGACCTGGCCTCGAGGTAAGATTGAAAAAACATATATATTTACAACCCCCGCTGCCCCACACGTCCCAGCCCCCTCAAGTGTCCTTTCCCGTGTTTCCTGCCTCCCAGCTGTCCAGTCCCCCCGCAGCACTACTTAATGGCGGCCGCTGTGCAGCCATGCACAGCAGGTATACCATTGGTGTGCCAAAGGCAAGCCTGTCTGCGTCTGTCCGCCATCGGACCTCGCCCAGCACCAAGGACCCTTCCTCTTGGACACTCCACCGCTATGACGCCAGCACCCTCCTCGCCATCAGCCCTGGACGCCACACCGCCTGCCATCTAGCATCACTGTAGAATTCCCTTGCACCCTGCGCCTGCCGAAACTGCAAACATACCCTCTGCCACATCAGCACACCAGCGCCTCCTGCCGCCCAGCCGACCAACAGCGCAGCGACCGGCTCAACTGCATCCTCCTCAACGTGCGTTCCCTCCACAAACACGCAACAGAAATCTGGGAACTCCTCTACGCCACCTCTTCAGACATCGCCTTGTTCATGGAAACCTGGACCAACTTCTGCTCCGGACCGGACTTCGCCATCACCATCCACGACGGCAACAAATTCACCCACACGGACCACCCCGAGCGCCCAGGAGGAGGCATTGCCATTGTCCAAAAAAGCACACTCCAACTGACCAGGCACTCTAATGACCCGATGGCTACCATGGAACACCTCCACTTCCAGATCCGGGCCAATCCCAACCCCACCCTCCGCGGCACCTTCGTCTACAGGCCCCCCGGCCCATGAACCCCCATTCACCAATGCCATTGTAGACCTCATCTCAGCCCAGGCTCTCCCATCCACTGACTACATCCTACTCGGACACCTCAACTTTCCCAGTGACCAGAACATCACCACCCTCCTGGCGAACCTCACCAACATCAGACTCAAGCAGCTAGTCACCGCACCAACCCACATAGCCGGACACACGCTCGACCCCGTCTTCTCCGCCACCGGGAACTTCAACTACAGCCACACCACCGAACTCTCCTGGACCGACCATCATAGTATACATCACGCCTTCACCACACCCACTGTACACCACCACCATCATCGCCCCCCCAGCCGCAGCTGGATCAAGGCCATCAAAGAACTTTTCAGCAACTCCCTTAGCACCACCACTCCATCAACGCTTACAGACGCTAACACCGCAGCGCACAAACTCCGCCGATGGAGCTCCAACTGCGCCGACACCCTGGCAGCTCCTCCGTGTCAGTGGTTTGAGCATTTGGGGGTCGCTGGTTGCTGGGGAAGGTGACAGCAGACACCCTGGACGGCAAACTAGGCTCTGTACAAAAGGACGCATCTAGGCATATGCGTGACCTTGTGAACCCCTATGCTACATTATATCTACCTCAGGTAGAATGTATGCAGGGTGGGCATTCCCACGCAACAAAGCCTGGTAGGAGTATCGCAGTGAAATCTATGAGATTTCACTGCAAACAATTCTAGGACGCCATTGCGTCAAAACCTTACGCCTGCCTCATGGCGGGCGTAAGGGTGACGCAGTGCCATAGGGATAGGCCTGCCCCATGCATTGCTGGAGTTGCGTCATGCTTCGAACAAAATTGCAGCAATGCGTGACTTTAGCGCCGACAGATACGTCAGGAATACTGACATATCTGTAAATCCTTGCGACATGGAGCGCCGTACAGTAAATACAGCGCATCCATGGTGTCACAAGGAGGGCGCAGTGAAAAGTGTGCCAACACTGTTTTGTTTCAGCGATGCAACACTTTTCATGAATGAGGTCCAGGACTGCGCCCTATCTTATTGTGGGGCGCATTCCTGAACTTTTGTTTTGGCGCAGGGCAGCGCAGCAATATTCTTTGCTGCGCTGTCTAGCACCAAAATCTCTGTAATGAGGCCCCAAGTGTTTGCACCAATTTTAAAACCAGCTATTTTCTTGTCTTAAAAAACTGCCTCTAACTGAACTTAGAGGCAGTTTTTTGGGTTTTGCACCTTACAAGGAATTCCTTGTAAATATCGCGAAGTGGGGTTAGCGGCAGTTTTTTCACAGGAACGCCCACCTTACATCTCATTTTCGTTAACTCTCGCTAACAGAAGTGGCGATCTTTAAAATTCACGTTTTCGCTGGAAAAGTGCCGCTAACTCCAGTTAGCGGCAACTTGTAAATTAGGCGATAAAAAAATAGCCGCTGTAACGTCAAAAAAGTGACGCTACGGTGGCGTTAAGTCCTTGTACATATGCCCCATAGTCTGCTTACTAGAAGAAAATGAGATAGATCCATGTGCAATTCCATTGCCTTTTTGCCAAGTTCTGAGCTACAGCATGGGGGAGAAAGCTGATGTAATGGTGGTGTGAGGAAGCAGCAAGTCAGGGAGCACGCAGCTGTTGGTCACTTCCCCACCAACACCAACCACACTGCGGGAAGGGGTGAGTGGACATTTTTTTGTGAATCACAAAAATAGCAAAATTGTCAGCTTTTCTATATCCGGTCTGTGGAGTGAAACTGTGCTGCATAAAAAGCCCAGTTTCCAAAGCCAGAGAAACTGATGTATTTTGAGCTTTTCAAGTGGTTTGAGTGGTTCTCCCTGGGAAAACCACACACCGGCAATAACCATCCTCGAACTGAGTATTTCTTGGTTTGTGATCAGTTCTTTGGTTGCCTCTCTTCTTATTTCAGCCGTGGCAGGCGGATGCTGATCCAGGAAATATTGTGGATTCATGTGGGGATCCGCCTCGACTTATCGAATAAAGAAAAATAAATTGCACCGTCCAAACTGTGGAAACTTCCACCAAAGCAGGCACAGTTAGGAAAAAAAAGGCAGAATGTAGGGGGCAGCAGCCATTACCCTCATTCATTAGTTTTTTTCTCTCACATGGGACTAAGCCACTTTATTGGAAATCACAGATAACAACAAACAATTCATAAACAAGGGACACCAGCCTGCTTATGGTCCTAGACCTATCCTGGGCATCCATTGACCATACTATTTTACTTGGCTGGTTGACCTCCATAGTTGGGGTTCAGAGTTATGAAGGTAAGTGATTCCTGCCATTCTAAGGTCTTGCCTACAGGCAGCATTTTGCTGTCTGTTTTCTAAAGACTTAGGGGCCGATTCACAGAACTAATCTGAGATAAAATCCTAAACTTACTACTTTTGGTATTCACAGAAGGCATTTAGTAGTAGCAAAGTTAGGACTCCTAACTTTACTACTACTAAACTGAGATAAAATCCTAAACTTACTACTTTTGGTATGCACAGAAGGCATTTAGTAGTAGTAAAGTTAGGACTCCTAACTTTACTACTACTAAATGCCTTCTGTGAATACCAAAAGTAGTAAGTTTAGGATTTTATCTCAGATTAGTTCTGTGAATCGGCCCCCTAGTTTTTCAATACCAATATTTACAAAGGGCTTTGGATTAGTCCACTACTTATCATTGGTTGGCTTTCTTGTCAATTTCATTTGCCTGCTTCTTATTTGATGGCTTTCCTTCTTCTTTTCGTATGTCCCTCCCCTGGAGCATACCTTCTTTACCATCTATATTTTGGATCACTTGTATCCTTCCATCCTTGGCAATCGGGGAACTACTTTTTTCTTTTTCTTTCAGCACTCAATATTAGTGCATGCGTTTTCTTGTTATCTCCCTCATGTGCTGCTAATCCAGTATCCCCATACTCCACACCCTCCATGTTGCACCCTCGCTCCCTTCGCCCCAAGATCATCCGTTGCTTGCTCTGTCCCTTCGTATTCCATTTGAATTTTTGGGGATTTTGTTAATGCTATTTTAACTTTTTTTATTTAATTTTTACACCCCACAGCTCATCTGTTGGTCCCCGCACCTTCCTGATTTTTGTTGTGGTGCTCTGCGATGGCTGGTAGTGTTTAGTGGCTCACCCCCACTCCTACATTGCTCCTGTGCCCGTCGCAATTTTTTTAAAATCTTTCTAATTTTTACCTTTTAGGAGGGTCCAGCAGTAGCAATTTGCTACTGGGCTGCACCATGTCCACGATCCAGTTTCCCAGACCTATTATGCTTTTTTAATTTATGGCGCCAAGCTAAGTGTCCACTATCTTGGAATGGTACATTCAAAAAAATGGTCCAGAGTGATATATGCACGCGCTTGTATCTTCATGCGGCATGCGCTAATATAGCTTTTTTTTACATTGCTGAGCACATTGACAATTTTTCCTCTTTTAGCAAAAAGCTATGGAAAAGCCAGAAGGACAGTTAATGCCTTTTAAATTCGATATCTACTGGCTTTGCCAATGCTTTTGAATATTCTTTCAATATCAGTCGATATGGGTCCTTTTCGTTGGCTAGCTTTTAGGTACCTTTGAGCTCTACTCTTGCACCATTGCTCTTTAACGTGTGCATCCTACCACAATGTAACTTCATTAGGATTTTTGGTCTGGAATTTCAAAAACTATGCAAACGCCGTTCAAATTTTAGTACATTTTGACAGTTTTGAGGAGCAATTTTGGCAAATTCTAGCCTGTCTAATAAACTTTAGATATTCGGTGCAGGAAAACCAATTACAGGTAAACAGTCAAAATCCCAACCCCTTTTACTTGTACTCTAGACTGTGAATCAACAAAAGCTCCATCAATACCAATAAAAATTTCCATCTCTGGTGGGGCAGCAAATGCAACCTTCTCACAAGGTAAAAAACCCTTGTGATGATTTTGAATGTCAGTCACAGTGCAAGGACGCAGGTTAATACTGCTATCAGTGATATCTTCTTCCTGCGCTTAACTCTGAGATGGGTAACTCATCATTTCTCAGGGGCATAATTCACTCCATTGACTCCATCTACCTGGCCATCTCAAATGAACTGGTACTTAAAATTCAAGGACCCCAAATGCACTTTCTACTCCTCACCCTCAAAACTATACCAAGCGGCTTGACAGGCCTTACGTGGAGTGTGTATAAGATGGGGATAGACTGGCCAGGTCTGAACTGCGGATAACGATCTGAGCCATGCAGACACAAAGGGTGCTCTGCTATAGACGATGGGGTCTTGGCCCAGTGGAATGGCAACTCTCAGGAGCAGCAAGAAGGAGAGACAGAAGATAGCTGCAGGAGGTGATGCACTTGTAATGTAGCAACAAGCTGGGTGACTCTTGGCCCACACTGTGCCACCGCAGCTGCTAGAACCCGGAGTTCCCTCAGACCAAGCTCACCTTGCACAAGAGTGAATATCACCCATGCTGATGCTATTCACACATATCTCCTGGGTTTTCCAGCAATGCCAGGTCTTGCATCATTCATTCACATTGACAGGCAGGGAGTGGTAACATCCATCTAATAAAAATCACCACCTCTGTACTTACTTCACTGTAGCTAAAAGAAAACAGAAGAATGGAATAATCTGTAGAAAAATAAAACAAAGATTCAACACAGTGAAAACTTAAATTAATCACTGGTATAATTGTCTATTTATGACAAGATGTAATTTATTTATTTATTTTTAATGAACAAGCTTCAGAACCTTCTCTCTCTACCTGAATCCACAAACATATATGTAACCAAAACGTACAATAATACGTATACATAAAAAAACATATATAACTTAGACCAGAGGCAGCCTATAGTCTTACTGTTACATAAATACAACCAGAAACAAAAAACATCACACAAAAATTTAATGAATGAACAGTCTGTCCCGCCTTCCTGTTGTTTAGAGCTGTTTCCTTAATTAGGTGTACAGTCCAACATAGGAGGCAGTCTTATGGGCATTTTGCACACTAAGGATGACTTTACCCTCTGATTCCTTACTGAGTATCCCAATTCTTACTTTCCAATACTCAAATTCAACAGGCTCCTCCAAAAGGTAGCTTTGACGTGTTTCGGCCCTATCAACATGAGCCTTTTCAGGACAGTGGAAGACCAACAGGACTACAAAAGAGTAACACAGGGGTATGTGGGCCGCAGATATAAAAGGGTCCCAAGCACCACGAAGATGCGTCCCTCTAATCAGGACGATAGGCTGGGGCCCAAGTCCCGTTGTGACTGGGCGTCTGTGGATGTGCACCTCTTAATCTTTCAGTCTGAACGGTCAGGTTTCTGGAATCTTTTCACATGAAGCAGCACTGTGCAGACGTCTGGGCCTCTTTGCCCCTGTTCATTTTTTCTGTGTGAAGATATTTTTCGCCTGTGGATTTATTGTTTTTGAGCCCATTGGTGGAGCTCTGCCATATTGGATTTCTCTGCCAGACTAGGGATGCATCAAAGTGTCTCCTCACTGGATCAGGACACTACCTTCACCAGGCAATGAAAATATTGACAGTCAGTGGCTGATAGAAATGGGGGGTCTCTAGTTGGCAATGGTTTGCACCTTGTCCAAGTAGGGACCCTTCCTTCTAGTCAGGATAAGGTAGTTACAATCCTAAAATAACCCCTGCTCACCCCCTTGGTAGCTTGGCACGAGCAGTCAGGCTTATCGTAGAGGCAGTGTGTAAAGCATTTGCACATAACCAAAAGTAATACAGTGAAGACACTACAAAAGGACACCACACCAGTTTAGAAAAATATCCAATATTTTTGTATACTTAAGACAAGACCAAAAACGATAAAAATCCACAATACAGTACTTAGAAATCTTCACTTATCAAAATAGACTTGAAATATAGTTCCTTGAAGTCAATAGCTCCGTCTGGGGCTACCACGGCGTCGTGAACAACAAATCCAAATAGTTCTGGCTGACCCCGGTGTCGCAGGCCAGCTACCGTGTCGGGAAGACCCGCAAAACAGTACCTTTAGAAATGCAGGGTGTGGATGACCTCTCGATGAGCCCCGAAAGGCCGGCGTCTGCAGGCGTCGGTTCCGGAGGTCGGTGTAGGAGTCGTCGGGCCCTTGAAGTCACACGCATTGCAGATCGAACTCCTCGCAGTTGAAGTCGGGAGCGCCGGCAGACATCGGGGGTTCGGTGCGAAGTGCAGCGCTGCGGCCGTGCGGTGCCCTCAGGTCACAGTGCATGCAGCGGCTCGGTGACGGTCGTCCAGCGGCATCGGTGAGACCAGGACTGCGGTGCGAAGTAATGCGGTGCTCGTCACAGTGCTGGCAGGTCACGGTGCAAACAGCGGTGTCGTCGTTGCTGAAGCGCTGTCGTCGGCTGATGAACTGGAGTCAATGGCGCCGGCGTCGGTAGGCCAAGGCTGCGGTGTGGGATGAGGACAGTGTGTCGTGTAACTTACGAGCGGTGCCCTCGAACCACGGTGCAAGCAGCGGCATCGATGTCGGCGTGGAGCGTCGTCGTTAGGGATACCAGGGCAACGGCGTGAAGCGAGGCGGTGTGGAGTGCGGTGCCCACAGGTCGCGGTGCAAGCAGCGGCTCGGTGGCGGCGTCAGGTGGTGTCGTCAGTGAGACCAGGGTTGCGGTGCGGCATTGCGGCGGTGCCCTCTGCGGTGCCTTCAGGACACGGAGTCGGCAGCAGCGTCATAGACGGCGTTGGGTTGCTTTTCTTCTGTTGCAGCACAAAACACACAGTCCACAGTGCTGATGGCAGAAGAACTTGAAGTCTTTGCTGTTCCTGAGACTTCTTGAACAGGGGGCAAGCTCTACCTCAAGCCCTTGGGGAAACTCACAAAAAGAAATTGCAGAAAGTTCAGTCCAGTCCTTTCACTGCCCAAGACAGAAGCAGCCACTGCAGGCCAACACATCAAAGCACACAGCAAAGTGGTAGTCTCTCCTCACAGCTTCTCCAGCTCTTCTTCTTGGCAGTCTTCTTGGTTCCAAAAGAGTCCTAAAGTTTAGGGGTTTGGGCCCCACTCTTTAAAGCCCAAAATCCTTTGTTCTCTGGGGCAGAGAGTGTCTGTGCCCAGCCAGAACCAGTTCTGTCCTCTGTGGTGTAGCTTCCTGGCAGGAGGTGGAGACAGCATTGTCAGAGGCAGACCAGGCCCATTCAGGTGAAAGGAAATCAACTCCCCCTACTCTAAATGCAGCCCAGGTCAATTCAGCCCATCCCTGACCCATCTAGACTCTCTGGAGCCACTGCTCCTCCCCAGCCCCTGTCATCCCAAAGCCAGACAGTCAATCCGCAAACCCAGCAGAGGCACACTGGAGGGCTAAGCAAGAAAATACCTACTTTCTAAAAGTGGTATTTTCAAACACAGAATGTAAAAATCACCTTTACTAAAAGATGCATCTTTAGATTCTGAGTTCAGGCATACTAAACTCTATTTTTCTACCTTGTTCCCCAGGGTAGTTATTGTTATAAGATGTTATAAACAAACTCCCCATTCTGTCCTATGGGACAGGTAGCCTTGCAATAGTGAAAAACGAAATTGGCAGTAATTCAATCAATCAATCAATCAATATAGCTTTATTCGACAAATAAGTCATCAAAGCATACTTACAAACATGATGTATAAAAGGTTAAAAAGTTACCATAAATACTAAAAACTGCGTATTTACAAATGGGTCACGATTATTAGATCTTCAAAGCCTTATTATCTTTGTTCATTTCATGATCGTTATATCACCGGCCACCTTTTATATATTCAAAGACTACTGTTCATACAATAAAAGTAAAAACAAGTAGAAAACAACAGCCCTTAATCGGGAGAGAGGTCACGTGATCTAATTGCCCAGACCCAACTTAGGTACTTTGCCATGGCTACAGCAATAATGCTAGATGTATCAGTGCGTAGTAGTCTTAGAGCAATTTCTGACCTTCTTGTGCCTAGAGATCTACAAATGGGTTTCAGCCATACACGTCGGGGGGTAGCATATGCTGGACAAGTAAATAATACGTGGGCTATAGACTCAGGGTGGGTAGAGCAAGTGGGGCAGGTGTTAGCTTCAGTATTTCCCCATCTTGCTGTAAATGATCTTACCGGCAAAGTACCCACTCTGAATTGGAAGTAAAGCTTCCTTGCGTGTGGCTTAGTAATAATGTCCCAATACTGTTCGAGGCTCAGTGCTGGTTTAGCTTCAAGGAAACTCCCTGTAAGTGAGGAGGAATCACTATTCCTATAAGCACATTGGGCCACCCATTCCCAATATTTTGCTTTTAAAACTGCTTTCGGGGGGAATTGCGTGCCTACAGGGTTTTCCCATAAGTGAGCCATCCCGAGATTGATCAGGGAGGCTCTAATCTCCCGCAACCATTTGATCTTATGAAAACAGTCAGCATTAATTACGTCCAAAAGGCCTGCAGCATAATTAGTCAGCTCAGGGGTCCACCAAATTCTCCGCCAATAGAGCAAGGGACGCAATCTTGCCCTATCTACCATTGCCCTTTTGCCTAGATCGTATAGCAGTGGGCGTGCCGGAGTGCTTTGGGGTAGACCAGTGATCTTGCGAAGGAACCTATTTTCTTCTGTTGTTAATTGTGAAAGGTTCTCAAAACCCCAGAGCTCAGCACCGTATAAGACAGAGCTGACCACCTTCAGGTCGTATATTTGCAGCACTGGGCTTATTGGTTTGGTAAAGGAGGAGCTAAACTAGGATTGTAGAACACCGGCCTGCTGCCGGTGTCTTACTGAGGCCAGGTTAAGTTGTCGTTTCCAGCTAAGATCTCTATGTAGTTCTAGTTTTGGGATCCCCCATTGCTCATCAGTATCTGCAATAAAATCACAGTATTCAGGGGTGAGGGGCTCAAAAGTCACATTAAAATCCCCTGCAATCAATATGTTTGAGTCAAGGGAATGTAGATCTATTAAATCGTCTAAAGCCGATATAACTTCAGACTTTTTCCCCTTTGAACTCCTAGCATAAATATTGTAAACATCCACGACCCCTGATTGGCCCCACTTCAACCTGATCGCATTGATATCTTTACTTTGTGTTTCAAGGATCTCGATCTTAAAACCGGCTGCTTGGCGGACCCAAATTACCAATCCCCCTGAGGGTCGACCCTTGCCCCCACATATTGCAGGGGTATAGTAGTTTAGGTAGCCTGGGCAATATAGGGGATCTGTTGCCCAGGTTTCTTGGAAACAGCAAACTTCAAACTGGTCAATAAAAGTGAACCAGTCAGGAGAGACAGTCTTTGTCTTCAATCCTGCTATGTTCCAGGATAGCATGGATGTCCCATGGAAAATGGGTGTGCTTGGCCTATGTCCATTTATATCATCAATCAATGCATCGTTTGGCCCCAGTACTCCTGTCAATGGCGAGGACATCATCCCGGGGTTGGTAGCCTTCCGTCCTAGATGGAAGGCAGGGAGTTGTGTATTCATTACGGGTGGAAGGGGGGTTTCCTTAATCATTTGCGGAGCAAAAGCACCAACTGATTTGTTCTGGGTGTTACAAAACAGTCAATCATTGGCCTCCAGGGTGGAGGAACCTCTTAACCGAGGCAGTATATTTGCTAGTGTTTGGTGGCACGTGCTGCTGGGTATAGATCGTCTAAATTGGATCAAAGAACCTTCCGGAAGGCACGTGCGATATTCCAGGGAGAGAAGATTTTCCGCGACAGCACTCTCCTTCAAAGAAAGTTCAATTCAATCTACTACTTGGGTACGGGAGGTCAGCCTAGAGACCCTTGAGATGTCTTCGCGAATGACAGAGCGACAGCCTCTGACATAGCGTATCCAATGTATGACCTTATTGGTCAAGGAGACATTATTTTCATAGCCCTTGCTTGGGTCAACCTTGGGTACGTTAACCATGTACATTTTAGAAGAGCCGATATTAGGCTGTGCAGACAATTGTACGGTAAGGCTTTGCATGGGGTACTGCGGTTGGGGTGGTTCGGTGGATCTATTAGCCAATGGTTGTATTAGCTTTGAGGGTGCACTATTACTATGTGTCCTATATTGGGCATGGCCAGGGACTGTTAAACACTCGGTCCTAGGGGATACCGAGTCCGCTAAACGCGGCATAGGTATGGGGTGAGATTTACTAGGGGGTGCCTTCTTGGGAGCCTTGTCTACAGTGAATAATTCACGCTCTGGATGAGCCGCCTGTAGAGCTGTCAGGCCAGTGGGCACAGAGCAAGAAGGGCGGGGATGATCCTTGATCAGTAGCTGATTTACCAAGGAAGTAAGGCCCTCAATCATGGTTCTCATATCCTTAACCTCTAATCTAAGAGTGTTGATGAGGCTAAGTATTTCTTGGGGAGCCTTGGTGGAACTACTGTCTAGCTCTAGGATGCGTATCTCGGAGTGCTGAGTTTGATGGGACAGATCACGCCCGGGCCCCGTTTCGGTATCCTTCTCCCGCAGCTCGGCCAGTGGTAAAAACCTATTAGTGCAGGGGACTTCCGGACCTATCTTATGTGTTTCACGCCCGGGTGATTTAATTAAGGATATGCTATCACTAGCAATGTCTGGACTTCCCTCGCTACTTGTAACTAGCACCCCTTTTTTTGATGTGTTACAAAACATGGCAGGAATAGCTAGTTGGCGAGCCGTAGTAAGGTTGTTTGAACTCATTAATTGAGTTGGGCCTGGCGGGGATTTAATGTTTTCTGCATGGATAGGTAAATCTGTCAGAGAGAACAGTAGGGCAAACTGTCCCAACAACTGGTGACAGTCACTCTGCTGCTCTGGGGTCAGTGTAGGGGAGAGGATCACACCTTCCACTGACCCATCGTGCTCTTTGGTGGACAGGAGGTCAGGGAGAGGTTCACTCTCCTCTTCCACCCCATCATCTGTCGCCAAGAGCATGCTCAATTCGGACCTCTCGAAGTGTGGCCTGAGGCGGTTCACGTGGAGGACCCTCAAAGGGTTCCTGGGAGTCTGCAAATTCACCAGGTAGGTGACATCACTTTTGCGCTCCACCACCTCAAAAGGCCCAGTCCACTTGTCCGGCAAGGCACAAGGTTCCACTGGGGCCATGACCCACACTTTTTGCCCGGGTTGAAGTTCGACCAGAGTGGCATTCTGGTCATACCACTTTTTCATTTCTTCCTGGCTTGCTTCCAGGTTCGCCTGAGTGAGTTTCTTGAAGCGGGCATTTTGATTTCTGAAGGCCAGCACGTAGCTAAACACATCCTGGGGAGTTTTATTGGGAGCTGCCTCCCAGCCTTCCTTCACCAAACTCAGAGATCCTCTCACAGGGTGACCATACAGAAGCTCAAAGGGACTCAACCCAAGAGACTTCTGAGGCACCTCCCTGTATGCAAAAATAAATATAAATGTAAATCCGTATTTGTAAAGCGCGAACTACTCACCCTTACAGGTCTCAAGGCGCTGGGGGCCATCGTGGAAATTAAGTGAGCTATTGCCCAGAGTCACATGGTGCTGAGCTGAGCTGCCGCCGGAGCCGGGGATCGAACCGTGAGCCCTGTGCTCCGAAGTCAGCTGCCCTGGCCGCTGCACCACACCTCTCCACTATGCAATGAGAAGGCATGGCAAGAGGACGTCCCACTTACGCCTCATGGGTTCTGTTAGACCCTTAATCATGCCCTTCAAGGTTTGGTTGAATCTTTCCACCAAACCGTTACCTTGTGGGTGGTAAGGAGTGGTGAACTTGTAGGTTACACCACACTCCTTCCACAGGGATGTCATATACTTCGATATGAAATTGGTCCCACGGTCAGAAACCACTGCTCTGGGGAAACCCACATGGGAAAAGATCCCCATTAACGCTTGGCCCACCTCTGGCGCCGTCGTTGTACTGATAGGGACTGCCTCCGGGTACCGGGTGACATGGACCACCAAGATTAGGATGTACCTGTTGCCCATGGCTGTCTTGGGATACAATGGCCCCACAATGTCTATCCCGACCCTTTCAAAAGGGGTTCCAACAACTGGAAAAGGTTGGAGAGGAGCTTTAACCTTCCTCCCACTCTTACCACTTGCCTGGCAAGTTTGGCAAGACCTGCAATGTACATCTGACTGCCTTCGCATTTGGGACCAGAAGAAGTGGGTGACAAGCCTGTCAAAGGTCTTGTCTCGCCCCAAATGCCCTGCCAAAGGCACGTCATGAGCCAGACCCAGTAGGAAGGTCCTGAAGCGCTGGGGTACCACCAGCACACGGGCTGACCCAGGCTCAGCGACCTTAGGCTCGCTGTACAGGAGACCATTCTCCCAGTAGATTCAATGTGATCCAGACTGATCACCAGCTGCCTGGTTTGCAGCCTGCTGCCGCAAACCCTCTAGAGAAGGGCATTCTTTCTGCTCCCTGCAGAATTCATCCCTGGTGGGACCACCTTCTTGCTGCCAATGGGTCAGCTCAGAGAAGTCCCTCAGTTCAGCTACTTGCTCCCCTGTAGGTACCGGGGTGTCCCACTCAAGCTCAGCCTCCTCCCAGACCGTGGGAACCTCCAGGGCCAGTTTCCCGTGCCCCCTGACCTTTCTCTTGGCAGGGACCTGGGCCACTGTTTCAGGCTCCAGGTCCTTCTGATCACCCTTACTGGCCGCCATTGACCGAGTGGTCACGCATGCCCACTCTGGCAACCCAAGCATCTCCAAGTGAGACCTGAGCTCAACATCCTTCCACAAGGACTGCTCTAGGTCGTTAGCAATCAGACAATCTACAGGCATGGTAGGGCTCACAACCACCCTCAAGGGACCTGAGACCCCCCCATTCAAAGGCAACCTGCGCCACCATACTATCACGGGGCTATCACGGCGTCATGAACAACAAATCCAAACAGTTCTGGCTGACTGCAACGTTGCGGGCCAGCTACGGTGTCGGGAAGACACGTAAAACAGTACCTTTAGAAATGCAGGGTGTCGGCGACCTCTCGATGAGCCCCGAAAGTCTGGCGTCTGCAGGTTAAGGAGGTCGGTGCAGGAGTCGTCGGGCCCTTGAAGTCACACGCTTTGCAGATCGAACTCCTCGCGGTTGAAATCAAGAGCGCCGGCGTCGGGGCTGCGGTGCAAAGTGCAGCGCCGCAGCGTGCGGTACCCTCAGGTCGCGGTGCAGGCAGCGGCTCAGTGACGGTCTTCCAGCGGCATCGTTGAGACCAGGGCTGCAGTGCGAAGTGATGCGGTGCTCGTCGCGGTGCTGGCAGGTCACGGTGCAAGCAGCGGCGTCGGCGTTGCTGAAGCGCTGTCATCGGCTGACGAACTGGAGTCGATGGCGCCGGCGTCGGTAGGCCAAGGCTATGGTGCGGTGCGGGATGAGGACGGTGCGTCATGTAACTTACGAGTGGTGCCCTCAAACCATGGTGCAAGCAGCGGCGTCGATGTTGGCGTGGAGCAGCGTCATCGGGGATACCAGGGTGACGGCGTGAAGCGAGGCGGTGCGGAGTGTGGTGGCCACAGATCGCGGTGCAAACAGCGGCTCGGTGGCGGCGTCAGGTGGCGTTGTCGGTGAGACCAGGGATGCGGTGCGGCGTTGCGGCGGTTCCCTCTGCGGTGCCTTCAGGACACGGAGTCGGCAGCGGCGTCATAGATGGCGTCGGGTTCTTTTTCTTCTGTTGCAGCACAAAACACACAGTCCACAGTGCTGATGGCAGAAGAACTTGAAGTCTTTGCTGTCCTGAGACTTCTTGAAAAGGGGGAAAGCTCTACCTCAAGCCCTTGGAGAAACTCACAAAAAGAAATTGCAGAAAGTTCAGTCCAGTCCTATCACTGCCCAAGTCAGAAGCAGCCACTGCAGGCCAACACAGCAAAGTGGTATTTTCAAACACAGAATGTAAAAATCACCTTTACTAAAAAATGCATCTTTAGATTCTGAGTTCAGGCATACTAAACTTTATTTTTCCATCTTTTTCCCAGGGGTAGTTATATTTATAAGATGTTATAAACAAACTCCCCATTCTGTCCTATGGGAACAGGTAGCCTTGCAATAGTGAAAAACGAAATTGGCAGTAATTCACTATCAGGACATGCCACACACACCAGGGCATGTCCTACCTTTCACATACACTGCACCCTGCCCACAGGGGTACCTTGGTCCTACCTTAGGGGTGACTGATATGTAAGAAAAGGGAAGGTTAGGGCCTGGCAAGTGGGTACACTTGCCAAGTCGACATGGCAGTACCAGACTGCACACACGAGCTGCAATGGCAGGCCAGAGTTACATTTACAGGCTGCTTGTGAGGGTGGCACAATCAGTGCTGCAAGCCCACTAGCAGCCTTTGATTTACGGGGCCCTGGGCAGACACAGTGCACTGTTCTAGGGACTGACTAGTAAATCAAATCAGCCAATCATGGAAACCCCAATCCATAACAACAAATTACAACAGGAGCACTTGCACTTTAACACTGAACAGCAGTGAGAAATTGCGCAGAGACAGTAAACCAGCAAAAACAGAGTCAAAACCTCGAGGTCAGGAAGCAAAAAGTCAGGGGAAACACGCCAAACGATGCCAAGTCCAACATTGGCTAACTGTTAAACAAGTCTTTTTTGCATCTACTCCTAGGACAGTATTAATTCAGCTTTTCCACAATGATGGGATGGGGCCTAAATTGAGACTAAAAGGTTCATTTGTAAGAAGAGGAGCTGTACAACCCAGAGTGAAGAGGAGCATCCTTTGACCTTAAAGGTCAAATCAAGCCCTAGATCTTTGAGACCTGACTAGAGGACAACTTTAGCAGAGGACGTGCCAGTGAACCATGAGAATCTGCTGGCCAGCTGACCAGGACAGAACCTGAGGCATCACTGCATGAACTGATTCACAAAGTGATCGTGGATGGGTGGTAGAATGCCAAATGTCTGCGTATGTTGGTAAGCCTTTACTGCCCTAGATGGCCCTGCCAAGCTCCTTGGACACTCACCCTACTGGTGGAGTGTGAACTCTTGGGTCCATGACCAAGATCAGGAGTATGGCCTTAAGAAAGTCACTAAAACCCAGGTAGAATTGCCATTTTCTGAGCATAAAACGATTATTTGGAATCCCTGATTTCACCCTAAACCACTTGGAAGTGCTCCATTGGGTAAGGCTGGTCATTTTTACTCTGAATTTATTTTGAGCAATGAATGATCATCCTTTGAACTACTTGACATGTAGAGATTTGAAGGTTCAGTAGCACAATAAACCCTTAACCACTGTATGATATTGCCTCCAGTTAGTACCAACCAATGCAGTTAGTAGCTCTCACCCATGGATAGTTTTTCTCCCTGAAACTCATGACTGCGGCCAACCATCTCTGAGATACAGGCCGGTAAAATTTGACACACATTGGGTGACAACTGCAAGGTCCATTTATATCTAATGGTCCCTGTTAGAAATGGGGGTCTCTAGTTGGCCATGGCTGGCGCCAATGTCCAAATAGGCACCCTTCTTCCTAAGTCAGGGCAAGTGGGCTACCCCCTTTGATAACCCCTGCTCAACCCTGTGGTAACATAGCACGAGCAGTTAGGCCTATCTCAGAGGCAGTGTGTGAAGCATTTATGACCATGCACAATAGGGCAATAACGACACCACAAAAGGACACAACTCAAGTAGGTATTGAAAAAATAGTATCTTTATCTAAGGTTTAGTACGAGACTCTCAAAAGCGTTTCAAACAGTCACAATGCACGTAAATCAGTAGGGACTTAAAAAGGCAATAACGTGTTCACCAGAACGTGGCACTGACTGAGTTCAAGTCCTGGATTTACGCGACCCGTTGCGCACCAGATACCTGCCGTTGGACGGGGACACAGCACGTAGCTTCTCGAAGAAGCGGAGACGGTGACAGGCGGACTCCCAGTGACCACAGTTCTCGATGGCAGTGGTCCGGAAAGTGCACTCACAATGATTCGGGCACTCGGGGACAGGCGGGCTCCCAGCGGCAGCAGCACGCGGCTGCGGCGGCCCGGACTGGTGGTGGCGATGACTCTCGTTGTGCAGTCCGTGGTGGGCTCGCGGCGGCAGCAGCGCTCTCCTAGCTGCGGCGGCCCACGAGACGATTCACGATGGTGCAAGGTTGACAAAGACGCGGGCACTCAGCGGCAGCAGCTCTCTCTTAGCTGCGGCGGCCCACAGGACAAATCCCAATGGTGCAAAGTTAGCAAAGGTGCGAGCACTCCGCGGCAGCAGCTCTCTCTTAGCTGCGGCGGCTCACAGGGCAAATCACGATGATGCAAAGTTAGCAAAGGTGCGAGCACTCAGCGGCGGCAGCCTTCTCTTGGCTGCGGCGGCTCACAGGACAAATCTCGGTGATGCAAAGTTAGCAAAGGTGCGAGCACTCCGCGGCAGCAGCTCTCTCTTAGCTGTGGCGGCTCACAGGACAAATCACGATGATGCAAAGTTAGCAAGGGTGCGAGCACTCAGCGGCGGCAGCTCTCTCTTAGCTGCGGTGGCTCACAGGACAAATCACGATGATGCAAAGTTAGCAAGGGTGCGAGCACTCCGCGGCGGCAGCTCTCTCTTAGCTGCGGCGGCTCACAGGACAAATCACGATGATGCAAAGTTAACAAGGGTGCAAGCACTCAGCGGCAGCAGCTCTCTCTTAGCTGCAGTGGCTCACAGGACAATCCACGATGTTGCACAACTAACACAAGTGCGGGCATCCAGCGGCAGCAGCTCTCTTAGCTGCGGCGGCCCACAGGGTTTCAGCGAAGGTTCTGAGGATTCAAAATAAGGGGGGCACTCAGCGGCGGCAGCTCTCTCTTAGCTGCGACAGCCCACACAGTTTCAGCGAAGGTTCTGAGGATTCAAAATAAGGCGGGCACTCAGCGGCGGCAGCTCTCTCTTAGCTGCTGCGGGCCACACAGTTTCAGCAAAGGTTCTAAAGATTCAAATTAAGGCGGGCACCCAGCGGCGGCAGCTCTCTCTTAGCTGCGGTGGCCCACACAGTTTCAGCGAAGGTTCTGAGGATTCAAATTATGGCGGGCACTCAGCGGCGGCAGCTCTCTCTTAGCTGCGGCGGCCCACACACAGAGTTCACAAGGGTTACCAGTCCGCGTTCCTCACAGTAGGACTAGAGGTTCCGGATTACTCGACGGAGGCCTCACCTGCAAGTAGAATTCCTAGCAAAGGAATTTGGGCGGCTGACGGGGTGAAGTCTAATGTCCCTGAGACTTCAGCAGGAGGCGCTCTCAATTCAGGCCCTTGGGTAGTTTCTTCAGCAAGCTTGGTGAAAGTTTCAAAGTCCTTTCCTCTGTCCGCTCGGACAGAGTTTCGTCTTGACATCCAGAAGGAACACACTTGAAACAGGTTTCAGCGCAGCGTTTTATACCTAAAAGTCTTTGTTCTCTGCAGTCTCAAATCACTGCATCCAGCCAGAACCAGTTCGGTGGGGTCGGGGAGCACTTGGTTTACGAGGCGACATCCTGCCCTTTGAGAATCTGGGGTCTGCCATCAGACGCCCAGTGGGAGGTGGAGCCATCATTCACCTTGCCAGGCACGGCCCTGCTCAGATCAAAGAGTCACCCCTCTCCATACTCTAAATGCCGATCTCTCTCTCCAGCCAGGTCTGACCCAGCTGGCCCTGCTGCTCCAAAACCAGACGGCCAATACACACGCTAGCAAAGCCTACAGGAAAGCTGAGGCCAGAAAATACCTCGTTTCTAGCAGAGGTATTTTTGAACACGGGCTACGCAAATAATCCTTACTAAAAGATGTATCTCAATGTCCTGAGCTTAAACATATCAAATTCGACGTTCCTATCAGGTTCCTGGGGGCAGGTAGGATTAGGGCATGTAATACTCAGCCTGCCCATTCTGGCCTATGAGAACGGATAGCCTCACAATAGTAAACAGTGAAATGGAGGGTAACTCGCTATTAGAACATGCTACACAGACATACTTTGAAAGCTGCTTCGGTGGGTAGCGCAAATCAGCGCTGCCGGCCCACCAGCAGTATTTGGTCTACCAGCCCTGGGCACACACAGTGCACTGATACTAGGGACTGACAGGTAAACCAAACGAGCCAATTATGATTATCCCAATTCATACAGTTATCTTTACACAGGGAGCATTCGCGCTGTGTCACTGATTGGCAGTGGCACAGCGCCCAGAGCATCTAAATCCAGCCAACATAAAAGGTAAGATGCGAAAAGAGGAAGGGAGACCCGTGCCAATGATGCCAGGTCTAACACGCGTCCCCTCCAGCTGAAATGTGGGGAGAACTAACCATTCCCTTGGGAGTTCTCATCACTAAGGCGGAAAAACCTGGACAGACCGTCAGCATTGGCATGTTCTGTACCAGGGCGGTGTTCCACCGTGAAATCCATACCCTGTAGGGAAATGGACCACCTCAACAACTTGGGATTCTCACCCCTCATATGCATCAACCATCTAAGGGGCCTGTGGTCGGTCTGAACCCGGAAGTGAGTCCCAAACAGATATGGTCTCAGCTTCTTCAGCGCCCAGACCACAGCAAATGCCTCACGCTCAATTGCACTCCACCTCTGTTCCCGTGGAAGTAACCTCCTGCTTAGGAAGGCTACCGGTTGGTCTAGTCCCTGCTCATTGATCTGTGACAGAACAGCCCCTATACCATGCTCTGAGGCGTCTGTCTGGACAACAAATTCCTTTGAAAAGTCGGGCGCCTGAAGCACGGGTGCGGTGCACATGGCAGTCTTCAGGGCGTCAAAAGCGTTCTGACAGGTGTCAGTCCAGTTTACCTTCTTTGGCTGCTTCTTAGAAGTCAGCTCAGTCAAGGGTGCAACAATGTTGCCATATCCCTTGACAAACCTCCTGTAGTACCCCGTGAGTCCTAAGAAGGCTCTCACCTGCGTTTGAGTCTTGGGGGGTTCCCACGCCAGGATAGTTTAAATTTTGGGCTGAAGGGGCGCCACCTGGCCGCTCCCCACCTGGTGCCCCAAATACACTACAGAACCCTGCCCAATCTGGCACTTACTGGCTTTGATTGTGAGGCCTGCCTTCCGCAGTGCCATCAATACCTCCCAGAGGTGGCGCAGGTGGTCCTCCCAAGAGGAGCTAAACACCGCAATGTCATCCAGGTAGGCGGCACTGAAGCCTTCTAGCCCAACCAACACCCTGTTGACCAGCCTCTGAAAGGTGGCAGGGGCATTCTTCATTCCAAAGGGCATCACCCAGAACTGGTAGTGCCCATCGGGTGTGGAGAAGGCTGACCTCTCCTTTGCTCCCTCGGTCAAGGCGATTTGCCAATACCCAGACGTCAAATCAAATGTGCTGAGGTATTTTGCAGCCCCTAACCGATCTATGAGCTCATCAGCTCTGGGGATGGGGTGCGCGTCAGACTTCGTGACTGAATTGAGGCCCCGATAGTCCACGCAGAACAGAAGTTCTGGGGTGGTACCAGGCGCTGCAGCTTTTGGGACCAGGACCACTGGGCTGGACCAAGGGCTGCTAGAGGACTCAATCACCCCAAGGGCAAACATTTTGGTAACCTCATCCTTATTGTAGGCCCTTACCCAGTCAGTCACTCGGTAAGCCTTGTGCTTAATGGGAGGACTGTCCCCGGTGTCCACGTCATGGACACACCAATCAGTGACACTAGGTACCAGGGAGAACAGATCACTGAAGTGCCCCAACAGTTGGCGACAATCACCCTGCTGCTCAGGGGTCAGTGTGGTGGAGAGGACCACACCCTCCACTGACCCATCTTGCTCCCCTGCACACAGGAGGTCAGGAAGGGGCTCGCTCTCCTCCTCCATCCCAGCATCTGTGGCCAGAAGCATGCCCACTTCAGACCTCTCAAAGTGGGGCTTCAGGCGGTTAACATGCAGGACCCGCAAGGGGTTCCTGGGAGACTGCAAGTCCACCACGTAGGTAACAGGACTCTTGCACTCCACCACCTCAAAGGGGCCGGTCCACCTATCCTGGAGCGCACAGGGCTCCACCGGGGCCATGACCCAAACCTTCTGTCCAGGCTGAAACTCGATCAGAGTGGCATTCTGATCGTGCCAGCGTTTCATCTCTTCCTGGCTGGTTTCCAGGTTTGCCTCAGCAAGTTTCCTGAAACGCCGAGTCTGGTTCCTGAAGGCCAGCATGTAACTAAACACATCCTGGGGAGGTTTCCTGGGAGATTGCTCCCACCCTTCATTGACCAGACTCAGAGGCCCTCTTACCGGGTGACCATAGAGCAGCTCAAAGGGACTGAACCCTAAGGACTTCTGTGGCACCTCACGGTAAGCAAACAACAGGCATGGCAAGAGGACATCCCACTTACGCCTCATGGGCTCGCCTAGGCCCATAATCATGCCCTTAAGGGTCCGGTTGAATCTCTCAACCAGCCCATTACCCTGGGGGTGGTAAGGAGTGGTGAACTTATACGTTACCCCACACTCCTCCCACAGAGACTTCATGTACTTGGAGATGAAGTTAGTTCCCCTATCGGACACCACCTCTCTGGGGAATCCCACATGGGAGAAAATCCCCATCAGTGCCCGTCCCACCACGGGGGCCGTCACTGTCCTGAGCGGGATGGCCTCAGGGTACCGGGTGGCATGGTCCACCAAGACCAGGATGAACCTGTTGCCCATGGCTGTCTTGGGATCCAGAGGCCCCACAATATCAATCCCCACTCTTTCGAATGGGGTGCTCACCACGGGAAAGGGCTGTAGTGGGGCCTTAATCTTCCCCCCACTCTTCCCACTTGCCTGGCAAGTCTCACACGTCCTGCAGTGAGCATCGGAGCTCCTGCGCATCTGGGGCCAATAGAAGTGGGTGACCAGCCTCTCAAAGGTCTTGGTCTGCCCCAGATGTCCGGCCAGTGGCACATCATGAGCCAATCCCAGTAGGAAGGTCCTGAAGCGCTGGGGTACCACCAGCACACGGGCTGACCCAGGCTCAGCAACCTTAGGCTCGCTGTAAAGGAGGTCGTTCTCCCAATAGATCCAATGTGACCCTGTCTGGTCACCTACTGCCTGGGCGGTGGCCTGTCGCCGCACCCCCTCAAGAGAAGGGCAGGTTCTCTGCTGCTCGCAAAATTCCTCCCTGGAGGGCCCCCTTCCTGCTGCCAATGGGTCAGCTCCGGTAGGTCCCCCAGTTCGGCCACTTGTTCCCCTGTAGGTTCCAGGGCATCCCCTCAAGGTCTGCTCCCTCCGGGACCGTGGGAACCGCGGGGCTGGTTTCCCGCGCCCCCTACCCCTTCTCTTTGAGGCAGGGGCCTGGGCCATACTTTCAGGCTCCAGACCCTCCTGAACATCCTTCTGAGTTGTCATGGACCGAGTGGTCACACACGCCCACTCAGGCAAGCCCAACATTTCCAAATGAGACTTTCTCTCCACCGTAGCCCACGGGGAGTTCTCCAGATCATTGCCCATCAGACAGTCTACAGGCATGGCGGCCCTCACAGCCACTTGAAGAGTTCCTGTGACCCCCCCCACTCGAAGGGAACCTGAGCCACTTCACACTGGCTCTCTGAGTTGTCTGCTGACACTACGGGGCAGAATGCATGGGGGAAAACTTGCTCTTTGGACACCAACCGGGAGCTGACAGCAGTCACACTAGCTCCGGTGTCCCTGAGAGCCTCCACCCTATGGCCATTGATGGTCACCCACTGCCGGTACTTCTGAGTGTTGGTCGGCAGTGTGGGGTTAGGGACCTTGTCGAAGTCCCCTAGCGAGACAAGGGTTAACTCTACGGGATCCCACCCACCTTGGACCTCCATTTCCTCCCCCAGGGCTACACTGGCAATCTGGCGGGATGGTGCACAGGGTGGTGCACGAGGATGCATTGGGTCCCTCTGGGGACACTGGGGATCATAATACCGGTGGCCCACTTGACCACACTTGAAACAAGTAAGGGGCCCCCTATGAACAGGCCTACCTGTCGGGGACACTGGCTTCTTCTCAGGGGGAGGCTGTGACACCACTGCTTGGTTCCCTAGGGAATTACTTTGGGGCCCTCTCTGGAACTCCCTCTGTTTACCCTTGTCCCCCCCACTTTTCTGCTGGGGACCCTGCCCACCTCTGGCGAAGTCTCCCACAAAACCTTTGCGGACCCGGGTGCTCACCCAGCGGTCCACCTCCTCAGCAAGCTTCCTAGGGTTAGTCAGCTTGCTATCAATCAGGTGCTGGCGTAGCTCTGGAAAACAGTTACTGGACAAATGCTCCCATGCAAACAAATCATACAATTGCTCGAAAGTTTCCACTTTGCTACCTTTTACCCAGCGATCCATTGCTCTGCAGAAAAAGACACATATTCAACCCACGTGGTACCCTCTAACTTCTTACAGGTCCTAAACCTCTGCCTGTACATTTCCGGGGTCAAACCATAACGGGTCATCAAAGCTTCTTTCATATGGGCATACACCATCCTGCTCTCCTCAGGCAGGTCCAACAGGGTATCCCTACCATCACTCACAAAGCGCCCCCACAATCCCGCTCCCCAATCCTGCTCACGGACCCGGTGGGACACCATTGCTATCTCATATGCGGCAAACCATTGCCCAATATCCTCACTCTTGTGAAAATCCTTAATGACATCCTTAGGAATATAAACTCTACTCTCAGGAGTTACTAAAGGTATGCTGCCACCAGAGGGGGAAACCGGGACACTCCTCGCCCTGATCGCTATCTCCCTCAACATTCTCTCATGTTCCATTCTCATTTTCTCAAGTTCAAATGACAATCGATTCTTCTCAATATCTAACTTCTTACTCTTAAGGTCCTTCTGACCTTCCAATTTAGCCATCTCCAAACTATGCCTCCTATCTCTCTCCCTGTCCTCCAGCTCTTCTGGGGTCAGGCTCCTTTGGGATACACTAGTACCTGGATTGGAGGGTGTTCTATCTCCCCCCCCTCTACTGTTATTGTTATTGTTATTTTAGTTTTATAAGGCGCACAGCTACCCTAGGGTTTCCCGGCGCCGCCTGAAGGGGCCAACATAAACAGAGGGGCCTACATATTAAATAACCAAGTTTTTAAACCCCTACGAAAGTTCTCATACGAAGATTCAATTCGAAGATCGATCGGAAGGGAGTTCCATAAAAAGGGCCCAAATGGGAAAAGGAACGATCGCCCATGCGCACCAGTCTCGTCCTGGGAACAATAAACTTTACCTGGGCGGCTGAGCGCAGAGCACGAGATGGAACATAAGGTTGAACAAGAGTCTTCAAGTAAGGAGGTACCTTTCCAGATTTAATCTTAAACATGAGACTCAAAGCCTTAAACTTAATACGGCTTTCAATCCTAAGCCAATGGAGATCCCGAATAAAACTGGAGATGGAAGCAGTTTTAGGTATCCTATAAAGCAGCCTCGCAGCCGCATTCTGTGCAAGTTGCAACTTGCGTAACACCTCCTTGGCGGCACCCAAATACAAGATGTTGCAGTAGTCCAGTCTTGAGGTGATGAGAGCCTGGACCACCGTACGTTGGGTAGAAGAAGGCAACATCCATAAGATTTTTTTAGCCATCCAAGGATTGTGAAGCAGGTCGAGGCAACTCTTATTGCTTGCTGCTTCATGGACAATTGGTCATCAACTAAGACACCCAGGTTTTGAACTTGCTGTTTGGGTTGGGGCAAAGGACCCATTTCAGTGGGCCAGTGCTGAGGGCCCCACAGATCTTTATTACGGCCCACAATCAACACTTCAGTTTTCTCGCCGTTAAGTTTCAACAGGTTGGTATGCATCCAACCTGCAATGTTCCTTAAACCGGCCTGAAGTAAGGAAGGATTGCGAGCTCCATCCGCAGAGAGGGAGAACACAATCTGGGTGTCATCAGCGTATGAAAAAGAGACAACCCTGCTTCCTCAGCAATCCTCGCCATAGGTCTAACATAAATGTTAAATAGTAATGGGCTGAGGATAGAGCCTTGGGGAACACCGTAAGGGGAATTATGAATCTCGGAACATGCTGTCGGCGAGAACACCTGAAACGTTCGGTTAGTCAAAAAATCAGCAAGCCACTTAAGGGCTATATCAGTCACTCCCAGTAATTGTAGCGCATGCAATAGCACAGGATGTGATACAGTGTCAAATGCGGCACTTAGATCCAAAAGTATAAGTGCCACGGTACCACCCGCGTCAACCTGCTGGTGCACCATATCTGTGACCCCAAGCAAAGCGGTTTCCGTAGAGAAACCTGCTCTGAAACCTGATTGAGAGCCATGAAGGAAATTTTGAGAGGTCACAAAGAATGTCAGTTGTGCATTGACATGTTTTTCCAAAATTTTGGAAAATACAGGAAGGAGGGAAATGGGCCTAAAATTGGATAATTGCGTGGGGTCAGCCGTGGCCTTCTTTAACAACGGCAAAACCATTGCGTGTTTCCAAATAGAAGGAACAATAGCCTCTGCCAAAGATGCATTAAGCAGCTCCATAATTAAAAGCAAAGACGATGGTGCAAATTTCTGAAGCACAGTAACGGGGATGGGGTCTCTAGGGGAACCAGATTTCAGGCTGGCCAATATTCGCCTAAAAGAATCAGTGTCTAGGGGTGCCCAGCGAACAAGGTTATCCGAATGTTTATCAGA
This sequence comes from Calotriton arnoldi, assembly GCA_963921515.1. Taxonomy (NCBI): domain Eukaryota; kingdom Metazoa; phylum Chordata; class Amphibia; order Caudata; family Salamandridae; genus Calotriton; species Calotriton arnoldi. The sequence goes on along the minus strand of CAWUFW010000366.1, from coordinate 2,429,967 downwards.
CGAGTCAGGTAGTGCCGGCTCCTCGTTAATCAAAAAGGAGGATTTCCGGTAAGCTGTGAGGCATTATTAGGCATAGAGTCTTGAAATGAATCATAAATTAATTCAACTTTCCTCAAAAAGAAAGTAGCAAGCTCCTCACAGTGTGGGGCACTCAAGTCAGGCGAGGCAGGCAGACAGTCAGCCCCGGACAAATTTTTTACAAGCTTAAATAGTTGCTTAGAATTATTATGTGCTCTGGAAATAACTGAAGCCACATATTCAGAGCGTGCAGACTTGCAAAGTATATGATAAGCCCTTAGAGCCATTTTGTAAATTGATTTGGCCTCAGGAGCATATGTCATTCTCCAACGTCTCTCCAAATTTTTACATTTGCTTTTTTCTGCTTTTAAGATCTCAGTAAACCAAGGAGCAGGCGGACGATGGTTATTTGCCTTGATAGCAGATAGAGGAAGGCAGGCCTCTACAGAATTAAAAATCCAACTTTGGACAGCAGCCACATCGTTTACAAATGAAAGACCAACTGTAGGGGCGGTTTTAGATAACATATTATTGAATACATCAGTATTCAATTTTCCCCATTTCCTCAATTTGGCTGTAAGACCAGAGATCGTTGGAGAGGGATTACGTGAGTAAGCAGAAACTTGGAAACCAACAAAAAATGATCAGACCACGGTACAGGCAAAGTTGGAGAGCAATGAATATTATGCAGATTCGAGAAAATGGGGTCAAGTAAATGGCCCGCCACATGCGTGGGTCCCGAGTTGCAAAGCATCAGATTAGCCGCAGCAAAGTCTGCGATAAAAGTCGCACTAGTGGCACAGGTTATTTCATCAAGATGTAAGTTGAGATCACCCAAAACGGTAAAATTAGTAGCGTCTACAAGATATGGCAGAACTTGACCCGGAAAAGACGCAGCCCAGGCCCCTGCAGGCCCCGGTGGCCGATAAAGCAAGATTCCAGAAAAGGTAAATTGGGGGTTAAAACAAGTCTAAAAGGCCAGCCTCGCAGTCCAAGAAGGGAAGACTATCAAATTTACAGGTGAAGTGTTTCTTAAAAATAATAGCTATACCTCCTCCGATTTTAATTCCCCTGTCTCTTCTAACAAGGGCATAATTAGGAGGCAGAGCAATTGCTATATCTGGTCCAGAGCTTCCATGAAGCCAAGTTTCGGTAAGGAAAATGGCGTCTGGTTGCTCATTAAGCAAAAGGTCCAAAATATCTAGCTTGTGTTTAGCAAGTGAACGACAATTAATATAGAAAAAGAGAAAGCATTCTTCACTTCCTTATGGTGACTAGCCGAAGGAGTCATCTGGGATTTATCAAAGGCTAGATTATGAGCCTTACTAGGCTTAAATGTGAATCCACAACAAGAGCAAGGTGACGTCATAGATTCGAGATCAAGAGGACTGCAGTCAGGGCGCTTAAAAGTCTTTAGTTGCTTTAATTGAAATGAAGAGTAATTAAAGGTCCCTGGTTTAATAGGTCCAGCTTTCCTGGCCCCTGGTCCCGGCAGGGCTCGGACGGGCGCAGACGGGCTTGCCTTAGGCGCGCCGCTGCGCGTCCGTCCCGTGTCCATTAAATAATGAAATGGCCGGGCGGTAAGAGTGAAACGCTAACCACCCTAACACGTGTCCCAAAAGATGGCCGCCACGTGCTGAGAGGAGCGCAAACAAGGTAAAGGAGTTTAACACACTCCGGATCACACAAAAGAACAATGTTATTTAAAAACCCTTTCAGCCCCCAAATAGCAATAGCAGCAAAACGAATCAGTAAAATGGCAGGTAGAGTTATATTAGCAGCAAGGAACGTTAAAACTACTAAAATATGCAGCCAACCTTTCAAGCGCTGCGCGTCTGTCCCGTGTCCATTAAATAATGAAATGGCCGGGCGGTAAAGAGTGAAACGCTAACCACCCTAACACGTGTCCCAAAAAGATGGCCGCCACGTGCTGAGAGGAGCGCAAACAAGGTAAAAGGAGTTTAACACACTCCGGATCACACAAAAGAACAATGTTATTTAAAAACCCTTTCAGCCCCCAAATAGCAATAGCAGCAAAACGAATCAGTAAAATGGCAGGTAGAGTTATATTAGCAGCAAGGAACGTTAAAACTACTAAAATATGCAGCCAACCTTTCAAGCGCTGCGCGTCCGTCCCGTGTCCATTAAATAATGAAATGGCCGGGCGGTAAAGAGTGAAACGCTAACCACCCTAACACGTGTCCCAAAAGATGGCCGCCACGTGCTGAGAGGAGCGCAAACAAGGTAAAAGGAGTTTAACACACTCCGGATCACACAAAAGAACAATGTTATTTAAAAACCCTTTCAGCCCCCAAATAGCAATAGCAGCAAAACGAATCAGTAAAATGGCAGGTAGAGTTATATTAGCAGCAAGGAACGTTAAAACTACTAAAATATGCAGCCAACCTTTCAAGCGCTGCGCGTCCGTCCCGTGTCCATTAAATAATGAAATGGCCGGGCGGTAAGAGTGAAACGCTAACCACCCTAACACGTGTCCCAAAAGATGGCCGCCACGTGCTGAGAGGAGCGCAAACAAGGTAAAAGGAGTTTAACACACTCCGGATCACACAAAAGAACAATGTTATTTAAAAACCCTTTCAGCCCCCAAATAGCAATAGCAGCAAAACGAATCAGTAAAATGGCAGGTAGAGTTATATTAGCAGCAAGGAACGTTAAAACTACTAAAATATGCAGCCAACCTTTCAAGCGCTGCGCGTCCGTCCCGTGTCCATTAAATAATGAAATGGCCGGGCGGTAAGAGTGAAACGCTAACCACCCTAACACGTGTCCCAAAAAGATGGCCGCCACGTGCTGAGAGGAGCGCAAACAAGGTAAAAGGAGTTTAACACACTCCGGATCACACAAAAGAACAATGTTATTTAAAAACCCTTTCAGCCCCCAAATAGCAATAGCAGCAAAACGAATCAGTAAAATGGCAGGTAGAGTTATATTAGCAGCAAGGAACGTTAAAACTACTAAAATATGCAGCCAACCTTTCAAGCGCTGCGCGTCCGTCCCGTGTCCATTAAATAATGAAATGGCCGGGCGGTAAAGAGTGAAACGCTAACCACCCTAACACGTGTCCCAAAAGATGGCCGCCACGTGCTGAGAGGAGCGCAAACAAGGTAAAAGGAGTTTAACACACTCCGGATCACACAAAAGAACAATGTTATTTAAAAACCCTTTCAGCCCCCAAATAGCAATAGCAGCTAAACGAATCAGTAAAATGGCAGGTAGAGTTATATTAGCAGCAAGGAACGTTAAAACTACTAAAATATGCAGCCAACCTTTCAAGCGCTGCGCGTCCGTCCCGTGTCCATTAAATAATGAAATAGCCGGGCGGTAAAGAGTGAAACGCTAACCACCCTAACACGTGTCCCAAAAAGATGGCCGCCACGTGCTGAGAGGAGCGCAAACAAGGTAAAAGGAGTTTAACACACTCCGGATCACACAAAAGAACAATGTTATTTAAAAACCCTTTCAGCCCCCAAATAGCAATAGCAGCAAAACGAATCAGTAAAATGGCAGGTAGAGTTATATTAGCAGCAAGGAACGTTAAAACTACTAAAATATGCAGCCAACCTTTCAAGCCATCATCCTGCTGCCCTCCAGCATTCTCTTCCTCATCCCCAGCGGACTCTCTCGCTTCCCACCAGGCCTTCAGCGCCTTGTGGTACTCCTCCTTCCTAGAGAGACCTATCACGGGGACTGCGAATTGCCTACAAAATGACTTCAGCTGTTTGGCAGTATAGGTATCTAATCTTTCCTCCTCAAAGGCGAGATCCTCCGAAGCATTGGATGTTGGCCTTCCCATATTAGCAGTACTCATGGCTGCGATCAACAATTCAATACTAAAACAACCAACTAAAAAAAATTCGGAGAGAAAAAAAATCCACGCGTGTCTGCGCTTTGGTCTGTACTCACTAGTGGTGTCTACCAGTTATTGTACGTGGATCATAAATGCAAGTCCTGATCCTCACCGCTGACCGCCAATGTTAGAAATGGGGGTCTCTAGTTGGCCATGGCTGGCGCCAATGTCCAAATAGGGACCCTTCTTCCTAAGTCAGGGCAAGTGGGCTACCCCCTTTGATAACCCCTGCTCAACCCTGTGGTAACATAGCACGAGCAGTTAGGCCTATCTCAGAGGCAGTGTGTGAAGCATTTATGACCATGCACAATAGGGCAGTAACGACACCACAAAAGGACACTACTTAAGTAGGTATAGAAAAAATAGTATCTTTATCTAAGGTTTAGTACGAGACTCTCAAAAGCGTTTCAACCAGTCACAATGCACGTAAATCAGTAGGGACTTAAAAAGGCAATAACGTGTTCACCAGAACGTGGCACTGACTGAGTTCAAGGCCTGGGTCTACGTGACCCGTTGCGCACCAGATACCTGCCGTTGGACGGGGACACAGCACGTAGCTTCTCGAAGAAGCGGAGACGGTGACAGGCGGACTCCCAGCGACCACTGTTCTCGATGGCAGTGGTCCGCAAAGTGCACTCACAATGATTCGGGCACTCGGGGACAGGCGGGCTCCCAGCGGCAGCAGCACGCGGCTGCGGCGGCCCGGACTGGTGGTGGCGATGACTCTCGTCGTGCAGCTCCGTAGCGGGCTTGCGGCGGCAGCAGCGCTCTCCTAGCTGCGGCGGCCCACGAGACGATTCACGATGGTGCAAGGTTGACAAAGACGCGGGCACTCAGCGGCAGCAGCTCTCTCTTAGCTGCGGCGGCCCACAGGACAAATCCCAATGGTGCAAAGTTAGCAAAGGTGCGAGCACTCCGTGGCAGCAGCTCTCTCTTAGCTGCGGCGGCTCACAGGGCAAATCACGATGATGCAAAGTTAGCAAAGGTACGAGCACTCAGCGGCGGCAGCCCTCTCTTGGCTGCGGCGGCTCACAGGACAAATCTCGGTGATGCAAAGTTAGCAAAGGTGCGAGCACTCCGCGGCAGCAGCTCTCTCTTAGCTGCGGCGGCTCACAGGACAAATCACGATGATGCAAAGTTAGCAAGGGTGCGAGCACTCAGCGGCGGCAGCTCTCTCAGCTGCGGCGGCTCACAGGACAAATCACGATGATGCAAAGTTAGCAAGGGTGCGAGCACTCCGCGGCGGCAGCTCTCTCTTAGCTGCAGTGGCTCACAGGACAAATCACGATGATGCAAAGTTAACAAGGGTGCGAGCACTCAGCGGCGGCAGCTCTCTCTTAGCTGCGGCGGCTCATAGGACAAATCACGATGATGCAAAGTTAACAAGGGTGCGAGCACTCAGCGGCGGCAGCTCTCTCTTAGCTGCAGCGGCTCACAGGACAATCCACGATGTTGCACAACTAACACAAGTGCGGGCATCCAGCGGCGGCAGCTCTCTTAGCTGCGGCGGCCCACAGGGTTTCAGTGAAGTTTCTGAGGATTCAAAATAAGGCAGGCACTCAGCGGCGGCAGCTCTCTCTTAGCTGCGGTGGCCCACACAGTTTCAGTGAAGGTTCTGAGGATTCAAAATAAGGCGGGCACTCAGCGGCGGCAGCTCTCTCTTAGCTGCGGCGGCCCACACAGTTTCAGCGAAGGTTCTGAAGATTCAAATTAAGGCGGGCACTCAGTGGCGGCAGCTCTCTCTTAGCTGCGGCGGCTCACAGGACAAATCACGATGATGCAAAGTTAGCAAGGGTGCGAGCACTCCGCGGCGGCAGCTCTCTCTTAGCTGCGGCGGCTCACAGGACAAATCACGATGATGCAAAGTTAACAAGGGTGCGAGAACTCAGCGGCGGCAGCTCTCTCTTAGCTGGAGCGGCTCACAGGACAAATCACGATGATGCTAAGTTAACAAGGGTGCGAGCACTCAGCGGCGGCAGCTCTCTCTTAGCTGCGGCGGCTCACAGGACAATCCACGATGTTGCACAACTAACACAAGTGCGTGCATCCAGCGGCGGCAGCTCTCTTAGCTGCGGCGGCCCACAGGGTTTCAGCGAAGGTTCTGAGGATTCAAAATAAGGTGGGCACTCAGCGGCGGCAGCTCTCTCTTAGCTGCGGCGGCCCACACAGTTTCAGTGAAGGTTCTGAGGATTCAAAATAAGGCGGGCACTCAGCGGCGGCAGCTCTCTCTTAGCTGCGGCGGCCCACACAGTTTCAGCGAAGGTTCTGAGGATTCAAATTAAGGTGGGCACTCAGCGGCGGCAGCTCTCTCTTAGCTGCGGCGGCCCACACACAGAGTTCACAAGGGTTACCAGTCCGCGTTCCTCACAGTAGGACTAGAGGTTCTGGATTACTCGATGGAGGCCTCACCTGCAAGTACGGGGTGACGGGGTGAAGTCTAATGTCCCTGAGAATTCAGCAGGAGGCGCTCTCAATTCAGGCCCTTGGGTAGTTTCTTCAGCAAGCTTGGTGAAAGTTTCAAAGTCCTTTCCTCTGTCCGCTCGGACAGAGTTTCGTCTTGACATCCAGAAGGAACACACTTGAAACAGGTTTCAGCGCAGCGTTTTATACCTAAAAAGTCTTTGTTCTCTGAAGTCACAAATCACTGCATCCAGCCAGAACCAGTTCGGTGGGGTCGGGGAGCACTTGGTTTACGAGGCGACATCCTGCCCTTTGAGAATCTGGGGGTCTGCCATCAGACGCCCAGTGGGAGGTGGAGCCATCATTCACCTTGCCAGGCACGGCCCTGCTCAGATCAAAGAGTCACCCCTCTCCATACTCTAAATGCCGATCTCTCTCTCCAGCCAGGTCTGACCCAGCTGGGTATTTTCGAACACGGGCTACGCAAATAATCCTTACTAAAAGATGTATCTCAATGTCCTGAGCTTAAACATATCAAATTCGACGTTCCTATCAGGTTCCTGGGGGCAGGTAGGATTAGGGCATGTAATACTCAGCCTGCCCGTTCTGGCCTATGAGAACGGATAGCCTCACAATAGTAAACAGTGAAATGGAGGGTAACTCGCTATTAGAACATGCTACACAGACATACTTTAAAAGCTGCTTTGGTGGGTAGCGCAAATCAGCGCTGCCGGCCCACCAGCAGTATTTGGTCTACCAGCCCTGGGCACACACAGTGCACTGATACTAGGGACTGACAGGTAAACCAAACGAGCCAATTATGATTATCCCAATTCATACAGTTATCTTTACACAGGGAGCATTCGCGCTGTGTCACTGATTGGCAGTGGCACAGCGCCCAGAGCATCTAAAGCCAGCCAACATAAAAGGTAAGAAGCGAAAAGAGGAAGGGAGACCCGCACCAATGATGCCAGGTCTAACAGTCCCAGTTGGCACTCTGATCAATGTGTAGGACTAAAATGGAATTACTACGGTTCTATGAAATGATTCTGGTGAACCTTGTTACCTGCACCGGTGCTTCAAGATCCCCATACAACAGAATTCGCAGTGACGTGAAACTCTAGTCTAGTTTCACTTTGAAACTCAGCATCACCCCCTTGCAGTTGTTTGGGATTAATTTCACATCTGGGTGGTGGCTCACTGGTTTTATTGCATGTTATATGCAGCACAGGATGAAGCCCAGTGAGCTCCATTATTTTAACTCTGAGCCATTCAGGAAACTAGGACAAAGAGCAGACAGATCAGATCCTTTGACCAAGGTGTAACTTTCACATCTGGTAGTAAGCCTCAGGAATACCTTGGGCTGGAAAACGAGATTGCTAAGGAACCAACTGACCACAGGCATAGCTTCAGGGTGAGAAGTTTGGAGTGTGACATCCCCCGAATAGATGCATTCTTGGCTTGGTAGTTGGGTATGAGGGCCCTGATTTGGGTCTCTATGTCTGTGTTGATATTTCACGTCGACCTGATTTGAGTAAGAGATTTTGACATGTTCATTTTTTGGGTCAGGTACTATAATATATATATATAGACACTGCCTTCACAAAAAAATAGTAAGTCTGCATCCATAGAAGTATTCCATGAATCGAGGCACATTTACTACTTTCTGGAATTCACAACCATTGGCAGTAGTAGGCTTTGGAAGCTGTGCCAGTCTCTGATTTCCAGGCATAATACTGGCAATCAATTGCCCAAAAGGTGATAGTGCGAATGTTTGCAAATAGTCTAACTGCTGGCAATCCCTTTGAGCAGCATTCCAAACCATTGTTTTTTAACCACTCTGCCACTCTAGACCAAGGACCTGATTCACAAAGGGCCTCTGCACTCATGTCAGAAGCCTGCAGTCATGGGGAGTCTCCGCACTCGGGCAGAATCTGAGCAATGAGAATATTAATTGCGGAGATTCCACACCGAATGCGGAGCCTCCCCCATGACTGCTGGGCTTCCACCACGAGTGTGAAGGCTCTATGGGATTCAGGTCCCATGGGTCTGATTTAAAGTTTGGCAGATGGAGAAAAGGCAGACAGGGTGGCGACAGACTTTACATTCATCACCCTGTGTTATATATACATAGGCCTGTTACTGTACATGTGTTTTGTTATCAAGTGCAGCTCTTGTTCTGCTGCTACTAAGGATGTTTTAGAATCCTTCTTGGAGTGAGTTTCAGTTTCACAGGTATTGCTTTCTCCTTCACCTTGATCTTTTGGCTAAACCCTTTCAATTTCCCCGAACATTCAGTAAATACTTTACAGAACCGCTTATTCACTCAGGGGCATATTTACAAGAAACTGGCGGAGCCCGGTGCTACGTCAAAATTGGTAATGCCATGGCTCCGACAGTTTCAAAATGCAGAAATGTGCAGAATTCACAAGAATGTGGCACACCACTGTGTTACCCCTAGCGCTGGCGCTAAAAAAGCTGCCTAGGGCCAGCGCAGGCACTCTAGCGCCATTTTGCTAGGGTGCTTGCGCTGCAGGGGCAATTGTTTATGTGCAGGAATGGACACCTTCTTGCACATAAAGAATCTTTACATGCGATTTGCTCTATCTATGTGTGTTGCAGAATGCAACACACGTGGAATGAGCAAAATACGAGAAGAAATAAAACATTTCTCCTCGTACCACCAGCTTAAGACCAGGTATTCCCTGGCGGTATTTTTGGCTCTGCCATATACCTTGCAAACATGGGGCAGGTCACCAAGCAATGGGTGTTGCAGTAGAACACCCACTGCAACACCCATTGCACGCCCCTTTCATGCTAAGTGCTTCATGAATAGGGGCATTATTTACAAGGCGGCGTTAAGCCACATTCAGTGGCTCAACAACACCTTGTAAATAAGGCGAAGGAGTTAACGCCACCAGCCCATCGGAAAAAGGGATGTCTGGTGGCGTTAACTCCTTGTAAATATGCCCCTCAGTCTTTACTCTTGCCATGATATACAATCAACACAGGCACCTTACTTTTAGGGTTGAGAATTATCCCCAGTTTCTACTGATCTCTCCACCCCAAAGCATTCACGCCCTTATCTGCCAAGTATAGTTCTATACGAGCCAATATGGCCTTACATTCGATTTCCACTTTCTCATGACCCACAATATCTATTCTATAACCATCAAAGTTTTCTGCAATAATATCTGATTCATTCAGGGCGTCCAAACACAACTTGTCTCCAAACTGTTGTACAAAATAATCTCTTATGATTATTGCCCATGGCGAACCAGAATCTGCCATTAGTTCAAGGTCCACATTTAATACGCAGACTACACACTTGGTTGGTCCCACTGCTTCCCGCTTCTCCTTACACCCACCAAACTCTTTAATAGATAACAAGGTGCCCTTATTGCTTCCACCCTCTCCATTGTGACTCCAATCTTCACTCATGCATGACACTTTTCCTGTAACTGTGATGCTATTATTTCCTCTCCTGAAATCTCTACAGACCCAGACAAAATGTCCTATGCGCCCACATTTTTTACATTCCTTACCCAATGCTGGACATTGAGGTGAAGATGCAATGTGATTGGTGTTCCCACACCTAAAGCAATGAATACTCTTTCATTATTTTTTTAATGTCTGTCCACCCACACACAAACAACCAGCGCTCACACTGCACACATCCTCACGAGAACCTGTATTCTCCTTGTTTAAAGACTTCATCCATTTCTCTGATTGTTCTAGAGCAGATGTCTTCAAACGTTTTGATGCCCGAGACCCCCCTGTCAAAATGTTTTAGGTGTAAGGACACCCTCCTGACAAAAAATTCTAGAACCTGGTACTCCTCATCATCAACAACTATCAACAACCATAAACGTCCCAAATTCCCACAGCAAATCCTTTTTTATGGTGGGGAAATAGTATTAAACAGTGCTTAGCAAACCAAAGGTCAGTGAACGTGGGGGCGTGGTCAGAGGTGTGGCTAAAAATAAAGGGCCGTATTTATGAGTAATTGGCATAGGAAAGCGCCACAAATCTTCTTGCTGCGCTGCTCTACGGCAATGTGAAAGGGCAGGAATGCACTGTATTTATGAAATATGTTGCATTCCTGTCCTTTTCCCCTGCATTGGCGCAAAAATTGCTGCCTAGCGCCAACTTAGGCAGGATTGTTTTTGTGCAGAAGGGGCACCTTCCTGCACAAAAACAATCTCAAGAGGCGTTTTCCTCTTTGTATGTGTGCTACAGAATGCAGCACACATGGAAAGAGGAAAAAACAAGGAGAAATTGAAAATTTTTTCCTCCTTACGCCTGCTGTGGGGAGGCGTAATGTTGTGGCGCTGCTCCAAGTTTACATGATTTTGTAAATCTGGGGACTCGTCAAAATCCATGGGTGTTGCGTGAGAACACCTGCCCCAGCGATCATGGAACGCTACCTTGACACAGAGTAAGGCAATGCAGCGACTTGGCTGCTTTGTCTTACTCCATATCTATGAGGCCATGCAAAGCCACACAGGGTGACTTTGCATCACCTCAAAAATATAATTGAAACGCTTGTGCTACAGAGTGCTGTCAAACAAAGTGACGCTCCGGCGGCACAAGCCTCTCATGAATAAGCCACAAAATATCCTATACATTTTTTAGGTCTTTCACCAACAGGTAGCCACATATAAAATAATTGGGCAGCATAAATGAAAAATTCATTTAAAAAGTTGTTACTGGGGGCGTGGCCAAGATGGCGGCGAGATAGGACGTGCCTCGCCGCCTCTCCTCCGACCACTGGGATTTAGCACCGGCCCTTGGGCCCTCCATAGCACAGAAGGAGATTAGACATCGATCCCGCCACCCAGGCGAGGTCGGCACTAACCTGGGTTCGGCTCCGGTGCTCTGTGGCCGTACCCTATCTCCTTGGTCTCTTGCCGGCGGTGTGGAGACGGCAAGAGGATGCGGTGCCGCCGTGACGACACGTACTGAGCCTGCACCCTGCCACTGAGCTGCTTCCACTGGTCGAGGATTCCGGTTGTGACCCAGATCCCTCCTCGTCGTGCCGGTCTTGAAAGCGGTGCACCAGGGGCAGCGATCGACTTCGCCGGAGCCGGCAACGTCATCTTGCCCCGGGCAGCGGACCCCCCAGAGCCGGTACTGGGCCGTCAAGGATCACTCACGCACTCCAGGTCCGGCAGGGGGTGGAGCCGATCCGCAGGTGACTGCTGCGTCCTCCGCCCTGAGTGCGGCCCACGTCCTTCTCTGCGGTGAGTCTCACCCCCCCCTGACTGCTGCTGCCACCGCTGCGTCCCGCCCGGGGCCTCTGAAACACAGCACAGGCCCACCTGAGCACGCGACAACACGACCCTGAGTGTGGGCCTACAATTGGACGCCCTGCCCTGTGCCTCACGGGGCGAACCCTGCCTTGACTTGCCTCATTTAAAAGCCTCACTTGGGAGCCGCCAGGCCGGTTCCCCCTTCGGTGGTGACCTGGTGCGGCAGCGGGGGGCTGGCTCCAGCGGCGCCATTTTGACACTCGCCCATCACCCTACAGCGCTGGTGGTGCCCCACATTGCACTACCGAGGGAGCCCTGAGGCCACCAGCTGGCGTGCGGATCTTGCTGTGCCAGCCTACCTGTCGGGGGGCACGCGACCTCACCCCCCCCCTGACTCACTACTGCACTCCCAGGAGATCCGGGCCCAACCCGGGGCTGGCCTGCTGACTTCACCACCTTGCCCGCACCTGGCTCACATGGAGGCTCCATTGGTGGGCGCAACCCTGGCGACCCGGTAGAGGCCTGATAAGCGAAGGGCCCGCAGCGATTGGAGGGATATCCCCTACAACGAGACGCTAGAGGCCTGCTGTGACCCAGCCTGCTCGAAGCCTTCTGGAGGCACCCAGGACGCACTATGCTACAAAGCGGACATTCTTTAGCTCTGGGCCTTTAATCGCGCTCCTGATCGTGGCCCGCGGGAGGGTTCTGCTGGGACGGACTGCAGGGGACGCGGTGGACCGGGCCCCTCACTGTCGGACCCTACGACGCGCTGGCCCTTTCGACGCTGGTGGCGCCGCCTTGCACTCCTCGGTGCTGGGTTGGTGGTGGCGAGTACTGTCCTGGCCTGGATTTTCCCCTCACTCCAATCTGCCACCCCCCAGGGGTGGCAACGTATAGAAGAGTGCCTCCGGGCTCTGCCTCCCGGCTTCCCTCTGACCTTTTCCACAGCGTGCCACGGCCCTCCCCGGGCCCCGACAGCGCAGACGACTTGGCCTCCGCAGGGGACCCGACTGACTGCTGCTGGGTACCTCCCTCCACACAGAGCGTGACTCCCTGCTGGCGCTCACAGATTTGACCACTGGGAGACAGTGTGCATTCGCTGAAGTGGCTGATGTTGCTCTGCCGAGACTTTGCCCTAGCCCACCCCCTGGCTCCTGGACCCAGCGCTGCAAGGACGCTGAGTATGACATCTACCAGGGGTAGGAAAGACAAGTCGGCCACCAGAGAAAAATCGCTTAAGGACCTATTCGCTAAAGCACAGGAAGGAGGACACGGGAACACGGAACAGCCTAGCTCACCGGCGCAGATGGCTACCTCCGCAGAAGCACAAGTGACACGGGCCTTTCTGGCATCCCTATTCGCTGCCCTGAGAGACGACCTTCAAACTGTGAAGCGCAATCTCACAGTGGAGATCAAAGACATTCGCAAAGATGTGGATGAAATGGGGAGAGGGTGGCGACCCTAGAGGACGGGGACGACGCCCGGGATACTGAGCTGGCGGCCATGCAGCAGGAGGTAATTCGAATACACGAGCAACAGGTCGATGAGTAGTCCCACCTGGAGGACCTCGAGAATCGCTCCCGCCGCCACAACATTAGGATCCGGGGGGTGGGCGCCAACAAAGAAGCTGGTGATATCTTTACATACGTGCGAGAACTCTTCAACCATATCTTGGGCAACCCACTGGACGCTGAACTGGGTGGGCCCACCCAGAGCAGCGACGGCACCACCAGCTGACATCCTGGTCTGTGTCCAAGACTTTCACACCAAGGAAGAAATCTTGCGTAAAGCCCGCTCACTCCGGCAGATTTCCTTCCGCAACCAGACGCCCACCCTCTACCAAGATCTTGCCACCATCACGCTTCAGAAACGTAAGAACTTTCGGCCCATCACTGAGGCCCTTTGTCAACGCAACATCACCTACTCCTGGGGCCACCCGTTCCGCCTGGTCTTCCGGCACGATGGCAAACTGTACCAACTCCGCTCCCTGTATGAGGCGAGCAAACTGCTGGGGATCACTCTCCCGGAGGACACAGACGAGGGGGAGCGCTCAGACCCCGGGCCCAACGAGGGTAGGCCAACATGGCAACAACGGAGGCGTCATCGCCGCATCCAGCGACCGGACCCCACAGTGGTCAAGAAGGAACAACTGGCCACCCTAGAAGCTCTGCCGGAAGCCTTGGCAAAGGCGTCTACTGAGTGACTGACCCTGGTCATTATAATGTATCCTTCCTTTAAGGCTCTGGGGGTGGAGGAGGGGGGTCTGGGCTGATATACACCACACAAACACCCAACAGACTCTTTTTCTGATCATCCCTGGATGACGGACTACGACTGTATGTCGGATACATATTGGCGCTCGTTGCGCCTTGTTCTCTTTTTTGTTTCAGGTATTTTGGGTCTTTTTCTCGCCTTTTCTTTTCCTTACTCTTTCTCTCTCTTTCCTACCTCAAGGGAACCCCTGGTCCACAAAGAGTCATTAATTCTCTGTCCACACATTAGCGAGGCATGGAGCCCCATATCGGTCCCATCAGGGTCCTTGCCTGGCAGGGGCCTTTGCCTAGAGCTGCTTCCCCCCTGAGGTTTAGATGCCGTTATCCCCAGTTAAGATTCTCACTCTCAATGTGAGAGGACTCAATAATCCCGTCAAAAGGAAGGCACTCCTCTCCTACTTGGAGAGCACTGGGGCGGATATCTGCCTTCTTCAGGAGACACACTCCCCAAGGATTGTCACAGGCTTCGGTCCCGCACCTTCCCGACACAATTCTTTTCCTCTAGACCTACTAAGGCTGCGGGGGTGGCTATCCTGGTTTCAAAGGGCTTTCAGGGGAGGGTAGCACAGAAGGGTGTTGAGATCAAGGGCAGGCTTCTTACGTACCAATTTACCATAGGGGGGCACACTATGATGGTGGGGTCTATCTACGCACCCAACGACGGTCAAGAGCGATTTCTACACGAGGCACTCACTGAGGTGACGGCCACTCAAGACAGACACATCTTGAAAGGAGGGGACCTTAACTTGGTGTTTGACAATGACATGGACCGATCGACGCAGCGCACAAGCCAGGTAGGCGCTCTCTCCAATGCAGGGCTTAACAGACTGCGGGACCTAGGCCTCACAGACCTGTGGAGACATCAACACCCTCAGTCACGGGAATTTTCATTTTACTCTAACGCACACAAAACATATGCCAGACTAGATTACTTTTTAGGTTCTAAGACCCTTCAAGATATCACACTCTCAACTGACATTCTAGTGGCGGCCCTGTCCGACCACGCCCCTGTGGTGGTCACTTTAGCCCTCCCACAAATACAGCGACCAACAAGGCACTGGCGCCTCCGAGACACCTTGCTACATAGGCCAGACACAGTCGCACAGATACAGCGAGCTCTCGATAATTATCTATCGCATAACGATAATCCTGACACAACCCTTACCACCCGGTGGGAGGCCCTCAAAGCGGTAATCAGGGGAGAAATCATAGCCATCTCTTCCGCTGACAATGCGGATCGTAAAAAGAAACGGGAGGAACTGACACAAAAAGTGCGCAAATTAGAACAGATGCACCGCTGCACCGGGGCCCCACACATCTGGCGACAACTGACTGCAGCTCGGGCACAACTGGTAGCTCTAGATAGGGACAAGGCGGAATACGCCGCGATGCGTCTGCGACACTCCTTCTATGTTGGCGGGGACAAGTGCGGGCGACTACTAAGCTTCGGGAGGCTCGGCAACGTGAAGGGGTTCGGGAGATTAGGGACCACACAGGAACACTGCGCTCAGACGACGCGGCTATTGCAGAGACATTCCGTGATTTTTACGCACAGCTTTATGATGAGCAGCCCTTGGAGAGTGCAGACATTGATGCTTCTCTCGCCCAGGCTCGCCTACCCATCCTCATGCCGGAACAGGCGACTCACATAGAGAGGGAGATCAGACCTGAGGAAGTCATATCCGCCATCGCCCGCTTGAAGCTGGGCAAGTCACCGGGACCCGATGGCTACTCCGCGGCCTTTTACAAGCAGTTTTGCTCCACGCTCACCCCTCTACTCACCCGACTCTTTAATTCCTTTGCGACGCTGGGGACGATCCCCTCCTCTATGCTAGAGGCGGCGATCGCCGTTATTCCCAAGCCAGGGAAAGACAGGTCGATATGCGGGTCGTATCGGCCCATTTCGCTCTTAAATATTGATCTGAAGCTATACACGGGGATACTAGCCGCGCGCCTTGGCCCTTATATGCAAGGGCTCCTGGACCCCGACCAGGCCGGTTTCATTCCGCAGAGGCAAACAAGCGACAACACCAAGCGGGTGACACATCTTATAGAAAAGGCCTCCCGCATTCCTGGTGCTTACATGCTCCTAACCATAGACGCAGAGAAGGCCTTCGATCGGGTCCACTGGCTCTATCTCGAGCAGGCACTGATACGTGTCGGCATAGGAGACAAAATGCGGACGCACATTTTTAACTGTTACCGCTCCCCTACAGCCACAGTACGAGTCAATGGTCACACGTCTATGCCGTTTCCTATCCATCGGGGCACGAGGCAGGGGTACCCTCTGTCGCCCTTGCTTTTTGCCCTCTACATGGAACCTATGGCGCAGAGGGTCAGGGATCACCCCCAGATCACAGGTATCCGCTTTGGCGGGGACACGCACACTATAAGTCTGTACGCGGACGACGTCCTGGTCACTCTCACAAACCCTTCGACCGCTTTGGGGACCTTTCTGGAGGAACTAGATTCCTTCCCGAGAGCATCCGGTTTCAAGGTCAACCTGACGAAGTCTTCGGCGCTGAATCTATCATTGCCACCACAGGTGCGGGCGGACCTGCAGGCCCGACATCCCCTGCAATGGTCCGATGAGACAGTCCCTTACCTGGGCATACAACTGGCCCCGACCCTGCAAGCCATGAGGAAGACCAATTACTCCCTCCTCCACACACACATTCGCTCGGCACTGCAGAGATGGAAACACTACCCAATCTCGTGGCTAGGACGTATCGCGGCCAGTAAAATGACGATCCTCCCCAAAATCCTGTATCTTTTTCAGACGCTCCCTCTGCCACCCCCTACAGGCTGGCTACAAAGGGTTCAGTCGGACCTCTCCCTTTTCATCTGGCAGGGGCGCCGGCCAAGAATGAAACGGTTAGTGAGCTTCCTCTCACCGCATGAGGGGGGCCTCGGAATCCCAGACCTCACGCTCTACTATTACGCCACGCAGCTTCGACACTTAGTCGAATGGAGCCGAGCTGAATCCGAGAAACATTGGCTCTTTCAAGACCGAGCAGTAGCCGGTACGTCCCTCATGAAAATTCCCTTTTTTCCGAAATCTCACCGCGCACCCAATCTATACGCCTCGCAGGTGATGCGCACAACTCTTAACGTCTGGGATCGGACCAACACACGACACGCCCTAACGACCTTCCCTTCCCCGCTCACTTCCCTTTTTGACAATCCGGACTTTAGCCCCGGGATGGGTTTGCAGACCTTCCCGCTGTGGAGAGCAGCGGGTTGCCGAGCCTTAGGCCTACTATTTGACAAAGGTGATATTATCCCTTTCTCGCAACTTAGAGCCGATTATGGCCTCCCTGAATCTGAGCGACTGCACTACTTACAAGTGAGACACTGGGCCATGCTGTAGTGTAGCTCCTATTTCCCTAATAGGCTCTGCGCATTGGAATAATATATCCTATAGGTTTGACATAGGACTAAGGTCAGTATGTCCCTATCGAGTATATTAAACTTAATTACTTGTGCCAGCTAGCTCAGAGGCCACTAGAAACTCCTTGACAACAAGAAGGGAGTAGTTTCTGGCAGCCGCAAAACATGACCACTGTGTTTCCCTTTAGAATCAGAACGTGTCCCAGAGTCGTGGAAACAATAGATAACTATTTCACTCAGCTCAGTCGTGCATGCTTAGTTTTCTCCAAGTTACACAGAAAGAAATAGACGGGCGTTTCAATAAAGGATTTATTGAACAGTCTTGTTTCTGGTGTAAGTAAAATGTGCTGTTACGATCACAAGACAGTATGCGAAATAAATAATGTACAGGGTGAGCAGTAGAAATAAATAATACTGCGATAGCATTATCTTTTAGTACATATGCATTTACATAAATAACACAGACTAAAAATGCGAGAACTCATACGAAGCGTTGCTAAGCTATTTCTACCCCGTTGTACCTAACCTGACCTAGGTGTAGGAAGAGGGAAGAAGTAGGTGAAGTATTCCTTACTATGGTATACTAAGAGTATGTTAAGTCTAGTATGCCTAGTATGCCAAGAGTCCCTCTAGGTTCTAGTCAGCTCCATACCTGAAGAATGAGAGAGGTAGGAATCTCTTTGCCAGACTCGAACTCCAACACCCCGCAAGGGAAGTCAGATCACTGGAAGCTGGAAGCCGGGCTCTCTGCGTGCAGGGAATGGCAGCGTCTTCTCAGTGCATCAGGCCGGGAAACGGGCTCCTCTGAAGTCGAGGTCTCCTCTGGTTTACAGGGGCTAGGGAAGGTATATTTATACCTGAGAGCACCTAAGAATGTTAGCATTGACGTGAGTTGGACAGCGAAAGACGTCATGAATGAACCCCCTAAGGAATAATGGTTCATGCATAATATATGAGTCCTTGAAGAAATCAATAGTCCTGGACTAGGGAAACTCCCGCAGCCTAAGGGTCTGTTCTTCATGAACTCGTTGTGACGTTAGGGTGGACGGATGTCAGAGACCATGCCTGTATTTGGAGTGCACGGTTTAATGCCTAAATAAGGGCTGGGATTTTATGCCTATATAAGGGCAGGGCGAATTGTGCCTATATAAGGACATGATACTGGAAAGCCCGTTTATGGATACCCTAAGAGGAATACAACACCCACTCCTCTTTCGTGTGTACGATAATACTAAAATGCTAAACATTTAAAATGCTAAACATTAAAATGGAGTACCGCATATTTCTAAAAAAATTTCATAAAACCATTTAAAAAAGGTATTTAAAAAACCTATTAGAATGCAAAAGGTACTGTACATTTGAAGCATTGCTTTTCATTACAGGCATAAAGTTAGACAATAAATGCAATTGGAATGAAATAAGCAGTAATATTTACATGTGACAAAAAATGATCGATAAGTTTCTCAAAAATCAAAGTCATTTCATGTCATGAAAATTTAATGAACTGTTTTAGACACACAAGATGACTAAGTGTCCATGGAAGTACTGCAAAGTCTGTACTATAAGGCTAGTTCTACTTTAAGCAGATTGATGTGCCATTTTCGTTCAAAAAATGGGAAAAAAGTTCAATTTTGGTAGAGTTCCAAGTTGTTTTAAAAAATGAAGGCCAAATTTGTCACTGCAGCTCTGGAACACTGTATGCCGAATCAGAGTTAGTTCACGGGTCTGGTGTAAACATGAGATCATCTATTTCAATAGACAAAACATCATCCACTGTTGTTGGTGTCAGTTGGAACACCTCGTGTAGTAGATTAATTGCACAGAGATGGGAAGCATTGCTTCCAGCATAGGTTGCTTCAGCAATGTTCGCGTCCGTTGTTACCTGTGTGTCTGGAGTTCTTTCTCGTACCTCAGCAGCAGCCGGAAGCGTCTGTGAGATCTCAATGAATGCCGACAGCAGGATAGGAAGCCTCTGGGGACAACACAGAGCATGGGCCGTTATCGGGTCCAGCAGAGTATCGACATCCGTTGGCGTTGCTGATGGAAATGTTAGACAGGTGTCCAACACGCATTCTTCACCGCATAGCAGGCATCGTAGAACAGGTAAGATGCAATCTTGCCAGATTGGTCTGAACGACAGGACCCAAGTTGTATTAAGGTCCCGTAGACGAGTCATGCCCAAAAGCTTTACTATTTGCTCTCGGCACTTTCGTTCAAGGAGAGCTTTCTCCAGTTCGCTCGGAGTGATGTCTGCGAATAGGCTGGCCATTGCGCAATAGCAGGAAGAGAAATAGAATTCCGGCAACAAGTGCTAGAATTAATGGTATGCCACCAAACACCGAATGTGCAAAGTTCGGGATGATTCCGAGTATTGCCTGGAAAGGTGCTAACAGACCGGAGCAGATGCTCTTAAATACATGTACAATTCCTGTTGTATCAGACATGTTGAAGATACGTGATATCATTTCCACGAAATGTATAGGGCAGTTTGTACGTATTAAAGTCTGTATCTCAGCCGAAGTCCTTGCTACTTGTAGATCATAGGTTTCTTTGGCCGAGGTCAAAGGCACTGTTTGCTGTAAAAGCATGGCTTTCATTCTGCTTAGAGTATCAAATCTCTTAAAAGAGACGTTCAGCGAAGGCCATAGAGGCGACTCCCTGACTGTGTCTATTGGGGGAAACAATACTTGCATACAGCAAGTGACCCTGGAGTTGACTGTTACTAGATATGGGATGCCTGGCAGCATTCCGCAGCAGCTCTGATCATTCAACATGAGGTAACTCCCATTAGAAAGTTGTCCAAACGTTGGATTAATCACAGCAGCTGGAGTACCCTGCTGATGGCAAGACAAATTTTCCACTGAACCATTACAAGCCCCGTGCAAGGAAATGTCTTGACATATAAGTGAACCACTTAGTGCAAGTTTACAGTTTGAACCGCTCAAAAACACTTCACGATCCCCACTCCAACATCTATATGTATACGGTAAATCCCAAGATGTCTTAATGTAATCCTTACCCAACCTTTCATATTTGCCTGCTTGCATTTGTCTGAGGCAATACTGAAACTGAAAAGTACTCACAGGTAATGTTATTTTGCCATGAATAAGCCATTCTGTAGCTGGTTTTTCTGCCACAGTGAATGGTAACTTCTCCAATTTTTCAATGCTCAGCACTGTATACTTTGCTCCTCTTTGTGCCAGTTCGATCTGTTTATCAGTGAGATTGTATTCTGCAAACAGAGCCGTTGTGTTGATGAAACGCCAAGGCACATAGCCCGCTCGCAAAGATTGCAGCGTCCAGCTTAATAACATAATAGAACGTAATTGAGATTGGCCTTGTTGTAACATCGCCAAATCTTGTTCTAGAATGTCGATAGCAGAGGATACAATGCCATCCAATGAATATATTCTGGAGGACAAAGTTGTTAACTCATTGTCGACCCCAGAGAGTGTTTTCTCTAAATTAATATGATCAAGTTCACGTATTCGTTCTGCGGCCTCTATCTGTGATACCTTCCAAGCTTCATTATAAGCAGCATAAATGCCGGCATATATGAAACGTTTTTGACGCGGTTTTCTTGGTCCAAGCAAGAATTCCCTAAGGTCTGCGTCCTTTTTAAGTAAGGTTAAGTGTTGTTTCACATCCTGTAGTGTAGACTTATGCAGCCAATCGAGGCATAATTTACCTACACTGTATGTTGTTACTACCCCCGGATGTTGTCTTTGGACGTATCTTGGGTCTGGCCTATGAATAGTAAAGCCCTGAGTTTTATTCAGGAATCTTTCCTGACAGTTATTCGTGTCTGTGGGCCAGATCAACCATTTTTTCCAATCGGGATTAGATCTGTTGAGTTGTAGTATATTCTCAACTGTCACCACTGCCTTTGTATTATTTTCACTGGCAGGTGTTGGTACAGAAGGTGTGTTCATCTCTTTTATCTTGGCTAATCCAAGACAAGATGTTTGTTGGATAGTTTCATTCAAAAACATTATTTGTTCTGGGATGATGCAGGCTCTAAATAAAGCTTCTATCCCCTGCACTTGCCAATCTTTAGTACCCCACACAGTTTTTGTGTCAATTGTGTCTTTCCAAAATTCGAAACCCTGTCTAGACAGTTGGGCATTAAAAAATGCAGAATAAATCTGTTTTGTATTTGTTAACATAATTTTCAGTCCTGTCTTGTTTACATTTTTATAGTAAAACATTTCTGGTTCAGATGTATTGTATCCTGAAAAATATGGAAACTTATTAGCAAATGTTTTTGAATTACCGTATGGTGGTGTAGGACAATGCTCCCATTGGTTAAACATAAACACATTTCTTGGATATGCAGATTTATGCAAATAATGATGACCATAGTGGTTAAAACAATACATTTGTTCATAGTCTGATGAACCCTCTAAATATTCATGTTTAGAAAATGCAGCAGATTTTTCTAGGTCAAACATAATGTCAGTCACAGTCTCAAAGTCCCAAACATCAGAATAGGTACTGGACGTAATTAGATCACTTAGTGAAATTTTAAACAAATGTGGAATGTTCAATTGTTCATTCGGGCCGAAGATATCATAATCTGTTTTGTCCCACACTATACATCCTGTATAGGAACAGCTGTGATGTTCACTGATGATAAGTCTCTTGCTTCACGATGGGAAGATTTATGAGGTTTCAAAAGTACGTTTACGTCTTTTCCTTCAGTGTTCACATGGATGTATCTGCCACTTATAAGCACGCTAACAGTTGTTACCAAAGCTAGCCAGAGCAGGAAAACAAAAAGTCCAGATGTAATCCAGAGTTCAATCCATGGTGAAACCAAATAAGTCTTTTTCACAAAATGAAGAAAGTCTTGTACTTGCTGCTTGAATTTCAATGACACTGGCGTTGTTTCAGGTTCACTCGGATCTTCTGAGAACGTATCAAAGTTAATGAAATAGCCAGAAGCAGTTCTGTCAGTTGGTGTAGACAGGTGTATTTGGACGAACTGTTACTTGGTGTTCAAGAGGGATGAGTTCCATAGCGTTGTTGCATAGTCCTCCGTCTGTTACAGCTGAATTCTCGATTGTTATCAGTCTTTCAGTCTGAACCTCTTGGATAGTAGCGAGAGGAGTGTGTCTGCTATAAGGTCGGAGTCCACGAGGCCTACTATTTAGTATTGGCCACATATTGTGGTTTGATCAGGTCGATGGACACACATCTTTTCTCCTTTCTTCCAGCAAGGGGCGGCAGAAGTACTGTTCTTGTTCCTTGAACTGCTAGGACAGCTACTGGTTGTCTGTAAGAAGGTCCAAATTCCTTCTTGACCGCAATTTTTTCTCTGACTAGATCCCCAACTTTTGGAATCCAGAAAGGCCTTGCTGGGACAGCCGGTTGATCCCCAGTGGTGGTTGACTGTAGGAATACGTTGCTTTGTTTCGTTCTTAACTTGTTTAGGTCCTGTAAAACAGCCAAACGATCTTTGATATCAAATGGTTTATTTTCCACCACTGTGCCTACGTGTTCAAGATCCGGTACCCACATTCTTGTCCCAAATAGGATCTCATATGGAGTGACCCCCCCTAGAGAACTTCTTGGCAGATTGTTCATTGCGCGCTGTACGCCACTAAGGTGTTTGACCCACCCATCACCCGAACCTAATACCCTAGCTGTTATAGACTGCTTTATGTCCCGGTTTTTCCTTTCCACAACCGAATTTCCCTCAGGATGGAATGGAGAGGAGTACCGCAATGCAACGCCCAGACTGGCTATGGCTTCTTTGTAAGCCCTAGAGCTAAACGCAGGACCCTGGTCAGAATGTAGCGTGCCTATTGCGTATGTGCCGATAAAGACTCGCAAATCTTTTATAACAGTTCGAGCGTCAGCCGAGCGCTGAGGCCATAACCATAGGAACCTAGATTCATTATTTGTGGGAATGCCTTTGTCCAGTAGGACGCAGGCGCGTAGATAGTCTAATGCTGTCTAACAATGGTGTCTGTACTGGGCTGCCGCATTCGCAGCATGGTGTCTGGTGGCTCTCTCGCTGTGATTTACAGTCTAAGCAGTTGTTGATGAATATGTGAATTTCTGTATTCATCCCAGGCCACCAGTACATCTCTTTTAACGTCAAAATTGTTTTAGAGATCACTTGATGTGACAGACCCTCCCCCAAATGTGTTTCATAAATCAAGGCTGCTCTACGTTCCATATTTGGAATTACCCTATCCCCCACTCCAGGGATTCGAGCAAAAGGAACGTTGTTCGCATCAATTACATAAGAGTACTTGAGTGGAAACTTTTTGGTAACGCTGCACTGCTGCCTTTGCTCGAAGCATTGACAGCCAACATTATCTCACCGTCTATTTTTGTTTTGGAACGAGTGATCGCAGCTACGGAAGCCGTTTGCACAGCCCCTTTGCGGCTTCGTCAGCCAATGAATTCCTGCAACGTGAACGCCATCACGTTGATGACTCAGTGTGTGGATCACGTGAGCCTTTGGTAGTTCGTTTTTCAACTGAACTACTTGTTCCCAAAGCAATTTGTGCTTTATTGTGCCACCTTTCGCATCTTTGAAACCATTTTCAAGCCAGTTTTGTATATATTCATTATACGACTGAACACAGTAAAAGGAATCGCACACTATTAGTGTGGGGAATTCTCGATCTGTACTTTCAAGTGCCAGTTTGAATGCTTGTAGTTCAGCTCGCTGAGCTGTACAATCCCCTAGAGATTGTGTTTTAGTGACCATAGGTCTGAAGATGCCATCTCGCATCCGTCCTTTAACGATTGCACACGCTGCACTGTAAGCTTGCTTACCCCCTATTGCGGGTTGTGCGGATCCGTCAGTGTAAATTATAAGTTCGTACTGATCAAGAGGCAGAATTTCAGTAGGCAGAGGACTTTCTTGTTCATATTGTAGGAATGCTTGTGTTTTTAAATCTGGATCAAAAACATATTCAACATCTGTTGCAGCAAGAGAATTAACCCATTGTATCCATCTTGGATGTAATGCTTTAGCATTTGGAATGCTCGCTTTTGTGACCGCTTCTAAAGCCGGTACTGGGGTTATGACAATAATGCGTTTCCCTTGGGCTAAGACTCTTTCTTTTGCTACAGCGGTTTGAACTGCTGTCAGAATTTTTTCAGTAGAACTGAAGCGCATTTCCGCTTGTGTGTACAAATGAGATTTGTATGCTATTGGTATCTTCTCACCCTCATTGAAGGTTAAGTATGTGAATCCACATTGACCCGAAATTATTCGGATCACCAAATTACGTTGACTTACACGTGTTTGTAAGTGATTTGTTGCTAACATGTTAGCCTGGAGTGAACGCAAAATTTCTGTGTGTTCCTGTGTCCAGTTTTTGATTGAAAAATCAGGTTTGATTCATGCGTAGAGAGGTTTAACCCTTTCTGCATAATTTAGAATGTATGTTCTTCCAAAGTTTAGGAAACCCAGGATGGATTGTAAGTTTTTTAGCGTTTTTGGAGGTTGGAGCAGCGCACACTTCTCTAAAAAGTTAGCTGCCAAGCTCTTGCCTTCACTTGAAAGCTCATATCCTAGAAATAGGACATTGAGATGGGCAATTCTGGACTTTTTAAAGTTGAACTTGTAGCCCTCAGAGGCGAGACCCAGTATAATGGTGCTCACCCTGTTCAAGTGTTTGTCCAGGTCATCGTCTGTCAGATATATGTCATCGACATAGGACAATGCCTCATTGTCATAAATTTGTAGTAACTCCGATACCCTCGCTGAGAATAAACCTGGGCTATTTTTGAACCCTTGTGGGAGTCGACAAAAGTGACGCTGGGTCCCCATTATGGAGAATGCTGTTAAGTACCTGCTTTCAGGTGCTATGTTTTGACAAAAGAAACCATTTGAGATGTCTAATGTTGTTTTATATTTTTTACGCACAATGTTATTCATTAATGCTGTGCTATGTGCATTTTGCACTGCAAAAGTTTTAGAACAAGAGTTTAGGTGTCTGTAATCCAAAACTAGACGATATGTATTGTCTGGTTTGGAGACAGGAAACAAAGGATTGTTCATTGAGGAGGTGCATGTTTCAATCACCCCTTGGTATTCAAGTTGATCTAAGATCTCCCTGACCTGTTTTTTAGCTTCTTGCTTTATTGGGTACTGCCGTTGTGCAGTTGGTTCATGTTTCAGATGTATTTTATGGTGAGGTGAGTCCTCATCCCATCCTACATGATTTTTATATAATGCTGGGGCCTGGGCCACTGCCCATTTCCTGGTATATGTATATTTTAAATGAATTGGAATATGGTTGGAGAAGGCAGGCATAATAATGTCCTCGCCGTGTGGGCACTCCCTGACAAATTGTGGTGGCCAGTCCTTTTCTGCTAGAAGTATGTCATAGCCTCTTGATAGTCTTTCCCAAAAAAGTGCTTTCACCTGTCTAGGTTTGTCTCCCTCCATCCGGAGTGTTATTTCATATAACTTTTGTGGAGTACTAACCCTGGTGTCTACAGTCTCTACTGTGAAGTACTCATTCAAGTCCACTATCTCCAGAAGTTCCTTCACGGTCTGGCGAACTATTGTGACTTCTGCTGCACTGTCCAGCATGGTCTGAGCCCATTCTCCGTTCTTGAGTTGTGTTCTCAGTATTCTCGGCATGTCTGATCTTCAGACCTGCTACCTTCTTTTGGAGAATTGAGGTTTTACTTTGGTTTTTGAAGCGTGTTTGTCGTCTGTCGATTTCACGCGTTCTTCTCTATGTTCTGTTCGTCCTCTTCTTTCCGAAGTCTGTGATGAGATCTGAAAGGGAGGAGAGGAACGTGTATCAGTATCTTGATACCTATCAGGTTTTCTCAAATTATCCCTATTCCTGAGGTTATACCTCCTTTCAGAGGGCTCCTTTTGAGGAGACCTACCTCGGGATTGAGAACGTTTCTCGTTTGATTTTTGTTTAGTAGACTCCCACTTCTTTTTAGAAGATGTAGGAGTTTGTTTAATAGAGTCCTTCTCAGGACTTTCAGATAGCTTCGGCTTTACTGGTCTTCCACCCAAACTATCTCTGCCTAATTCTGCATAAGATTGTTCTATTATTCTGGGTAGCTCAGTTAGATGTTCTGTAACATCGAATTCCCTCAATTTTTGGCGGATCGCAACTGCTGCTGCCTCCCTTTAATATTAAATAATATTATTGTTGAGACCTGCTCGAAATTTTTCAGTAACTTCATACCTAAATTTAGAGCAGGCTCTGCCCCATATTCATTTTGAATTTGCTTTAGGACATCAGGTATTACCGCAATTGATGGAATACCATGTGTTTTAGTATAGATGGCAGCAAAGACTGAGCCCCAAGTGGTGCAGTCTTCCAGTTGTGGTGTGATCCCCATCGGTAAACTGATTGTTAGGATTCTGTGTTTCTCATGCGGGCTAGTATTTGGAAATACTGCTTCGATTTGAGTAATTTTTTGAGCTATCCAAAATGGAATTTGCTTACGTTTTGTGGGCATTTTACCCATGACTGAGTTGAGTGTCTGTGGTGTAATTTTTAGTGTATTCCCCTGTTGGGGAGTCGGATTTGGATATGTCAATGGTGGTCGGACTGTAAAAGTCCGCATGACATATTGGACCAATTGTCTGTAAATTTTTATTAACTCTGTGAGTTGAGTACGTAACTCCTCATCTGACATCTCTTCAATGTCAGGATGAGGTGTGTAGCCGGCTAAAATCGGCCATGTTGCTCCTGGTCTACCTAGTGGACCGAGCCTGGTAATGTTTTTGTGATGTTTTAGGGCGCCTTTAAACCAGAGCTGATGCTCTTGGTATGTTAATGGAATTTCTATATCCTCGAAAGGACTGTATTCCTCTGGTGGTTCATCTTCTTTGTAGAAGTGAAACACGTGTGTTACTGAATTGGATTCAGGAAATATTACCCATGAATAGAATACCTCTGCCTGAAAGGATTCATGTGCCTCTATCACGAAAACTGCCATGTTTTATAAGTTTTAGAGTGATGGCTCTTCTTAAGTTTTGAGGGATGTCTATAACACCCTCCTCGGTTTCATTTAAACCGGTAAAGTTAAAAACTGCTGGTAGGGCTGGATCAGCCACAGCTACACCGTCGCCGGCGTCTTCATTCATTTTGTTTTTTGTAAAATGTAGAACAAGTTTCAAGGAAACAAAGATAAGGTGCACAATATTTTTGGAACACTGTATCCTTCAACGTTGAGCAAACCAAACAGCTAATATATAGGGTGCTTCCCTATGTAGCCTTGGTGGATACTTAACCCTGCCCACTCCAGACGTCTTTTGGAGTATATGGGTAGGGGTCTTGCGAGAAAAGCACTGCTGAGTTACTCAGTATCTAACGTTGAATTACTGCCTTACCAAACCGTTGGGCGCCATGTAGTGTAGCTCCTATTTCCCTAATAGGCTCTGCGCATCGGAATAATATATCCTATAGGTTTGACATAGGACTAAGGTCCCTATCGAGTATATTAAACTTAATTACTTGTGCCAGCTAGCTCAGAGGCCACTAGGAACTCCTTGACAACAAGAAGGGAGTAGTTTCTGGAAGCCGCAAAACATGACCACTGTGTTTCCCTTTAGAATCAGAACGTGTCCCAGAGTTGTGGAAACAATAGATAACTATTTCACTCAGCTCAGTCGTGCATGCTTAGTTTTCTCCAAGTTACACAGCAAGAAATAGACGGGCGTTTCAATAAAGGATTTATTGAACAGTCTTGTTTCTGGTGTAAGTAAAATGTGCTGTTACGATCACAAGACAGTATGCGAGATAAATAATGTACAGGGTGAGCAGTAGAAATAAATAATACTGCGATAGCATTATCTTTTAGTACATATGCATTTACATAAATAACACAGACTAAAAATGCGAGTACTCTTACGATGCGTTGCTAAGCTAATTCTACCCCGATGTACCTAACCTGACCTAGGTGTAGGAAGAGGGAAGAAGTAGGTGAAGTATTCCTTACTATGGTATACTAAGAGTATGTTAAGTCTAGTATGCCTAGTATGCCAAGAGTCCCTCTAGGTTCTAGTCAGCTCCATACCTGAAGAATGAGAGAGGTAGGAATCTCTTTGCCAGACTCGAACTCCAACACCCCGCAAGGGAAGTCAGATCACTGGAAGCTGGAAGCTGGGCTCTCTGCGTGCAGGGAATGGCAGCGTCTTCTCAGTGCATCAGGCCGGGAAACGGGCTCCTCTGAAGTTGAGGTCTCCTCTGGTTTACAGGGGCTAGGGAAGGTATATTTATACCTGAGAGCACCTAAGAATGTTAGCATTGACGTGAGTTGGACAGCGAAAGACGTCATGAATGAACCCCCTAAGGAATAATGGTTCATGCATAATATATGAGTCCTTGAAGAAATCAATAGTCCTGGACTAGGGAAACTCCTGCAGCCTAAGGGTCTGTTCTTCATGAACTCGTTGTGACGTTAGGGTGGACGGATGTCAGAGACCATGCCTGTATTTGGAGTGCACGGTTTAATGCCTAAATAAGGGCTGGGATTTTATGCCTATATAAGGGCAGGGCGAATTGTGCCTATATAAGGACATGATACTGGAAAGCCCGTTTATGGATACCCTAAGAGGAATACAACAATGCATCCTGATAACCGAGCGCAAGCGACTAGACTTCTCACCCAGTTTGAACGATGGCTCATCACACGGTCCTCGGACAAGAAGTTAATCTCGGACTTATACAAACTACTCTTATCCAGATATACCCATACCTATCATGCTGGACGCGCGCGTTGGGAGAGGGACCTGGGACGGAATCTTAGCTCAAAGGAATGGGAAGGTGCATGCCATAGGGCGCGCCACACAGCGACCCACGTCGGCCTAACCGAAACATTTACCAAGCTTGTATATTATTGGTACTATACCCCGGAGCGATTACACCAAGCTGATGCCACACAGAGTCCTGACTGCTGGAGGGGGTGTGGGAAGAGGGGCACGCTGATTCACCTCCTATGGGAATGTGAACATCTCCAGACTTACTGGACGCACATCCTTGACGAAGTCGATAAATACCTCGATACAGAACTCCCTAGACTCCCCGCGTATGTTTTATTGGGGGTGCCAAACCCTCTCACTTACCCTTTGAAATCTAGACGAGGGAAACAGATAGCCATAGCCCTAGGCACAGCCGTCCAAAACATACTGATACACTGGAAGACCCCCCATATTCCCGCGCACACCGGGGGGTACCAGCGACTGTGGCACGTACTAGGCATGGAAAAGATTTCTCTTACCTTGGCGGGAAGGGCTCTTCTTTGGTGACCTATGGCAGCCATTTCTCACCTTGTTAGCCCCAGAATTCAGGGAGCTATATTGCCCGAAATATTTGCGCCTCTTGCACCTCACCACACCGGACTCCACCACATAGGTTATCTTGGCCCCATGCACGATAGCACGTTCCATGTGGCGCTGTTCCGAAGTAATGGACCGGGGGAGGGCGGGGGTGGTTCTTTTTCTCTCTGTTTTCATTTTCATTCTTATTCTTCTTCCTGTTGGGTGGCGGGCGGGAATGTATTTGGTGCGTGTCGTTTACATATTTCCAATGCACCTACTGGCAGACCCGGTGGGCCCTGCGTGGCTCGTTTCTGGCCAGTTTGTCTTTTGCATTATTCAATAAAAAAGATTTAAACCTAAAAAGTTGTTACTCAGTGGGAAATGCACTGTAGTACATTATGAAACATCTATTAATGCACTGCAGAGGTCTGTGTGTAACCGCAGAGCCACAGAATGAAATCTCGGTTAATGCAGTGGAGAATAGTGACTTGTGTATTTTTAGTGCTATGAGGTCACAGCCTAGGACAGAAAGCACTGTGAATATGTAAGTCGTTATTTTCTACTTGCATTACACACAGTATTAGATAGACTGCTACAAAATGTGCAAATAGTTTTACGATAACATGGTGCTTCCAAAATGTAGGTTTTAGTAATACCAGACCGTATGTAATATAATTTTTTTTTTTTTGCATAACTGTCCCTTCAACACCTTCTCAGGGATAGGTACTAAGCACTGTGTAAATACAATTATGATTAATAGCACACACTCACTTCACAGCCCAGTTGTTAATTCTCTGCTCTACCACTCAAAAATACCCAAATCTTTGTCATCACTATGCTTGGAGTGATTCGATCAATTAAAGCCAGAACTGGCTGTGTCTTTGTTTCACAGCACAGGAGACTCAATTAATGAAACTTCTATCCCAACACTTTCAAAAGGGGTCCCAACAACTGGAAAAGGTTGGAGAGGAGCTTTAACCTTCCTCCCACTCTTACCATTTGCCTGGCAAGTTTGGCAAGACCTGCAATGTCCACCTGACTGCCTTCGCATTTGGGGCCAAAAGAAGTGGGTGACAAGCCTGTCAAAGGTCTTGTCTCGCCCCAAATGTCCTGCCAAAGGCACGTCATGAGCCAGACCCAGTAGGAAGGTCCTGAAGCGCTGGGGTACAACCAGCACACGGGCTGACCCAGGCTCAGCGACCTTAGGCTCGCTGTACAGGAGACCATTCTCATAGTAGATCCAATGTGATCCAGACTGATCACCAGCTGCCTGGTTTGCAGCATGCTGCCGCAAACCCTCTAGAGAAGGGCATTCTTTCTGCTCCCTGCAGAATTCCTCTCTGGTGGGATCACCTTCTTGCTGCCAATGGGTCAGTCAGCGATGTCCCCCATTTCAGCTACCTGCTCCCCTGTAGGTACCGGGGCATCCCCCTCAAGCTCAGCCTCCTCCCGGACCGTGGGAACCTCTGGGGCCGGTTTCCCATGCCCCCTGACCTTTCTCTTGGCAGGGACCTGGGCCACTGTTTCAGGCTCCAGGTCCTTCTGAGCACCCTTACTGGCCGCCATTGACCGAGTGGTCACACATGCCCACTCCGGCATCCCAAGCATCTCCAAGTGAGACCTGAGCTCAACATCCTTCCACAAGGACTGCTCCAGGTCGTTAGCTAGCAGACAATCTACAGGCATGTTAGGGCTCACAACCACCCTCAAGGGACCTGAGACCCCCCCCATTCAAAGGCAACCTGCGCCACCATACTATCACGGGGCTATCATGGCGCCATGAACAACAAATCCAAACAGTTATGGCTGACCGCGTCGTTGTGGGCCAGCTACGGTGTCGAGAAGACACGCAAAACAGTACCTTTAGAAATGCAGGGTGTAGACGACCTCTCAATGAGCCCCGAAAGGCCGGCGTCCGCAGGCGTCGGTTCAGGAGGCCGGTGCAGGAGTCGTCGGGCCCTGAAGTCACACGCTTTGCAGATCAAACTCCTCACGGTTGAAGCCGGGAGCGCCGGCGTCGGGGCTGCGGAGCGAAGTGCAGTGCTGCAGCGTGCGGTACCCTCAGGTCACGGTGCAGATAGCAGTTCAGTGATGGTCATCCAGAGTCGTCGGTGAGACCAGGGCTGCGGTGCGAAGTGATGCGGTGCTCGTCGCGGTGCTGGCAGGTCACGGTGCAAGCAGCGGCGACGTCATTGCTGAAGCGCTGTCGTCGGCTGATGAACTGGAGTCGATGGCGCCGGCGTCGGTAGGCCAAGGCTGCGGTGCGGGATGAGGATGGTGCATCATGTAACTTACGAGTGGTGCCCTCGAACCACGGTGCAAGCAGCGGCATCAATGTCGGCGTGGAGCAGCGTCGTCGGGGATACCAGGGTGACGGCATGAAGCGAGGCGGTGCGGAGTGTGGTGGCCACAGGTCGCGGTGCAAGCAGCGGCTCGGTGGTGACGTCAGGTGGCGTCGTCGGTGAGACCAGGCTTGCGGTGGGGCGTTGCGGCAGTTCCATCTGCGGTGCCTTCAGGACACGGAATCAGCAGTGGCGTCGTGGACGGCGTCGGGTTGCTTTTCTTCTGTTGCAGCACAAAACACACAGTCCACAGTGCTGATGGCAGAAGAACTTGAAGACTTTGCTGTTCCTCAGACTTCTTGAACAGGGGGCAAGCTCTACCTCAAGCCCTTGGAGAAACTCACAAAAAGAAATTGCAGAAAGTTCAGTCCAGTCCTTTCACTGCCCAAGACAGAAGAAGCCACTGCAGGCCAACACAGCAAAGTGGTATTTTCAAACACAGAATGTAAAGATCACCTTTACTAAAAAATGCATCTTTAGATTCTGAGTTCAGGCATACTAAACTTTATTTTTCTACCTTTTCCCCAGGGGTAGTTATATTTATAAGATGGTATAAACAAACTCCCCATTCTGTCCTATGGGAACAGGTAGCCTTGCAATAGTGAAAAATGAAGTTGGCAGTAATTCACTATCAGGACATGCCACACACACCAGGGCATGTCCTACCTTTCACATACACTGCACCCTGCCCACAGGGGTACCTTGGTCCTACCTTAGGGGTGACTGATATGTAAGAAAAGGGAAGGCTAGGTTAGGGCCTGGCAAGTGGGTACACTTGCCAAGTCGACATGGCAGTACCAGACTGCACACAGGAGCTGCAATGGCAAGCCAGAGTTACATTTACAGGCTGCTTGTGTGGGTGGCACAATCAGTGCTGAAAGCCCACTAGCAGCTTTCGCTTCACGGGGCCCTGGGCACACACAGTGCACTGTTCTAGGGACTAACTAGTACAACAAATCAGCCAATCATGGAAACCCCAATCCATAACAACAATTTACAACAGGAGCACTTGCACTTTAACACTGAACAGCAGTGAGAAATTGCGCAGAGAGACTAAACCAGCAAAAACAGAGTCAAAACCTCGAGGTCAGAAAGCAAAAAGTTAGGGGAAACACGCCAAACGATGCCAAGTCCAACAGTGGCTAACTGTTAAACAAGTCTTTTTTGCATCTACTCCTAGGAGAGTTTTAATGCAGCTTTTCCAAAATGATGGGATGGGGCCTAAATCGAGACTAAAAGGTTCATTTGTAAAAAGAGGAGCTGTACAACCCAGAGTGAAGAGGAGCATCCTTTGACCTTAAAGGTCAAATCAAGCCCTAGATCTTTGAGACCTGAGTAGAGGACAACTTTAGCAGAGGACGTGCCCGTGAACCATGAGAATCTGCTGGCCAGCTGACCAGGATAGAACCTGAGGCATCACTGCATGAACTGATTCACAAAGTGATCATGGATGGGCGGTAGAATGCCAAAAGTCTGCGTCTGTTGGTAAGCCTTTACTGCCCTAGCTGGCCCTGCCAAGCTCCTTGGACACTCACCCTACTGGTGGAGTGTGAACTCTTGGGTCCATGACCAAGATCAGGAGTATGGCCTTAAGAAAGTCATTAAAACCCAGGTAGAATTGCCATTTTCTGAGCATAAAACGATTATATGGAATCCCTGATTTCACCCTAAACCACTTGGAAGTGCTCCATTGGGTAAGGCTGGTTATTTTTACTCTGAATTTATTTTGAGCAATGAATGATCATCCTTTGAACTACTTGAGATGTAGAGATTTGAAGGTTCAGTAGCACCATAAACCCTTAACCACTGTATGATATTGCCTCCAGTTAGTACCAACCAATGCAGTTGGTAGCTCTCCCCCATGGATAGTTTTTCTCCCTGAAACTCATGACTGCGGCCAACCATCTCTGAGATACAGGCCGGTAAAATTTGACACACATTGGGTGACAACTGCAAGGTCCCTTTATATCTAATGGTCCCAGTTGGCACTCTGATCAATGTGTAGGACTAAAATGGAATTACTAAGGTTTCATGAAATGATTCTGGTGAACCTTGTTACCTGCACCAGAGCTTCAAGATCCCCATACAACAGAATTCCCAGTGATGTGAAACTCTAGTCTAGTTTCACTTTGAAACTCAGCATCACCCCCTTGCAGTTGTTTGGGATTCATTTCACATCTGGGTGGTGGCTCACTGGTTTTATTGCATGTTATATGCAGCACAGGATGAAGCCCAGTGAGCTCCATTATTTTAACTCTGAGCCATTGAGGAAACTAGGAAAAAGGGCAGACAGATCAGATCCTTTGACCAAGGTGTAATTGACACATCTGGTAGTAAGCCTCAGGAATACCTTGGGATGGAAAACGAGATTGCTAAGGAGCCAACTGACCACAGGCATAGCTTCAGGGTGGGAAGTTTGGAGTGTGACATCCCCCAAATAGATGCATTCTTGGCTTGGTAGTTGGGTCTGAGGGCCCTGATCTGGGTCTCTATGTCTGTGTTGATATTTCACGTCGACCTGATTTGAGTAAGAGATTTTGACTTGTTCATTTTTTGGGTCAGGTACTATAATATATATATATCGACACTGCCTTCACAAAAAAATAGTAAGTCTGCATCCATAGAAGTAGTCCATGAATCGAGGCACATTTACTACTTTCTGGAATTCACAACCATTGGCAGTAGTAGGCTTTGAAAGCTGTGCCAGTCTCTGATTTCCAGGCATAATACAGGCAATCAATTGCCCAAAAGGTGATGGGACGAATGTTTGCAAATAGTCTAACTGCTGGCAATCCCTTTGAGCAGCATTCCAAACCATTGTCTTTTTTACCCACTCTGCCACTCTAGACCAAGGACCTGATTCACAAAGGGCCTCTGCACTCATGGTGGAGGCCCGCAGTCATGGGGAGTCTCCACACTCGGGCAGAATCTGCGCAATGAGAATATTCATTGCGGAGATTCCACACCTAGTGAGGAGCCTCCCCTATGACTGCTGGGCTTTCACCACGAGTGCAAAGGCTCTTTGGGATTCAGGTCCCAAGTGTCTGATTTAAAGTTTGGCAGATGGAGAAAAGGCAGACAGGGTGGCGACAGACTTTAAATTCACCACCCTGTGTTATATATACATAGGCCTTTTACTGTACATGTGTTTTGTTATCAAGTGCAGCTCTTGTTCTGCTGCTACTAAGGATGTTTTAGAATCATTCTTGGAGTGAGTTTCAGTTTCACAGGTATTGCACTCTCCTTCACCTTGATCTTTTGGCTAAACCCTTTGAATTTCCCCAAACATTCAGTAAATACTTTACAGAACCGCTTATTCACTCAGGGGCATATTTACAAGAAACTGGCGGAGCCCGGTGCTACGTCAAAATTGGTAATGCCATGGCTCCGACAGTTTCAAAATGCAGTAATGTGCAGAATTCACAAGAATGTGGCACACCACTACGTTACCACTAGCGCTGGCGCTAAAAAAGCTGCCTAGCGCAGGCACTCTAACACCATTTTGCTAGGGTGCTTGAGCTGTAGGGGCAATTGTTTATGTGCAGGAAGGAACACCTTCTTGCACATAAAGAATCTGTACATGCGATTTGCTCTATCTATGTGTGCTGCAGAATGCAGCACATGTGGAATGAGCAAAATACGAGAAGAAATAAAACATTTCTCCTCGTACCACCAGCTTCAGACCAGGTATTCTCTGGTGGTATTTTTGGTTCTGCCCTATACCTTGCAAACATGGGGCAGCATCACAAAGCAATGGGTGTTGCAGTAGAACACCCACTGCAACACCCATTGCATGCCCCTTTCATGCTAAGTGCTTCATGAATAGGTGCATTATTTACAAGGCGGCGTTAAGCCACATTCTGTGGCTCAACGACACCTTGTAAATAAGCCGAAGGAGTTAAGGCCACCAGAACATCAGAAAAAGGGATGTCTGGTGGCGTTAACTCCTTGTAAATATGCCCCTCAGTCTTTACTCTTGCCTTTATATACAATCAACACAGGCGGCTTACTTTTAGGGTTCAGAATTATCCCCAGTTTCCACTGATCTCTCGGCCCCAAAATATTCACGCCCTTATCTGCCAAGTATAGTTCTATACGAGCCAATATGGCCTAACATTCGATTTCCACTTTCTCATGACCCACAATATCTATTGTATAACCATCAAAGTTTTCTGCAATAATATCTGATTAATTCAGGGCATCCAAACACAACTTGTCTCCAAACTGTTGTACAAAATAATCTCTTGTGATTATCGCCCATGGCGAACCAGAATCTGCCATTAGATCAAGGTCCACATTTAATACGCAGACTACACACTTGGTTGGTTCCACTGCTTCCTGCTTCTCCTCACACCCACCAAACTCTTTAATAGATAACACTATGCCCTTATTGCTTCTACCCTCTCCATTGTGACTCCAATCTTCACTCACGCATGACACTTTTCCTGTAACTGTGGTGCTATTATTTCCTCTCCTGAAATCTCTACAGACCCAGACAAAAGGTCCTATGCGCCTACATTTTTTACATTCCTTACCCAATGCAGAGCATTGAGGTGACGATGCAATGTGATTGGTGTTCCCACACCTAAAGCAATGAATACTCTTTCAATCTTTTTTTAATGTCTGTCCACCCACACACAAACAACCAGCGCTCACACTGCACACATCCTCACGAGAACCTGTTTTCTCCTTGTTTAAAGACTTCATCCATTTCTCTGATTGTTCTAGAGCAGATGTCTTCAAACTTTTTGATGCCCGAGACCTCACTGTCAAAATGTTTTAGGTGTAAGGACACCCTCCTGACAAAAAATTCTAGAACGTGGGGGCGTGGTCAGAGGTGTGGCTAAAAACAAAGGGCCTCATTTATGAGTAATTGGCATAGGAAAGCGCCGCAAATCTTCTTGCTGCGCTGCTCTACGGCAATGTGAAAGGGCAGGAATGCACCGTATTTATGAAATATGTTGCATTCCTGTCCTTTTCCCCTGCATTGGCGCATAAATTGCTGCCTAGCGCCAACATAGGCAGAATTGTTTTTGTGCAGAAGGGGCTTCCTGCTGTCCCCAGACAGCTCACTAGCATGTCTGGCTGATACCCAGGCCATCAGCACCTTTTGTAGCTCCTCTTTTCTGGTGAGGCCCCTGATTTGGACTTTGAGGTTTTTGCAGATCGCCTTCAATTCCGTCATATTGTAGGTTTCTAACCTCTCCTCCTCAAAGGCCACTTCCAAGGATGCAGCAGATGATGCAATTGATTCACACATGTTGTACTGGAAAGTTCAAGTTCAAGACCGATGGAAAGGCAAAAATAGACCACCAAAAAAACAGTATGTGGTACGTAATGGTCTGCGATATGGTAGTAGTGCACACCAATTACTGCAAGTCAAGTGCAAAAACAAGTCCTATCGTCACCGCTGCCAACCAATGTTAGAAATGGGGGTCTCTACTTGGCAATGGTTTGCACCTTGTCCAAGTAGGGACCCTTCCTTCTAGTCAGGATAAGGGAGTTACACTCCAAAAATAACCCCTGCTCACCCCCTTGGTAGCTTGGCACGAGCAGACAGGCTTATCTTAGTGGCAGTGTGTAAAGCATTTGCACATAACCAACAGTAATACAGTGAAGACACTACAAAAGGACACCACACCAGTTTAGAAAAATGTCCAATATTTTTATATACTTAAGACAAGACCAAAAATGATAAAAATCCACAATACAGTACTTAGAATTCTTCAGTTATCAAAATAGACTTGAAATATAGTTCCTTGAAGTCGATAGCTCTGTCTGGGGCTGTCACAGCGTCATGAACAACAAATCCAAACAGTTCTGGCTGACCGCGTCGTTGCGGGCCAGCTACGGTGTCGGGAAGACACGCAAAACAGTACCTTTAGAAATGCAGGGTGTCGGCGACCTCTCGATGAGCCCCGAAAGGCCGGAGTCCGCAGGCGTTGGTTCCGGAGGCCGGTGCAGGAGTCGTCGGGCCCTTGAAGTTACACGCTTTGCAGATCGAACTCCTCGCGGTTGAAGTCGGGAGCGCCGACGTCGGGGCTGTGGTGCGAAGTGCAGCGCTGCAGCGTGCGATACCCTCAGGTCACGGTGCAGGCAGCGGCTCGGTGACGGTCATCAAGCAGCGTCGATGAGACCAGGGTTGCAGTGCGAAGTGATACGGTGCTCGTCGCGGTGCTGGTAGGTCACGGTGCAAGCAGCGGCGTCGTCGTTGCTGAAGCGCTGTTGTCGGCTGACGAACTGGAGTCGATGGTGCCGGCTTCGGTAGGCCAAGGCAGCGGTGCGGGATGAGGACGGTGCGTCGTGTAACTTACGAGTGGTGCCCTCGAACCACTGTGCGAGCAGCGGCGTTGATGTCGGCATGGAGCATCGTTGTCGGAGAAATCGGGGTTAGGGCGTGAAGCGAGGCGGTGTGGGCTGTGCGGTGCCCACAGGTTGCGGTGCAAGCAGCGGCTCGGTGGCGGCGTCAGGTGGCGTCGTCAGTGAGACCAGGGTTGCGGTGCGGTGTTGTGGTGATTCCCTCTGCGGTGCCTTCAGGATACGGAGTCGGCAGCGGCGTAATAGACGGCGTCGCGTTGCTTTTCTTCTGTTGCAGCACAAAACACACAGTCCACAGTGCTGATGGCAGAAGAACTTGAAGTCTTTGCTGTTCCTGAGACTTCTTGAACAGGGGGCAAGCTCTACCTCAAGCCCTTGGAGAAACTCACAAAAAGAAATTGCAGAAAGTTCAGTCCATTCCTTTCACTGCCCAAGACAGAAGCAGCCACTGCAGGCCAACACAGCAAAGTGGTATTTTTAAACACAGAATGTAAAAATCACCTTTACTAAAAAATGCATCTTTAGATTCTGAGTTCAGGCATACTAAACTTTATTTTTCTACCTTTTTCCCAGGGGTAGTTATATTTATAAGATGTTACAAACAAATTCCCCATTCTGTCCTATGGGAACAGGTAGCCTTGCAATAGTGAAAAACGAAATTGGCAGCAATTCACTATCAGGACATGCCACACACACAAGGGCATGTCCTACCTTTCACATACACTGCACCCTGCCCACAGGGGTACCTTGGTCCTACCTTAGGGGTGACTGATATGTAAGAAAAGGGAAGGTTAGGACCTGGCACGTGGGTACACTTGCCAAGTCGACATGGCAGTACCAGACTGCACACAGGCGCTGCAATGGCAGGCCAGAGTTACATTTACAGGCTGCTTGTGTGAGTGGCACAATCAGTGCTGCAAGCCCACTAGCAGCATTTGATTTACGGGCCCTGGGCACACTCAGTGCACTGTTCTAGGGACTGACTAGTAAATCAAATCAGCCAATCATGGAAACACCAATCCATAACAACAATTTACAACAGGAGCATTTGCACTTTAACACTGAACAGCAGTGAGAAAGTGCGCAGAGACACTAAACCAGCAAAAACAGAGTAAAAACCGGGAGGTCAGAAAGCAAAAAGTCAGGGGAAGCACGCCAAAAGATGCCAAGTTCAACAGTGGCTAACTGTTAAACAAGTCTTTTTTTCATCTACTCCTAGGAGAGTTTTAATGCAGCTTTTCCACAATGATGGGATGTGGCCTAAATTGAGACTAAAAGGTTCATTTGTAAGAAGAGGAGCTGTACAACCCAGAGTGAAGAGGAGCATCCTTTGACATTAAAGGTCAAATCAAGCCCTAGATCATTGAGACCTGACTAGAGGACAACTTTAGCAGAGGACGTGCCCGTAAACCATGAGAATCTGCTGGCCAGCTGACCAGGATAGAACCTGAGGCATCACTGCATGAACTGATTCACAAAGTGATCGTGGATAGGCGGTAGAATGCCAAATGTCTGCGTCTGTTGGTAAGCCTTTACTGCCCTAGCTGGCCCTGCCAAGCTCCTTGGACACTCACCCTACTGGTGGAGTGTGAACTCTTGGGTCCATGACCAAGGATCAGGAGTATGGCCTTAAGAAAGTCATTAAAACCCAGGTAGAATTGCCATTTTCTGAGCATAAAACGATTATTTGGAATCCCTGATTTCACCCTAAACCACTTGGAAGTGCTCCATTGGGTAAGGCTGGTTATTTTTACTCTGAATTTATTTTGAGCAATGAATGATCATTCTTTGAACTACTTGAGATGTAGAGATTTAAGAAGGTTCAGTAGCACCATAAACCCTTAACCACTGTATGATATTGCCTCCAGTTAGTACCAACCAATGCAGTTGGTAGCTCTCCCCCATGGATAGTTTTTCTCCCTGAAACTCATGACTGCGGCCAACCATCTCTGAGATACAGGCCGGTAAAATTTGACACACATTGGGTGACAACTGCAAGGTCCCTTTATATCTAATGGTCCCAGTTGGCACTCTGATCAATGTGTAGGACTAAAATGGAATTACTAAGGTTCCATGAAATGATTCTGGTGAACCTTGTTACCTGCACCGGAGCTTCAAGATCCCCATACAACAGAATTCCCAGTGACGTGAAACTCTAGTCTAGTTTCACTTTGAAACTCAGCATCACCCCCTTGCAGTTGTTTGGGATTAATTTCACATCTGGGTGGTGGCTCACTGGTTTTATTGCATGTTATATGCAGCACAGGATGAAGCCCAGTGTGCTCCATTATTTTAACTCTGAGCCATTGAGGAAACTAGGAAAAAGGGCAGACAGATCAGATCCTTTGACCAAGGTGTAATGTGCACATCTGGAAGTAAGCCTCAGGAATACCTTGGGATGGAAAACGAGATTGCTAAGGAACCAACTGACCACAGGCGTAGCTTCAGGGTGGGAAGTTTGGAGTGTGACATCCCCCAAATAGATGCATTCTTGGCTTGGTAGTTGGGTCTGAGGGCCCTGATCTGGGTCTCTATGTCTGTGTTGATATTTCACGTCGACCTGATTTGAGTAAGAGATTTTGACTTGTTCATTTTTTGGGTCAGGTACTATAATATATATATATCGACACTGCCTTCACAAAAAAATAGTAAGTCTGCATCCATAGAAGTAGTCCATGAATCGAGGCACTTTTACTACTTTCTGGAATTCACAACCATTGGCAGTAGTAGGCTTTGAAAGCTGTGCCAGTCTCTGATTTCCGGGCATAATACAGGCAATCAATTGCCCAAAAGGTGATGGGACGAATGTTTGCAAATAGTCTAACTGCTGGCAATCCCTTTGAGCAGCATTCCAAACCATTGTTTTTTTACCCACTCTGCCACTCTAAACCAAGGACCTGATTCACAAAGGGCCTCTGCACTCATGGTGGAGGCCCGCAGTCATGGGGAGTCTCCACACTCGGGCAGAATCTGCGCAATGAGAATATTCATTGCGGAGATTCCACACCTAGTGAGGAGCCTCCCCTATGACTGCTGGGCTTTCACCACAAGTGCAAAGGCTCTTTGGGATTCAGGTCCCAAGTGTCTGATTTAAAGTTTGGCAGATGGAGAAAAGGGAGACAGGGTGGCGACAGACTTTACATTCACCACCCTGTGTTATATATACATAGGCCTTTTACTGTACATGTGTTTTGTTATCAAGTGCAGCTCTTGTTCTGCTGCTACTAAGGATGTTTTAGAATCCTTCTTGGAGTGAGTTTCAGTTTCACAGGTACTGCAGTCTCCTTCACCTTGATCTTTTGGCTAAACCCTTTGAATTTCCCCAAACATTCAGTAAATACTTTACAGAACCGCTTATTCACTCAGGGGCATATTTACAAGAAACTGGCGGAGCCCGGTGCTACGTCAAAATTGGTAATGCCATGGCTCCGACAGTTTCAAAATGCAGTAATGTGCAGAATTCACAAGAATGTGGCACACCACTACGTTACCCCTAGCGCTGGTGCTAAAAAAGTTGCCTAGCGCCAGCGCTGGCACTCAAACACCATTTTGCTAGGGTGCTTGAGCTGTAGGGGCAATTGTTTATGTGCAGGAAGGAACACCTTCTTGCACATAAAGAATCTGTACATGCGATTTGCTCTATCTATGTGTGCTGCAGAATGCAGCACATTTGGAATGAGCAAAATACGAGAAGAAATAAAACATTTCTCCTCGTACCACCAGCTTCAGACCAGGTATTCTCTGGTGGTATTTCTGGCTCTGCCCTATACCTTGCAAACATGGGGCAGCGTCACAAAGCAATGGGTGTTGCAGTAGAACACCCACTGCAACACCCATTGCATGCCCCTTTCATGCTAAGTGCTTCATGAATAGGTGCATTATTTACAAGGCGGCGTTAAGCCACATTCTGTGGCTCAACGACACCTTGTAAATAAGCCGAAGGAGTTAACGCCACCAGAACATCAGAAAAAGGGATGTCTGGTGGCGTTAACTCCTTGTAAATATGCCCCTCAGTCTTTACTCTTGCCTTGATATACAATCAACACAGGCGCCTTACTTTTAGGGTTGAGAATTATCCCCAGTTTCCACTGATCTCTCGGCCCCAAAATATTCACGCCCTTATCTGCCAAGTGTAGTTCTATACGAGCCAATATGGCCTTACATTCGATTTCCACTTTCTCATGACCCACAATATCTATTGTATAACCATCAAAGTTTTCTGCAATAATATCTGATTAATTCAGGGCATCCAAACACAACTTGTCTCCAAACTGTTGTACAAAATAATCTCTTGTGATTATCGCCCATGGCGAACCAGAATCTGCCATTAGTTCAAGGTCCACATTTAATACGCAGACTACACACTTGGTTGGTTCCACTGCTTCCTGCTTCTCCTCACACCCACCAAACTCTTTAATAGATAACACTATGCCCTTATTGCTTCTACCCTCTCCATTGTGACTCCAATCTTCACTCACGCATGACACTTTGCCTGTAACTGGGGTGCTATTATTTCCTCTCCTGAAATCTCTACAGACCCAGACAAAAGGTCCTATGCGCCCACATTTTTTACATTCCTTACCCAATGCAGGGCATTGAGGTGACGATGCAATGTGATTGGTGTTCCCACACCTAAAGCAATGAATACTCTTTCAATATTTTTTTAATGTCTGTCCACCCACACACAAACAACCAGCGCTCACACTGCACACATCCTCACAGGAACCTGTTTTCTCCTTGTTTAAAGACTTCATCCATTTCTCTGATTGTTCTAGAGCAGAGGTCTTCAAACTTTTTGATCCCCGAGACCCCCCTGTCAAAATGTTTTAGGTGTAAGGACACCCTCCTGACAAAAAATTCTAGAACCTGGTACTCCTCATCATCAACAACTATCAACAACCATAAACGTCCCAAATTCCCACAGCAAATCATTTTTTAAGGTGGGGAAATAGTATTAAACAGTGCTTAACAAACCAAAGGTCAGTGAACGTGGGGGCGTGGTCAGAGGTGTGGCTAAAAACAAAGGGCCTCATTTATGAGTAATTGGCATTGGAAAGCGCCGCAAATCTTCTTGCTGCGCTGCTCTACGGCAATGTGAAAGGGCAGGAATGCACCGTATTTATGAAATATGTTGCATTCCTGTCCTTTTCCCCTGCAGTGGCGCATAAATTGCTGCCTAGCGCCAACATAGGCAGAATTGTTTTTGCGCAGAAGGGGCACCTTCCTGCACAAAAACAATCTCAAGAGGCGTTTTCCTCTTTGTATGTGTGCTACAGAATGCAGCACACATGGAAAGAGGGAAAAACAAGGAGAAAGTGAAACATTTTTCCTCCTTACGCCTGCTGTGGGGAGGCGTAAGTTTGTGGCGCTGCTCCAAGTTTACATGATTTTGTAAATCTGGGGCCTCGTCAAAATCCATGGGTGTTGCGTGAGAACACCTGCCACAGCGCTCATGGAATGCTACCTTGACACAGAGTAAGGCAATGCAGCGACTTGGCTGCTTTGTCTTACTCCATATCTATGAGGCCATGCAAAGCCACACAGGGTGACTTTGCATCACCTCAAAAATATAATTGAAACACTTGTGCCACGGAGTGTCAAAAAAAGTGACACTCCGGCGGCACAAGCCTCTCATAAATAAGCCACAAATATCCTATACGTTTTTTAGGTCTTTCACCAACAGGTAGCTACATATAAAATAATTGGGCAGCATAAATGAAAAATTCAATTAAAAAGTTGTTACTCAGTGGGAAATGCACTGTAGTACATTATGAAACCTCTATTAGTGCACTGCAGAGGTCTGTGTGTAACCGGAGAGCCACAGAATGAAATCTTGGTTGATGCAGTGGAGAATAGTGACTTGTGTATTTTTAGTGCTATGAGGTCACAGCCTAGGACA
The DNA here is from genome assembly GCA_963921515.1 of Calotriton arnoldi. NCBI lineage: Eukaryota > Metazoa > Chordata > Amphibia > Caudata > Salamandridae > Calotriton > Calotriton arnoldi. Next base: position 2,385,942 of record CAWUFW010000366.1, on the reverse strand, counting down.
GAAAGCACTGTGAATATGTAAGTCAGTTCAGTTCAGTTCAAACCACTTTATTCGGTTACTAAAAGTACCATGCATTAAATCACAATACAATGCATAAAACACATACAGTACTCAATAAAAGTACATACAGTACTCAATAAAAACACATACAATACACAGTAAAATATCATAACCGAATCAACAATAATAGGACGGTTTAAGAAAATTAGGGAGGGAATAAGACAAAGTTCATAAAGTTACATAAAAATCTTGGCTGTAATTAAAACCATTAAAACACTACATCATTGCAATAAAAATAATTTAGTAATGAAAAGGCAAGTATTAAAAGAGTAATAGCGTGGACTTTACAAATACTCTTGTGCTAACATAGGGTGCCGAATTTTCCTAAGTCTCACAGCTGCGACAAGAAAGCTTACAATGTTAAAAATCTCCCATGGGTCTTTAAGCATTTGTAAGTACAGTAAAGCGGGTTTAACCTGAATAAAACCTTTCCCTTTTAAAATTGGGACTAAGAACCTCCTGCGGATAGCACTATAGTGGTCACAAAACATAGTGAAATGCATTGTATCCTATGTCGAAAAATTATCACAGGTACAAGGACCTGAATCACTCGTCCTGCTCCAGCCTTGCAAATTACCCAGAAAAAAATGAATTAGATTAAAACGAAATCTGGTTAAGAGCAGGCGGTGAAACGGCTTCGTGACAATCCTGTGGTAAGGTTCAATCTCGGGAGTGGTTTTTATCAGAAAATGGACTTTAACTGTTGGTTTCATTAATTCGATCTCCTCTCGCTCTACCTTCATCCGATCCTGTGAGTGTATTTTTACCCATGCCAAATCATCTTTTCTTACTTTATCCGGGGAATCGAATAAGTCTGGACGTCCAAGCTTACTTAGAGTATTCTTAACATAGTTTAGCCATGGGATTTTGTTTGCTCGGTCCAGGGTAACACAATCCCTAATTATCTTATGGTTCAGCGTTAATTGGGGGTTAAGCCAGGTTTTAAGCCAGCAAAGCACCGGAGCCAGCCTCAACCTGTCTGGCACATAACCAGCACCCAATTCCTGATGAATTGAAAAAGTAGGAGTGGATTGGGGTGCGGACAGGAGGGAGCGTAGAAATTTATTTTCAACTGTCTGTATCCCCTCCATTGACTTATAACCCCAAATGGCCGAGCCATACATTGCTATCGCTATACATTTAGACCTGTAAATATTAAGCATTGTATCCATTGGTTTAGCCCCCAGTCGCTGTGCAAATCCATTCACAGCGGCCGTTGACCTTGCCATCGCATTAACTTTTACTTTCTGTTGAGGTACCCAGGAGCCCCTCTCATCAAAAAGTACTCCTAGATAAGTAAAGGAGGTCACCCTGGTTAGTTCTACACTTTCACAGAAAAAAGATTTAGGTTTTTGGGGTTTCCGGCCCATGGTCATTACGTGGGATTTGGCTATGTTTACCACTAAATCCAAAGATTTCATGTAGGCCCCAAAGGAGTCCAAAAGCCTTTGGAGCCCTACAGCTGTGCGGGCTAATAGGACGGCATCGTCCGCGTAGAGGAGCACAGGAATGAGCCTGTCCCCTACCCGGGGTATGTCCAAGCTAGCCACTTCTAAAAACTTGCCCAAACTGTTAATATACAAAGTAAAAAGTAGTGGTGCTAAAATACAGCCTTGGCGAACACCTCTCCCCGATGTAAAGTGTCTTGTGCATTTTCCTTCTTGGTTGACCCTCACCCTTGCGGTGAGATCCCTGTGTAGGTCAGCCAGGAAGAAGACTAAGCTAGGGTCGATGCCCATATCTAACAGGATATGCCAAAGCTTGGATCTGTTTACCAGGTCGAAAGCTGACGAAAGATCCATGAAAGCCAACTGTAGCGTCCCTGCTTTAGCTATAGTGTATTTGCCGGCTAGTAAATATAAATTAAGACACTGATCCATGGTACCCCTACCACTTCTAAAACCATATTGTAGATTAGATAAAACCTCATTTTCTTCTAGCCAGTCCATTAATTTCGTTAAAATCACTCTCCCTAAGACTTTCACTGCGGAGTCTATTAGTGAAATCGGCCTATAACAAGGAGGGTCCCCTCTCTGACCCTTTTTAAAAATCGGGATAATAGTAGAGGATGCCCACGATGACGGGAAACCCTGACAGCTTGCCACATTAAAAACATTTGTCAGGATTTTAGGCCAGGATGGATTTTGTTTATATAAATCCGCCGGGACACCATCAGGGCTGGGAGCCTTATTGCTGGTCATATGCATGATTGCCAATTCCACTTCACCTTCGTTAAAAACTATTGTGTGGGAGGCCCTCCTAGATTCACATCTAATTGGTACTTCTTGGCTATCAGTGGCATCATATATGGCTTCGAAGTGAGAAAGCCATTGGTCTTCCGTGATGTTACATTCGACGGGGGCGTTCCCTATCCCGGTAAAAAAAGGTTTGTTGACAATGGCCCAGAAGCTAGAGCTGTCTTTTATAACCTCTGCTGATAGCAGAGCACACCAAGCTTCTTCTTTGATTTCCTTTTTGCGTGTGGATAGGGCAAGCTTGTACTCTTTACGTAACCTAGCTATATAAACACGATCTCGTGGGGCCCTCTTCAGTTCCGCTATCAATTTTCGGTGTGCTTCAGAGCAATTGCTATCAAACCATTTCTCTCCTATAGTGTGCCTAGATCTTGTTGGTAAGGTGAGGTCTGCTGCTACCTGCACACAAATGCCTTCAAAGGCCAACAGAACCCCCGGCCCCTGTTTGCATCACCTCAAAAATATGCCACGGAGTGTCAAAAAAAGTGACGCTCCGGCGGCACAAGTCTCTCATAAATAACCCACAAAATATCCTATACGTTTTTAGGTCTTTCACCAACAGGTAGCTACATATAAAATAATGGGCAGCATAAATGAAAAATTCATTTAAAAAGTTGTTACTCAGTAGGAAATGCACTGTAGTACATTATGAAACCTCTATTAATGCACTGCAGAGGTCTGTGTGTAACCGGAGAGCCACAGAATGAAATCTTGGTTGATGCAGTGGAGAATAGTGACTTGTGTATTTTTTGTGCTATGAGGTCACAGCCTAGGACAGAAAGCACTGTGAATATGTAAGTCGTTATTTTATACTTGCATTACACACAGTATTAGATAGACTGCTACAAAATGTGCAAATAGTTTTACGATAACATGGTGCTACCAAAATGTAGGTTTTAGTAATATCAGACCGTATGTAATATCATTTGTTTTTTTTTGCATAACTGTCCCTCCAACACCTTCTCAGGGGTAGGTACCAAGCGCTGTGTAAATACAATTATAATTAATAGCACGCACTCACTTCACAGCCCAGTTGTTAATTCTTTGCACTACCACTCAAAAAAACCCAAATCTTTGTCATCACTATGCTTGGAGTGATTCGATCAATTAAAGCCAGAACCGGTTGTGTCTTTGTTTCACAGCACAGTAGACTCAATTAATGAAACTTCAGCGGAAGCATTTTAACGACCAGAATTAGTCGTCCTGGAACACTTGTCTTTTTCCAAAACAAAGAACAAATGTTTTGGATTCCAGGCAGAAGTGAGGCTGGGGAATACGCGCTCCCCTTCCCAAGACTCCACGGCTCCCCTAAGGGTCGCGCCCCACAGATTGAAGACCTCTGTTCCAGAGCTTTGGCAGTACTTATTACATCCTGTGAATTTGGATCACCCTGTTGTATTCCGCTTTAAGGGTCCGTATATAGGTTTTCCTGAATCATGTCCTTATATAGGCACAATTCGCCCTGTCCTTATATAGGCATAGAATCCCTGTCCTTATTTAGGCATTAACCGTGCACTCCAAATACAGGCATGGTCACCGACATCCGTCCACCCTAACGTCACAAGGAGTTCTTAGAAACCAGACCCTTAAGCTTCGGGAGTTCCCCTAGCACAGGACTATTGATTTCTCCAAGAACTCATCTATTATGTATGAACCGTTATACCTTAAGGGTTCATTCCTGACGTCTTCCTATGTCCGACTTCACGTCAATGCTAACATTCCTCGACACCTACCAGGTATAAATATACCTTCCCTTTCCCAAGCAAGTTAGAGGAGACCTCGACTTCAGAGGAGCCCGTATCCCGGCCTGATGCACTGAGAAGACGCTGTCAGTCCTGCACGCAGATGAATCCAGCTTCCAGTGTTCTGACTCCCTTCGCGGGGTGTTAGAGTTCCAAGATCCGGCAGGAGATTCCCACCTCTCTCATTCTCAAGGTATGGAGCTGACTAGATCCTAGAGGGACTCTTGGCATACTAGACTTAACACACTCTTAGTCTACCATACTAGAGAATACTCCACCTACTTCTACTCTTCCCTACACCTAGTCTAGGTTAGGTACACTGGGGTAGAACTAGCTTAGAGACGCATCGTATGAGTACTCGCATTTTTAGCTCATGTTATTTATGTACGTGAATATATGCTAAAAGATAATGCTAGAGCAGTATTATTTATTTCTACTGCTTACGCTGTACATTATTTATCTTGCACACTGTCTTGTGATCATAACAGCACATATCTCTTACACGAGAAACAAGACTGTTCAATAAAACCCTTTTATTGAAACGCCCGTCTTTCCTTTCTGTGTAACTCTGCAGAAACTAAGCATGCACGATTGAATGAGTGAAACTGTTATCTATTGTTTCCACGATTCTGAGATATGTTCCGCTTCTAAAGGGAAACAAAGTTGTCATGTTTTTCGGTTGCCAGACACTACTCCCTTCTTGTTCTCAAGGAGTTTCTAGTGGCCTCTGAGCTAGCTGGCACAGGTAATTAAGTTTAATATAATCGATAGGGACATACCGACCTTAGTCCTATGTCAAACCTATAGGTTATATTATTCCAATGCGCAGAGCCTATTAGGGAAATAGGAACTACACTACATGGCGCAACGGTTTGGTAAGGCAGTAATTTAACGCTAGATACTGAGTAACTCATTCGTGCTTTTCTCAGAGACCCCTACTCACATACTCCATAAGACATCCGGAGTGGGTAGGGTTAAATATCCGCCATAACTAAATAGGGAAGCACCCTATATATTAGTTGTTTGGTTTGTTCAACGTTGAAGGATACAGTGTTCCAAAATATTGTGCACCTTATCTTTTGTTTCCTTGAAACTTGTTCTACATTTTTCAAAAACAAAAATGTCCACCAACGGGGACAATAACACCGGAAACGGTGGAGCTGCGGCTGACTCAGTCATACCAGCTTTTAACTTTACAGGTTTAAATGAAACCGAGGAGGGTGTTATAGACACCCATCCAAACTTAAGAAGAGCCATCACTCTAAAACTTATAAAACATGGCCTTCCACCAAGAGGAGGTAGAGCAGTTTTCGTGATAGAGGCACACGAATCCTTTCAGACAGAGGTATTCTATTCATGGGTCATATTTCCTGAATCAAATTCAGTAACAAAACTGTTTCACTTCTACAAAAAAGTTGATCTACCAGAGGAATATATTCCTTTCGAGGATACTGAAATTCCACTAACATACCAGGAGCATCAGCTCTGGTTTAAAGGCGCCCTAAAACATCACAGAAACATTACCAGGCTCGGTCCACTAGGTAGACCAGGAACAACATGGCCGATTCTAGCCGGCTACACTCCTCATCCTGACCTCGATATAATGTCAGATGAGAAACTACTTACTCAACTTACAGAGTTAATAAAAATATACAGACAACTAGTCCAATATGTCATGCAGACTTTCACAGTCCAACCACCATTGACACTTCCAAATCAAACTCCCCAACAGGGGAATACATTAAAATTTACACCACAGACTCTATACGCAGTCATGGGGAAAATGCCCACAAAACGTGAGCAAATTCCATTCTGGATAGCTCAAAAAATGACTCAAATCGAAGCAGTATTTCCAAATACTAGCCCGTATGAGAAACACAGAATCCTAACCATCTGTTTACCGATGGGGATCACACCACAACTGGAAGACTGCACCACTTGGGGCTCAGTCTTTGCTGCCATCGATACTAAAACACATGGTGTTCCGTCAATTGCGGTAATACCTGATGTCCTGAAACAAATTCAAAACGAATACGGGGCAGAGCCTGCTCTAAATTTAGGTATGAAATTACTGAAAAATTTCGACCAGGTCTCAACAATAATATTATCTAATATTAAAGGGGAGGCAGCAGCAGTGGCGATCCTCCAACGATTAAGGGAATTCGATGTTACAGAACATCAAACAGAACTACCCAGAATAATAGAACAATCTTATGCAGAATTAGGCAGAGATAGTTTGGGTGGAAGACCAATGAAGCCAAAACTATCTGAAAGTCCTGAGAAGGACTCTAATAAACAAACTCCTACATCTTCTAAAAAGAAGTGGGAAACTAATAAACAAAATTCAAGCGAGAAACGTTCTCAATCCCGAGGTAGGTCTCCTCAAAAGGAGCCCTCTGAAAGGAGGTATAACCTCAGAAATAGGGATAATTTGAAAAAGCCTGACAGGTATCAAGATACTGATACACGTTCCTCTCGTACCTTTCAGATCTCGTCACAGACATCGGAAAGAAGAGGACGGTCAGAACATAGAGAAGAACGCGTGAAATCGAAAGACGACAAACACGTTCCGAAAATCAAATCAAAACCTCAATTCTCAAAGAAGAAGGTAGCAGGTCTGAAAGTCAGACATGCCGAGGATACTGAGAACACAACTCAAGAACGGAGAATGGGCTCAGACAATGCTGGACAGTGCTGCAGAAGTCACAATAGCTCGCCAGAACCTGAAGGAACTTCTGGAGATAGTGGACTTGAATGAGTACATTACAGTTGAGACTGTAGACACCAGGGTTAGTCCTCCACAAAAGTTATATGAAATAACACTCCGGATGGAGGGAGACATACCCAGACAGGTGAAAGCACTCTTTGGGAAAAACTTTCAAAGGGTTATGATATACTTCTAGCGGAAAAAGACTGGCCACCACAATTTGTCAGGGAGTGCCCACATGGCGAGGACATTATTATGCCAGCCTTCTCTAACCATATTCCAATTCATCTAAAATATACTTATGCCAGGAAATGGGCAGTTGCCCAGGCCCCAGCATTATACAAAAATCATGTAGGATGGGATGAGGATTCACCTCACCATAAAATACATCTGAGAAATGAGCCTAGTGCACAAAGGCAGTACCCAATAAAGCAAGAAGCTAAAAACAGGTCAGGGAGATCTTAGATCAACTTGAATATCAGGGGTGATTGAAACATGCACCTCTTCAATGAACAATCCTTTGTTTCCTGTCTCCAAACCAGACAAAACCTATTGTCTAGTTTTGGATTACAGACACTTAAACACTTGTTCTAAAACATTTGCAGTACAAAATGCACATAGTACAGCATTAATGAATAACATTGTGCGTAAAAAATATAAAACCACATTAGATATCTTAAATGGTTTCTTTTGTCAAAACATAGCACCTGAAAGCAGGTACTTGACAGCTTTCTCAATAATGGGGACTCAGCGTCAATTTTGTCGACTCCCACAAGGGTTCAAAAACAGCCCGGGGTTATTCTCAGCGAGGGTAACGGAGTTACTACAAATTTATGACAATGAGGCATTGTCCTATGTCGATGATATCTATCTGACAGACGATGAGCTGGATAAACACTTGAACAGGGTAAGCACCATTATACTGGGCTTCGCCTCTGAGGGCTACAAATTCAACTTTAGAAAATCCAGAATTGCCCATCTCAATTTCCTGTTTCTAGGATATGAGCTTTCAAGTGAAGGCAAGAGCTAGGCAGCCAACTTTTTAGAAAGGTGTGCGGTGCTCCAACCTCCAAAGACGCTGAAAAATTTACAATCCATCCTGGGTTTCCTCAATTTTGGAAGAACTTACATTCTAAATTACGCAGAAAGGGTTAAACCTCTCTACGCATTAATCAAACCTGATTTTTCAATCAAAAATTGGACCAAGAACACACAGAAATCTTGCGTTCACTCCAAGCTAACATGTTAGCAACAAATCACTTACAAACACGCGTAAGTCAACGCAACTTAGTGATCCGAATAATTTCGGGTCAATGCGGATTCACCTACTTAACATTTAATGAGGGTGAGAAAGTACCAATTGCATACAAATCACATTTGTATACACAAGCAGAAATGCGCTTCACTTCAACAGAAAAGATACTGACAGCAGTTCAAACCGCTGTAGCAAAAGAAAGAGCTCTAGCCCAAGGGAAACGAATTATTGTCGTAACCCCAGTTCCAGCCTTAGAGGCGGTAACAAAAGCAAGCATTCCAAATGCTAAAGCATTACATCCTAGATGGATACAATGGGTTAATTCTCTAGCTGCAACAGATGTTGAATATGTTTTTGATCCCGATTTAAAAACACAAGCATTCCTGCAATATGAACATGAATGTCCTCTGCCCACTGAGATTCTGCCTCTCGATCAGTACGAATTCATAATTTACACTGACGGATCCGCACAGCCCGCAACAGGGAGTAAGCAAGCTTACAGTGCAGCGTGCGCAATCGTTAAAGGTCGCATGCGCGATGGCAAATTCAGACCTATGGTCACAAAAACCCAATCTCTAGGAGATTGCACAGCTCAGCGAGCTGAACTACAAGCATTCAAACTGGCACTTGAAAGTACAGATCGAGAATTCCCCACACTAATAGTGTGCGATTCTTTCTACTGTGTGCAGTCGTATAATGAATATATACAAACTTGGCTTGAAAACGGGTTCAAAGATGCAAAAGGTGGCACAATAAAGCATAAAACGCTTTGGGAACAAGTAGTTCAGTTAAAAAGCGAACTACCAGAGGCTCACGTGATCCATTCACTGAGTCATCAACGTGATGGCGTTCACGTTGCAGGGAATTCATTGGCTGACGAAGCCGCAAAAGGGGCAGTTCAGACAGCTTCCGTAGCTGCGATCACTCGTTCAAAAACGAAAATAGACAGTGAGATAATGTTGGCTGTCAATGCTACGAGCAAAGGCAGTGGTGCAGCATTACCAAAAAAGTTTCCACTCAAGTACTCTTATGTAATTGATGCGAACAACGTTCCTTTTGCTCGAATCCCTGGAGTGGGGGATAGGGTAATTCCAAACAAGGAACGCAGATTAGGACTAATCCTAGCAGCACACAAAGGGATAGCTTCTGCCCATGCAGGCATTTCTGCAACGATATCTTTATTAACACGAAGATATTGGTGGCCTGGCATTAGGAAACAGACCAAGAACTATGTTCTGGAATGTGAAATTTGCCAACAGATGAAAGTCTCCACAGTGAAACGTCCTGCGCAGACACCCCTGTTAATTTCAGACAAACCATTAGCTTGTGTTTACCTGGACCACTGCGGTCCCTTGCAAAGGGACGGTAACTATAAATATATAATGGTCGCAGTGGATTCTTGCTCTAGGTTCCTATGGATATGGCCTCAGTGCTCGGCTGACGCTCGAACTGTTATAAAAGATTTGCGAGTCTTTATCGGCACATACGCAATAGGCACGCTACATTCTGACCAGGGCCCTGCGTTTAGCTCTCGAGCTTACAAAGACGCCATGGCCACTCTGGGCGTTGCATTGCGGTACTCCTCTCCGTTTCATCCTGAGGGAAATTCTGTTGTGGAAAGGAAAAACCGGGACATAAAGCAGTCTATAACAGCTAGGGTATTAGGTTCGGGTGATGGGTGGGTCAAACATCTTTATGGGGTCCAACGCTCATTAAACAATTTGCCAAGAAGTTCTCTAGGGGGGGTCACTCCATATGAGGTCCTATTTGGGACAAGAATGTGGGCGCCTGATCTGGAATGCAGTGGCACAGTGGTGGAAAATAAACCCTTTGATATCAAAGATCGTTTGGCTGTTTTACAGGACTTAAACAAATTAAGAACGCAACAAAGCAACGTGTTCCTGCAGCCAACCACCACTGGGGAAAAACCGGCAGTCCCTGCAAGGCCTGTCTAGATTCCAAAAGTTGGGGATCTGGTCAGAGAAAAAATTGCGGACAAGAAGGAATTTGGACCTTCATACAGACAACCAGTACCTGTCCTAGCCGTACACGGAACAAGAACAGTACTTCTGCCGCCCCTTGCTTGAAAAAAAGGAGAAAAGATTTGTGTCCATCGACCTCATCAAACCACAGTATGTGGCCAATACTAAATAGTAGGCCTCGTGGACTCCGACCTAGTAGCAGACGCACTCCTCTCGCTACTATCCAAGAGGTTCAGACTGAAAGACTGATAACCATCGAGAATTCAGCAGTAACAGATGAAGGACTGAGCAACAATGCTATGGAACTCATCCCTCTTGAAACACAAGTAACAGTTCGTCAAAATACACCTGTCTACACCAATGTAACAAGTGATCAAATGGTACCATCGATTTCTACAAATCCTGATGCAATTTCAACAATTGACAGAACTGCTTCTGGCTACTTCATTAACTTTGATACGTTTTCCGAGGATCCGAGTGAGCCTGAGACGTCGCCAGCATCAAAAACTTTTAAACAGCAAGTACAAGACTTTTTACATTTTTGAAAAAGACTTATCTAGTTTCACCATGGACTGAACTTTGGGTTATTTCTGGAATATTTTTCTTCCTGCTTTGGCTAGCTTTGGTTATGACTATGAGCGTGCTTATAAATGGGAGATACATTCATTTGGACATTGAAAGAAAAGAAGTGAACTTACTTTTGAAACCTCACAAATCATCCCATCGTGAAACAAGAGACTTGTCTGCAGTGAACATCACAGCCGTTCCTATACAGGATGGAATAGTGTGGGACAAAACTGATTTTGATATCTTTGGCCCGACGGAACATTTGAACATTCCACATTTATTTAAAATTTCACTAGGTGATTTTGTTTCATCCAGTACCTTTTCTGATGATTGGGACTTTGAAACTGTGAATAATATAATGTTTGACCTAGAAAAATCTGCTGCATTTTCTAATAATGAATATTTAGAGGGTTCATCAGACTATGAACAGCTGTATTGCTATAACCACTATGGTCATCATTTTTTGCATAAATCAGCAACACCTAGAAATGTATTTGTGTATAACCAATGGGAGCATTGTCCTACACCACCAAAAGGTAGTTCAAAAACATTTGCTAAAAAGTTTCCATATTTTTCAGGATACAATACATCTGATCCAGAAATGTTTTACTATAAAAATGTAAACAAAACAGGACTGAAAATTATGTTAACTAATACAAAACAGATTTACTCTGCAACATTTATTGACCAACTGTCTAGACAGGGTTTTGACTTATGGAAAGACACAATAGACACAAAATCTGTCTGGGGTACTAAAGATTGGCAAGTGCAGGGGATAGAAGCTTTGTTTAGAGCCTGTATCGTCCCTCAGCAAATAATGTTTTTGAATGACACGGTCCAACAAACGTCTTGCCTTGGGTTAGCCAAGATTAAAGACATGAAAAATCCTTCTGTACCAACACCTGCAAGTGATAACAATACACAGGCAGCGGTTACAGTTGACACCATACTACAACTCTAACACAACAACAAGGAGGGAGGGTCCAAGGGAGAAAGTTTATAGACCTTCAAGGAGAATATCCCCTTATATAATACAATTATACCATAAAAAACTCCTCGGGTCTTCGTAAACGCGCAATATTCTATGCTGGAATTTGTGAAGGATTAGAAAATAATAATAATAGTCTCACTATGTCCCCGAACAGGGGGAAATCCCTTTCAGGACGAAAACCCTCACCCACCATAGGTGGCATGCTTCATCATATGGGTTTCTCCTCCCAGTGGAAAACCTAGTCCCACTGAGGGCTACAACCCCCTCACTGTGAGGGAGGAGCTCTGGGATGTTTTTGCTTGAGTGGTAGTTCACTTCTCTGGATGCTAAAATCCCATATGTAAATCTCAAGTGTGGTGAGGGCGCAGCGCAAAAGAAATAAATGCGTAAATGTGCAGTGGTGAGATTAAAACTACCTAGTGGGGCAAAAAAACTTTTTATTGGCTTGCTCATACTGATAGGATTAAAAAGCAGTGCAATAAGCAGTATGGATTTAGTACTGCTATATATCAATAAATGGTCGACAAGTTTCAGCCTACGTGATCTAAACTGAGTATCAAAGCTTTCTTCAGGACCAGACTAAGGGAATAAAGCTGCTGCTCGTGATATAAGTGACGAAAATTTATATTTAAAAAGAAAAGGAAAAAAGAAGATACACAACCAGTAATCCTTTTTATTGTTGATTTGGTATTACTGGAGCTATCCAAACATATTGGATAAGTAGCCTCACCTCTACCTGGCAACAGCTCAGGGGAAGGGGGCCCCGCTCTCTCCGTCGGTACCCCGTCTCGGTACTTGAACTGCCACCGGAGCAGCAGCTTTATTCCCTTAGTCTGGTCCTGAAGAAAGCTTTGATACTCAGTTTAGATCACGTAGGCTGAAACATGTCGACCATTTATTGATATATAGCAGTACTAAATCCATACTGCTTATTGCACTGCTTTTTAATCCTATCAGTGTGAGCAAGCCAATAAAAAGTTTTTTTGCCCCACTAGGTAGTTTTAATCTCACCACTGCACATTTACGCATTTATTTCTTTTTGCGCTGCGCCCTCACCACACTTGAGATTCACATATGGGATTTTAGCATCCAGAGAAGTGAACTACCACTCAAGCAAAAACATCCCAGAGCTCCTCCCTCACAGTGAGGGGGTTGTAGCCCTCAGTGGGACTAGGTTTTCCACTGGGAGGAGAAACCCATATGATGAAGCATGCCACCTATGGTGGGTGAGGGTTTTCGTCCTGAAAGGGATTTCCCCCTGTTCGGGGACATAGTGAGACTATTATTATTATTTTCTAATCCTTCACAAATTCCAGCATAGAATATTGCGCGTTTACGAAGACCCGAGGAGTTTTTTGTGGTATAAACATACTACAACTCAACAGAACAAATCCTGATTGGAGAAAATGGTTGATCTGGCCCACAGACACAAACAACTGTCAAGCGAGATTCCTGAATAAAACACAGGGGTTTACTATTCATAGGCCACACCCACGATACGTCCAAAGACAGCATCCGGGGGTAGTAACAACATACAGTGTAGGAAAATTATGCATCGATTGGCTGCAAAAATCTACACTTAAGGATGTGAAACAACACTTATCTTTACTTAAAGAAGACGCAGACCTTAGGGAATTCTAGCTTGGACCAAGAAAACCGCGTCAAAAACGTTTCATATATGCCGGCATTTATGCTGCTTATAATGAAGCATGGAAGGTGTCACAGATGGAGGCCGCAGAACGAATACATGAACTTGATCGTATTAACTTAGAGAAAACTCTCTCTGTGGTCGACAATGGGTTAACAACTTTGTCCTCCAGAATTTATTCATTGGACAGTATTGTATCCTCTGCTATCGACATACTGGAACAAGATTTAGCCATGTTACAACAAGGCCAGTCTCAGTTACGTTCTATTATGTTATTAAGTTGGACGCTGCAATCTTTGCGTGCTGGCTATGTGCCTTGGCGTTTTATCAACACGACGGCTCTTTTTGCAGAATACAATCTAACAGATAAACAGATCGAACTGGCACAAAGGGGAGCTAAGTATACAGTACTGAGCATTGAAAAACTTGAAAAGTTACCGTTCACAGTGGCAGAAAAACCAGCTACGGAATGGCTTATTCACGGCAAAATTAGTCTACCTGTGACTACTTTCCAGTTTCAGTATTGCCTTAAACAGATGCAAGCAGGCAAATATGAAAGGTTGGGTAAAGAATACATTAAGACATCCTGGAATTTACCTTACACCTATAGATGTTGGAGTGGGGATCGTGGAGTGTTTCTAAGCGGTACACACTGTGAAAATGCACTAAGCAGTTCACTGATTTGTCAGGACATTTCTTTACACGGGGCTTGTAATGGTTCTGTGGCAAATTTGTCATGCCACTAGCAGGGTACACCAGCTGCTGTGATTAATCCAACGTTTGGACAACTTTCTAATGGGAGTTACCTCATGTTGAATGATCAGAGTTGCTGTGGCATGTTGCCAGGCATCCCATATCTAGTAACGGTCAACTCCAGGGTCACTTGCTGTATGCAAGTATTGTTTGCCCCAATAGACACAGTCAGGGAGTCGCCGTTATGGCCTTCGCTGAATGTCTCTTTTATTCGATTTGATACTTTAAGCAGAATGAAAGCCATGCTTATACAACAATCAGTGCCTTTAACATCGGCCAAAGAAACCTATGATCTGCAAGTTGCAAGGACTTCGGCTGAGATACAAGCTTTAATTCGTACAAACTGCCCTATACATTTCGTAGAAATGATAGGACGTATCTTTAACATGTCAGATACAAGCGGAATTGTACATGTATTTAAGACCATCTGTTCCGGACTATTAGCACCTTTCCAGGCTGTCCTCGGAATCATCCCAAACTTCGCACATTCGGTGTTTGGTGGTGTGCCGTTAATTCTAGCACTTGTTGCAGGAATACTGTTTCTATTCCTCCTAATACGCTATGGCAAGCCTCTTCGCCAACATCACTCCGAGCGATGTGGAGAGAGCCCTCCTTGAACGGAAATGCCGTGAGCGAATAGTACAGCTTTTGGGCATGCCTCGTCTACGGGAACTGAATGCAACGTGGTTCCTGTCATTCAGACCAATCTGGCAAGATTGCATCTTACCTGTTCTACGCTGCCTGTTTTGCAGTGAAGAATGCGTGCTAGACATCTGTCTAACACTCCCATCAGTCATGCCAACGGATATCGATACTCTGCTGGACCCGATAACGGCCCATGCTGTGTGTTGTCCCCAAAGGCTTCCAATCCTGATGGCGGCATTCATTGAGATCTCACAGACGCTTCCGGCTGCTGCTGAGGTACGAGATGGAACAACGGGCACACAGGTAACAACGGACGTGAACATTGCATCTTCTGCTGAAGGCGATGTTTCTCATCTCTGTGCAATTAACATTCTGAACGAGGTGTTCCAACTGTCACCGACTTCGGTGGATGATATTTTGGCTACGGACATAGATGATCTAATGTTTACGCCAGACCCCTACACTGACTTTGATTCGGCTCACAGTGTGCCAGGGCAACAATGAAATTTGGCCTTCATATTTTTCAAACTTGGAACTTTTCCCAGAATTGAACTTTTTTCTTTTTTAAATTTCTGAAAGACATGGCAAATGAACAATCTGCTTACAGTAGAACTAGTCTTATAAAACGGACTTCTTTGTATACTTCCAGGGACACATTGTCACCTTACTTGTCTAACATTTCATTTAATTCCATGATATACAATGGCTTGATTTTAAGAACTTCTCGACCATTTCGTCTAATGTATATATTACTGTTTCATTCTCGTTGCATTTTTACTTCCGTTACATGCTTAGAATGGAATCATTGCTTTAAATGTACAGTACCTATTGCATTTCAACAGTTTTGAGCTTCTTTTAAAATGCTTTTAGAAATGTTTTTAGCGATATGTGGTACTCAATTTATGTTTAGCATTTCAAAATGTTTAGCATTTCGTCTTATCGTTCAATAGAAGATGGAGTGGGTGTTGTATTCCGCTTTAGGGGTCCGTATATAGGTTTTCCTGAATCATGTCCTTATATATGCACAATTCGCCCTGTCCTTATATAGGCATAGAATCCCTGTCCTTATTTAGACATTAACCGTGCACTCCAAATACAGGCATGGTCACCGACATCCGTCCACCCTAACGTCACAACGAGTTCTTCGAAACCAGACCCTTAAGCTTCGGGAGTTCCCCTAGCACAGGACTATTGATTTCTCCAAGAACTCATCTATTATGTATGAAACGTTATACCTTAAGGGTTCCTTCCTGACGTCTTCCTATGTCCGACTTCACGTCAATGCTAACATTCCTCGACACCTACCAGGTATAAATATACCTTCCCTTGCCCAAGCAAGTTAGAGGAGACCTCGACTTCAGAGGAGCCCGTATCCCGACCTGATGCACTGAGAAGACGCTGTCATTCCTGCACGCAGACGAATCCAGTTTCCAGTGTTCTGACTCCCTTCGCGGGGTGTTAGAGTTCCAAGATCCGGCAGGAGATTCCCACCTCTCTCATTCTCAAGGTATGGAGCTGACTAGATCCTAGAGGGACTCTTGGCATACTAGACTCAACGCACTCTTAGTCTACCATACTAGAGAATACTCCACCTACTTCTACTCTTCCCTACACCTAGTCTAGGTTAGGTACACTGGGGTAGAACTAGCTTAGAGACGCATCGTATGAGTTCTCGCATTTTTAGCTCATGGTATTTATGTACGTGAATATATGCTAAAAGATAATGCTAGAGCAGTATTATTTATTTCTACTGCTTACGCTGTACATTATTTATCTTGCACACTGTCTTGTGATCATAACAGCACATATCTCTTACACGAGAAACAAGACTGTTCAATAAAACCCTTTTTATTGAAACGCCCGTCTTTCCTTTCTGTGTAACTCTGCAGAAACTAAGCATGCACGATTGAATGAGTGAAACTGTTATCTATTGTTTCCACGATTCTGAGATATGTTCCGCTTCTAAAGGGAAACAAAGTTGTCATGTTTTTCGGTTGCCAGAAACTACTCCCTTCTTGTTCTCAAGGAGTTTCTAGTGGCCTCTGAGCTAGCTGGCACAGGTAATTAAGTTTAATATAATCGATAGGGACATACCGACCTTAGTCCTATGTCAAACCTATAGGTTATATTATTCCAATGCGCAGAGCCTATTAGGGAAATAGGAACTACACTACATGGCGCCCAACGGTTTGGTAAGGCAGTAATTTAACGCTAGATACTGAGTAACTCATTCGTGCTTTTCTCAGAGACCCCTACTCACATACTCCATAAGACGTCCGGAGTGGGTAGGGTTAAATATCCGCCATAACTAAATAGGGAAGCACCCTATATATTAGTTGTTTGGTTTGTTCAACGTTGAAGGATACAGCGTTCCAAAATGTTGTGCACCTTATCTTTTGTTTTCGTGAAACTTGTTCCTCATTTTTCAAAAAACAAAAATGTCCACCAACGGGGACAATAACACCGGAAACGGTGGAGCTGCGGCTGACCCAGTCGTACCAGCTTTTAACTTTACAGGTTTAAATGAAACCGAGGAGGGTGTTATAGACATCCATCCAAACTTAAGAAGAGCCATCACTCTAAAACTTATAAAACATGGCCTACCACCAAGAGGAGGTAGAGCAGTTTTCGTGATAGAGGCACACGAATCCTTTCAGACAGAGGTATTCTATTCATGGGTCATATTTCCTGAATCAAATTCAGTAACAAAACTGTTTCACTTCTACAAAGAAGATGATCCACCAGAGGAATATATTCCTTTCGAGGATATTGAAATTCCACTAACATACCAGGAGCATCAGCTCTGGTTTAAAGGCGCCCTAAAACATCACAGAAACATTACCAGGCTCGGTCCACTAGGTAGACCAGGAGCAACATGGCCGATTCTAGCCGGCTACACTCCTCATCCTGACCTCGATATAATGTCAGATGAGGAACTACTTACTCAACTTACAGAGTTAATAAAAATATACAGACAACTAGTCCAATATGTCATGCGGACTTTCACAGTCCAACCACCATTGACACTTCCAAATCAAACTCCCCAACAGGGGAATACATTAAAAATTACACCACAGACTCTATACGCAGTCATGGGGAAAATGCCCACAAAACGTGAGCAAATTCCATTCTGGATAGCTCAAAAAATGACTCAAATCGAAGCAGTATTTCCAAATACTAGCCCGTATGAGAAACACAGAATCCTAACCATCTGTTTACCGATGGGGATCACACCACAACTGGAAGACTGCACCACTTGGGGCTCAGTCTTTGCTGCCATCGATACTAAAACACATGGTGTTCCGTCAATTGCGGTAATACCTGATGTCCTGAAACAAATTCAAAATGAATACGGGGCAGAGCCTGCTCTAAATTTAGGTATGAAATTACTGAAAAATTTCGACCAGGTCTCAACAATAATATTATCTAATATTAAAGGGGAGGCAGCAGCAGTGGCGATCCGCCAAC
This sequence comes from Calotriton arnoldi, assembly GCA_963921515.1. NCBI lineage: Eukaryota > Metazoa > Chordata > Amphibia > Caudata > Salamandridae > Calotriton > Calotriton arnoldi. The sequence goes on along the minus strand of CAWUFW010000366.1, from coordinate 2,367,869 downwards.
GATTAAGGGAATTCGATGTTACAGAACATCAAACAGAACTACCCAGAATAATAGAACAATCTTATGCAGAATTAGGCAGAGATAGTTTGGGTGGAAGACCAATGAAGCCAAAACTATCTGAAAGTCCTGAGAAGGACTCTAATAAACAAACTCCTACATCTTCTAAAAAGAAGTGGGAAACTAATAAACAAAATTCAAGCGAGAAACGTTCTCAATCCCGAGGTAGGTCTCCTCAAAAGGAGCTCCTCTGAAAGGAGGTATAACCTCAGGAATAGGGATAATTTGAAAAAGCCTGACAGGTATCAAGATACTGATACACGTTCCTCTCGTACCTTTCAGATCTCGTCACAGACATCGGAAAGAAGAGGACGGTCAGAACATAGAGAAGAACGCGTGAAATCAAAAGACGACAAACACGTTCCGAAAAACAAATCAAAACCTCAATTCTCAAAGAAGAAGGTAGCAGGTCTGAAAGTCAGACATGCCGAGGATACTGAGAACACAACTCAAGAACGGAGAATGGGCTCAGACAATGCTGGACAGTGCTGCAGAAGTCACAATAGCTCGCCAGAACCTGAAGGAACTTCTGGAGATAGTGGACTTGAATGAGTATATTACAGTTGAGACTGTAGACACCAGGGTTAGTACTCCACAAAAGTTATATGAAATAACACTCCGGATGGAGGGAGACATACCCAGACAGGTGAAAGCACTCTTTTGGGAAAAACTTTCAAAGGGTTATGATATACTTCTAGCGGAAAAAGACTGGCCACCACAATTTGTCAGGGAGTGCCCACATGGCGAGGACATTATTATGCCAGCCTTCTCTAACCATATTCCAATTCATCTAAAATATACTTATGCCAGGAAATGGGCAGTTGCCCAGGCCCCAGCATTATACAAAAATCATGTAGGATGGGATGAGGATTCACCTCACCATAAAATACATCTGAGAAATGAGCCTAGTGCACAAAGGCAGTACCCAATAAAGCAAGAAGCTAAAAAACAGGTCAGGGAGATCTTAGATCAACTTGAATATCAGGGGGTGATTGAAACATGCACCTCTTCAATGAACAATCCTTTGTTTCCTGTCTCCAAACCAGACAATACCTATTGTCTAGTTTTGGATTACAGACACTTAAACACTTGTTCTAAAACATTTGCAGTACAAAATGCACATAGTACAGCATTAATGAATAACATTGTGCGTAAAAAATATAAAACCACATTAGATATCTCAAATGGTTTCTCTTGTCAAAACATAGCACCTGAAAGCAGGTACTTGACAGCTTTCTCAATAATGGGGACTCAGCGTCAATTTTGTCGACTCCCACAAGGGTTCAAAAACAGCCCGGGGTTATTCTCAGCGAGGGTAACGGAGTTACTACAAATTTATGACAATGAGGCATTGTCCTATGTCGATGATATCTATCTGACAGACGATGAGCTGGATAAACACTTGAACAGGGTAAGCACCATTATACTGGGCTTCGCCTCTGAGGGCTACAAATTCAACTTTAGAAAATCCAGAATTGCCCATCTCAATGTCCTGTTTCAAGGATATGAGCTTTCAAGTGAAGGCAAGAGCTTGGCAGCCAACTTTTTAGAAAGGTGTGCGCTGCTCCAACCTCCAAAGACGCTGAAAAATTTACAATCCATCCTGGGTTTCCTCAATTTTGGAAGAACTTACATTCTAAATTACGCAGAAAGGGTTAAACCTCTCTACGCATTAATCAAACCTGATTTTTCAATCAAAAATTGGACCAAGAACACACAGAAATCTTGCGTTCACTCCAAGCTAACATGTTAGCAACAAATCACTTACAAACACGCGTAAGTCAACGCAACTTAGTGATCCGAATAATTTCGGGTCAATGCGGATTCACCTACTTAACATTTAATGAGGGTGAGAAAGTACCAATTGCATACAAATCACATTTGTATACACAAGCAGAAATGCGCTTCACTTCAACAGAAAAGATACTGACAGCAGTTCAAACCGCTGTAGCAAAAGAAAGAGCTCTAGCCCAAGGGAAACGAATTATTGTCGTAACCCCAGTTCCGGCCTTAGAGGCGGTAACAAAAGCAAGCATTCCAAATGCTAAAGCATTACATCCTAGATGGATACAATGGGTTAATTCTCTTCCTGCAACAGATGTTGAATATGTTTTTGATCCCGATTTAAAAACACAAGCATTCCTGCAATATGAACATGAATGTCCTCTGCCCACTGAGATTCTGCCTCTCGACCAGTACGAATTCATAATTTACACTGACGGATCCACACAGCCCGCAACAGGGAGTAAGCAAGCTTACAGTGCAGCGTGCGCAATCGTTAAAGGTCGCATGCACGATGGCAAATTCAGACCTATGGTCACAAAAACCCAATCTCTAGGAGATTGCACAGCTCAGCGAGCTGAACTACAAGCATTCAAACTGGAACTTGAAACTACAGATCGAGAATTCCCCACACTAATAGTGTGCGATTCTTTCTACTGTGTGCAGTCGTATAATGAATATATACAAACTTGGCTTGAAAACGGGTTCAAAGATGCAAAAGGTGGCACAATAAAGCATAAAACGCTTTGGGAACAAGTAGTTCAGTTAAAAAGCGAACTACCAGAGGCTCACGTGATCCATACACTGAGTCATCAACGTGATGGCGTTCACATTGCAGGGAATTCATTGGCTGGCGAAGCCGCAAAGGGGGCAGTTCAGACAGCTTCCGTAGCTGCGATCACTCGTTCAAAAACGAAAATAGACAGTGAGATAATGTTGGCTGTCAATGCTACAAGCAAAGGCAGTGGTGCAGCATTACCAAAAAAGTTTCCACTCAAGTACTCTTATGTAATTGATGCGAACAACGTTCCTTTTGCTCGAATCCCTGGAGTGGGGGATAGGGTAATTCCAAACAAGGAACGCAGATTAGGACTAATCCTAGCAGCACACGAAGGGATAGCTTCTGCCCATGCAGGCATTTCTGCAACGATATCTTTATTAACACGAAGATATTGGTGGCCTGGCATTAGGAAGCAGACCAAGAACTATGTTCTGGAATGTGAAATTTGCCAACAGATGAAAGTCTCCACAGTGAAACGTCCTGCGCAGACACCCCTGTTAATTTCAGACAAACCATTAGCTTGTGTTTACCTGGACCACTGCGGTCCCTTGCAAAGGGACGGTAACTATAAATATATCATGGTCGCAGTGGATTCTTGCTCTAGGTTCCTATGGATATGGCCTCAGTGCTCGGCTGACGATCGAACTGTTATAAAAGATTTGCAAGTCTTTATCGGCACATACGCAATAGGCACGCTACATTCTGACCAGGGCCCTGCGTTTAGCTCTCGAGCTTACAAAGACGCCATGGCCACTCTGGGCGTTGCATTGCGGTACTCCTCTCCATTTCATCCTGAGGGAAATTCTGTTGTGGAAAGGAAAAACCGGGACATAAAGCAGTCTATAACAGCTAGGGTATTAGGTTCGGGTGATGGGTGGGTCAAACATCTTTATGGGGTCCAACGCTCATTAAACAATTTGCCAAGAAGTTCTCTAGGGGGGGTCACTCCATATGAGGTCCTATTTGGGACAAGAATGTGGGTGCCTGATCTGGAATGCAGTGGCACAGTGGTGGAAAATAAACCCTTTGATATCAAAGATCATTTGGCTGTTTTACAGGACTTAAACAAATTAAGAACGCAACAAAGCAACGTGTTCCTGCAGCCAACCACCACTGGGAAAAACCGGCAGTCCCAGCAAGGCCTGTCTGGATTCCAAAAGTTGGGGATCTGGTCAGAGAAAAAATTGCGGACAAGAAGGAATTTGGACCTTCATACAGACAACCAGTACCTGTCCTAGCCGTACACGGAACAAGAACAGTACTTCTGCCGCCCCTTGCTGGAAAAAAGGAGAAAATATTTGTGTCCGTCGACCTCATCAAACCACAATATGTGGCCAATACTAAATAGTAGGCCTCGTGGACTCCGACCTAGTAGCAGACGCACTCCTCTCGCTACTATCCAAGAGGTTCAGACTGAAAGACTGATAACCATCGAGAATTCAGCAGTAACAGATGAAGGACTGAGCAACAATGCTATGGAACTCATCCCTCTTGAAACACAAGTAACAGTTCGTCCAAATACACCTGTCTACACCAATGTAACAAGTGATCAACTGGTACCATCGATTTCTACAAATCCTGATGCAATTCCAACAATTGACAGAACTGCTTCTGGCTACTTCATTAACTTTGATAAGTTTTCCGAGGATTCGAGTGAGCCTGAGACGTCGCCAGCATCAAAAACTTTTAAACAGCAAGTACAAGACTTTTTACATTTTTTGAAAAAGACTTATCTAGTTTCACCATGGACTGAACTTTGGGTTATTTCTGGAATATTTTTCATCCTGCTTTGGCTAGCTTTGGTTATGACTATGAGCGTGCTTATAAATGGGAGATACATTCATTTGGACATTGAAAGAAAAGAAGTGAACTTACTTTTGAAACCTCACAAATCATCCCATCGTGAAACAAGAGACTTGTCTGCAGTGAACATCACAGCCGTTCCTATACAGGATGGTATAGTGTGGGACAAAACTGATTTTGATATCTTTGGCCCGACGGAACATTTGAACATTCCACATTTATTTAAAATTTCACTAGGTGATTTTGTTTCATCCAGTACCTTTTCTGATGATTGGGACTTTGAAACTGTGAATAATATAATGTTTGACCTAGAAAAATCTGCTGCATTTTCTAATAATGAATATTTAGAGGGTTCATCAGACTATGAACAGCTGTATTGCTATAACCACTATGGTCATCATTTTTTGCATAAATCAGCAACACCTAGAAATGCATTTGTGTATAACCAATGGGAGCATTGTCCTACACCACCAAAAGGTAGTTCAAAAACATTTGCTAAAAAGTTTCCATATTTTTCAGGATACAATACATCTGATCCAGAAACGTTTTACTATAAAAATGTAAACAAAACAGGACTGAAAATTATGTTAACTAATACAAAACAGATTTACTCTGCAACATTTATTGACCAACTGTCTAGACAGGGTTTCGACTTATGGAAAGACACAATAGACACAAAATCTGTCTGGGGTACTAAAGATTGGCAAGTGCAGGGGATAGAAGCTTTGTTTAGAGCCTGTATCGTCCCTCAGCAAATAATGTATTTGAATGACACAGTCCAACAAACGTCTTGCCTTGGGTTAGCCAAGATTAAAGACATGAAAAATCCTTCTGTACCAACACCTGCAAGTGATAACAATACACAGGCAGCGGTTACAGTTGACACCATACTACAACTCAACAGAACAAATCCTGATTGGAGAAAATGGTTGATCTGGCCTACAGACACAAACAACTGTCAAGCGAGATTCCTGAATAAAACACAGGGGTTTACTATTCATAGGCCAGACCCACAATACGTCCAAAGACAGCATCCGGGGGTAGTAACAACATACAGTGTAGGAAAATTATGCATCGATTGGCTGCAAAAATCTACACTTAAGGATGTGAAACAACACTTATCTTTACTTAAAGAAGACGCAGACCTTAGGGAATTCTTGCTTGGACCAAGAAAACCGCGTCAAAAACGTTTCATATATGCCGGCATTTATGCTGCTTATAATGAAGCATGGAAGGTGTCACAGATGGAGGCCGCAGAACGAATACATGAACTTGATCGTATTAACTTAGAGAAAACTCTCTCTGTGGTCGACAATGGGTTAACAACTTTGTCCTCCAGAATTTATTCATTGGACAGTATTGTATCCTCTGCTATCGACATACTGGAACAAGATTTAGCCATGTTACAACAAGGCCAGTCTCAGTTACGTTCTATTATGTTATTAAGTTGGACGCTGCAATCTTTGCGTGCTGGCTATGTGCATTGGCGTTTTATCAACACGACGGCTCTGTTTGCAGAATACAATCTAACAGATAAACAGATCGAACTGGCACAAAGGGGAGCTAAGTATATAGTAATGAGCATTGAAAAACTTGAAAAGTTACAGTTCACAGTGGCAGAAAACCAGCTACGGAATGGCTTATTCACGGCAAAATTAGTCTACCTGTGACTACTTTCCAGTTTCAGTATTGCCGTAAACAGATGCAAGCAGGCAAATATGAAAGGTTGGGTAAAGAATACATTAAGACATCCTGGAATTTACCTTACACCTATAGATGTTGGAGTGGGGATCGTGAAGTGTTTCTAAGCAGTACACACTGTGAAAATGCACTAAGCGGTTCACTGATTTGTCAGGACATTTCTTTACACGGGGCTTGTAATGGTTCTGTGGCAAATTTGTCCTGCCACCAGCAGGGTACACCAGCTGCTGTGATTAATCCAATGTTTGGACAACTTTCTAATGGGAGTTACCTCATGTTGAATGATCAGAGTTGCTGTGGCATGTTGCCAGGCATCCCATATCTAGTAACGGTCAACTCCAGGGTCACTTGCTGTATGCAAGTATTGTTTGCCCCAATAGACACAGTCAGGGAGTCGCCGTTATGGCCTTCGCTGAATGTCTCTTTTATTCGATTTGATACTTTAAGCAGAATGAAAGCCATGCTTATACAACAATCAGTGCCTTTAACCTCGGCCAAAGAAACCTATGATCTGCAAGTTGCAAGGACTTCGGCTGAGATACAAGCTTTAATTCGTACAAACTGCCCTATACATTTCGTAGAAATGATAGGACGTATCTTTAACATGTCAGATACAAGCGGAATTGTACATGTATTTAAGACCATCTGTCCCGGACTATTAGCACCTTTCCAGGCTGTCCTCAGAATCATCCCAAACTTCGCACATTCAGTGTTTGGTGGTGTGCCGTTAATTCTAGCACTTGTTGCAGGAATACTGTTTCTATTCCTCCTAATACGCTATGGCAAGCCTCTTCGCCAACATCACTCCGAGCGATGTGGAGAGAGCCCTCCTTGAACGGAAATGCCGTGAGCGAATAGTACAGCTTTTGGGCATGCCTCATCTACGGGAACTGAATACAACGTGGTTCCTGTCATTCAGACCAATCTGGCAAGATTGCATCTTACCTGTTCTACGCTGCCTGTTTTGCAGTGAAGAATGCATGCTAGACATCTGTCTAACACTCCCATCAGTCATGCCAACGGATATCGATACTCTGCTGGACCCGATAACGGCCCATGCTGTGTGTTGTCCCCAAAGGCTTCCAATCCTGATGGCGGCATTCATTGAGATCTCACAGACGCTTCCGGCTGCTGCTGAGGTACTAGATGGATCAACGGGCACACAGGTAACAACGGACGTAAACATTGCATCTTCTGCTGAAGGCGATGTTTCTCATCTCTGTGCAATTAACATTCTGAACGAGGTGTTCCAACTGTCACCGACTTCGGTGGATGATATTTTGGCTACGGACATAGATGATCTAATGTTTACGCCAGACCCCTACACTGACTTTGATTCGGCTCACAGTGTGCCAGGGCAACAAGGAAATTTGGCCTTCATATTTTTCAAACTTGGAACTTTTCCCAGAATTGAACTTTTTTCTTTTTTAAATTTCTGAAAGACATGGCAAATGAACAATCTGCTTACAGTAGAACTAGTCTTATAAAACGGACTTCTTTGAATACTTCCAGGGACACATTGTCACCTTACTTGTCTAACATTTCATTTAATTCCATGATATACAATGGCTTGATTTTAAGAACTTATCGACCATTTCATCTAATGTATATATTACTGTTTCATTCTCGTTGCATTTTTACTTCCGTTACATGCTTAGAATGGAATCATTGCTTTAAATGTACAGTACCTATTGCATTTCAACAGTTTTGAGCTTCTTTTAAAATGCTTTTAGAAATGTTTTTAGCGATATGTGGTACTCAATTTATGTTTAGCATTTCAAAATGTTTAGCATTTTGTCTTATCGTTCAATAGAAGATGGAGTGGGTGTTGTATTCCGCTTTAGGGGTCCGTATATAGGTTTTCCTGAATCATGTCCTTATATAGGCACAATTCGCCCTGTCCTTATATAGGCATAGAATCCCTGTCCTTATTTAGGCATTAACCGTGCACTCCAAATACAGGCATGGTCACCGACATCCGTCCACCCTAACGTCACAACGAGTTCTTAGAAACCAGACCCTTAAGCTTCGGGAGTTCCCCTAGCACAGGACTATTGATTTCTCCAAGAACTCATCTATTATGTATGAACCGTTATACCTTAAGGGTTCATTCCTGACGTCTTCCTATGTCCGACTTCACGTCAATGCTAACATTCCTCGACACCTACCAGGTATAAATATACCTTCCCTTGCCCAAGCAAGTTAGAGGAGACCTCGACTTCAGAGGAGCCCGTATCCCGGCCTGACGCACTGAGAAGACGCTGTCATTCCTGCACGCAGATGAATCCAGCTTCCAGTGTTCTGATTCCCTTCGCGGGGTGTTAGAGTTCCAAGATCCGGCAGGAGATTCCCACCTCTCTCATTCTCAAGGCATGGACCTGACTAGATCCTAGAGGGACTCTTGGCATACTAGACTCAACACACTCTTAGTCTACCATACTAGAGTATACTCCACCTACTTCTACTCTTCCCTACACCTAGTCTAGGTTAGGTACACTGGGGTAGAACTAGCTTAGAGACGCATCGTATGAGTACTCGCATTTTTAGCTCATGTTATTTATGTACGTGAATATATGCTAAAAGATAATGCTAGAGCAGTATTATTTATTTCTACTGCCTACGCTGTACATTATTTATCTTGCACACTGTCTTGTGATCATAACAGCACCTATCTCTTACACGAGAAACAAGACTGTTCAATAAAACCCTTTTATTGAAACGCCCGTCTTTTCTTCCTGTGTAACTCTGCAGAAACTAAGCAAGCACGATTGAATGAGTGAAACTGTTATCTATTGTTTCCACGATTCTGAGATATGTTCCGCTTCTAAAGGGAAACAAAGTTGTCATGTTTTTCGGTTGCCAGAAACTACTCCCTTCTTGTTCTCAAGGAGTTTCTAGTGGCCTCTGAGCTATCTGGCACAGGTAATTAAGTTTAATATAATCGATAGGGACATACCGACCTTAGTCCTATGTCAAACCTATAGGTTATATTATTCCAATGCGCAGAGCCTATTAGGGAAATAGGAACTACACTACAACCCATCACTCACAACTACTATTGAAACTTTTTGCTCTCGACATGTACAATAATTTGGTCTCTTAATATTTCATCCGTGATGAACCCAAACTTACAGTTCATGAATAAGGCTAGCAATTCTGTGAGAAACTCATCAAACGTTTCACCATCTTCTAGGGCACGAGTGTACAATTAAAATTTATTACGCGCAACATTAGACGTAGGTTTAAAATGAATTTTCATCCTTAACATAGCTTCCTCAAAAACATTCATGTCACCCTTGCCATCCATTTATGATGATGTCCTGAAGACCACTTGTGCCTATGACATAACATTTAGTAACTGAATGTGAATAAGTTACCCTCTTAGTAGCAGTCTCGACTGCTGTTGAAGTGCAGTTCTTGTTCTGCTGTTACTAAGGATGTTCTAAAATCGTTCTTGGAGTGAGTTTCTAGTGGACTTGCTCGGGTGTAGTCCTACTGTGCTGCAACTAATAGAGAAGTTTCTTATATTAAAATCCTGGAGTTTGAATTTAACACCCTGCTTTTACTCCACCTACCAAATTTAGAAATGTCCAACAGCCCCTTGGACAACTCTATACATTGCCAGGAACCGCCATCATGGCGGTTTCTGTCAATGTAGGTAAAGTTTGACAGGCGTATCTGTTAAAAATGATAGCTGGCCATCAAACATTTCCAAAGTTTTTTCTTTTTTAAAAGCAAACATCCAAATCAGGAGTTTATTTTTGAAAATGAATGACCCCTACACCATGGGAGTTCTACTTGGTGGTGATGGGCAGTAATAAAAGCTATCTGATGGTCCACTCTAAATAGGGCAGACTATCTAATGGCTTACCTCCGATGCCCCCAACTTTGTCAGGGTAAGGTTTACACCGACTGAATAAATTTTACTCCGTTGGCATAAAACTTGCGATCCACCAGGCTCAAAATCGGGCAGGTGGGCCTTGAATTTGGCGGTCAGGGTACTCTGTCCCCACTGCAACAGAGTACCAGTTTGCCAAACTCTAAATCAGCCCCAGAGCCCCACCACGTGCGAAACAAAACTTGAGGGGCCCCCCTGCAAGGTACATGGAGGGGCCCCCGCTCCGGATTTAATCCGGAGCTCTCAGGCCATGGTATTGTGCTGAGGGAGCCCCCTGCAGCTCAGGGCCCCCGCACCGCGGTGTCTGCGGGGGCGTGTCTTACACCACTGAGCCCCACCAAATGCAAATCGGCACTGACCCTGATCCTCCTGGGAACTCCATCCAGCATCTTGGTCATCTGTAACCCTGCGGCCCGCAGCTTTTTTAGCTGGGAAATTTGACATTTGACACATACGCTGAATCTCACTGACTGCGATATGAGCCTGCAACTAACTGAGGCTAGTGTGTAGTGTAATACCACGTTTGCTAATACATTAATCACTCCTAGACAATAGAATAACATTGGGGAATAAATCCCTGCCTCAGAAGGCACTAGATACTATCTCTCCTGCATGCTAATAAAGACTTCTTATTTCTACCGGTAATTCTCTAACTGAGCCTTAATCTATTTATTTGCGTGCTGCTACCACTTGGGCTACGCCTATGCCACTTGCGTGAGCAACCAATAGAGAACTAAGGCACTGGCAACCAAGGACACTGCTCAGTTGCACAGACTCCCCCAGGGACTGCAGAAAAGTGCTCACAATTCTATAATGCCAAGTCTGCACCACTGCAGTTTGTGGCATCTTCTGGTTATCTTGCTTCCGCGCACAACAATTGCTCCTGTTAGAAACTGTGACTGTGATGCGACTACTGTAAAACTACTAACTTTAATCTTAGAGTTGGGCCTTTGTGTTATATCTAAGGTTCTATATTATGCATCTTCCCTGTTTCTCTGCCTCTGCTGCTCAGCCAGTGTGAATGTGTTGGGTAGAATGTTGGTGTGGATGATGATGTCATTGGAATGTGAGGTGTGAGGTGGAGTGTCAGTTGGATCCTGGGCTGAGCAGCAGAGAGACTGCTCCTGGTGGGGCCTATTTACATCTTTACTGGAAAACCTACTTAACATCTAAGAACAATAAACTTATATCATCTTTAACCAAACCACGTCTACTGGAACTCCCTACCTACGACACAACATAAATTGGCGACGAGTTGGATCAAAACTACGTGTGAGGACTTACTGCAAGCTTCATAAGGAACTTTTATTCAAGATTTTACTTAAAAAAAAGAACCTACCTAAGGATTTCATGCCCTCCCGCCTCACCAGTGTCCAGCTTCACCGGACAGCCCATTGACAGGGCGTATGTTTCCTGCTGCCTGTTTCCTGCTGCCTTTGACACCCTGCTCCCATTGACAGGCCGTATGTTTCCTGCTGCCTGTTTCATGCTGCCATTGACACCCTGCTGCCATTGACAGGGCATATGTTTCCTACTGCCTGTTTCCTGCTGCCATTAACACCCTGCTGCCATTGACAGGGCGTATGCTTCCTACTACTTCCACATCCACTACAACTCAAGAGGCGAACCTTTTACAGTAAGTGCAGCTGCATTTTACAGCAACTGCAGCAGCGAATTCTGATGGGATGGCAGACTTATTTTATGTGCTGCGCGCCTTGTACCTCACACGAATTTTGACTTGAGCTTTTTGCCGCTTTGACCCTGTGAACTCGCCCTGGATCTGGTATTTGTTTTATTTGAGGAACTTTTCCCTCCAGCACACTTCTTATGGATGTGGTTTCAATTATGCTGCCACTTGTTTGGGATCGAGAGAGAAGTACTCCCATCCTTTTCTGGCCAGTACGGATTTATTTTTACATCTTTAGTGACAAATTACAAATCTGGTGTCAACACGCGGCATTTGAATTTACTGGCTCAGCGTGCACACACTTACCGTTACTATCGTGCGCCATCCGCGAGGAATCTTCAGCTGGCCTGCGCGCTCTCTATCTCGTGAGAGTCTTGTCTGATCCTTCTGACTTCTCTCTGCTTCCAATGTAGAACAGCAGATTTCCCAGCTGCTCGTACACGCTTTTCTACATCGACGTGCCTAGAGCAATCCGGCGTGCACCATCCCTACGTGCCGCCATTTTGGTAGGAGCGATCGCTAACACCAGTCTGCAGTTTTCCTTGCTATATCTAGCAAGTCGGCGTGACATGATTTTCTTGGAGCCGGATTTGAAGACGCTATGGAGCCTACAGCCATTTGAACAAGAGATGCTATCGAGTCTACTGCCGTTTCATCTTATGAGGCGTCTCTTTCTCTGCTTTTGCTCCTGTCTGATTTTAGAGACGCTTTGGAGTCCACTGCTGTCTTATATTGAGGCGCCATGGAGTCTACATTACTGCATTTTGCCTTCATCATGATATTGTGTTGCATTCCACGGTATTGAATTGGGTTTGAGGCAAAGTAGTTTTGCCATCATAGCTTTTCAATATGTAATCCTTTTAGCGTTCTCTTTAAATGTTATGGTCAGTCAGGAGTTTGCCTTCATTTTTAACTTTCAGTTTTTCAGGTTCTATACGTACCTGCATTTTGTTTTCTTCATTTAGCATGCCACCTGGGTGAGGCACCACTTCTCTTATGAAATAATGTTTTATTGCTGTTTTTATTTATATGTGGTACTGCCATGATTTACAGGATGTTACATATGATTTTGATTCGATATTCCTGTTGTACATGTATTATTGATTTATTTATTTTTACCATATTGCAATTACAAGTGATTTTGCTGTATGTGTGAATTTCATGGCACACAGATCTTCAAGCGTTTTTACTTGTCTGTATCTTGGAAGTAGAATACTCATTTTTGGTTGTCATGTTGTATTCTAATTATTTTCAGCTTCTTTATAGAACTTCCAATTGCAGTGTACTACTATTTTCTATTGTGCGCAAGTTTTTGCATGTGGATCCCCTTGCCTTTTCTCATGTGTGGTCTTACTTGAGGTGTGACTGCACTTTTTATTTTCGGTGGGGTGCAGTCCACCCAGATCGCATTTTTATTCGTGTTTGCTGTTTGGGGGCTTCACTAGTTTGGTGAAGCGCCTGTTGCTTGCTTTCTGTTTGGGTGCTAGTCACCCATTGCTTACGTTCTGATTGGGCGTAATTCACTCTTTGCTTACTTTCTGGTTGGGTGTATGCCACCCGTTGCTTACTTATGATTGCTTTCCGTTTGGATGTCAGTCACCCTTTGCTTACTTTCTGGTTGGGTGTATTTCACCCTTTGCTTGCTCTCAGGTTGGGTGTATTCCCATCCTGTTGGGTGTAATCCACCCCTTGCTTGCTTTCTGTTTGGGTGCTAGCCACCCGTTGCTTACTTTTGTTTGGATGTACTCTTTGTCCTTTCTTCTTCCTTTTTGCTGTGTTCCGTATTTCACATTTCCCTCGCCAGTCCGGCCAGCTGGTGTGGTTGTGGTGGTAATTCCAAGCACTCTTTCTTTGTTTTCGTGCTATACTTCTTTCTTATTTATGTGTGCTTCTTTCTCCTTTTGCTTTTGTGTTTTTGGACAGTTTCCTTCTTTTTGAAATTTTCTGGTTTCAAGTTTGCTCTGCTAAGGAAGAAGATGTGTATCTTATCTTTCATGTATTCCATTTCCTCCTCGCATCTTGCTGCATTTTTATTAGGCCTGGGCGGTAAATTCCGTTCCGCTCGCAGAATTTGCGAAATTTTGGCAATTCCGCGTTCCGCGGAGAACGCGGAATTACCGAAAATTCTGTGATCCGCGGCGTAGCTGAATTTTTTCCTTGTTCGCGCTTTCAAAATGCGACTTACCGCGATCCCTGCGTTCGCCGACGAGTTTTCCTATCCGTTCGCGCGATCCCGCGAGAGTGTGCGATCGCGAACACGTAATTCGGACGCGCCATCGGACATCTGCGTTCGCGAACAGGACACACGCATCGCGAGCGGGCGGGACAAATGAAACAAAATGGCCGCGCCAATTGCCGACCGCATTGGCAAGTTCGCGAGATATTTCCCCCGAGCATGCAAACAGCGTCCTGGAACAGGAAAAACGCATTGCGAACGGGCGGAACAAGCAATTCCGCATGCTCGCGGAATTCTGCGTGCTCGCGGAGATTTTTTACCGTTTCGCGGTATTTTGCGTAACGCGACTACGCAAATTCCGCCCACCCTTAATTTTTATGCATAGTCACAATTTAAATGCCTTGTGTAGTTCACGAAATGCTGTTTGCATTTTTGCATTTGCGAATTCTTCTTATGCTAGTTTCTTTATTGGTAACTTTAATGTAACTGCTTATATTCTAGTATTTTGCGTTTTTTATGTAATGCTGTTTTCAACTTGTATTTTGCGATATTTTCTCTTGCAAGTTTCTTTTGTATCATTGTGATTTTCTTCTTATATTTGCTATGTTCATGTGCATTATATAAAAGGGGAAGGTGTGTTATATCTAAGGTTTTATATTATGCATCTCCCCTGTTTCTCTGCCTCTGCTGCTCAGCCAGTGTGAATGTGTTGGGTAGAATGTTGATGTGGATGATGATGTCATTGGAATGTGAGGTGTGAGGTGTGAGGTGTGAGGTGGAGTGTCAGTTGGATCCTGGGCTGAGCAGCAGAGAGACTGCTCCTGATGGGGCCTATTTACATCTTTACTGGAAAACCTACTTAACATCTAAGAACAATAAACTTATATCATCTTTAACCTAACCACGTCTACTGGAACTCCCTACGTACGACACAACACTTTGCCTTCGTCTTTCCCTGGTGCCTTGAATGAAAGTACTTGACACCATAACTCAGGATCTTAACCTATAGGAAGAGAGCAGAGCGGAAGAAGAGGCGGAGACTGGAAGAAACCCGCAAATTAACTTCTCAGTGAAGGTCCTTGCACCACTCTGGTATAGGTCCAACCAGCCAGCAGTGCTGGACTGCTGGTTAGTGCTATAGAAGAGTGGTGCAGGGACCTTGCTCATTTCGCGACTAGAGCTGAGAAATTTCTAAGCTCCAGAATTTTGCGTTTTCTGCCTTTCTCCCTTGTTTCTGGGTCACAGTCTAAAGATAGAAAATAAGTCTCGGCAACCAAAGGCAGTGTTGCTACCAACCAACCTTTACCACTGACCCAAATTAATCACCGCTGCTGCCCAGGGGCATCGTCATCAATAGGGGAGCAGGTGGAGTGGTACAGGGGTCGGAGGTCCCAGTGCACGCCAATGAAAGCGGTGTCTTACTGAGAAACCAGCGGATGAGGGGCCTATTTTCCTTGCTTTCATTAGAGCCCATGGCACTCTTGTTCATTAGAGCCCCTTCAATTCTTGTGTTTTTTAGTTTTTGTGTGTTCAAATGTGCTGCCAGAAGGGTAGCCTTGCCCCTGTCCTGCTTCTGTCTAAATATATGGAATTGGATCTCACATTTGAGAAGCTCAGGTAACGCGTTTCAAATTTATGCAATTTTGTGACACTTGTGCAGTGCTTCATTTGAGCCAGTGGTTTCCTGTGCTCAGCCCTGGTACTTTATCATCAACACCAGTGCTTCTCATGAGCACTTTTTAAAGACACGGGGAGATTAAGTGATTTGCCCAGAATCACAAGACTTTGAACCGACACCGATACTCGAACCTGGTTCCCCAGCTCTATGGTCGGCCAATACGCCACATCCTCTCCCCACTTTCATGGTTAGTAGTTTTGTTTTAGTCTGTGCTAACAGGAGAAATGGGCTGCTGCAAGCTATCTCCTGACGAGAGCCCCAGCACTTATTTTTTTACAAATTAATCACTGCACTTGTGGTGCAGCAGCGCAGTGCATATTATGACTAACTGAGGAAAATCAGGCTGCAAACAGAGACTCACAGTGAACTCCAAGCTGCATATGGAGGTGCATGTCATGCAGATGTTTTTCATTTCTGTGCGTGTTGGTTCTGTGATGGATGTGCTCTCAACATATCTGCTTATTACAGCGATATTTATGGCCCCGCAATACTGTATATTACTTCCATATTTCACCCGAGACGCACTTTTTATCAAGGGAAAACGAACACATATAAAACACAGAAGAACTTGCCAAACAAAAAACATGGCATTCACGATGGCTTTTCAGGCAGAAAGGTGGAGACGGCATCCCCTACCCATAGAGCTCACCCTTGCACATGCACTGCTTAATTTGTGCCCGTGGTTGCAGGTACTTACGGAATGAAAGTCAAGGACAAAAATATTGTGTATATAGAATATCATGTCAGAAATATCGAAGATTAAAATATCAAGAAGATCAGTGCAAATAGGTAAGTATAGATTTACTATTCTTAACTCCATATCATGTATATTGTCAAGGTACATATATGTGGAGTTAAGTATATTCAATTCTTGTCCTCGATATTCTTAACACAATATTTTGTCCACCCAATATTTTGGTCTCAATATTTTGTTCAAACACCAGTGGTGGGCATCAGCACTTATTTTTGGGGACTAGGACTTATTTGTTGATTTATCTTCAGCAAGTCACCCAGATCAAGAGAAAGGCAAAAAAGGGAGACCGAGGAGGAAAATAAACACATGAAAACAAAGGCAAAAGGAGAAAGCATGGATGAAAAGGATCCTGCTAGAGTGAGACAAAGAGTAGAAAGGCAGGGTGGTCAAAGAATAAGGCATGGACTGGAATGAAAACTATGCAATCTCTTGACACCTAACAAAAAACTTTGACCTTTGGTTCTTTTGTTGTAGTTTTTTAACAAATTACGCACTGTAGTAAGTAATACAGAATACAAGCAATACAGAACCAGAGGATGACAGGGAGTTAACAGAGTTAACATTAACCCCATTTATATATTGTTAGACCTGGCATCCTTGGCATGGTTTCCTCTGTCTTTTTTCCTCTACCTCCTGTATTTTTGACTGTATGCTGGACTTCGTTTTTGCTGGTACTCTGGGCAGTTTATCACTACTGATCAGTGCTAAAGTGCAAGTGCTACATGTGTAAATTTTGTTTATGATTGGTTATCCATGATACACATATTCAATTTACTGGTAAGTCCCTAGTTAAGTGCACTGTGTGTGCCCAGGGCCTGTAAATCAAATGCTGCTAGTGGGCCTGCAGCACTGGTTGTGCCACCCACAGGAGTAGCCCAGTAAACCTGTCTCAGGCCTGCCATTGCAGTGTCTGCAAATGCAGTTTTAAACTGCTATGTCTACCTGGCAAGTGCATCCACTTATGCAAACCTTTTCTTAATGGTCTCTACTTTGTGGAATGTCAGTTTCACAAGCACTTCAGGGTTGTTTTATAAGAGGATTACCATTAAAATTAGGTTGGCGTGGGTTATGAATATGGGGACACGGGTAGTGTTTCACTTTTTGCATGAAGGTTAACATTGATATACAGTTTCCGGTGTATCAGTAGAAAGCAATTCTTTAGACTTTCAGTTAGTTCATTTTTTATTAATTTGCTGTTAGGTTCTTTTTAACATCTTGTATTTAAGTTACCACTGAAGAAGGGAATTATCCCGAAATGCATTGGGTATATTTTACAGCTGCTGTGTCATGAGGAATTATGAACCCCCTTGTGCTGCTGAGGAAAACCCTGGATAGGCATTTTTGAAACATTGTGATGAACATGAATACTTTTGGATTAAAATAAGGAGAACTTTTGAATAAAAAGAAAAAACTAAATTGTGACCAACTGGTTGAAAACTTTGTTTTCATTTACATAAGTGGCTGTGCATCTTGTTTGGGGACCTGACGAGGCTCCATTTTTTTCATAAGTGCACCCACTTGAGGGGCCCAAACCTTCCCTTATTCTACTTGTAAGGCACCCCTAAGGTAGGCCCAAGTTAGCTACATGGGCAGGGTGCAGTGTATGTGAAAAGTAGGACATGTACTGGTGTGTTTTACATGTCCTGATAGTGAAATACTACCAATTTCGTTTTTCACTATTGCAGGGACTATCTATCCCATAGGTTATCATTGGAGCTGCCTTGTAACATCTTACAAGTGTAACTTTCAATTGGGAAGAGATAGAGATTTGGAGTTTGGGTTCCTTGAACTGAGGATTTAAAAACATATATTTCCGTGAAGGTGGTTTTTTAACTTGTGTGTTTGAAAATGCCACTTTTAGAAAGTGTTGTACCTCCTTCACCATAGATTGATGTTTTAATTAGATCAACGCGTATAACTTACACAGACCATAGGGCAATTAAGGCTCTAATTGGTGGCTTAGTGTGCTCTCACCCATTCCACATTCTTTTGCCTCCCTTCTTTCTCACTTGCTTTCTCGTGATACTAATCTTTTATTGACAACTCTTTGTCTCTCCCTTACTAAAAATAGATTCATGAAAATAGAAATAATCAACACCTATGCACTTTGTGACAGTGAATATAATGTAACAGATGAGACGTGTTTGATATGCCATTGATTCTTTATATCAAGTTATTCCATGTGTAAATTAATGTGTAAATGTTTATTGCGGAAAAACCTATACTTGTCTTACGTTCGAACAGTAAAATAACAATACAAAACATATATTTGTCTGATGTTTTAACAATACTAACGCATCTTGTCTGACGTTTTCATGGTAAAGTAACAATACAAAACATATACTTGTCTGATGTTTTAACAATACTAACGCATTTAGACGTACAAATCTATCACTTACACATGTAGTGTCTCTTACATATACACTCAGGTCGTAGTACACCAGCTGAAAGACATGCAATTCAAACTTGACAGAGGCTTTATGCAGTTAGAACTGAAGGTATCATCAGGCTACATCACCACATTTGTCACTTATAAAGGTGTATGTTGATACAAACGGTTTAGCTTTGATATATCATCTGCAGCTGAGGTGTTGCAGAATGGTATACTAAAAGATTCATCCAGCACCAGGTCGTCACTGGCTTTATCATCTATAATTATGCCACTTCAACATTTGGAAAAACCAAGAAAAGCAGGATGACCCTTTCATGAAAATATTCAGTGCTTTGGCAAGTGGCAACCTGACGCCCAACAAAAAGAAATGCAAGTTCTTTTCAATCTGCACTGAAGTACAATTAAATAATTTTCTCCCAGCAGGTTAATCAGCCATATCAAGAGAGAGAGTAGAGGCCCTCATGTTACTACCTTGCCTCACAGAGGCGTTACATGGGTCGTGCATGGGCGTTCTCATGCATTCACCCATGTATTTTGATGCAAACCTACATTTACTAAGGTCAGTAAACCTGGGTTTGCATCAAAATGCTGCGCCTAACAAAGGCTGGCAAAATGTGGAGAAATATCTTTATTTCTCCTCATTATTTCCTCTTTGCATGTGTGCTGCATTGTGCAGCACACACACAAAAAAGAATTAGCCTCTTAAGATTGTTTTTGTGCAGGGAGGGATCCCTTTTGTAGAGTCCCTACCAGCTGCAGTCATGACAGGAGGCCTGGAGGTACATGGAGGTAACTTTCTTTTTTCTGTATCCCTCAGTACAGCAGGACCCTGTTCTTCTACCTCTTCTGCATGTGTGTGTGTGTGTGTGCATGTGTATGTGTGTGACCACTTCCTGTCCTTTACCCTGTAGTCACTCCTGCCCCATGGCTTTTGGCTAGTGTGTACAGGATCTGACACTGACACCTTCCTATACAAAAAAGTTCTGACCACATTGCAGGCACCCTTTCACCATTGCACAAGTGATTACGCTGATCCTTATCTTATCTTTTCTAAGGATCTCCAAGTCGCCGGGATCTTTTTACCTGCTGAATAGTGTGAAGGGAAGAAAATCTTTTTCAGTTATGCAATCACTTCTTCTTCACTCTAGTTTTTCTACAAAGACCACTGACTCCGAATTCAGTTTCGTGGGTTTATTACAGCCAAGAATAACTGCACGTGCAAGCACCTCAACACGAGGTTAAAGAAATATATGGGCACTAATACAAATAGCATTCTACGCAGGAGTCTCATCCGACTCAGGATGAGAAGAATCGTTAACTCCAGAAGTATTAGACAAGCAATAACAGCTCCAATCTCTATGTTATTCCTCATTTATCTAAACAAACAGAAAACCCCTTGACTGTCCCTACTCTACTCTAAGATGATATACCTACTTAACGAATTTCCCAGGCAAGAGTACGTAAAAGGTGTCAGCTGTGAAGACTTCCTAAGAAGTGCACTCTCTTAGTACTTGAGCTCAGATTTTAAGATGCTCCTTCACCAAATCCCTCTCTGTCCCCCTCTCTGCTCTCCTCTACCTCTTCTCTGCCCTCCACCCTCGGGGCACTATCCCTAATACAAAACCCAATACAATTGAACACGCCTTTTATCACGCCTCTTTGGCCAGGTCTTCTTTCTTGTACTTTTCCATCGAAACGGTTACTTCATCTTGGACGGTTGCGATGACCTTGAGTCCCAGGCACCTTCTCCGCTGAAAGTATCATCCCTAAATTCCATTGCACTCCCATTTCCATGTCTCCCACCGCTCTAACTCGTGAAACAAAGAGCCAGTCTTTAACTAACGAGGCATGTGTCCTTGCACCTGCAACAGAAGATACGTTCAACAGAAACCCTCTACTCTTCTAATTAAATCTACTGTCGGTGCCCAGAGAGCCTTTCCAAGAGAACCTTCTCTGCCTGCAAAATAAGCTAACATAAGAACAAACAGGCCTTTCCCTGGCGTATATGCAGTCAGGCCTTTACACAAAATTTAAACACACAAGCCTTAATTACCTCTCTAAGCATTTGGTACATTACATTTCATATGCAAAAGTGAACTACATGTGCAACTTAATATGGTACACGTTTAACTACTGCCTCTCGATTACACATGGGCTGATTCATTTATGCATTATTTTAAACACAATTCAATTAAGCATTACATTGCATGATTAAAATAGAGCAATTACATTTCTTATTCATTCTGGTAACTGCGGTTTATAACTACATTTTGCTGGTCATTCATTGATATATAGCTGGATATATGCGGGTGCGGGCTATCCGTGATTATGATGCACCTCTACAAATTTCACAAGAACATGGCGCTCTATCAGTTCCCCCCTTTGATGACTCCTGTCATCACATTTTATTCAACTCCCTTGGAGAAAGAACCGACCTAAACAGAACTCATTGCCATTCTACCTGGTCTGTGATTCTCCAATCTCTTGAGCCTCTGATATTGACTGTCCTGCAGTCTAGCCATCCTCGTCTCATTTTCTCTCAGAGCTCTCTCAACTCTGCCTGCTCGATACCACTTGTAGGCTTTAATCAGACCCCACAGGCAAACCACACAAACCACCACGATAAGGAGAGGTCTCAGAACATAGCCAAGGAATCCCTTTCCCAAATTCGCAAACCAGCTTCCCACTTGACCAAACCCTTTTCCAACTTTTTCCCAAGCTCCCTCTTCAGTCAAGTCCGCTATCTTCGTGTGAATAGTAGTGATGTTACTTATATATTTCTCCAGATCCTTGCTGTGGTCTGGTATATACGTACAGCACTCTTGAACCCTCAATAATTTACAGACTCCGCCCTCTTTTGCCAGTAAGACATCCAAAGCAAGGCGGTTCTGCAAAACCATTGTCCTTATTGACAACATCTCCCCTTCCACCAGTACCAACGACTTTGCTGTGTTCATCGATAGTTCGTCTATCACAGTCGCCAGTCTCCGGATCTTTACATCATTCAAGATCACTCCCAAACTTGGTATCATGGCTCCAAAGATATCTCCCACTACAACCCCTGCACTCGCACCTCTTCTCACTCTTGAATGCTTCCCACCTTCCAAAAGTTCCAAATCCTCAGTATGATAAATCTTTGGAAATATTATTCCCAAGTAACATGTACCATACCAGTTCGGAGGCAATCTCACATAAGCATTCCTTCCACACACAAAATACACCGTAGGTATCACTTGTACAGGACCTTGGAGAAAGTTCTTAGCCACATCTGCCATCGTAAAAACATGGTCACACGTACTCTGTCCCACGGGAACCTTTTCATAGTAGGTCTGATATCGTCTCACACACAACTTTCCCCTTTGTTCCTTGTCCAAAGCTATAGGACCATAGCTTCCCTTTGTCCTGTGCAATTTTTCCTCCTCTGTCCAATCCACTTTACTATGCCCTGTGTCTTGTGTCTGTGTCAGTTTTCTATATCTGTCTTCTACCTGATCCACTAATTCTTTTCTCTATTTCTGATAATGAACACGTCAAATTATGTCGGTGGGCATATGCTGTGTCCAGTTCCAAAGACGGTATGAAGAACTTCCTAAGTCTATCCTCCGACTTATAATAATCATACTTATTCAAATGTTTATAAGCGGGAACTTCAGGAAGTACTGCATCGTAATTGGAAAAGAAATACTCAAACTGATCTCTTTCATAGAATATACTAAGCAACAGACTACATGAAATTCCATATGTCAGTGGAAGATGGTGATACCTAATACCCTCATCCACTGAAGCAGGCAACTGCATACACACATAACAATCTTTCGCATCCATCGCATCCACATACTCGTATAGCAGCTTGGCGTAAGCATTGAGCTTGAAATCCCTTCTAGACAAATCTACATGTAATCTACGACTTTCTTCTATCAGCAAAGCCTTGTTAGCTCCTATGTTTACCTCTTTTTGGCTAGGTGTAGTAGGTGTAGGAGTCCCTGGCACCCCCTGCACTGCTAGCTCATGTGGAAATGTATATGAGACTACAATTACTACGATTATAGAAAATATCACACCACCTATGAGTATGCCTACAATCATTTTAGATCTACGATTTGGATTTCCAACCTCCATGATTTCGAAAGTTCTCAAAAAGTTCTTGGTTTCAGCAATGAACACTCAAAGTCCTTGTCCTTCCACTCGTGACTTGCTTAACCAGCTCGAGCAACTTCGAAACTCCTGGAAATCCCCTTTCAGCCACAGTCTTATTTACATAGTCCAGAAAAAGAGTTCCCTAACTCTCGTTCCTCTTAAGGTGGAAAGTCCCTAAGTTTACTCTTCTTCCACTCGGACCTAGGTTATCTTCTTCTTTAGACTTTTTATTTACAACAGGTTATATTTCATCCACGATAAGATCATTAGTAAGCACTTCCAGAACGCGATACAAAAGTTCAAGACGCAGGATTACCATTTCGTGTGAAGACGGCTCAAACCCAAAAGACGGAAATTCGAGTCGATGCAAAACCAATTGTCGGACTTTACTCAGAAGCGGGGGGTTCGGAACGGTGAGGGTCAGTATTCCTTCGACTTCGAGCCCTGGCAACAACAGCACCACCTTCACTACCACATTCGGGCTCTTGCTGACCACCTGCACAGACCTCAGTCTCCCCGTACTCACTACCCCCTGCATCAGTCACAGTGTAAGTCCACTCAGGGGTAGAGTATCTCCGGCAGGGTACTCTCGTTCTTTTTGACCTTCTCCGACCCTCTTGAGTCTGCTCTTCGTCGCTTGCTTCTGTTTCAGACGTTTCAGACACTGGAGCAAGATCTCTTTCGGGTGCCAACCTCAGATTCAGTCGTCTCTGTCTTTCAGGCCAACCTTCCTCAGTTGTGGTCGTTCTTCCGCCTTCCCCTGCTATACCCAGTGCACCACTTCCTCCTTCTGCTGAATCTGACTCTACTCCACCCACTGCACCACCTCTGTCTTCTGAGTCAGAGTCACTGTTCGGATTGTCGAAACCCCCTTCAGCTTGTTCTGGTGCACCACCAGCTGTGTCAGCGACCCTTACAGCTTGACTTGTCCTCTCATGTGGCCCTGCCACATCAGCTGGATTTTCATCTACGAGAGAAGCTGTTTCTTCCAAGGGTGCTGAAACTCTGCGGGTATGGGAGGCATGTACCCAGTTCGGCAAACCTCCACACTTTACTGCTGTATTCGTTACCAGTATCACCTGGTACGGGCCTCGCCAGCGAACATCCAAACAGCTCTTCCTTACGTGCTTTCGGGCAAGCACCCAGTCGCCGGGACACAGGTCGTGGCACAGATCACTCGAGGCCGGAACAGCTGCAGCTTGCACCTGCTGGGACACAGAACGGACCACATCAGATAGTCCTTTACAGTAATCGAGAATCAAGTCATCAGTGATGTTAATCAAAGCTGTAGCTGGTACTGCTGGCAACCGCATTGCCCTTCCCATTATTATCTCGTGGGGGGACAATCCGGTCCTCCTATCTGGGACACTTCGCATGCTCATCAGTACGAGCGGCAAAGCGTCAGGCCATTTCAGGGACGTTGATGAACACATTTTTGCCATCCGGGCTTTCAAAGTTCCATTGACCTGTTCCACCATCCCAGAAGCCTCTGGTCGGTAACTGCAATGGAGTCTCTGATCAACATTCAATGCGGCACAGAGTAACTTCATGATTTCACTGTGGAAGTGTCTTCCTCTATCTGATTCCAAAGAGGTTGGGATCCCGAATTTCGGGATGAGCTCCCTCAACAATAACTTGGCCACTGTGAGAGTGTCACACCTGCGTGTCGGGTAAGCCTCCACCCACCGTGAGAATACACATACCAGCACCAAGATGTATCTCAACCCATTGCACTTAGGCATTTCCACGAAGTCTAATTGTATCCTATTGAAGGGCCCTCCTGACCTCCCAATGTGACTCAAGGTGACTACTGTTTTCTTTCCAGCATTCATCTGCTGACACGTGACACACCTCTGACATACTGTTTCAGCCATTCCACGAAATCGTGGGTTATACCACGTCTGTCTAAACACACGCATCATTGCATCTCTACCAAGGTGCACCGTTCCATGTATCAGTCTCGCCATCGGACTCAGCAGATTCTCTGGTAATACAGCTCTCCCATCACTGGAGACCCAAACATCCACATCCCCTCTTTCGCACCCTGCTTTGATCCATCCATTCCGTTCCTGATCTGAAACTTCATCCTGCAGTCGCTTGAGCTCCTCCCAAGTGTCTGCCATGGCCAACATCATGTTGAGCTCGGTTCTTTCTTGGCTCTCTCCTGTGTAACCCTCTGTAAATATGCATCCCTGTTCTGCACATAAGCGGGCAACTTCGTCCGCGTAATTATTTCCCAAAGACACAAAATCCTCCCCCTTCCCGTGTGCAGTGCACTTTACAACTGCGATTTCCTTCGGACATTGCAATGCATTTAAAAGTTGTCTTACATGTTCTCCATTCCTAATGGGTGAGCCAGATGATGTCAAAATCCCCTCTGGGACCACAGCTGTCCGAAGTCATGAACCACACCAAACCCATACTGACTGTCCGTGTAAATCGTGATTCGAATTCGATCAGCGGCCAAACAGGCACGAGTCAACGCAATGATTTCAGCTACCTGCGCGGAGCGTACTCCTTCTAGGCAGGCAGCCTCAACCACCCCGGAAATGGTACATACAGCAAACGCTGCTCTTAATTGACCGACACTGTCCCTTAGGCATGAACCATCGACAAAGAAAATTTCATCTGGGTCCATCAGTGGTTCATCGACAATGTCAGGTCTTGGTTTGGTGCAAAGTTCAGTCACGTCAAGACAATCATGGTCCGCACAATCTTCATCATCTTCATTCGGTATGGGCATTAATGTTGCAGGATTTAAGACGGAGCACCTTTTCAGAGTCACATTTTCTGCGGCAAGTATGACTTGCTCATACCTTGTTAACCTGTTATTCGTTAGGTGCTGAGTCTTAGTCCTGGTCATCAGCAATTCAACCGAGTGTGGCACATAAACAGTCAAAGGATGACCCATTACAATACTTTCACATCTTTCAATGCTGACACCTGTTGCAGCAACGGATCTTAGACATCCGGGCAACACAGAAGCTACTGGATCTAGAGTAGCTGAAAAGTAGGCAACTGGTCTACGGACACCTCCATGGTTCTGAGCTAAGACTGCTAATGCACACCCCTCTGTCTCACAACAGAACAATGAAAAGGCCTTGTTGTAATCAGGCATTCCCAGAGCTGGGGCACTACACAACTCCTCTCTCAGTTTTAGGAATGACACCAAGCACTCCTCGTCCCATGGTACCGGATCACTCACATCCTTGTGCGTAAGCCTCTGTAAAGGCTTTGCTCTCAAAGAAAAACTAGGCATCCACTGCCGACAATAGCCGACCATTCTCAAAAACATCCTGACTTCCCTCTGTGTGGTAGGCACTGTCATGTTCATTATTGCCTCAATTCGGTCTGGTGACACCTTCCTCTTGCCTTTTTCTAATCTGTGTCCCAAGTACTGTACCTCATTCAAACAGTACTGTAACTTATTTGGAGACACTTTGTGCCCGTTCTCTGCTAAATGGTTCAACAGGGCTACCGTGTCTATCCTGCAAGCATCTTCCGTTTCTGAGGCAACAAGCAGATCGTCTATGTATTGCACGAGAACTGAGTTCTGCGGCAATACGAGACTTTCAAGATTCTTTTTCAGGATCTGATTAAAGATCGATGGACTTTCTGTATACCCTTGAGGGATACGACACCACGTTAACACACGATTTTCCACCAGGAATGCAAAAAGAAATTGGCTTTCCTCATGGAGCGGTATCGAGAAAAATGCTTGACACAAGTCAATGACAGTAAACCACTCGGCTTCGCATGGTATCTGAAACAGTATCACTGATGGATTCGGTACCACTGGACAACAAGGGACCACTATCGTGTTGACCTTTCGCAGGTCCTGCACGATCCTGAATTTCCCGCTTGGTTTCTGTAGTCCCATAATAGGTGAATTACAGGGGCTACCTCTGATTTCTTTCAGAATGCCTTTTTTTATGAAAGTCTCGATTACAGGTTTAATCCCTGCGATCGTTTCAGGCGACAGATTGTACTGAGGCGTTCTAGGGAACTCAACATTCTGTTTCACCTGGATCTGCACAGGTTCAACCCCTTTGATTAGTCCTATCTCTTCTCCTGTGAAGTCCCATACCTCAGGTGACACTGTATCTCTCAAATCCGGTGGAAGTTCCTCCACGGTCACCATTGGATACAAGTCTATACACAGATGCTGATTAGCAACTTTAAAAGTAGCATCATCGTCCCTCGTCTGAACCTCCACTCCCTTAGGTGTGCAATAAATCGTGCAGTTCAACTTACATAACAGATCTCTTCCTAGAAGACAAACTGGACTCGTATCGCACACCACAAACTGATGTCTAGTTTGGAAGGAACCTATCCTCACTGGAATCAGTTCGGTCAACGGGCTGTTTATTCTTTTGTTCGCCACTCCAACAACTTGGATCGATTGTCCCGAGAGGGGTAGGTTGGGGACTACTGCTGATCTTACAGTAGACCGGGTAGCACCAGTGTCAACCAAAAGCGTGGTAGGATGACCATCAATGTCTGCCTCCACAAAAGGTCCTCTCTGGTCTACCTCCAAGACTGCTCCAAGTGTGCAGTCTTCCTCCCCCCTCAGGCACCGTCAGGATAACGGGTTGGGGCTATACTCATCATACCCTTCAAAAAGGGGCATCTGCTGATAAGTTCATATTCCGTGCGGGATCCTTGGTGGCTGTGGGACCTGTACTTGTTGGTTATGTGCCCCCCCTTTCATCGATCTGGGCTTCATTACAGTATTGACTATCTCCGTCACAGGTGCCTGAACCCCTTATACCTCCTGCTGCACTTGGTTGGCTGGGTTCAAAGGGCGCTCGCGCTTCCAATGCCCGATCTGGTGACAAAGATGACACGCAGTGGTCTTCTTCAATGTCGCCACATCCACCCCCGTCTTGGGATCAATGGGTTTCCCTTTTCCCTGTCCTTGCCCATTCTGGTTCCCTTGGTAATTTTCTTGTCTTCTTCCTAAGGTCCCTCCACTAGGCTGGACCTGAGCTGTCTGCATCTGGACGAGCATCAATTTGTCCTTTAGCTTACGATGCTTCGAGTCCACTTCATCGCTACAATACCTCGCATACCGCAAGATTTCATCTACCGGCTTGTTCTGCCAACAGATCAAATGGTGCTGTATCATGAGGCTGACTTCTGGTCTCAGGCCTAACACAAACTTTGAGACAAACTGTCCCATATCCTTAGGGTCTAATGCATCTAATCCGCTATACTGTTTAAAAGCTTGCAGAAGTCTTTCATAATACTCGTGCACCGTTTCTTTAGGTTCCTGCACAGATCGGTCTATCTTGACCCAATCTATATCTTGAGGCGAAATCTTCAGTTTCAACCATGTAATCACTTGCTCGAACTTTTTCATAACAAGGGGTGACGGACCATTCGTGACAGCATCCCTTTCAGGTTCAACAGTCGGCCACTCAACGGCGATTTTACAAGCTGTCCACAAATCTCCCGGCACCACTATGTCAAACAAGGTGTTCAAATCAGTCCACAGCACCTTCGAAATTTTAACAAACCGCTCAACCTGTTTATACCACTCTACGGGTTTCTCCCTCAGCCGAGGAAAGTCATTTGTAAACGCAGCCAAGTCACCTCTACTCCACGGCACATATACGTACTCCTCCGTTCTGTACTTCCCGTAAAGGAAAGTTTCCAACGCCCGTCGCCCTCCCCCGGAGGCGGCGTTTCTCCCACAATTTTCTTTGCTATTTTCTTCTTTGACCACCTTTCCTCCCATTTGTCCAACAAGTTCCATATACGCATCCCTACAATCAGATCTTTAGTATGCGTCCTCAATCCTGTGATCCTTTTCTCCTCTAATTCCTGATCACTATATTGCAACCTATGCGGTCCTTGCAACGTTTTTGTTTTGTTCAAATCTACCTCATATCTCCTGGCTAATGCTGTCAATTTCTCATGTGCTATCCTTGCTTTCCGAGTTACATCTTTTGCTATGAAAAGCAGCTCATCTGACCCATAAATTTCTATTCTTTCTAAAGGCAGACTTCCGCTAATAATTTCGTCTACTTCTGCTTTTAACCTTACTACGTCCAGCAACCTCGCCTGTACTGCACTCTTTAGTATTTCTCGACAAGCTGCGCCATTCTGCTCATCATAGTCACCACTTTGTTCTTGTGACTTGCTTTCTTCTATCGTATTCCTAAAGCTCGATCTGGTTTCGGAAATTTCTCGTTCCCTATCACCTGGCATTCTAATACTTTGGTTTCTTACCGTTGGTGTCCACATCCTCAAAGCTGACTTAGATTCGTGTAAAGATCTTGGTCTGACTGGTCTCTCATCCTCCTGTCTAAAAGAGGAGTCTGCAGTGGCTGGTAATGGCGTACTTGTGTCTAATGGCTTTGGGAAGTGAATCACTTGTACTCCGAACCCATTCCCACTAGCACTGGTTCCTTCTTCTCTTCTCGTCTGTACTGAACTTCCTTCTCTTACTCGGTCTGGGTCATATACCGGTACTATAGGGCCAATGGTAACCGGTACTGTCAGGGAGTCCAGTAATCGGGTATTCCCAATGGAAGGCTGTGTTGCCGCTCCCTCTGTTCCTGTGGAAATTCTTCCCACTACCCTCATGTTAGTCTGCTTCTGCGTCTCACCCGGTTCCACTGCTGAAGTTGATTTTCCCTCTTCTAAATCTGGATTAAATGGGGGTGGTCTCTCTGCCAGCAACCTATCTAACAAACTGTCATCGGTATCACTGTCATCCTCTTCAACTCTTGTTATTTTCCCATCTTTTATTAACAGTGGGTACAACCTATCTCCTTCGATCGTTTCCACTCTCCACCTTTTCTCCAGTGCATCCCACCTCGCATCTTGAAAGGCCCTGATCGATTTCTTCACCCTTTCCTGGCTCTTATCTCTTTTCCGGTCATATGCTGCCCTAATCCATGCATGTACCGCCTCAAACTGTGTCGGTCTAGGCAGTGGTCGTAAAGAAGCCATTATAGTCTTTAGCTGGTACAACACCTCTAACCTGAAAGTGCCATAGCGTGGGAAAGTCAATTCTCCTTCCCCTTCTGTCATTTTATGCCAGTTCTCAAGCCAAATTATGGTATGCAATCCTACATTCGTAGCCATATAATGTGCCGGCGTATCCTCGGGAGGGGCTTCCTCTCCACCCCGAGTAACCACATGTCTGTCACCTCTGCAAAGTTCTCGTAAAACTTTAAAACATTTCATGGTAAAGCAGATATCTGTTCGTACCCAATATTTTGTTTTCGCTTCCTGGTTCAATCCACCAATACCAGCGCGGCTCACGCCAACCGGCCTATCGCAGCGCGGCACTGTCTGACGTCACTCCCCTCCTTGCTAATTCTCTCGTTCTCGTTCGCACGTGTCTCAATCACACTCTGAAGCAATGGTCCGTACTATCGAACAATTACCTCTCCGACTGTCGGTCCTCCAATGACCGATCAGCCTCTCGAAATTGTTGACCTCAATCTGGCAACCGTCTGTCCGCGAAACGACCGGACAATCACCTTTAATACAATCGATAGGATTCAACCGTTCTAAATTCTGCACACAACAACCCACGACCAGCGTCGGTTATTCACACACTCACACATTTGCTCCCTATCTTCAGTGGTTTGATCAATGACGTCTCGTGATCCCCACCATCTCTGGTCAACAATCTCTATTCTGGGTGTCTTCTACACCACAATATCTCTCGGCCCCGCGCACGCTCACGGTCCGATCCTCAATCACACAACTCTCATTCCAACTCCGCAAGACATTACACAACGAGCAAACACCGCAATCTAACAACCGTCACCCTTTTCATACTCACTCTACCACGAACTGCTACTTCCGCCGCACCGTCACTCTCCGTCAGTTTTCAGCGACCGCCGACGTCCTCCTCTTGCGATTCACTGGATCACCATCACTGAGGTTCTATGGGGCAACTAATCTCTTATCCTAATCTAGATCTCCCCTTACTATCAGAGGTAACCATCCTCCTCTGCTACCAACTGATTATGCTGATCCTTATCTTATCTTTTCTAAGGATCTCCAAGTCGCCGGGATCTTTTTACCTGCTGAATAGTGTGAAGGGAAGAAAATCTTTTTCAGTTATGCAATCACTTCTTCTTCACTCTAGTTTTTCTACAAAGACCACTGACTCCGAATTCAGTTTCGTGGGTTTATTACAGCCAAGAATAACTGCACGTGCAAGCACCTCAACACGAGGTTAAAGAAATAAATGGGCACTAATACAAATAGCATTCTACGCAGGAGTCTCATCCGACTCAGGATGAGAAGAATCGTTAACTCCAGAAGTATTAGACAAGCAATAACAGCTCCAATCTCTATGTTATTCCTCATTTATCTAAACAAACAGAAAACCCCTTGACTGCCCCTACTCTACTCTAAGATGACATACCTACTTAACGAATTTCCCAGGCAAGAGTACGTAAAAGGTGTCAGCTGTGAAGACTTCCTAAGAAGTGCACTCTCTTAGTACTTGAGCTCAGATTTTAAGATGCTCCTTCACCAAATCCCTCTCTGTCCCCCTCTCTGCTCTCCTCTACCTCTTCTCTGCCCTCCTCCCTCGGGGCACTATCCCTAATACAAAACCCAATACAATTGAACATGCCTTTTATCACGCCTCTTTGGCCAGGTCTTCTTTCTTGTACTTTTCCATCGAAACGGTTACTTCATCTTGGACGGTTGCGATGACCTTGAGTCCCAGGCACCTTCTCCGCTGAAAGTATCATCCCTAAATTCCATTGCACTCCCATTTCCATGTCTCCCACCGCTCTAACTCGTGAAACAAAGAGCCAGTCTTTAACTAACGAGGCATGTGTCCTTGCACCTGCAACAGAAGATACGTTCAACAGAAACCCTCTACTGTGCTAATTAAATCTACTGTCGGTGCCCAGAGAGCCTTTCCAAGAGAACCTTCTCTGCCTGCAAAATAAGCTAACATAAGAACAAACAGGCCTTTCCCTGGCGTATATGCAGTCAGGCCTTTACACAAAATTTAAACACACAAGCCTTAATTACCTCTCTAAGCATTTGGTTCATTACATTTCATATGCAAAAGTGAACTACATGTGCAACTTAATATGGTACACGTTTAACTACTGCCTCTCGATTACACATGGGCTGATTCATTTATGCATTATTTTAAACACGATTCAATTAAGCATTACATTGCATGATTAAAATAGCACAATTACATTTCTTATTCATTCTGGTAACTGCGGTTTATAACTACATTTTGCTGGTCATTCATTGATATATAGCTGGATATATGCGGGTGCGGGCTATCCGTGATTATGATGCACCTCTACAAATTTCACAAGAACATGGCGCTCTATCACAAGTGTGCCTGGAGTGGCGCTAGGCTGCCTTAAGTGCAATAGCACAAAGAGAGAACCCAAGTTCACCATATCTTAATAAGTATGGTGCATTTTAGCTCTCTCCCTTTCACTTAACTCAGCACAGCAAGTTCCGTTGCTGCATTGTGTGAAAGATGACTAAATCTAGGCCTTAACTTCAACCGGACAGTGATTCACAAGAAAGCATCATTATATATGTCACCACAAGTATGATTAAACATGAGAAGGTATACCCACGAAAGAATCTGGAAGTTGTATGGGCATGTGAACCTTTCCCATCTCTTGCTGTACAGCAAGGCTTCCACCGTTGTAACTGATCTCCAGGCAGTTGTCACATCATTGGCAACCCAAAATCTATGAAGCCATCTCACTTTCAAAGCTGGGAGAAAATGCTGCAGTATTACTGTTTCCAAAAAGTATCCAAACCTTAGAAGAATCATAAACTCTCTGTTCTTTTAGATTCTTTTTGAATTCCCAAACACTTCACCATCCATTGAACAGGAGTATGTTCAATACATTATGAAGCAAGCCCACCACTAGCAATGAGCAAAAGTGCTATCATTTCAGTTCTCCGTAAAGACCCAATACTGATTGCTGTGGATTAACTCAACAAAGAAGAGACAATGATAGGGACAAAATGGCTCCCAGTTGAAATTACCTCATGGAACTGAAGGTGTTCGTGCATGCTCATGTTGAACTCACATGTCAAATAAAGGGGCTGCTGCTTAAAAAGACTAGTCCAATCACGCCACAGTAACTGCGAATAAAGATCGTCAATCTGGAACATTACATCATTGCAGTGTGGTAGCAAAAAGGGGCCAATTTATTAAGGCTTTGTTCCAGTGCAAAGTTGCAAAAAGTGAGGCAAACTACCGCAAAGTCTTGATAACTATTTACTTTCCAGCACAAAACCTTTTTTGGGCTGGAAGGTTCTCTAAAAGTAATGCAAATAGCACTTTGCACAACTTTGGTTTACTTTGCGTCACAAGGGCATTCCATGGATGGTGCATGGGCATTCCCATGGCCCTGCTCATGGTTTTTGCCTCAAAGCCCTATGTACTAATATTTGATTTGCACCAATTAATATACCCCCTTTACTACTGCATAATTGCACACAGTTGTGACATACAATTACGCAGTAGTAAATGCCTTTGCGGCTACTAGACATTTTTTTGGTGAAACCTGACAGGCATAAATGCAGCCATTTTCAACTGTAAGGACTTATGGTTACAAATTATAATAGCTGTGTGAATCAGCCCCAGTGTCATTTACCGCAATGCACTGTTATGAACACATTGGCAAACTGCAGAATGCTACAGTATGCACTCAGAGTCAGGTTCCATTATTCCAAGTTAACACACATGCCAATTTTCATGATGCACAATATTGTTCATGCTACTCATGCTGGCAGTTTCCATAATGCTTCACTAGCACTTGCTTCTAATTTTCAGAAAACCTTAGTTAAGTTACAAAAGACTTTCTAATGGCGCTCTAGGGACATGGCACTGATGAGAGGACTATCCAGTTCCAGTCAAATACACAGGTAAGTATTTAAGGTAAAGCCATGGTTTAATGCTTTTCCTGAAAGCCAACATCTTTCTGTTTCACTTGAGAGCAAATAAGACAGCAATCCAAAAGGAAGCTGCCAGTATGCATACAAACAGCCACCTAACCACTACCCATGATAGCTAGATATTGAAAGAAGCCCCAACATAATGCCATAATGGTGAGAAAGTAAAACCAATTATTTCCCTAACTAATTATGAATATGTTAATATTTGAATGTGTCTTAACATGTACTAATACAATTTACTCTTGAACTTCAATTTCATTTTCATATTAATGAAGAGTATATTAATCCCAACAAGCCTGCTAAATTTAACGTATTTCTGAAGCACAGAAGCCATTTCATTTAGTGTCATGTATTTGCACATTTTCTGCCTCTAGTAGTAATCACATTGAGAAAAAGTGCATAAAACTGTGAGTGAAACGTATGGATTTTAGCATTATATGCTCCAATGTGATTTGTTAAAGTATACAAAAAAGTGATGGATAGAATGCTTGAATTAATCTCAGCCCCTGTTAATTACTTGGGTATTTGGTAGTTTGCACACCATGCCACCTCAGTTTGGATCCAGCCATCTGCAAATCAGTCTTGCCCCTGCTCCAGTGGGAACAGTCCAGCCCGAACTGCCAAGCCATACAAGCTTTTAAATCTAAAAAAGCTCCCCCTGAAAGTGGATGATCTTAACAATTTTCACCTCATATCTCTACTACTACACTTAGAGAAGCCATTGGAAAAGTTAGTTGTTACACACCTTCAGCATATTCACAAGGAAAATAAGCTACTGGACACTTTCTAATACAGGTTTTGACCAGGACATTTGCATGGTGTTAGGAGTACTGTCAGTACTGGATGGCACTGATTGTGGTAATATCAGAGAAAATTAAGCTGATGGCTTCTGTTGGACCTGACATTATTGACTTTTTGCCTTTTGTTTTTGCTGGCATCGTTTTTGCTGACCTTAGGACTCTGTGTATTTTATCATTGGAAATCAGTGTTAAAGTACTTCTGCTCTCTCCCTAAAACATGGTAACATTGGTTTCCACCCAATCACCACATTTAATTTACTAGTAAGTCCCTAGTAAAGTGGTACTACATGTACCCAGGGCCTGTAAATTAAACACTAGTAGTGGGCCTTCAGCACTCATTGTGCCACCCACTTAAGTAGCATTTTAAACATGTCTCAGGCTTACCATTGCAGCCTGTGTGTGCAGTTTAAACTGCCATTTCGACCTGGCAAATAAACCTTTTGCCTAAACCTTCCTTTTTAATACATATAAGTCACCCCTAGGGTACGCCCTAAACAGCCCTTAGGGCAGAGTGCTGTGTATTTAAAAAGGTGGACAAGTACTTGTAACATTTACATTTCCAGGCAGTGAAAAATTCTTACATTCGTTTTTCACTACTGCAAGGCCTACCTCTCCCAAAGGATAACGTTGGGTTACCTTGTTACATTTAATAAGGGATAACTTTCAATAGGTAACAGGTAAGAATGTCAAGTTTGGTGTCTAAAGAATTGTAATTTAAAACCCTCTTTAATGGTAAAGTTGGATTTTAAGTCACAATTCTGAAAATGCCACTTTTAGAAAGTTGACATTTGCTTCTCCGAACCATTTGGTGCCTGCAGCCTGTATCCTGGGTCACATGACCAGGTGTAGTCTGAAGGAAGTGACCCGATTAGGGCCACCCAGGTCACTCGTGACCTCCTCTTAGCCTTCCAAGAAATGAAGAGTCTGTGACGCAGTAGAGAATACAAACCAAGTTATTTTATTGTAAAATGTGCTGCAGCGGAGTCCAGTCTGACTAGCCTCCTTAGATGCTACCGAGGGGACTGACTTTCCCCAGCATAAAGGTAACAGTTATACATTTCTACAACTGGGCAGTGACACGCCCACTCTGTAATTTTCCACAGGGCGACAGCTTGAACAAAGGGGCACACAAAGATGAGCTAACAGTCTGAGACCGGGCATACACTATCTCTTTGGCAAGGTCATACAGTCTATACTTGCAGCTGGAATAGTGGGAGCAACCTCTATCACAGGGAAAGGTATGCGTTAACAAGCGACTTTCTCATGCTTCAGTGAGGCCTAACCTTGGAGATGCAAATGCATCCCAGCAGCTTCCTGCTGAGACAAGCAACATGAGACAAAAGCTTAGTTTCAATCATAAAGCCAATGGTGGCTGCATGAGAGAAAATGGCGGCACAGATGCTAACCTTAACTCACAGAGTATTTGCAGGGATTGACAATAAAGATTATTATGGAATAGCTACATAAATGCTAACATAATACAATGTAAAGCATGGGTGATGTGACCGTAACACATTTCAATTCCAACAGACCTTCCTTTTAGCAATTATTAGCTAACGCCTTTATTAGCGCTATCAGGTAAGGGTCTTCACAATTCTAAAAGCAGAAAAAACTGTTCAATCACAAGCTACTGTTGGTAACTTATGAACCATCCGTCAGAACTAAATACTCTATGAGGCTAAACACGCGTGGTGTCAGCATTAATACACAGCAGGCACAACAGGCTGGGAGACAGTGTATACAGGGACATATTCTTTGTGTCAGCAACCCTTTTGGCTCAGGTCAGAAACATACTTTCACGTTGTAGCTGATAGAATGTCTAAGGCATAGACAAAGCAACAAGTATTAGGGAAAAAGAAAAGAGAGGCAACATCTGTCAGACCATTCCCTCATAGGCAAAACATAAGTGTGAAAGTAAACATTATGAAGTAAGATCCAAGGCAGACTTGTTGTCAAACAAGCTATAAGTGAAGTCACATGTGCTCTTACCCACCTTAGTCTCCCTCACCCCCGGATACAAAACAAACTACCATATTAACCATCATTATAGACATTTTCCCAATGTACACATTCATTTGCAGTACGGAGATCAATAAATGTCATATCTGGAACAGGGGAAAAAGAATTGAATGTGCACCAATTGAAACAATTAAATTGTCAGTGTATGTCTTCCTGTGCTCCCCTCTGTGAGGAGCCAAAATATCAAACGTGTTCAGAGGGAACAGGCGTCACACCAATAACAAAAATGCACAGAGTATCTTAACAGACCACCCTGACCAAACAGGCTCATTTTTTCCGGCACGCGGGGCTGCAGAGAGCTGCTCTTCCTCCTTAATGGACAACCAAATGGGTACACATTTCTCTGTTATATTTTTGTTTCATCAGAGGAAAGGACATGCAATAGGGCCAATGGGGGTAAAACAAGAAAACGGGACAATGTAGGCGCTGTTGAGCACCGGCGGTGGAGCTGTTCGTCGAGCTCATATTCAGATCCCACGTTGCAAGGCAAAGCATCTTCTCTTCAGAAACACTGTTCTTTTTGCCCTGTTCGATGACTGTCCAAATAACGCACCAATCTCCCTTTCCCTACGCTATCGTTGGTACCACGGGCAGGGTACACTCACCCTACTTCTTCAACAATGCAATCTACCCCTACTAATCTGACTGTCCCTTTGGTGCACTTCTTCTCCATCAGTGCGTAAATTGTATCTTGTCACTCCAGACACAGAGGGGTCAAAGAAAAGGGGGTCAGACTCAAGGGAACCAAGGGGCAGGGGCTCAATGGGCTGGGACTTAATCACAGGTGGACCAACAAACTGGGGCTCCTGGATAGCCCCTCTTTCTTTTCTTTCTTTTGGTGGTCCTGCCTCATCCAGCACTTCTATGCTCTGCAGCTCCACCTCAATCTTATTCAAGTGGATGGTCCATAATGAGCAGCCAGGCTGTGCATCGTGTCCGGGCCCCTCTGATGTGACTGCAGGGCGTCCCGGACCTATTAGTGAATAGAATGCAAACTTTCAGTTAACTGGCAAAGACAAAATTTTATATAATTTTTTGTTGTTGTCTCTCAACGCTAAATAATGGGGTACGTCTCAATCCATTTGTTAAACTCTTGAAAAACAATCAGGACATCCTTTGAATTACTATATCTGTCCATTCCTATATTATTCGTCTGAAGAATCTCAAAAGGGAAAAATGTGTGGTGCAAAATTACCGGGGGCATCTGGATACCCCTTCCAGAATTGTGCGTCATGTGCACCATACAGTACACAGGCTGAGCAATGTCTCATCATACCCACAGGAAATACATATGCATCTGGCAACATTCTTCTTTTTTCCCTGACCTATTAATTCACCATCCCTCATCCCTTCAAATGTGCCATACTTTCAACTTAGACATCGTGACTTCTGGTACCCACCCAGCAGGGCCTGCTACAAACATTCTTTCATTTCATTTTGATCATTTTCTTTAAACGCATTTTCCCTTCCCACATCATCAGTTACTTTTCGGTGGGCACTACACTTACTTACAATTCACAACCCAGTTACTCGGACTAACTAATAAAGGACTCGTGGTGTCTCTGCGACTGTATATAGTGTTGCAGTAACATGAGCAATAGTGGTGGTGCCACCTAGGAATTTAAACAAGAGCCACCAACATATAGTTCCCCTAAAAGATCAGATAAGGGAACATCAGTCCAGTCTACCCGTCCTTTCATCTCCCTTTCAATTCCATCATTTGGCAGAAAGGAGGGGCAGTAACATGGCTGACTTCAAGGTGACACGTCTTTTAATCACGATATTTTTGCGAACAATGTCAATTTATAGCCAGTTAGACGTGCACTGGTAAGGTGCTATGTCTCTTTTTTTTCTTTATTTATTCAAGGGCGTGGTTGGGGCCACCACATCTGTGAAATCAGTGGCCAGAATGAGTCCAATCGATTGTCCCATGGAGACGGCCACCGTCATGACCGCCCCCATGGCAACTCGAAAGGGCTCTTGCAGTAGCATCAAAGACAGAAAGCGCACAACAACCCGTCTTGTGTACTTACAACACAAAACGGCACGCAACAATATATGTACCAAGCACAGAAGCCGATGAAAGCGCAGTTTGTTAGTTGCCCAAGTGTCAGTTGCTCAAAAGACTGCTTCAGGCATTAAGAATAAAGGCTCATGCACCTCATGCACTTCTTTAATGTGTTAGTTCGCCAAGGAGCTAATCTCCTACTCCCCTTCGACAGTAGGTGACCTAAGCAGGTGACCTCCTGTCGACAATACTTACTTTTCTTAAAGCATTCTTTATGGCCATTAGAAGCCAAATGCAATAACTATTCAACTGCACTGACCCTACATCTGTGACCCCTGTCTGAAATTGAAATAAATAATACTACCAAAAATGTATGTTATATTAGTGACAGGAAAGCATTGAGCAGCAAGAGGAAACATAGCAATGACTAAAACAGCAGAAAGTTAGAGAACCACATTCTCATTTATTGCAGACCATTCAGTCACAAAATTGTAAACATAATCGAAATAATGGGGCTATTACAATTCAACAGTCATCTCCTCAACCATGCCTTTCTCAACTAAATCCTGCAACATACACAACAAGGCTCGCTGCCCCGCCCATTGTATCCGACAATAAGGGATTCAAGGCAATGTAACATTGCCTATTCCTTATATCCAAACCGGAGATATCTTTAGCAATCCCACCACTGTATCGCCCGTTGCCCACAAAGTGAACGGCACATCTGCAAAACTCAAGGGGGGGAACCAAACACTTTGTACTACTTACATTAAGACCCATCATCAGACATTCACCTGCCGGAAGGCAATAATAGTAAGATACCAAACCCATCACAGTCTCACCACAATTAGACATTAGCACAAACTGAAAATCCATGGTAAAAAGGACCAATAATCTGAGCAAGAGGGCGCAAAACATGTGCTACAACTAATGCATATGAAACACCCAGCGAAACACTCATAACACTGTGCTATGTTAAATACGTAACAGAAAGAGGCAATGTAGACCAAATACTCTCAAATGTCTACAACCGAGTCGCTATTGCAAAAAACACAGTAAAAACGAATCTGCGAACAAACAATCAAATCCCCTTTTAAGACACAAATCCTGCCCACTAGAATCTAGAAACACCTTCACTCTCTCATCTTTCCCCTGGCGGAAGCAACTGAAATAGCTAGTTCCCTCTTTTCTGCCTTTCCCACCTCAGATCACACACGTTCCTCCGTTTGCATCCAGTCTCTATCCTCAAATCCACATACCTGTGTCCTAGTACTCACTAATATCAGGGGATGAAAAACCAGAAATAACAGACATAATCATCACTGTTGGCCATGCCACATGTATATGGGTTAGCGAAAAAGGACGCTGAGGCAATATGCGAGTTAGGGGTACTAACTGTTATAATGGCCACAAATGGCGGGGACAAAGGAAAGCAAAATGTGCCATTGCCTCCACAGCCTGGGCAACATGGCAGGAGCAGAAACAGCAGAAATAGAAACAACAGCTCAACTATGCTGTCACAAAGCATATTGTACACAAAGTACCCCATAAAGGAAGGAAAACCTATTTTCTATGGAAAATGAGACATAAGAGATAGTCAGGACTCTGAAAGTGCTCATGAAATATGATGCAAGGGTGAGTTCAACATATAGCTAGATAAATGTTTAATGATTGCAAAATCTCCCATGAAGAGAAATAAATGCATAGGACAAATGAAAACCTTACAAAGCCTGTTAGTCAAAACATAAAACTTAGACTGCTAGCATCTAAATCTGTCCTCATTCCGCACTTCGTATCACAGCAGTCTCTCTGTGCTTGTGCTCAGAAGCTGCCCAATCCCCCACCTTTTTCCCTGTCTGCAGAACTCAAAGAAAAAAAAGGCTGTATATTCTGCAAGTGTCCTGCTAAAAAACAATAAGGAAAAGCCCCCACAACACAGCTAGCAACCAATATTCCAACAAAAAGTATTAATCATGTGGAAACAGAGAATACATATTATAATAATCAAGAAGAAAAATGTGTGCTTTGCAGTTT
The DNA here is from genome assembly GCA_963921515.1 of Calotriton arnoldi. NCBI lineage: Eukaryota > Metazoa > Chordata > Amphibia > Caudata > Salamandridae > Calotriton > Calotriton arnoldi. The sequence continues at coordinate 2,327,233 of CAWUFW010000366.1, read as the reverse complement.
TCACTCTACGTTATGAAGTGAAGTAACATTTGTTTAAACAAACTGCAAACCGACAAAGGTTAGCCACAAACATAAATTATAAGAAAGGTCTTTTCATGAAGACGGGAGGAGCAGGGATAAAATTCCATTTGTTATCTCAAGGCCAAAGGCCGCAGTAAGCCTGCCAAACCAAACTAAATCACGAACTGTGGGGTTCAACTTTGAAAATCCTTTTATTCAGCATAAATACGCGCTGCCTGAAATGCTTGAAACACCTTTTCCAAATTAAATACACGTTATATTGCGAGGTCAAATCCAAATTGAACACACTCGCTCAAATCAATCATGAATTAATTACTTGAGCACACTATCCATCAGACTAAAAGCATCAGCATCTGAGCAGGGCTCATTCATTCATTTTTACTTTCATGTACCGAACTTTTAAAATGCAACTTCATGTCTGTAGCTCAAAACAGCTTGTGTCGTTTTGCAATGTTCAAAGCTAGATGTGAGATCTGGGCACCATCAGCCCACCCCTGCTTTTTTTTTTTTTATATTATTATTACATCATGCTCTTTAACTGTCTTATTTCACATTACACATTCCTTCGTCCTTTCTCAAGCCGTCCTTTCTCAAACCATTCATCCTATGCAAAAACAAACATATATATACATTATTACTATATTCCCCCTTTTTTTTCTTGTCACGCACCTAATTTCTGCATGTCACTTTTAGAATGCAATTTATATCTGAGACTCAAAGCAGCTTTTGTCACTGAACAATGTCTAAAGCTACATCATGCGCTATAACTTTCCAGTGAGCCTTCTTCCTATGCAAAAAACAAATGTATATTCTTACTATTATTTTCTGATAAAAAGTGCCCATCAACGGCCATTTTCAACTTGGCATTGTCCCTCATATATTTGTGCCACAGTGTACTAAACATAATAGGGCCAAGACCATTCTTCGCGCGCATCAATATTAACAGTGCCTCCTGGAGGCGCCAGCTGATCTTCTTCCAATCAAGCATCTGCAGAGCAACAATGACAACAAGAAACTCATTCCAGGCATTTTCAAAAAGGAGCCAAATTCACTATTTTTGCCTGGCAAAGCAATTGCAAGTGCCTTTTTTTTTTTCAAGGCGGTCCTCAGACCAAACCAAATGCAACTCAAAGTGGCGCCAAGCCCACAAAGAGCCCAAACAAATTCAAGCACTTGTTCCAAAAACAGTCCTCAGACTGCACCAAAACCAAGACAGTCCAGAGACTGTACCAAGACAAGACAGTCCGGAGACTGTACCAAAACAAGACAGTCCGAAGACTGTACCAAAACAAGACAGTCCGAAGACTGTACCAAAACAAGGAGACAGGCTCTAGCCCCAGGCCTTTTCAAGAGTAGACCAAATTCAGCAGGTGGCCTGGCAGAGTGTCCGCAAACACTCTGTATCTCAAGGGTCCGCAGACCGACCAAGTTCCAAGATGGCGCCATATTTACCAAGAATCAAGATGAACTCACCTGGTGCACACAGGTCAAACAAGGTTATTCTCCAATGCCGACTCTTCGGACCAAACGGTCAGATCCAAGGGTTTCGCCTTTTCAGGACCCCAGCCGAGATGACCACTAGACGAGGAGCCGCCCGATCAGACAGGCGGGGCAGCCGCCAGAACCAAGGTCGGTCGTGTGGGGATCCCCGATCCGCCCATCCGACCGGACGCAACCCCGACTTCCACAACCCAACTACGGGCGAGATGGGTCACCTGGTGGAATCCCTGTTCGGGCGCCAACTGAAGGAAGTGACCCGATTAGGGCCACCCGGGTCACTCGCGATCTCCTCTTAGCCTTCCAAGAAATGACGAGTCGGTGACGCAGTAGAGAATACAAACCAAGTTATTTTATTGTAAAATGCGCTGCAGCGGAGTCCAGTCTGACTAGCTTCTTAGATGCTACCGAGGGGACTGACTTTCCCCAGCATAAATGTAACAGTTATACATTTCTACAACTGGGCAGTGACACGCCCACTCTGTAACTTTCCACAGGGAGACAGCTTGAACAAAGGGACACACAAAGATGAGCTAACAGTCTGAGACCGGGCACACACTATCTCTCTGGCAAGGTCATACAGTCTATACTTGCAGCTGGAATAGTGGGAGCAACCTCTATCACAGGGAATGGTATGCGTTAACAAGCGACTTTCTCATGCTTCAGTGAGGCCTAACCTTGGAGATGCAAATGCATCCCAGCAGCTTTCTGCTGAGACAAGCAACATGAGACAAAAGCTTAGTTTCAATCATAAAGCGAAATGGTGGCTGCATGAGAGAAAATGGCTGCACAGATGCTAACCTTAACTCAAAGAGTATTTGCAGGGATTGACAATAAAGATTATTATGGAATAGCTACATAAATGCTAACATAATACAATGTAAAGCATGGGTGATGTGACCGTAACACATTTCAATTCCAACAAGTCGGCAGTTGGTCTTTGCGTATTACTCCCATACAGTGAAACAAAGGGGGAATAGGTGTGGGCAGGATGACCATCTCTGACTTGATAGGGGAGGAGCTGTCACACTTGCACATCACAAAGACTCTGCCTGAGCACAAATCACAAAGGTCTTCATACTAGTCTTTTGTGCTCCCAGAAAAACGAAGGCCAGGGCAGGAAGGCAGGAAATTCCAAACACCTCTGGGGTGGAACCCGCTATAAACTTCTCCTACTTCAAAGCTGGGACCAAGTTTAAATATTGGACCCTCCGACCCAACTCTTCAGTACACTTCTGGAGCTGTGGAAGACTCAAAAGAATGACTGCTGTGCTGCTCTGCTGCAAGAAGGACTGCTACTCTGCTGCCTTGCTGCCCGACGGCTGAGTGAGAAGGACTGGACCTGCATCTTGAATCAAGGACCACCAGAGTGACTCCAAGGGCTATTTAAGTGGCCTCCTGACCAGAGCATCAAGGATAGAAAAGACTCCAACTCTCTTGAACCCTGCCCTTGGACTCTACCTGCTGTGAGTCCTAACCCCCCAAGTGGTGACCCTCCAGTCTTGGAACCTTGGAATTGGGAGTAGAGGTGCCTTGTCAGGCCAGCTGTGGTCTTCTCCCAAATCCGGCGTGAAGCCCTGCAAAGGCTCATTGCACAGCTACAAGCTTCATTGGAATCAACGTTGTGCGATGCAGAGCCCTGCTGAGCATCGCCGCACAACTGCTAGCCTCAACAGAATTGATGCCGAGCAACACAAAGCCTCACCAAGCATTGCCGTTCAGCTCCCAGCCTCATCGGAACTGACACAACTGCGCAAAGCATTGCTGCATCCCTTCATCGGAACTGACGCAACGCAACCCGATGCAGGACCTCACATCACAGTTCTCGCTGTCACGACTCACTCCCTGCTTTCTCGTGCCCACCACCAGGGGGCTGAATTGTGGGGCTCTCCAGTGTTCTAATAAGCTTCCAGACCCTCCCCTTCATACATATACTGACTTCCAGTCAATTGGATTCTACTTGCGAATTGCCATCGATTCCCTGTCCATGCCGGGTTTTGTGAAAGCCAGCCTGCTCATGTTTGACACTCTGTTACCTAGAATTCCCTGCTCACTGCTTCATCACCACCCCTGCAGGCCAAGGATGGGTGGGCTCTTTTAAGCCCCAGCTCCCTTCAGTCCAGGGTTGGTCATTGTAGCTGTGTACCGGTGAGACAGACCCTTGTTTCCAGTGCTCCCTGAGCTTTTGCTATCCTTATTTCCAGTGTTTCCTGAGTTTTAGTTATTACTTGTTCCTGACCTGCTGCTGTTTTTTTGTTCCTGAATTAGCACTGCTTCAGTGCTACCTTGTATCCTAAGCCTTAGTATTCCTTGTTCCTGAGCTACAGCAGTTTCCCTTGTTTCTGAACTACCACTGCCTGCAGTACTCCCTGAGCTTTTGCTATCCTTTGTTTCCAGTGTTTCCTGAGTTTTAGTTATTACCTGTTCCTGACCGGCTGCTGTTTTTCTTGTTCCTGAATTAACACTGCCTGCAGTGCTACCTTTACTCCTGAGCCTTAGTATTCCTTGTTCCTGAGCTACAACAGTTTCCCTTGTTCCTGAACTAGAATTACCTGCAGTGCTAGCTTGGCTTTTGCTAAATTCTTGTCTTGCTCCAGCGCAGCCTTCAGTGCTACTTTGTTTTCTTGACTCCTGATTCAGCACTATTCTAGTATACCCTTGTAGCCTCCCCTTCTGTATATCCTTTTCCAGTCCCAGCCTTTCTTCCCATTTCCTTGGTTCCAGTTCCTAGTTTGCTGTCTTTCTATTCTGCTGTCTTGCTTCTGTTACCTTGTATGTTTGTTACTTGCTTTCAGCCAAGTGTGCCCTGTGATTTCCTCCCTTTCCTGTTAAGCACTCCTCCTTGCTAGCTCCTTGTCTATTGTGCTTGTGTTTAGTTCTACCCCCTTGCTGTTACTGCCTTGCATGTTCCTGTTTGATCGCCAGGATTCGTGGGCACAGCTGACTACCTAGGTGTCTTTCTTGTTCACTGTGAGTATTGTCTTTGAGTTACATCATATAACATCACCATAGGTATAAGCTCCACAGACCCTGCCTTTGCATGCATATCCTATATGTGGGTATTTTCAGTCAGTATCTGTAACAGCAATTGTGGGTGTGGAACTTACTGAGCTTCAGTCTTACCGTGTGGAGCTCCTGAGTGCTTTACCCCACACTCCCCTTTATTGTTAATGTTGTTTCATATATATGTCTTGCACATTCGTCCTGGGTGTAATTATTCTGAATGCTAAATCACCTCATGAGTGCCTGTTCTTTCTGAGTCTTAGCCATCTTGTTCCTTCGTGCAGGCGTCCCCTTTGGATCACTTTTCTCCTCTGACTTGCTGTATGATCCTGGGCAGCGCTGTACTCCTCTTTCTGCGTACGTTTTCTACCCAGTTCCCAGTTCTTGCCCAAGTCCCTGACTGTGTCCTGGACAGTCCCTGACACTCGCAGCACCTCAGAACCGACGCTGGACACCGCGCAGACAGTGCACCAGGATTTAAGGTACTTTGTTCATCAGGCCTAACTTGGTCCCTACAGCCGGCCCACACTCGTGGTCGGCGTGAACATGTGACTTTGTCCAGTCCGGCATGGCCAGATAACCACAATCAGCCCTTTGGGCTTTTAAGCACTGTTTTCACTTAAATCTTCAAAAATGCATATCTCCAGTTCTGATGGATTTTTGTGGTTTGCTCTCAAATAATTTATTAAATTGTACTTTAATTTGTACATTGGTGGGGGATTTTCCTAGTGTTGTGTTTTCACTTTATTACTGTTTGAAGTACTGCATACATACTTTACACATTGCCTCTAAGTTAAGCCTGGCTGTTTTTGGGTCAAGCTACCAAATGGTTGTGTGCAGGTTAATTTGGAGCTTGCTTGTGTTTGACCCTGACAAGATATGAGGTTGCTGCTTGAGTAAGGTTTCACCCACCTCAACCAGTGACCCAATTTTCTACAGCTTCGATATCATTGCCCACACCATCCTAATGTCCAGGATGATACAATTTGTTCAACATGCTCTGTACTCACGTGGTCACAATCACTCAACTGAAATGTGCAGTATCATACCATCACCACTTTATAGGGCAAAGACTAAAGAGGTCTGCTGCTCTGTTCCATAAGAGCTGTGCTGTTCCCTTTTTAGTTTAAGGAATTCTTGCAAGCCCTGGCCAAATTGTTTCATCTGTCAAGGGTCTAATTTTTTGCATGCAGACTGCAGCAATTGATCTCTGGCCTGACAACCTGCTCACAGTCTTCTAAGGGGTTTTCCATCTTTGTCTAACTGCGTTCCCTAACATCTGGGTTGGCATCAGCACACAACCAAATGAAGTATGACTCTGAGCCAAACACTTATCTCCCGGTGTCTCACATTTTAAATATGTGTAAGATAAGGTAAATATCTGTGACGCAAAAAAAGAAAAGAAACTCTCCTGTCTGGTACTGTCACAATTAACCTCCAATTTCACCCCACCCCCAAAATGTTAAGATTCCTAGAGAGGAGCGGCTCCTCCGTAAATGGCGGAGGAGCGTCGCCCCACTGCTCAGAGACAGCAGATGATAAATAAAAATAAAATGATAATAAACCAATGTTATTATTATTTTATTTATCATGCCGCGAAGCAGATGAGTCTAGGTCGGGGCCGAGCCATGGCAGGTAGGAGGAGTTGTGGGCACTGTTAAGTGCGCATGTCGGTTAGGACGGCGAAACCCACATGCGCACTTATGTTTTTTCAACCCAGCTATGTTGCACAGCCGGGTGGAGAAAAAGCACAGGCTTCCTTGTGCCTAAGCGAGTGTCAGAGCAACCCGCTCAGGCCACTCCCAGTGCTTCTCTCATGCTAGGAATAGCATGAGAGCAGAGTCTGGATTGGGTGGGTAGCCTGTACTTTGTGGCCCATCGACTGCCGGGACGAGAGGAGCAACAAGGCGGCCAGCATCAGTGAGAGCGGGAGTGGCAGGTAAGCCATTTTTAATTTTTTTTATTCCCCAACCCCCGTCTGTGCCGCCCTACCACTTTAGTCTGGCGGCAACCGCCACTGTTCCTAGGTCCATGCGTGCGTATCTTGTCCAGTTCAGTTTATTTCCTTGCATTCTATGAATTGTAGACTTGTTTTCTAATAGGATAAAAAAGAGCTACAAATCCAAAAATGCATAATAAATTAGTCCATGCACGGAATTAAGAAACTTGAGAGCTCTATGCACACCACTGAGAACATCCTAGTTTTTGTCATCTAGTTTCAATAGTAGCATCTCCTGTTTGACGTTTCCGCTGCAGTCCAAAAAATTCTCTTTTAAGCTCCTCTGCTTCATTTCACTGCATTAAATACTTAAACGAAAAAAATGAACGTTTGACTGTAAAGACCTTGTCAAACTGCATGCTCCCTTCTAACATAACCTGCTCTGCCCCAGAGAATGACGCATTTTAAGAGAATGGATTGAATCTATGTGCCTTTTTAAGGAGGACGCCTCAAGTTGAAAACAAGCCAAACTTATTTTTCACCATATGCAGAGTTCGCAGGTTTCCCATGTTCATGTGTGAGTAGGCCAAAAATTCTAGATTTTTCATATATATATATATATATATATATATATATATATATCTGTCACTCACAGTCAGGTAAGCAATGCTGCGATGGGCGGAAGAGAAATGTGACTGAAAGCTACAGCAGATAAAAGGAGGAAGGGGACGGTAAGCCCCTGTCAGCAATTATGCATAGTATATATATTTCTGTTAGAAAAGGTATTGCTTAATGTTAGACTTAATCAAGGACTGGAAAAGCTACTCACCCATAGAGCCAAAACATTTAAGAGCTCTCTGTGTGTTTCCTTTCCGCCTACTTTAGAAACAACCAGGTGCCTCCCCTTAAAGAAAGAGAAGTGAAATCATGAGAAGTTGGTTAAACGAGTGCCTATGAAAAGCCTGTAATACTGGGAAGAATGCATCGCAAATTGATGTTCTGCCAACGATTTAGAGAAAAACATGCCACCCCCCCAAAAATTTTTTTGAGGCATTACCATAAAATTATACACGCCTCATCAGTATGCAAATGTTTTGGGCGGGGACCTATACACTACCCAGGGGCGTAGCTCCAGGGGTGTTGTTTGGGGGTGTGACAACACCCTTATTAAACGGATTCTGGTGTGTTTAGTTGGTTGCAGGGGACTCCAGTCGGGTTATCAGTGTGGTCGGGTTTCCACTCGGATTAGCAGCCCTCATAGCACAGATACACACAGGGCTTTAAGTGGGATGAAAAAACTCGGGGGTCGCTCAAAGGGGCGTGGCCAATGTAATTCAGGGCGTGGCTTAAAAACCTGTGTGTATCATAGTGTGCCACCCAGCTGGTATTTTGCAGTTTCTGTCATTGCATCATATATCTGGATTCAATGATTTCATCCAAATATACAGCAAGTAACATTACACCTACAACAAGCCAGGACTATTGGCTTTGTCAATGGTTGTTAGTTGCATAAGATAAATAAGCAACAACTCCGGCTTCGTTGTATAGAATATTGAAAATGCTTCAGTTCTGAAATGATGAGACAGTGAAAGAACTAAAACGAGTCTCTTTGATGTTACATCACAGGCAGTGAAGCATGGCACTGCTGCAGAGTTTAGATTTTTTTTTATCATTCTGAGGGTGAGGGCAGAAATGGAGAGCCCAATAGGGACCCGTCTCAACACCTGCTTTTAAGAACTGTCGGTGGGGAGCACCGGCAGGACCCTGCCCACTTAAACCCCATGATACCCATCTCTATGAAATTTTGCAGATTATATACCACTTTTCTTGCCTCTCACACAAAACAGGCCAAGAATAAACAAAGGGATGGATGGCTCTTATGTGGTGCAGAGAAGCCTTTTTAATTTAACACTATTTTCATCCATTTTGCTATTTCAGTGGCAGTGATGGTTGGGAAATCTCTGTTCCACACCCCACCCCCGAATCTAACTGACTAAGCTACTCTCCTGACACTACCCTAAAGGCTTGCCATCCCCTTCATGTGAACACCAAAGAGGCCTGTGTTAGGGCCATGGCTCTTTCTGACTGCCTGGCTTCATCCTTGGTCCTTTTTAAGTCATACGTGTGTCATGTGACTGACTCTGTCAAGCTCTTAGCAATAAATTATAGCTACTATGCCTGAGCTTTTTCACGCGCACTACCTGGAGCATGTGTCCGACCATTAGCAGCCGGGGCCTCGAACAGCATCAAGGCCCCGTCATCATTGGCAGCCATGTTTCAGTAGCACAGGTCGGACATTTTATTGCTTGTTCGAAACATGTGTTTAACGTTTACTTTCCTTCAAAGCAGCTGAAATAAGAGATGTCAGTTATCAATTTAGAAGGTTCACTTTGTTGTAATTCTAGCTAGTAAAGTCTTATAGCCAGGAGCGTTGGTGAGTCGGACAAGATGGGCTGAGGGTGGGGCATGGGGGAAGAGTAGCCCGGGGCCAGCTGCCGCATCATCAAAGCTTTTTGGGCAATCCGATATACTGGAACAAGAGAGAATGAGCTCTACTTATCCAGCTAGGTCTTGAACAAGGGTGGTCCCAGAGAAGTGCTTTGCTGTAAAATGTAATTTATCCATTCATTCCTAAAGGCACATGTACCAGAAGAACTATCAATTTTCAGGAGAAGGGCAGCACAGACAGAACCCCATTTTTTATTTGCATTGCATTGTATTACAATTTTAATGATATAGCGCTTCTTACTCCTGAAGAGGAGCAAAGTGCATTTGCGTACGATTAGTACCTTATTCTGTGGGAGTGCCATTGAAGGACGAGAGTGTGTCTGTCATGTGGGCTTTATGAGTGGTGGTAGATATTGTGTGTGAGGGCCAGTTATGGTCTTTACATGCTTTTGTGGATGCTCTTATGCATAGGCGCTGGAAGTAGGGAGTTCACAAGGTGAATGAGCAATAAAGATGACTGTACAATTTGCTTTTATGTTGTCTCATTAGCTATGCGTTTAAAGACAGAGGTTAAAAGTCAGGCTGCGTCTTCTCACCAATTCCTGATTATTCTTTAAGCATGGAGATTGGTGTTCACTTTCCTTTGACTGCAAAGTGAGAGCATTTTGTTGAGTCAACCATGAACCAATCTTGCTGGGTCAGGAAGTGTAAAAGGAAAGGCAGTAGGATGTCTTTTTTCCTAACACCACAAAATTTAAATACCTGTAAATTAACTGTACAATTATTTCAAAATATATCAGCAGTCGGGAAAGGAAACGTGAATTAGATTTTTTTTGTGAAGTGAAATTTAAACAAAGACTTTAGTAGGATCAAAACAAATCAAGACATTTTACTTGGTAGTCCGCATGTGTAACTATTCGCAGAAATTATTTTTCCACACATTATTGTGTGCTATGTTGTTTTTGCGATAAAATTGTATGTCTGTGTAAATTTAGTGCCCATTTCAATGGAAAATGTGCTGATTGTAAATGACAGTGTGCTACCACACTATGCTTTAGAAATATATTTGTGACAGTGTGCTCCAAAATGTACCACTGAAAACATACTACACCCATACCACTCTGCTGCTGAATGGGCGTCTCATTTGATACATTTGTTCTTTGTGTGACACTTGGGTTTTTCACAATCCCTATGACTTCAGTGATGTTACACTGATGGCAGTACCCCTACTCTGAAAATTGTTCCAGCACCACTGCGCTTATTAGTGTGAGACAAAAAGACATGAGCGATAGGGCACATCACCATTAAATGCTAGTACATGCATGTATAGGCAGCTAGTTTGAGTGTGTTGCGGCCTATTTGGGAAGTTTTCTTGTGTTATGTTGATTTGTATAGCGCACTAATCACTGAGAGGGTAACCAGGCGCTTGGGCAAGGTGCATAGGTGTGTGGTCCCAAGGTGCTTATATGAAGAGCCAGGTATTCAGCTTCTTGTGGAACTCAAGAAGTGAGGAGGAGGTTCTGATTTGTTGAGGGAGGTTGCTCCATGTTTTGGGAGCAATGTAGGAGAATGAGCAACCTCCAGTTTTGCTTTTGTGAATGTGGGGAGTGTGTGTGAATGAGAGTGAGGCAGAGCGTAGGTGTCTGGTGGGCAGGGCCGGACTGGCTACCGGGCGTTTTGGAATGCTGCAGAGCTGGGGGCTGATGTCACTGCGGTGGGGGCTAATTTAGTTGATGGAGACCTGCGTGTGCTTCGAAATCAACAAAGCAAAACGAATTTCGTTCAGCACACGCAGGTCCCCATCAACGAAATCAGACCCCAGCTCGGCAGCATTCCAAAACGCCCGGTAGCCAGTCCGGCCCTGCTGGTGGGTTGGTAAAATTGTATGCGGCTGTTCAGGTATTCTGGTCTTGTACTGTGTAGGTCTTTGAATGTGAGCGGGGGAAGTTTGAATTGGCTGCACTTGTGAATTGGGAGTCAGTGAAGCTTCCTGAGGTGCGGTGTGATGTGGGTGTGGAGTAGGAAGTAAAGTATGAGTCTTGTGGCAGTGTTCTGGATGGTCTGAGGTCTGTGTAGGAGTTGCTTGGAGATTACGGCATAGATAGTCTTGCCAAAGTCCAGCTTGCTGGTGATGAGTGCTTGCGTGACAGTTCGTCTGGTGTTCTGAGGCAACCATTTGAAGATCTTTCTCAACATGTATAGGATGTGGAAGCAGGAGGTGCACACTGCATTGACTTGAGCTGTCAAGTTGCGCTTGTCCTCTAGGATGATCCCTAGATTTGTTGCATGGTCTGTGGGAGTGGGTGTTGGTCCTATCTCCGGCGGCCACTAGGTGAAATCCCATGGGGAGGTCTTGTTGATGAAGAACAGTACTTCGGTCTTGTCGGAGTTGAGCTTTAGGCTGTTGGTACACATCCAGTATTCTACCGTGGTCATTCAGTTGGTGAGGTTGGTTCTGGTGGTGTTTGTCTTGTCCATCAGGGAGAGGATGAGTTGGGTGTCATCGACATAGGAAATTGCGGTGATGTCTTGTGATCAGATGATGTTGGCGAGCTGTGTCATGTATATGTTAAAAAGTTTGTGGCTGAGGGACAACCCCTGTGGGGCACCGCTTATCAATTTCTTGGTCTCTGATGTGAAGGGTGGCAGCCTGACCCTTTGGGTTCATCCGGTGAGGAAGGAACAGATCCATTTGAAAGGGGATCCTTGTATGCTAATCTTATGGAGTCTTCTGATTAGGGTGTTGTGGGAGATAGTGTCGAAGGCCGCTGAGAGTTCATGCAGGATGAGGGCCGCTGTTTCTCCTCGGTCCAGGATGTTTCAAATGTTGACAGTGGCTGCGATGAGTGATGCTTCGGTGCTGTGGTTCTATCTGAATCCTGATTGAGTGTTGTCTAGAAGATGATGAAGTTCAAGGTGGTTTCGAGTTGCTTGCTGATGGCCTTCTCAATCACTTTGGCTGAAGAGGGGAGCAGGGGGATTTGGGTTGGCTGTGGGCTTCTTGAGAAGGGCGTTGATTTCTGCAAGTTTCTATTTCGCCAGAAAAGTGGAGGACGTGATTGAGTTGTTGATGATGTGGGTCAGGGTGGTGCTGACTGGTAATGTTCCCAGGTTGCACCTGCGGTGGGGGCATGGATCCTTTGGGGCTCATGAGTGTATGGTCCGCATGATTGGTGGGGGTTTCCATTCGGTCAGTTGGCCATCTTGGTTGGTGGTGGGTAGGTTAGCAATGAGTTCTCTGGGGTTGGGTTGATGTGCGAAGTTGCTGTAGATGTTTGCAATTTTGCTGTGGAAGAAGTTGGATAGGCTGTTACAGAGTTGTTGGGAGGCAACAATGTTGTTGGCAGTGGTTGAGGTGAAATTTTTGACAATTGAGAAGATATCTTTGAAGCTTTTGGTTGGTTCCTTAGATGCGGGTCACTGGTGCTCTATTCTTGGTGTTTCGAATTTGCTGGTGATTGCATCTGAGTGCAGGCTTGCAGGTAGTTCTCCCTGTGGTGTCGGGCTGGCTCTCCATTTCCTTTCTATCTGTTTACAGTGTCATTTGGTGTCTTGGAGGTCATCTGTGCACCAGGTGGCTTGCTTATTTGATCTGCTATACTTGTTGGGTTTGATGGGTGCGAGGGAGTCCGCGCAGTTCTTGATCCAGTTGTTGAAGTTGTTGATGTCCTTGTTGAGGTTGTCTGTGGGGCTAGGTTGATTATTGCTGAGGGCGCTGAGCCATTCTGCTTCTGTGATTTTGCCCCAGACTGCTCTGATTGTCACCAATATGCTGTTGCTGTACCTATGCATGAGTGTAGAAGAAATTGTGTGCCTGCACGCAGTAAAGCATGCACTTACTACCATTTCTTGAGATGCCTGTGACCTATAGATAATATCCTTTAGTAGCTCAAGTTTGACAGTGTTGTGACCCACTATCCGTATTGTCCACATTAATAACCTTATTGCTGCAAAATGAATGATTGCTCTGACCCCTCACAAAGCAAATTCTCCACTTCCTTCTACAGAGTCTTCTGGAGGTCTGCACTGGCAGACTTGAGACACCCTGTCTTAGTGTAATCAGTGTGTCTGTGCATCATGTGGGTGTGCATGTGTGTGCATGCCTTTGTGCAATCTTGTGTGTGTGTATATGTGTGCATGCATGTTTGTGTATGTGTGTGTGTTTGTGTATATGTTTGCGTGTGCTGGTGCCTGCTGCACAATAATAGTCTATAGGTGTGAATTGTTAGTACTAGCTCCTCATGGATTTAGTGGCTGCTCAGTGATTTTCTATGTCTGTGTGTTTGTTTCGCATTGGTGCACAGTGGCCACTTTTTTGAGCATCTTTAGTGCTGGCTGCTCATTGACTGTCTGTAGTGGTACCATTAGTACTGACAGCTCAGTGAGCAACTGTGTGCTTACCATTAGTACTGGCAGAACCATCTCAAGTTTTTATGGGGCCCTGGGCAGAGCCAAATATTGGATGCCCCTAATCAGAGCACTAAAGGTAATGGCGTGTACAATAACACCCTGGCATGAAAAATGCAACTCAGGGGGTGCTCTTGAACGCTATGATTATCTAGGCACAAAAATAGGCAATTACATGAACATATTATTTGCATCCATTGTGACTGATTACTATTGGCACACAGCTTTACACTTGCATTTGCCTCTAGGTAGGGCACAGTGGTGACTACCCAGTCAAACACAGGCTTGAGTGCGATCTGCAGCTTCCCCAAGAGCTGTGGAATGACTCAGATAAATGTGCAGGCTGTGGTTGCACAGAAAAAGCAGAACCTACCAGCTAAGTCAGTAGGGCTGGCAAGTATATAAATGGTAGAAAGTAGACATGCACAGAGATGGATTGGAATGGCACCCTTTCAGGAATGTTTTATGTTAACGACATACTTTACGAACTAGTACAATAATCAAAACTTTGAAAGTCTCATGGTTCTATGACACTGTTTCAGCTTCCAGTCAGAGGGGTGTGTGTGTGTGTACACAGACTAAACTGCAATTTACATAGTGAGTGTTAAGCAGACAGACACAATTAGAGATGCATGGTCCTTAACAAAAGTTATAGTAGTGACCTACATAGTTCCCACCACTGAATACTGTTTTACCATCACATTACGTTGAGGTTATCATAGATGTTATCAGTTTTGCCTTCATTGAACCAGATGTTTCACTCAAGTTTACATAAGTCATGCTAATTTCACAGTTGGACTAGAAAGCAGTTTCCCAGGTTACACAGATCTTGACTCAAGCTTAAGATTCATACATGAGAACTATCCTTCAGACCACACAGATGTGAAATGCTCAAACAGCAAGCCCACAGGGTATTCAGAGGTTCAGACTATGGAGATGCACTTTAAGTAACAGAGATTTACCAGCCCTACATCAAAGCAGCTCAGTGTTACAGAAATCTCTCAGGCTTTGGACAGCTACCAATCTCTCTCAGGATAGAGATCTTGCAGTGACGACTGAAGAAGAATAAAGGCAGGCCTGCCTGCCACAAAGCTACAAGCGATGGTGCAAATGACCAAGCTGAGGCCCAGAAGTAAGGTGGCCAGTACCATTGAATATGTTGATGGCAGAGCAGCAAAAGGGCTGAAGTTGGTGTCAGAGAGACACACATCACACATAGCTTTAAGCCACATGCAGTAGCCGCAAGGTCTGGCAACTCCAACACTGTACAACTGTGATGACATATAACAAGAGACTGTGAACATTCCCTTCAATCAATAGGAATAATAACCTTGTATTCCAGTGTAACATTGAGCAGGATTGTGTAAATAAACTGACTGTACTGAAACATGGATCCAACTGCAGGAGCTAAGGGCTTGTTTAAGGTATGAGTCCAATGGGTTTGAGCTGGTGGCTCAGTACACAAATGCATCTACTGCATCAATCTGTGTATGATCTCATGTTCATAGGTTTGAATCCCGGGGGTCCGGCCAGGCTTTCATAAATGACTACCATTAAGTTGGGTAACAATAAACCTCTGATATTTCAGCACCAAGAGACCCAAGGGTGAACATGCACATTACACTATAAAATGTGCATCAGCACTTACAAGCGTGTCCATCCCCAGTTGGAAAGTCAGAGCATGTTGACATTGCTTCTGAGCTGATGATGATGATCACATCTATTACACCAGCAATTATTAGAAAGGTATGTGTGACCATCCATTGGCAAGTCTGGTGAGATCCTAAAGGTTTTTTTGTATGAATACAATTTGAGAAGTGTAGTGTCTTGCGAGTTAGCAATGACAAAACCCTTTTGCCTCCTGATGGACTCCGTAGAGCTGTGATGTAAGTGTTAGAGCAGAATGCAATAATGCTGATTTAGAATGTTGGGTTCGTAGTTACATGCAGAAGAATAAAGATGTGTTATACAAAGTTCTGTGTGTGGCGTAGTCATTGGTGAGTACCCGGGCTGAGGACGATGCTACAATTGGCAATGAAATAGGGGATAAGTAGCTAGAAGATCGACAGTGCTCTCCCAGAGAGTTTGTCGTGGTTCAGCAAACTGCTTGTGCGTGCCATGTGGGCCTCCATCGAAGTGCAGAATCAACATTTGGCTTATGTGGAGTCAAAGCACAGCCCCAGTTCTGTGTAAAGTGATACCAAAGGGGATGATGGACGGAGCGTTTGAGCAAATCAAACACTCACCCCCAGTCAACTGATCTGGGTTTAATCCATCATCATTCTTTAGCTCACTCCACCACCCCAGTTCAGACATGGCCATATGCAAATCAGTCTGACCCTGTGCCTCATGGGAACAGTCCAGCCCGAACTTGCATTTTTTTGTTTCTGCATTCTGTCCATCAACTGTTGTTTTTGCATTTGTCACCCCGAGTGGGACGGGTATGCCCAGACGTGGGTCCCGTGCTCTCCATGCCACTGGAATCAAGCTATCCTGGCTGAAGAGGGGTGGAACCCCGAAACCGGTCCTAGGATGCTTGTTTCCAGTCCAGGGAGGACTTGGCTTGGCAGTTCGGGCTGGACTGTTCCCATGAGGCACAGGGTCAAGACTGATTTGCATATGGCTGGGTTCAAACTGGAATGGCATGGTGAGCAAAAAACGATGGATTTAGGCCCAGATCTCTGTACTGGGGTGAATGTATGACATTGTTCTGCATTCTGTCCATCAACTGTTGTTTTTGCATTTGTCACCCCGAGTGGGACGGGTATGCCCAGACCTGGGTCCCGTGCTCTCCATGCCACTGGAATCAAGCTATCCTGGCTGAAGAGGGGTGAAACCCCGAAACCGGTCCTAGGATGCTTGTTTCCAGTCCAGGGAGAACTTGGCTTGGCAGTTTGGGCTGGACTGTTCCCATGAGGCACAGGGTCAAGACTGATTTGCATATGGCTGGGTTCAAACTGGAATGGCATGGTGAGCAAAAACGATGGATTTAGGCCCAGATCTTTGTACTGGGGTGAATGTATGACATTGTTCTGCATTCTGTCCATCAACTGTTGTTTTTGCATTTGTCACCCCGAGTGGGACGGGTATGCCCAGACGTGGGTCCCGTGCTCTCCATGCCACTGGAATCAAGCTATCCTGGCTGAAGAGGGGTGAAACCCCGAAACCGGTCCTAGGATGCTTTTTTCCAGTCCAGGGAGGACTTGGCTTGGCAGTTCGGGCTGGACTGTTCCCTTGAGGCACAGGGTCAAGACTGATTTGCATATAGCTGGGTTCAAACTGGAATGGCATGGTGAGCAAAAAAACGATGGATTTAGGCCCAGATCTCTGTACTGGGGTGAATGTATGACATTGTTCTGCATTCTGTCCATCAACTGTTGTTTTTGCATTTGTCACCCCGAGTGGGACGGGTATGCCCAGACGTGGGTCCCGTGCTCTCCATGCCACTGGAATCAAGCTATCCTGGCTGAAGAGGGGTGAAACCCCGAAACTGGTCCTAGGATGCTTGTTTCCAGTCCAGGGAGGACTTGGCTTGGCAGTTCGGGCTGGACTGTTCCCATGAGGCACAGGGTCAAGACTGATTTGCATATGGCTGGGTTCAAACTGGAATGGCATGGTGAGCAAAAAACGATGGATTTAGGCCCAGATCTCTGTACTGGGGTGAATGTATGACATTGTTCTGCATTCTGTCCATCAACTGTTGTTTTTGCATTTGTCACCCCGAGTGGGACGGGTATGCCCAGACGTGGGTCCCGTGCTCTCCATGCCACTAGAATCAAGCTATCCTGGCTGAAGAGGGGCGAAACCCCGAAACCGGTCCTAGGATGCTTGTTTCCAGTCCAGGGAGGACTTGGCTTGGCAGTTCGGGCTGGACTGTTCCCATGAGGCACAGGGTCAAGACTGATTTGCATATGGCTGGGTTCAAACTGGAATGGCATGGTGAGCAAAAACGATGGATTTAGGCCCAGATCTCTGTACTGGGGTGAATGTATGACATTGTTCTGCATTCTGTCCATCAACTGTTGTTTTTGCATTTGTCACCCCGAGTGGGACGGGTATGCCCAGACGTGGGTCCCGTGCTCTCCATGCCACTGGAATCAAGCTATCCTGGCTGAAGAGGGGTGAAACCCTGAAACCGGTCCTAGGATGCTTGTTTCCAGTCCAGGGAGGACTTGGCTTGGCAGTTCGGGCTGGACTGTTCCCATGAGGCACAGGGTCAAGACTGATTTGCATATGGCTGGGTTCAAACTGGAATGGCATGGTGAGCAAAAAACGATGGATTTAGGCCCAGATCTCTGTACTGGGGTGAATGTATGACATTGTTCTGCATTCTGTCCATCAACTGTTGTTTTGCATTTGTCACCCCGAGTGGGACGGGTATGCCCAGATGTGGGTCCCGTGCTCTCCATGCCACTGGAATCAAGCTATCCTGGCTGAAGAGGGGTGAAACCCGAAACCGGTCCTAGGATGCTTGTTTCCAGTCCAGGGAGGACTTGGCTTGGCAGTTCGGGCTGGACTGTTCCCATGAGGCACAGGGTCAAGACTGATTTGCATATGGCTGGGTTCAAACTGGAATGGCATGGTGAGCAAAAAAACGATGGATTTAGGCCCAGATCTCTGTACTGGGGTGAATGTATGACATTGTTCTGCATTCTGTCCATCAACTGTTGTTTTTCCAGTTCTGTGTAAAGCATTTGAAGTTAATGAAAACTTCACTGAGAAGTCTACACATCGGCAGGCAAGAACCTGCTGGGAGGGCCGTACAAAGAGGTACTGCGTTACTACGCAACTCAAAGCCATACATTCATATGAAGTGATAACACCATAGGTGGATGTAACCAGGTTTGAAAGAGATGCAAAGTACACAATAACACTCTGAACAGGAGCACTGCGAGGCAGAGATCAACCACGTGTCAGACAGCACAAAGAGACGCTTTAAGGCCAAGTGTTACAAGAAACGTTTATCTGCTTACCTGTGCTGAGTACAGAGAGCGATCATGCCACAGTGCTGCAGAGAGTGACCCCAGAGAAAGCACCTGGGGTTGTGTTTGCAGAGCCGTCCATATCCGAAGCGGCACCCCATCAAAGCTGCTGAATGGGGCTCAGGACAACTTCAAAGGTTTCTGAAGTGCAGAAAGCCGAGAGCGGCAATCAGAATCGTAACAGTTTGCTTCTCCAATGGGACCAAGAAAGGGGTCCAGTTTCCTGTCCTTATCAAGGATGATCCAGAGGCCAGCACATCACAAAGCCTTACAGATGAGTTGTAAAAACCAAGTCACAGTGATCCACAAGCAGTGTCATTAAGTTCCACACTGGTCTACAGCCCGGCTGCTTTCCTGAAACCACCACAACCTTTCGATATCTCCAAAAAAGCATAAATATTGGCGAGAGATGGATTGTGTGGATAGAAACATTTGACGATTTCCTTGATGCAATTGAAGAGACTGATAACAAAAAGATGATCAAATACCTCAAACATCTTGCTGGTGATGGTGTAAAAGAAGTCATAAGGAAGATACCACGAACTGACGAAGAAATCACATACTGTCAGATTAAAGAAACTTTGAATCTCTAATTCAATCCAGTGCCCAATGTAGATTATGAAAGATATATTTTCAGTCAAGAATGACAGAAGGTTGGTGAGACCATGAATGAATTTGTGGAAAGACTCGACACACTCATCAAACACTGTAAGTTTAATGAATTCAATAATGAAGAAGCTATACGTCTTAGAGTTATTCATGGATGCTTGTCAGATTTAATTAGATGACGAATGCTGAGAGAAACTCTTAGTCCGGAGAAAGTGTTAATGGCAACCAGAGCTGAAGAGCGTGCACATAGACAAGCTGCTGACATTAAGGAGGGAGGTGCCCAGAGTGAATCAGTCATGAATGTGAAAAGTAAGACAAAGCAAAAGACTGAAGGACACAAGGTGATGTCTACACGTAAAAAGAAATTGTATTTTAGATGTGGATTTTAGTTTCTACACGGAGGCAAATGTCCCGCCATTGCACAGATATGTAAAGGCTGTGGGAAGGAGAACAATTTTGTGATGGCTTGCAAAGCAATGGAAAAAGCAAGTGAATCACAGCGCAAAGACAAAATGGCTGCCAGAATGTTCCAGAAGCAACATTCGACGCACACCCACAAGGCCAAGATGCGACATCAGTTAAGACAAGTTGACACTGAGCGAAGTCGAGTGTCATCTAAATCATCATAAAACAGTTCTTCTTGATCAGTATCAAGTGAAACTGAAGAAGATGATTGTGCTGTCAATGTTTACTTCAGAAAAGCTTTTGCATGTTGGACTGGCCGCATGTGAAGAAAAATGTCAGTCAAATAAAAGTCGGCATGCCAAAGCACCAAAGTCATTCAAACATTGTCTGAAGAATACACTGAAAGTAAATGGTTGTTCGATACATTTCATCACCAACAGTGGTGCTTTGATAAACATAATGCCTGAGAAGAAATATAATGAATTGCCTCTATTACCTAAACTTATGCCATCAAAAACCAAAGTGTATACATGGGCTGCATCAACGCCCTTAAAAAATCAAAGTCATTTATAGCGATAAAGAAACACAAGAAAACAAAGGTGCAAACCCCCATCCATGTGCTTTAAGATACAGCGTCAAGTGCCTGTCTATTCAGTTTCAGCACAGCTAGATATATGGGACTGATTTCCGTAAACTAAAACATGAATGCTCACCACAAAATAGTAAGTCAATTCCCTTTGTTATTCCATGGTTTAGGAAAACTTAAGACTATGAAAGTAAAGGTGCATATTAATGAGGATGTCCATCCTGTTGCTCAAAGGCATAGACAAACTGCTTTTCATTTACAAGATGCTGTTGAAAAAGAACTTGAATCGTTACTTAAACATGATATCATTGAACAGTCTACTGGTCCCACACCGTGGGTTTCTCGCATATTGGTAGTGCTCAAAAAGGATAGTGAAGGAGCTATACTCATATGCGTTGACATGCGTCAGGCAAACAAGGCAATTGAATGAGAACGACATCCAGGTCCACCCATTGCTGACATGATAATGCAATTAAATGGTGCCAAAGTCTTCTCTTGCCTTAATTTGAATAAAGGCTATCTTCAGTTGGAACTCGAAGAAAATTGCAGGTACATTGCAATCTTTTCTACACATGTTGGTCTGTTTTAATGCAAAAGACTACATTTTGATGTGTCATCAGCTGAAGAACTTTTTCAAGACATCATTCGACGTATCGTACAGCTTGTCATTAATACGCTCAATTATAGCGATGAAATATTAGTTTTCGGGAACTACACAAAAAGAGCACAATAAAACTCTCACACAGATATGTTGTTTACTTGTGGATGCAGGTCTGACTTTGAATGCAGGTTAATGGAGTTCCACAAGACAAAGTTAAAATTATATGGCCATATCTTTTCTGATGGGGGTATGACACCTGATCCTGCTAAAGTACAAGCACTGTCAAATGTTTATCCTCCACAAGATGTTTCAATGGTGCGTTCATTTCTTGGCATGGCCTGCTACTGTTCCAGATATATACGAGACTTTGCCATGTAAGTGCTCCATTGAGAGAGTTGACGAAAAAGAATGTTTCATTTCATTGGTCACATTAATGTGAGAAAAGTTTTAGGAAAATCAAACAAGCCATTGAGAAGGCTACTAAAATGGCATATTTCAATCCCAAGCTTAATACAGACGTTGTTGTTGATGATACCCAATCTGGTTAGGTGCCATCCTTGCTCGAGGGAATATTGTGGCATATTCACGTAGGATTGTGTCCCAAACAGAATGTGCTTATTCACAACCTGAAAAAAAGAAAGTTTAGCCATGGTATGGGCTTGTGAACGTTTCCATGTATTCCTGTACAGAAAGTCTTTTACATTTACACTGGTCACTGATCATCAAGCTTTACTAACTATATTTGGAAATCCAAAGGCCAAGATGCCTTCTCTCATTGAACGATGGGGGATACAACTACCAGGGAAGGATCAGAACCCTGCTTACTACTTTTACAGAGTGCCTATATAAGGTCATGGTACTCCATCCAAGACGGCTGAAGCCTATATTAATTTCATTGTAAATTGTGATTCTCCTATTATCATGACTAGAGAATCTGGATTTCATTAAAGACACGGAGGCTAACATTATGCATATTTCTTTTAATGCATCCTCCAAGCAGCCACTTGAAAGCATACATCATAAAGTAAAAAGTTCCAGAACAGAACGTTAAGAACATACAATAGGCATGAGCCCAGAAAAATCTGCCTCTTTTAAATGTGGTGGAGAAGAAAATAAGTCCAAATTTTAAACTTCCAAACGCTTCCTTTAGATCCAGCGGAAAAAGAAGGGTAACAATGGACAAGGAAGGATCCAAGGCTCAAACTTCTGCAAATTATGAAAGGTTACCTGGAAAAGAAAGAGATATAAGTACTTCAAGTAAAGAGAGTAAAAGGGGTAGAAAGACTAGCAATGTAACATTAAACAAAATAATGTTATTATTTAATCAACTATTTATTATATAATCTCAAAGTTATTCCAAAACATTTTCTTAAAAAGGTATTCAGACAAGAGAATAAATATAATGTGAGTCATCCAAGGGAAGGGATGGGTGGGATAATGTTAGCCTCCGTGTCTTTAATGAGATCCAGATTCTCTAGTCATGGTAATAGGAGAATCTGAATTTCATTACAAGACCGGAGGCTGCCATTATGCATGTTGGTAGCTTTGTAAGACTATATCAGACATGTGTTCGATTGGTTTGCAGTAATGCTGTGCGAAAGTGTTAGCATTAGACCAGTCGGCCGCTTTAAGAATATCGTCCAACTTACCACCGGACCAGAAAGATTTACTGGCCATAGCACCTCTTACTGAATGAGCTTGGAATTTCTTTAGCTCAATACCTGCTAAATTCATAACAGTTTTAACCCATCTGGCAATAGAAGCCGAAGTTATAGCTCTGTGAGGTTTAACAAAGGATATAAGCAACTGATTCACACCCTGGGCACGAAGTCCATTCATTCTGCAGTCGTACTCTCTCATGCAATCAACCACACAAAGTTTCTTGCATAAATCGAAACGTGGATAAAAGATTGAATCAGACATGGTCTTAGTTCTTCTAATTAACTCAAATTTGACTCCAAACATGTTATAGGATCTATTTGTGATTTCAAGAGCATTGACATCAGAAACCCTTCGGCAAGATATTAAACATAACAGTGTTGCGAGCTTGATGGATAAACTTTTCCTATTCAAGTGAATGTTATCCGGCCAATTTGTGAAAAGATCTAGTATTAACTTTACGTCCCAGAGAGACTCGTATTTGGGTTTAGGAGGTCTCCTTAGTCTAATACTTTTGAGCACTCTACAAACTATGACGTTCTTACCTACCATTTTACCGTTGATGAGGGCATGGCCTGCGGAGATAGCCGATCTATAACAATTGATTGTTCTATAGCTGAGACCCCTTTCGAACTGTTCTACAAGGAAGTTAACTATGTCAACGATAGGAGCCTCCACGGAATCCAGGTTCCTCTCCAGGCACCAACGTACCCAGCTTCTCCATATGTTGTTATACCTGTAGTGAGTGCCGGGGGCCCAAGACTCTCCGAGGAGAGTTGCAGCTGTCAACGAAAGTCCTGAGACTTCGTTGGATCTCCTGACACTCTCCATACAAGAAGGTTCAAATTCCACGCCTGTACTAGGGGGTGACCTCCTCCATCTACGTCTGTTAAAAGATCCACTTGTGTTGGAATTAAAAAGGGGATGTTGCAAGTTAGTTCCAGAGTAGTGGGGAACCAGGCTTGGGATGGCCAGAAGGGAGTTATTAGAACAAGGGAGCATTGGTCTTGTCTCACTTTCTGTAGAACTCTCTGGATCATGGCAAAAGGAGGAAATGCATATGCGTTGACTTCTTTCCAGCATTGGAGAAAGGCGTTCACTGCAAGAGCACCCGGGTCGGGCATCCAGCTGAAGTATTTCTCCAATTGGAAAGTTAGTCTCGCAAAGAGATCTATTTCTAGTGGGCCCCATATTTTGTTGAGAGTCCGGAACACGGAAACATTGAGTTTCCAATCGCTGTGATCTAAGAGGAACCTCGAGTTCCAATCCGCAGATATGTTTGTTTTCCCTGGGAGATATTCTGCACTTAGGGCGATCTTGTGTTCCAGACAGAACATCCAAAGTTTCTTGGCTAGATTCGAGAGGTCCGCAGATTTTGTACCCCCAGACGAATTATATAGGCTACCGCGGACATGTTGTCCATCTTTAGAATGACTGATCTGCCTTGGAGAGAATGTCTGAAGCTCATCAATGCGTAAAGGCCAGCTGTCAGTTCTAGGTAGTTTATGTGATGAGAGGACTCTTCTTGCGACCAGACACCGCCCGTGTTCTGATCGAGAAGGCAAGCTCCCCAGCCATGAAGGCTCGCATCTGATTCCAAAACAAATTCTGGTGTTGACCCAAATATTGCTTTGCCATTCCAGGCATCTAAATTCTCTAGCCACCAGGTCAGTTCTGATTTGACATCCTGATCTAGGGAAATCCAATCTCCAAACCAAAGGCCAGATCTTAGAGCTCTCGCTTTTACTCTTTGAAGGGCTCGATAATTCAGAGGGCCCGGGAAGATGGCTTGGATAGAGGAAGAAAGGGGGCCCAGCAGTCTGGCTAGTTCTCTCAGGGTTAGGCTTTCTTGTTTCAGGACATGTCTTATTTCTTTCCTGATCTTGGTAATTTTCTTTGATGGGAGTAAAAGGAGACATTTCGTTGTATCTACGGTGAATCCTAAGAATTCCAGGGTTCTGGAGGGGGATAAGATCGTTTTTTCCTTGTTTATAATGAACCCCAGGTATTCTAAAAGACCCATTACGGTCTTCAGATCTTGAGTTATTTGCGAGCGGTCTTGGGACATTATAAGGATGTCGTCTAGGTATACGATTAGTCGAATACCTCTTTCTCTTAGGGATGAGGCAATTGTCCTCATGACTTTGATGAAACACCATGGGGCAGAAGATAGGCCGAAAGGAAGTGCTTGAAATTGGAACAGATGGTTTTTCCACATGAACTGGAGGAAGGGTTGGTGAATTTTGGCCATTGGGATGGTAAAATAAGCGTCTTTTAAGTCTAGTTTGACTAACCAGTCTCCCTCTAGTAGCAAATCCCTCAGGAGATGGATGCCTTCCATCTTGAAGTGTCTGTAATCTAGGTATTTGTTTAGTTCCCTCAAGTTTATAACGGGTCTCCAACACTTGTCCTTTTTCTCGACGAGAAAGAGAGTACTTACAAATCTCATCGCTTCCAATGGGACTTCTATTATTGCTCCTTTCTGAAGCATAGATGATATTTCTTCTTCTACTATTTTCTGTTGATCTAATGTGAGCGGGATGTCTCTCGGGAAAGAAGTTTGTGTAGGAGTCTCCACAAAATCTATCATGAAGCCCTTGACCGTGTTTAGTACCCATGGGTCTTGAGTAATTAATTTCCAATTCTGATAGAAGAATTTGAGTCTGCCTCCCACCTTTTGGGGGAAAGAAGGAAGAGAAAGTGGAAGTGGTAGAGTACTCACTTTGGGGGTTGTTGTTGCTGGAGGCTCCACGTGATCTAAAGCCTCTGTTGCGAGTGCCTCTCCCTCTCTGGGGGTAGAATTGAGGAGGGTTGGTGGGTTGGTAACCTCTTCCGTAGCCTCTGAATCTTGAGTAGGGCCTTTGATTGAAGCGGCAGAAAGAGAGGCCCCTTCTTCCGGCCCGACCAAAAAGGTTAGGATTGAATACGGGTCTCATATTGTGCTGAGCCTTCCCCAGAGCCGTAAAGGTCGAGACGTACTTCCCTAGGGATTTCATTAAGTCCTCGCCGAAGAGTAACCCTTTGGGATTCTGAGAGGGTTCTCTGTCCGCCATGTCGCTCAGCTTCGGGTTTATTTTGGTAAGTACTACCCTTCTCCTTTCTGCGTTGAGGCTGGCGTTGGCGTTGCCCAGAAGTATCATCGCTCTTTGGCTCCATCCCCTGATTAATTCGGTATCCAGGGGTGTGCCGTTAATGTGACTTTCTTCGGCCGTATCGATGATCCTGGCCACAGGTCCCAGGACGTCAAGAAGACGGTCTTGACACCCTTTTAGGGATCTTTCCATCCCTTTCCTCGGATCTCTGCCGAGATTAAAAAGGAATTTAATTAACTCAGGGTCCAGGTTTGGAGTTTGGCAGATCTTGTCCTGAATAGAGGGCCTTGAGCATTCGGCTCTAAGTATATCACAAGTGTCTTTTTCTAGGAGGTTTCTAAGCCATTTCTTAATAAATTTGGCCACTTGAACTTGTGGCCACCATTCTGAGCTCCTCGGATGTTTAATATTGAATGGGGAGAACATTTCCTCGCCCAGGGGATTGACAATGTTGTCTTTCGAAGAGGATGGGGGATCATCTTCGGTAGGTTGGTTATAGAATTCTTGATCGTCCTCATCCAGATCTAGGATATATTCATCGAATATTTCAGAGGTTTCATCCTCTTGTATTTCGTCATCTCCAAAATCATATTGAGCACTTTGATGTTTTGTGCCGCTAAGGACACCCGGATGTTTTGTGCCGCTGAGGACACCAGTATAGGTTGTGCCGCTAAGGACACCTGAGAAGATTGAGGTGCGAGGACCTCCGTTAATAGTTGAGGTGCTAGGACCTCCAGTATTAGTTGAGGTGCTAGGACCTCCCATAGTGCTCCTGGGGGTTGGATGTTCAAGATTTTTGTTTTTCCTTTGTCTTTTCCCCCTGATCTCGGTGAGATCATCGATGGCTTGAGAGCCCTGATTTCCTGTAGGGTCGTCCTCCTCGGTAGGGAGGGATCTCTTTGAAGCCATCACTTGATTTAAGGTTTTTAGCATGCAGGATCTCATTTCCTTGTGAATGATTTTTTTAAAGGCTTCGTCATCCATACTAGGAATGGGGGCAATTGCATCATCAGAAACAATGTCGGACATTTTGCTAGTTAATTAGAAAAAAATGGCTTAGAAATGGAGAGGTAAGCAGTCTTAAATCCCTTGGGGGAGTAAAGACTAGTGGACAAGTCACTCGAGAGGACAATATAGGCTCTTTATCTGAGTATAGGCTCTTTATCTGAATATAGGCTGAGGCAATATGGATCATAAGGGGGAATAGGTAAGCTCTTTGGCTAGGGTAAGTATCCCAAGTTGTCTTTGTAGAGAATAAAAATTATCACCCTTTTAAAAAAAAAAATTGTTGGAAATGGTACTCGCGTGAAAAGATCAAGTTGAAACCAGCTGATCGCAATGAAAAAAAGCAGTAACTGACGCTCAAGAGCTTGAGCGATCAGCTGCTGTCGGTTTCCATGGGAGCGTGTCTCGAGCGCGATCGTCTTACACGATCAGCTGAATACAGAGACAGAGAGTCAGGAAGAATAGCGCTTGGCAACGGGAGGACGTAATGCTCCTCTAAGGGTCTGCGCAGCAAAAATGGAGCCGGAGCCTCGCGCATTGCATCGTGAGGGAGAGAGAGGCACCTTAAATTAAGCGTGTGCTTCTCTCGGTCAATGCGCATCGATCGGGTAGAAGATTGGCATTGTTTAAGTTATAAGCCTATTTTGGGTAAAGAGAAAGGTAGTTACGATTCCGAAAAACGGAACCCATTTCGCATAGATAAACGGGGAAAGGAAGGGAAAATACCCCAAGGAGGGGGATGGTTTAAGGTCGTGTGGAGGGTTAAGCTCCGGTGTAAGAGAGGGTGTGAAAGATCTCCGTAAATTGGAGATCGGTAGTAAAATAGAGGGTAAAGGGGTGGGGTTAGTCCCAGGAAGGTCAGTAAATATTAGCAAAATAGTAGTTTAAGGGTGAAAGAGCAAGTTTAAATACAAGTAATAAAAGGTTGAACTTATCTGCTTGGAGCCGCATTTAAAAGAGGCAGATTGTTCTGGGCTCATGCCTATTGTATGTTCTTAACGTTCTGTTCTGGAACTTTTTACTTTATGATGTATGCTTTCAAGTGGCTGCTTGGAGGATGCATTAAAAGAAATATGCATAATGGTAGCCTCCGGTCTTGTAATGAAATTCCAACACACCAGCTGCCATTTTGTTAGCCAAGATTATCACTGCCATGAGCCATGATAGTGATATGCTAAATTTGAAAGATATAATCACACATCAGTCATGGAACCTACACCCTCAACCTCTCACCAGTGATGGTCAATATCAAAAATACAAAAATGTCAAAGATGAACTGTCTATAACTCAGGAAGGAGTTATATTGCGCGGGTCGAGAATCCTGATTCTAGAGAATCTGCAGCAGAAAATTATTGAAGTGTCCCATGAAGTACATCGTAGAATCGTTGTCACAAAATGACTCATTCTGCCACACCAGTGACTGCAGTTGCTTCTCCACCATCGACGCAGATCCTGGACATTTATGGTGACAGTTCCCAGTTTCCAATTACAAGATCAGGTCGAACAATTAAAGCACCAAAAAGATTGATTGAAGAAATTTATTTGTATATATATTTTGTGAAAATGGTAATTTTTCATTTCACAGAGGGGGAGTTGTAGTGTCTTGCATGTTAGAAATGACGGAACCCTTTTGGCTCCTGATGGACTCCATAGAGCTGTGACGTACGGGTTACAGCGGAATGCAATTAAGGCTGATTTAGAATGTTAGAATTGCAGTTACACGCACAAGAATAAAGACGTGTTATAGTAAGCTCTGTGTGTGGCGTAGTCATTTGCGAGTACCCGGGCTTGGGAGGACCCTACAAGGAGTACACTGGTTTCTTGAGTAGACAGTGAAACAGGTAAGGGAGGTCTAACTTCTGTAAGATATAGATTGTGAATGAGCGCATATTAAACAGGGAGTTGAGCTGTAAACACCGATATTAGTGAAATGTAGGGATGCACAAGGACATTATCCCATGTACCAGCCATGTTCAGCTGGAGAAGAAGGTGTATTTTCGCTGTGTTTTAGTGAGAGAGGAGAATACATTGTGTCATCTCTTGCCAGACTCCTCTGGCGTGCAGTAAAACTGTGTTGACCGAAGGGCACTACATCACTGAGGAGAGCTCAGAACTCCCTATGGGCCCATTGAAGCTGTGTGAGACCTTGAATTTCCACTTGTTTGTGGCAAAGAGATGAGAGGACATCCTTGAGTACTCTAAGAACTGAATATCCAATTGTTGAGACAGAAAATATCTGTATAGACAATGAATGGACATTATTGTAAGTAAGTGAAAAGGTGCAATGAGTTGTCCCTAGCAAGCTCCCTATTAAGCTCCGCAACTTCTTTTTCTGAGTATGCAGTCTTTTACTCCGGAAGAGCACACAGGAGAACTTATAATTAAGTCTCCCTTTTTCCGTTTTTACGGATTTTTACAGATAAATACAGTCAGAAACCAATGGGTTTTTTGTCTGCATTTATTTTTTAAAGTGGATAAATCCAGAAAATTGTGCTTATTTTAAGTGACTCTCCATGCTGTGTTTCATGAATTGTAGCCCAACAGCAGAGCAGATGGACATCATGGGAAATTAAAAAACAGGATGAAATTTCTTTAAATAATGGCATATGTCAACATACATTTGTGGTATAATGCTATTATTTAGTGGAAGTATTGTTAAATAATATTTGGCAGCTTAAATAGCTAAATCATGACAGACATCAAAGTATGAGTGTGTGTCTATCAGTTAAATAAATATGGAAATGTACAGTTTTACAACTTCATTTATACACAAAACACAAAATAAATATGGATAAATACAGATAAAATGTCCCAAAAATAAATATGGATAAATACAGATGGAAATGTTAAAAAAAAAAATACCATAAAAGGGGGAGCCCTACTTATAATGCATCCCACCGGTGTCTTGGAGGAATGGAGACAGAAGAAAATCAGTTATGTTCATATCATCATGTATCATTTACAAGTGTAATTTAACTGAAAGAAGATCAGATGTGGGCAACCATAGTTGATACATTTTACCCACATTAACAGTCTGACACCTCAAGCCTGGTCCACTAATTAACGGCCCTGCTGTTTCAGATAAAGACCTTAGATCACATTTAATACCTTGCATCAGCCACAGTGGAAAGCCTTTTGTTGGTGTTTTAAACCTGCTACCTGCAACAAGTTTGGTAATAGCACTGATTAATTTGTGCCATTTGGTGCCGGTGGACCCTTGTTGTACTTATATGAGGAGACCGAGTGTGAATAGATAAGGCATGACCAGCAGGTAAAGTTCTCTGGAGATTTATTCCAGGAAAGAGGAGCCCATAACCAGCTGGAGTCCTTCCTCATGGATATCCAGTCAACAGCTGTAGCGATCGACAAAGATTCCATGAAGAGAACTCTGCTGGATTGTGGAATATAGATCATAACATAACAAGCAATAACAAAGGAGGAAGAAATAAACCATTCCCCATTGGTACACCAAGACCCTTTCAATCCTTACTTCAAGGTGCAGTAAGCAAGCCCATTCAAAAAACTTTCTTGGTCCGGTGCCCTCTGCCTGTCCGTCAGGCCTGTCCAAGCATTTAGCTTTTTAAGGTCCGTTGCTTGGTCTCTGCCTTCATCAGTGGTGTAAACAAATTAATGGTGCCCTTCTCAGTAGCGGGTGGCAGGGAACGAAAGTAAAGAAGTGGGGGGAGAAGGAGTCGAGTGGGGAAGCATTAAAACAAAAAACTTACATTCTCGCCGAGTCGCAGCCCCCTCTTCTCCGTCGTGTCATCCCTCGTCGCCCCGGAACCAGGAAGCTCCCAGGCTCCCTCTCCTGACCAATCACAGCGCTGCACTGCAGCGTTGTGATTGGTCTGAGCTCCATAGCTCGGCGCTCAGACGGGACATGGGAGGGTTTGCATGCCTCTCACCAGGCTGTGTACTGCAGCCTGGTGTGGAACATGCAAAGTGGGCATGACTGCTTGGGGCGGCCCGAAAGGGCCGTCCAAGCAGTCATGAGCACTTTGGAGTGTGCAGCAACCACTTCTTCTCCCGGATGTCACGGAAGCCCAGCCCCGCCCAACCTGGCCCCCAAAAAATTATAACACAAATAACTTCTGTTACTATGATTTAATTTTTTTACACTGCTGCGTGAGCAGTGGGCGGTGCTCCTCCGCCTTAGCGGAGGAGCCACCACTGGCCCTTCTGCAGAACGTGAAGAGGGGCCCCTGAGTCTCCCATATTACCGCTTTTTATTGACCTTACGCTGAATGGTGACCCCCTCAAGGGATAAGGGGCCCCTGAAGGATCAGGACTCAACCTGCACCACAGGGGTTTGCATTACGCCCCTGGCCTTAATCCCGCGGATGTGATTGGACGGCTCAGATGGAGCATGGATAGTCTACATCGAAGTTAATTTGCAGTATGGCTGTACTGCACGTGCAGCTGAGACTGGTGTGGTGCAACAGCGGAAGTGTGACCTTAAGGCAGCAGCACTAAGGGACAGAGCAGCCCACTACTGTGATGAGAATAGAGGACACTGTCAGCGGTACATGCTGCGAGACTAACCAGCAGAAGCAAAATGTGCTGGGAAGAAGTAAGGCGATACTGCTGAGTCAGAAGCCTAGAGAAACTTGGTAAATGGTACCCTCTATTTACAAAAAATCATTGTAGTTACTCATTTATTTTAAACAGCTAACAACCATTGACAAAGCCAATAGCCCTGACTGGTTTTAGGTGTATGACAGTTGTTAAGTTACAAATCTGGATGCAGTAACAAAAAGCTCATTTAAGCATCAAAATACCTGGCAGGTGGCACGCTATGGAAATCACAGAAATGTAGTTACATGTTTAAGCTACACACTTTATTACATTGGCCACACCCCTTTTAGAGACTTCCCCCACATACACACACAGAGTTTTTCATAACAGTTAAGACAATGGGCATCTGCGCTCTGACCTCTCTAGCTCCTGAAGCAGCCCCATGTTGTTGCCGACTCTGCTACTAAGTCTCTCCCTTGCCTCCTTCGCAAACCTGATAGACAGAGGTTAAACTGAAAGGAAGATAACATATTTTGCTCATATTTTGGATTGTAAAGCTTTACTGTGGTACCATAGTCATCAATGTAATTGCTATACCCACAAATAGCTTTCTACATATTCTCATTGCATACTACTTGCATTATTTTTCAAGCATTTAGCTCAATTATAGTTTCTGCTTTAAGTTTAAAGGGAGCGTATTTATTTTTTGAGCGGTAAAGACATAAATGATATATATCCTCTGCATTGAAGGTTGCACACCTGGGCGGGGTAGCCATGCCGACAACCAAGATGGCCTCCTGGCGCTGAAGCTCCGGCAAACTTGGCCCTGCGCATCGGGGGAATGGGCCTGAATCCACATCGATAAGTATACGGGGTGCTCCCCTTTCCCTTCCACGATAACAGGTGTCCGATGTGCGGCGGTTTGGGGGTGAGTGTGTGCCCCTGCGAAGCCTGATCGAGTTGAGCACCTGGCAGCCCGGCCCACACCTCGGATGCCCTGTGGCGACAGGAGCCGTGGGTGAGTCTGACATACGAGGGCATTGGGCCTTGCCGGGCTGTCTGGACTTCTCTGAGTACCCGAGTGGCACATCGGCGACTCCTGCAAAGCTGACTGAAGCGTTCTCAGCGATGCACTGGGAGACCACGCTGCCATGCAGGCTGAGCCTGGCGGCATGGCTGTAGCCACCACGAGTAGTTGAAAAGGCCTGGTTACATGGCCCTGCTCTACCGCATGCCTGACCAAGGACCCTGGCAGACTTTGCCCAACATCTTCCGGTAGGCCATCGCAACCTCTGCTGCCCCTGCCGTGCTTCAGGCGGTGGCTGCCCTACGGCCCGGGGCCTGCTCAGAGGCCTACTGTCTTTGCCTTGCCTCTGTGACTGGGAGTCCGGTCCTGCCTGCATTGTAGCTCGTGCTGCCGCTGCCGCACTTCAGGCAGAGGTAGCATCGGAGTTGTGACCAGGGGCCCGCCCTGAGGGCCTATTGATCCTGCCTCACCATTGCGACCTGGGCCTGCTGGACTTACCGCTCCTGGCCTTCCTCCAGGTCGCAGAGACTGCACAAGGGCTTCTTGGGCCATATTGACCCCTGTCAGTGGCGTAGCAAGTAGGGGTGGGTGGTCCGCCCTAGGCAGCACGATTTTGAGGGCGATGGCCTCCCCCCGCTCTTACCTGCCATCTCTGGGGCACCAGCACCCCCGCTCATCAATGCAGCCACGGGCGGCTAAAGGGCTAGCTATGCCACTGATCCCTGTGCTTGCTCACTGCCGCTACCTGACCTGTGTGTCTCTTCCCTACTGTTGCTGACTCGAGGCTGTCCTCTACCCGAGCCTCATCAAGTGCAGAGCACACCAAACAGAATCTCCCAGGAGCTGACAAGAATTCTCTTCTGCCTTCACCCGGCCTGTCTTGCCGCTGGGGACTCCCTGCTGGGAGCTCCCCTTCAAACATGGTGCGCGGTGACCCAAAACAGCATTTGAAAAGTCCAAACTTACTGACGCACCTGGGACTGCGCCTGAGATGGAGGCGGTGCGGCTGGGGGTTCCGGCGCAGGGCAGCTGTCATGGCGAAGCTCCAATCTGGCTTTTGCGCCATAGATGCCAGATTTGACAACCTCACTGGCCTTATTGATCGCATGGGGGAACGTCTGGACCGTCAGAACACTCGACTGGACTGCGCGGAGGAGCGCATCTCTGGCCTGGAGGACAGGGCTGCTACGACGACTAAACGACAGGAGAACTTGGAACGCCCATCAAATCTGTAACTATCAAGAATGAAGATTTGGAGGTACGCGACGCCCGCAACAATGTCCACAAACTGGGAGTGCCGGAATACACTGACACTGGCCGCCTCGACCTATTTGTAGAATTCTTACTCTCCGCCCTCTTTGGCTGCCAGAACTTTACTTCCACCTTTGTTGCAGAAAGGGCCCATAGATCTCTCAGCCCCGTCCCTCTCCTGGCGCACCTCCGCGGCCAGGACTCACCAGACTCATAAACTTTCGGGACTGTGCTATAGCCCTCAGACGTGCGTGTGAACATGGACTGCTACAGTATCAGGGATCCACAATTTCCCTTTTTCCAGACTTCACGATGGCATTTCAGGAGGCACACCCTAAATGTGCTGACACCAAGTCAGTGCTGCGTAAACTGGGATAGCGCTAGAGAATGTTTTATCTGGCCCGTCTCCGGGTGGACGTCAATGGCATTGCCAGCTTTTTCGATACCCCTGCGGAAAACCTTGCTTCCGTAAACACCACGCCAAGGAATGGTTCCCTCCGCAACACAGCACTCCTGAGCGCTCCCCTCCAGATATACATGCTATGGCAAGCATTGACCTGTTCCCCCCAGATTGAAGCTAGTGGCTGGTCCTAGATCCTCACTTCTTGTCCCTCTGTGTTGACT
The DNA here is from genome assembly GCA_963921515.1 of Calotriton arnoldi. Classification (NCBI taxonomy): domain Eukaryota; kingdom Metazoa; phylum Chordata; class Amphibia; order Caudata; family Salamandridae; genus Calotriton; species Calotriton arnoldi. The sequence continues at coordinate 2,293,562 of CAWUFW010000366.1, read as the reverse complement.
TATGTGCATACCGTTTAGGGAACCCCACTGCTATTCACACTGCCATACCTCGGACTACACTTCACTGGTGGCAATGTTGACTCATTTCTACCTCCGCTTTCCTCAGACCATCCGGAAAGCGGGCCCGTCTGCCGCAGTGTTGCTATCCCCCCGAGGTGTACACCACCCTGGTGACTTTGAGGGGTTTTGTTTTCTTGGGGTACCAATATTGGGATTCACTGGGCTTGTTACTGCCTAGTGTGAGTGGGGGTGGGAGGGCAGTTGTTGGTGTGTTTTTTTTTTTTGGTATAATTCCTTTCTTCAGTAGTAGAGGCCACTGTGCACACACAATGTTGACACATTCAGAGAATACTATTGGATGGTGGTGACACAAGACACTTGGAGGTCGGTGTCGGAATTCACGTTCCTGTCATGGAATATCAAGGGCCTCGGTAGGTTGAACGGAATCAACCTCTACCTGGACTGCCGTTTTGATTGTTGGTTTCTTTGTTCCAATTTCTTGTTTTGGTTTTCTGGCCCCGCTGCGCTGTCTCGCATCGGCCGATACTCCCGAGACTTCCGCTGGCTGACTGCCCATCGCTATTGCCGCACCTCCACTGGGGATTCCTGCGGTCCGTGTTCTCCCCAGTTTCCCGCCTCTGGCTGCCATTAGTTGACTTGGCGGGGTTCCCCAGCAACGACGTAGCCGACAGCCCCGTCCAATCTAAAGCAGGTAGTGATGAGGGACACCAGCAAAAATCCACAGCAGCACAACCTGCAGCCGTGAGTACAAAGAACGGCTCGCCGGGGTTAGTCCCAGGCTAAACAGCTGCTCGTCAATCCATCGACTCATCGAGAGAGATGGCGAGAGTTGTGGCAGCTAGTCACACGCCATCTTTGCTCCCTCCACGGCATGCAGATAGTCTTCTTGCAAGAGAGACACCTTCCCCCTGGGAATTCCCACTCCTTCGCTTCCTCGTGGGGCCCACACCCCTATTTCTCGAGCTACAGCTCCTACTTGCGTGGAGTCTGCATATTGATTCCCCCAAATTTTTCTTTTTATCCCTCTGCCAGCTTCCTTAACTAGGATGATAGATATGTATTGGTGGCTGGACCCCTGGAGGGTCTGTGAGTACTGTTGGTTAATGTATACACCCCGAATGTTGATACTCCTCATTTCTTTCAGACTCTCATGTCCCTGATAGGGTGCATAGACACAAACCACATCATATTTAGTGGTGACTTTAACATGCTCCTCGACCTCCTGTTGGACACCGCTGCTGCTACACCACTAGGTAAGCCACGTTCGCTGCGTATCCTCCGTGATCTCTGTGACACTTACATGCCCCGATATTCCTGGCGCTTGCGCCATGCTTCCGCTGCAGCTTACACATTGTACTCCACCTCACCTGACACATGGACTCGTATTGATCATTGGCTCATCTCTACCACCCTTGTTCCATGACTGGGCTCAGTTCCACACCTTGCACGCATGCTGTCTGATCACTCCCCAGTTCGGATGATGCTGCACGTCCCTATTGGCAGGGGCCTAGAACAACAGTGGCGCTTCCCAAGCATGGAGTTGCATGACGAGCTGTTCCACTCTGAATTCCGCTCTGCAGCTGTAGAATATTTCGAGTTCAATGTAGGCTCAGTCACCTCAAAGGCCACCCTTTGGGAGGCCTTCAAGGCCTTTATTCGTGGCATATGTATTTCCAAGCAAGCAGGGGTGCTGCTCCACATACGCAGGAGTCTGACCCATATCGAAACTGAGCTGACAGATCTGGACCTAGTAGACACCCAACAGAACCATAGGCCACAGTTGCCCAGACATACTACCCTACTGGCTGAATATCACAATTTGGCTGAGCGTGAGGCAAACTTCTTGGGGAAATACGCTACAGTCTGCCGTTATGGAGATGAAGAGCAACTGGGACGCACATTGACTAGATTGCTTCACCCACCTAGAGGCACCTCTTACATCCTGGAGATACAACTAGCTGACGGGACGCGGGTGGCTGACAATGAAGATGTTCTTACTCCATTGCTTTGCTATTATACACCCCTGTACTCCTCTCGTCTGTCTAGAGCATGGCCTAACTGGCGGATTATCTCTCAGAGATAGCCATGATTTGGCTCACTGCTGCCCAACAGCAGTTCCTCAGTCAGCCGATTTCAAGCGAGGAGATAGAGCAAGCAATGGACTCGCTCAGTGGGACTAAGGCCTCAGGCCTGGATGGGCTCACCAGGGTCTTCTACAAGAACTTTACTCACCTTCTGGCTTCCCACCTGCTTGCCATGTATGCAGAATCTCTTGAAGCTGGGGTGCTCCTCTCAACACTGCGGGAAGCGGTGATTACCTTGCTACTGAAACCTGGCAAGTCCCCTTAGTACTGCGGACCCTACCGGCCCTTGTTACTGCTCAATTTTGATAATAAGATACTAGCTAAGGTCATTGCCAATCACCTTTCTCTCTTGATGGACCAGATTATTTCCCCCATCCATTGGGGTTTTGTTACCCACCACTCCACATCCTTTAACTTAAGCACTGTTTTATCGGTCCTTAATAGAATTTCGCCCAAGGTTCCGGCCACCGTGGCCCTGTTGGACACGGAGAAGGCTTTTGATTTTCTGGAGTGGCCCTTCCTGCAAGGCACAAACTGGGTATGCTGTGGTGTTTCATTTAATTGATCATGCTCTTGTAATCCCAACAGGTGGCCCAGATTCATGCCAACGGCTCATTCACGGCCCCTTTTGCCATCACTAAGGGGACCCGGCAGGGGTGCCCCTGTCTCCATTGCTCTTCATCATTGCTATGGACTCGAAGGTGCAGCACCTCCAGTACAAACATCTACATGGTGGTCTGCAGTTCAAGCCTGGCCCCCGGCTACTTTCACTGTATGCAGATGACATTTTGTTATTTGTATTGCACCCCTAGATAACTTACCTCAGATCCTCAATGAGAATGTTAAATTTGGAAGCTTTTCGGGTCTTCACATCAATTGGACCAAGTGCGAATTGTTCCCTACTAAAGATGCCACTGCGCCTTCGCAATGCGAGTTCCTCCTGGCCTCGTGTGACATGATGGTTAAGTATTTGGGCATTTTCTTGCACTACAACAAGGAGCAAGTAATACAATTGAACTATGGCCCGGCCATAGATGAACTGACCACCCAGGTGGAATGGTGGCTCCATCTTCCCCTCTCAATGGCAGGCCGAATTACAATCATAAAAATGGTGGTCCTCCCCTGCTTTTTATATCATTTTTAAACATACCCATCCCACTTCCTAATTCCTTTTTTGCTAAACAGCGAAGTTTGCTATTGAGCCTTATGTGAGCTACCCAGTGCCCTCGGATTGGCTGGGCCACCCTCATACTCCCATATGAGTGTGGTGGTTTGGCGATCTGCACATCCACTTATATCAGCTAGCTGCACAGTGTCAGTTCGTCCACTACTGGTACCATGCAGATTCACGCCTCACCTATTCCAAACTGAAATAGATCAAGTCGCTCTGACCCCCCTAGGTTCGATACTCCCTGCAGGGCTCCCCCCTGTGCCCCAAGGATATCCAAACTTGATCCACCACCAGTTGGGCATAGAGTAAACATTCAATTTTTGGGGAGAGAGCTTCTTTCTTTCCTGGCACTGCCCTTGGCAGATAACAATTGACTCCCCATAATGCAGGAAAATTGGTCCAGTGCACATTGACACAATATGCCTTGCACACATTCGGATGGTCACGCTCTTTCCAGGCTGATGATGTCCATTTCGTTAATGCCACCTATATGGCCCACTTCATTCTGCGATGCATCCACAGAACCCTGAACACTCTGATCCCAACATACCCATTGGCCCCAGAGGAATTCCTCCATTTGACACTAGTGATCACTGACAACCATGGGGGTAGGTTGGTCTCCAAGCTGTACCATGCTTGTGTGGCTCTTCTGCCGCTGCGCGATGGGAAACTTAGATACGTTTGGGAAGCTGACCTGGGGCGCCCCCTGATTGATAAAATGTGGTTTGTTTGCTGTGCTCAAACACACCTTGTCTCGCCCAATCACCGCAACAAACTCATCCATTAAAAATTCTTACATAGAGCTTATGTTATGCCTAGCACCCTGGTACGACTCGACCCCATGAGACCCTGTAGTTGCCCTAAATGCCATGTAGCTGGGGCTGATTTTGTACATGGATGGATGTGCAGTCATATTGAGTCCTTTTGGCACGCCATATTCTCCCGACTAGCCCTGATGATCAACAATGACCTTGACTGGACCCGCTGCTAGCATTACTGAGCTATGTCCAGGCTATACCAAAGAACGTCAGACGATTCACCGCTATTGCATTATTGGTAGCTAAGCGCGAAATCGCTCTTCATTGGGGGAGCAGACATTTGTCAACTGCTAAAGCCTGGTTAACCAGCCTAATGTACTGCGACACTACCAGTGAACTGTATGACTCCCTGCAACCTCCGACCTCCAGGCCAAAGGACATTTGGCAACCCCAGCAAAATAGTTTGTATAGGCGTCGGAGACCACGGAGTCGGGTTCTTGAGCATGGGTGCTGTTTTTGTGTGTTTTGTGCAGGCCTCGCAGACCCGTGACTGTGACCGCCTGATGCGGCCTACTTACTCTCTGACTACATTGTGTTGCTTGCCACTTGCACCTCCCTTCCATGTTCCGTGGTTCGCTGTTATTAATGTACCACCTGCTGCCACCGACAGCTTCCACGATGAACTGCTATATTGTTCACACTGCAATGCTCCCCATACTTTGGGACTGTTGTTTGCATTGTTTTATATGCCATGATAAATAAAGTTAAGAAAAAAGGAAGGTTGAACCCTGGATGATTAGGTTTTCCATCGCACTGCGTGGTGGGTGTGAATGTTACTTCCTGGTCCATCCGCAGGCTTAAACAGTGTGTTTCCCTAGAATGAGGTGCGTCATCGGATTCCTATGCAAAAAGATTCTCTGTGGTCCTTAGGATGATGGATTGGCAATGTCGTCCTTGTTAAGTGGTGTCTGTAGTCTACTAGTGACGTACAGGAGAGGGTGCAGGGCTTTGCGTATTGCCTCTGTGGAAATATGCCCCTTTCCGAGCTGCTACTGCACAAACGTGTTCAAGTGTTGTCTGCTCTCTGTTGAAAGCACGTGCGATGTTCTCACTAACGTGGTCTTTGAGTTTATGATGCAATTGTCTCCATATGTGGTCATTGCTGTTGTTGTGTCAGTGCTGTCGTTAGTGGCTAAATATGTGATGTGCTCTCTAATGTTTGTGGGATATCTCAAAGTGTAGGGGGCAGTGAGTGGAAATATGATTGCTGTCTGCTGTGTTTCTTTGTGGTCCTTCGTGACTAGTCCTGTTAGGAATGTATGTGAGGTGTTATGTGGTGGGTTGGATGTGTGTTTGATGTGTGCTTAGGTGACAAGGGTTGGGAGTCCAATCAGAACTGCCATTACAGCAAATGTGAGCTGTGTGGGATGTAAGTGAGGCGTTCTCTCTCTGTGCTAGGGCTGTCCTGAGGGAAAATGCAAACAATACATTTATTGATTCCAATCTACGCACCTAGGATATGAAACAACATCCCCACATCTATCAGGGCTGTCCCAACGTTGCTCCAATTTTGGGAATAGTTGAAGATGCACCTCTTGAAAGAACACAACCTCACAATATTCAGGACTGTCAAGGTCAGATGGAAGCAAGGTGACTCTAAGTTCTTCAGGTTTTTTCTTTCCTAAGTGCTGCAGTAGGTGTAGGGGTCACTGACACTGCATCTGGTTCAAGGGACGGACGGATGAAGGATCGTCCATCTCTTCGTCAGAAGCTATTACACAATGGGGCATATTTACAAGGGGTTATCGCCACCAGAGCGTCACTTTTTTTTACGTTCTGGTGGTGATAACCCCTTCGCCTTATTTACAAGGTGGCGTTAAGCCACTAAACGTGGCTTAACGCCACCTTGTAAATAATGCCCCTATTTACGCAGCACTTAGCGTGAAAGGGGCGGGCAATGGGTGTTGCAGTGGGCTTTCCGCCAAAACACAATTTTTTTCTTTTACGCTGCCCCCTATTTACAAGGCTGGCGTAAATATGGGGTAGCTCCAATATTAAGACAAGGGAAAACTTGGTCTTATTATTTTTTCCTGTTTCTAAGTGTGCTGCATTCTGCAGCACACATAGAAGTTACAAATTGCCATTAGTGATTGTCTATGTGCAGGAAGGGACACCTTTCTGCACATGAACAATCATTCCCTGCAATGCAGGCACCCTTGCACTATGGTGCAAGGGTGCCTGTGTTGGCGCTAGGCAGCTAAATTTAACGCCGGCGCTAGGGAAAACGCAAGGGTGCATCATATTATTGTAAATATGGCACATCCCTGCATGTGCCATATTTACAATTATTTACATAATATTTACAAGTACTTCCTGTGGGAAGTACTTTTTGAATCGCTATCGGGGGTTTCTCTCTACACGCTATATGCAGGGACTCGCACTATTAATGCAAGTTAGCCTCGTGAGTCCCCCCGCCTGTCCTGCAAATGGCGGCTGTTTCTCCCTCGGGCAAAGATCGCTCGACATCACGCGCTCCTCCGAAAGACATGCGGACCCTGGTTCTACTCTTCATGATGATCCCCTGCCTAGTCAGCACCCCCGTTCATCCGGAGTACAGAAAAGTATGGGGATCCTCTGAATTCTTACATCAAGGACTCATCCCCCCCGCCTGACCTCAAGATGGTCGCCTCAGCCATTGTCTCTGTGAACTCTCCATCGACTGCTGAGACCCAGCCATTTTGACTGATGCCCGGTGGAGCTACCTTGCGTGCTAAAGGGGAGATGGGCTATGGATTCCCTCCTTGGCCATCACCTACCCAGCCAGTCCTTGGGCAAACTCTCCTGCGTCTCGCAGTGACCCTATCTTCCTCCTCCCCCTCCCCCTTTATCCTACCCCCCACCGCTCTCCTCTTCTCTTCTTCCCAGCTATTGACCCCTGTCCTCACCCGTCCTTGCTCACAGTTCCCACCCTGTTTATCCACTGGACTTTCTTACGTGAACCGTCCCTCGTCAGTTTGAGACCTAGACATGTGACTAATGCCCGATGGAGCTACCTTGCTTAGCTATAGGGGAGACGGGCTGTGGACTCCTTCCTCGGTCGTCACCTACCCAGTCGGTCTTTGGTCAGACTTCACCTTCGTCTCTCCTGCCGTCTTTTTTCCCTCATCTTCCCCCCTCTCAATTCCCCCTCCCCTCCCCCCCCCCTTCTCCCTACTTCTCTCTCCTTTCTTCCCTCTTTGAATGTGTTGCTTATTTTTTTCTTACGTAATTTGTAATTGTTATCTTTTTCTGTAACATGTGTATCCTAATGTAAAGCACTCTGATACCTTCGGGTCTAGCCAGCACTATATAAAACTCATTAATTAAATAAATAAATTAAATAAATTTTCAAAATGTCGAAGCGCGGCGTTACCAATTGTGGCGTAACACCGCACTCCGCCACTCTGTTGTAAATATGCCCCGATGAGTTCAATCCTATGTTGGGACAATTCTAGAATAGGTAGCAGATGCATTCAATTATTCTGGAGGCAGGGCAAACTGCCAGTAAGCGGCTGAACAGGACAGACCACATGATGTTTCTTGATGAGTGCTATTGACACTAATTTTTTTTTTTGCATCTCGAAATGAAGGAAGTATGATAGTGTAGGCCAGGAACATGGGACAAATGGTGCCTGGTCAGGAATTCTTTCTTAAGTAGATCATCCAGTTTTGGGAGCCACCCGCCCAGCAGTTTCAGAATGTTAGAGGCAGAGTCTGGAGCAAACTTCAGTGTTATTAGTTTTATATTATTTCTAGGAGGGTCTGCAATAGATCAACATATGAATCAGATTGTGACTGTGCCCACAGAAGGAGCTGGAGATCTGGCTCATACATGCTAATGACAAGTATTATTTCATAAGGGGTATGATTCTGTGAAACTCCTCTCACTAGATTATTGAATACTCTGTGCACCTGATAGAGATTGTAGTGCTACGACAATCCAGTAGCCAGTAACCTAGCAGTAAAGACTTGTTTAAGCACACCATCCTCTCTCTTTCTGATTCCATTCGATTATGGACATAAGGTGGTATATTTACAAGGGGATAGCACCACCAGAACGTCACTTTTTGTGATGTTCTGGTGGCACTATGCCCTTCTCCATATTTACAAAGCGGTGTTAAGCCACTTTTTGTGGCTTAACACCACCTTGTAAATACGGCCCCTTGACATGCATCACTTAGCATGACAGGGGTGTGCAATGGCTATTGCTGTGGGCGTTCCACCGCAACACCCATTGCGTTTTGACACTGCCCCAGAATTATAAGAATTGGTAAATCTGAGGCAGTGCCAAAAACTAATGCCATGCAAGAGCAGGAGTTAGAATGGCGAAACGAGGAGAAATAATTTTACTTCTACTCGTTTTTGGTTTTTCTATATGTGCTGCATTCTGCAGCACACATAGAAGTAACAAATCGCCATCATGGATTGTTTATGTGCAGGAAGGGACACCTTCCTGCACACAAACAATCATTCCCTGCAACACAGGCACCCTTGCACTATGGTGCAAGGGTGCCTGCGTTGACGCTAGGCAGCTAATTTTAGCACCAGCGCTAGATAAAACGCAGGGGTGCGTCGTATTGTTGTAAATACAGAGCATCCCTGCATTTTGGAAATGTCGGAGCACAGTGCTGCCAAATTTGACACAGCTCCGACATTTCATTGTAAATATGCCCCAAGGTATGGGAGAATAGGAGTTCGACTCCTAGAGCAGCTGCGTCAGCAAATTCTTTAGTAGCAAACGATCGACCATTGTCTGAATGAAAAGGGGCCTGCAAGGCACTGTAAGTCTTTTTACCCTGCTCCAGTAGTGGCAATCTTTCGCAGTCACATTCAAAGAAATGGACTACAATTTGAATACATTTATTCTGATTAACAGGCTCAATGGTTCGATCTGGCTGAGAGAAACAATATTAAAATGTCTATCTGATTTAGCAGCATGAATGAGAGCAGTCCTTGCAGATGTTAAGAGTATATGGTCATATTTATTAAGAAATCACACAGAGCAGTGCAGGAAGTCACCTTGCTGAGCTGCGTGATAGGGAAAGCATAGGAATGTTCCATATCTAACATTATACGGTGCAATCCTGTCTTTTACATGTGATGGTGCACATTGTGCTGCCTAACGCCAACACAGGCACTCTTGCGCCATGGTGCAAGGGTGCCTGCGTTGTAAGCTGGATTGTTTTTGTGCTGTAAGGCGCACCTTCCTGAACAAAAACAGTCTAGAGAGGCATTTTCCTCATTCTAAGTAACAAGTAGAAATAAAGATATTTCTTGTAGTTGCGCCTCACCTCGGGAGGTGTAGCATTTTGATGCATTCCCATGTCCACCACTAATGATAAATCTGGGAATGCGCCAAAATCCGTGAGTGGATGTGTGGGAACACCCATGCTCCACTCATGGAACGCCTCCCTGTGGCAGTGTTAGAAATGGGGCTTCTGGTTGGCTGGAGTATGCACCTAAGCCAGGAAGAACCTACCACTCTAGTCAGGTTAAGCTAGCTACACACCTAAGATAACCTGTGCTCACACTCTGGTAGCTTGCCCCAGAGCAGGCACGCTTATCATAAGAGGCAATGTGGAAAGTATTTGTGCAACACACACACTCAGTAATATAATGAATACACCACCAAAAGACTCCCTACAGGTTTAGAAAAATAGGAAATATTTATCTGTATAAAATAAGACCAAAACAACACAAATCCAATAATTAGATTAAGAGATATGAATTTTACAAAGCTAAATGTCAAAGCAGTGCTTAAAAATAAACTAGCATTTGCAGAATACATTAGATGTTGTAGCCTAAGAAGCCGATGTACTTCGCTTAGGGTAGTTAGGGTCCCACTGGGGGTTTGGATGTAGGCATCAGACAAGTACATGTCCCCAACTGCAAGAAGCGTAATGCAGTAATGCAGGGAACTCTCGTGCTCAATCCAAGTAACTAAATAAATCACTTTTGCACAAAGCTGCGGGGCTTGGCAAGCTGCTGGGGTTCAGGGCTCGCCGTGTCTGATGTGCACATAAGGTACCTGGCCTGTGGAGGGTGTTGACGCTGCTCCCGGTACCGACGCAAGAGTAGGAATGGGGCCGCAGAAGTGTTTGCGGACTCAGGCACAGAGCCGCGTTGCAGTGCGCTGCCCCCTCCTCTGCAGGTGAGTGGGGGCAGTGTGGTTGTCATGGTCAGGCACCTTGGGCTGAGGCTGATGATAGTTGCAGGCTCCGCTGGCAACTCGGCAACCACGCGTTGCTGGAAGGGGGCCGCACTGAGCAATTTCCTTGGTGCGGCGCTGATGTCAGCACATACGATTCAAGTGCCACTCGTCACGTTTCCCTTTTTTGGGGGCAGGGGGCTGTACTGGAGAGGAATTTCCCTAGACGAACAATGGCTTCTCAGGCAGAGAGACAAAGTCTCCGATCGGCATGCAGATCAGGGGTGCTGATCACTTTGCCTCGGGGCACAAGTCATTCGGGGCTTACAACGCCGATTTCAGCCAGGAGCACCGGACCTCCAGCGCTCATAAACCAAGAGGCAGGCTTGAGGCACAAGTCAGCCCAAAGCGCAGAACAGCCTCCGGAGCAGAATAGAAATCATGAGGCCTTGCTGGGAAACTCACAGCATGCTGAACCCTTGGCAATCTAATGAAGATCTTGGTAGGACGAGGTCTTTGATGTCCCTGAGACTTCAGGGAGAACAGAGGGCAAGCCATCAAGCCCTTGGAGTAATTCTGGGACTTAACCCGTGGTCCTCTAGCAGGGCAGAGGTCAGCAGGCAGCAGGGCAGCTCAGCCAAGCAGGGAAGCAGTTCTTTAGACCAGTCAGGCACAGAAGAGTGGTAATGCTTCAGCAAAGCAGCCTTTACTCCAGGAGAGTTTCTTCCAGGTCCAGTAGTGTAGTGATTAGATAGGGCCAGAGCCCTAATACCTATACTCCAAAGAGCCTTTGATGTAGGGGGTGACCTCAAAAGAACCATCTGAAATGCACAATTATCCCTTTCAGCCCAACCCTGGCTCCCGACTACCACTAGGGGTAAACTAGCCCTTTGTGTGGAGGCAGAACACAGCCTATTCAGAAGTAAGTGTGAACCACCTCTCCCTCTCCCTGCCCAGGAAGACTATCAGTATGCAGATAAATGCAGATCCCCTGTCATACCCACCCTTCCTGTGTTGTGACAGTCTAGAGAGTATGCACAAAGTGTAGCTGTCGCGCAGACTTGCATTGGAGGCAGGCTGCAGGCACACAGAGCAAAGGTAAGAGCAGCGAAATGTCTACTTTCTAAAAGTGGCATTTCTAAAATGGTAATGTCAAATCCAACTTTACCACTAAATAGGATTTATCATCACCATTCCAAAGATATTAACCCTAAAGTACATACTCCTTTCAATCAGTAATTACAGCTTAAAAGGTATTTTAAGGAATCCCCAATGCACAGCAGTGAAAGGCAAATGTAGCTGTTTGTTACTGCCAGGACATGTAAAACTTAAAAGTACATGTCCTGGCTTTTGGTTACACAGCACCCTGCCCTTAAGGTCACTGAGGGCTTGCCTTATGGGTATCTTATGTGTAATAAAAGGGGAGTTTGAGTGCTTGGTAAGGTTTTGAATGCCAAGTCTAAGGGGCAGGAAACTGCGCACATAGGCCCTGCAATGGCAAGCCTGAGACAGGTTTGCAAGGATACTTGGGTGGGTGTCACTACTAGTGCTGCAGGCCCATTAGTAGCATGTAGTGTACAAGCCCTGGATACATGGAGTGCCACTTTACAAGGGACTTACCGGTAACTAAATATGCCAATCAGGTATACACCAAATGTCACATTGTTTAGGGGAGAAGCACATGCACTTTAGCCCTTGTTCACATTGGTAAATGGCTCAGAGTCCTAAGGCCAACAACAAGATGGGAGGGAAAAGGCAAAAGGTTAGGGGAAGACTACCCTAAGGAGGATAGGTCTAGCACGTGCCCACCCCTCCTCCAGTTGATAGTGAGGATAACTACCCAACCTCTAGGGAGTTCTAATCACTGAGGCAGAAAAAAATTGTCTGTCAGCATTGGCATGGTCCATTCCTGGTCTGTGTTCCACCCTAAAGTCTATCCCCTGTAGGGAAATGGACCACCTCAACAATTATGGATGCTTACCCCTCATCTGCATGAGCCACCTGAGGTGCCTGTGGTCTGACTGAATCAGGAAGTGAGTTCCAAACAGGTATGGCCTCAACGTCTTCAGTGCCCAGACCACAGCACAAGCTTCTCTCTCTCTATTGAACTCCACCTTTATTCCCTGAAGAGTAACCTCCAGGAGCTGAAGGCTGCAGGTTGGCCCAGGCCCTCTTCATTGAGCTGTGAGAGTACTGCCCCTATACCATGCTCTGAGACATCTGTCTGAACGATAAGCTGCTGGGAGAAGTCAGGGGCCTTGAGCGCAGGAGCTGTGCACATGGCTTGCTTCAGGAATTCAAATGCTTTTTGGCATGCCTCTGTCCAAACCACATTTCTGGGCTACTTCTTCGAAGTCACCTCTATCAAAGGGGCAACAATGGTGCCACAGTCCTTGATATAGTATGCAGTGAGGCACCAGAAAGTTCAGATCTCATATTTTGGGGGCTGCCAGGCCACGATGGATTCTATCTTGGCCTGAAGGGGTTCCTTCCCCCCCCGCCCACCAGGTGGCCCAAAAACACCACAGACCCCTGCCCTATTTGGGACTTACTGGCCTTGATAGTCAGGACGGCCTGTTGCAGGGCCTGAAGCACTTTCTGGAGATGAAAAAGGCGGTGAACCCAACTGCTACTGAAGATAGCTATGTTGTCACAAGCCACCTACCTGGATCCCAGGTGATTCCAATGAGACTTGCCCTCATTTTAAACAAAGAGACACTGCTCTGGTGCCAAATCCCAGAGGGAAGGGGGTTGGGATGGAGAGAGCTTGTGGAGTCAAAATATGCTGTGGCTCGTCTACACAACCGCAACACTGCAGCAAGCATTCACACCAGTCTGTTGAATGGCACCGGCAGATATGTTATCTATAAACAAACAAATAATAAGGCCTTAGTCTAGTATTAGCTATATCTTTTAAGGTATTACCTCACAAAAGCTTTTTATATCTCAACCAACCTTTAGTTTTGTTTGTCAGTTGTTTTTAGGTAGTCCATAGAGGTTCCTTCATTAAAGTTTCGAAACTGTAGGGAGTATGATTTCTGCATCAAACCCACAAGCTAATTAAGATGGGGTTAGTGTCGCCGAATGTCCTTTCTGGTAGAGACCTGCCAATAGAATGTACAAGTTGAACAAAAACACTGGTTACCTTGTCTGCATGCATGATGTTGCGACTGAGCTCAGCGCGTAGTGAAATCAAGTCTGTTATTGCGTCTGTTAATGCGTCTCTCCTTTTCTTCTTGTTTTTCCATCCAGGTGTGAGATTGATGCGGGACGTCCTTTGCAGTGAGGTTGAAGTGGAAGAAACAAGCGAGCTGCCAAGACAGAGTCCTGGGAGACAGGAAATAGGTAAGTGGCAGGCTAAGAGGCGAAGGGGAGGAGTGTGGACGGTCTTTAAATAAGACTGCTTTAGAACGTTCATAAAGGTCACTTTCTAATTGTTTGTAACAAGGAAGAGGTGCAGACAATTAACTTGATGAGGCTGCCTTCTAGAAGGTGCTTTAGAATGTTCACATAGGTCGCGTTCTAATTGCTTATAGCAAGGAACAGGTACAGATGATTAATTTGATGAGGCTGTCTTCTAGGAGGTGTTTTAGAATGTTTACAAAAGTCGCATTCTAATTGCTTATAGCAAGGAACAGGTGCAGGGGATTAATTTGAAGAGGGCTCTCTCTTCCGGAAGGTTCACGTTGAGGTCATCTATGCCGGTTGCTTGATGCTTATTCTGGTGGATTTTCTGGATATTTCCATGGCGCATGAAACCTGACCTTGCATTTGCATGGTAAAACATTTTTAAAAGCTATTAAACCATTTCCAAACAAACCGAGGAACACCAGCTGCAGCTAGCTATTATCAACAGCAGGTAATATGGTCAAAAGTCAGGATACAATACGTTTGTTCATTCATAAGTGTTGGGAGGAATGCTATGAGTCATGCCGGTATATTGTAATAGTCCAGAGAGGTGAACTGTGGCAGGAATCCTGACATATGTCATCAAGGTAAGCAGCTGAGAGGGCCTCCAAACCAGCAAGGACCTGGTTCACCAGCCTCTGGAAGGTGGCAGGCGCGTTCATTAATCCAAAGCGCATTACCCTAAATTGATAGTGGACCTCTGGAGTGGAGAAGGCTGACCTCTCCTTGGCTCCTTCTGTTAGGGCGATCTCCCAGTACCCTGATGTAAGATCAAAGGTACTCAAGTACTGAGCAACCACTAACCTGTCAATGAGCTCATCCGCCCTAGGGACAGGATAAGCATCAGTCTTGGTTACAGAGTTAGCCCTTTGTAATCCTCACAGAACCTCAGTTCAAGTGTGGTGCTCGGTGGGACAGCTTTTGGTACCAGAACCACAGGACTGGACCAGGGGCTACTGGAGGGTTCTATCATCCCCAAATCCAACATCTTAGAGATTTCACTCTTGATGCTGGCCCTCACCTTGTCTGACAACCTTTAAGATTTATTCATGACAGGGAGGTTGTCCCCTGTGTCCACATCATGGGTACACAGGTGGGTAACCCCAGGAGTAAGGGAGAACAGAGAGGAATACTGTCCCAGCACTTGGTGGCAGTTTCTCTGTTGTTCAGGAGTCAGAGGGGGGGAAAGGATCACTCCTTCCACAGACCCATCCTTCTCCTCTGAGGCTAAGAGGTCAGCAAGAGGTTCACTCTCCTATTCCTCCGCCTTATCTGTTACCATCAGTATGGTGAGCTCAGGCCTCTCAAAGTGAGGCTTGAGGCGATTGATGTGATACACCCTGTGGGGTTGTCAGGGGGTCTTAAGGTCTACTACGTAAGTGATCTTACCCTTCTTCTCAGTCACCTCATAAAGTCCAGTCCATCAGTCCTGTAGGGCACTGGGCTCCACAGGTTCCATGACCCACACTTTCTGTCCAGGCTGTAATTCCACAGTGGTAGAAGTTTGGTCATACTACTCTTTCATTACAGCCTGTCTGGCTCCATGTTTTCAGAAGCTTCCATAACTTAGCCATTTGGCTATGAAAGACCAGCATGTAGCTAACTAGATCCTAGGGAACTTTCCTGGGAGCTTTCCCCCACCCTTCCTTCACCAAACTGAGAGGTCCTCTGACAGGCTGACCGTACAGAAGCTCAAAGGGGCTAAAGCCCACTCCCTTCTGCAGTACCTCCCTGTAGGAAAACAACAGGCAGGGCAAGATGAATTACCAGTTTTTCCTCAGGCAGACTTCTGATCATGCCTGCCATGGTCTTGTAGAATCTCTCAGCAAGCCCATTTGTCTGGGGGTGGTAAGGCGTGGAGAACTTGTAGGTAACCCAACACTCTTTCCACATGGACTGCATGCATGCAGACATGAAGTTTATGCTCCTGTCAGACACAACTTCTTTGGGGAAACTCATGCGGGTAAAACTCCTCATTAGGGCCTTTGCCACCACAGGTGCACTGGTGGTCCTCAGAGGGATTGCTTCTGGGTACCAGGTGGCGTGATCCACCAGGAACAGGATAAGCCTGTGACCAGAAGAAGTCTGGGAATCCATAGGTCCAACATTGTTGATGCCCACCCTTTATAAGGGGGTACTAGTGACGGGTAGTGGTTCCAGGGGAGCCTTTAGCTTTTTACCTGTCTTTCCCCTAGCCTGGCAGGTCACTGGGTCCTACAGAACATATCGGAGGATGTACTGATCTTGGGCCAAATGAAATGTGGGGCAAGTCTTGCAAAGGTCTTCTCTTGGCCCAAGTGTCCTGTCAGAGGTATCTAATGAGCCAGCTCAAGTAGGAAGGCCCTGTTGCATTTTGGGACCACCAGGGCCCTTGTTCCATGAAGAGGAACCTTAGGCGCAATGTAAAGGAGGTTGTCCTCCCAGTAAATGTGATAGCGCCCAGAGACATCACCTGCTGTTTGGGCTTCGGCCTGGCGCCTCATGCCCCCAAGGGTTAGGCACTCCTTCTGTTCCCTACAGAACTCCTCCCTGGTGGGTCCTACTTCTACATGCCAATCAGCAGGTGTAGGCAGGTCACCAATGGGAGCAATGTCCTCCTCAGTGGACTCCGGGGCGGCCACCACAGGTGTCCCATCCATCTCACTTGGGGTACATTCAGGGGTTGGTTCATCATGCCCTCTGTCTTTCCCCTTCTTAGCAGCTGGCTAGGCCATTGATCCAGGCTCCAGTCCCTTTAGACTCCCTTCCCACGCAGCCCCGGACTTTGTTGTGGCACAGATCCACTCACATAACTGCAACATCTCCACATGAGCCTTGAGCTACACTTCCTTCCAGATATTGTGATCAAGGTCAGTACCCAACAAATAGTCCACAGGCGTGGCAGGGCTCACATCAACTTTTAAAAGACTTGAA
Source organism: Calotriton arnoldi (assembly GCA_963921515.1). Lineage (NCBI taxonomy): Eukaryota > Metazoa > Chordata > Amphibia > Caudata > Salamandridae > Calotriton > Calotriton arnoldi. The sequence goes on along the minus strand of CAWUFW010000366.1, from coordinate 2,277,020 downwards.
CACCCCCCCCCCACTCAAAGGAACAAGGACCACTGGATAGTGACCCTCCCTATTGTCAGCCACCACAACTTGGTGGAATGCATTGGGAATCATCTGCTCTGGGGACACTAGCTGACTCCTTACCATAGTCAAGCTGGCATTGGTGTCCCTCAGGGCCTCTACCCCTCGGCCGTTGATGGTGACACATTGCCTATACTTGGTAGTATTTGATGGCACATTGATCTTATGAACCATCTCACTGTCACACAGGGTCACTAAGCTAAGCCCTGTCAACTACCTACCATTAACTGGCACAAACTCCTCCCCCAGCACTATGCTAGCCACTCCTGGGTTCCTAACCCCTGTAGGAGGGTGTGCTCTTTTTGGACACTTGCGATCCCCTTTGTAGTGTCCTTACTCACCGCACTCATAACACTTGGGCAATTTGGGCTCCTGACTTTTGTTATGGTAAGTTGGCTTCTGGTGGCCAGAATGGGGCTGGGACCCAGACCCTTTGCCTTGTGAATTGTTTTGGGGGCCTTTAGAAAACTCCTTCTTTTTATCTCCCCTCTCATTCTTTAATTGGGTACCCTGACCACCCTTTTGGGAGCCCCTCCCAGATACTTTCTTGGACACTGTGGTGCTGACCCAGATGTCCGCCTCCTTAGCAAGCTTCCTGGAGTCAGTCAGCTTGCTATGCACCAGGAGTTGGCACAGCTTTGGAAAACAATTATCAAGAATGTGCTTCAAGAACAAATCATACAACCCTTCATAATCATCAGCTTTGCTACCCCTCACCCAGCCCTTCAGTGCCTTACAAGCATAATCCATAAAATCTTCCCATGTTTGTGGGATGAGTTTGTGAATAGCCCTGAACTGTTGCTTCTACTTCTCAGGTGTCAAACAAACCTTACTGAGTAAAATGGCCTTCATGGCAGTGTTGTTGGTCTGGTCCCTCAGTTATAGTGTCAGGAGTTAATCCCTCCACACTGGGGGCATGTACCGCAAAAGACTACCTCCCCAGAGCTCCTCTGGGACCCAGTGCACTCTTGGAGCCACTTTGTAGGCTGCCAGCTATTTATCTTCGTCATCTCCCACATTGAAGCTGGGCACCACATCTTTTGGAATATGAACTCTGGATTCCTGTGAGGACACTTCAGGTATGCTACCACCGTTACTGCTGTTGCTGGCCTCCACTGGTAGAGCTCATATTTCCAACTCTCTCAGGCTGAGCTCATGGGCCATCCTCCTCTCCTCCATGGGCAACCTTTTTTTCTAAAGGGATTGCTCCAGTTTCTTCTGCTCTATTGATTGCTCCCTCTCTAACTTGGCAAGCTCCAATTTCAACGTCTTCTCCTGTTTCCTGTCCTCCAGTTCCTACAGGGACAGATTCCTGGCTGAGACACTGCTCCCTGCATTTCAAAAATGGAAATGCCAAATCCAAGTTTACCACTAAAGAGGATTTATCATCACCATTCCAAAGATTTGAAATCTGAAGTAGCTATTCCTTTCCAATCAGGAACTACAACTTGAAAGGTATTTTAAGGAATTCCCAATGCTAGTCTATAGAAGGAGTAGGCCTCACAACTGTGAAAAACGAGATTTAACTGTTTGTCACTGCCAGAACATGTAAAACTTAAAAGTACATGTCCTGCCTTTTAGTTACACAGCACCCTGTCCTTAGGGTCAATGAGGCCTACCTTAGGTATGACATGTGCAATAAAAGGGGAGTTTGAGGGCATTGCAAGGTTTTGAATGCCAAGTCTACGTGGCGGTAAACTGCACATACAGGCCCTGCAATAGCAGGTCTGAGACAGGTTTGCAAGGCTACTTGTGTGGGTGGCACAATTAGTGCTGCAGGCCCACTAGTAGCATTTATTATTGGGTACATGGGGTACAATTTTGTAAGGGACTTACAGATAACTAAATATTCCAATCAGTTATACACCAATGTCACCATGTTTAGGGGAGAATCACATGCATTTTAGCAATGGTTAGCAGTGGTAAAGTGCTCAGAGTTCTAAGACCAACAAAAAGATACAGCAAAAAGTGGGAAGCAAACTGCAAAAAGTTGGGGGAAGACCACTGAAGGATGACAGGTCTAACAGGCAGAGTAACGCAATGCAGTCCTTTGCACTGCATTGTATTAATCTTAATTTATCAAGCAATGCAAGGCCACACAAGATTGCCTTGCATGGCTTGATAAATCTAACTTAAGAGTTGTGTTGCTCTTGTCCCCCAGTGCTTGGGGCAAGGGCAAAACAAGTCTTTAATAAATATGCCCCATAATGTGTAGACAAATGATACATTTTTGCTCATATCTCCTAGTAGCTGGGGCATACACATCCAGCAATATATCTGCTGTAACACAGGTAAAGCAGCACTGATGCCAGCATGGGGTATGCCCTCCCGTCATGATCTGCCATTAAGAAGTCCGACCTAACTGCCTCATTTTGCCCACACCAATCCTCAATCCCTGGGATAGAGACCATTGGAACATTATTGTAATTGCAATTGCATTTATATAGGGCTTACTACCCCTGACGAGACATTGAAGCGCTTTACTGTGAGTAGCGCGCTACTCCTGAACCCAAAGAGGATTAGTATGTGGTGTTAAGCTATAGCTATACTAAATGGAAAAAGTGCAGCAAGTGTGTCCCCTTTCAGTGTTGCCTTTCTAGCCATCATGATATTTGCATTAGTTTGAGATCTAGTAATTGTGGCAACCATACAAGTCTGAATTACTGGTTTGGGGGCAGGACGGCCACCTTTCTCCAGAGCTGCTTGGATTTTATCTATCTGCCTTTTGGAAACTCATGTATGGCAGAACATACAGAGCCTGCTGGTACTGGAAAAACCCATGATTCCTATGTGTGGAATCATATTCAAACAGTATAACTAGCAATGTCTGAGTCGAGGCCCATTGAACCCAATGAAGGTATAGGCCATGTGCATTGGAAATGCTTGCTTTCATGACTACTTCTAAAGTTGGCATCTGGCAGACAGCAATAATCTTTTGTTTCCTTGTGCAGTAGCTCTCTCCTTTATAATCACAACCTGCACAGCCATGTGAATTTGCTCTAATGGAGCAAACACTTCTCTGCAGAGATTGGAATGGTATTTGTAAACTATTTGTCTTCTCTATTTCTCAGTGTAAAGTACATAGCAGTGTCCAGAGGGTGTAGGAACCACACTGATGATCATGTTTCACTTTTTATCTATCCCATGTCTGTGAGTTTTTGATTCTAACATGTTGGCCTGTACATCACGTCGAAATCCAGTTTGATTGTTGATCCATTTTATCTCTGAGAAGGGTATAACCCAGGCATATAACGGTTTTACCCACTCTACATCATGGCACTGTCATGGCCTTCCGAGATGTAGGAAGCCCATAATGGCTTGCAGATTTTGGGAAAACCCCCTCAACTAACCCAAAGCCAGCAAAAATGGTCACCTCCATCACCATTCTCTTTCCTCCAAAGTATGTTATATGAATCTTGGAGGTCCCATGGAGAAAAGTCAACAAATGTCCCCCACACACTGGTAAAAATCCTCCAGCATGTGCAAGACATTAGTTATTTTTTCTCCGCAGACAACCATCGCTTTAGCAGTCTATTTTCAGAAAAAAAATGTATCGAGCGGTTCGCCATGCCACCATGATAGACCTGTTGCCACCATAGTGTGAAGTCTCACCTGTTTAGGTAAGAGGAACTACAACGTTCCAGAGGGTGTTATTGTCCTGGCCTTTTATTACATCTGACAATCGCTCTAATTTCTCTCAAGATTGTTGTCCTTTCGTCTCTTTAACATAACTCTCAACATTATGTTTTTCTTTTCCCTCCAACTCCTTTTGACTCCTTATTTTTGTCACTTTCTTAAAAGTTATTTTCATAACAATGTAGCTTCTTTATCAACCAGAATTCACTACACCACACATTCATAAAGGTAGGCTCTGCCTTTTTGCATGTTAGCAGGTCCATAATCTCTTTGTACCTCGTCATGATATAATAATTCTAGCTCCTCAATTATGTATGTCCATTATATAGACATCAGTCTGTCCTTCAATGCTTCGGCAGTTCTCATTAGATTAGTCTCTGTCATAATCAACCGACCTGCTATACTAACAAGTTCTGCTCCTGTTTTCTGTTCACATGGTCAAGCTCTCCCATCTAGCCACAACCCACCTGTGAAAATGCACTGGGCCAAGCAGCAGCTGTTTGTTATGTCATGTAGATGGTGATAACAGGATAGATAATGATGGTATTTGCACCGCACTAACTTGGCGCAAACACGGAACTCTGCTATGTCCACCAGGACAGACTTTTTTCTCGAACTTAGGGTGGAATCACAAATCATTAACACTGCATTCACAGGGAAGCAGATTTTGCCCTGCAGTAACAACAGAGAGCAATGAGTTTGCAGACCATAAAGGTTTGTTAGCAAATTAGTAAAGTTACACTCTCTAATCAAATCAATTAGACAAAAATTGAAAATCACCTGACTACAGCATACATAAATTTAATCCAAGTAATAAAATGAATAATGCAAATATTGCATTATTAAAGGCAACATATGCAACTTAAAACAAAGTCTTGTTTCCATAACGGACCCTCCCTATTGCTAAGCTAAGGTTGTGGGCAGGTCAGCGAAATTCAGAAGCAGCAGGTGTCACTAAATATAGCATCGAAAGAAGTACCAAATTAAGGTTCTAATTAGAATGCGAAAGTTGTGCTTGCTCTTGAGAGTAACACTATGAGCAGAAAAATAAGGAGCATTGGTCTCCAGAGGAGTGAAAGGCCATCCACCTGTAAAGGTGGACAGGGGCAAGGGGAACCAACTACCTAACAAGTTTTACGCAGTTAAAACATGAAATTAAACTGAAGAGATACATTCTACAGGTTCCCACCAAGTAAGAAACAATCACAAATCAGCGTTCCTGCTGTACTTGGTATCAGCAATGCCAGCTTCTTCCCTCATTGCAACCTGCACAATATCTCACAAAGGAGTTTTCACCTCCTGTCCTCCCCTCCAGTGCAGGTGCTGAAATCACCGTCCAAACTAACTACCTCTACTCTGCGAAAAAAGTAAACTAACAAAGTATAACATTTCTAATTGAGAACATAGTGACTCTGGTGCTGAAACAGAAAAGTGTTATGAAGCAAGCAGAAATTCAGCATTTATTTAAAAATGGAGTAAGGCACCTAGGCCTAATCACAACAATGTTAAATTGCACATATGCTACCTAAATTGAATCAAAATATATTTTTCATTCAGTTTACTAAACCTAAATGTAAACAATATGAAGAATAATATATGAAATAATATGCAAATAATTAATTAGCCAGGTGTAAATCATATACAAATTATGCGACCAGTGGTTATGCGAATTACAAGTTAGCATCTCATTGAGCGTAAATAAATGATGGTGACTCTGCGTCATCAATGGTAGCCCAAACATCTCCAAAAAATGTTTAATGGATATTCAACAATAATTGATAAGAGATGAAACACCACTCAAAATCACCATGTCCAAACGGTCACATGGGCGGCAGGGCCTGAAATCCTATGCTACCCTAAGAGAATCCCCACTTCTGGAAGCAACCTACCATCAGAAGATAAAACAGAGCTAATTTTCACTAAGACTCAGTGATATTCCCACATTAGATTTTGTTCCATAATGGAGGGAAGATGGCCAAGGAGGAGGAGTTAAGAACAGCCGCCTATGTCACCAGGCAGATGAATCCCTGAAGCACGTTATATGCATCTGTCCCGCCCTGGCCTCACAGCAAAGAGGTTTGTTGAGAAAAGAGTTTGACAACATAAGAGTCAGGGCCTGGCGACCCGCACTGATGGAGTCATTGTATCCAAGGAATATAATGCTGAACATTAGACTGGTCCACTTCCTGGACATTTTTAAAACCTCAACAGTCAACAGACGACAGAATAGGAAAAATAAAATAAATCCTATTCTGTCGTCTATCGACTCCCCCCCCCCCCCCGCCAGATCGCACTTACCTGCACAGACCGCGGCTGCATTTTACCTTGAAATATATAGGTGTGGACATAATTTAGAGCGTCAGAAGAGAAAAAGTGACATGTTTGGAGTGAGGGTTGCTGGAAAACTTGGAGAAAAGTTCGCCAAGTGTGACTCGGCCTATTAAGTAGACAACAGCCAGAGAATAAATGTGTGCCTCGCCCTCACCCCTGAGCATGCTAGCCACAACAGGGAAAGTAAACTCCAGCTTGTTTCTTAACGTCTTCTATCTAGTTTTCCGTCCACTCTATGTGAGCTTGTGGGAAGCGGTCTCAGATAAAGTTAGTTCCTGGTTGTCCCCTCCAAATCTTCTCCATCTTTGGTGTGTGTATGTGGTATTTTACACCCAAATTTAGCCAAAAGGTAGCAGAGCAGTTTACAGAGTAAAAGGCAAATATGTACTCAATGAGTAATTGGAGGGGTAGCTGGTTTGTAAGAGTGAAAGAGGACTTTTACTGCATCCAGATATAGTGTTCTTCAAAGAAGTGTGGCTTCAGCTCTTTCCTAAATTGAGCAGGAATAGAGGGATCCTGATGGATAATGGGATGCTGTTCCAGATCCTGGGCGCATAATTGGAGAAGGTGTGTTGCTGTGTTATTTCCTTTTTTGCAGTTGGTATGTGTTAGAAATTGAGTTACTGGTTGACTGGGATGTGATCCCTGGTCAAGCAGCAATCACAGTCCTAGTGAGGGTAAGGCACAAGTAAACCCCAAATTAACCTGTGCACAAACCCCTGGTAGCTTGGCACAGAGCAGTCAAGCTTAACTTAAAGGCAATGTGTAAAGTATTTGTGCAACACTTCAAACAGTAAAACAATGAAAACACCTCACAAAAAGAATCCACACCAGGTTAGGAATATATCAGTTAATTTAATAAATAAAACATGACCAAAACGACAAAAATCAAATTAGTAGAACCGGAGATATTTAATTTTAAAGTTTTTAGGTAAAATGGCAAAAAGCACAAAACTCCCAACTGTGGATATCTGGTTGCTCAGGACCGGGACAAAGTCACAAGTTCTGTTTGACCGCGATGGAGCGTAGGCCAGCTACAGGGATGCAGGTAGGTCCACTGAGCAAAGTACCTTGTCCTGGTTTACAGAGCGTTGCGTGGATCTGCATCGAAGGTGCGTCACGCAGCTGAAGCAATGCATCGGTTCCGAGATACGGTGAGGCTGAGATGCGAGGGCCTGCGTCGTCATTGAGTATCCTGTCTACGTGGCTTGCAATGCGAAGTCCACAGTCAAGGATGCAGTGTACGGGGGCGTGGCCAGCCGGCACCCATGATGGCCGCACGGGGAGTAGAGCTCCGCTCGGCAATTTGTTAGTTTCCCCCACATCCGCCTCAAATATCCGTTTTGCCCACTGTACCTTTTGTTCTGGTGCTCCCACACGTCCAGTGGTGACTCGGTCAAGACACGACCGAAATCTGACGGCTACAAGTAGAGAAATCGGGGCCGGCATAACGACGCGCTGTGGGGTGGAGGAAGTTCTGGTGGCGACGGCACTGAGCGTCTCCATGCGCCGTATCGATTGCTGAGGTGAGGGCCTGAAGACCCCGGAGCGCGTCCCCTCTGTGCAAGTCCGCTCGCCTCTGGTGTGCCTGCAGCCTCCGCTCTGCCCGCACTTCCAAGGTGTGACTCCGGTGGCGGCCCGAGAGAATCCCTGAAACCTGCCAGTAAGGTGACGCAGCCGGGTGGGCTCCGGTCTGCGCAACGGGCCGTGGAAGGCCTCACACGCCGCAGGCGCGGCTCCAGTCTTCGCGGAGGGGGGAGAGTGTTGAATCCCCTTTCCCCCCTGCAGCTCCGCTCACCTCCAACGCGACTGCAGCCTTCATTCCACCGGCACATCCACGGTGAAACTCCGGTGACGGCCCCGAAGAAACCCTTAAAACAGCCGGTAAGCAGACTCAACCGGGTGGGCTCCGGTTTGTGCTACGGGCCGTGGAGGGCCTCACACACTGCCGGCGTGGCTCCAGTTTGCAAGGCGGGGGGAGAGTGGTGAGTCCCTCCCCCCCCCCTTCCCCCTCTGTCTTCTCCTCTACACTGAACCAGACGTCTGGGGCCCATGGCCTTTCTTCGCCCCTAGAGGCCCTGGTTTGCTGCATTTGATATTTCCCCTCCCCCACAGCTGATGTCAAGTTCTTAGTCGGCCCAATTGTTGCAGAAGCACCGGTGTATATATTGAGAGAGGTAACCAACACCGGGGCCCCCTTTCCTCACAACGGGGGTATTGAATACGCTGATATTCACGCTGAGGCCAGGGAGGCTGATGACTGTTTTGGGAATTGCAGCCACTGCGTAAGGCCTAGCAACAGCAGATTGCACGCAGAAGAAGCAGAGGTACTGGCGCATTTCGGAACGAGGTGGGGGGCTCCATTACCAAGACTTAGCCTGTATCCAGGGGGTGCTGCATGAGCTGAATGACTGACGGAGTGGTGAGTCGGGCATTACTTATTAACACCTCCTCAGGCTTTTTGGGCGCGCCCGGACCCCACGCTTGCAGCCTCAAACCCCAAGTGCCGCTGGGGCTCATTTCAGACGGTGTTCTTGATGCCATGGCCACCGCGAAAGGGTCAAAACAGACTCACCTGCTGAAATTGGCAAAATTCGCCCATTCCACAACTGATGCCACGGAGGATAAACACGCAGAACATGAAGCAAAGCAACAGGCGGAAGACGGGGCCCCAACCCTGGTGGATGTCATTGAAGCCATACAAGGGGTCCGCTCGGCGCTGAAGCTCAAAATTGACATGGTGACAACCGAAGTCACCCTTATGCATGCCGATCTGCGCAATATGGGAAAAAGGGTCAAAGCGACCGAAGATTCAGTCTCAACGCTCCAAAAATCCACGAAAGCACACGGTCAAACGGCTCTAGACACAAACTTCGGACCTTGAGGCTAAACTGGAAGACTACGAAGGGCGCACGCGTAGAAATAATGTGCGCATTCTGGGGGTTCCCGAGAAAGCGGAGGGGCAAGCCACGGACCTCTTTGTCGAGGACTTGATTCAGAACCATCTACAGCCCCAAACCCTGTCACAATACTTCTCAGTCGAGCGCGCTCATAGAGTGCCTGGGGGGCCCCCAAAGCCAGGCGCCCCTCCACGTCCCATCCTAGCAAGAATATTCAATTTCCGCGACAGAGACATTATCCTCCAAGCGGCAAGTGCCGCCCCCCGCTCAAGTTCGAAAATTCAACGATTACATTCTTCCCAGACTTCACATTAAAGGTGCAAAAGATGTGCAGATCCTTCCTGGATGTGAAGTGGGCACTCCGCGACAAGAACTTGAAGTATGCAATGTTCTTTCCGGCCAAGCTCCGGGTGCAGGCGGAGGGGAGGTCCTGGTTTTTTCATACTCCAGAGGGAACCTGGGACTGGCTGGAGGGTTGGAGATCCCCCGGCGTTCAGAAACATAATTCTCCCAGCCGTGTGCAGCGACAAGAAAGTCGTCAAGAATGATCCGACCGAGAGGATGGCGTTTAACCAGCTGTACTAGCCACGCTAAACCACTAACTTGGTGCCTTTCTATGAACTGCGGAATTCTACTGTATGCCGGAGAGGCGACAAGTGTCGACTAGCCCAATCGGGGACTGGGTGATTATAATTTAAGAAAGACTGGACTTATGTTTGCATTTTTAAATGTGCAGAATTTGCGAAAACAGGTCAGAAGTGACTAGGTCACGCAGTTTAACACTCTGTTCTGTTGTGGGAGAGGAGATTATTTACAGATGCTTTATATGTTGTACGGCAGACATAGATCACAGTTTGTAACATGCTACATTACGGGCTTGTATAGATGAGAATATGGGGGAACTGGGCTCTCTAATTGGGAAGTTCCAGCTGTGTAGCGTTCCCCTTCACACAGTATGCTAGTTCAGAGTTCACAGGCACTCTGCAAAATTGGGGGGTGGGCAGTTTTAAGTCCACGTTGCAGGGAGGCAGGGTGGGGGGGGATCCAGGTTGTTCCATGGGGTATAGTTGTAGTTTTAATTCGTTTGTCAGGTGCAATTTTGTGTGCGGTGCTTCTCTTGGTGCACTCAAGATCGTCAGCAATGCAAGAAACAGTTTATCATGGTACATGTTTGAAATGTCTCAGATGTGGTCGCTGAGTGGGGGCGGTACTACGGACCCTAGATGCTGTTTCTCTGAGGTCCTCTGGGAGGGATGGCCTCCTCCACTGCGCTTAAATGAGTGATAAGCTTGAAACAGCTCCATCACTGAGCCGCTTTAAACTACTCTCTTGGAATGTAAATGGCTTAGGGGATCGAGTCAAACGGGGAATAGTGTTGCAATATCTGAAACGACAGGTCCCCGACGTGGTATTATTACAAGAAACTCATATACAGGGAACCTCCTACTGTGCACTCAATAGGTGGGGTTACAAGCTGGTGGCCCATGCAGGCTATGCTAGAGGGTCCAGAGGGGTGGGCATTCTCGTACGCAACTCCTTCCCTTTCCAGGTGCATTATGTTATTCGCGATCCACTCGGAAGATTTGTCACGGTCTCGGGCCTGTGGGAGGGTAGGTCCCTCAATGTGACTTCCCTATATGTGCCTCCCAGACTTCACTCCACGACACTGACCGACCTGTGTTCACATGTACTAAACCTACCCGAGGGCGACTTACTGGCAGGGCCGGACTGGCCGTTGCGGGCACCGGGCTTTTCCCCGGTAGGCCGCCAGGGAGGGGGCCGGTTTTAGGCCCTGGGGGGCCGTTTTTGTTACCGGCGGCCGGCAATATCTGCCCCCTGTAACAAAAACGGCCAAATCAAACAGCTCGACCGCACTCCCCTTCTCACCACCAGGGAGGCCGGCCGAGCTGTTTGCCAGGGCCGGTTTCGTTTCCCAGTCCGGCCCTGCTTACTGGTGGGGGGTGATTGTAATGCAGCTCTTAACGGGGACCTGGACCGACAACCGCCCAGACGGGGAGAGCCACCCGGGAGGCTGTTGGCGGATTTCCTTGGGGCTCTGGGCCTGATAGACGTCTGGAGGGTATGCCACCCCTCGGCCAAACAATACACCTTCCTCTCTGGGGTTCATGGCAGTATGTCCCGCATAGACTATATCTTTTGCAAAACCACCCAACTCCCCAAGTTTGGAGAGATCTCCTTTCTACCCAGGGGCATCTCGGATCATTCCCCGCTGGTGGCGTACTATGGGGGCACCCCCCCATACGCCATGAAATGGTTCTTAACCCTTGGTACCTCAAGGTGCAGGCTATTAGAGACAAACTCAGGGAGACCACCAACAAATATTTTACCGAGAATGATGGTTCGGTTGATTCGGACGTGACGCTGTGGGAGGCATACAAAATGGTGGTTTGAGGTATCGGGGTGGCGGCAGTGGCAGGACATAGGAAGGAAAAGCGGAAACAACTGGAGGAGATAGAACATGAGATTGCCCTCCTCGAACGTGGTCTCGTGGCATTGGATACCACACACAAATTGTTCATGAAACAAACCGAGTATAGAAACATCGCCGAAGATGCAGCTAAGGCCCAGTATCGGGCCACTCAGCATCGTGTATATGATATTGGCGATATGGCTAGCAAATTATTAGCCTGGTTAGATAAACGGGAAATAGCCAACCGATGGGTAGCTGAGATTATATGCCAAGATGGTACGACATTGCAGGATAAATCTGGGATTGCGGGTGCATTTGCAGACCACTTTGAGCGGGTTTACACCGCCACCCAGGCCTCCACCCATACAGACGCGAAAGAATTACTGGCCACTCTGGAGCTACCGCTTCTAGAGCCCCAAGATGTAAAAGACCTAGACGCCGACTTGACAACCGAGGAGGTGTCTAAGGTGATTGGCGCCCTGCAGTCCAGAAAGGCCATGGACCCCAGTGGCCTCCCAATTTAACTTTACAAATCTAATGCCTCAACGATTGCCCCATATCTCATACGGATGTACGAGGAGAGTGTGACCAGAGGTGTCTTGCCCGAAACGCAGAGACTAGCTAACATTGTCGTCATACATAAAAAGGGTAAACCCCTCGAGCAGTGTAGCTCATATAGGCCTATCTCCCTCCTGGACCCAGAAGTCAAAATACTAGCTAAAATTCTGGCTCGACGTCTTTCCCCTTTTCTTCATAAACTGATACACCCGGACCAATCCGGCTTTATGCCGGCTAGGAATACCGCGCTGAATCTTCGTCGCCTGCATGGAGTCCTGGGTAGAGCCTCCACAATTCAAGAAGACGCAGTGATTATGTCCTTAGACGCCAAAATGGCATTCGACATGATCGAATGGCCCTTCCTATTTGCTACACTCGAACGTTATGGTTTCGGAGATCGATTCTTGGCCTGGGTGCGTCTTCTTTATTCGAAACTGCTAGCCCGAATCACAGTGAATGGAGGGAGGTCAGCAACATTTGCATTGCAGAAGGGTACGAGGCAGGGATGTCCCCCTTCCCCCTTACTCTTTGCCTTGGCCCTGGAGCCCCTGGCGATTTGAATCAGGGGGGACCCCCTCATCAGAGGCCTCAATTGGTTGGATGGATAAAATCTCCCTCTACGCTGACGATATTTTGCTCTATTTGGCCAGACCCCGGTTTTCCATTCACCGTGTCCTGCATATATTTGCCCTTTTTTAAAAATACTCGGGCTTTACTATTAACTGGGATAAATCCCTGGTTTATGTTCTGAGCGGGGATCGCCCAACCCTACCCGCGGGCTGCGAAGATAGTCACAGACGGCTTTCTGTACTTGGGAATATACATCACTGTCAACTCTACAGTATTCTACAATCGGAATCTTGCTCCACCTTTGCGTCGTTTTCACGCCGAAGTGCAACATTGGAATACACTACCCCTCACTTTACTAGGCAGGGCCGCCCTCTATAAGATGATGGCACATCCCCGCTTTCTTTATGCCCTGCAAAACACACCTTACTTGGTCCCACCACAATACTTTCATGCCATTGAATCAGAGGTGCGCGCCTTGCTCTGGAGCAATGGTACCCCCCGAATAGCTTTGGCCAAACTTACCAAAAGCTGGTACGATGGAGGTATTGCCCTGCCTGCCATCAGAAGCTGTTACTGGGCCTCTCAACTGGTGGTTCTTAATCACTGGGTGCACCGACCCGTCACAGATCCTGCTTACAGGATGGACCGGCACAACATGCTCCCCGGTAATTATCCCAGGGCAATCTATGGAGGTAGGAAATATGCGCCAAAACACACTCCAACTTCCACCACAATTGCTATATGGCATACGGCTACGGCCGCCCTTGGGTGGAAAACTAAAATTACACAAGTCACCCCATTGCTTGACACACACCAGTTAGGGGTTTTGTCGAAACAACCAGGATTTGATAAGTGGGACTTGATAGGTCTCTCGAGGGTTGGTGACCTATGGGCAGAGGGCAGGGTGATCCTGTTCAGTGATCTTCAGCAGGATTATCAACTGCAATGCGGAGAAACTTTTCGATACCTTCAAGCCCGCAATGCACTACAAAGAGCGATACCCAAGGGCACTGACCTCCCGGTCTCCTCGCCCCTAGAGGACAGACTGTTAGACGACTACCTCCAGGAAAAAGCCATTTCGCTGACATATCGCAAAATACTCAACAATACACCAGATACACTGGGGAAAATTCATGCAAAATGGGTGGACTATGTAGGGGATATTAGCGATGAAGACTGGCAGGAGGCCCTGGCTTCTCCCCGCGAGGTGGCGATCCGATCGCGTTTTAAATTCATCCAACTTAATCTGTTACACAGAGCCTATTACACCAGCTCGGTGCTTGTCAAGATGGGGGTCCTGGGCTCTTCAGTCTGTCCCAGAGGATGTGGTCGCACCGGCACCTACCTACACCAGTGGTGGGAGTGCCCAATCTTTCAGGGCTACTGGGGTAGGGTCACATCAGCGCTATCCTTAACCTGTCATAAACCCCTCGAAGTTTCACCCCACCTCTGTCTTCTTAATATCTGGGAGGCCACTGACCTGTCGAGATTGGAGAGATTATGGGTCTCCCTGGGTTGTATGGTTGCAAAACGCAATATAGCCAGAACATTGGTGCATGCAGGCGGAGAGGGTCATATACGAAGGCAGAGGATGCCCACAAAAATGGACCAGAGTCTGGTGTCCTTGGAATGTAAGCAGAGGGTTGATATGTACACCTTTTAGTGACGCTCCCCCACTGTCAGTAGACCACGAATCCGAGTAATGTTTTGTATGTGACGTAAGGTATGAGACACGCAACTGCATTGTAAATCCTATGAATCGATATGACAACTGCTGTATTATCGTATTGAGATTGTTGAAAATGATGGAGACGGCACTGCACTGCACCGTCTTATTTTCTGTCTGTGTTGCTTTTGATTTTGTTCATGCAATAAAAAGATTTTAAAAAAAGAAAAAGGATGCAGTGTACAGTCGGGGTGATGTGTCAGTTCCAAAGAGCTATGGGGCTGCAATGCAGAATCCAGCGTTGTTGTTGATGCTGCCGTTTACGAGGGATGTGAGGAGCTGCGCTGAAGATGCGTTATGCGGCGGGTCCAAACCACTCAGCAGCAGAGATGCGTTGGTTCTCCTCAGTGGTTACGCCACGCAGCAGAGGGGATGTGTCAGTTTCGCTGGATCCACAGAGGCTGGTAAAGCACCTTAAGCCCACTTCCAAGGGTCCTGGACTGTGGTGGCACCACTTGGCAGGGTAGGCTAAAAAATGACAGAGCCCAGGTGCAGGTGAAAGGTTGTTGGAAGCCTGTTATGTCCCTGACGCTTCAGATCAGGAGGCCAGCCAACTAGCCCTTGGAGTCACTTTGGGTTCTGGATTCAAGAGATTCAGGTACAGCCCTTTTCACCCAGGCAAGAGGGCAGCAGGTCAGCGCAGCAAAGCAGGAGTCCAGCAGAGTCGCAATCCTTCAGCAGCACAGCAATCCTTCTTCCTGGCAGAGTATCCACAGGTCCAGAAGTGTACTGTAGTGGTGGTGTCTGAGATCCTTCTTTTATTCACAGTTGTGCCTTTGAAGTGGGGAGAAGCGTCTAGGGGCATGCATTTGAAGCGCACAGATGCTCTGCCTTTCCTGCCCTGGTTCCAGACTAACTACAGGTGGTATGCAGCCTTTTGTGTGGAGACAGGACACAGTCTATTCAGGTGTAACTGAGCCAGCACCCAGCTCCTCCCTCCCATTCTGCCAGTGATGGCCCAACCAGTCACACCTAAGCTCCCTTTGTGTGTGGCTGTCTAGGACAAATACACAAAGCCCAACTGGCAACTAAACCCAGTCATGTGACCAGAGACAGACTCCAGACACCAAATGGCTAAGGCAAAATAAAAAACACCAACTTTCTAAAAGAGGCATTTTCAGAATTGTAATTTAAGATCTGACTTAACCATAAGTTAGGATTTTGAATTAGCATTCCAGACACACCAAATGTAGGAAAGTAGGATCTGCTTTCATGGTCACCCCCATGTTTTGCTGGTGTCATTAGGTTTTATTGACTAGTCTGACTGGGATCCTGCTAATCAGGACCCCAGTCTCTGTGGTTCTTACCTAAATTGGACATGGTGGAGGGGCAAGATGGCCGCTGACCAGTCGTAGTGAGAGGTCGCATATCACTCCCTCTCCCTGAAGGATGTAAAGAAAGGCGAGGATGCTGATGACCCCTTTCGGGCTAGAACGAACTTTGTGCTGGGCAAAGGAATGTTTTTGGTTCTGGTATTCGTTATATAAAGGGGTCTCTATATTTGCTGTTGTAGCTCGAAAGAGTACTGAGACACTAAGGCTACCCTTTTACTGGGTTACAAAGCAAGCGATTATGGCGCCTAGATTGCCGAAGCAGCAGAAGGAGAAAGAGAAGGACGCGGCGTTGCCTTCTTCAGGGATCCAGTCGATACGTGGGCAGCCTCGCAGAGTTGGAGCAGGACTAGCGGCGAAAAAACCAGAGGATGCCGAAGAGGCGCTGGGTGGAACTAATCTTATCAGCGGCGGTGGCGGCGGTGGTGACGACGGCAGGCTGACCAGATCAAGTACCGTCACGGATGCTAACAAGGAAGGTAACAAAGATCCCGGAATGAAAGCGGTAAAGGCTGGGCAAGAAGGGAGCAGCAAAAGTAAAGAGAGCGCCCTACGGCAGCCTACCTTGATGGAGTCTTTCGCAGTAACCGGTCCAAGTTCTTCGAAGGCGCCGATAAGTGCGGACGTGGCAAACGCTGACAGACTGCAGAATGCAACCCAGAAGGAGATTGACTTAACCTGTCAGGTTGAGGATACAGACAGGCATGGGGAGCAGAGCAGCGGAAACAAGGATGAGTCAGGTAGGCTGCCAGTGCATGTAGGGGACGCTGGTGAAACTAGATGCGCTAGTACTAGTCTTGACAGTACGGACGCGAACAACGAAAATGCGCAAAGCAGGACGGCGGATAGAAATATGGACAGTAAAAGAGAGGGGAAGCATGCTAGTAACCCAGGAAAGCTGAAGGAGGCAGTACAAGCAATAACCCCTCACACAGAAGGGGCTTTGGAGATAACAGGCATTAATCTGAAGCACAGACAGGGAGCTCCTCAGCAGAATGTCCTTAATCGATCATTGGAAGGAGATTGTTTTTTCTCCCTTAACGATGAGTCAGACTCTTCTTGCATGTCTGATGGTACTACTGCGAGTGATACAGACTCGGCAGATGAATTATCAGCATTAAGAGCATCAGGTGTCTATAGGTCTGTGCAACATAAGCGCAGATCTAAATTAAGATCTAAATCAAATTTAAGCCCTCATCGGGTGGAAGCTACAAAAAAATTATTATGGGATTACTCTGCTACCTCGCAACTTTATCAAGAAGAGATCTCAGCAGCTGGACCAGAGGGGGACGTAACAGCAGATAAAGCGCCTCAGTCTCCTTCAATGGATTTGCTCTATATTACTCTTAAGCAGATGCAGGCAGAAGCCAGGACAGAAAGCCGCAGAGCAAAACAAGCTACCAAAAAAATACAAGGCTCACTAAGGAAAATGAATAAACTTTATGAGGATATGGCAGACAGAGTTACTCAGGTGGAAGAGAGGACTGGGAGATTGGAAGATGACGTTAATAAATGGCAGGCATTTAAAGAAATGCACGAAAAAACGACGGAGGATGTTCAATGGAAACTTGAGGACTACGAGAACCGTCAGAGACGGAATAATATTAGACTTTTGGGAGTTGCTGAAGGGGCTGAAGGGCAGGATGTCAGGGCATTTGTTGTCTCTCTCTTACGGGGGGCTTTTCCCGAACTTAGCTCCTGGAAATGGGAAGAGGAAGTGCAGAGAGCACATCGATATCCTCTGACTCAGAAAAAGGGCTATCAGGCATCACAATCTAACAATCCTAGGGCGATCCTTGTCTATGTGGGTAATTTTTTGCTTAGGCAGGAAATAATGGATAAGGCTAGGCCACAGGCTAAGCGATCATTTGAAGGCATATCATTTTTTGCGCGTCCTGATTTCTGCCATGCTACTGTGGAAAGGAGATGGAGATTAAGGCAGATGATCTCACCTTTTCAGGGGCTAGGCTGTGAGGCATATTTGTTGTACCCAGCTCGTTTGAAAGTAATTGTAAAGGGGTAAGTTAGAATGTTTTTTTCTGAAATTAAGGCTCAATCATTCTTAAATGAATTAAAGGAACAGAAGGGTGGGTAATTGGGGGGCTCGCTTGGGAGTATTATGGTTTTGAAGGGTAAAAAAAAAAAAAAAAAGGGAGAGGGGGTGAGGTGACCTAACTGCGGGTAAGCTGTCACACATAGGTCATGAATGACCTAATAGCCTGTAAGGGGGGGTTTTCAGGGGAGGGTTCTGTGGGTGGGGTTGGAGGGGTACACGGGGGAGTAGGGGACAGCACAGCACAGCATATTGAGTGTTTTTTGGAGACGCAGGGAAGGCAGCATTTGGATGGAAATAAAGACAGAGGGAGCTTACCAGTTAGACTTGATGAATTTGTATATAAGTATGTAACATTATTGGTGGGGAAATCTTAGCTTAAAGGATTAATGAGTATAAGAATAGCAACAATTAATGTGTGCGGATTGAATGATCCGACTAAAAGACAACGGCTAGCAATAATATTGAGTGCAATGAAATTAGATTTTGGGTGCCTACAAGAGACCCATCTAGAAGGATCTAGGGGGGTATAATGGAGCAGATGGGGTTTCACCTATTAGCATATACAAAACAAGGGGTAAGAACTAGGGGGTCGCTATACTAGCCAAAAGAAACGACATTAATGTTATAAGGAAGATGGAAGATCAGTGGGGAAGGTGGGTGTTGGTACAATGTATGATAAATAATGAAATGGTCACCCTATGTTCTGTGTATGGATCCACGGAGGATGATCCTGATATATTTGAGTACCTAGATCTAGAAATGACTTCATGGCCCACACCTATAATTCTGTGCGGGGACCTTAATATAAATGGTATGGGGGTTTGTGGACCAAAAAGGGCCGCAATATCAGGGTCGGAAAAAAAAACATTCCGTGCGCTTACCAATTTAGTTTTTAATAATGGACTAACCGATGTTTGGACACATTTAAAGCCACTTGATTCTGGCAGCACATATTATTCAGCACCACACAGAGTTTCGGTTAGGCTTGATTATTTTTTAGTAACACATGGCTTAGTGCCAAGATGTAGGATTGAGAAATTACCTAGGATTATCTCAGATCATAATCCTATAATTTTAACATTAGAAATGACGGGTACTGCTAGGCGTCAACGTGAATGGACTTTTGAGAGAGGATTATTAAAAGATATAGAATATATCCAACATATGAAGGTTTGGATAACAGACTTTTGGGACATTAACAGGGGCAGTACTACTTCAGGTATGATCTGGGATGCCTTTAAAGCGGGTGTTCGTCGGGAAACCTTGAGCTTTAGCCTCTATAGACAAAGACAGGAATCTTTAAGATCAGAGAAATTGACTAAAGTAGTTTTGGAGGCAGAAGAGGAACTAAATAGTGCTATTGCTACGGGAGGAAGTCTGGATCATGCTCTCCTTAAAGTTGCATTAGCAAAGGCAGATGCAGAGGAGGCTATCGCATCAAAGGCAGCAGCAATGTTTTTAGCAAAGAAGGAACAATGTTATGAGCTGAGTGAACGTGTAGGGCGTACTCTGGCGGCTCGTACAAGACGGAGAGAGTCCATAGGGGAAATTAAAGGGATCTTGGATGGCAAGGGTGGGATAGTTAGTGATCCAGCGGGGATTCGGGAGGTTTTTAGGCAATTTTATGATTCCTTATATAAGGAAGAACAAGTTAGGGATCCGCTAGAAACCCGAAGGTATCTGGGGGATATTCCTGTATCACCTCTTAGTGAGGAAGAGCGAGAGGTTCTAGATGAGCTCTTGGTTGAGGAATAAGTTGTAACTGCTATGAATAGTCTTCCATCAGGTAAAGCGGCTGGACCGGACCAAATCCCAATTGAATTCTATAAAATTTTCCAGGAAGTAATAAAACTGGATTTGGTCGAAACAATTAAACAGGCTCAGATGAGATTATCAGTTCCTGATTCTTGGGCAGCGGCTGACATAGTGGTTATTTTAAAAAAGGAAATCATCTGTAGAGCCGGGATCATATAGAACAATTACCCTGATGAATTCGGATGCAAAGATATTTTCTAAAGCTATGGCCCTTAGGCTTTGTAAGGTTATTGATAGAGTAGTTAGCCCAGTTCAGCATGGCTTTATCCCAGGGAGAGGTACCACACAGCATGTCCGAAGGGTAGTTACTTTGTTTGATCTTACTGAAGTCTCAGGAGATCCTATGGCGGTTATATTATTGGACGCCGAGAAAGCGTTTGACCGGGTCTCCTGGGACTACCTTTGGCAGACATGTGAGAGGTGTGGTATAGGGGGAGGGTTTTCTCAAGCAATACAGGCTTTGTATCAGGCACCTATTGCCCGTCTCAGAATTAATGGGGGATACACAGCACCCTTGAAAATTAGGCGAGGGACGCGCCAGGGATGTCCATGCTCCCCCTTGCTATTCGCAATATATATCGATAGATTTATTCGTAGGCTGGAAATAAATGGTGTGATCTCTCCAATAAGGGTTTACGGAACAGAATATAAGACTCTGGCATATGCAGATGACATTGCCTTAGTGACATCATTACCAGAAACTGCTATCCCTATAGTTGAACAAGAGGCTGTGGTTTTCGGGCAGGTGTCAGGGTATGTGTTAAATAAATCAAAAACGCAGATAATTAAGAATGAAGGAGCTGTCTGTAATGATATCCGGGTGGTTGAAGCAGCAACTTATCTCGGGATTAATATCTCGCCAAACTTAGATAATATAGTGGAAAGTAATATTAACCCGATAATATCAAAAGTTAAGAAAGACCTCGATAGAATGCACAATCTCCACCTCTCTCTTGTAGGACGTTGTAACGTGATAAAAATGATAGTATTGCCAAAAATTCTTTACCTCTTCCGGTCAATCCCACTGGAATTCGAGGCAAAATGGTTTACAATATTAGAACAGCTGGTAAACAGATTTATATGGGCCCACGGGAAAACTAGGAGGGCTCTCCGCTTTATGGCTCTAACTAGGGCAAAGGGTGGTTGGGCGGTTCCTGATTTTAAATTATATTATTGGGCGGCAGTTTTTCAACACACGAGGTCTCCTGGGAGGGGATCCATCGGATCCACAGGTTCAAATAGGATCTATAGATATGTATTCTATGTTGGTTGGAGTGGAGGCGGAGAACTGCTTTTTGAAATACACTGACTCTTCATATTATAAAAGAACTAGGTTTAAGACTCTTTCAGCTGCTTTTAAGGTTTGGGCATCTTTTCGAAAGAAAACTGGATTGGGTAGACTGAATGCTTATACTCGACTGTCTAGAAACCCAACTCTCCCTAAGGAAATATTTGCAGATTCTGTATTGACAGAGTGGGGTTGTCGTGGAATTCGGAAAATAGGAGATTTGTTTGGAGTAAATGGTGTTAAGCAATTTGTGGAAATACAGTCTATTTTTGGTATTGATAAATGGAATTTCTATAAGTATTTGCAAATTAGGAGTTTTTAGGAAATAAGAAAGAGGGTCCAACAGGCTTTGATAAAAATAAAATATTGGATATCATAGAGGGTGGTGAAGATTGCACTATACGTAGATTTTATGCAGAGCTGTTAGCATTAAAAAGCGATGATCTTGAAAAATATGGAGAGAAGTGGGCAGGTAAATTAGGGATTGATCAAGAGTGTTTCCACCTCTCCTTAGAACTAGGACAAACTGCTCTGTGTTCTGCTGGGCTTCAAGCCCAGCATTATAAAACAATCTACTCTTTGTATTATACCCCCGCAAGGATAGCTCAATGTGGGGGTGGTGCAGATATAAGATGCCCGCGGTGTGACAGTACAGAGGCTGAAATAATACACATATTTGCATCTTGTCCCTGTTTACAGGGTCTCCGGAGTGCTATAGAAATCTTTTTAGATAGAACATTGGGGGTTAAGATTGCTCTGACACCATCATTAATAATATTAGGGATAGATAACAATGATAGGCAATCCCCCTTTCAGTTGTTTATATTTATGGCTATGTCAGTTTTACGTATTTGTGTAGCATCAGCATGGCGGGACAAACTACCACCAACGTTCCAACAATGGTTGGCTAGGTTACTTTCTGCTTATAATCTCGAAAAAGGGATTTACGGGAGGAAGGGGAAAAGGGGGAGAAAATTTGGGGAACGGATTTGGGAACCCATTTCGAGGTGGAAATTGGGTAGTAAAGATTGTTGAAATATATGGTTTAGAAATGTATTGCTATGAAATGCTTTTTAGTTTTATATATTTTCTTTCTTTTTCTCTCTTAAGTTGTTAAAAATTGCAGTATGACTTTTTATGGTGGGCTATCCTCTGTCGGTATATTATTCTTTTTTTCTTCCTCTTCTCTTCCTTTTTTTTTTCTCTTATTTAACAGTTATGTTTATCTATAATTATAATTATTATGATTGTTGCTCTGCTGTGCTGTAACAATAAATCGGAAAAATCTTTTAAATAAAAAAAAAAAAAAAAAAAATTGGACATGGTGAGTACTTAGGTACACTCCAGATTGGCTACTGGTGTACCCTGATAAATCCCTAGTATATGGTCCTAAGGTACCCAGGGCATAGGTATACTATGGGTCTCCCATGGGCTGAAGCATGTATTATGCCACCCATGAGAGACCCCTCAAATTGTGACTACATGCCTGCCAGTGCAGCCTGTGTAAGCTGGTGCTAGCACCACTTACGACAGATATAAGTTTCCTTATATCTGAGGTCACTGCACTTAAAATCTATAAGTCACCCCTATGGCAGGCCTTTCAATCCTAAAGCAGGGTGCTCGATTCTAAGTGTGAGGGTGCCCCTGCATAAACAGGACACCCTTACAACCTTCGGAGTCTATTCTCCCGGGTTGTAAGTGCATCAGCCATTAAGATGCATAGAGTGGCCTTGCGTAATCATGCAGTGACCATCTCTAAACTGGCTGTAACGAACCCGGTCGTGTTTGTATCAAACATGTTGAAATCATAACCCCATACCGTAAATGGTGTAACGGTGTGGGAGGTGTGATTCCATGCACTGTAAAGCTCCCCCGGGAGGCCCTCAGTGTTCCCGGTACCAGTCTTCTTGACCTGGACAGCAAACTATAGCTGCTGCCGACCATAGACACGATTCTGCCCTCCTGTTGCTGAGACAAGCTCGAGCAGACGAAGGCAGGACATTAGGTATCCTGTCACAGGGAGGTGTGACCACCTCCCAGACAGGACTTAGTGTATTTGGACAGGGTGGGGATGCTTGCCAGCTGCACTCAGACTGCTTGCAGGGCACATTTGGTGTCCTCCTTGCATACTCCCGTCCAAACCAGTTCAAGGAGCCGTTGGCTCCCGCTCTGGCGCGAAATTGGACAAAGGACATGGGAGTATCCTCCCCACTGTCCAGCCCCTCCTCTGGAAGGGACCCCTGAATCATTCCAATCCTTTCCTTAGGGTATTTAAGGGCTTGCCTGTGAGTTGGTCCCTAGATTCATCGTGGGACAAGATTCAGATCACATACCACTTCAACTTCAACCATCTGGGCACTCTGGACCTCGCTGGACTTCGCGTTGGGAACCGAGACTGCAACTGAGAGGACTCCTGCTGCTCCTGGTCTCACTGCCCTGCAAGTCTGCTGCAACGTCTGTGTCTGTGCTCCATACAGGTTCTTCACAGGGCCTGTGGACATCCAAGATACCCAAAGGAATCTCCCTTGGAGAGAAGGAGTCACTCCCCTGCATCTGCAGGCACTGCAACAAAGCTGACCGGTCTGCTGATCCTGGGCTCCCACGAACTCATAAAGGCTCAGCAACACAGGAGGTGGTTCTGCAACTCCCTCAAAACCTGCACTGTCTTCTCACTGAGTTCGAGGCCAGTATCCCTCGTTGGAACCGCTGGAACACAACCCCTGTGCATCTCATCGACTTGCCGTTGCCAAGGCTTGCTGACTCTCTCCTCCAAAGATCTTCGGGCTCCAAGAAGCTCCATCCTCAAGCATCTCCTGCAACCAAGATCTTTGACTGCATCGCATCTTTTGCACCATGGGCCTTCATCTTTTGGTGAGCTGCTCGAGGTCCTCTTGCGACTCCTCTGCCTCCGGCCTGTGGGTCCTCTCGAGGGTCTTCTTTGGCTCCAGTGGGCCCCCCTCCTTGTTCAGGACATGCTCTGACTTACCTGCTCATGGTGAGTCACTTGGACCTTGCTGGTCCCAACACTGCACCTTTTTCTTCAACTATGTTGGTTGCCGTTGCCAAGGCTTGTTGGTACCCCTGCCGGACACTGACCCATTGACTCTTGACATCCAACATGGGATAGCTCATGCATGGCTCCTGGTTCGCCTCTGAGTCGCCTGGTCCGTAAATCTGCAACTTCAAGGGTACTGTCAACTCTCCTGCATCTCCGACATCGGTGGGCATTCATCTTCCGTGCCTCCCGGTCACTCCTGTGTTGCACAGACTCTGTCCCCTCTGCTTGCAGGTACCTTTCATCTTGAATCCACCTTTGGGTTCCACCGGACACTTTCACCTTCTTCGCCAGCAGCATCTTTTCTGAAGTCCTCCATTGTGGGCTACAGTGGTTTTCGATGTCCCTGGTATAGGTATCCTGGTTCCTGGGGTATCCACGGGTGGGGTGACTCTCCAACCTTCCATCTTCCACAGGGTTTCTTCAGGGTCCGCTGAGAAGGGTCCTTCTTCTTTAAAATTGCGACAGCAACTTACCTATTGACTAACATTGAGCACGCTGTCATGATCCCACTCTGCACACGACCTCCGTGGGGTTCCTAGATACTCACCTTAGGTAGTTCCTTGGGTCCTCGCCTCTTCTACGTCTTCTGGGTCCATTCATGACTTAGGTCGTGGTTCACATTCCACTATTTTAGTATATGGTTTGGTCTCCCCCTGGGGACCACTGTGTATTCTGTGCTATTTACGTACTCTATTGACAAAGTATTGTATGTATTGTGTTGTATCTCCGGGTAGGAGATAATACATTGTGTTAGTGAGTGTTAATAATAAATACATATTTTTATAACTACACTGTGTGGTTATTTTTCACTTAACCTGTACCATAAGATTAAGTACTATTAAAACAAGCTGCTTTACACTCCTTCTGAACTAAGCCTGAAGGCTGCTCTCCACAGCTACCACTTAGAGAGCTTTCTAAGGTTGTCTAAGACCACTAAAATCACCATAAGGGTTGTCTGGATTAGTGCAGGGTGCTACACTTGCATAAGTGAGCACCATATACTAAGCCAGCTCTCACACCAAACATGAACGAGTTCTCTCTTCCCATTTGGAAATTATACTTACAAAATTTAATAAGGCATCTCCAATGTTATCTTATGAAAGAGATCGGCCTCGCAGTAGTGAAAACGAATTTAAGAGTTTTCACTACCAGGACATGTAAAATTTAAAAGTACATGGCATGCTTGTTAAATACATTGCACCCTGCCTTCTGGGCTGTCCAGGGCCTTCCGTAGGGGTGACTTACATATATTAAAAAGGAAGGTTTGGGCATGGCAAAAGGTTTATTTTGCCAGTTCGGAATGGCAAACTGCACACACAGGCTCTGCACTGGCAGACCTGGGACATGTTTAAAGGGCTACTTAAGTGGGTGGCACAACCAGAGCTGCAGGCCCACTAGCAGCATTTAATATACAGTCCCTAAGAGCATGTAGTGCCACTTTACTAGGGAATTACAAATAAATTAAATATGCCAATTGGGTATAAGCCAATTCCACCAGGTTTTAAGGAGAGAACACAAGCACTTTAGCACTGGTTAGCAGTAGTAAAGTGCACAGAGTTCTAAGGCCAACAAAAACGAATGCAGCAAAAAGTTGGTAATGGAAGGCAAAAAGTTTGGGGATGACCCTGCAGAAAGGGACAGGTCCAACAGTATGGAATAAATGATTGTTTAAACTCTGCCTTACAAGATTGCTCCTCGAATGAATCACCGTTTTCTGGAGCACTACCATTTAGCTTCAGTGTATATCCATTGACACCAGGCGGAAAAGAGCATTTCCAGAGCAAAGACCACCTCATTATGTATATCTCTTCCACATGCCTACTCAAAACTTTAACCAATTGAAAAAAGTACAAATATTTTGCATAATGTATCTTGATATTTGCAGATTTATATGTCCAATGAGTGTGAGTTTTGCTAGCCTTTGTTTCTCAGCCTTGCACAACATTCTTTATATGGCTTTATCTGTGTGCACAGATCAGGTACATAATGCGAAGTGAGTGGCGTATTTGTTGCCGCTCTTTTTATCCCAGTGATCTCAATACCAATATTTGGGCTATCAGTGCTGTGTTTTGATTTCTCAACACTGGCACCTAAGCTCTGAATGCTGATATGCGTGCCATCAATGCTGGCACTAAAGCTGTCAGTGCTGACAATAAACAGTGCTGAACCCATATTGTTCACTGCTTTCACGGGGACTCTTAGGATCTCTCTTGTGATACCAAAGCTCAGACAATGGCACACAGCTCTTAAGACTGGCACCAGGGCTTACAATGCTTTTAATCTCACATCAGAGCCCTTATTTCCATATGTAAACATAAACATAGTTGCTACACTTGCCCTAGATGGCAACAGTGTAGGCATGGTGAGAAAGGCCATCAGGCAAAAAGGACATTTTGGGAATTTTCTGGTAAACAGATCCTCAAATAGCCCGCAGAGTACAAATTTACACAACAAGAAACATGGCCATAAGATACTCATGATGTGTACATTGAACCGTAACTGAAGTGAATTGCTGTTGAAAATACTTTTTTCATGCTGTTTCAGAAGCTTGACTTACTTTTGAAGTTACAGTTTTCCATTTCCCCTTTGCTCCATTCAAACAATAAACATGTGTTAACCTGTTGTATTTTTCCCAGACAGGCTTCTACTTGAATAACAGTAAATTCAATTACTGCCACACAATCTACAAAAAAGGGCTGTAAAGTGATGCTATGAGGGGGAGGTGGGGCTGGGATATGGGGCCGCTCAGATGAGAGAGTAGTTTGTAGCCTTATTTTTCTAGCTATTTTTGAGAAAAAGCTTTTTCTGGATTGCTAGAGGAAACAAGGATAGGATGCCCAAGAAATCTAAGCAAGAGAGTATATGCTATCCCTTCCACTTCTTTCCTGGGCAGTCCTAATACAATGAAGGCCCAAGAAGGTCCACCTCTGGCCAATACGTCTTTATTTTGAGGAGATCTGTACTCCAGGACTTCTCCAACATAAGCAAGTAAATCTCTTTACGGCTCAGGTAGAATACCCCACCGCTCTCAATACCTTCCTTTCATTTGATGGTGACTGACAGTCTCCAGGGACAGGAGGTTTCTTTACCTATTCCCTTAAGGGACTTCTTCCTGGGAGATGTATTTTAGATGTTACTGGTGATCTCAAGGGGCCACCTAACATCCTGAATCAACCAGCCTTCACAGCCCCATCTCGTTTCTCTGTCATTTGTTTCTCTTTGGTGAGGATAAAACTGGATCTGGATCCTTTTCACCAGGAGCTCAGGTAGCTTGACTAACCCACGTGCTATCCTGGTGAGAATCTGGGTTCCACCATCCCTAGCAGCTCAAGTGTAGGTCATCCCTTTCTGATGTATAGGCAGACCCTGGGCTTCTCCTGGCCTTACTCATGATGAAAATGGAGATCACATGGGGAGTATGAGCCACCCTAAAATATCCAGAGCAGAGGGTAAGCTAGATTGGCAGAAACTAGGGGACCTGTGGGAGAGTCGCCAGCTGGAGCTGGTAGGAAGAGACTGTGTCTCCCACCCAGAAAGTAAGTACTCCTTTGGCCCTCAGGAGACAGTCAGGTGACACTCCCTTGCTTAAAAAAATACACATTTTTCTTAGAGCATCAAGGCTCCATTGACTGACTGAGTATGGGTTGTGATGTGAGCTTTGCAAACAAACTGTTGAGACTGTGATATGCTGGGTGGTACTAACAACCAACAAAAGAATATAAGTGTACATACACATAGAACAACTGCTGTTCTGTATCACTCAAATTATTATTAGTTGAAGAAAAATAATGCAAAACAAAAGTAGTTTATGATAGTGAGTTATCATAGGAGGTGCATGTGACCAGCTAAACATGCATAACGGTATTAGTTACTATGGTCCTGCTCGCTACCAAAGATTGATGGTTCACATCAATTAGGGTGATATAAAATGCTGGGTCTGTGTACACTGTCAGGCTTGGTCGCAACACCTGGGCTGATATTATTCATTTATATTTTAATTTATTTTTGTAAAGCACCTGCCTGTCACCTTAAGGCCATGTCACAAAGCTTGAATTTGATTCATTTTAAAAGACTCTGTGAGGCCTTCAGAAATGAGAGGTGGATTCATCAGTCTCTACTGTAGGACTTCAAAGGTTGAGTTATGTGGGATCCTCAATACCGTTTTGGTAGAGTCCAGTCTCTCTGTGAAGGAGAATTGTAGTACCTCTGAGATCTTGATGCAATATGAGTGATTCCTTGAAGAGCAAACACAAGGAGATGATGGACGGAGCGCTGAAACTTTTCAGACACTCACCCCCAGTCACAGATCTGGGTTGAATCCATCATCATTCTTTAGCTCACTTCGCCACCTCAGTTCAGACCCAGCTATATGCAAATCAGTCTTGACCCTGTGCCTCATGGGAACCGTCCAGCCCGAACTGCCAAGCCAGGTCTTCCCTGAACCGGAAACAAGCAACCTGGGACCGGTTTCGGGCTAACAGCCCTCATCAGCCAGGCTAGCTTGAATCCAGTGGCAAAGTGAGCAAGGGACCAACGTCTGGGCATACCCTGCCAACTTAGGGCGAAGAAAGCAAACACAAGGAGATGATGGACGGAGCGCTGAAACTATTCAGACACTCACCTCCAGTCACAGATCTGGGTTGAATCCATCATCATTCTTTAGCTCACTTCGCCACCTCAGTTCAGACCCAGCTATATGCAAATCAGTCTTGACCCTGTGCCTCATGGGAACAGTCCAGCCCGAACTGCCAAGCCAGGTCTTCCCTG
The DNA here is from genome assembly GCA_963921515.1 of Calotriton arnoldi. Lineage (NCBI taxonomy): Eukaryota > Metazoa > Chordata > Amphibia > Caudata > Salamandridae > Calotriton > Calotriton arnoldi. The sequence continues at coordinate 2,248,493 of CAWUFW010000366.1, read as the reverse complement.
AACCGGAAACAAGCATCCTGGGACCAGTTTCGGGCTAACACGCCTCATCAGCCAGGCTAGCTTGAATCCAGTGGCAAAGTGAGCAAGGGACCCACGTCTGGGCATACCCTGCCAACTTAGGGCGAACAAAGCAAACACAAGGAGATGATGGACGGAGCGCTGAAACTTTTCAGACACTCACCCCCAGTCACAGATCTGGGTTGAATCCATCATCATTCTTTAGCTCACTTCGCCACCTCAGTTCAGACCCAGCTATATGCATTTGCATATGGCCATGTCTCGAACTGGGGTGGTGAGTGAGCTAAAGATGATGATGGATTAAACCCAGATCAGCTGTCTGGGGGTGAGTGCTTGCAATGTTCAGCACTCCGTCCATCATCTCCTTTGAATTTGCTAAGTTCGCCCTAAGTTTGCAGGTATGCCCAGACGTGGGTCCCTTGCTCACTTTGCCACTGGATTCAAGATAGCCTGGCTGATGAGGGTTATGAACCGAAACCGGTCCCAGGATGCTTGTTTCCGGTCCAGGGAAGACATGGCTTGGCAGTTCGGGCTGGACTGTTCCCATGAGGCACGGGCTCAGACTGATTTGCATATGGCATGTCTGAACTGGGGTGGCGGAGTGAGCTAAAGAATGATGATGGATTAAGCCCAGATCAGTTGACTGGGGGTGAGTGCTTGCAATGTTCAGCACTCCGTCCATCATCTCCTTTGGTTTTCCCTGATTCCTTGGAGAGACTCATTCTTGGGACTCTCTGTTCTATTACTCTGATCGTTTGATCCCTTGCTTCTTCCTGTTAAATTTCATTTGAGCTATTAGGTTGGCGTTTTCTGGCCTTGATATATAGGAAAAGGTAAGGTGAGGTGCCAGTTTCTTTTTGTTCCACTGCTGTTGAGGGTGTATGGCTACTGTAAGAAAATTTCTCTTTTTGCATGATTATCCAAAAGGTTTTGGACTGATGGTGCTTTCTTTTCGACTCTGAGAGTGCACTGAAGCCTGCTAACCAGACCTCAGAGCCTGTGCTCTGAACCTCAAAAGTATATGTTTGATTGGCGTAAACCCTATTGGCATAAGTTACTCTATTTATAAGTCCCTAGTATATGGTACCAGCGGTACCCAAGGCCTGTAGGTTGAAGTGTTCCTCATGGGCTACAGCACTTATTGTGCCACTATGAGTGTGACAAAGTAAAACATGTCTCTCAGCCTGCCACTATAGACTGGTAGAGAAGTTGTAGACCGCTAACTCACCTTTGCCATTTAAACTAAGGGACAAAGTCAGACCTCCCTTTTTAATATATATAAGCCACTCCCCAAGGTAGGCCTATCGAGTCCTCAGCCAGGATATGTATTTTTGTATGTCCTAACCGTAAAAACCCCAAATTGTAGTTTTTACAGTGTAAAGGCTAGTAGCCCAGTGGAGAGTAAATGGTTACACTATGACAACTCTGCTGTGCTAACTACTGATTGGGACTACTAAAGTTGATACTTCAAGGTATCAAAGGAATTGTTACATTAAACCTGACTTGATGCCCAAGTCAAAATTAATATAACCTTTATGTAAAAGGCAACTTTAGAAAGTTGCCACTCTGTTCCCAGTGGCCATTCACTGATGCTGCTGGCAAGACAGCCTTCTGTCCTTCTGGGGACAGGTGTGGACACCTCCCAGGAAAGAACACAATAGAGGTCTGCTGCTGGAAAAGGTGTTACCTCACCCTGGCAGGATGCCACACAGGGTGTGAGCCCAAAAGGTAAACTTCAAAGGGGAACCCGTCTTTGATGGGCATATGGCAAACACACACAAGAGAGGCTGCTCTTTTGGTCTGGTAGACTGGATGGCATCAGGAAAAGAGAGCGGTAAATAGTTGCCAAACTGGGTTTTCCCATGGGGCGTGTAGGTCTCAGGTAGCCACAACTCTAGTGTGGGCTACCACACTCCACACAGCGAGAGAAGGGTCCTGCCATCTTGGAAGTGGGTAGAATATGGCACTCTGGGATAGCTAGATGCCACACATTGCAGGAAGGCTGGAAAGGACCTGGTAGCCCATTGGCTAGTAGTCACCACCTCCCAGAGGGCAAGTTGTGGGCATGTTGTGGGCATAAATGTGGCACCCAGTCCTCCAATCACATCTGTACTAGAGAGAAGACTGAAGATGGACTACCCTGCTGTTCCCTGGACTTGGCATACAGAGGCTGCAGCAAAGATAGAACTATACCTACTGCTCCAGAGCTAGCAAAGAGAGGACTATGCCTTCAGTCCCAGACAGAAGAGGTGAACTTCAAGAGCCAGTTGGCTGACTTCCTGTTAGAGCCCCAGGGAAAAAGCTGTCTTGGCAAGTTGGTAGCCACAATTTCTTGACCAAAACTGACTGCTGAAGTTGCTGAAGTGCTGCCCAGGAGACTGAACCAGTACACCAGTGGCAAGTGGTTTTTGACTAGACTTCACCTGGACTTTGAGGGACATCATCCTCTGTGGTGAAAGTTACCCCACCATGTTTGCGGGCCAAGGGTGGCTCCAGGGACTCCCCTTCGACTGGATCAGCATCCTCTGCATCTTGCATCCCTTACATCAGGACCACTCGATTGATGTCTATGGTAGTTTGTCCATAGATCCTGGAACTGGACTGTAGCCTGTTCTGACTGCAAGGTAACTGCCCAGCTAAGCCTCACTGGTCCCCCTGACTTGCTCTCTGCTGGAGTTGGTCACCCATGTGGGCTGAGTAGCTGAAACCATCCATCCATCCATCCTTTCATCTGTCCATCCACCTATCCATTCACTCAGCCTTTCACCCAATCATCCATCTATCTACTCATTCACCCACTCACCTATCCACCCTTCCTTTCACTCTTACTTTCGATATTCCTTCCTTCTTTCCCTTTAACCATTTTCCCTTCCTACTTTCTCCTGCTTGTCTAATATTGATGCTGTATTCCTTTACAATGTTAATTATGAGCTTGTCTGCTGAATTGCAGACAGAAGAAGTACATAAGGAATCACATCCCTGCTCTAGCTGCTAAAGCAGGGAGTTCACAGTGCCCCTGAACTCCAGCAGGCTACAACATAGCCACAGATACATACAATACACCAAGGTGAGTGTTGAAGACACAACCAAAGAAACAGAATGTGGAGAGGGAGGGTAGTGTTTTCTAACTTTAGTTTTAATTGGTGAGTGTGTCTAAGGCTCACCGCCTCTCAAAAAGTAATTAATCATTCATTTTTATTTATTTTATTTTTGCATTTTTAGATAGCGCGGACATGGCCCGAAGGCATCGGCGCGTTACAGCAGTAGCATGATACAAGGGTACAGCAAGTTACAGTTACAATAATTACGTTCAGACATATTGACTTTGTAGATGCGACCAGGACAAATGCGGCCATTGGACAAGGGACGTATATGGTTCAAGCATTGATTAAGATGGTGGGGACACACAATAAAGATAGTTTGTCTCCTGGATAGAATACTTAGGTATGGTCGAGGGTGATTAACCCAGGTGTATGACAAATAGGAGGAGCTTGAGGGCCTTTTTGAAGGTGGCTATGCAGGTTGTTAGGCGAAGGGAGGGAGGTAAGGAGTTCCAGATTCTTGTGGCATTACCATAGAATGACTGGCTCATGCACCATTCTCGACTGAAGGTGGGGGTTCAAGAAGCAGAGATTGGGCATTTCTGGAACTCCTATTGGCTCCAGAGATTTTCAGTTTTTCACTTAAATAGGAGGGTGAGTAGGAGTGCAGGGCTCTGTGGGTAATGGAGGCGGTTTTGAATTGGGCCGGAGCTTCAATGGGGAGCCATTGGAGGGTTAGCAGGGCCGGGGAAATGGGGTCACTTTTCTTGAGACCTAACACGAAGTGCGCTGCTGCATGTAAAGTTGCTCTCAGTGGGCCTAGATGAACTTTGGGAATACCTGAGAGAAGGGCAATTCTGTAATCTAAGCTGGAGAGGACGAGAGACTGCACCTCTGTTCTGAGGACTTGTTCCGGGATCAGTTGTCTGACGCCCTACAGCTGCCTGAGTTGGTGTTGTGCACTTTTGGCCATGGCTGTGATGTGGCTGTGGAGGTTTAGATGATGGTCAAGGACGATACCAAGGGATCTAGCACTCTGGACAATGGCAGGGCAGTCACACAGGGACAGAAAGTTGGCCATCCATTCTTGTACCAGGGTTTTTGCTTTCTGAGGTGAGAACAAAAGAAATTTTGTTTTAGTTGGGTTGCGTTTTAGATGATGGATAGACATCCAGTTTTGAATCTTTAGGAGCGTGATTGAAAGGAGGCCAAGGTCTTCAGGGTAAGAGATTTTCATGTATGTTTGAGTGTTGTCAGCGTAGAGGTGGCAGAGAATCCCAGCATTTCTGAGAATCACACATAGTGGTTCTAGGTACAGGTTAAAGCGGATTGGGGAGAGGATCGAGCCTTGAGGTACACCTTGATGTAAATTGAATGGTCTCGAGACCAAGTTTCCCATTTTCACAATCTGAGAGTGGATGGTGTAACTCTCACCTGGAATTTCCGCAAGGGCGAGATGCAAGTCCTGATGCCAAGTCCCAACTTCCTTCACCAACCACAATGCCCAACAATATCAAAGCAAAGAATGGTGCAATGGGGGAGGAGGGGAAAACAAGGGAAGAGAAAATTCCTGTCCAAGGTGAACTCAGGGAGCATGGATATGCTTCGGATACTTCCTATGTGTTGTCAATATAGAGAGAAAAGAATATATATTTTAGTATATGTATATGGTTTAAATGGGATAGAGTGTAATTCTGTTATAATGTTGTTCCTATATATGTGTGTGTGTGTATATATATATATATCTCAGGGTTAACTACCTGTTAATTTCCCCTCTTCCCCTGAGGATTTAATGCTAGTAGATGAAGACAAGGTGATCATCTAAGCAATTAAAAGAGGACAATCAGGTAATATGCAATCAGATCAAGGTACATATATAGGAAAGGAAATGTTATAATAACTGACCTATGATGGTAAAAAAATAGGAAGTAAAAGGGCCCAAATCAGATATTCAATTATATGAACAAACCAAAAAATAACGTAATCCTAAAAGGAAATCAGGTGTAAGCACAAAAAAGGTGCGGGCTAGAAAATAAGGATTAGTTCCTTAACTTCAGGAACTGACTAATTCATTTATGCTTTTCTTTTATATCTTTTCAGTAGACAAGTGCACAGGGAAATGAGATCTCCAGAACTTCAAGGACAAGTCAATCTGATAAGTAATATCACCCATTAAGGAAATATTGTACAGCTTAGCGTTACCGCCTGTTTGTAGATAACGTGGATCTTTATAGGTATTTTATTTCCTTCTTTTCTTGCAGGTTCTCCTGGAGCGGCGGGACTAGTGCCCATAGGATTTGGGACGCAGCGATAAGCAAAGACCGAGAGCCGGCATTCAACAACCCAGTGAGGAGCCTCCGGATGTGAAGTGCAGTAACCCAGAAGCAGGTGAGTGAAAAGATAGGGCGTAAGTCGCGCGCGAAAACGAGAACGCGAAGCGCTCTTCCGCCCGTAACTTTAATTCATGGTATTGCTCTGCCCCGTATGCAAACGCGAACGGGAACGTGAACGGAGCAGTCGTGACAGTTGGTTAGGTAAGAGGAGAAAAATTGAGGACTGTGTCTCCACAACCCATGCGTTGTTCACAAGTGCAAAATAGGTCCAGATGGTTGACAGTGCAAAATGCAGAGGACAAGTCCAGGAGGACCAGGAGGCAGGAGTTCCCGGAGTCGAGGATTCTAAAGGAGTCATCGACAATTTGTAGGATCAAAGTTTCTGTACTGGGGCCCTGGCGGAAACCTGATTGGAGAGAGTCTAGGAGGTTGTTTGATCGAATGTGTGAAGTGAGTTGGGAAGCAACGCAACTTTCAGTGACTTTGACTAAAAATTGAAGTGTGGAGACTGGGTGGTAGTTGTTCATGTTCTCTGGGATGAGAGATTGTTTTTTCAAGACAGGAGATACTTGACTCACTTTTAGCCGTTCTGGAAATAGGCCCTGTTGAAGAGAGGAGTTGACCATGTTGGTCCATAGGGGGAGTAGGAATGTGGCAAGAGGTTTGCTGATAGACCCTGGAATGGCATCCTGAAGGTGGTTCGAGGGTTTCACTTTGGAGATTGTTTGCTATAGGTCTTGTTCGGAAACGGGGAAGAAAGAGGACCAAGAATGAAGCGCCTTGCACAGTAGAATCTCAGTTTCTGGAGGTTCACTGGTGTGTAGCGAGGTATGTATGTGTCTGAATTTTCTATCAAAGAAATCCACAAAGTTGTTGCAGCGGGCCACTGATGGCTCAAGAACTGGAGAGGTTTCTAGTTTGCGCGAGAAACTCGAACAGACGCTTTGGTCTGTTCTTTGCAGAATTCAGGAGTGCTCTGAAGTGAGAGGATTTGGCTCTAAGGATGCGGTCCTTGTACTATTTTCGCGCTATGTAAAGCTTATTCATATTCAGGTGAGAGGGTGCTAATCTCCATTCTTTCTCGCACTTTCTGATAAACATCCTTTCGTGGTAAAGTTCTTTTGAGTGTTCTTTTGACACTCCCCGCATACGCAAAAGCAAAACTGGAGGTCACTCATTCTCCAAGATCGCACCCAAGACACGGAACCACCTCCTCACTTCTTGATTTCCGCAAGAAGCTGAAGACCTGGCTCTTTATACAAGCACCTTGGGACCACACACCTACGCATCTTGCCCAAGAGCCTGGATAGCCTCTCAGCTTATTAGTGCAATATACAAATCAACATAACAATGAACAGTTATAAAAATGCAGTAGGTGCAGTCTGCTTGTTACTATAATCTATATATTGGAAGCACTTTTTCAATCATAAACCTAAATCTTTTAGCTGATTTTCTGTAGCAGCCTATCTTATACTGTGTGTAATGTAAGTTTTTAATATAATGACTTACATAGTCACCGTACTTTCTGACACAGGCTGGGTCCTTTTACCACTAAAAACTATTCTCCACAGCACCAACCAGGATATAATTTTGTGGCTGTGTGGCTACGTACATCGATGTTTCATAATGTAAAATAATACATGTCCCATTGAATAGTTGAAATTGCATTTATTTTTCATTTAAGATGTGCCTTATTTTATATGCAGTTACCAAGATGGTGAATAGAATATTTTGTTCTTTTTTCACCACGCCTTTGCGCCCGTCCCCTCTCCCGTAGACCCAACCCCTATTGCACAGGATACAAGTAACCAGCGGAGGCGCCCTCAGAACAAAATGGAGTAAAAGCCGGAAAGAGGGCTCGGTAGTTGATGCAGAATCGAAACCCGGTGCTTTTACCTTAATACTACATCAGGCGACGCCACGGATACATAAGCTCAACTGTGACCTAAAGGCTAGAGACGAGACAAAATCCCTGTGCCAACCTGACGACAAGGGGATCCTGCAGCAGAGCGAAACTCCCTCTCACTTTTCACCAGCAGAAGCAGGAAGCTGTGTTTTCGCCTTCCCTAGTTTGCGACCTCGGTACCTACTGCAACTTGAACTTCGGAATTTACAGACTGGAGGCCGGAAACATGTTTAACAGGTCTGTACTCAGCTCAGGTAGGTCATTTACGTGAGCGCTCGGCTCCTGTGTTTGTTCACGCAGAGAGAAAGACTTCGAAATAGGTATTTTGTAAGCTTATCCGATGACTCCATATCATTTAGGACACTCTGTTTCTGTTCTTAGCATTACATTAAAAATGAATACATTCTGGTTTACCTTAAATTCAATTAGTTGCAAACATGTACATTGCAGTCGTTTGTAGACGGGAAAACTAGACTGGGATATGGTGCCCTTGAGATGCGAGTCATATATTCAGGGGCGTAGCTTGGTCTTTAAGATTAGTGGGTGTGAACTTCCGATTTTCCAACAGTCACGCTGGTTAAAATACATTAGATGGGAAACAGGGCAACTTAAGGAGAAAGGAAGAGGAGTACCATTGGGAGGCGGTAATTAAAATTCAATATTTTGTAAAATGTCAATTTTCTAGACCTTTAAAACAGAGACGAAAGTGTGTGTGTGAGAGTTTTTGTCTGCATATGCAGGTAAAAATCCTAAGAGAAATCCGACAAACACCTCACCATACCCGACCTACAGCATATTTACTACAAAATACACTTTTTGGAGTGGTGTAACACCCCAAATACCCCCCCCCCCCCAAAGTTACGCCCCTGCACGTAGTAACCTTAGATTATTGTCATGAAAGAAATAACCAGCAGTTGTAATTGTAATTGGAAAACTCTGGTGGCCCTGGTTTAATATGCAGAGAAAAACCCTGGACTGGATTAACTACTCGTGCATGGATGTATGCAGTTTGATGCCCCACTTGACTCTGTTTTGTGTGCACCAATAGAGGGACTGAAAAACACCTAGGAGTTGGCCCTGGTTGCAGAATAATCGCCACCTTAGTGCGTCATTATGAGACCATCCGTCAGAATAGCCCTGATGGAGGAGACACATAAAGTGAACTCTCTCCCTGAGGATGGGCAGGAAGAGGACCTACCGCTCAACTTCTTTGAACAGGCTGCCCACAGGGTCAGACTGGGATGAAAAATAGACCTGGGCACCTAACTAAAAGTGGCACCCATCAGCGAAGCAGATAGCTAAAAAAAAACAAGAATTTGCAATGCAACCGGTCACGCATTTGCGATATTTTGAGCTATTGGCATTGTAAAAGACATTGCCTTTTATTTATGTGTTTAAAAAACATGCAATAATAAAAGGCATTGTCATTTACAATACCAATAGGTTAAAGTTTTGAAAATGTGAGACCTATTGCATTGCAAATCCTTTTTTTTTTTTAAGGTGGCAGGTCTTATACACTGTCATATATGGGGTATGTTGTAACTGACGAAAACACTTCATTAGCATAATAACACATTATCTGATAATTTCCTCCATGTTAGATGCTTGAACAAAATTTGAAAATACATCCCGCCCAAGACCGCAGCATTTTGCAATTCTCATTTCTTTAGGGGTTACAGCAGCTACTTAGCCACACAAACTTTGACACGCTCCCAAAGATCCTCACTCAGTCTCTCATTCACATCTCATTTCCAAGTAATGGGTTGGGAGGTCAGGTTGTTGAGTTAGTGAGACAGGGGTGTGAGAGGATTTTGATATAGTTTCTTTTTTTGTGGCGTAGCCAGTCGACTTGATAGTCAGCTTTAGCCCGATTTCAAACTTATGTCTTTAAGTAATATATATGAGTGTGCGGAGTTTTTAAAGAGGTGAAGATGATTCAGGCTTGGTCATATTTCTCAGGGAGGGAGACATGCATCTCCACATCACACAAGGGCAAGGCATAAAATAGGAGCTGCTCTTGCATTTTTCTATTGTAACTGTATCCACAGGAAACACTTGGGGAGTGCCTAGAAGCAGCTGGGAAAGTAAGAGAAACTGATTGCACAAACACAGCATGTTTCCTGCCGCACAAGTGTACAGTGCTTCCTACCGCTGAGGAATGGACTCTTGATAAAGACACTATACAAGTGGTAGGACATGGCCCGGGCCACTGGAATTATGCAGTATGGGGAGGGCCAAAATATGCATCAGGGTTGAGTAAATTATGCAGCAAGAAAAAGCAATTTATGCCGTATAATGCGGTATATTGTTTGAAAGTATTACCTAATTATTTTTCCATTTTAGCAGATTATGCGGCAAATGATGGACTATGTGACAAATACGGCAAATCTTTTATTATTCAAAAATCGCTGTGGCCACACAATCGCATAATTCCAGTGGCCCTGGACATAGCAAACCTACAGTCATTTGCAGAGTTACTTCAGTTCTGATTCTGGTGCCCAAATTCTGTAAAGTCATCAAAACGTTAATCTGGAGAGATCAAATCTGAACGAACGAAACCAGAAAAATACAGCTCTTATGAATGTCAGAACTGAAGCATGTTTAATTGTCAAAAAAGAAACATGATGAAACCTGGAGGTATTTGGTATAAAGTCCAGAATTAGATTTCTTTGTTTTAATACAGGGTGCTACAATTAACAAAACAGAAAAAATAGAAAAAGTGTATCAGCTTAAAACAAGGAAAGCTAAACACAAGAAACCGTAAATTGTGCATGAACACAGCTAGAATAAGCCTCCCGCCTTTATCTAGAAAGAGGTAACTCATCCAGACAGCAGAATCAGGAGGCGGAAGCGCAGTCAGAGAATGTAAGGAGGGTGATCTGAGAAAGTGGGAGAGAAAGGAGAAGCATTCAAATCTCTATTGAGAACCCCCTAAACTCAGAATGAGTGAGGACTGAACGGAGGGTGGGGAAAATGGAGCAGAACAGTCCGCGCTAGCAGGGTGCAGTGGAAAAGGGGATAAAACAATGAAAGGGGGGGGCATAAACAATAAGCCGAGCCACCCCTGCCTTTTCCTTCAAGTTACCCAGATTATCTTCGAATGAAGGGAGAAGAGTCATCGAAAGTAAAGAAACCTTCTGCTGCTGTCCGTCATGTCTGCAGGGGCTATAGGGATCACGGAGGTTCATCCAGACAACGCAACAGCTCCAACGCGGTCACGTAGGGAAGGCGGGCAGAAATGTTAGAAGCTGCTGACAGTGGATACGGGCAGTGCTTTAAATGGGCCGGTACTCACCGGTACTGAGTACCGGCACTTCTTTTTCCCCCCCCAAGAGTACCGGCACTTCTCCGTTACGAAATAGAGTACCGGTACTCACTGTCACACATAATCATGTGAGCATGCATCGCATTTCTACACTGCGGCGCATGCTCACATATTGGTGATTTCACAAGGAGGGCAGGGACGCCAAGTCAGAGCAACGTGTGACCCAGGCGCGCAACGTCCATTGGACTCAGAGGGCTTCAGTCCCCCCCCCACACCCCTGTTGTGTGTGGCAGCCCGGGCTGAGACAGCTTCCCGGGCACACACACAGCCGCACCCGAGCACTTCACAGGTCTTTAGAAGACCTTTTGCTTGTTAATGAGGCTTGATGTGTTTCACCCCTTCTTAGAGCCCCTGCAGCTCCACTCTGCCTTTTGGTTGAAGAATCAGCACCCCCAACCCACCCCGGAATTTTTCTAAGCCCCCTCCCGAAATTTGACTCTAGTTGCGCCTCTGGTGTGACCTCACCCGCCAGGAAGCAATTGATTCAGGCAGGCTGGACGGAGTTGGAACAGACGTCAAGACTGGCACCACTGAAAGTGAGACTGTACTTAGAAGAGGAGACAGACACCAACAACCTATCAAACACCACAGCTGAAACTAATTGGAGTGTGGTTCTGTAGAAGTCTTAGAAGCTGAGAAAGATAGCTTTGTACCAAAACCGACTAGTGCCATTGGTAACAGATACATCATGGAAGCTCCTGCTAGTGCATCAGAGAGCAGTTGCTTAAATATGGTCTTTTCAAAACCCTCAAAATATTGAGCCTAGGCACCGCCTGGGAGGAAAATGTGCCGGTTGAGCAGGTTGCATGGACTCTTAAAATGAAAAAGACATCTCCTTCAACCGCTTGATCTTTCTGTGCTTGAAGAGTGTTCCCGTTTCCCTTTTTTTTTAATGTCTTCTAGGGGAATGGCGTCTAAAACACAATGAGGTGTGGTTCCCAATCCTGAACCTGTGTGGAGACCTGATTTTAACTTATTCAAACCCTTAGGAGCTTCGCCACTTTCTCACTTAAAGCCTAGGACTGCATAAGGGCACAGAGATCACAAGGTGCCATGTTATGCGGCCTCCATAAACATCCACATACATTGTAGATATGGGTCATCACTGACATCGGCCAGAAGTGCAGGGTTTGAAGCTAGACAGTTTTGGGGAGAAATGGCCCCAAGAAAAGGATTTAGTTTTTCAACAAAATGGCTAAAGATAACCTAAGAAAATTCCTGCTTTGGATCCATGCCTCTACTGGTGTGGAAACAACAGCGGTATAGGGGCGCCTTATATGGTCAGATGTAAAATCATAATGGAAGTCACTGCCTGTGCTGGTGAGCAGGAGTGGGACATGTCTCTGGCAGCCAAGGCGCCGCTTCTGCAGCCCCTGATCTGAGCCCCAGCTGAGCTATTCAGCAGGGCTCATTTGAATAATGTCGGGTGCTCACAATCATCTTGACAGAGCAGTATCCGTTCAGGCCCTGTGCTGTCAATCACATTCACACTATCTCCTGCAAGCACAGGAATCATGTCAGTCCCCTGGCAGTGACAATCAGGCCACGGCCAGTCCAGCCCTGGTGGCAATTAAAAAAGCCATGGTAGGTGAAGAGAAAAGATGGCTTTCATCTTCCTTAGTCTTTTGTGTGTCTGCTATGTTTGTGTGTATGCCTGTTTTTGTAAGAAAAAAGTGAGAGAAAGAGAGAGAGAATCCAGACACTCTCAGTAGGTATTTTAAAGAAAATAGGTTGCACTTTGTTTGTACATGTCTGCTCGGTGACAAAGTTTCATAAATATTGTAAAAGGGAGGGTGGGTGAGTGAGTGGATAGATGAGTGAGCAAGGGTGGGTGGATGGATGGATGAATAGATGGATGGATGAGTAAAAGCATGCATGGGTGAAAGAGGGTGGATGATTGGATAAAAGGGAGGATGATGGTTGGATAAGTGAAAGATTGGATGGATGAATGAAAGGTAGGGAGGATGGATGAAAGGGTGGATGATGGATGAGTGAAAGGAGGGATTGAGTGAAAGGGTGGGTGGAATAAAGGAGTGAAAGGGTTGATGGATGGATGAGCGAAAGGATTGATGGATGAGGGAAAGGGTGGATAAAGAGATGGATGAGTGAAAGGATGAATGGATAGGTTTGGAGATGGATGGATGGATAGGTTTGGATATGAAGGGTGGATAGACGGAATGGTGAAAAACTGAATGATTGATGAAAGACTGAATAGACGATAGGATGTAAATGTTAAATGGTGGACATCAGCAGGTAAATGGTAGGATGAAAGGATGAATGGATAGATCGATGGAAGAGACAAGAGATATCTTCTGGGGAGGGTCATAATGAGTTGCTTCATTTGCTTGGTGCCATAAGAGCTTTGATTCGACGTGGGGGTATTTGCAGTTTCTTCCTACTCGCATGCTCAAAAATATATAGTATTGTGCTTAACAGCAATTAACAGTATGACATTAAGAAGGTGCAACTATTGCAAAAAAAGGAACTGTTAACATATTATTCCATTTCTCTTTCATTTTGTGTAATGAGTTAACCTGCTTTGTTTATATAAACACATTTCTCATGTGTTTTGGTATGTGCTGCAACTAATATAGAAGTTAAGTATCATCATGTCTTGCCCTTAGCCCCGCCCCTAGCCCCGCCCCCTCACTACACCTCTAGCGCATTTTAATGAGTACCTGCACTTAATTTTTCCCATTTAAAGCACTGGATACGGGTGCCATTGCTAAAGTGCCACAATTTGCGGTTGCTGGGTAAAAAAACAATGTTTAAAAGTTGGTTTTGGCCAGCCCCAGCACAAGTGAAAGGCGCGCTGCCATGTTAGATTTGTAGCGCGGGTGATTCATTGAAAAACAATAATAATGTTAAAAGTTAAAGCACGACATCGCAGAGATTTAAAAATAAAAAAAAGCATTACCATTTGTTAACCTGAATATGGCGAGCGACCTATAAAACAGCCACTTCAAATGCAATAGGTCTTGCATTTACGAGAGTATAGCTCAAACTCTCGTAAATGCGAGACATATGGCATTACAAAGAAGCAGCCACCATTGTCTCGGCTGCTTGGAAAGTGAAAGCGGTGTATGTAATACATCCTGTACTTTTAAATTTCAAAAAACATTACAATTTTGATTATACACATTGGTTCAACAACACTTTTCAAGAACCAAATGGTGATAAACGGGAACACACCACAAAGACAAAATAATTTAGTCAAAATGACGATTGTATTGCTGGGATATTATTTACAGTGGACACTGAATATGGCTGTCAATGAAACATCACATAAACAACGATAGAAAGTGATTAAAGTGCAGGATAAGTGACTTGTGGTGATAAGTGAAGTCAAACACTGCTATACATATATTGTACAAATGGGTAACACATAAAGCGATCAAAATAACAGTTATATTGTTCTGTCCATTCCTTAATGCATGAATACACGACCCAAATGTGGCTTTATGTTGGGGTCAGGGAGACTGCATGGACTAGTGTGACTGCAAGTCGACGTTTCGACCCTAGGCGGAAGCGCAGCTTATTAAGCGTCAGAGGCGGGTCTTCATCAGGACAGGGGGGTGGGGAAACAATTTGTTGACAGCCGCAAGGAATGAATGGCAAGGATCCTATTGGGTAAGTGGATGAGGATCCAAATTTGCTCCGATTTGATGAACAGGTAGACCTACACCTGGAGGTTGTGGTCTTGAACTTAGAATGTTGATGTAATCTCACAAATACTCCACCAGCCGGTTGGAGACAAGGAAATTGAGAATATCAAAAAACGCCGCCATCGATTAGCGGAAGCTGACGGAATAGGTCACGTCTTTTCTCATTGTAACGATCGCCCGATGGCGGCGTTTTTTGATATTCTCAATTACCTCGTCTCCAACCGGCTGGTGGAGTATTTGTGAGATTACATCAACATTCTAAGTTCAAGACCACAACCTCAGGTGTAGGTCTACCTGTTCATCAAATCGGAGCAAATTTGGATCCTCATCCACTACCCAATAGGATCCTTGGCATCATTCCTTGCGGCTGTCAGCAAATTGTTTCCCCACCCCCTGTCCTGATGAAGACCCGCCTCCGACGCTTAATAAGCTGCGCTTCCGCCTAGAGTCGAAGCGTCGATGTTGCAGTCACACTAGTCCATGCAGTCTCCTGACCCCAACATAAAGTCACATTTGGGTCGTGTATTCATGCATTAAGGAATGGACAGAACAATATAACTGTTATTTTGATGGCTTATGTGTTACCCATTTGTACAATGTATGTATAGCACTGTTTGACTTCACTTATCACCACAAGTCACTTATCCTGCACTTTAATCACTTTCTATAGTCGTTTATGTGATGTTTCATTGACAGCCATATTTAGTGTCCACTGTAAATAATATCCCAGCAATACAATCGTCATTTTGACTAAATTATTTTGTCTTTGTGGTGTGTTCCAGTTATCACCATTTGGTTCTTGAAAAGTGTTGTTGAACCAATGTGTATAATCAAAATTGTAATTAATGTTTTTTAAATTTGAAAGGACAGGATGTATTACATACATTGAGCAAAGCAATTGTGGCTCCCCCGACAGAACCACTTTTTTGCATAACATAAATACCAAGGTTCTGAGGGACACAGGGTTACCCCATTATTACTAATGGAAAGTGAAAGCGGCATGGGGCATTGGATGTAAGGAAAGAACGTCGTGCCTGCAGCATCGCAAATCCCATTAAAGCAAATAGTGCTTACAGACTAAATAAGACATTCCGTGTAACAACAGAAGTAAAAGGGCCAGTCGCCATGGGAGGCTTTAAATGAAGACAACGTGGGACTAACAAGGCGATTAAGGAATCAGAAGCCAGCATTTACAAAGGACAACGACACACGCCAGTGAAAAATATGGGCAGAGCTTCAAGTCCATTTTCTAATACCGCATGCCTCGCAGAGCAGCGCATGAGCTCTGACTCTAGTTCGACCTAAAAAAGGGTACTATCAGGGAAATCAACAGTAAAAAGCGGCCCACCTGGCCATGAAACCATACAACAGCTGCTAATGAACGGGCCCACACACTGATCTGTCAGACCAGCCCATCGGGCACTGCCTAATTGCCTTATAGGCCAGTTTGTCTCTGTCTGCCCACGCGCTGCAACACAGGAGACTTGCTGGCTTGTTGAATTTCTTAATTTCTTTACTTTGGCCCTAATCAGTTACAGGGTGGTTTTCGTATCGTGGAGTTAGTCTCCCGCACGTCTGTGCTTCCGTTCTCCTGCAACCACAACCTCCCTCTGTTCCCTGCCAGAAACAGGATGTCGTGAATGACTGAAGGGCTGACCTAGTCAGCTGCCTTTGTGCCATGGTACTCATTGTCAGTGAAATTGCTCTCCCACCCTCGCAGCTCCACCATTAAGTGAGGCCTGCCCCTGCCCCTGCACTCTCGAGTGTTGGTGATCGAGGCCCTCCTCCACCCGCAGGTTTCCCTGTGCCTCATCCCTGGTGGTCCAGTGGACCTCTGTCTCCTTCCTCTCGCTCTGCTCTTTCACTCGTTTTCACTCGTTTTTCTGCCCTCTTCCATTTTTCACCTTTCTGCACTTTTCTGCATCTCTGCTCTTTTGTGCCTTATTTCTGCTTATTTTCCCCCTTTCCTTTATCTCCTTTATCCCTTATTTCCCCGCCGCTGCTGCCCCCGCGGCCCCTCCCCCCAGCGCGACCGGCCCAATCCAGCTCCCCTCCCCACTCCCGCCTCCCAGCTGTCCAGCCCTCCCCGACCCCGACTTAATGGCGGCCGCTGCGGGGACAGGCGAGCAAGACCACTGACTCATTGTCAGTGAGTCGCTCTCCCACCCTCACAGCTCCACCATTAAGTGAGGCCTGCCCCTGCCCCAGCACTCTCGAGTGTTGGGTGATCGAGGCCCTCCCCCACCCGCAGGTTTCCCTGCGCCTCATCCCTGGTGGTCCAGCGGACCTCTGTCTCCTTCCTCTCGCTCTGCTCTTTCACTCGTTTTCACTAGTTTTTCTGCCCTCTTCTATTTTTCACTTTTCTGCATCTCTGCTCTTTTGTGCCTTATTTCTGCTTATTTTCCCCCTTTCCTTTATCTCCTTTTTCCCTTATTTCCCCGCCGCTGCTGCCCCCCGTGGCCCCTCCCCCCCAGCGCGACCGGCCCAATCCAGCTCCTCTCCTCTCCCCGCTCCCGCCTCCCAGCTGTCCAGCCCTCCCCGACCCCTACTTAATGGCGGCCGCTGCGGGGACAGGCGAGCAAGACCACTGACTCATTGTCAGTGAAATTGATCTCCCACCCTCGCAGCTCCACCATTAAGTGAGGTCTGCCCCTGCCCCTGCACTCTCGAGTGTTGGTGATCGAGGCCCTCCACCACCCGCAGGTCTCCCTGCGCCTCATCCCTGGTGGTCCAGTGGACCTCTGTCTCCTTCCTCTCGCTCTGCTCTTTCACTCGTTTTCACTCGTTTTTCTGCCCTCTTCTATTTTTCACCTTTCTGCACTTTTCTGCATCTCTGCTCTTTTGTGGCTTATTTCTGCTTATTTTCCCCCTTTCCTTTATCTCCTTTATCCCTTATTTGCCCGCCGCTGCTGCCCCCGCGGCCCCTCCCCCCCAGCGCGGCCGGCCCAATCCAGCTCCCCTCCCCACTCCCGCCTCCCAGCTGTCCAGCCCTCCCCGACTTAATGGCGGCCGCTGCGGGGACAGGCGAGCAAGACCACTGACTCATTGTCAGTGAAATTGCTCTCCCACCCTCACAGCTCCACCATTAAGTGAGGCCTGCCCCTGCCCCAGCACTCTCGAGTGTTGGTGATCGAGGCCCTCCCCCACCCGCAGGTTTCCTGCGCTCTCATCCTGGTGGTCCAGCGGACCTCTGTCTCCCTTCCTCTCGCTCTGTCTCTTTCACTCGTTTTCACTCGTTTTTCTGCCCTCTTCTATTTTTCACCTTTCTGCACTTTTCTGCATCTCTGCTCTTTTGTGCCTTATTTCTGCTTATTTTCCACCCTTTCCTTTATCTCCTTTATCCCTTATTTTGCCGCTGCTGCCCCCGCGGCCCCTCCCCCCCAGCGCGACCGGCCCAATCCAGCTCCCCTCCCCGCTCCCGCCTCCCAGCTGTCCAGGTCTCCCCGACCCCTACTTAATGGCGGCCGGTGCTGGGACAGGCGAGCAAGACCACTGACTCATTGTCAGTGAAATTGCTCTCCCACCCTCGCAGCTCCACCATTAAGTGAGGCCTGCCCCTGCACTATCGAGTGTTGGTGAGCGAGGCCCTCCTCCACCCGCAGGTTTCCCTGCGCCTCATCCCTGGTGGTCCAGTGGACCTCTGTCTCCTTCCTCTCGCTCTGCTCTTTCACTAATTTTCACTCGTTTTTCTGCCCTCTTCTATTTTTCACCTTTCTGCACTTTTCTGCATCTCCGCTCTTTTGTGCCTTATTTCTGCTTATTTTTCCCCTTTCCTTTATCTCCTTTATCCCTTATTTCCCCGTCGCTGCTGCCCCCGCGGCCCCTCCCCCCCAGGGCGACCGGCCCAATCCAGCTCCCCTCCCCGCTCCCAACTGTCCAGCCCTCCCCGACCCCTACTTAATGGCGGGCGCTGTGCGGCCGCGCAGCTGGCGCGCCAAAGGCGCGCCCGTCCGCGACCCAACTGCGACCAGCGCCAGGAACCCTGGACCTCCGCCCCGCCAACGCTACGACCCAGCGGCACTCCACGTACTCAACCCAGGCCGCAACAACAACTGGAAGCTAGCATCACCAGCCGACACACACGGACCCTTCAGCTGTCACTGCTGCGGGCACTCCTGCAGCACAGCGAAGAACACAGACCCAGCGCAACCCGCCTGCAAGAACACAACCGAACCAAAGACCCTGCAATGCATCCTCCTCAACGTCCGATCCCTCCACAAACACGCCACCGAAATCTGGGACCTCCTCGACAGCACCACCCTGGACGTAGCGTTCTTCACCTAAACCTGGACCAACACCACCTCGGGACCAGACATCGCCATCGCCATCCCCCAAGGATACAAGATCTCCAGGAAGGACCGCCCCACCCGCCCGGGAGGAGGAATCGCCATCGTCCACAAATCTAGCCTCCGCCTGAGCACACTTGCCGATGAGCCCACAGAACTGATGGAACACCTTCACTTCAAGATACTGGCCAGCCCCACCGCCACCCTCCATGGAACCCTCATCTACCGACCCCCTGGACCCCGCGGACCTTTCGCCAACTCCATCACGGACATCATCTCCCCGCAGGCCATCGCATCCACCAACTACACCCTGCTGGGAGACCTCAACTTCCACCTCGACAACTAACTGGACCCCAACACCACATCCCTCCTGGACAACCTCCACAACATTGGACTACGCCAGATCGTGACCGAGCCCACGCACTCAGCAGGACACACCCTCGACCCCCTCTTCACTACAGGGAACTCCATCACCTTCAGCCACACCACCGAACTCCCATGGACCGACCATCGCTGCGTCCAGTTCACCTTCAGAACACCCAACATCCACAGACACCAGCACCTGCTTCCACGAAGAAACTGGACCAAAATCACTGACGACCAGCTCACCTCCTCACTCAACAATTCCACCCCTGCCACCGTGGAAAACGACGATCCCAACACCGCAGCCCGAACCCTGCATAGATGGATCTCAGACAGCGCCAACACCCTAGCCCCCCTCAAGAAAAACAACAATACCCGCGCCAAGAAAGCCAGATGGTTTACCACCGAACTCGAGAGTCCAGACGCACTTGCCGCCGCCTCAAAAAGGCCTGGAGGAACACTAAATCCACAGAAGCCCACAACAATCCTCAGAGCCACCACCAACGCCCACCATCAACTCATCAGAGAAAGCGAGGAAAAAGCGATTGAAGACAGAATCTCCACCCACGTGCACAACAACAAGGAACTCTTCAGCATCATCAAGGAGTTCGCCCAACCCACCAGCGAGTCTACCGACATCCCTCCCTCACAAGACCTCTGCGACAAACTGAGCACCTTTTTCCACCACAAAATCAAGAGCATCTACGACAACTCGACTGAAGACACCCAACACACTGAACCCTCACCAACCACTCCCGACGCCCGGAAACCAGCGATTGACAACTGGACAGCCCTCACCACCGAAGACACACTGAAGACAATGAAGTCAATCCACTCAGGGGCCACCACGGACCCCTGCCCCCACCGCATCTTCAACAGAGCCGCCGACACCATCGCACCCATGCTCCGCCACACCATCAACCGCTCCCTGGCGACCGCCTCGTTCCCCGATGACTGGAAACACGCCGAGGTCAACCCCCTCCTGAAGAAACCCTCGGCGGACCCCACCGACCTCAAAAACTACAGACCCATCTCCCTGCTCCCGTTCCCAGCGAAAGTCATCGAGAAAGCCATCAACAGCCAACTCGCCACATTCATTGAAGAACACAACATCCTCGACTCCTCCCAGTCCGGCTTCAGAAAAAACCACAGCACGGAACCCGCCCTCCTCGCCGCAACAGACGACATCCGCACCCTACTGGACAAAGGAGAGACAGTAGGCCCCTCATCCTCCCTCGACCTCCTCCAGCGGCATTCGACACAGTCTCCCACCGCACCCTAATACGCAGACTCTACTGACGCAGGAATCCAGGACAAGGCCCTCGACTGGATCCACTCCTTCCTGTCCGGCAGGATGCAGCGGGTCAGACTCCCCCCTTTCCTCTCGGACCCTACACCTACCACCTGCAGAGTCCCCCAGGGCTCCTCCCTCAGCCCGGACGCTTTCAACATCTACATGGCTCCACTCGCCCTTCATCGTCAGAACCTACGGACTCAACATCGTGTCATACGCAGACGACACCCAACTCATCCTCTCCCTATCCAACGAGCCCAACACCGCCAGACACAACGTTCGAGAAGGCATGGAAGCCGTCGCCAAATGGATGAAAAACAGCTGCCTACAACTAAACACCAACAAAACAGAAGTACTCATCATGGGCCCAAACCCCGATGCCTGGAGCGACACCTGGTGGCCCCCCGCTCTCGGAAACCCGCCAACCCCCACGGACCACGCACGCAACCTGGGAATCATCCTGGACTCCGAGCTCAAAATGGACCGCCAAATCAACTCCGTCTCGTCTTCCTGCTTCCACATCCTCCGACTCCTTCGTAAGACCTTCAAATGGATCCCCCTCGAACACCGAAAGACCGTCACTCAGGCCCTGGTCACCAGCAGACTCGACTACGGCAACGCACTCTACGCCGGAACAAACAAAAACCTCACTGCAAGCTACAGAACATCCAGAACGCCGCTGCAAGACTAGTCCTCAACCTGCCAAAACACTGCCACATCTCCCAGCACCTGCGCACACTCCACTGGCTCCCCGTCGAGGCGAGAATCACTTTCAAGATACTCACCCACGCACACAAGGCCCTCCACGGCACCGGACCAGCATACCTGAACAGCCGACTCAAATTCCACGCACCCCAAAGGACCCTACGATCAGCCCAGCTCTCCTACGCCGTGGTCCCCGCACCAGAAAGACCAGGATCGGGAGGCCGCTCCTTCTCCTTCCTCGCGGCCAAGGCATGGAACGCCCTTCCGCTCCACCTCAGACAGACAACATCGCTCCCCATCTTCGCAAGAAACCTCAAGACCTGGCTCTTCGACAGACCCCCTCCTTGATGGAATGGAACCTGCACCACCCCACCCCTAGCGCCTTGAGACCCTTACGGGTGAGTAGTCGCGCTTCAACAAACCCCCTCTGATTGATCCGTGACATTCCACTCCCCTTTGCTTCAGAAAATGCCATCTCCCATAGAAGTTTGTTATATTTCTTCAATCAGTCTGGTTGGATTCTTGTGGCTGCATTTCCATTGGCATCTTGTGGGGTTTCCTTTTGTATGCCCTGCTTCGTCTTCACTGTCTGAGCTTGTCGCTGCAGTGACACATTCTTTTCCCTTGTAGTGCTGCTAATAATATGTTTTGAAGTGTGAGATGATCTGAGTTGTCTGCTTGTGTCCTGCTGCAATAGTTATGGTATGTTGCTTCACAGGTAGACTGAGCAGAGTGGCATCATATTCAGCATCCCCTTTCCGGTGATGCTATTGCTTCATGAGGACCCACTCACCTCAAACCTCTCGGCTTTGAGCATGTCTTCAAAGGAGTCCCCGTATAGTTTCGATATTTCTTCTTCCTTTCGAAACTTGAGCTGCACTTCAGAGGCTGTCCTCCTTGTCTTCTTGTGATTCAGCACGGTTTTTCAGCTGGGTATTCTTGTCTTGAGGTCCCATGCAAACATGAGGGTCGCCCGAACCATAGTGCTGTGTGGCTTGTTTCTTTATGCTCTCTGAATAGTGTTCAGCAACTGTTGTAGATGTTGACGTCTTTTTTTCGCTTGTTGTAGAGTCTTTTTCAAAGTCTGCATGAATCGCTCTACCATTCCATTTGATTAGGGGCCACATTGGTGTTGTCTTCCAATGTTGAAGTCCAGGTGGTTTACAAAGATTGTTATTTGTGCCTGGTGACAGTAATGATGTTGAAGTGTTTCCCGTGGATGAAATGGTGGTAGTGCTCACACACCCATACTACTGCCAAGCTTTGATTTTTTTGCCTGGGAGAATGAATCTCCACATCTGACATACTGCACCTGGCTTGGGTACGATTTGTAGACAATCATACCCTTCAGCGGTGTTGTGCTAGGATGGCTTCTAGGCTCACCAGAGTGGCATCTTTTGTGAGTTTGATGCACAGTGTAAGGTCAAAGTAAGCCATGTTGGTTGTATGGATCACTCTCTCTTTGATCTCTTGGAATGCTTATTCACATGTTGTGTTTCACTCAAACCGACACCCTTGCTTGGTGAGCTCTTGCAGAGCTTTGCTGATGGTGGCATAGTCTTTGATGTACCTTGTGCCATAGTTGGCTATTCCGAGAAAGGATCTAATGTCGCTGACATTCTTGGGAGCTGGGAAGTTACTGAAAGCCTAAATTTTATCTGAGTCTGGTCAAATTCCTTTGTCTGAGAAGATGTGTTCGTAGAATTTCAATTGCTTTTTGTGGAATTTGCACTTGGTTGCGTTGTAGGTTTAGGTTGGCTTTCCTTAGTGCCATGCACACTTGCTCTAGGGCGTGGTCATGTTCCTCCGGCATGGTCTCAAACAGTAGAATGTTGTTGCTGTAGTTTAGGACATTTACGACCGAGCTGATGACGGAGGGCCTGTTTCACAGAACTAACTTACGTCAAAAACGTAAAGTTAGTATCTTTTGGTATTCACAGAATACACTTACTCATTTGGTTTTCACAGAATACACTTACTCATTTTGGTATTCACAGAATACACTTACTCATACTAACTTTATGTCCACTTTTCTGGGCGGAGATTCCGGCCCGGTGGTGAGATTCCGGCCCGAGTGGAGATTCCGGCCCGGAGGTGGAGATTCGGCCGTTTGTGGAGATTCCGGCCGGTTGTGGATATTCCGCCACCGGCGGAATCTCCACAAACGGCCGGAATCTCCACAAACGGCCGGAATCTCCACCTCTGGGCCGGAATCTCCACCACCGGGCCGGAATCTCGCCCGAGTGCGGACATAAAGTTAGTATGAGTAAGTGTATTCTGTGAATACCAAAATGAGTAAGTGTATTCTGTGAATACCAAAATGAGTATGTGTATTCTGTGAATACCAAAAAGTACTAACTTTACGTTTTTGACGTAAGTTAGTTCTGTGAATCGGGCCCACAGTGTTTGGCTTCCTAGAATATTTCAGCTGACGATTGTAGCCCAAATCTGAAGCGTTTGCAGTGAAGAAGGCCAAGGTAAGCGGTGAACGTTGTGATGTAACTCAAGTCTTCATGAAGTTCCAGTTGATGATATCCCTTACTGAGGTCCAGTTTGGAGAAGATTTGCGCCTCATTGAGGAGCATGAGCCATCGGCTGGGTGGGGCCCAGGGTGCGGTTCTCACTGGATGGCAGGGTTGGGTATCCACACGTCGAGCAGAGCTTACCCTCTGTGTTTCATATCAGGACTACTACTAAAGGGGATACCCATGGGCTTGGTCCTTGCGCTTGTGCAGTGATATCTGCTGTGAGGAGCTCTTGTAGATCTTCAGCAGCCTTCTGAAGATGAACCAGATTTATCCTGTGGTTTTGGGCCATGGGCTTGGCACGTTCGTTTAGTTGTAGTTGTACAGTAAAGTCTCTCATCTTTCCTAGCCCAGTGAAGAGTTTTGAATGTTTGTGCTCAGTGGGTGGCAGATCCTCCACCATATAGAGGATGTCTAAGAGTTTTAGTTGTTGTGCTGTGGACAGACGTGAGACGGTGATGAGGGGAAATCGGTCAGTCAGTTACATGGATCTCAGTCTCAGGGCTGCAGTCTCTGTAGGTGAGATTTGTCGTGAACTTGCAGAGACATGGAATTGGTTTCTTAGCCATCCAGGTGTAGACCTGGTCATTGGTTCTCGATAGTCTAGGCTTGAGGTTCATTTTTGTTGCATTCTGCGATGCAGATTTAGTTTTGTCATGCACCACAATCTAGTGCAAAACAGGCAAGGTGTTCTCGCATCAGAAGATTTAATCGTGGGTATTCCTTTCTTGTAGTGTTGTTATGAGCAATCATTAGCAGATATTTGTCACTTCCTTGAGTGTAGGATGGCCGGGAGCTGCTGGTGGAACATTTGGATAATGACCTTGAACATGTCCTGGTGTGTGAGGTATAATGGGGCGTTGATAAACTGCTCCTTTTGTTCCTTATAGCTCTTGCATGGTGTCTATTTGAGAGTTCCTTTAGTTTTGCCGGCACCCAGTCTCTTTGCACACTTTCCCTTAGTTTTGCCGATTAGCGCTGTAGACTGCTAGTGGACAGCTAGTCCACTTGCAGTCTATGGCACTGATTTGAGTGCCACAATGGGGTGGATGGACCCCTTACTTTGAAATACAACTATAGAATATATGTTGGCTGTCTGGATATCTTACCGGATAACATTTATGAATGCCTCTGGACTGTATCAAGTCTGCATCATCTGTCTTTTTTGGGGGGTCAATGATTTGCTGATTCGCATCTACATTTACTTGGGACCAAGAATTAAGTTCCGTTTCTGAATCTTAACCGATGACATTACTTTTGAACATAACTTGCCCTGAAGAAGTCCATTGCTGTGGATGAAACGCGTTGGCTGTTTCTGCTGTAAATTTGGCGACAGCTTTTAGAAGTATGTGAAAATAAAAAGAGGAATTGAACATACTTTGGATTTCCTTCTTGAAATTTCTTTACACTGTTATTATTCGTGGTGCACCTTTTTTTTTTTTTAACAACAAATTTTATTGCTTTTCCATGGCACCAATTGTGTGTAGCCCAATGAGCATCAAACATACAATAGTCAAATCGTGTAAATCCAAGGCACCAAATATCTTCCCCGTGATTGGTCTGCGAAACATCAGACCCGAATCCCCCTCCCCCCGCCCGCACACCACACACCCCATATATAATGACACGTGAACAGAATGCAAATATGCCCTATTCCCACTGCACATCTCAATTCCCTTTAAACCGGTGAATTGCTCGCAACCAGTCTATCCAATGGGTATCTGGATAATGTGGGCCCAAGCAGCGACAAGTCAATACCTCTGTAGGTGGCCCAGCGCGCCCAAATCTTCTTATGTTTCTGTGGGCAGCCCCGTGCATGAAAGACCGCAACCTCGGCCGACATACAGCGGTCCATCGCCCTCTTCCAGACCCCCACACTGGGCGGGGACGTATCCTTCCAATGTTGAGCAATGTCACGTTTGGCAAGTGTGAGTCCCAAGAACAATAAATGACGCTTATATCTGTTCACACCGATATCATCAGTACCATGCAGAAGAATCAGCCTAGGGTCGGCGGGAACATCCCACGCCAAAACCTGCCCCAAACAAGACTGAACACCGGACCAGAAATGCTGCAACGCTACACAGCTCCACACAGTGTGGAGAAAGGATCCCTCCTCCGACTCACAACGAAGGCACACGGGGGATGGAACGGCTCCCATTTTGAACAGGTGTACACGCGTATAATACACCCTATGGAGGTATTTAAACTGAATCAGTCTATATCGTGTAGAGACAGCTGAGCACCGGGGACTGGCCAGCGCCTCAGCCCAATCATCGTCTGTGAGTGTGGGAACATCCACCTCCCATGTCGCCCGAGTTCGGTGTAAAGTGGTAGTGGCGTGTGTAGTGATCGTTTGATAGATCTGTCGGATTTTGTGCGCACCTAGATCCCCCATCAGTAGGCGACCTTCCAGCGGGTGAAACTCTGGGAGAGTTGTGAGGCCCCGTATGAGAGGGGAGACCGCATGTCGGAGCTGCAGGTATCTGTGGAACTGCGTTTTATGGAGGCTAAAGTCGTCCTGCAGCCTTTGAAAGGATTTGAGAGTAGACCCCTGCATTATGTCCCCCAACACGGAGATCCCGATATCATCCCATCTACGGAACCCCTCTAGTGTTGAGACTGGCCTAGTGGTGCACCTTTTTTTGTTTAAATTTGAATGGTCCTGTTTCTAAGGCTGCATCTTGGCAGCAGGTGCTGAAATTGTGTGCACACATTTGATTGAATCACTGTATTGCTAATTGCTTAGGGACACGGGATAGGTGCGGCGACTTGCGGTCTGCTGCCTCTTTTTTGGCTTTAGTTACCTAAAGGCCCTCCCTTTTTCTGAGAAACCAGGTTGAATGTGTAGTGTTTGTGGTCTATGTAATTTTTTGGTAAACATTTTGTATCAAGGGATTCCCGTAATTTTTGATAAATGGATGATTGGACCGTGACCAGCTCATTGATGATTTTGCATACTTTAGAATTTATCTTTCATCTTTTTCTCCCATTGCCTCAATGAGGTTGTCGAATTCATCCAACCATTCCAACAATCTGGGTCTCATGTTGTTGCCTGAGGTCAAGATAAAGTGGGGTGGAGAAATGACGCTGATCCTTTTCCTGGTTTCGTTTCAGGGACATGATGGTTCCTGTTTTCACCTCTGTCTCGTGTTTGTGGTTTTATTCCCCCTTCGTGAGGTTGTTGTGGGTGTTCTTTCCCCCTTCGCTGCAGTATTTGGCCTTTCTTTACTGTACCCCCGCTCCAAACTTTCTGCTTCTCTATTTTAAATGAGGTCACTTGACCTCAGTATGGCAGCCCTGTAGTTCGAAAAGGGCTGCCTGACTCTGGTATTATGTTTTCTTTGTTTGGATGAGGTTGCCTGGCCTCAGCATGATGGCTTCTCTCTTTTCAGTTTGCCACCTGACATTGATATGGTGTTTCACTGTTTTGAATGAAGCTCCCTGTGCTTAAAATGGCAGTGCCTGTTGGGTCATTCACTTTAGAGGTAGCACGCTGGCTGGTGAGCATTTTCTTTTGTGGTGCCAACCTTGTGCTGTTCTTGTTTTGATCTCTCACTTGTGTTCTTCTCTTGTGAGTTCAGTCTGAGCGCTCAGTGCTGAGTGCCCATCTGTGTTATGCACTTTCTGGCTGTACCTTTGTGTCATCTACATTTGTGGTGTACAGGCTGCCCTTGCACTGAAACACCTGCTAGTTTGTTGAAATTCTAAATTTCTTTACTTCGACCCTAATCTGTTACAGGGTGGTCTACGTATGCCGGAGTTAGTCCTTCCTCCTGCATCCAGAACCTCTGGCTTTTTGCTGCTGGAAACAGGATGTTGTGGATGGCTGAAGTTGTCTTCGTTCCGCGATGCTCCATCCGTTACATGGCACCTCTCTCATTTGGAGGGGCTTGTTACAGTCCTTCAAGTCATCTTAACCCTCCTAACTAGCAAAAAGCCTCACATAGACTTCAGTAGGATTACACTTCCTTGAAACTTCCTCACCTTTCAAAAGATGTTTTCATCTCTGTGGGTTTCATGGATTTACCCTTAAAAGGCACTTGATTTTGCAGACTATCATAGGTTAAAGGTGTGAACAAAGTGCAAATGGATTGTTTTCTCATCCTGTTGCTGGTTGCCTCCAAGCTTTCCAAACAATCCTGCTAGTTACTGTGAAAACCCAGTGAATCCAGAGATCTCAAGTTTCACAATTCCATGCATAAGTAGGAAACTCTATTGAGGATTTCTGTTTGCATTCTGGTACTTGGAGTCCTACTTTTATAAAGGGATAAAAAGCATTTAATGTACCAGAATGTGAGAAGAACACTCTGGCCTGGATAAACTTCTCACACTTGGATTTGGGTATTTTGAGAGGTCTGCCAAGGAGCCAACAAAATGGTGGCTCCCTAGCTTAGGGTTGATTGAGTTCACAGGGGCACCCTCACATTGTGGCAGCTGTCAGGCAGCACCTTCACATTGCAGCAGCGGTCCAGCTACACTACCCAGAGAAGGACTAGAAAAAATGAATTCTAAACATGTGTGGTGTATTCTATTTATGAGTTGTAAACTTTTGACATCTGTCAAACATGCCTGCTGTCTATTAGATACTTAGTTTGGGCTTTGGGACCCACCTTTCACCCACTGGCTCTTGTTGACAAAGATTTTTCAGCCATCTCTGTGGGTTTCATGGATTTGCCCTAAAAAAAAAAAACACCCGATTTCACAGACTATCTTAGGTTAAAGGTATGAACAAAGTGCAAGTGGACTGTTTTCTCATCCTGTTGCTGGTTGCCTCCAAGCTTTCCAAACAAACCTGCTAGTTACTGTGAAAACCCAGTGAATCCAGAGATTCTCAAGTTTCACAATTCCACGCATAAGTAGGAAACTCTATTGAGGATTTCTGTTTGCATTCTGGTACTTGGAGTCCTGGTTTTATAAAGCAATAAAAAGCATTACATGTCCCAGGATGCAAGAAGAACACTCTGGCCTGGATAAACATCTCATGCATGGAATTGGGTATTTTGAGAGTGCTGCTAAGGGGCCAACAACATGGTGGCTCCCTCCCTTAGGGTTGATTGCGTTCTCAAGGGCACTCTCACATTGCGGCAGCTGTGAGGCAGCACTCTCACATTGCAGCAGCGGTCCAGATACACGTTCCAGAGAAGGACCAAAACAAAATGATCTCTAAACGTATGGTGTATTGTTTTTATGAGTTGTAGATTTTTGACAGCTGTCGAACACACCTATTGTCTATGAGATGCTTAGGGCCTAATTAAAATGTCAGTCGGAAAGCCTCCGACCGCTTGTCAGAGGCTTTCCGACTGACATTGTAGGTTTAAAGACTGACCGCCATTTTACGATGATGTTGCTGAGAGTTTAAACCGGCTGGGGAATCCAACGCGGTTTCGACTGGCTCAAGGAGCACGTCGGCCAGGTGGAAAAGCCTCTTAATCCCTTAAGGACAGCGTTTTTGCCGTCGGGATTATGAAGTCGGTTTCCGACAGCCAATCCATGTCGGCCTTTCTGATATGGATTGGCTGTTGGAAACTGACTTTGGGGGCCCCTACCAGGGTCCCCTTCCCCCCTGGCCCTCCGCATTTGGCCCGGGGGGGCGAACATCTCTGCACTGTGTGGAAGGCATCCTGAGGTGCCTGCCACACTGCGCAGGGATGTTTGGAAACATCAATTTTTCTATGGGAACTTAGGCTGCAGGCGTTTTCCACCCGCCGCACAAGCTCCCATAGAAAAATGGATGTTTCGACCACACTGTGTGCGGTCGCATCCAAATGATGCGGTCGGAACGGCCGACCTGAGGTCAGTCAGTTCCCATTCCGCAACGGTTTAGAAGCTGTTGTTAGCTATTGGCTTGCGACTTTGTCACTCAGACCTTGGCTCGGTGTAGAGAGATATCACTCACCTGATGCTATGGTGTCGCTTATTCACCTCCTATGGACCACTTGTACTGAAGTGCTAGAGGGACTGTTTTACAGCTCAAAGGCAATAATAATCACACTTGAAATAGTTTCTGTCACACACATGTTCCCATCCTGTTGTTGGTTGCCTCGAAGTTTTCCAAACAAACCCCACTAGTTACTGTGAAAACGTACTGAACCCAGAGATCTCAAGGGTCACAATTCCATGCATTAGTAAAAAACTCTGTTGAGGTTTTCTGTTTGCATTCTGGTACTTGGAGTCCTACTTTTATAAAGGGATAAAAAAGCATTTCAAGTACCAGAATGTGAGAAGAACACTCTGGCCTGGATAAACTTCTCACACTTGGATTTGGGTATTTTGAGAAGTCTGCCAAGGAGCCAACAAAATGGTGGCTCCCTAGCTTAGGGTTGATCGAGTTCCCAGGGGCACCCTCACATTGCGGCAGCTGTCAGGCAACACCCTCACATTGCAGCAGCGGTCCAGATACACTACCCAGAGAAGGACTAGAAAAAATTAATTCTAAACATGTGTGGTGTATTCTATTTATGAGTTGTAAACTTCTGACATCTGTCAAACATGCCTGCTGTCTATTAGATACTTGTTTGGGCTTTGGGGCCCACTTTTCAGCCACTGGCTCTTGTTGACAAAGATGTTTCAGCCATTGGCTTGAGACTTTGTCACTCATACCTTGGCTCTGTGTAGAGAGATATCACTCTCACCTGATGCTAGGGTGTAGCTTTCCACCTCCTATTGAGAACTTGTGTTGAAGTGCACGAGGGACTGTTTTACAGCTCGATAGTCGATAATCATGACACATGAAATTGTTTCTGTCATGCACATGTTCCTTAGAGAAAACCTTTCATTAATTTATCAGAGTTTTTTTATTTAATGTTTTAGTCAGGACTGTTGTGCGAGCCTTACTTTAAAGTGGCAGCCCACTGTGTTGTTCAGTTCAGCAAAACATGGCCCCAAGATGGCAACCCCCTAAAGTGTGGTGTGACCAATAACACAAGCCATGATCTTGTGAGACTCCGGGGCAGCTAGCAATCTTGGGGACAGCCTGCTCACTTCATGTCATACAGATTGAATATAAGTGGCTCCCTTGTTTCTCGATCTATGTTTTCCCTGTTTTCCCATCCCTCCTGTGCGCCTTTCCTCGTTTACACTCCCCCCCCCCCCTTTTTCTGCTCTGTGTGGTCCAGCTGTCCAATTTTACCTTCCAGTGGTTTCTCATTAGGTTGTTTTTTTGGCAGGGAATGCACTAGGAAAAAAATGTGGTGGTACTATATAGGGCAGAGCGGCCACCTACACAGGTTTACTGATAATCATGAGCTTGTGTCCTAAACACCACCACCAAGAGTGATGAAGATCATTTTGTCTACATTAACAGACATCCATGTGACCTTTGTATTTCAGAATAGTCAGACATTAAGTATGTAGACTAATAGTTGAATTCCACTTGTGCATATGGAGATGGGTTGTTATAGCCCCTTTAGTGAACCACTCTGGCCATGATTATGACATAGATAGTATTAGAGGAAATGTACTGTTAGCGTGCGATGAATCCACATTAGAACCGACCAGTTGCAGGTAAAACCCCCAGGGAATGTGGAATTACTTGTGGGGCCGTATCCCCCCCGTGAGATTTAACGCATACATTTTATCACCGGTTCTGAGCAGACTGTAATTGTATGTGGGGACAATTGGGAGGGGTTGGGTTTGAGGAAGAGGGATGAGGGAGAAGAGGCGGGAAGAGAAGAAGGGAGTGTTTGGCAGGGTGTAGCACTGTATGCAACCCCTAGCAGAAACAGATGGGAAATTAGCCTTGACGGCTGCTCCTTCAGCCAAAGTGTTGTGCGATTTTTCTAACCGAAATTACAGACTGGAAAAATCGAATCTGCTTCTTCCCCACACCCGAAATCAACAGGTGTGGAAAAACCTACCAACCCAGAATTAGGCAGAGCGAAATTCCATGCAGGTATTTCGCTCTGACTGAGTCTTAATCGGGGTCTAAGTTGGCTACAATATGAGAACAATTTCATTTGGTTTGATCCTAACCATTTGACCCTCCGACTTCCTTTTTGGACTATAATGTGCGATCTCTGCACACACAGACAATAGACAATGGGTGTACTGTGCCTGATGATCCATAGACACAGGCAGAAGATGTAGGCAGAGATGGTAGTTAGCATGGCTGCATAGCCCCTGCCCAGCAGCCACATTGCCTTGATTCTGTAGCATGCAGGAATAACAGCTACTCACAACTAGCTGACGTGATAGGGTACGCGCCCTCCCCTCCCACCACTGCTGTTGAAAATAGTTGGGGTATGCCAGACAACAGAAAGTTGATCCTCCCAGCCTTGAAATTAAATGCACATTCCAGAGTACCAGAGCAACACTCTTGGTAAATAAATGGGCTTTCAACCCACCTAATAAGACTGTTGGATCATGGGTCGTGATAGTTTGCCCTATCGGCCACATGGACAGTCCCCCTGCAGGCTAGATTGGGATGCACCATGCATCGGACTGACAGTACCTCTTCTGACTGCTTTCCTCTTTGGTCAGCGTGACATTGCATGTCTTGAAAATACTGATCTCCTATAGCAATGTAAAAGCAGAGTTGTTTTGAGAATGCTCATTGCAGGAAATTATGTCAAAATTGGTGTCAAATATTAGTCAGGCAAAGTATTAGCTTGTGTGGTGGAAACTGCAAATTGTATGTGCTGATTGCAGGTGGTACTATCATTAAAAGCCAAATCAAAATTAGACGTTTCACCAGCATAAGATGAAAAGGCAAATTGGCCCCATCAGGATTCGCCCCATGCCGATGCTCTGTGCTTGCTATTTTCTGTAACAGGTGCATTGATGATGTTCAGTCTTACCAGCTAGAAAGTCATTCTACAAAGAGGCTCACCACACACATGGAGCTGCTTCAGCACTGGTCCCTGTCTGGTGACTGACCTCTAGAAACAACGAGAGTAAGTGGTGGTGATGAAGTCACAGTTGGGCGAAAGGAGGGAATTTAGGAGATGAAAGGCAATAAGGGGGTAAGGAAGGACAGAGGGTGTGGTAGTCTAAAAGAGTGGCAAGAAAGGAGGCGAGTATGAAAATAAAGAGAAGGAGATAAAGGTATGAAAAGCATAAATGATATATTAAGAATTGCAGCTCTTGCAGGTTTCCGCAAGTATTGCTGGGTACTCATTTTCCTCTTTGTGAAACCAAACTGAGGATTACTCTTACACCAGCACATTTTAGATTTTTTTCCGTAACCTTTGAAAATTGGGTCATAAGTAGAAAGCGTATTCTATCTTCCAGTATGTTCTTGTAGTAGTATACAGAGAGAATTTTAGGTCGAGCCTAGTGCAGCGCGCATGCGCTGCTCTGTGAGGCTTCTTGTAACTACTCTGTGTGGGTCTGACTCCCCCACGCATTGGGTTGGCTTTTGCGTGTGTCATTTTGTAATCGTAGCCTGCAAATGGCTAAAGGTGGGTGCATGTCCCACCTCTTTTGAAAAGGTTCACTCCCACAGCGCTTTGCTGGCGGGAGTGAGCAGCGGCGCGCAGGGCGGCAGCTGCAGTGCCTCCTTGTCTCCCCTGTACCACTCCCCCTTGTCTCCCTGTGCCCGCCCCCACCACTCCTCTTGAGCTGCTTGTCCTTTACTTATGTGCGTCATATGCGTCCTTTCATAAAGCACAGGATTTCTAAAGAGACAAACACGCTAGCATCACGTCGCTTGAGGCACAGTGAAGGACACGGATGTCCGTAACATGGTCGTCGGCGTCTCATGATGCGAAATGTTGTGCACACGGGAGCGCAGACGTATCTGAAAATAAAACCCCTGGCAAGCGGCATGGCATGCACGGTTTCACTCGCAGGCAGGGGATCATTTTCACAAACAAGATCTCCGAGTGAATGGGTCTTTAAATAGACTTAAACACGCGCTGGTAAACTACGCGGGATTGTGCGTGCCGGAGAAATACTCTTTATTCTGGCGACCCGTATGTTATACGTCACTTCGTCAGCTGGTAGCAAGCTGGGCACAATCGGTCCTGCTCCGGATGAACCGCGGTTGGCACTTCACACCCCAGAAGACCAATACTAGAAACCCGCACAGCGAGTGGTTCCTTGGTCCTAGAGGTATCAGAGATATCTTTTTAACTCCCGAGGTGACAACCCTTCAGCCACTGCCTCGAACTGACCATAAATCAAGTTGATGACAGATTGCGTCAAGCGCCCATTGTCAACAAATGACGCCCCTCCACCTCTCCCCTGAATGGAAGGCTGGATGACGTAATTACAGGTGGTAAAATCAGGGATTCTTTTCACTAACCCCCTCCCTCGCTGAACTCTAAACACTGTAGGCTGCAGGTGCCTGTTAACCAGACACCAACCTCCCCCCACCCCCTCTAAAAGTCCAGTCCCTCAGCAAAAGTCATTTGACGGCCAGACAGAGACTATAGCTGAAAAGGGAATGCTTGGGAAAATCTGCTCTCAAAATGTAGATTTTTTAGCACATGCAGAGTTGCTCAGCACAGCCCCTATCATCAAGTAATTCTTGACAACATATCACATCCATTAGTTAAAAGGACTTTGAACGCCAGAGGCTAGCAGGGAAAAGAGGGGCATTACTAGAGGCTGTACCACATGATCTCTGTAGTTATTCCCGGTCCACCGGCTGCGGATACTATTTACTAAAACCATTAAGAAATGCACTTCTCTGGTAAGGCTTGAATAACGCCTACTACGTACATTTGACAAATGGCATGTTTGCTTATAAAGTTTGTAGTGCAGGCTTTTGTAACAGTAAGGAAATGTCCCGCGCTGCCTCGGCCATCTTTACCAGAAACTCAAATTCAAGGGGCCTGGAAGGGCGGCGAGAGGGTGGTTTGGTTAATAGGTTCTGCCCTTCACCGAATGCTGGCGGTTAGAGGTAGGTGCACTGTGAGCCCTCCCTTCTATAATGAGGAGGCAGGGCGCAGCTTGGGGTAGATAAAAGGTTGATGTATTCCAATACGTAAACACCTACGAGCGGGAGCCACATGCGAGCGTCCCCTGCAACCGAATAACGCTGCCGGGAGCCTCGCACGACGCAGACAGCGTCCACTCCACGAACACGGTACACCACTCAAATGACAACAATGTGTACCACTGGCATGCGCAGCCTTGCGAAACCAGACCACAGACCCGTATGTCTCGTGGCTACATGAGGCCAATCACTACACCTTTCCCTAACACACTAACACCCCCCCCTTCAAACCAGTGCGCACAACTGCAGTTCATGCCAAATAATTCATTGTTGTGCTCCACGGTCAACCCTTGTTGCTTTCCCTCTCCTACATGTTAGTACAGTAAATGGCGTAAAACAAAGCCATACAAAGCACACGTTAAAGGGAAATAACAAAGGAGGCTCAAAGAGTTCAACACATCGCGAGACTTCTGATGGCATGTAGGCCTCACCCCCACATGCACATATCTTACAATGCACTGATGTGTTAGCTATCAAGTAACAGAGGCGATTACAGCTATGTAGGCCCATTCGAAAAACATTGACTTTTATCTACCATCTGCTTCTGGTTGCTTAGTAGTATAGGAAATATATGTTATCTGCTCCTCTGAGCTGTAACCCCCTTCCGTTGTTTTTCTTCCCGCCCCCTCCTGCCGTACTTGTGGTTGTACATTTTCTGTGGGTCTCCCCGCTGTGTTGTCGACCACAGGCCCCGGAGGGCCGGTCGCAAGCGGGTGATCCGCAGGTGCCGCGCACTGCTCAGAGGAGGTGCCGCGCACTGCTCAGAGGATGCGCCGAGTCTGCTGCTCTCACCCTCTCCCCTTCACTTGCGGCAGCCCGTGAGGTACCCCCCACAGTGCGGCATGCCACTGTTTAAATGCTGAACAGAGTCAGCAAAAAGCATTGCAAAGCCAAAAGGCGAGACCTATTAGCTTTGCCAATGCTTGTTAGGCATGTGTGTATGTATGGGGCTAATGTACAGAGTAGTTGCTAAAGTGATGGGATCCTAACCCCTCCCACAATTTCCATACATATATGCGTTTTCATCACAAAGACAACAAAAGGACGTTCATGGGATAGAAACCGAAACTCAAAGCAGTGGGAGTTTGAGGATGTGCAGCTTTCTCATGCGAGATGTGCCAGAAGACCTTGAAACTAAGATACTTGGTGGAACCCTCATCTGCTGAGGTAACGGGAATCTGAAACCTCGTGTTGAATGCCAGGAGCGAAAATGAGGTTGTGCACACCCAAAGCTAGAAGATCTAAGCCGTGGCATCAAAATGAATGTGAAATAACGAACAATTTGACAGATGGTTTGTGGTAAAATTCTCAAAGTTGCTAATCCTGTTAGTGCCGTACGTTTGAAGGCTAGTTTTGGTTAGATCTCTATTCGTATCTGTTGAGACTACAGGCATTACGAAATTCCAGGCGCAATGATCCCTCATCATCCATTTCTTCTACGGGAGGATCACCCTACAAGCACTTCCACACCTGTGCTCTATATGCTGATTCTAACTCACTTCCACAGTAGATCTCTGAATATCATAACTTTATGTGTAGGTTTATTCAAACCGCTAGTCCTGCAGTATCTGCTACTGTAACGTAAATATCAAACTTTCAACTACTTTATTTAGCTCCAATTCGTAATGCTTTTTTTCAGTAGCGTTTTTCCCTGATTCCTAGAAATTTGAGAATAACTCAAAACTCTGTCAGGAGTACTCGCAGAAAACTCTGCTAATAGTACTTTGTACTATTAATGCTAGCTATGCATGGCTATGAAATCTCCAAATAGGTGGTACTGTAGTTCCAGTTTATTGGGTTTCCTGAGTAATTGGAAGGTTTGTCTTTTAGTGTAGCTGCCTCATTTTCTAGAACTTCCTTCTCTTTCAGGAACCTTCCAGCAGTCACTTTCTCAGACTCACATTCACTGGCCACTGCTCTAGATCCTGCATCTTACTTATGGTAGAATTAGCATATTAACACGGGAACAACTCTTACTTGTACGGTTGCCACAATACCTCTCCAAAGTTTTTTCATCAGAGAAATGCACCTTCACTGTCCTCAATGAAAGTGTAACCTCTTTAACTGGAAAAGTATGATCTCCCCTAATCGCAAGCTTTCCTTTCCCCTAACTCCCAATGCCCCAACTTGTTGAAAAATATACCCCATTATACCACCCATGACAAGATTTTTCTGGGTGACGGGATATATACACCTTCCTCACTCCTTTCAAAGATGGCAGCTTTCATGTGCGAGTGGTGGAAACAATAGAACCAGCTTGGTTTCCCGCTCTGTAAAAAGTGTTGCAGCAAAACTACAAGGCTAAACGCGGTGTGTGCCTGCCTGTTTGAAAGCAGAATCTGGAAACAGCTTTCTTGTTGCCTCACCAGTTCGTTTCAAACAAATATTCTCAGAGCCTTGGTGTGGTCTTTTGCTTTTTTTCTCCCATTGCTAATTTTTCTCCTTTCTCTTGTGTTTGTGTTGCCTTTGATAACTGTATCAGTGCCTTATTTTGAAGGACTTTGATATCACTCTGAGAACTCATTTTAAGAAATCGATCAGTTTTTAGTATTGTTCATTGCAGGGGATATGGTAACAATGGGTTTTTGTTTTGGCGTTAAGGGGCGGCGGGTCATAGGCAAGAATCAAGAGTGAAAGTCAAGCTTGTTCATAAATTCAGAAGGGTGGATCCTGATGGTTGTTTAAAAAAAGAGAGGATGAAGGGTAATCGGTCAGGATGGAGTTTAGAAGTTGCTTATTTTGTCATCTTGCTCAAAGGTTTCTTTTGCAATCACCTGTAGCGTACTATACACCTCGTACTATTATTCCATTCACAAACAGTGGTTGCAAATTTTGCACCGACTTTTTCCTAATGGAATTGTATTTTGTGATTCAACCTATGAAGAAGTAGATCCATTCACAAAATACTGAATCGCAGAGGGTTGCAAAACGACCTGCCTAATTAATATTCATTAGGTAGGTCATCATTTGTGATTCCCTCTCAGCTCTTCCTGAAATTTTTCTCAGCATTCACAAAGGGGAAGGGATCCAGAGGAATCCCCTTCCCCATGTGAATCAGTTACAACCCCCACTTGAGAGTCGGTAACTTTTGAATGTTTTGCTACCGAATTAGTTGCAGGACATTGATGCATCAGGTTCCAAATCGCCTTGCCAAATAGCAATTCTGCAAATATTTCTTAATCTATTCACCAATTTTGAACTTTTCAAAATCGCTTAATGTGTTTAGTACATTTGAAAAGGGATTTTAATGTTTGTAATTTACTGAATCAAATGGTTTGCAAATGTTAAAACCCTAAGGACGTGAGACCCTAGGTTTCAAATATGCCTTTGTTTCCTTGATTTCTCCAATTCCTGTAGAAGGATTGACCACCTTATACCTCAAACTTGCGTCTGTGCCCAGTTCTCATGCTTCGTTTGTACTGAAATGTATCTTTACATGTATTTTGCCTTGATCTCTTGCTTTTAAATTAAATTAGTATGCCTTAGGCTCAAATATTCTGGGGCCATCTGCACCTGACGTCATGGCACCCATTCATATTCTGCTCAGACTGTACAACCAACCCACGCATTTTGTGCCTCTGCTTTTCTATAGCAATTACTCCTTGACCCTTGATTCTTCTGATGTGCATAGTATAAACTACAAACTGGGTTCAAGTTTTCCTCTCCATTGAATTCACCAGGCTAGAGACCCTTAACAAAGAGAACTGTGTGTGTCCTGGAGCTCAAACCTTGTTGACTTATTTGGCGGCTATTTCTTCCCATCCTAATAGTATTTTTAATACTTGAATTTGATGTATGGCACATCATTTGTTGCTCTCTTTTAACTCTGGTGATACTTTGTTGAAAATCATTTGGTCCTAAAGAAGACCTGATTTCTGGTGATGTTTCTTTTTATTATTGTATTGTTGGATTGTGTGAGAAAATGGGTTATTGGTTGACTGGGGTGTGAACACTAGTCAAGCAACAGTCACAATCTTTGGTAGGGTGAATCACAAAAAGTCACCTGTGCTTAACCCTTGGTAGCTTGGCACAAAAAGCAGTCAGGCTTAACTTAGAGGCAATGTGTAAAAGATTTATGCAGCACATAGATAGTAATAAAGTGTAAACACAACACAAGAAAGCTCTCACACCAATAGAGTAAATTTGAATACATTTTTAACACCAAGACAACACAAATCCAATCAGTAGAACCGGAGTTATGAATTTAAAAAAGTTTTTAGTAAAAACTAGCACCTTAAAGATCAAAACGCCAATCACAGACATCTAGTTGCATGAGACCGGGTCAAAGTTGAAAAAATAGGCCGACCGCGATGGAGCTCGTTCCGGATTCAAGAAGTGAATTGGGCCCGGTCAGCGCTTACCTTCGGACTTAGAAGAATTTTCAAGGACAATGCTTTGCGAAGGTAAAGTTCAGTGGGGCAAGGCTACTGGTAGTGCCCGAGGAGGGAGCCTCGTTGTCGGGGAGCATCTGGATGAAGTTGCAGTGAAGATTTCTACGTTCGGACTTAGTCAATTATTTGGAAGTCAAACATTTCCAGCAGGATGAGGCAGGAGGCTGCAGGTGAAGACAGTTCCAGGAGGTCGGATACCTCTTTGGCGAAGGGCCACTGAAAAGGATATGCTGCTGCCTGCAGAGGATGTAGCGGGAGTAGCCGCAAAGTCAGGCTGACCGGCGATGCTCCTGGGGTGAATCAATGAGCAGGTTGATCCTGGTCTATCCTCAGTTCTCAGAGCAGTTTTTAGCCAAACTTTTCTAATCCTCAAGTTTTGGATTTTGGCTATCTGGGTACATTTAACATCATCACCAAGGGCCCAGGACTCCGGTTCAGGTCTCTCTCAAATGGGGTCCTGGTTGGGTTCAAGATGTGGGAGCTTTTTATGTCCCCGTGGCTCTGAACAGGAGGCCAGTAAACTAGCCCTTAAAGTCACTCTGGTAGTACTGGATTCAGGTGAAGGTACAGGGCTCAAACAACAGGGCTGTCCTCTGAAGGCTCAATGCAGGCTCCAGGCACCAAAACAGTCCTTCTAGGTGCAACAGAGCAGTCCTGTGGAGTACACAGCAGACTACAGCAGCAGCCACTCCTCTGAGAGTCCTTCCGCAGGTCCAGAAAGTGAACTGAAGAGTGGGTCTGAGGGCCCCATTTTTATATCTGGTGCCTCTTATGAAGTTGTCCAAAGTTTCTAGAGGTTTCTTTTTGAATTTTATGAATTACCCGATTCCCCT
This sequence comes from Calotriton arnoldi, assembly GCA_963921515.1. Classification (NCBI taxonomy): domain Eukaryota; kingdom Metazoa; phylum Chordata; class Amphibia; order Caudata; family Salamandridae; genus Calotriton; species Calotriton arnoldi. The sequence goes on along the minus strand of CAWUFW010000366.1, from coordinate 2,208,866 downwards.
GCCCTGGCACCAAGCTGGCTGGAGAGACAATGTGGAGGTGACAAACCCTTTGTGTGAAGGCAGGGCACAGCCTATTTAATTGCAAGAGGGGCTGTGCCCAGCTCTACTCCTCCCTATTCTGCCAGCTGATGGCACATTCAGGCATACCGAATCCCTCTATTGTGTGACTCTCTGGGAGGAATTCATAAAGTCTGTTAGTTACACCCAGTCATGTGACCCAGGTGAGGCTGCAGGCACCAAATGGCTAAGGGCAGAAAAAATGCCAACTTTCTAATAGTGGCATTTACAAAATTGTAATTTAAAATCCAACTTTGCCATTAAAGAGGATTTCTAATTACAGTTTCATTGACCAAACATGAAATATTTTTCTGCCTTTCAATTCAAATATTAGCACTTACTAAATGTAATAAGACAACCCAATATTATCCCATGGGGCAGGTAGGCCTCACAGTAGTGAAAAATGGATTAATGAGTTTTTTACTACCAGGACATGTAGAACTTAAAACTACATGTCTAACCTGTTAATTACCTTGCACCTTTCCCTAATGGGTACCTAGAGTCTGCCTTAGGGGTGACTTATATGCAATAAAAGGAGAGTTTAAGGCTTGGCAAGGGGGTTATATTTCCAAGTTGAATTGCCATTTTAAAATTGCATTCAGGCTGCAATGGCAAACCTGGGATATGTTTTAAGGGGCTACCTAAGTGGGTGGCACAATATGTGCTGCAGGCCCTCTAGTATCATTTAATATATGGACCCTGGGTATATTGTAGACCTCTCTACAAGGGACTTGTAAGTAAACTAAATATGCCAGTCAGATGTTCACCAATTTAACCATGTTTAGGGGAGTGAGCACAAGCACTTTAGCACTGGTTAGTAGCGGTAAAATGCACAGAGTCCTAAAGCCAACTATAAACAAATTTCAGCAGCAAAATGGAGGTAAGTAGGCAAAACGATTGGGGGAAGACCACCCTAAAGCTGACAAGTCTAACAGATTGGATATGGATTTGACTGGAAACCAAGGCTATTTACTGGCTAGAGAGGCCTATACCAGTGCAGGGAAGATGGAAAGGGACATATTCCAAAGGTTGTTACTACCTGTTATGAAGAAGGCTGGAACTAGGCATTATTACACTAGCAGACTACGTGGTATGGGAAGAGCTAATCTAAAAATGTAGGATACATATCGGTAAGTGTATTATAGTTAACTTTAAAGTGAGAGATGGGACCACTGGGGAGGTACCATCAGTTACATCATTCCACTTCCAAAAAATGAAAATAATACCTTGACATCTCATTTGGGCAATCCCATTGTAAATTGACTTTGCAGAGCTCACACTATAATTTCATGGCTGTAAAGATATGTGGCACACAGTTGAAGATGAATAATAAAGTGATACTGACGTGAAGACGTGCAAAGTAAAATGGCCCAAGCTGAAAATGTAAAGTACAGACAGATGGTTAATGACTGGAAGTGATCTCCGAAGCAAAAGTAGGTTCTTAACCAGTGGTCCGGGGACCCCCGAGCATCCGCAACACCTACTTAGGGGGTCCCCGACTGCTGAGAAAATAAATAATATTAATGGATTAATGAAGGGTATATAAGTAAAGAAGCAAAATGTAAAACTGAAAATTTTTAAATGTTCTGTTAAATAATAATCACAACCCTAGTAAGGTTGAACCCTCGAAGTCACTAAATTAACGTGAGCTCAACCTCCTGGTAGCTGTGTCAACAAGTAGGCTTAGCTTAGGGTAATGTGTAAAGTATTTATACAGTACCAACACAGCAATAAAGTCAAAACGCTAAATTATAAAAATCCCAAATCAAATTAGAAAAATAGAATAAATGTTAATAAGCAAAATGACAAAAATCTAATAAGGAGAACCGGACATTTGATTTAAAAAGCATTTTAAAGTAAAAAAAAAAAGAGTCCCAAAAACTACAAAGCGCCAAAGATAGTCCATGGTTGCTGTAGACCGGGACCTAGACGTAATTTAAGGCCTACCGCGATAGAGCGCATGCGGGATACACCAACTAGGTTCGTCCTGGCCAAAGATTTTACCTTCTGACATAGCCTTTAAAGTCACAGTCAATCACAGGAGTACAGTTCTAAGGCCGCCAGGACCTCAGGTGTGAGGCACTTAGAAACTCACAGGGTGTCAGTGGGGGACACCCTACGGCACTCCTAGGACCTCTTTGACCAATAAAGTAAAGGTTCTTACAGACCCTGATCTTCCTAGTAGTTCCTGTTTGCCTTAGTGGAAACAGGCCCAAAAAGCCATGTCCATCCAGTTTGAAGTCTGCACTGTACCCACAACAAACCTAAAGAGAGAAGTCTGGCAGGACAAAAGCAGGGCCCTTCAGCAACCAGGCAGGGGACACACAAATATTGTCTTGGCATCCTGTTCTCTCCCTTTCAAGTGTGCCCCAAGTGTTACATGTGACACAACAGACCTGTCAAGAAGGATTTGTCACTGTGCTGTCATAAAGAGGACTACAGCCCCTACTCTGCATATTCTGCTGAGCTCAGAGGTGTCATCTCTGCCCATTCAGGTCAACCTATTGTTTGCTCCTGGGAGGCATTTCAGACCTTTTTTCACATCTATTTGAGGTTAATCGCTGATTGGGAGGTGGCAGAGGCTTATGCTGATTAGCATTGTGACAGTTCAGAGAGGTAAAGGGTAACTTTCTAAAAGTGACTTTTCCTTAATACTTATTAAAATCCTACTTCACCATTGAATTGGATTTTAAAATTAAAATATTTGTTTAATTATTTTTCTAGCTGGCCCTTTTCCAGAGTTAGGGCTCGCCACAGTGAAAATAGATACTGTAGGGTCATGGTAACATTAATTTTCTACATGCCCCACTTTTAAATACTATGCAAGCATCCGTGCTAACTACAAGATTTAAACAAGGATGACTTACTAATATTCAAATTGTAGGTTTTTACCTTTCAAATGGTTATTTTGCCTGGTCGCTCTGTAGGATTACCATGGCAGCAGTCAGGCTATGCAGGGCTAGTCTGAAGCTAGGTTTGCACTGCCACTGTAGTGGATGGCATGACGGGTGCTGCAGTGTACTAGTGGCATTTAACTTCCCGGCCCTCTGTGCACTTTTTACACAATAAACTAGGGACTTGCAAGTTAAATGTGCCAATTAGTAATTACCCTATTTAATCATGCTTAAAAGGCGTATTTCCCAAATCTCCTCTTTCAGCAGACTCAAAAGAAGCCTATTGCCACAACCATGCTTACCTTGTCCCAACCATAGTGTTCAGAGCTGTTTTACCTCATATTGGTGGTTTGGAACTGGAATCTTCAAAATATCTTTTCTGTCTTAAAAAAAGCACACAAGCTGTTGGCCAGTCATCTCTTTTGAATTTCATTTTGGTACCAGGGATCCTGATTTTTGAAAATCTATCAAATTTAAACCATTTTGGAACAATTTCCATGAAAAGGAATCTCAAAATCATAATCGGAGGGAACTTTTGAGGGTTTATTCCAAGTAATTGATTAATAAATTACGGAGTACAGGCACCATGATACAACCTTGTCTTTCTCTTTGAATGTGCTGTTATTTAGATCTTTCACCATTGTATCTCATAATTGGGGCAGTTGTGTCAAATAAGTACATTATTTCTGCTTGAAACCTTACCTGAAAAGTTACAAACTGAAATAGGGCACTTTGTGCATATGCAGGATGCTCAGTATTTAGAGGACATGGCCCACCTTTCTTGAAGAGTTTGAGGTTCATTTACTGACAACAACCACACACAATTTTAGGCAAGGTAGTCGGTGTGTTCCTTGAATATACAAGGCATGTCTATTTTGACATATATGGTATTGTCATCCCCTAAAATATTTAGTCCTCTCTGGAAGATCCTGAATGGACACAGGCTTGTAGTGTCAGCAGGTCTTTCTTACAGCATTCGTTTTTGATTTGGTACACTACAAGAATCTCCAAGGTTCGTATTTTGCCCATCCACGTCAGATAAGTAGAACAACTCTTTGTACCTTTCTCAAATGTGCTAATACCCCATTGTTTTTTATACGTAAGTTGTTAAGCTCACTTTCATTGCAACTTACTGCTGAGGGTTTATACAACAGACCTAATTCACATAGTTTTTCCTTTAAATAGTTGTGTCATACTACTAACTTGAGTGTCACCTATGCCTGAATTTCCAGAAAGATACACTTTAAAAAAAAAAAAAAAGACTTTATTGGGTTTTTGTTCCAAACAAACATGAGACTCAATACTTTCGGTATGGCAATTCCAATGACACATGGTGATCAAATAACTTACAACATAATTCCGAAGGGTAGCAGACAGATTATTTCCAGTGACGTCACATTTACTATTCGCATCACTCCCCGCCCCATTGCCCACCCCACAGCTTTGGACCCTTATGCAATGGAATCATGAAAACCCCAAAGAGGTGCACCCCTCACTGCCTCCGTCTACAATACCAATGTCAGTGAATAAAGACTAGGCCCAACCTCAAGCAGCTATTCCCCAGAATTATTCCCACTCAACTCTTGTGGGATATCGTCAGTAGATGTGGTACCCCTTTCTTTGGTTGCTAAGTATGTTTTGTACAGCTCCCAGAAGTTTTTAGGTCTTCTCCGCGGTGGGAGATGGTCACTGAAATTCTCCGTTTGGGTGCTACAGTACAGCATGTCTCTCGACCACTGAGCAATCGTGGGGAGCGGTCCTCGCAGCGTTTGGCTAGTAGCAGGCCCATGTCAACCAACCTACGCGCACCCTTAGGTACCGGTTGAGAGTAGCCTAACGGGGTCAATGCGGGCTCCGGGGTGAGTGCCAGGTCAGCCACGTGCCCCAATTCCTTAAACACCGAATCCCAAAAATTGGATATCCCAGGACAAGACCAGGCCAAGTGGAGAAAATCGGCTAGCTGTGCGATGCAGCGCTCACAATTCGCCTCGTCTCTTAAGCCGTATCTGCTCAATCTCTCTGGCATGTAATAGACCCTATTGAGGTATTTAAAGTGAATCAGTCTGTGTCTACCATTTAACAAGATGCGCTTCGTGCTGTTACAGCAGTACGTCCACATAGTGTCATCTATGTCCCGGCCCAGATCTCTCTGCCAAGCCAAGCGGGCTTTAGTGTAGTGGTTTTCCCTATAGGACATGGACAGTTTATAGATTTTGGACACTATCCGGGTTGGCGATTCCGTTTTTATGACATAGGACAAGGCGGACAGCTCCGGTGGTTCCAGCAGGTCACCCCCTAATATATGCAACAATGCTTGTCGCGTTCTGTGGAATTGGAATTTGGTAAGGAGAGTGGACGTAGCATCCCCGGTTTCCAGGTCCCCCCAGCTCTTTGCTGTGCCTCCGTCAAACAAGTCTCCTATGGCCCGCACTCCTAACAAATTGAGCGCTCGCGTTACCCCCCTATCCCTGCACGGGGGCAGCCAGCGACACCAGTCCAGCGGTGTGAGCGGGGATTACAGAATGGCACCCGCCTGTAACTGTAATAGGTGGTGCCAAGCATGCGTTGTCGCATTAACTGAGTCTAAAATCCCCGTCCTACGGTCCGCAGGCATAAACATCAGGGCAGGTAATGGGAGAGGGGCAGCCACTACTTTTTCTATACGTAAGTGGGGGGTGTCCGGTGAACCATGCATCCAGTGGTAAGCATGCGCACTTTGTGCTGCCCTGTAATATAAGTCAAAATCGGGCGTGTAGTGTAAGAACTTGCCATCTGACTCGCGCCTGCTTGCCAGCCCAAGCCAACTTAACCATCAGCGCTGTGAGCCGACGGAAAAAGGAGCAAGGGAGAACCAAAGGGATGTTGGTAAAAAGGAATAAAAAGCGGGGCAGTATCACCATTTTCATAATAGAAACTCTGCCCATCAGGGATAGTGGTAATCTGATCCAGCAGTCCACCTCATCCTCTAGTTTGCTAATCGCCACCCCTTAGTTTTCCCTGAAGACTACCTCCGAGTCTGTGTGAACTTTTATACCTAGGTATCTCACCGATTCTGCGGACCACTGCAACGGGTAATCAGGTTCAAACGGGGTCATGGCCTGAGTAAGAGGAAAGATAGTAGACTTCGGCTAGTTAACTCGGAGTCCGGACACAGCTCCGAAGTGCACCACTTCTCGTAAAACAGGGGAGAGGTTTCTTTCAGGGTTCCTTACATATAGGAGCGTATTGTCCGCGTAGGTGGATACTATCAACTTGTAACCCGGGAATCTTATACCCTTGCACCTGTGATATTCTCGGAGTGCACAGGCTAAAGGTTCGGCCACCAGTGCATACAATATCGGAGACAGGGGGCAACCCTGCCGCGTGCCTCTAGTAATGTGTATAGTGTCTGTCACTAGGTTACCAATTTTGATTCTGGCTGTGGGTGCACTGTACAATACCCCGATCAGCTGTAGAAAGACAGGCCCCAAGCCCATCCTCGTTAGAACCTGTCGCATAAAAGGCCATTCAACAGAGTCGAAGGCTTCCTCCATGTCGAGAAATACAGCTACTGCTTGTGTCCCCGGCCGAGCGTGCTGGATCACACCAAACACTGTTCGTAAGTTATAAGTTAGATTTCTGCCTGGAACAAAACCCGCTTGTTCCGGAGCAACCAAAAGCGGAATCAAAGGGACTAACCGGTTTGCCAGGATCTTTGCGAAGATTTTCGTATCGACATTAATTAATGAGAGCGGACGATAGGAAGCGCACTCGTCGGGGGGCTTGCCCGGCTTCAGGATAGCAACAATAATCGTCTCTCTCATCGAGGGCGGCATAGTTCCTGTCACGCACATCTCGTCAAAGAGTGTGGCTAACTGCGGCACCAGTAAGTCCAGGAACGCCTTATAAAAAGTTACGGTCAGGCCATCCACTCCTGGCGCACTACTCGATTTCATGCTCGACAGTGCCGTGATAATTTCTTCTTTCTCCAGAGGTCTCATAAGATATTCTCGATGCGTGTTTGTTAGCCATGGTAGTTTTATGTGTGTTAAGTAGTCCAATATTTCCGCCTCGGTGCCTCCGCTACGAGTAGCATAGAGCTCCGAGTAATATTGCCGAAATCTGCCTGCGATGTCCGCTTCCTCCGTTAGGATGTCGCCCTCTGCCGACTTGGCCTCTGCAACTACTGTTTTTTCCCGCCGTTCTTTGAGTAGTTGGGCTAGAACCGCCCCCGGCCGCTCTCCCTCACCGTATGAACGAGCCGTGGCGTATTTACAGAGGTGCTTTATTTCAGCATCTGCAGCCTCATGATATTCCCCTAACTGTGCCTTGAATTCCTTCACGACGTCGTCGTCCGCCCTAACCTGGAGTCGTTCTTCTAAGCTCACTAGTGTCTTTTCCAAGTCCGTGAGTCTTTTGCATATTGCCCTAAGGACTCCTGAGTGCTTTGTCATAGTGACGCCACGGATATATACTTTGAACGCCTCCCAAACCACCTGAAAGCTATCCACCGACCCCACGTTTGTGGCAAAGAACGTTTCTATTGCTTCGGCCAATTCTTCTTTAAAAACCGCATCTAGCAAAGAGTAAGGGGGAAACCTCCAAGTAAAGGGTGGAATAGTTTTCCTGGGGGTATCTAGTACTAACGGTATCTGGGAGTGGTCCGAAAGTGTACGGGGAAGCACCTCACAGGCTCGAGCTCTCTCATTCAACTGCCTGGCTGCTAGCCAATAATCTATTCGGGTGTGCAAATCATGATAGGCTGAGTAGTGTGTATATCCCCCTTTGTCCGGGTACCTCTGACGCCACACATCACACAAGTCAAACTGTACCATTGCGCCTTCTACCGCTCTTGCTGCCGCCGTGAATTGTCTCTCCGGCCCCCCTGATCTATCCTGCCGAGGGTTCCTGACTAAATTGAGGTCTCCACCCCAAAGCTGTTGCCCCTCTCCACACAAGCGAACCTTGTCTGATAATGCAGTGTAAAAGTCAGGATTGTCAAAATTTGGGCCATATATGTTGACTATAAGTAGGTCCATTCCCTTTCCCCTACACCTGGAGATCACAAATCGTCCCTCCTTGTCCGTGTCTAGGGGCTCGAGTTTAAGAGCGGCCCAAGGATTCACCCAAGTAATCACTCCTCGCGCGTGTGTGGTAAACCCCGCTGCGTGTATGTTTCCATGCAATCCCCTACCGCGCAGCATGGGACTATTGAGGGGGAAGTGTGTCTCTTGCAGTAGTGCAATATCAATTTCATGTCTTGTCAAGTATCCAGGACCTTTCTGAGCTTCCTGTAGTCGTTAAGGCCTCTCACGTTCCAGGTGAGTGCTCGAAGCTTGTCCATAGCTACGTCACTGTGAGCCCTACTGGGGACTGTCATGGGGTGTGTATTGTCTGCCTCGTCGATCCAGCCATTGGAACAGATAGGTTGTGCGTTCACCATGAATACTCATGAATACAACATGAAAAATGCCATACTTTCCTCGTCTCATTTCCCTCCCTCCCCCACCCACGTCAGGCTTGCCCCAACTGTGCCTTGACAAAATACCACAGAAAACTCCCCTTTCGCCCTCTGAATGTTTAGCAACTCAAAACAACATAACATTGAACCAAGATCGCCCCCCCCCCCCCTCAGTATAGTACCCAAGGTGTGTGATTCACTCATGGGCGGATGTTGCTGGCCTAGCAGGGCAATGTGTCCCAACCGGACCTGGTTCCTCCCTCGCCCGCCATCAACCAAATATAGTGCATCCGCTATAAAGAACGCACCCGCCCCCCACATCGTATATCTGTTCACTCAGAAAGCATGTTCACAGAACTCCCACTAAGAGCTGACCACCCTGCAAATACCACTATATCAAATCAAATCCTGTGGTGCCCTTCAGTTATTTGTAGCACAATCAGTCAAGCCCAGTCCCCACGGCCCCATACAGTCTGATGCATATTCCACCCAGACCTCCCCCAGAGGTAGCTTTCTTATCTGTGACTCATGTGGGCCAGAGATCAGTCCTGTTCGTCCAATCGACTGCCAACCGCTCCCTCCAAGGAACTCCGCTCTGGGCTGCTACGCTTTTCTTTGGACCATTCCTTCAGGGCTTTCTGTAGAGCTTTTGGATCAGTAAAAATTTGTGATTGGCCCTGCCGATTGACGCGTAGTCGAGCCGGGTACAGCATGGCCTAATCTAAGTTCTGGTCCCTTAGTTGGCGTTTCAATGGCGCAAACAGTCTGCGCGCCTCCTGCACTCGTATCGTGAAATCCGGGTATAAGGAGATGGTGGAACCCTCATACTGTAATGTCTGTTTTTCCCTGGCTACTTTCAGCGCCGAGTCTCTGTCCCGATAATTCAGCAGCTTCGGTATTATCGGTCTTCGGGGAGCTCCAGGAGCAGGGCGAGGGCCTAGGGAGTGGTGTGCTCTCTCTACCACAAATATGGGAGAGAACGTTTCACTGCCAAGGAGTATTACCAGAAGTTTCTCGACAAATTTTTCCATGTTGCCGGTCTGGGTCGATTCCGGAAGGCCCGTAATCCTCAAGTTATTGCGACGGAAACGCGCTCCAAGGTCCTCAGCCTTGTCCTGCAAAACTTGCAGCACCCTTCCCATCTGCTTGTGCTCGGTGTCCATTGCTGTCTGTTCTCCCTCCACCTCTGTGACCCGGCGTTCCATCATGTCTAACTTTTCTGCATGTTTATCCAGTCGTTCAGACATTCTGTCTATCCGGTATGAGAGGGAGTCCAGTTTAGTGCCTAGAACTGTGAGGCTGCCCTGTAAGCCTTTTTCCATGGCAACCAGCATGGTACGGATGTCACCATCTGCATCCTCTTGCGACTGTTCCTGAGTGTTGTCCCCGTCGTCTGTGGCATTCTCCCGCACCTTCGTATTCCTTTGGTCAAATGTGATTTTAGGCTGAGTCTTATCAACTCTTCCCATCGTGGCCAGTACGCAGCGATACCCAGGACCTATATCCACCAGTCACCCAGGCAAGCATCCACCAATGAGCACAACTCTGCAAGGTATGGCCTGCCCGACCAGAACGAGCCAGCGGCGACGCCGCCCCGCTGGCGCACCTCCTCTCAGTGGGCCAGCCGCAGGGCACCTTATTAAAGGTGCCGATCAAGCCACCCGACCTCCTCGGTCCCTTAGGCGACCCAACCAGATCAAACGCACTGGGGGTTGAACTCCAGTTCCAGCGTGTGCACCCAGCTAGCCTCCGTCGTAAGCGGCACCTCCCTGTGCCTAAACCAGGGGGATATGCCTCTCCAGGTAACTTCCTCGCAGTCCCCTGCATTAGGGAACACACTACGGGAGTATGAAACTGGCCCCTTCCAGGACAAACAATGATGTGCTTTCTCTTTGCCAGTAGCACCAGGTGGCCTCTCGCGCAGCCCCGGTCTCACAGTACGTTGCTCAAGATGGCGCCGCTGTCCCCAAGGCTCTCACCCAATCTTTGTCCAGTCAGCCGGTCCCCTCCGGGCGTCCGCTCTCCGTCACTTATCACTGGCGCCAGCGGGAGCAGGGATGCATACAGTACTGCTCCACTCTCTCGGGCCAGAAGTGCCCCCAGACAATTAGGGTACTGTGTTGCCACCGGGACCGCGCTATTCCTCAGGCAGTCCCCAGCTCGCGCAGGCAGCAAAATGGCCGGTCGCTCTGGCCGCGCCCTCGCCGTGACCGCGGGCCCTCCGTCGTACTCACTGCGCCCAGGGTGACCGCGCCGCTCTCGCTCCGCTGCTGCGCACCCTAGGGGACCGCCGCCAGCTGGTAGTGTCTCCACGTCCCCACCCAGGTAGGGAGCCTCCGTCTGCGTCGGTTCCAGGCTCTGGTTCGCCGTCAGCTCCACCAGGCAGAGCGCTAGGGCCTCCCGTGGTCTCCCGATTCCGTGGTCCGCAGTGACTGCCCATCACGCCGCCCTCCAGTGATCTAAGCGTGCCACAGTCGTCACCCGCTCAGTCTATGAACGCCGCCTCATTTCCGGCTCCGGGAGCATTCGGTAACAATGCGGCCGCGGGGTCGCGAGCCGCCGCACCCCTGTCCTGACAGTCCGGGGATCGCGGCCTTGTGTGGAGCGGCAGCAGGTCGAGTCCGCTTGCTTGGTAGTACGTGGGAGTTCAGGGACAGGAGTCGGCTCCTCGCACTCCCGAGCCCCTCCGGTGCAGGCGGCAGCCCAAGTCCAGTCTTTTTTTATTGTGCAGATGCCGGATACATACAGGATCGTGCGATGGCGACGCGGAGCGTTCAGCTCAAGCGGCCATCTTCGTTACGAGCAAGCTCCGCCCCCCTTCCAGAAAGATACACTTACTCACAGAAGGGAGCAGTGATGGAGGATATTAGCTATCAGGAGAAAGAGTAAATGAACCAGAACTGTGTTATGACATTGGAACATGTACTGGCTAAACAACCGATTCAATGCACTGGAAGTCCTTTGAACTGTCAGTACCCAAATGAATCAGCAGCCTCTGGAAGATGTTTGTAGCAGAGAGTGACTTCAAAGCAGCAAGAAAATATTCTTGGGCTGTGAATCATTTATACTCCTTACGGGAAGAATATTTAGATTCTTTACATTATCCATTGATATGATGGTTACTTGCATTGAGTGAGTAGTGCTCTTGAATAGTTCCCTTTATGTAGCATAGCGCTTGTCTTAGATGGTGTTAGATGCTGTTCATGGGGGGTCATTAGGCAAGCAGGGGCACAACAATGGCGCGCTGTCGCATGCTTTCAAGGAGGTAATTTAGGTTTGCTCGAGCTAAAAACTCAGCATTCGCCCAGCAGCACAATAGCTATTTCCCAACCCAGTGCTTAACTTTATAAACAGAAAAGTACTTTATTGCTAAATACCCCACATCCAATATTAAACAGATACAGTCCAAGCAGCTGGGGCTGTTGTGCCTCGGTATGCCTCTCACCATTTCTGCCGTCACCCTTATCCCTTACCCCTCCTTCTCTGAGTTAGGGGGGTCTGCCACTGCTGAATAGTGTCTCTGAAAAGGCATATATCAAGGCTTATGTGCCTATTGCATTTTTAACATGTAGAAACGGTCAGTTCAGTACCATTCCCCTGTTTCAGTTAGTAACATCTCACCACAAGCATATCTAACTTGGGGCAGGGCCAAGGCTGATGATGGACCTGCAACATGTGCAGTCTCTCCATCCCACTTCTGGGAGACGGTAAGCTCTTAACACGGGTGCAGCCTCCCTCAGTCCTAGTGGGAAGAGACGGGGTTCGTGGCAAAAGGGAAGCCATCAACTCTGCCGTTGGAGCTGTTCGATCAGAAGCACAGCTAATTGTTGAGGTGATCACTTAAAAGAGCTGTTAGAACAAAGGAGGGATATTTCAGAAATAAATTAAATCCTCAATAAAAATTTAAGTGACGTAGATTAATGGATGTGATTTAAAAAGTTAGTGGGATGATTAAGCTGCAAAGTGAGTGTGAATAATGGATTTTATAGAGTCTATCAACAAAGGTATGCAGTTCCTTAGGGGAAAGAAGGGGATAATATACAGTTGGTCAGTGTCTAAGGGACGGATGGGTGTCAGGCTTCCTCATAGGGCATGCTCCTCATTGGGCCGGTGCTGCAATGCCCGACCGGCACCCAAGAAGGGGCTCGTTATCAGAGATCTTTTGTTCCAAAGCCGTATGTGAAGTGGGGGTGTAGGACCGTTGGTGTAGATAGGTGTGGTGAAATATGTGCGCGTAAAAAGGTTTTTTAAAATAGACTAAGTAGTTCTTTAGCGTTCAATGCGTTACCTAACCTAAGTGTCTCGGGTGTGTGTATGTGTTCTGCCAAGAATCCCCATACTGGATGATCCAACCCCATTAACTTATGGGAATGAATGTAGGACCCCGTCTTGGTCATGAGCTGAACACCCCTCGTGGAGATATCGGCAAACTGCTGGGCCCAGACATCAGCGTGTAGGGACCTCTCAATGACAGCAGAAGTGCTCCTCTGCCAACACCTGGACACAGATGTTTATTTATAACAAAAGGCATCCTTGCCTTAGGTCGAGATCTTGATCAGGCTGCCATTGTTTGTGTGTTATAGATAGCTATGTTGCCATATGTACGAAAACAACAAGAACATTTGCACAAAGTATATATAAACCTTGTACATGGTGTCAAGGTGGCATGATAATGCTCCTCCAAAGTTGTTTCTGTATGCAAGTATAGTTTAGCAGGAAACAAGTTTGGGCTGTCACAAAGGCAAATGTGTGTCAAAAGTCACTGTGTGGAAAGTGAAGGCAATGTTAGGAAGAAACCTGTGTTCAAATGGAAATGGCAGTGTTTCTTTCTAGGCCTTGCTGGGACACAGGACACCTTGTCTGAGGGATCCGCCTGTACTATGAAGGGCTGACTGTTGTCAGGGCCTATAGCATATATGCATTACAGTTTGCTCCCTTTAGGTCCTGGAAAGCTTTTTGACCCTCCTGAGTCCCACTCCCTTTCTTGGGCTGCTTATTGGATGTCAGTGGGGCAACTATGATCCCATAGTCAGCTACAAAGTTCCTATATTAACAACTGAGTTAGAAAGGCTATCAATTGTGTATGGGTATTGCGCATCTCCCACCCCATCACTGACTGAATCTTGGCATCTAAATGGGAGAATCTTTCTGTTAACCAGCTGATGCCTGAAGTAGACTACAGGGGACTACCCCACCTGGCACTCGGTTGCCTTGATTATCAGTTTCTCCCCCTGTATCCTCACCAACAATTGCTCTACATGCTTCAGGTGGTCCTCCAATGAATTTCTAAACTCTGCAGTGTAATACAGGTAGCTGCACAAAGCTATTCTAGCCCTGCTAGTACCTAGTTCACCAGGAGATGGAAAGTGGCTAGAGCATTTTTTTTAACCAAAACGTTTTTATTCAATTTTGAGGTCACATCATGCGAACAATCACAGTAAGCCAATCCAACCATCACTGTTGTATCACAATTCCACCTTATCTGCAAAATCTCAACATTTAAGTCATTCCAGTGTTATATACAATGAACTTGTTAAACTCCCTCTCTCCCCAAACCGTATTAATGTCCCTTAGACAGAAAATAGAGTCTGACAAAAGTAAAATACAGTGGAAATAATAACCTTGAATGCATCACCCAACCCGTTTCACCCCCGCTCCTTAATGTAGGGAATTCCCTTGGTTAGTGCAAGAGGTGGTCCCATGTTGTTTCAAAATCTTTGCCCTGATTGGTCATATGACAAGATAGGTTTTCCATGGCCATAATATTCCAAAGTCATGCCCACCAGTGGGCAATGTCTGGTGAGTCTTTCCTTCGCCAAAAAATAGCTACCATGGTTTTCACTACTTCCTTGCAGTTCCAGGTGAAGATGTGATCTTCCCTGTGTGGGAGGCACACATCTGAAGCCAAGGTTCCAGTAACTAGGAATGTAAACGTGTCTGGAAGGGGATAACCTAGTATTTTTCTCTTAACTGTAAAAATGTTGGGGTAGTCCCACCAAATGTGCCCTGGTTCACCCAGCCAGCCACATTCCCTCCAATAGAACGGGGTAGTTACAGGATAAAATATATATGGTTTAGCAGGATGCATATAGCAATATAACAATAAAATAGGAGTATGTAGTGTGCCTCCCTTCCCAGGATGCTCTGTGTGGCTTTATCTGATAGAGAATGTAGCTGCAGATTCCTTAACTTTAAATTCTCTCCAGGCGCCAGTCTGGATCTGGAAATTTTTCAGCAGTACCTATGCGCGCTGGGGGATGGTGTTGTATGGCTCCGCGATCAAATCGTCTCAGGATATGACGTCAGTGGAGCCATATAAGTCCCCTCTAGCGTGCGGACCTGAGTTTTCTTCTTTTCCGCGCTGTAACACGGATCCAGGAGAAGCGGTTCCTCAGGCCTCGTTTTGTCTTTAGGTCTCGAATAGCGATGCAGCGCATGCGCTGCTCGCCTTAGCGAGATCTATTGTTGTGGGTTTTGCTTCCGAAGGGGGACAGGAGATGTGCATGCGTACGGACAGGAGATGTGCACTCCGTACGTGTGCACATCTCCTGTCCCCGCGTAGGGCTGGCGTTTCAACACAGCGCGCGCATGGCGCGCAGATGTGCACTCCGTGCGCGTGCACATCTCCTGTCCCCGCGTAGGGCTGGCGTTTCAACACAGCGCGCGCATGGCGCGCTTTCACTTTCCCTCCCTCCCTCCCCCCGTCGGCTCCAGATTATCTCGCAAGCTCCCGGGGACCCTGCATGGCGTCAGCAGTCTCGGAGTCGGCTCTTCGAATCATGTGGCAGGTTGGAACTGGGTCATCAAGGCGCTTTAATCCCACCTGAACCTCTGACAAGTTGAGAAAAGGGTGGGTTAAGGAGGAAGGAGGAGCTTCTCTCTAATCTAGACCTCGTCTTGACAATGTGTGCGTCTGTGTGTGTGTGTGGGGGTCGAATCTATGGTGGAAAGCTTTAGGCTCGTTGGTGCGCATAAATGAAGACGCGGTGCACTCGTCCAGTAGTGTGGGGCTGCAAGGGGTGAGATTCGTCTTCCACCCTCCCCAGCCGCCTGTATCTGCTGCCTGTGCAGCTCGGCTGCTGCCTGCGCCCATCGTCAACACATCTTCTCTGTTTATTTTTGGGACTCTTGCACTGCTGTGCAGTGTCTGCTTTGTGTGCCTGTTGCTGTCTGAGTCCCTCACTAGCCTGTACCTTGACTCCTGTCTTTGTTTGCTTGTCTCTTTCGCTTCCTGTCCCATGCTGGCCTTTGTTCTCTGTTGCTTACTTTTCATGCCCTTGTAGTCATGCCTGCCTGTAATGTTGCCATCCGAAGATCTCTTGCTTCCGATGTATAATCTACGAGGCCCTGGTATTAGACTTACGCTTTCACAAATCAAAATGAGAAAATAAAAGGGCAGTGGTGAAAAGTATACATTTTATTATTGCCTAAGAGCTCCGTTTGCGTAAATGAACAATTCATTTGCGGAGACAGCAAGCCACAGTTTCAACAGATAGTTCTTTCAACATAATTTGCAACTCTTCTTCACAGACCATAGCTCGGCCTTTGGCGCACCTTCTGATCGTGGGCAAATGCCCTCATCTCCTGGTGCTTCTGTTGCTGGACTCTAGAGTGTCTGGGAGATGTCTTTGGCAAAAAGTGAATGCGTGACTTTTATGAAGACATTACAGACACGGACCAGTGATGGTATTATTGATCTAAGTCTAGTGCCAAGAAGCTTCTGCAGGGTGATATTAATTCATTGGTCAATTGTTTATCTTTAGTGAACCCTTCCCAGGGTCACGTTAATCCTGTGTTCATTCGGTAGTCAAAGCCACCACGTCAGTGCCATGAATTTGGTCTCCAACTCCCGAAAATTATTTGTTGTGATTCCCAAACGTGGGAGGAATGATCCGCCCGTCAGCTCTATCCCAGCCGCTGTGGACCATCAGCAGGCTGCAACATTAGGATTATGGGGCATGGGCACAGGCACGTTTTTTCACATCAAAGATTTTTCCATGTGAAGTAATCCCTTCCTCAACACCACCTAAACAAGCATTTGCAATGCAATTGGTCTCGCATTTACGCACGTTTGAGCTATTGACATTGTAAATGACAATGCCTTTTATTTTTGTTTTCGTTTTTAAAACATAAAGAAAAGGCATTGGCATTTACAATGCCAATAGCTTAACCTCGCGTACATGCGAGACCTATTGCATTGCAAATGCTTGTTTTTTCTTCTCTACGCCTTTTGCATCTGGAACAGTGTGCTGATGCCTTCTGGTTTTAAAACTTGCGAGACCTGTATGCGTCATATGTCGGTGACGGATCCGCATACCATTTGTATGTGGTGCTTGGGAGAGCACCACCACTCCGAGGAGTGTGACGCCTGTCGAAGGCTGAAGCCTAAGTCGTTGCAGGCACATCGGATGAAGCTGCTGTTGGCCCGGCTGTCCCATGCAGAATCCAAGTGGCGCCGATCTCCCTCTGGTTCTAAGGACCCTGCTCGGGGCAGGTCGAGAAGCCGTTCTCATTCCCGTGGACGTCGTTCGTCAAGGAGCCATTCCTGTGGATGTCGCTTGTCGTAATCCGGTAAATCGCACCGGAAGGGTTCGAAGTCACGGAGGCCTTCGGCCTCGCAAAGTCGTGACGCTGGTGCCAGTTCCTCCCAGTCCCTACCGGAGGCGGTTGCACAGGAGTCGGCCCCGAGTTTTCCACCATATCCTGGTGAGGGGGCGACTAGGGCCCAAATGGAAATGTATTTCCAAGCTTTACAAGTCTTTTTTGGGTCAGCGCCTCTCCCTGGAGCGCCTTCAGCCCAAAAGAGGGAGGGGACTCTGATTGGGCGGTCTCCGGTGGGTGTGGTCGCCGGCACCGATCGAGGACCCTGGCTCTCTAACTGGAGTAGCTGCGTTGTCTGGACACAGCCTGGTGCGGCTTCCTGCTGTGACGGTGGCATTCGCAGAGGGTCCCCTGCACCGCCTCGACGCTGTGCGACGCCGACGACACCTTTAGTGGTGGACGTCGATATGACACCGTCTCGACGTCGTTCGTCGACGGAGACATCCCTAGTGGTGGACGTCGATACGACGCCGTCTCGACGTCGGTCGGCACCGGAGACGCCTTTTCTTGCCACTGTGGCTCCTTCTCCATCTCCTCTACAAATTGAGGATGAGGCTTCTTCAGTTGCCATTTCCCCAGTGTTGCAGGACTAGCCTGCAGATACTGGTAATATTGGGTGTGTGGGTGCTCTTGGCCAGCCACATGTAGGAGGTTCTTTGGTTTTTAGTGGGGACGTCAGTCTTCAACCGTCTCCTACCTACGATTTACTTTCACCTCCTAGAATAGCAACAGAGGCTAGTGCGGCTTTTGCTGGTGTCATTAAACGGGCTGCTGACATTTTAAAGCTGCAGCTTCCTGTGGTGACTCTGTCCTCTGATCCCTTATTGGATCTGCTCCATCAAGGGGGCACTGGGGTCGAGCCTTTGCTTCCCTTTGGAGAGTCGCTATACAACATTCTTTTGGGGACATGGGTCTAGCCAACGTCTGGAGTCTCTGTTGAGCGTGTCATTGCACACCGTCATCGACCTGCTCCAGATGACCCTGTTTGCCTTTCTCAGCACCCTAAGGCTAGAGGGCTTGTCGTGCAGGCAGCTTCGGCTTCGCTGGATTTGGAAACTCCTCCCTTGCTTCCACCGATTAGGGACTCTCAGTGGTTGGAGACGTGTGGCCAAAATTTGTTTGCGTCCACTAGTTCGGTCCTAAGGTCTCTGTATATGTCCTGTGTGCTTGGAAGGGCTTCCTTTGCCCTATGGGTTCTATCGACCGACTACTTCCTTCTCTTCTAGAAGAATTTAGAACTCTTTCAGCTGGTACAGGATGGTCGTGAAATGGCTAAGTTCACTATCAGGTCGGCGATGGACTCTACGGATTCTGTAGGTAGGGCTATGGCTAGATCTGTAGCTTTAAGGAGGCATGCTTGGCTGCATGATTCTAGTTTCCCCGAGATGTTCGGGAGAGCCTAAAGGACTATCCTTTTGAGGGCCTCAATTTATTTGATAGCCATGCTGATTCTGCAGTCCAGCGCCTCATGGCTGGCAACTTGTGTTTGGCCCTCATAGGGTCTTGTTTATTTTGTTCTATGATGTCCACAGCTGTGGTCTCTGTGTTATGGATTTCATGGCATTGGTAGTGTTGAAGTGTAAGCACTACATCTGACTTATGGTAGACTATTACCCTCCGGGTTTGAGTCTTTACTTCCCAGATAGGGTTTGCAGCTGGGTAGCTGGTTTAATTTCTTTTCCTTTATCTCTGATAAAGAGCTCGGCTCAAGAGGCTAAACCCCTTTTTATGGTTATATGATTTACTCTATGTGGAGTACTGGTTGCTTCTGTATAGCTTTTCAGGAATACTACCTTGGTAGAGTCTTTCTTCACTGTAAACTTTGGTGTCCTCCTCGGACTTCGCATTATGTTCTTCTAAGAACTATTGTAGTGAGCAAGGACTCTATTTTCTTCTTGTGATACCCTTTCACAAGGTTCTGTTGCATTTTAACACCTTTGTTTTTTTCCAAACCAGTGGCTTCTGTGCGATCTGTTGCGCTTTCTAAGTATTTCTTTGAGAGCATCTGAGCTTTGAAGAGGTTTAGCAGGTTGGGTCGTGCTCTAGTTCACAATTCACATTTAGCATTTTGCATTCTTCGAATGCAATTTGCTTGTGATTTTTTCCTTTAGGGTAAAGAATAGCGTCTAGTATAAATATGATTTTAATACCCCAATGCAGTCAATATCTACCCAAGCTCCATGTTGTGGTGCGGTATACTTTTCAATGCTCCACGTTGTGGGGCGGTATACTTATCCCTGCTCCACGCCGTGGTGTGGTATATTGGCAACGGTTACGTTTGGGCCACCTTTCCCCAAATTATCATAAATTAGTGCATTCACCCTTCTAGTGAATGTTCTTGGTATATATAGTTCTGTCTGGTCTACATTCCCTCCTTCTGGGGGCCATGTACTTTTTCTTTCAGCATTTCTCACAATTTATTCGATTTGTAAAAACCATAAAAGGACATCAACATACAAAGGCAATTTAGAGGTTTCCAGTTCCCATTCGGGAAGTTAATTGATGAAATCCCAAAGCATAAGTACATCACATACAATTCAGTTACAATAATCAGTTGCCCGTTCGGAGTTTACTGGATTTTGGGCTTTGTCCAAAAATCATATCATAGCTGTATTGGTGTAGTGATATCTATTATACGCTGTGATAATAGATAAAAGTGCCATGTGCAATATTTCATCATTATAACTGCTATATAGAGATTTCTTTACAGGGGTAAATGCAGTTTCATTAAAATCTGATCCATTCTAAAAAGTGTTAATAAGATTAAAAAACTGTAAATACCTCCAAATATGAATCAATTAAAAGAAATAAAACCCTCACCTATCACCTAAAACAATACTCTTGGTAGGCTATGGCCAGTTTCATGTCACAGGTGCCTTGATGTCACTAATATGCTTGGCAAAGTGTCCTGTGCAATATTTCATCATTCAGTTTACTGCATAGGAAAGTACATTATGGGAATACATTTGATGCTATTAGTAGTTAAGATCTCATGAAAATCCTAGGTCTTGTAGATTAATATAACTATGCCAAAGCAATAGGTAGACATGAAAACAAACACATACAGTACTTCATAATTGTTTCAATTATTACTCGGAGGTTTTAGCATCCTAGTTCTTAAACTCCAGGCATATAACCGGTATCTGGACACAGCGAAAACTAAAAACTCTGTGAAGTCACTTTTTAACATCCTGATGATCTCTTTCCACTACTTTTTGCAGACGATACCCTGCTCATGTCTAGAACTCCGATGGGGCTTCAAAACTTAGTGGATCAGTTTTGTGTGGCTTGCGAGGAATTTGGACTAGAAATGAATAGTCCAAATTTCTTCTGGATGGCACACCAACGAGTAGTATTAATTTCCTTGTTCTTTCTATGAAAGTCTTCTTGCTGTCTTCATACCTTTACATTGCTGCTGTCAATTATCATGTAATGGTGTGATTTAACACACAAACCGGGTGTTGTTTGTTGTAGGTTCTGTTGACTTTTACCATACCTTTTCTTACTATTGCAGAATGGTTCATAGAGTGCATAATTTTTTCCCTTTTATAGTGGTTATTCACAAGGGCGTAGAGTTTTATGTAGCCCTGTGTTCGTTGATTTTTTCGGGGGTGTTATTTAAAATCCACTTCTGGTATTGATATACCATTTGATGTGTTTTCTTTCTTAATGTTTCGAAGATTTTGTATCTTTTTTGGCACACTGTTTCCACAACCAGTTTCTTCAGTGGCTCTACGTTCTGGTGCGGAAGGTTTCGCAGAAGAGACTGACAGAGGGGACTTATATGGCTCCACTGATGTCCTATCCGGAGCCGACGTCATCGCGGAGCTGTACAACACCTTCCCCCTCCGCGCAGAGGTACTGCTGAAAGATTTCTGGATCCAGACTCGCGCCTGGAGAGAATTCAAAGTTAAGGAATCTGCGGCTAGACTGTGTCTCTACCCGATATAGCATTACAGAAGGTAAGTAACTTTTACATTAGGATTCTTCCAAATTTATGTCCATTGTTTCTCTGTACGTTTTTTGCATAACAGTGCATCTCATTTATCTTAATAGGAGTGATTTGACTCAAGTACAGCACAAGAATTAGTTTGTGTATAATGGAGCTATTTCCATTTATACATGGAGTTTTGCGTACAAACCCCTCCATAGGGGATAAATCTCTAGTTCCTGCTTCTTTATTAGGAGGTTGTAAAACCCAATGTCAGATTGGTGTATAATGGAATCCATCCTTCACACCAACTTTAAAATCTTGTTCGCAATCGTTGAAGGATTTAATATGGCCCTTGCAAATATATCACTCAACATGCGGCAATCGCCATCTCTCCATGTATCATCATCATCATAAAGCTTTATTCGATCTTAAACAAAAACAAAGATCATAAAAGCGCAATACATCAGTAATAAAAACATAAAATTCATCAAATATTACATCCCAATATTACTAAAAATGGCTTAAAATTTTTCCTTTTCTTTATACAAGCCCAAAGGAAGTTAGCTACTATAAAGCTAATAAAAGGGTTGCCGAGTTTTTTAAGAAATCTGAGGGCAACTCTACATTGTCTAAAGTTGTAATATCTCAGAGCCGGTAATATGTATCTAGCTCTTTCCGCTTTATACAATTCACAGAATAGGATGATATGAAAGACTGATTGTTCCGAGACTCCATCACATGGGCAAACGGTCAGGTCACAAAGCTTGTATTTTCCCGCCGGATAACCCACCATCAGGGGAAACAGATTCATACAAAATCTTACTAGGATAATCTGTGCTGTAGGTTCTGGATTTCCTCTAGATATCGATAATCGCCCTCTGCTAGAGTCGAGAGGTTTCGATATATCCTAACTGATGGTTTAACTTTGTTTATCTCCGTACGTTCTCGCACCAACTTAGCCCCCAAAAATTATTTTAGAACCTTCTTTGATATTTGGAGGCATTTACTAGGGTTTCTGTGCAAATCCTCCAGACCCAAAGTGCTCAGGGTCGACTTTACATAATACAGCCATCCTATTTTATGCACATTATTTAACTCAAGGCAATCCTTTATAATATGTTGTGTTAAAAATAGCGTGTTCTTCCTCCAAGTTGAATGCCATAAAATCAAAGGGGCTAACCTTACCAAGTGGCTAATATAAGGGAAATCCAATTCCGCATGGTAATTGAAATTGGAGCATGATGCCGGGAGGGAAATCAGCCACTTCAGAAATTTATCCTCGGTGATCTGCAACTGTTTAATTTTGAAAATTGAAAATTGCTTTATTATGTGATTTGTTAAAAACCCTTGCAACAATATACAAAAACAGAGATTCATTGCTAGGTGCTTAGCTTTGATAATAAAGTTTAAAAGCGTCGTAAAAGCCTAATCTAAAAGGACATTGAGGTCTAGTTTAAATAGTTGGTAATTATGAAGTAGAAGCCTATATTACCTGATGCACAGTCCATGACACACTGTGGATTATATTCGATTAAGGAGAGTTTGGCATCTTCCTAGTGGGGGGGGGAGAGATTTATAAGAAAACAGTATAGACAAATGGTCTCTGCTTATGCCATGCATTAATAGTGGGTCTAAAGCATGTCTGTTGGTCAGTAACCGGAGGCGATAGTCTCAGTGAGGCGAGGAGACAGGTTGCCTGCCTGTCCATCGTGCACACATCTCGCCTCCTCTAGCTTCTTAGTGAAGCGATCCATAAATCTGTCCAAGGCATAGTTAAGGGTAGTATTCAAGGGGTCAAAGCAAGCCAGTACCGCTCCTCTGCAAGATCTTATGTCTTTTGCAATCCAACCCCTTCATAACAGGGCCCTTCTATCTTCTAAGAGATTAGGACACAAGCATATCACGTGTATTATATCCTCCTTGTGTTGGCTGCAGAGCCGACACATTTCCTGGGCACAGTCTCTTTTCCATTTTGGGAAGTGACAGGATAGGGGAATCACCCCTATTCTCAGCCTTAAAAACTGAAGCTTAGTATGTTCATTAAAAGTGATCGTTGGGTAGCTCTGGGGTTTCAGTTGTGGATAGATACGTAGAGTCATCCAACCGTGGTTCCGTACAGAGAGGCTGGCCCTGTCTTCTAATGAGGAAAGTTGGTTTGCGCTGAATTCTGCTAACCTCTTGAATTCATGTTGGCTAACATGTAAATCCCAAAGGTGGCTCAAGCCAAGAGAAATGAGGGCTCGAAACAGGTAATGGTAACCCGCCGACCTGCGGCTTGTGTTCAAGTGAATCCATATATTGTGGGCCAGACTGCTTTCCTTAGACGCCCTAAGCTTGTGGCAGCTTATTATGAAGGCCGCCATATGGGCCAGTGCCTGTCTGCAGATGCCGAATTCCAGTCTAATTTGTGCTGGTAACGTGTAAGAGGGAAGCTGGAAGATCGTTATGTAGATTTTTGTGACTGCTTTATCTAGTTGCCCGCTGTCCCGCCCTTTCAGAGCCTCGCACCCATATGTTAGGGTTGGGATAACCTTTGCCTGGGCCACCTGGAGGATTGGAGCAAATGTAGGGCCATTTAGTCTTTTGTAGATGCATCTAAGTGCAAAAGACAGCGCAATACCTTTCTTTTTTAGTTCTGCCAGCTTGCTCACATACCTGCCATTGTTGTTGAAGAGGACGCCTAGGTACTTGGTGCATCTGGTTGCTTCTATTCTTTCCTGGTGTCGGGACCATACCGGGTTTTTGGTCCCAGTTGTGCGGACCGCAAGGATTTTGTTTTTCTTTTTATTTATCTGTAAACCATTCCTGTTGAAGTATATGGCGGTCGCATCCTGGAGACGTTGTAGGCCAATCTTTGTATAGCTAAGAAGGACCAGATCGTCGGCATAGAGTAGGTTGGATAAACGAACGCTGCCCAGTTTGGGTTGATGCGAATTGACGGAGTCGAGAACAGCAGAGAGGTCGGACAAAAATAGATTAAAAAGCATAGGAGCAAGGACACAGCCTTGCTTGAGGCCTTGCGTTGTTGCTATGGGTCGTGACAGTCGCGAACCGTCCCCAATCTTAATCCTGACCCATGTGTCATGATGCAAAAGCTGCAAGGCCCTGAGTAGGCTGTTAGGGATATTCAGCAGGGAGAGTTTCTGCCACAGCTTCCTTCTATTGACTCTGTCGAAGGCAGATTTGTAATCTATGAACCCCTTGTATACCGGACTAGTGTTGGATTCAGCCTGGTCGATCAAGAGAGAGAGTGTGATGAGGTTTACCGTTATCCCGGTGTTGTTTGTAAATCCAGTCTGGTTTGGTGGTATGATTGAGTTTGACTCAGCCCATGATCGTAGGGAGTCCAGCAGTATGCCTGCGAAGTACTTCGCTTCATTGTCAATTAAGGCGATCAAGGAGTAGTTTCCTGGAGATTTTTTGTCGCCACCTTTGAAGATCGGAGCGAGAATCGATCCCCGCCATGAGGCCGGGATGGAGCTCTTTTCTAGGATAGATAAATAAAGCGGGGCTAGTTGAGTGGCCCAGAAGGCTGGATCCTCCTTATAAAGGGCTGGTGGTATTCCACCTGGGCCGGGGGCCCTGTCCTTGCGTTCCTTTGCAATCTGCTTTTTGATTGATGCCTCTGTAGAAGAGAGCCTGAGAGATGACTTGTCTTGGGTAGTAATTTGAACCTCCCGGACCGTGTTACCCGCGGGGTCATCGATCTGCTCATAGTTCTGGTCTGACAGTGGAAGGACATTAAAGTGGTCATGTAGAAAGAGATACCACTCTGACTCCAAAATGTTGGAGGAAGCTACCTTGAGGGGCATGCCCCCTAGGGCGTTTATGGTACACCAGAACCTAGCAGAATTGCTGGTCCTTATGTCATATCGTAGTTTGGCCCAGAATGAGTTCCAGGTGTTCCTTCGATGTTCATGTTTGGCCGCCTTCGTTGTCTACGCACCTCTCTTAATTTGATTATGGTATTTGAATCCATTGGCGTTGTTTTAAGTTTTCGCCACAACCGGTTTATACTTCGTTTTGCGACTGTATTGCGGGAGCGGAGAAATTCACTTGTGTGGGCCCTTTCACTTGTGTGCTCTGTATTGGTTTTGCGAACCGGGCTGCTAAACTTTCCGAGAACGTTGTCCAATTGACAAGTGGGTCTCCCTCTGTCCCGAAAATGTTAACAAGTATTTGCTTAGCCAAGGACTGGAGATTGTTGGCTGTACACTTAATGCATTTTAAGTTGATGGTGAAGATTTCGAGGTCTTGGTCCGCTGCCGTGTCATGTTGCTGCAGCCTAATGTTGAGGGAGAGCTCTTGGGGACGGTGATCACTGTCCATTTTATTGCCAAAGCCAAAAGGTGAGACTTGATTCAATAAGGGGAGGCTGGCAAACGAATATTCAATCAGGGATGCTCCAGTTTTGGTTAGATATGAGAGACCAGGTGGCTTGTCTGCGTGAAAGCGGCATTTGAGGGCTCTTAGACCAAGATGTTCCAAGTTGCCCTGGAGGGCTCGTCCCCTTGCGTCCTCTTTGCCCCACCCGGGGCGATCCTGCGGAGATATGGCCCAGTCGCCTTCCTGCGGCTGCTTTATCTCATTAACATGAAGATCGGACATCAGCCACATATTGAAATCTCCTGAGACTAGTATTAGGATTTCGAGATCTCACGTTTAATACCATTGAAGTCAGCTCCTCAGTTAGGGCTGACCTAGAGGCCGAGTTTGGGCGAATGTAAATGTTCATCAAGGTTAGGCTCCTTGGCTGACCATTGGGGGTTCTAAAAGAGGTGCCTACTACCTGAAGCCCAGGGGTATCGCTTGCGTGGTCCCAGGAGCGGATTGCACTGGTGGCCGATATGTATATTTGCTAGACCTCCACTGCTGCAGCCAAGGGTCTTTAGTTTGATTGCAGGAGTATGATGGATTTTGAACCCTTCTAGGTGCTGCAGCTTCTGAAGGCATGTCTCTTGCAGTAGAATGATTTCAAAGGAACGTAAGTGGGATACGGTATCCTGGTCACACAATTTATTTGCTAGGCTGTTTATGTTCCAGGAGCATATCTTTAGTGGGCTTCCTGCGTGGTAAGTGTTACCGTTTCTTTGTCACCGTAGCAATCTAGTTGAGTTTAATGTCCCCGGCAGCCATGACCAGGTGTCAACTCCCGCCGTTCCCACAATTTGAGTGTTGCGGCCACCACTTAGGTTCCTTGGGCTAGAGATAGGGGTTTTGCTTAGGGCGCTCCTCAAGACCGAGTAGACCGGTCTTGGCGATGTTCTTGAACTCGCCACATCTGGTACGGTATCAAGGATGTAAGGGTAGCCTGGTTCCTTCCCGGGGATGAGGGAGTTGCCCCACTGCTTAAAGATGTCCGTGTACCTCAGGATCTTATTTGCTGACTCCTCTGACTGCCAGGATGACTTTAGTGGATTAATTTGACTGGCCCAGCCCCGGTGCAATGAACTCTATGGAGAGTATCTCATGGCATGTGACTTCTTCCATCAGGCCTGTTGCTTGTATTAACTTCAGGATGTTCCTTCGATTTAGAATGTCAAAACTGCCTTTTGATTTGTACTCTGGATAGAATAATGTATATACAGATGATGCGTGTACTGACTTTGTATGAAGGTGGCCGTCAGGTTTATTTGCAGGTAGGTTGTTCCCTGGATCACTAGAAGTGTGGTTTGTTAGACTGGATTCCATGGGAGGGTCTGCCCGCGTGGAGGCTGCCCCAGGTAGGCCCAGAGTTGCCACCGCCCGATTGCTGTGGTGCATAAATGAGCTTCCCACAGACATGTTGGAGACTAGGGCAGGATTTACTGTTGGAGGGGGTGGAGGAAGTGTGGCACAGGGTTTTTTGGGGCTCCTTATAGCTGAGACAGGGGTAGTGTGTGACACGATGGCTTGTGCAGGTTCTTCAAGATAAGTTGTTTCGTGTCTAACCGATATGTTATTGCCGGCAAGTGGGACTGTTGTCCAAATACTATTTGGCCCCACCACTTGGTACAAGGGTATAGAATCCAAGGCTTGCCATTGGGTATTGGCTGGGGCCTCAAGGGGGATCCTTATTGTTGTAGCAGCAAGGTATTTGCCAGCTGCTGTAGCCTTTGCCTCAGTAGGTGGTCAGATTGCGCTCCGTTGCTTTTTGACCTGATTAGGTGTAGGAGTTGGATCGTCCATTTCCTTTGCTGACTCGCTGAGCCAATTCAATTCCTTGTGTCCAATCGAGTCTGCTCATGATTGGGTTTCAAAAAGTGGACAAAGGACCGATTCATGTGTTGTGGGGGCGGGTTTTATTTCGACCCTTTCTCTTTTTTGCTTGTTTCCCCTTATGGTCAGCCTCCTCCATTTTCTGATCTGGTGAGGGTGTGGAAGTAGACTCAAACTTGTCAGCCGCTGTGAGCCCTTGCGGATTGTTACTACCGCCACAGCTGTCTAATATGCCCAGAAGCTGCGGTGGGACAGTGGTCAGACTCCCCGTTGCCCCTG
Organism: Calotriton arnoldi; assembly: GCA_963921515.1. Classification (NCBI taxonomy): domain Eukaryota; kingdom Metazoa; phylum Chordata; class Amphibia; order Caudata; family Salamandridae; genus Calotriton; species Calotriton arnoldi. Next base: position 2,181,463 of record CAWUFW010000366.1, on the reverse strand, counting down.
GTTGTAGGGCCTCTTGCAAATTGTTTGATTTTCACCCGAGACCCAGGCTCTTTCGCTTGATGTGGTGGACTTTACATTGGTAAGTTCCTTTAGGTCCACCAAAAGCTTGGACATCACCTCCGGGAGTGCACTTAGTTTGCCTAAAATCGGCGAGCAATTGCAACTTTTGCGCGAGTGATCGGCATCCGCCTGGGCCCATTTGATCAGGTTATTTAGATTTGTGATTTTTTCGTCTATGTTGGCAACATATAGGGCCAAGGTGTTTAATAAACTTATTTGTATATCTATTTTGTTGGCTTGGAATGTCATGGCGTCCACCGACCTCTGTAGAATATCCAAGGCTGTGGCCCAGGCCGACTCTTGTTTATATTCCTCGTTCCCCTCGTTTGAAGAAGGTGGGGGAGCGAGGTTGTGAGGAGCTTCTTTTCCATATGATGATTTCCCTCTCTTTAGAAATCATCGTAGGGAGATAGTAGGTGTCGTCCCTGCAAAGCTTTTGAGTCTGGCTTGCTCGCAGCATCCCTGGGTAGTGATAAATGCACTGTTGGATCCTATGATGGCTTAACTGGTGTTTCAGAGCTTACCTTCTCGCGGTAGGGAGCCCTCTTCTTTGCCTCTGCCACTGCTGCTGCTTCTTTGTCTAAGCTGAAAGAGCAGAGGTGGGTGTCTTCTCCGACCATAGAAGAATAAAGTAAGGGCTGTGTGCAGTTCCCTATTGGCGAGTTGGTGGGAGTAGATTTGCTATCTGGACTGGTTGAAGGTTTATTTAGAAGTGTATACAGTTCTTGTGATAGTCCTGCTGTGCTCCAAATTCTGGGATAAGCATCCTAAGGTGGAGCCTCTGAACTGCCCGGCAGAGTGTGAGACAGGCCCCTATGTTGCTCAGCAGACTCTAAAAAGTCGCTTATGCCTGGGTGATTTGCCAAATTGTTGGGTGGAGGTTTGGCGTTGGAGCCCTCCTTACTGACAATCACTTTTGGACTCGGGGATAGGTAGACCCTTAATGCTCATATTGCTGGAGAAGATGGCAGAGCCCGCGTTTTTCAGAAAGGCAAATTTGGACGTGATTTTTGGTTGAAGATGGGTAATCTTGAGGCCTGCGGGTCTGACTTCCAAGGTACGAGGGTTGGGAATAGTTGCCGTGCTGCTCGATGGTGAATTCGATGTCAGATCGAGTATCTGGTCAGCTACTGCTGTAAATTTCACACAGTCAGCCCTCTGCTTCCTTTTCTTGGGTGGGGCTGCCGGACCCTCTGTTTCCCAGAACGCATAGTACGGTTGGTTGGTTTGCTAGAGATCCTGCAGGTTTATACCACGGGCTCCAGCCCTCAGCGCCTGCTCTGCTGAATTCCCGGGCTGTTCCTGCTTGGGGAGCCATAAGGCTTGTAGGAAGAGACTTTTAGTGACCTTCTGAGGACCTGCTGTGCCACTTTATAATTGGACCAATTGAGTCCTAATGTGAAGAGCTGCCGGGCTGGGTAGAAGCAATAGTGAGTGAGGCCACCAAGTGTGCTGCAGGCTGCGCCTGAACTAGTTCCAGGCCGCCTCTGCGGTCCACCTGGTGCCATTCTCCGCGGCCGCCGAGTAGCGGCTGCCGCACTCTTAAGATAAGATGATGCAGATTTGGACTGCTGCTTCCCAGGGATTTTGGGCTGGGCTAGCTGAGTCCAGGTGGGGCTGAAGGGAGGAGGGAGGTAGAACCAGTTCGCACAGCCCAGCCCTACCCTTTCCTCCTTGGTACTAGATCCTTCGCTCTTAATTCCACATTTTAATTCCTCCTTTTAAATCCCTTTCATTTATTATCCCTTTTCATTAATTGGTGGTATGTGGTTTTGTGCTGTGGATGGCCTCCTGCTGGGATTGTCACTGTTTAGTTGCAGTATTAGTATACTGGTTGTGTGCTAGATGATGCTGCCTGCTCCCCGGCAACGTGAAGGTGTGCCCCCCTCCACCCGGAGTGGGGAACCCAGAGAAGGTAAGGGTGCGCAGGCAGGGAAAACGTAGCAGAGAGCAGTGCGGTGTTGTCGAGAGCACTGAGGGCTCAGGAGGGCGGAGTTCTCTAGCCGATGCTCAGGCCGCACCCGCCTGACGCCGGCCGCCTCCGAGCAAGTGCCAGGATACGCAACAGGACTAATCGCGTCCCCACTCCCTCACTTGCCTGGCCCCAGCAGGTTTGAGCGGTGCATGGTGAGCGGTGTGCGGCAGCTCTGATTTACCAGGCAAACACCGGCCTCCCCACGCAGCTGCTTGGCTGCAGCGTCTCGTCGCCTCTCCCTCTCTCTCCGCCTCTCACCGCATCACGTCTTGCTGAAACTGTCTTAGCCTTATTGATGCTCTTTATGACATTTATGGGTTTGGTTCCCAATTTTTGGGCGAATTTAGTAATGGCTTCCATGCTACTCTCAATCGCTAATACCCTATTTGTGACCATGTGGGCCCAGGTGTGACCTTTATCAAACATGACTCCCAGGTAAGGGAAATAATCTACTACCTCTAATTTGCGGGCCCCTAAGTGGAAAGATGGTGCTTTCCCACGCCCTGTGTGGTTTGCTGTTAAGATAAACGATTTCGATTCGTTAACCCTTAAATCAAGGGAAGCTATAAAGGAGGCGTAAGCCGTTAACATGTGTTGCAAGGCCCTGCCTGTTCTGGCCACTAGGACAGTGTTGTCTGCGTATGCGAGCAGTGGCAGAATTAGGGAGCCAAATTTCAGGATATTTGGAGTCGTACCCGCCAATGCTGCCTCGTCCCCGTTCGTGTATAATGAAAACAGGAATGGAGCGAGGACGCATTCTTGCCTAACCCCCCGTAAAATCCGGAACGAGCAGGTGCAAGCCCCGTCCTTACCATACCGCACCGAAGCGGTGGTCTGGGAATAGAGCTGTCTAATAAATGTGAGAATTGTGGGGTCCACGCCCATGGCCTCCATTATCTCCCATAGCTTACTGTGGTTTACGCAATCAAATGCGATTGAGAGATCCATGAAGGCCATGTAGATTATTTCCCCTTTAGCCCTGGTATATTTCTCAATGACAAGGCTCAGGTTCAAACACTGATCGATTGTGCCCCCTTCCCCGCTGGAAGCCATATTGGGCCGGAATCAGTATATTTTTATCACAGGCCCATTCTTCCAGCCGATGTAATAATAGCGATTATGAAAATGGGGTGACCCAGTGGTCCTGGACCTGGGTTTAATGTGGTACGAAAAACAATGGTCCTAGACCTAATTTCAAAAGATGAATTGAATCACAACCTACAATAATAATATGACAAATTATTTGCTGAGCCCAATTCCTGTTGGCTCACAGTAATTAATTACAGGCAGTTTACTAAAGTGCAACAACCACAAACCTTTTTCCTTTACAAGGGTTTTATTCCATCATATTTAAAGCAACAGTATATACTTTACTGTACGTGACACTGAGAGACAGGGGAAAGGTTGCTCCAGAGAAACGTGCAGGAATAGAAAAGTGCTCTAGCTGTGCGAAGGGTGAATAGAATTCAGATAATGCGGTGAAAGAATTGGTTAAAATAGTTCATTCATTAGACTGATGGGTAATTCTCAGTCTTTGTTATACCTGGCCACATTTTATCATTCCAAACCAATTTTCATTCGATTTTGAAATACACAATACAATTCTTGTGTGGCACGTTACAGTCAGGGACTGGTGGTCCAGGTTAGATGTATATGGGCGTCGACGTTTCGACCCGACTTGGGGCTCAAGGGGTAACTGGGGGGCTCGGCCTGCGGGTCTTCCTCAGGACGGTGGGGGCAACCTGAGTGTAGGTGTAGTGTCTTGGTTACACACCCGCTAGTCCTCGCTGGGTTGGGGAACCTCCTGTTTGGTTAGGCGTAGTGTGCGTCCCCATCCATGAGTGAAGGGTAAAGTACTAGCTATTGGTTCCAGTGCAGTCAATGGGCAATCAATGCCCGGATTGATCGCGCCAGACCTTTGTTTGTACAGCTCCAGCATTGGTAATGTTGAAAAACAAGATGTTTTACCTCAGAACCGTAGAAGATGTTAAGGCTGTAATTGTAGACTTAAAATAACATATATCAAAGGGGGTCCAATGCGTAAACATGCACATGCATGTAGTTATGAAAGAAGGGATTCTATATTACACTGGTGATGGACCTTTAACTTCCTAATGCCAATTTTTAAACAACAGTATTCCAGTTGGAGGATCAATTGCTTGGGGTGTCTCAATGCACTACATCAGTGCTATTCATAGTAGGGACAGGCGGTGGGCACAAAAGTGGGGCATTGGTGGAGGAGAAAAAAAACATAGTCCTCATTCACAACAACTTAGAAGCCAGCCCAAGTTTCATAAGTCTGTAGGAGAAAGTAGATGGAGCTGAATTGGTATCATGGAATGTGAACTGTCTGTGATTGAAGGTGAGGCAAAATCAAGCTTTAGAATAGCTAAAGAAGGCAATGGCCCAAGTAATTTTATTACAAGAGACTCACATGAGTAAACCAGAATGTTTGTTTTTCGAAAGGAAACGATGGAGCAAGTAGTGTGTAACCAGATCAAACTGGGTGTAACAAAGGGGTGGCTATCATTGTGAGACAGATTCCTGAGCTTGAAGTAGTGCAAGCTGATGGACTCCTTAGGTTGTTGGGTCATTGACAAGATAAACTATAATTATGATTTGTTTGTTACAGCTAGTTACTGTGGTCCAGATATAGAAGACTATGGTTTGCTTGACATATTAGTCACACACCTTGTATGCTTCTCTGGGTTAATAGTTATAGAGGAAGTCCCTAGATAGATCTACAGGGAGGGGAACCATTAATACCCCAAAAACTCAGATATGCACACAATATTATGCATACCCTGGGAGTTTGGATACTTGGAAGGAATGTGCAGGAACACAGAGAGTGCGCAGTCCATTCAAAAAAATATGGTTACTTTTCAAAGTTAGATTTTTCTGTAGTAGATACTCTTTCGGCTAAAAATTTGACAGTAACGCATCAACCAATCCATATTTCTGACCACGCAGGTTTTGAACTCAAGCTGAAGACTCACTCACATCTCACTAAGAGATGGACTATGGATTGTAAGTTGTTTCATTGAAAAGATCATGATTAATATCAAAGAGTATTTTGATTTAACCTCAGTACAGCGGGTCTTGATGCAGTTTGAATGCATCTAAAGCAGTGTTGAGAGGGGTAATAACAAATGTCTCAAGTGGCAAGTCTAAGCTTGATTGGGCGAACAAACAGCATTTCGAGGCAAAGATCCAGAAAATCCAATGTCAAGATCAAATATGTACAGATTCTGTTAATCAAGACCATCTGAATATAGATCTAGCAAGGGCACATCAGAATTTCAGGATTTTGCTTGAAAATAATATTCGTAAAATGGGGGAGGCTTGTAACCTTAGCCACTATGAGTTTGGAGAGCAAAGAGGAGCCATGTTGACCTGGAAGGCTAGAACAGATACTATTAGAAACCATATCAGAGAAGTAATGAACCTCTTGACAAAATAGGTAGGGTATAGCCCATTAGAATTAGAGGAAATATTTTGAAATTACCACAAAACAGTTATAGGGAATATCTCATTACACACTCAATAATAACAGAAGAATAGCTTAATAAAATTACATTTATGTGGGTAACTCAAGAGCAATTGGATGAACTATATCTCCCAGTTTAGGAGAAGGAGATAGCATCGGCTTTGAGTAAACAAAAAAAGAGGTAAAGTCGCAGGCATACATGGCATTCAGGAAAGTGTATAAAGCTTTGACAGCGACAATACCTTTGGTTCTAAGGAGGTTGTTTAACTTCATCTTTGTAGACAGGAAAGAAGTATTAAAACTTTGGAACAAAGCCATAATAGTTCTTATCATGAAACCGAATAAAGACCCTAAGCGGTGTGAATCTTACAGACCCACCTTGTTGCTTAACAGTGATTATAAGATCTTTACTGGGATTCTTGCTAGGAGATTTAAGTAGAGTTGCAGGACTGTTAATTCATGAAGATCTGAAGGGCTTTATTCCTGGTAGGCAGATTCATGACACAAACATTGCTAGGATCCATTAATTTAACAAAACAGACCCAGGCCCTACTTGTCATTATCACACTAGAGGCATTTGATAGTGGAAATTGGGAATTTTTATGGGCAGCTCTCAATCAATTTGGTATAAAGGGAGGCTTCACCAGTGCAATATAGATGCTATATAAGGCCCATTTCACTAGGATTCTAGTAAATGGCAAATTGTCCTCAATTTTTTTAATAGAAAGGAGATCCCAGTAGGGGTGCTGTTCTGTAATATTAGGATGTTCCATTATTCTCCACTCGTATTCCCTTGTCTTTTCCCTTCCCCCACACCCCCTTCTCTCATTGTTTTGGTATGTCCTCACAATGAATGCAAGGTTATGAGAGTTCGATTGGTGCCAGTTAGGGTTTTTGTTGAGATGCCGACCTTTTGTACAGTAGCAGAATAAAGTCTCTTGTACCTTTCAACTTTTGGTGCAAGTTTTCTACCTTCTAACAGTGGCAATGGAGACCGAGAGCCTTTATCACCATTTCACTGCACTCGGCCGTGAATTGGTGTTGTGCTACCATCTGAAAGGTTGGAAAAGATGGGTGCAGATGATCCTGCCGCCAGCACACTCTTGGTGGTGATTGCCTGTGGAGGGCGGTTCCCCATCTATGCTCCGGCTGGGATGCGGGAGCCCAGTGCCAATATAGTAGGACAGCCCCCTCCCCCCCATCAGAAACCTGGGAGGGTTAGTCATCTCTGATGGCGTCTCATGCAGCTGATTCATGGCCTTCCTAGCCTTGTTTTGAACACAATACCATCTTGAAATCCATACAACCCTATGAAAATATGGGTTTCAATGCGATAAAGTGGTCATTTTACAGTTGCTTGAAAAGTTACTTGAAAAGGCCTCGCTTCAAGTTACCGATTTCGAAACATCTTTGGGAAACCGACTAAATTAACTTACTTCCTCATATAACCCGGTAACCTCACTTAGTTACTGTGGGCATTCTTAGAGTTCATAATAGTGGTCCTCACTAGTCATACTGACAATTCCTAGTGGATAATTTGTGAAGGCATTTTTCCTTGCTGGTATCAATACTATTAAGAGTGCAAATAGATCAGGGATTCTCAGAGTACGGCCCGAAGGCCGCATGCGGCCCTCCTGACCTTTACATGTGGCCTCCTGATCAACAATAGCACCAGGCTGCTGTTCACTTGACTCAGCGAGGACATTAAAAAATGTTTAAATAGACAGGCAAGCTTTTACTTAAAGGTTAATTGAAGTTAAGAAAAGAAAGTAACTAGGTTGTCCTGCACCATTTAACTTTAGAAACAACTTCATTTTCAAAGCTATCTTGCAGCAAAAATGTAAAAATATGATAAGTTCTCTTCAAAATTCAAAAAGTGTATTTCATTAACCTGTAGAACCATTCCACCTTAGTATATCAGATTAAATCAGTGCATTGAGAAGTATTTTTTTAAAGTCGTAGTTTTAAAATATAAATTTAGAAACAGTAATTCTTCCCCTTACACTGACAACAATGCCAATAGTGAACTAAGAGGGACGTCAGTTGTTATGCGCACTCTTAGGGTGCCCTAGGTACCTATTACACATGAACAACATTATAGTTTATTAAATCAAACACAGGGGAAGGTTTTGTGCAGCGCACATCCGGAGGTAATGTATTTTGAGGTCTTCTTATATGTGATAATGGGGAAGAAGGAGGGAAAGTGAAATAAATCATTTGCCTAGGATCACACAATTTGGTAAAGTGGTGAAGCTGGGAATAATCCCAAGTTTTCTTGTTTCACATTGTACAATTCAGCCATTAGATGTATATGCTTTGTTTCCCTTATACCCACCTTACCGCACCCCTGGCCCCACCGAACCACCACCCTGCTGGCATCAATGTGACCCTATGTCACATCGTAGACCAAACTTTGTGGCCCATGGGAAAATGTTTGTGAGTACCCTTGAACTAGATCCACTTCAAAAAAATCTACAAACAAAAGGTGAGCTACCAATACCCTGAAAACTGTGGATGGAGGAGTTTCATAAATATCTAGTGGAAAATGATGGGAATTAAATGCCTCTAGATAGAAGAAAGTGTATTTTACTACATCCCCTTGCTTCAGAGGGCCAAGAGATTTTCAGTTCACTCACTAAAATAGAAGCTACAGAGGGGGAAGATTAGTATGTTGAATTTGAGTGAGCAATGTTAAGGCTAGAACAGATGTTCAATCCACTATCTGGACAACATTGGATAGATATAATTTCCACAACCAAAAGGTAGAGGGAGGGTGAAACATTCTGTGAGTTTCTAATGACTTTTAGAAGCCTTTCAAACATGTCTTTTTGGGAATAACACTAACGAGATGATCCGTGGCCAACTCATGGTGAATACAAGTAACAAAAGAAAACAAGAAAGACTGAGAGTTATGGGAGATCCCACACTGGATGAGGTTAGGTTGTCACACCACCAAGGCAATAGAACTGTCCATGCGTTGGGTCAAAGAGGTAAATGAGACTCGTCCAAGTAAGTAAGAAAGAAAACAAATTGTGTTATATGAGTAGTAGACAAAGTAAAACAGAAGTCGTAAAGAGCCAGCATACTGAAATAAAAACTAATGTTACATATGCGGAGATGCTTCACACTTGGCTTACTCAAAAAATTGCCCCACGGCATACAGGGATTTTATTGTATGCAAAAGAAAGGGCCATTTTGCAAGGGTGTGGCCGGACGCTAAGAAGCACATCAATTCTAGAGTGTCTAACAAAACAGCGGAATCTCCAGTTGATGCCAAAGGAGAAGACATTGAGAGGATGATAAATAAGAACATGATCCTAATGGTACAAGTGGAAGAGGAAACCAAATAGAAGAAGTAGTGCATCTTCCATTTTTTCTTTACAAGTGTGCAGTAAAACCTATAGGGCATGGCCCATTCCAGGTCACTATTCACTATAATCTCTAAATCATATTTTGATACAAAACTGGGATCATGTATGAAACATTTTTTGCCACCTGATACTCAAGCTGTAACATTTGATGGTCGCAAAAGTGATTTATTGGACATTTTTTTGCCGATACAATCTTCAAGGGAATATCTGCAACAATCGAATATATGTGGCCCGCAAGAAAACCAATGTGTTTTGAGGGAAGTACAGAAATGTTTTAAGATAACTTTGAATCCAGCTGCTTATGATCTGGTGTTAGCTGTCAATTCAGTGAACTTACAGATCAAATCCTGGATGCCTTTCCCAAGGTGTTCTGTGATGAAATGAGTAAACGGAGATTTGAACACAAAATAAAACTGAAGGGTGGTGCTGAACCTGTCAGGCAAAGGGTGAGAGGAGTCCTATTCATTTTCAGTAAGGACCTGCAGAAACTCCTAAATCATCTAAAGCGGATTACATTATTGAGGAAACAGAATCCTCCGCTTGGATTTCAGCAGTGGTGCTGCCGAAAAAGAGAACTGGCGATCTGAGGCTTTGTGTGGACCTAAAGGCCCATAATAGCAATATTCTAGTGGACAGACTTCCTTTGCCAAAGATTAATGACTTGCTGTCCTTGCTTGAAGGGGCAAATACCTTTTCCACACTTGATTCACAAAGTGCATATCACCAAATATAATTATTTTTGTCTTCTAGACCACTAACAACGTTCATTTACACCTTTTGGTGCTTTCCAGTTCACAGGATTGCCATTTGGTCTGGGGTCACCATCCTCAATTTTCCAGAAGATAATTTTCCACATGTTTAAAGACATGGAAAATCAGATCAGGTGCTTCCAGGATGGCATATTGGTATTTACTATGGCCAAAAGTGATCATTTTGAGGCAGTAACAAAGGTGTGCAGAAGATTGTCTACAAGGAGATTGGCTCTATGTGCAGACAAATGCAGATTATTTGCATCCCAGTTGAATTATTTGGGACACAAAATATCGGGCAGAGGTGTAATGCCAAACGACAACTTGGTGGATGCTATAAAGAAAGCACCAGCACCTAATGACAGATCAACTTAAGTCATTCATTAGACTCTGTGAATATAATGGTAAATTTATATAAGATTTTGCTTCTGTGTTGGAACCGTTAGAGATGCTTCTGCACAAGGATGTCGATTTTGTCTGGGGTCAGGAATAGCAATAAGCTTTCCATTAATCAAATCACAAATAATTCATGCTCCTGCTTCGCAGCCCTCTTCATATGGTAAAATTTACATATTCACATAGAATGCAAGTACCTATGGTCTAGGAGCGGTATTATCTCAAAGAGCAGGAAGTTCTAAATGGATTGTGGCATATGTTTCCAAAACCTTGAGTGAAGGCAGACGCAGGTACTCAGTCTGTGAATGAGATCTCCCTACTTGTGTGTGGACAACAAACCATTTCAGACAACTTTGTGTGGGGAAGTAAATTTACACTACACACTGATCATAAGCCTCTAGTTCATATCTTGTGCCCTGGTGTTGGAAGGAACTCTGCTGCCTGCATTGTAAGATTATGCTCCAAAGTGCAGGAGTTCAATTTTGACATTGCTTTCATTCCTGGACACAGGAACCAGACTGCTGCCTGTTTGTCTCGGTTGCCATGCGGGAGAGAAAGAGAAAGATGTTTTTGAAAATTATGAATGTGATGTGGTTGCATGTGTGAGTGATAGTTGCACGATGCATGAAATAAAACTGGATTAGGATTTATTGATGTTGGAAAATCCTAAAGACATTAAAATTAATTTGGTAAAGAAATATTTGCAGGGAAGATAGCCACACAGTAAGAATCTTAAAGGTACTCTGCACTCGTTTTCCAAGGTTGCTTCCAAATTCAGTGTTGAAGGAGATTTTATTTTCTGAAATGATAAATGTGCGCCATCGGCAGGCATTCGTTAACTTTTACTCAAAGTGTGTCACACTGATCACATGCGCATGTCTGCACTTAAGAATTTATTGCATAGTCATTACTGGTGGTCAGGAATGGATGCCTAGGCAGAGGGCAGAGTTAATCAGTGCCAGATATGTGCTGTTGCTGATACAAATTGTAAAACTCAAACTCCACCTATGCGAAATGTTCAGTGGCCCATGTTTGCGGTGCAAAAAGTTGGATTAGTCATTGCAGGCCCTTTAAAGATATGCAGTTCTGGTTGATTACCATGCCAGATAACCAGAAGTTTTATTTTCAGAGAGAGAGTGACTACTTCTTTTCTGCTGGAATTTCTGATGTAAATTTTGAGTAGAGAGGGATTTTCATAAGTTCTGGTCATAGATAATGGGGTTCAATTTATGTCATCTGAAATGACAGTATCAAACACAGCGATGTACGATCCCCGATGCAATGGGCAAGTGAAGTGAAGCACTTTAACCGGTACTTTAAGGAGAGTATCAATTTGGCCATGGTTGGAGGGATCCCTTTCATCATAGCAGAGCTTGAAAGGCTAGGACACTCTGTGGAGTAGCCGCGCGCTTTATAAGTACCCAGTTACATTACATTACATGGACCTATAGAATCACTCCAAATTCTGCCTGTGGAGTGTCTCCATTTGAGTTGGCAATTGACTTTACTAGTTTGTCCTTGGTGGCTTAAAACGAAATGTATTATGTGTGAATGTCTATTTGACAAAATTGACCTTGAGAACATTAGAACAATAAATATTCACTGATAAACAAGCCACCTCAAAATTGAAGTATGATTCATTACATGATATTGCATGTTGTAAGCTGTATGTTGTGACTGTGTCAGAAAGCAATTGCCCAAATGAGTGGAAAAGGGTAAGAGGAAATTTTCCAAGCCCATGAAAGTGGTCATGACCAACAAAGGGAGTGTCCTCACCTTAGATAGCATGTGTTGGAGCCTTAAGAGATTGTCTAAATGTGAGGGGCATCTGACTCTGATTATCTCGCAACAAAGTGATGGAGTAATTGCTATGACTGTAATGATGGTGATTACATGAATGTGTTTGATGCAAACTTTGACTTGCCTGTTAAACATTCGGAAAATCATGCCCAACCCAATAGTAGAGTTGAGCTAACAGTTCCTGTTGGCCAGGGCCAAAGCTACTTATGTTCAGTGAAAATCACCCTGAGCTACTAATATTATTAGCAGTGTAATAGAGACCACATTAGACAAGATTACATTAGTGGCCACCTTATTCTTGAATATCAGTAGTGATCAACCAAGTTTGTCAGCCAGGGCTCCTACCAATTATATAAAAAAGGCTTTGTTAATGTGGAATGCCTGTAAGTGGGTAATACATAACAACCATAGCTACATTTCCCCTGGCACCAAAGTAATTAATTTTGTAATATGTCTCCATAACAGCAAATAATTATTCAAATACCAGCTTTCATTATATTTTGCAAATTCAATCATTTTTCTCCAAACATCGGTTAAGAGTTCTGAAAATAAACACTTTTATCTCAAATACTTGCTTTTAAATTTTGGTATACAAATATTAATTAAACCAAGAAAAAGCTTCTAATTAAGTAAGCTGAGCTGCAGACAGGAGAGCTACTTGCTGGTATCTGAAGAGCTATCACAAGCTCACAAGCTACTCGAAGAAGCCTGTTGTACGCAGCAGCTATGAATCTGTTGCTGATAGGGTCAAGAAGTATCCGAGGTCCAGGATGCCATCCAGGGTGTTTTTATTTGATGATTAGTGCTCTGTTGTTGCCTTACCTTTTGTTAAAGGATGGAGATGTGCTTGTTTTATAATAATGGAATGTTCCATTTTTCTCCACCCATAGTCCCCTATCTTTTCCCTTCCTCACCCCCCTCCTTACTCATTTTTTTTTGGTATGTTTTTGTTTAGAGCACAAGGTTATGAGAGTTCAATTGGTGACAGTTGGGCTTTTCAATTAGATGCTGATCTATTGTATGCTAGCAAAACAAAGTCCCTGGTAAGTTTCAACTTGTGGTGCAAGTTTTCTTCCTGCTGACAGGTGCCCATTGTCACCACTTCTTTTTAATCAATGTATTGAACTCTTTGCCCAGGCCACTGGGTAGGATGAGAAAATAGCTCACTTTAGATGTGGACGTTTCACTGTAAGAGTATATTATTACATGGAGTGCTTTGGAGAGGGTTAGTGAGATTACAAAAAGATTTGAAGAGGTTTAGGGATACAAGGTTAATAGTGGAAAAATATGAAATTGAATATGGTGTCTATAGAGGATGCCTATATCCACCAGGAACATCTAACCCCAATGTAACACTGTAGCTCAAGGAATCGGCGACATTCCAATGAAGATTTTGGAGAGAGTGGCAAGAGGTCAGAAAATGCCTTATAATTGGAAGAACAATAGCGATTTGCTGGAAAGTGAACATGGTTAAAATGATAATCCTCACTAAATGAACCTATATCATTAATTGCCTACCCCTAAGCTTCGATAAAAGGGCAAATGACACATTACAAAGCAAAAAAAATGTTTCATCTAGAGCTCTAAAGCTGTGAGGTTATCCTGGAAGAAGCTAAGAAAGAAACTTACTAAGTGGGGATTAGTACTTCTAGATCAGCAGGTATATTGCTGGGCATTCCACCTTGAGATCTTTAGGCCCCTAGTTAAATATCCAGGGAATGCAAACTGGGGATATTATTGCAAGAAATGTTAAAAGGTTTATGGCAATCTAACTTCTTATACAAATTTGGTGCACCAATGTTTAAAGAGTTTTTTTTTTTAAATTAAGGATGTTGAATACAACTGCATCTCTGTGGTATTAGATCAAGAAGATATTCAGTATTCCATATTAGAATATTGGAATGTTGGGAGCTCCATTGTAGACAATGGAGTGCTCCATGCTTCTACGGGCCGGTAAAGGCCCGCAGAGCAACATTCCAATGTTTTACAAAGGCCTCTCGGAGCTCGAGGGGATTTAAATCCCCTCGAGCTTCGAGAGGCATTTGTTTTATTTGTTAGAACATTCTGCCCTCTAGTGGCAGAATGTTCTAATAGCCTTATAGCCCTTCGTAGCAGGGCTATACCGGCTATTAAAGTCCCGGTCCCTTGTTAAAGTCCCTCGCCTTCGGCTCGGGCCTTTAATAGCCGGTATAGCCCGCTACGGCGGGCTATAAGGCTATATTAGGGACAATTAGCACTGATATGAGCCTCCCTTCAAAGACCGGAGTGAATGATAGATCATTTGAGACTCTCCCTTGAGAAAGGAAAGGTTGTAAGATGGGGACAACTGGTAGATCAGAAGGTACTTTCATGGGACATACTACATGACAAAGACAGGGGGCCTTAACTGAATTTAATTACTTGCAATTAACATCATGGTGCTTCCTGCAAAAGTGGACTGAATGCTCTATAACGGGCTTTGAGGAGGTTTTACAAAAGACACCTCCAAGGAAGAAAGAATTGACCTCCTTTTATGGGGAGCTACTAGAAGAATACAACAAAAGACTAGCGCCATATACGATCTGGGAGGAAGAATTGCCTATGACCACTACTGAGACTCTCTGAGAAGTATCTTTATACTCACTTTATAAAACAGTTACAAAATTAGCACCACACAAGGAACCATTTTTTCACTATTCCTAGAATCCACTCGAACCTAAAAAAGATTGCAAAGATGAAGAGACAAGAAGAAGTCATATGTATGAGTTGTAATCGGCCACAAGTTGATGACATCTACGTGTTCGTTTGTTGTCTTATACTTGTTGAATATTGGAACAGCATAGGTAATTTTTTAACAGCTTAGGTAAGATCCTGTCAGAAGTCTTATGCCAAGATATCAAGGTAAACCCCACCTGAATTCTCTTTGGTATCATCGAGGAAGATGAGTATACACAACTGAGTAAGGTGGACGCAAGGTCCATATGTTCCATGTTTCTTGTTGCCAGAGTGGAAATTTGTAAAAACTGCATATTACCATTCCCCTTCCACTATGCAGGTTTGGTTAACCAAGCTCTGTTATTACTCAGATATAGATAAGAAATGTAAAAGCAATCGAAGGTTGAATATTTGGACAAAACTTAATCAGTGAAGAAAGCTGGTCCGATGACTAGACCAGAAAGCAGTCTTAGACCGTATTCTAGCCTGTCACTATTGAGCTTAACCTCTGGTGACCTAAATAAGATATAATGTATAAATATATATTAATAAGGACAAGGCAAGAGAAATTTCTTGGGGCGGCAACATATGGAGCTTCTTTTGAATGGTAAATGCGGACAAAAAAATATATAACACAGACCCCATATTTGGATGAGTCAGCTTTAAGGTATCTGGTTTCCCTATCCCAAACATCTTTAACCACTAGGTTTTGTGCAACAGGGCCCTCTGCGGTTACCCACAATTCCAAAAACTCACTATCATGGGTGCAGCTGGTGCAGGCCTTTCATGTAACAGTCTCTCTTGTTTTTCCCCTCCTACCGATACCAAAAACAAGTCACACCTTTTTAGCTCGGAAGAACGTCCCTGCCCTCCCTTGTGTTATTCCTGACTTGGAACACAATTCCCTTTCTGCTTGTGGCCCCCCTTTGATAATTGGGAATTGCCCTGGCCCTTGCGCTTAGATTTGGAACCATACTGTTGAGCGAGTTCGTCTCTCCTCTGCCCTGCGGCTCCAAATCTTTCTTAACCCTCTTAGCTAACTACTTGTCAGCCATCACTGCACATTGTTCCTGACCCCTCCCTGTCAAATCTGATAGGTATTGCCTAAGAGAGGTAGAACACTTCTCTTTGAGTCTCTCTGTCACCACCAACTGGTAAAGGGTATGAACAAGTAATTTATTAAGCTGGCTGCCTTGAATACATTATTCGAAGTGTGAGCTCTACAAGCAAGCTCAAAAGCCATTCACTATATCTTATTCCTCCACATACATGCACACAAGGTCTTCTGGAACCTTGTCAGGTACTGCAATGAAGTGGAAAGTGGGATCGCTTTGCCCAGATGTAGATGTGTTTGTTGCCGTCCTGAGCTTCTCTTTTTCTAAAGCTATCCAGTTTCTCTTAATGGTCACTAATGTAACTCATAAGGACATACCTGTCCTTGTTTCCTTGAGCCCTTCATCCTTTTTCAAAAGCATCCCTCAACTGGTCTTAGAACAGGGAGTTAAAAGAATTCCAGATCTAAGCATAAGGGCCAGGGCAATTTCCAAGTTTCCAAGGTGGGCCACAAGCAGAAGGGGAATAGAAAATCTACCAAGACTAGCCTTGCATCTATCATATTACCGTGCAGGTTATAAGATGTATAAGCTGAACATTTTGCTCTGTTGTTGAAAGTTGAAACTGGCTTTTGCAGGATATCACTCCTCTTACTACCAGTTGTCAGTTCCTGTTCGGGTGGACAAGAGACAAGCAGGGACTACTGATGTCTTGTGGTTCACCCTCCTGTGGATTTGCAAATTGGGACAAGTACAACCCTTTCAACTCTTGGCTCTCAGTGGTAGCACAGGTGAGTAGTCATAGACTTCTCAGAGAAGTAGAGAAGGGTGCTTGAGGTCAGAACTCAACAGTCACCCAAGCAGCACAATATCTAATTGTTCAACCCTGTGCTTTCAGTAATATCACTGTTGCAATATCTATCAAGTACAGTTCAGTGTACAGGCACTGGGGCTATTGTGCCTTGGTATGACACTCACCCTTTTCCAGCCATTGAGCGTCCCTCCTTCTCTGAGATAGACATGTCTCCCCTGTGGGGTATAGTAGCTCAGAAGGCACAAATAAAGCCTCAGGTGCAGATTAGAGATAGAAGCTTTCAGTTCAGTAAAACTCCACTCTTACAGGTGGTAAAGTCTCTTGAGGCCAGTGGTGAACCGACAAAGCATGCAGTGTCTTTCTCTCCCTCTTCTGGGAAATGGCATGCAATTCACGGTGCAGCAGCCTCCTTCAGTCATGGGGAGATTGTAGTGTATGACGGTAGCCAACTCCATTGCCTGATCCCTCTAGCAGGAAGTACAGGTAACAAAGTTGCAGTTGCCCCTCGGATCTAAGCAGATCATGATTGACTTCTTGCCCACTTCTGGGCACTACCAGCAGTGGTTGATGTGTGTGGGCCATGCCATCCTGAGGTTGCAACAGCATGGTGACCCACAGTGGTGAACTTTGCTGGTCGCTATGGCATTGGCTTCCTTGGGCTTGGTTATTTTGCTTACAGCTGCATGGAGAGCTGTGGTTTCTCCTCTATTGGTCACAGTAGGCACACTTGTCTTCATCATATTGGCGAGGATAGCCCTGGGCGTACTTCTTTGGTTGGAAAGGTGTTAGCAGGCAGGTCTGTGGTTCAAACCGGAACTAGCACAAAGGAGCGTCTGATGCCCACCAATACTTGGGGCACGCAGATCACTCTCCTCTGCCAGACCCCACCAGCACAAGGGCTTGCTGCTCCTAGCTTATCCTGGACAAGTGCACCATCTGTAGGGTTGGTAGGCTTCTTCCCTCTCTTGATAGACAAGTTGGCTTCTACGCACTTTCAGTTCATATTGGCTGCTTCTTCGAGTAAGGCAAGACTTCAGGTAATGTCCCCTCACTCCTGAGAAGGTGGCTTTCAGTGAGTCAACAGCTCTGGCTGGTCTTGTTAGTACTATGTACAGCACTCCCTTCCTCAGTGACAGAGAACTTAGAACTGGAACAACAAGAACATCCATAGCTCTCACATCTATGCGGTAAAAGCAGACAGAAGCTGTGGATTCAGAACCAGTTCAGGGTGGTTTTCCTTTTTTCAAATATCCTTTCCAGGCTGCTCTTTGGACACAGCCTTTGTGTAGAGTAGTGCTCCTCACAGCAGGGTAGTCTCATGACTGTAGCAACCACAACAGAGGCATAAAGAGGTGTGAGCTTTCTGTCCCTGGCTGTCATCAGCCACACTGCTGAGTTATCAGGGAGAGACAAAATGTGGGCCTCACCTAGGGTCTTCTTTTCACCTTGAACTACCGAGACTGCAGTTCCACCCTTCACTCCAAGCATTTCCCAAATGGCAGTGCTGCAGGAAGATATTAGCAGTGCCTCTTCACGAAAGGCTTAATTGAATTACTGAACAAGCCTTGCCTTCTCTTTCCCCATTTCAGTGTCTAGGTATCCTTCCTCTAGCTTCAGGAATGTCAGTACTACACTTCCACTGGCTTGGAAGACAATCTCACCTCCATCTTGTATACAAGGCCAAGCCAGAAGTCTCCAAAATGGATCCCGCATTACTCCATTACTCTATCTCACTCTTGTACACAAAGCTTGCATAGAGGCTGCATACCCTTAGAATGTTAGTGTTAGGATCTGGGATGCTGCATAGAAGCTGAACTGTAGACGAGTTGGTCGGTAGGCCTCCACTCCAGTGACACAGATAAAGCGGTCTGGTCAACTATGAATTCACAAAAATGATATGCTGCCACCATCGCTTTACATGCAAAACCATAAAAGGGAAAATAGTCCACTGTCAATGTAAAGAGGTCCCAATTAGTGTGCTCCTCCAGGTCACAGGACAGGATGTGGGCTTCACTCATGTCAAGGGACTGGCCTAGGTCTTTGCACACTTGTAGGATTACTGAGAAGCCAGGGCCAAAAATCAAGCTACGAGATACAGTTGGGCACTCAAGTCACACGTACACAACTGTACGCTATGCAGGGGACATTACCCTCACAAATGGTGAAGGTGATTGAGAAAAACTAATACATTACTTGCTGTTTTATATGGTATGGTGCTTTTGTTGTGTCATGGTGTCAAAATCAGCTAAAATCAGAAAAGAAAACCACTTTAGTTGGTTATTGCGCTACTTCCTCTATATAAACATACAAGAATGTCATCAAATGCGGTTCTTTTCCAAAAGTGATTTTTCAAAATAATTTCAATAAACGTTTCAAATAAGAAAACTTGTCAATTTATTGTGCATATGTTCATTAGTCCTTGCTGAAGATCAGCTGTTTATTTATTTAAGCAATTTGTAGAGCGCACAAATACCCTTGGGTGTCTCGGCGCTGCGGACTGTGTAGAGGATGGGTCCAGAGGTGAGATGCCTAGTGATTGAAAAGCCACGTCTTTATGAGCTTCCTAAAGGCAAACAAAGTTGGGCAGGATTTGACATGCAGAGGAAGGGTGTTCCAGAGTTTGGCAGTGGCGACGGTGAATCTTCTGTCACCCCAGGAGACTCTTTTCATTCGAGAAATCATGAGTAAGTTGGCCGTTGATGAGCGCAAGATTCTATTGGGAATATTATGTGAGCTTACTTATCGGTTTTGATCATATTACTTATTCGTCTCATCTCACACCTGTTATTTTATGTTGTTAGTCATTGATCCATAAGTACTATTTTTCAAGATAACAAATTCTCATAAATAAAGATCAGAAACAACAATGTTCTTCGTTCTGTCCGTAACCATAACAGCAACCTAATTTGATTGACATACAATGAATTTATTATATGCCCTCTAAACATTGAGACTGATCGCTTCCAATCAAAGGATAAAAATGATTGATAATTTTGTGAAATTGCAGAATGACATTGCCCATAATGCAAGAGTCGTTTGTCTTAGCATAGTATATTAAAATAATAATAATAGGCTGAAATTCAGTAATGTTTCTTTCAATCACACAATTAAATAAAGGCGATCCAGCCTCAGATGAGCCAACCTGCTAAAAAAATATTTAGAGATCTACCCGGGGTTACAAAATGATACCCCGTATATTAGGTGGGGGCATCAAACTGTCCATGGGCTTGATTGCTGATGGACATTATTTAACTATAATCTATTTATCGAGACGGCATAAAGCAGTAATAAAATTGACGATATCTTGTACTTAATGACTTATGAAGGATACAAAACAGCACAAGGGGTTGTGTTCCAGACACTTGTAGAACTAGTTATCATCTTGGATAATGCAGTTATTCATATCTCTTGAGCGCGCAGTGTGCGTCCCAAAAACAAAAAGTGTCTTTTTAACAATAGTATACTTGCAGATGACTGTATTGTAACAAAGCAAAGGAAAGCGTCTCAGAAATATTTGAAGGGATGTCTCACACATTCATTCATTGGAATAACTGCTCACAGAAATATGTCACCAACAGGAATATGATATAACGAGAGTAAAAAATCAGAGTGGTTTTATGTTATAACCCCGAACACTTCCACATAACTGAAGCCATCTAATCTGAATATAATAAAATGCTCTCTGATAGTGAGTCAGCGACCACCAAGTACAGAGGAAAGGTCTTCCAAGAAACCAATAGCTAAGGTCACATGTATGTGAATTATCGAAAACATTGTGGGCCTGAATAGTGAATATGTTAGATAATGAGAGAAAAGTAATAGTAGATCCTCATTGGATAGTTCATTTTTTGGCAGTTGAACCAAAATGTTTACTCCACACAGTGGCTGTCAAACAGTTTCCTTTTCTTCATATATACATATTCTTTTTTTTAGTTCAAGCATTTTTATTAGTTAAAAATGAAAAAAGAGCAAAAATTCAGAAATACATGCGATAAAAGCAAAATCCAAGCAATACAAGATACACATGAAAATACAGTTGATTACACAGAGCAAATTGGTACTGCAGAGTCACAGAAGTTAGACAGATGAGCGAGGACACAGCAGAGGGATGTGTCCGCAATATTATGAATCAGCAAAAATGTGATCAAGAGCACGAAAATAGCGGTACTACCAGTACGACTAGGTATGGTGTAGAGCAGTACCAAGTAAATTGACAGTATTTGTATCGCCTATGGTACATAGAAAAAAGCAGGGGGGACGGGGGTTGAGGAATAGGTTGGGATGTCTGTCACATGACTCTAGCATGATCCTTAAGAGCCAATAGTGGAAAGGGTCAGTGGGCCCTGAGAGCCTATCTCCATATAATTATCAAGGGACCGCCAAACCCTACTAGAGATTAGTGGTACGGAATGTTTCCCTAAGAGTGACGTATGAGCCCATGGAGATATGAAACCCAAGCCCACCAGGTGTGGTACGATAGATTTTGAAAGGACTTCCTTTCTGTAAGTATGACTTTAACTGCAACGGTTAAGAGCAAGTCTAACAAGGCAATATCTGTAGAGTCTAAGGGTTTTTAAATGCAATACAAGCAGCACCTCAGATGATGTTTTACCTCTACAAAGGATCAAAGAAGCAATCAATGCTCTTAAACATGGCTACTATACTAGTGTTACTGGTGGTTTTATTGCATGTTTGTCTAAAGAATTTGCTGACTGACTGTCCCAAACTTATTGTAGCTTTTCAGAAGATAAAGGATACCTACAAAGGATTATGATTGAAGCCACATTCATTACTTTTTTAAATGAGACACAGATAAAGAAATGCTGGCTAAACATAACAATGTTTCCTTACCAGGTCCAGTTTGCAAAATATATGCAAATATCTTAGCAGATCCGTTATCCATAACCAGTCTAATTGTATTAGGTACAGAAACAGTGTATTTGTCAATGGACAATTGTGAAGTGACAAGATAAGATTGTTCTCCCACCTAATTGAGAGTGTGAGGAAGAGTCCCAAACCGATTGTAGTTTTAGACCCGTATACCCAAAAAGCATTTAATAGAGCATCGATGGGTTTCCTCTGCACTATTAGCTTTGCAAAAATGCTCATTCACTTGAAAATAACTTTATATGGCATCTTTAGCTGTGGAGGCATTAAGTAATATCACCATGCATTTATTTGCACTTTTATAAGGTAAAAGACGGTTGTGCCCTTTATAATACTTTCTTAATAACGTGTTATAATAGTTCAGAGACTTAAAATTATGGAATAGCAAAAAACAATTTACATATTCTTTAGCGCCTCATGCATTTACTCTCAAATCCCAAGGTGTTCGTTTAGATACTCCTGAAAATAATATTGTCTTGTTTTTCTGGATATGTTCTAAACAACAGCATATTGGAGATAATGACCAGAAATTATCATAGTTTTCAGGCCAAGCTGAAAGTCTGAAACTGCAAAACGTTCTATAACAATATTGATGGTTCTTGTCTCCATGCATAAATAAATACACATATAAAGATTTATTTGCTCTTCATACTTTCAAATTCTGGATCATCTTCTGGCTTTCTACAAACAGTCTTTTGCCCTTTCTTGTTAAGTTCTGTGTAAGTACTTTATTGCCTTGCTGGTGATGTTAGTATTTTAGGAATCAAATCTTAAACGAAACATGAAATAAGTAGTTGGAGGATGCACAGGATGTTTGGTGGTTCATGTGAAGACCGATAAATAGTAAAACTTTGTCCATTCAGTTACTGCTCACCCCGACGTTTAAGTGGTAATGTTATAGCTGCTCCATCAAAACAGATTTAAAGGTATTTGTGAGAAGCTGGCCTGGTATATGATGTCCACTAGTGTAAGTGGGCACCTTGCACCAGTCCAGACAACCCTTATGGTGATTTAAGAGGTCTCGGAGAACCTTAGAAAGCTTCTTTGGAGAGGAAGGTGCACCCAAACAATATTCAAGAGAACAAATTGAGTCCGTTAATCTTCTTTATTCAAAACGTGGTTTAAAAACTGGCACACAGCCAACGTGTTTCGTTCCTTTGTGCAGAAGGAACTTCATCAGGGCTGAAACAATCACAAAAACACACAGTGTAAAATAACAAATAAAAACAAAAATTATTAAAAAAAATATTCCCAAAGACAAATTTTTCCAAATAATCAGGTACCTTGATATATAACACATCGTGAGTACTGCACGCAAATGACTACAAACACAACAAAGAGATGACACATAACTTTGGGTATACCAATAAGGACAAAATTAAAGTAAATATTACACATTGGACATAATCAAGTCACTAGACAGCCCACATAACATATATCCACAATAATATACACTAAGAACAATATGAGGAATACAATGAAATCACAAGTATAAACATACACAAGGTTTATAAATGACCTGGAGGTGAGTACTGAGACTGTAGTCCTGAGGAATGAGTGTGTTAGGGTGGGTTGAGAAAATGAGCAGAGTATACGAGTTGAAAGTGGAAAATTCCAGGGGCATAGTGAAGAAAGGTAAGAAGTTAAATATACAAGAAAGAAGTAATCCTTAAGATTGATATTCCTGAAGGATCTCACCTTAAAATGCGATGTAGAGTTTTCACTACAGAAACCAATAATGCATATCAGTGTAGTCCGGGTGTTCAAGTCACATCAAGGAGGGGGTAGTATCCGATCCCGTCTCGAATTCTAATATAAATAATTAATCAGTGAGTAAAGGTCATTAAACGTGACCAGATCAAAATATAAAGCGCAATAGTTTATAGGGAAATTACATAGCGCAATAGTGTATAGGGAAATCTGTATGGCGGTTAAGCTCAACCCAAAGCAAAATTCTATAAATAAGTAAAAATGACCCAAGAAATCGGACCTAGACGGGAGTTGGAAGGGGTAAGCAAATGCGCAAGCGTGACCCTATATGAAAAAAGAAGCCCGATCATATACAGAGGCATGTACATGCTAATCCAAAAATAATACGTCCATGTCGTCTCACCTTGATGGTATGAGGAGTGTTCCTGCACCATCCATATGCTAGGTGAAACAAAAGTGCGTGTCGTCCCGGAATTACACGTTCAATTGGGGAGAAGAATAATCCAACCCCAGCTTTAGAATCTGATTGAAAAAAGTCAATTTCTGGAAGTTATAATAGACATTCTATGTACTAGTCTAAGACCAGAAGTAAGCTGGTGCCCATAACGTTAGTAGGAGAGTTGGGGAAAAACAAGACCCATGTGTAAGAAAGAGGCTACAATATAAGCCATAATTTGTGGGCATAAAATCCAAAGGGTTGAATGCGACCCCGGATAGGACCTGTATAAGAAGTCACAAACCATATCATATAAGAAAGTACTGAAATGCCAAATGTATAAGGCATTACAAACGTAGAGGAAAAATGGCCACAATGTGAGAATAAACTATCATGGAGTTCTAAACTAGAAATGAACCAAGGTAACACGACAGATGTCCTCAAGATAAGGGTAGGCCATCGTGAAGTTATAAAGGTTGCAGACTGTCACAGAGACCAGAGTCTCTGATATATATTGGCAACGTTACCTAACCGTGTCAGGCTGAATAAAATGAAAGTCAGAAAAGAGACACATGTGGATTTAAATCAACCATGCCGGATGGAAAACATAAATGTAACAGACCAAATTCCCCCAGTAATATCCCTCCTGTAAAAGTATAAAAACAGTCAGAAAAAACAGTCAAGAAAACGGACCGGGGTATAACTTACTTGGGCATAAAGGTAGTAAGAAGTAACGGCATGATAACCAGCAGCGATCCAGAACAACACGCTGCACCATTATTTAAAGGGAAGCAAACATTGATGCCATTGGCGTATGACGTGTGGTTGCTAGGTGACACGTGGCAAAGGTCAAGACCCCGCCACATCTTAATTCAGATGACTTAAAAGGTGTCGGACATTTTGTAAGGTCCGATGGTATACCGCGATGTAAGAGGTGAATACCACATGAGTAAGAAAATGGCTCAAGGAGTCAAAGACAATAACAAAGAATGACAACAATCAATAAACAAACAAGATTGTGCATAAAAAAAGCGAGGTACAAAAAAATGCAAATTTCAGAATTCTCATAAGATGTTGAGAGTTTCAGCCATATTGTAAAGTCCAATGGCATACCACGATGTAATAGCTGGGTACTGTAAAAATACCAAAAGTGGGGGGCGGGGGGCTCATGGAGTCAAAGCCAAAAATTGACAACAGTCGATAAGCAGGCAAGAGTGTAAGTGACAAGGGCGCAGTGCAAAGAACAGAGGTTCATTAAAGGACTCCAATTCAATGTATGGGATATCCACCATATTGGAAGGTCCAGTAGGGTTAAATATGGGGAATAATGGGCACCAAAAAGGACATATAATGCTTATCAATTCAAAAAACGAAGGACAGTATCGATAACCAAGTTAACAGGAAAAGAGAGGAAATAAAAAGGCACAGTTGAAAAAATATAATTCACAAATTCAAGGAGTAGACATTGACAGAAATAAGTGCAGTAGGTCGATTAATGGGCGCAATGTAATAGTGCGCATATCAATCAAAGTGATATTGTTTAAAAAAGCCTACCACATACCACAGCTTAATGTATATGCGGTTTGTATGTAGAGGGCAAAATGACAAACAGATAAGTATCCATGTTCGTAAGAAATTTGCACCTCCTGTACATCACAACATCACCTCTAATGAAGGATGCTTGTTTCCGGTCCAGGGAAGACATGGCTTGGCAGTTCGGGCTGGACTGTTCCCATGAGGCACAGGGTCAGACTGATTTGCATATGGCCATGTCTGAACTGGGGTGGTGGAGTGAGCTAAAGAATGATGATGGATTAAACCCAGATCAGTTGACTGGGGGTGAATGTTTGATTGGCTCAAACGTTCCGTCCATCATCCCCTTTTGTATCGCTTTATTCGCCCTAAGTTGGCGGGGTATGCCCAGACGTGGGTCCCTTGCTCACTTTGCCACTGGATTCAAGCAAGCCTGGCTGATGACGGCTGGAATGCCAGAAACCGGTCCTAGGATGCTTGTTTCCGGTCCAGGGAAGACATGGCTTGGCAGTTCGGGCTGGACTGTTCCCATGAGGCACAGGGTCAGACTGATTTGCATATGGCCATGTCTGAACTGGGGTGGTGGAGTGAGCTAAAGAATGATGATGGATTAAACCCAGATCAGTTGACTGGGGGTGAATGTTTGATTGGCTCAAACGTTCCGTCCATCATCCCCTTTTGTATCGCTTTATTCGCCCTAAGTTGGCGGGGGTATGCCCAGACGTGGGTCCCTTGCTCACTTTGCCACTGGATTCAAGCAAGCCTGGCTGATGACGGCTGGAATGCCAGAAACCGGTCCTAGGATGCTTGTTTCCGGTCCAGGGAAGACATGGCTTGGCAGTTCGGGCTGGACTGTTCCCATGAGGCACAGGGTCAGACTGATTTGCATATGGCCATGTCTGAACTGGGGTGGTGGAGTGAGCTAAAGAATGATGATGGATTAAACCCAGATCAGTTGACTGGGGGTGAATGTTTGATTGGCTCAAACGTTCCGTCCATCATCCCCTTTTGTATCGCTTTATTCGCCCTAAGTTGGCGGGGGTATGCCCAGACGTGGGTCCCTTGCTCACTTTGCCACTGGATTCAAGCAAGCCTGGCTGATGACGGCTGGAATGCCAGAAACCGGTCCTAGGATGCTTGTTTCCGGTCCAGGGAAGACATGGCTTGGCAGTTCGGGCTGGACTGTTCCCATGAGGCACAGGGTCAGACTGATTTGCATATGGCCATGTCTGAACTGGGGTGGTGGAGTGAGCTAAAGAATGATGATGGATTAAACCCAGATCAGTTGACTGGGGGTGAATGTTTGATTGGCTCAAACGTTCCGTCCATCATCCCCTTTTGTATCGCTTTATTCGCCCTAAGTTGGCGGGGGTATGCCCAGACGTGGGTCCCTTGCTCACTTTGCCACTGGATTCAAGCAAGCCTGGCTGATGACGGCTGGAATGCCAGAAACCGGTCCTAGGATGCTTGTTTCCGGTCCAGGGAAGACATGGCTTGGCAGTTCGGGCTGGACTGTTCCCATGAGGCACAGGGTCAGACTGATTTGCATATGGCCATGTCTGAACTGGGGTGGTGGAGTGAGCTAAAGAATGATGATGGATTAAACCCAGATCAGTTGACTGGGGGTGAATGTTTGATTGGCTCAAACGTTCCGTCCATCATCCCCTTTTGTATCGCTCTAATGAAAGAAAGGCACTTAATAGGCTCAAACTTGACAATACCATTGTCATCAGGGAGGCTGACAAAGGCGGAAATGTTGTGGTTATGAACCATTGCGACTATATGAAGGAAATCGCCAATTGAGTAATGAACACTGCTACCAGACGATTACAGGCAATGCCATCAGGAATCTGACCACGATGACAAACATGAAATTGAGTGAATGGAAAGACATCTCTTTATTGACTGAGGATGAGTTTCGATACCTTAGGGTGCAATGTCCTAATTACCCTTGCATTTACATTCTGCCAAAGATTCACAAGGGGGGACAGTTCCCACCAGGTCGGCCCATTATCTCGGGGTGGGCTCAACTACTGAAAGACTTTCTGATCGATGTCAGGCTCCAGAAACATGTCCTTAATCTGCCCTCTTACATTAGGGATAGTAAGGACATCCTGGTTAAATTTAAGGATTTCCAATGGTCTGAAGAACTCATGTTCGTCACTCTTGATGTTGAAAGCTTATACACCTGCATTCACAAGAAATTTGGAATCCTGGCAGTACAGTCGTTCCTTGACAAGGAAAGTGCAGATCAATATGAGTATAATGAGATGATTGTGGAGATGATGGATATCAACCTCAGTAATAACTTCTTCCTTCATGATAAGTGTTGGTTCCAACAAACAAGGGCCCGCCATGGGTTCTAGGTTTGCTCCCTCTTATTCATGCCTCTTTATGGGGTGGTATGAGAGGGAGCATGCCTGGAGCAGGGGGGGCCTCCCCCTGGATGGAACGCATTGTATTCTGGGGGAGGTACATCGATGACATTATTTGTCTGTGGTCCGGATCAGAAGATCTATTACAGCAGTACTTCACATATCTTAATACCAACGAGTATAATGTCAAGTTTACCATGACATCAGATAAGGAGAAAATAAATTTCTTAGGAATACAGTTCTATGTCAAGAATGGAACCATAAAAAGTACCTTATACAGTAAGGAAACAGCCTGCAATGGGGTGCTGCACGCCTCCAGCGCACACTCACGCTCTGTCATCAATAACATCCCCTACGGGGAGATGACGCGAATTAGAAGAAACTGCAGCGAGGAAGAAACATACCACACTAATATCTTGGAGTCCAAAAAAAGATTCCTGAATAGAGGATACGAGAAGCAGGTAGTTGACAGAGCTATTACCAGGATACAACACATAAACAGGGCGGACATTCTTCAGGATAATCCCTAAGGGAGCAAAGAAGCTACAACCGAGAGGACAGTCAGGTTTGTGACTCAATAGACTACCAACAGCAATAGGATATTCAGTATCCTGAAAAAGAACTGGAGCCTCCTTACGGAGGTACCTGGTTTAAAAGACTGCCTTACCAATACGCCATCCATAACCTACAGAAAGGGGAAATCCTTACGGAACACACTATGCCCTAGCTATGTTACCAGTAGAAAGGAAACATGGCTACCTTCTAAACCTGAAGGCTTTTTCACTTGTGGGTCCTGTAACGTCTGTCCTTTTGGTAAAAATAAGATCAAGAACTTTGCTTACAGCACTTCTAGATCCCACAGCATCTCACATTTTATTAATTGCAACACCACACATGTTATATATGTGTTAGGATGTACATGCGGTATGATATATGTGGGCAGTACAGTTCGCCCCTTAAAGAATCGAATACAAGAGCACCGCAGGGCAATATTGAATAAAGACAGTAGATACCCTTTGACTGATCATTACAGGGCCGTACACCCTGACGACACCTCATTCTGGTTCCACGGTATAGACCATGTACCGTTAGGAGACAGAGGTGGTGACCGAGAACTGTTGGTCAGGCAGAAAGAGGCCAAATGGATTTGTCGCTTAAAGGCAACACTTAAGGGTCATAACACAGGCGGGTAGTTGCATTACTTCTTGGCGTAAACAAATCTGACATCCAACACATCAATTCATTATGTATGTCATTCACTCATTCATTCTACATTAATGACAAGTAATTACAATATGTGTATATGATATAACATGGCTTATGTATGATATTTTTGTTAGCCGGTACGTATATGGCATTGTGTCTTAAGTTTGCCAGTCACTACATCATCTCACTGTGAACCCGACTGTCCTCGCACTTATTTTTACTTGTAAGCAGGACTGTTTGCCTTTCTTACGAACATGGATAAATACTGATCTGTTTGTCATTTTGCCCTCTACATACAAACCGCATATACATTAAGCTGTGGTATGTGGTAGGCTTTTTTAAACAATATCACTTTGATTGATATGCGCACTATTATATTGCGCCCATTAATCGACCTACTGCACTTATTTCTGTCAATGTCTACTCCTTGAATTTGTGAATTATATTTTTTCAACTGTGCCTTTTTATTTCCTCTCTTTTCCTGTTCACTTGGTTATCGATACTGTCCTTCGTTTTTTGAATTGATAAGCATTATATGTCCTTTTTGGTGCCCATTATTCCCCGTATTTAATGCGACTGGACCTTCCAATATGGTGGATATCCCATACATTGAATTGGAGTCCTTTAATGAACCTCTGTTCTTTGCACTGCGCCCTTGTCACTTACAATCTCGCCCGCTTATCGACTGTTGTCAATTTTTGGCTTTGACTCCATGAGCCCCCCCCCATTTTTGTAGTTTTGTATTTTTGCAGTGCCCAGCTATTACATCGTAGTACGACATTGAACTTTACAATATGGCTGAAACTCTCAACATCCTATGAGAATTCTGAAATTTGCATTTTTTTGTACCTCGCCATTTTTTATGCACAATCTTGTTCGTTTATTGATTGTTGTCATTCTTTGTTATTGTCTTTGACTCCTTGAGCCATTTTCTTACTCATGTGGTATTCACCTCTTACATCGCGGTATACCATCGGACCTTACAGAATGGCCGACACCTTTTAAGTCATCTGAATTACAATATGGCGCGGTTTTGACCTTTACCCCGCGTCACCTAGCAACCACACGTCATATGCCAATGGCGTCAATGTTTGCTTCCCTTTAAATAATGGCGTGGTGTGTTGTTCCGGATTGCTGCCGGTTATCACGCCATTACTTCTTACTACCTTTATGCCCAAGTAAGTTATACCCCGGTCCGTTTTCTTGACTGGTTTTTCTGACTGTTTTTATACTTTTACAGGAGGGATATTACTGGGGGAATTTGGTCTGTTACATTTATGTTTTCCGTCCCGCATGGTGGATTTAAATCCACATGCATCTCTTTTCTGGCTTTCATTTTATTCGGCCTCACACGGTTAGGTAACTTTGCCAATATATATCAGTGACTTTGGTCTCTGTGACAGTCTGCAGTCTTTATAACTTCACGATGGCTCACCCTTATCTTGAGGCCATCTGTCGTGTTACCTTGGTTCATTTCTAGTTTAGAACTCCATGATAGTTTATTCTCACATTGTGGCCATTTTTCCTCTACGTTTGTAATGCCTTATACATTTGGCATTTCAGTACTTCCACCTATGATATGGTTTGTGGCTTCTTATACAGGTCCTATCCGGGGTCGCATTCAACCCTTTGGTTTCTATGCCCAGCCCACAAATTATGGATTGTATTGTAGCCCCTTTCTTACACACGGGTCTTGTTTTTCCCCTACTCTTCTACTGACGTTTGGGCACCAGCTTACTTCTGGTCTTAGACTAGTACATAGAATGTCTATTATAACTTCCAGTAATTCACTTTTTTCAATCTAGATTCTAAAGCTGGGATTGGATTATTCTTCCCCCCAACTGAAAGTGTAATTCTGGGACGACACGCACTTTTGCTTCACCTAGCATATGGATGGTGCAGGAACACTCCTCATACCATCAAGGTGAGACGACATGGACGTATTATTTTTGGATTAGCATGTACATGCCTCTGTATA
Organism: Calotriton arnoldi; assembly: GCA_963921515.1. Taxonomy (NCBI): domain Eukaryota; kingdom Metazoa; phylum Chordata; class Amphibia; order Caudata; family Salamandridae; genus Calotriton; species Calotriton arnoldi. The sequence continues at coordinate 2,150,940 of CAWUFW010000366.1, read as the reverse complement.
TGATCGGGCTTCTTTTTGCTTATAGGATCTCGCTTGCGCATTTGCTTAGCCCTTCCAACTTCCGTCTAGGTCCGATTTCTTGGGACATTTTTACTTATTTATAGAATTTTGCTTTGGGTTGAGCTTAACCGCCATACAGATTTCCCTATACATTATTGCGCTATGTAATTTCCCTATAAACTATTGCGCTTTATATTTTGATCTGGTCACATTTAATGACCTTTACTCACTGATTCATTATTTATATTAGAATTCGAGACGGGATCGGATACTACCCCCCCTCCTTGATGTGACTTGAACACCCAGACTACACTGATATGCATTATTGGTTTCTGTAGTGAAAACTCTACATCGCATTTTAAGGTGAGATCCTTCAGGAATATCAATCTTAAGGATTACTTCTTTCTTGTATATTTAACTTCTTACCTTTCTTCACTATGCCCCTGGAATTTTCCACTTTTAACTCGTATACTCTGCTCATTTTCTCATCCCACCCTAACACACTCATTCCTCAGGACTACAGTCTCAGTACTCACCTCCAGGTCATTTATAAACCTTGTGTATGTTTATACTTGTGATTTCATTGTATTCCTCATATTGTTCTTAGTGTGTATTATTGTGGATATATGTTATGTGGGCTGTCTAGCGACTTGATTATGTCCAATGTGTAATATTTACTTAAATTTTGTCCTTATTGGTATACCCAAAGTTATGTGTCATCTTATTGTTGTGTTTGTAGTGATTTGCGTGCAGTACTCACGATGTGTTATATATCAATGTACCTGATTATTTGGAAAAATTTGTCTTTGGGAATGTTTTTTTTAATAATTTTTGTTTTTATTTGTTATTTTACTCTGTGTCTTTATGCGATTGTTTAAGCCCTGATGAAGTTCCTTCTGCACAAAGGAACGAAACGCGTTGGCTGTGTGCCAGTTTTTAAACCACGTTTTGAATAAAGAAGATTAACTGACTCAATTTGTTCTCTTGAATATTTTCTTGGTGCACCTTCCTCTCCTACGAATCTTTTCCTGACAGTGGCACCCAACGACGGCGGGTGCTGGAAGTGGATGCACAGAACACTCACTCTAAAAATAACTGGGATTGAAGTGCTTAACCTTGGTCAGCCGTTGTGTGCTTTTCTTTTGAACCTTAGAAAGCTATCCAAGTGGTAGCTCTGGAGAGCAGCCTTCAGGCTTACTCTTGAAGGAGTGTAAAGCAGCTTGTTTAACCAGAATGCAATCTTATAGTATAGATTAAATGAAAAGAGAACCACACAGTAGTTATAAAAATAAGTATTTATTGTATAACACTATCTAGTACGTTACAGTATCTCCTACACGGAGATAGACGCGAAGCACACGATACTTCAGCAAAGATATTACAGTAAATAGTACTAATACACAGTGGGCCCCAGGGGGGACCAAACCATAAACTAAGAAAGTGGTATAAGAACCACAACTCGAGTCAAGAGCATGTCGAGAGGACGTAGAATTGCTGGGACCCCAAGGAACCACCCAAGGTGAATAGATAGTGACCCCACGGAGTGAGTGTGCAGTGTGAGAACACGACCGCGTGCTCTGTACAAGTGTATGTGAAAGTCGCGGTTGAAATTTTAGAGTTTAAGGACCCTTCCCAGTGGACTTTGAAGAAACCCCGTGGAAGACAGAAGGTTGGAGAACCAACTCCAGCTGTGGATACCGAAGTACCCAAGTTACCTATCCCAGGGAAGCCGGGTGCATAGGTGTGAAGTGGTGTCGGAAACCGCTGTCGAACCCAATGGAGGACTTCGAAGAATAGCCGCTGCTGGAAGGGTTGAAAGTGTCCCTTGGAATCCAAACGTGGATTCTTGTCGAGGAGTACCTGAAAGCAGAGGGAACACTGGGGAGTGACCAGGGGCTCGGAAGACGAATGCCCACCGATGTCGGGTGCTTCAGGATAGTTGACGGGGTCCTTGACTCTGCAGCTGCGGGGATCAGGCAACGTCGAGGATGAACAGGAGCCGGATACGAGCTGTCCCACGAAGGATGTCGAGTGCTGAGGGGTTGGTGTCCGGCGGGAGCACCAACAAGCCTTGGCAACGGCAACCCACGCAGAAGGTCAAGGAAGTGTACGATTCGGACTAGCAAGGACCAGGAGACTCACCACACACAAGGGATTCAGGGCAGGCCCGAGCAATCAGAGGAGCCCAAGGAAAACAAAGATGACCCTCAATTGGACCCACAGGCCGGAGGCACAGGAGTCGCGAGAAAACCTCGAGCAGCTTTACAAAACAGCAGGCCACGGAGCACTTGGTACGAGGTGGTCAAAGATCTTTGTAGGAGAAGTTGCCAGAGGTTGGGGCTACACGGAGCCCAATGCACTTGTTGCAGAATTGCCAACAAGCACTTGCAAAAGTACGCACAGGGGTTCGGGTATTGCAGCCCCCACGAGGGATTCTGACCTCAAACTTAGTGAGAGGGCAGCTCGGGCCTTGAGGCATGTAGGAACCCACCTCCTGTGTTGCTGGACCCGTCGGAGTCTGTAGGAGCTCGGGAATAGCAGATCGGTCAGCAGTGTTGCGGTGCCTGCGAATGCAGGGGGGTGACTCCTTCACTCCAAGGGAGATTATCTTCAGGTGTCTTGGATGCTCCACAGGTCCTGCACGGATCCTTTATGGTGCACAGGCACAGACGATGCAGCAGACTGAGAGGGAGATGAAGTCGGGCCCAAACGAAGTCCAGCGTGCCCAGTCAGTCGGAGTGCAGTGGTTTCAGTTCTGAATCTTGGCCACGACGAATCTAAGGTCCTACAGCCAGGTAAGCCTGTAAGTACCCACGGGAGAGGGTTGGAAAGATTTAGGGGACCCTCCCAGGGGAGGGTCTGGACAGGGGGGAGGTTACTCCCATGTCCTTTGTCCAGTTTCGCGCCAGAGTGGGAGCCAACGGCTACCAGGACTGGTTTGAACTGGACTATGCACAGGGACACCAAATGTGCCCCTCATGCAGACTTTCAGTCGCTGGCAAGCGCACCCACCCAGCCCTGATACACTAAATCCTGTCTGGGAGGTGCTCACACCTCCCCGTGACAGGATGCCTATTGTCCTGCCTTCCCTTGCACGAGCTTGGCTCAGCAGCAGGAGGACAGAAATATGTCTCTGGTCGGCAGCAACCATTTTGTGCTGTCCGGGACTAGAAGGCTGGTACCAGGAACACCAGAGCCCCACGAAGGACGCTTCTGACGGGTGGAATCATACCTCCCACACCAGTTACCGGTGTGGGGGTATGATTCCAACATGTTTGACACCAAACACAATAGAGTTAGTTTCAGCCGTTTTAGAGTTGGTCATCACGCGGTCGCGTAATTCACCTCTATATATAGTATATGGCTGATTCACTGACAACCCGGGAGAATGGACTCCATAGGCTGCAGGGGTGTCCTGCTCATGCAGGGGCACCCTCTCACTTAGAACCAAGCACCCTGCCTTTAGGATTGTAAAGGCCTGCTATAAGGGTGACTTATAGGTTTTAAGTGCAGTGACCCTTAGATATAGTAAACCTATTTCTTAAGTAAGTGGTGCATGCACCAACTTACACAGGCTGCAATGGCAGGCCTGTAGTTCCATTTTTCTTGGCCTCTCATGGGTGGCATAATACATGCTTCAGCCCATGGGAGGCCTTTGGGCACCTATGCCCTGGGAACATGTGTACTATATACTAGGAACTGACAGGGGTACCCCAGTATCCAATCTGAAGTGTACCTAAGTACATGCATAAAAGTTTTAAGGAGAAAGAAGATAGACTGGGGTCCTGATTAGCAGGATCCCAGTCAGACTGGTCAAAAACAGCATCACATCAAGCAAAAAGTGGGGGTAACCATAAGAAGCAGATCCTACTTTCCTACAGTATCCAAAATTAAAATGCTTCTGGGGGTCATGTTTTTTTCAATGTATGGGGTAATTTTGAGTGTTAATGTTGTAGTGCAATTTCATTTGTAAGTATGTGTGAAGAAACAACACCACTACCCTTTCCATGTTATTCAGGATAAAATATTTGTTGTGAAAGGCAGAGCGAGGTCTTCTGAAGAAATAGCAGAACAATTTGTCAAATTTGCAGCAGGATGCCCGTTAGACTTAGCTGATCTCCTGAACAAAAATGAGTGTATTATGTTCTTGAAGTATGTATATGTTGGACAAATCTCAGATGGACTCTGAAAATTACTTGGACCATGCACACTTTGTAGGTCTCTCAATGTTGTATTTAAAATTAGGATTAGCTGAACTCCAAATTCTAGAGATCAAAGGATGGTTCAAAGAATTTCCAAGAGCCTTCTGTGTGGGCTCTTTTCATATTTCTACTGAAGTTTCCTTTGAACTTAAGCAATTTCTGAGAATTGTAAGTTATGTATGATCAGCCCTTATATCCTGTAGGAGAAATATGATTGGATAGATATATTCAGCAATTTCATCTGGAAAGTGTGAAGGATGAGTATTTATTTTTTCATAGTTTCATGTGGCCTGATTGAGGTTGCCGTAACTTTTATCAGTTACCAGTGTGACTCAGACATTACATTATATAGGCGTATTTTTTTTTACATTTCCTAAGCATGTTTTATTAACTTCCAGTTTTAATTGTATCCTTATAATATTCATGTTTTATAGTGTTTATATTTTGAAATACAAACTGTTGTTCAATAAATGTAATTTTATTTTCTTACAGATGTGTGACCATTTGAAATTGTAAAATCAAGTACAATGAGAGACCAGATTAATTAATTCAAATAAATTGCAAGAAATGGCAGAAAATAATCCTGAGGTGAAGGATGGTTCTGATGAGATATTCCCTGTGGAAAGTACGTCTACAGCTGAGGATGCATGTAGAGTTGATCTGATGGAAGTCCAGAAAGAAGTGGCTTTGGCATCTATCCCAACATTAAGTGAGAAGGAGAAGTACCATGTTTTCATCAGCTTTAGTAGCCTGGATACTTCTTGGGTCCTTGACCTGGTTGTTAAACTGGAGGCCACCGGTCTAAAAGTGTGTTACCACGGACGGGACTTTGTCCCAGGGAAATTAATCACTGAGAATATGGTGGAGTCTATTGAGAGGAGCCAAAAAACACTGATGGTCTTGAGCCCTGACTTTGTACGGAGTGGCTGGTGCCTGTTTGAAGCCAATCTCTCTCTCCTCAAGGACTGCATGGAACGAAAGCCCATTGTCCCTGTCATGCTGAAACCCTGCGCCGTTCCTCTTCACCTGAACCACCTGACCTATATTGAGGCCAACGACTCCCAATTTTTCAGGAAACTGCTACAGGTACTGTGCACATCGAATCATCAGCTGAGACACTCCACCATGGTCCCTTACCAACCCAGTGCACTGTATAATGGAAAGACCCTGCTAACATTAAGTGCTATAAAAGAAGATATCCCAAACTGGCAAACAGGGTCTTTCAGCACTGCCCCTATTCCTGATCCGTTGAAAATGCTCATAGAAGACCCATTCATTTACCAAGCGGCAATTCAGGCAATCAATACCACTCCTGTCATAAGGTCGTGCATTCAAAACATATCCTGCAGGGTTTTTCTCTGTGTGATATTGGTACTTTTCGCTCCCCTTTTTATTTATTTTTCTATATTTTTTAATATCTTCGAGGCCTTTGGTGCTGAGCACTCATTTATGTCAAGGATGCCTCTCTTGCTAATTGGTTGTATTCTTTTGCCTGTTACATTTGTGAGTGTCTGTCGTTGGGGAAAAAGGACTGAGAAGCGTAAGCATCTTGAGATGGCTCAAAGAACTGGACATGCCAATGAACTCCTGATGGGCACCTTGGTTTTGATAGGCTGTGAATCTCGGGTGAAGCTTCATTTTGTCTACATCTGCCTTGAAGAATGCAAACAGACCTTTAGGGATACCTTCAGAAATGGACTTACATCAGCCGATGAGATGTTCAGACGAGCCATTGTATACTTCTCCTCAAATTATGCCATCTGTGTGGCCAAAAAACATTTTCCATTTTATGAGGAGGAGCCAATACCGGGGCACCTAGACTATGGCATGTGCTTCTGTCAATATGTGTCACTGAGACTAAAGCAGGGGTTCTGGTATTAGATGGCTGGCAGGAGGAGCAACAGTGGGAAATGTGTGAAGCACCCTCTGCCTTTTCACAAGCTATTCTGTGAGGTCAAATAATTAAGGGCATCTGGGCTATGGCAAGGCACACTTGTTCAATAGTGGACACATAAGTAGAGTTCTAACCGCTAGAGCTGAATGATTGGATCAGGCCAGTGTTATGGTTATTCTTTATTAGATATTTCAAGCAGTGTATTGAGCCAATTGACTAATGGAGACAGAAGGCAGACCTAAGGAGTAATTGACTGGAACCTGTGTTCTCTCTAGGGTATTGATTGTGATAGCCATTTTGACTGAAGACAGTTCAAGCATTTTAGCCACATGCAAGACATGAGTAACTACAATCTAATTATATTATTTAATTCACTTGACAACATTATGTGATCATCAGCGATAAGTTATAATCCTTTGTAACTCTTTTCCCTTACCTCTCAAATTTGTATGAGCTTAGAAATTTGCCCAATGCCAATTGTATGCGTATTTTTAAAATTATTTTTGTAATTGTCCTCTACGTTAACCTTGGCATTCACCTTCAACATTGAGCAGTGCTGAAGGGAGGTCATAAACACATGACATGATACAGTGGGGAGTAGAGTGCTGGCAAAGGATGTAATTACATATGTGAGACTGATTCAAAACAAACTACTCCACAGTTTACAGTTTTGTTAAGAAAGGCACACTGTAAAAATGCATCAGGTTTTCTAAGCACATGAAATAGAATGTCCCTTTAATGAAAAACCTAATTGGCTATGTAGAAAGGGAGGGTTGTTTTGACTATAATCCTCAACTACTGCATTTGAGAAGAGAGCTATCAACTGCTCAAAGGAAGTGGAACCAGAATGTTGTCAGAAAGTTTTCTATCATAACTATGGCATCCTAAATATCATGTACAGAAATATTGCCCTATTGTAGTAAATAACAGAAATGTATACTCAGTGCAATAGTGTTTTTGGAATTCTTAATTAGTACAAGATATGTGTGTCAGAAGATATTTCTGACATGCAGCCTTTCAGTGAGACTTTGAAAGATAGCCTAAATCTTTGCTTTCTCCTGGCAATAAGCAACATATCTGTTGAACTCCGAAGAGGTCAGTCATTTTGCCATTTTGCTTTTTATTGCATGTGCATTCCCTAAATCATGTTAGTTAGAATTGGGATTGTAGGAAATCGGCGTTTTCTGTTTGGTTACCCTGATTTTTTACCTTTTGCTAGACCCTATAGTTTTTGTTGGCTTTGAAATCTATGCACTTTACCTCTGCTAATCAGTAGTAAAGTGTCATATTCCTTATTGTTATAGTTAACTTATCTATAAGTCCCTAGTATATGGTACAAAGTATACACAGGGCCTGAAAGTACTCACTTGTGGACTGCAGCACCTAGTGTGTCATCCACTACTGTGGCAGTGCAATAGCAGCTTCAGACTACCATTGTCACCTATTTGTACCGTTGTTAAAACTGCAATTCGACCTGTCAAAATAAACTCTTTTGACAGGTCAAAACCTCCCTTTTAAATCTATTTGAATATGCCACCCTTATATAGGCTTTGTAGCCCACAAGACTGGGTGCATGATATTTAAAAAAGTAGGATATGTAGAAATTTAAGGTTAACATGTCCTTACAATGGCTGGCACCCAAAAGCTCTTTTTACTGTGGCAGACCTAGCTGTCCTATGTAGAAAACCAGAGTACAGATTAACCCCTTCCATGTTCATGACGGAATGGTTCCGTCATGAGCACACTTGCAAAAAACCCCTCTGCTGTAAACAGCAGAGGGATTTCCCTTTTTTTTGCCTTGGGAGGTGGGGAAGAGTTTCCCCAACCTCCCAAAGCGTGGTTTGTGTTTTCCTTGTAATGACGATTGCGTGCATGGCGCGCTGTCTTCATTACAACGAAAACGAAACTGAAACTTAGTTTCAGTTTCGGTGCTTGTGGGGCTATCTCAGCCCCCCCGAGCACCGAAACACATGGGAAAGGGGAGAATCTTAGTTTTATCACCGCGGAGACAGCGCAAATATGAAGGCAACTGAAAAACTCTTGGACATTTAACTTAGACAGGTTTCACCGATTCATTGGGCAATTGGGAGCGTTTTTCACTTCGTTTTTCATGTACTGTTTTCACATAAGCACTGTTCACTAGTAGTGTGCTTCAATAGAGCACAATCACGAATTTTGGTTATAGTGATTTAAGGGCAATGCAAGAAAGCATTGTATGACACTTTTTAGCGTTATGTTTGGGGTTGGAAATGAGGTTTTTTTATTTGGTATTTCAATTAAGTTGCTTGGGAGTTACAAAATTAGTGAAAAGTCGTGTTGTGTTGTTTTGTTGTTCTAGTGGGGCAGGGAAGTACACTATGGGAGCTAGAGTCCTCAGGTGGAGCCTTCAGGAGTAGTTTCTTTGATAACATCGGGTGAGTGGGAAGGGTGAAGGCGTCACGTGGGGACAGTTAATGAGCACGCCTGTTAGTTATTTAAGAGCACGCGAGCGAAGAGCATATGGACTTACCACTATGGAAGCACGAGGACGTAGTTTCTCTATGGAGAGGGGCTAAAGGAGGTGAGATTGTTGCAGGCGGTTGTACGTAAATAGCGAGGGGCAGCACGAAGACGTGAGAGAGGAATGAAAGTGGTTTGAAGTGAGGGAATGTCATGAAGGAAGGAGTGTGGTAGTGAAGGGGAGTATGTGGTTTTGGATTTATTATGTGTTTGCTTGTATTTAGTGAGTGTCAGTGTGCAGATTAACAGCGAGGAATAAGGTCCTAGAGTGGGAGTGACGAGAAGAAAGGAGAGAGGTAATAGAAGAGAGTGAAGGGGAGGAGATAGAGGAACGGGGAGGAGTATGAAAGGGAGCGAAGGGGAGCATGTAGTTCTAGATTGATCAGGTGGTAGTTTGCAATCAGTGAGTGCTAGAGTGCAGATTAATAGTGAGGGACATAGTGAAAGAGTGGGTGTGACACGAAGGAAGGAGGGAGTTAATGGAGGAGAGGGAAGGTGAAGAGGGAGAGGAACTGGGAGGAGTCATGTAAGGTGACATGAGTTTTTGCAGTAAGGGGCGCGCATGGGTTTTTGGTATGATTGTGAAGTTTTTGGGGAAACGTATGTTTGGGCAGCAGGGGTGTAGAGTAGGGTGTTGTATTCAGTATCATGATTTTCACTGATGTGGGTGAAGGGATGGTGTTTTAAGTAGATTGTGTGTTCATGAAATGTATTTACATTTTTTTTGACATTGCATATGTCTTATTATGGACTAGTTAAGTTAAACTGTTCATTTTATATGTGTTTTAGAATCCCCTGACGAAGAGCCTTTGGGGCTCGAAATGCATTGGGACATTACACATTGTGCTCATTTCATATGGAGATCAATTTGTACGTATTGTTGTACGAAGCCCAGAATGGCATACAGCATGTATCAGAAACGTCTCATAAAGATTACAGATTGAATTCCACTGTCTCCGTTGTGGTGAAGAATACAAAGCAAAAGACAGTAATAAGGAAGATGAAAAAACACATTGATTACAAAGAGTACTGTGGAATACCTGGATGAATATAATACAATGGAGGGAGTTGTTCCCGCTTTTTGCAGTGCGACAGTAAAAGAGCGCAAGAATAGAGCTCGGTTTTTTAATACAACAGTATTACCTGTGGTTTGGGGTGATCCATAATACTGTTTGCATGCACTTTCTATAGAAGTCTGCAAGCATTGTTTCGCATTAAGGGAAGGAGTGCATTCTCATCATGCCTTTTCTACAAAGGGGAGAATCTCCCCAGGAGGGCGATCCCCAAGCAGGGATCCACCCACTAGCACCAGGGAGGGGGGAGCGGCCCCTTGGGCAAGGGCCTTTGCTCCCCCATATAGTTTTCCCACTGACAGTCTTTCTGCCCCCCCCCCCCGGGGAGCAGAAAGCACCCTAGACGCCAGGGATGATTTTTTTATTGGCCAGGGGTGGGGGCTGCCCAAAATGGGCATCCCAATGCCCCTACCCTACCCCCCAAAGAAGGCAAAAGACTTTCTGCCCCCCCCCCCAAGGAGGCAGATGGGGCAATAGCCCCTGATCTGCCCCCCAGGGGGGCAGAAAGCCCACTAGGCACCAGGATTTTTTTTTTTTTTTATGCAGGGTTGGGGGCTGTCCAGAATGGGCACGCCAATGCCCCCCACCCCTCCCAAAAAAAATGCCACTGTCTTTCTGCCCCCCCCCCCCAGGAGGCAGATGGGGCAGTAGCCCCCAATAAAGCACCCTAGACGCCAGGGACTCCCCAGGGTGTCTAGTTTTTGGAAATGTGTTCGTTTGGTAGAGTTTCACTAGATGGCCATGAGCCCGGGGCCAAAAAATTAGGTCCCCCCCCCCTGCAAAACCAGGTAGTTTTATGATAGGTAATTTTGAAGTCACCACAGTACGATTTAGGCCATTTCCTGTTGCAGCCACTATGCCTACCCACACAAGTGAGGTACCATTTTTATCGTGAGACCTGGGGGAACGCTAGGTTCTAGGAAATTTGTGTCAGCCCGGTAATCCCAGAACTTTCCCACACAGAAAAGTGAGGAGAATGTGATTGTTTTCAACTAAATTTGAGGTTTGCAGGGGATTCTGGGTAGGAAAATGTTGGGGGGTCCACACAAGCCATACCTCCCTGGACTCCCTAGTTTTCAGAAATGTGTGGCTTTGGTAGGTTTCCCTAGATGGCCGCCGAGCCCGGGGCCAAAAACCCAGATGACCCCCCTTGCAAAACCAGGTCGTTTTGTGATAGGTAATTGTGATGTCTGCACAATACGTTTTGGGCCCTTCCCTGCCGCAGGCACCTGGCCCACCCACACGAGTGAGGTACCATTTTTATCGGAAGACTTTGGGGAATGCGGGGTGGGGGGAATTATGTGGATCCACTCAGATTCCAGAACTTTGCATCACTGAAATGTGAGGAAAATTTGTTTTGTTTTTTTACAAAATTTGAGGTTTGCAAGGGATTCTGGGTAACAAACCCTGGTGAGATCCAGACAAGTCACCCCATCCTGGATTCCCCTGGGTGTCTAGTTTTCAAAAATGTATAGGTTTGCTAGGTTTCCCTAGGTGCCGGCAGAACTAGGGTTCAAAATCTACAGCTAGGCACTTTGCAAAAAAAGGGTCAGGTTTCACTATAAAAATGTGGTGTGTCCACATTGCGTTTTGGGCCGTTTCCTGTCGCAGACACTAGGCCGACCCACACAAGTGAGGTACCATTTTTATCGGAAGACTTTGGGGAATGCGGGGTGGGTGGAAGTTTGTGGATCCACGGAGATTCCAAAACTTTCCATCACAGAAATGTGAGGAAAATGTGTTTTTTTTTTTACAAAGTTTGAGGTTTGCAAAGGATTCTGGGTTACAGAATGTGGTGAGAGCCAGACAAGTCACCCCATTCTGGATTCCCCTGGTTGTCTAGTTTTCAAAAATGTATAGGTTTTCTAGGTTTCCCTAGGTGCCGGCTGAGCTATGGTTCAAAGTCTACAACTAGGCACTTTGCAAAAAAAGGGTCAGTTTTCACTGTAAAAATGTGGTATGTCCACGTTGTGTTTTGGGCCGTTTCCTGTCGCGGACACTAGATCTACCCACACAAGTGAGGTACCATTTTTATTGGAAGACTTTGGGGAATGCGGGGTGGTTGGAAGTTTGTGGATCCACGCAGATTCCAGAACTTACCATCACAGAAATGTGAGGACATTTTTTTTTTTTTTTTACCAAGTTGGAGATTTGCAAGGTATTCTGGGTAACAGAACCTGGTGAGAGCCAGACAAGTCACCCCATCCTGGATTCCCCTGGGTGTCTAGTTTTCAAAAATGTATAGGTTTGCTAGATCTCCCTAGGTGCCGGCAGAGCTAGGGTTCCAAATCTACAGCTAGGCACATTGCAAAAAAAGGGTCAGTTTTGACTGTAAAACTGTGGTATGTCCACGTTGCGTTTTGGGCCGTTTCCTGTCGCGGGCACTAGGCCTACCCACACAAGTGAGGTGCCATTTTTATCTGGAGACTTAGGGGAACACAGAATTGTAGAGCAACTGTTATTACCTATTGACTTTCGATGCATTTCTGCCTTCCAAATGTAAGACAATGTGTAAAAACGAAGTCACTTTGAAAAATGTCCTATAATTCACATGCTAGTATGGGTACCCACATTTTCGGAGATGTGCAAATAGCTACTGTTTCTAAACTCTATATTTTGTTCCCATTTCAGAAAAACATAGGTGTCTTTCATACCGATTTTTCACTATTTATATTTTCCCAAATGAATTGCTATATACCCCGTACACAATAAAAAACCAATGCAAGACGCTGCTCAGTTATTGGCTCTGGGTTCCTTGGGTTCTTGGTGAACCTACAAGTCCTATACATCCCCACAACCATAAGGGTCCAGCGGATGTAACGGTATACTGCTTTAAAAAATCTGTCATACTTAGAAGAAGTTACAGGTGAAAACGGCACAAACGGCTGTTTTTTTCAACTCATTTTCAATTTTGTCCTATTTTCAACTGTTATTTTCTATAAGAAAACCTTGAAGGATCTACACAAATGACCCCTTGCTGAATTTAGAATTTTGTCTACTTTTCAGAAATGTATAGCTGTCCAGGATCCATTATTGCTTTCATATCCATTTTTGCCATTAACTGGAAGGAGGTTGAAAGCACAAAAATAGCAAAAATAGGCTATGTTCCATTAAAATGCCAAAACTATGTAAAAAGTTTTGGTTTTCTGACAAAAGTCTGTCAGTCCCTGAAAGCTGGGACGATGGTGATTTCAGCACCACAAACCCTTTGTTGATATCATTTGCAGGGAAAAAAGCAGATGCTTTCATCTGCAGCACTTTTTTCCCATTGTTCCCAAAAATTAGCTGTATTTTGGCTAATTTCTGGGTCCCCTCCAGGGGAATCAACAAACCCTGGGTACCTTTAAAATCCTCATGTTGTTGGAAGAAAAGGACACAAATGTGGCGTGGATACCTTATGTGTTCAAAAAGTTACAGGGGCCTAAACGCAAACTACCCCAAATAGCCAAAAAAAGGCTTAGCACAGGGGGGGGGGGGGGGAGGCCTAGCAGCGAAGGGGTTAACATACTAATACTGTATCTCAGAAAGGGGACCAGCTAGAACAATAACTAAACACCTATTTTTAATAGTTATTACAAATCCAATAGTCTGATTTTTTATAACTATTATGGGAACGTAAAGTTTAGAAAGTTACCTTTTTCTCTGCCTGAAGTTCCTGGAGGCTAATTTGCATGGTGCTCTCCGGCCATTAATTAGCCTTTGATAGGTGTGAATGCCTCCCAAGAGCAAACAATAGGCTGACCTGAATAGGCAGAGATGACTTGTCTGAACTCAACACAATATCCAGGGGCTGTGGGTATCTTTTTGACACTACAGTGTCAAATATTTGTTGAGTGTCAAATCCTGCTTGACAGCTCTGCTGGGTTTACATATAACACTTGGGATATACTTTAAAGAGGGAGAGAACAGGATGCCAAAAGCATTCTTGTGGATCCACTGTACCGTGGCTGCCTCAAACCGGATTTTATTTTTAGATGCGAGAAGACACTAGGATTACCATAGTACACCCCGACATATGCACACTCACAGCCTAAAAGGGTCATTACGATGGCGGACAGACTTCAGTCTGTCCGCCATCGTCCCGGGGATTTGGACCGGCTGGCTATAAGGCGTCGGTCCCGCCAGTGACCTTACAATGCGGCCACCACCATAGCGGCCGCCACCACGGCGGCCGAATATGGCACGTTTAACATCGCAACAATGTTTGAAATGCACTGTTTGCATTTCCCTGCACTACGTGGCAGGCACCATGTGGTGCAGGGAAATGTTGGGGCACCATAGGTGCCCCCCAAGTACAAAATGAAAGTACCCCTGCACAAGGGGGCCCGCAACGGGCACCCGAAATCAATCCCCACCAGCCTTTCTATGGTGGGGAACCCGCCATGGAAATGCTGGCGGGGATCCAGCATCCAAATCTGGCGGGCGGTGCCTGCTAGGCACCGCCACCATTCTATGGATGCGGAGCGGGTCTGACAGGCGATCTTAACGATTGCCTCTGTCGGACCCATGGCAGACAGGCTTTCCATCTGCCAGGCACACCGCCTGCCATCCTGATCTGGCGGGCGGAAAAAGGCCTTACGATGGCAGTGAACCCACCACCGGCAGCCTGCCGGTGGCGGGTTCACCGCCATCATAATCAGGCCCTAAGTTTAGTGTGGCCAAAGACTTTCACCATCTTGAAAATATTCATAGTGTGTAGGGTTGGCCCCAGGAACACTTACCCCACTGGTTTGGTCATGCCAAGGAGTCATTCCACCTAGTCCAGTACTGGCACAAATGAGGTACCTCCAGGTGCCCACTTCAGAGACTTCCTGAACCTGCAGAAGATCAGCAGAGAACTGCACCTCCTGTCTGTAACCTAAGAGGAGCCTTGAAGGACTAGGCCTACACCCTCTTGTACCAAGGACAAAGAAGTGGACTCCAAGGGTCATAAGGATGATCTCCTGTTCAAGCTACAGGAATACAATAACCTAGAAGAGGCCTTTTCTGAGAAGAACCCAGCTGACCTGTGGCAACTGGAACCTGGTGTTGACCCCTGCCTAACACCCTGTGAGTCTCCAAGTGTTAGCCCTGGTGCCCTGAGGGGGCTTTAGAGGTGTACTCCTTTGGTGGATTGGGACTTAAAGGACTAAGTCAAAAGGTAAAATCTTTGACCAGGATGAACCTGGTTGGTGTTTCCTACCCGCGCTCCATTTCAGTCAGCGTCAAATTGCGCTTAGGTCTCTATCTACAGTGACCTTTGACTATCATTGGCTCATTGTGCTTTTTCACTCTATTTCAACTTAAAACTTAAAAATTCTTATTTATAGTTACCCAATTGGATCTTTGTCATTTTGGTATGACTTTGTTTAGTACATTTTTCTCTGTTTTTCTATTGGGATTTTTATTGTTTTGCATTTTCACTTTATTGCTACTTGCCCCAATTTGTCTTTCTGCTATGTGCCATAGAGTTGTGATTGTTCCTTGAGGTAGGTTGTCGCCCACCCCACATAATAATTCAATCTCTTTCAGAAAAATGTTGTCCGTTATTTATACCTTTGAATGGAGTGACTAAAGAGACAGTAGATTTTGAAGTGGAAGAAGACACATCTTCCCTTTTCAGAAAAGAGGAACGTAGGGAATGATGTCACTCATGAAAAGGAAAGTTGTTATTACTGGTTAACTGTTAACATTACTTTTGTGAATTAAGAGGTCCTGGTTGATGAGGGATATATTACACATTTGGGCCCAGATTTACTATGATTTTGCGTCGGGTTGCGTCACTTTTATTGCACAGCCCTGACGCAAAATCATTTTTGGCATTTTCTAAGCCATGCAAGCCAACTTCTCATGGTTTAGTTACTTTGCGGTGGGTAGGTGTTACATGGGTGGAGCATGGCGTTTACATGCATCCACCCATGTATTTTGACTCAAACCCAGATTTACAAAGACTTGTAAACTTGGGTTTGCGCCAGCATGGTGCGCCTACCCAACAGAGATCTACCGAGGAGAAATATCTTTATTTCTCCTCATTAGTTCCTCTTTCTATGTAGAAATGGGAAAATGTCTTTAAGGATTGTCTTTGTGCAGGAAAGTATCCCTTCCTGCACAAAACCAATCCTGCCTGTAGCGCAGGCACCCTTGCACCATGGTGCAAGTGTTCTGCGTTGGCACTAGCTAGCACACAGTGCGCCAGTGCAAGGACAGAGCGGAAATCCTCCTTATCTTTGTAAATAAGGAGCATTTCTGCTCTCTCCGTTTCATGCAACGCAGCAAGTTCACTTGCTGTTTTGGATGAAATAATAATTAATATGCCCCTAAATGTTATTGATCAAGCAGCAGTGGTTTAAATCCCCATAGTTCATTACAGTGTACATCACATGGTGTGAAGTATGGGCCATAATTCACAGGTGTAATGTAATGTCAATGGAAAATGTGGTTTTACCCAGTAATAAGCGACATACATGACTGTTAATGGATAATGTATTCTGGTCCCATTCTGCCATTTCAGTGTTCTGATTTCATTTACAAATACTTGTCTTTTTTATTTATCATGAATACGAAAGTCAGTATGTCTAAAAGATTGAAGAAGGACATTGGATAGTTATTCCCATTGCATACATCAATCAATCAATCAATCAGGGAATTGTAAGCGCGCTACTCACCCGTGAGGGTCTCAAGGCGCTGACATGAATGCATATTCTGAAAAACATTACAAACGTGATAAAAAGTACTATTTTGGATAATTTCGTACAATAATCTGACTATTTTTGCAGCTCCTTTAATAGCTCTATTTGTTGATGTTAGAGATTTATTTAGTAGATGTGTATAAGCAAATGTACCATCTGTTATATCAGTTACACTGATCACATGTGAAGGAAGTGACCCGAATAGGGTCACCCGAATCACTTGTGACCACCTCTCGGCCTTCCAAACAAACGAAGAGTCAGTCAGACAGTAGAGAATATAAACCCAAGTTATTTATTAGTATTGCGCTGCAGCCGAGCCCAGTCTGACCAGTTTCACGAGATAGCTGCCGAGGGACTGACTCCCCCCAACATGACATAAGATGTTATACATTTCCAAATCCCTAAGAACACGCCCAGGCTGGAAAATTCCAGTCCAGGCACTAGCAAACAAAGGAGGCACAGAAGGATGAGCTACAGTCCTGGGATCGGTACATGTTATCTCTGCTCCAAGGTTACTTTGCCCATGCCTGCCATTCTAGAAGGTGGGAACGAGCCTATCTAACAGCAAAGGTATGCCATAATGGAGAGTACATTAAGTAGTGCAGCTGAACTCTGCCTTGGAGAAACACGAGGAAAGATGCATGGAGGCAGTTTTCTGCTGAGGCAAGCAGTATGAGGTCGGAGCTTAGCTTCGATGATAGAACAGAATGGCGGCTACTAATAAAATGGCGCTATGAATGCTTACTTAACACAGAATGAAACACGAGCACTGGGACAATAACATTTTCAATTCTAACAGACCCTCCTTTTAGCATTCATTGCTAAATTTTATTATTGCCATCAGGTAAGGGCCTTTACAATTCTAAGGGAAAAAGAAAGGGAAAAAAAATGCTCAAGCATAGGCAACATTTGCTAACTCATTTGGCTACCAGCGAAAACTAAAACTCTGTGCGATATGTAATAGACACATTACAAGGCTAGTCATGCATCATTAATATTCAAAAATGCCCTCGTCAATGCACATCATATCCTGGATATCCTGCATCATCATGGCCTTGTTCTTAAAGTCATGTTCCGAGTGTTTGGGGCGAGGTGACAACATGTGTACACAGCAGGCACAACAGGCAGGAAGGCAATGTATGCACAGACAACATGTCAAAATGATACCAGCTATGGCAACCAGGAAAATGATAATCTTCCAACCCCAAGATGCGAATAGGCCCCAAAACCACCCCGTGAGAGACCACGTGCCATTCTCCTGGTGTATATCAGAAGCAAGTCTATGGAGCTTCTGTATAGTGGCATATACATTCGGAGCGTGGTCCGGTATGTATACACAGCAACTACTTCCGATTAACGCGGAGGCCCCACCCCTATCAGCAAGGATTACGCCTAGCACCATCCGGCTTTGAAGGGCAACGAGTCTCGTAGCCTGGAGCTCAGCTGTAATATTAGTCAGGATACCAGCAGTGGCATTTATCACTCCTTCTACCACCCGAGTGAGTCTACAAATATTTAGGCTATTGGACATAGGGCCCCAAAAGGGTACAATACCTTTAATGGCATCAGTGAACTGCTGCACAGTGGTGTCTGTCTGATCTACATCTTCAGTGTTAATAACCCTCCGAACTCGGGACAGGTATGTACGCCTACGTTGCAATTGATGGTCATTATGGTAATTGGGCGGAGCTATATATACAAGAGGTAAGAGAGATAACACCTACCCGACCATCCCTCAGGGAGCCAAACATAACCCTGGGACCCACAAATGAAGTAGACACTAGGGGGTAGTACTAGGGGTGGACTATCTGTCGCTCTCAGCTTATATGTAGTGTTGCACCTCCTCTCCCCTACCTCTATCTCCCCACTCTCCTGGATACAGACAGTAGCTGTAGTGTTAACCACTGACAGCAGCATTGGCTTATCCTCAGTGACATTACAAGCCTGAAAGGACTGGAAATATTCTGACATGTTGAACCCCAAAAAATCATCTATTTCCGTACGAGACCATGTTCCTTTTCTTACCCCTTTGTATGCATGCATGCAGGAGCTTAGGAACATCCTACTGAACGGCTCTCGACCTGGAGGAGCACCAGGAGGTGCTCTATGCTGTGAGCGTACTTTTTGCATCATGGTGCAGGAACCAATACTCTTTCTGTCTTATGTATTAAGTGAGGGAGGTGGGCGTACCATACCAAGCAAAGCAAACCACCCCTCACAGCTATTAATATAGGACAACGGCATGAACAATAAGTTCTCACTTTTAAGAGTCACTGAGGGAAGCAGTCCACACACCCAACAGTTTGTCGTGTTAGACGCATTATGTGTCTGGTGCAACATTTGTTTAAAAGCATCATCCTTCTAAGACTTCTGGTGTTCCCCTTTGTGAGATGCCAAAGTTACAACCATATGTTCAGGGGGAGCAGATGTTGTACCAGTTAAGGAATGCACATGGTATTTTTCTTCAAGAAACCACATTATTCCAAGCATTGCTATGAAAGAAATCAGGACAATTAGCATAAAAAATATTTTACTCTTTCACGACCAACCGGGCCAACCAACCCCATTCTCTTCCAAGCGTGGTGCTGCAAAAGGCTGTTCCTCCTCAACATTTGGGCGGCCAAAGGGATACATAGTGGTCAAAAGAGGGAAACACAATGCAATGGTGTCAATGACAAGGGAATAATAGGATGGGTCAAGAGTTTCCAGCGTCCTTCTGAGCCTCACTGGCAGACTCCTATTGTTCATCTACGGTGGGGCGGCGTGATCGCGGCCCGTTGAAGGAATCCCACGTCGTCCAGGATAGAGCACCCCCCCTTTTCCGGGAAGACATCCTCCGCTTATCCTGTTCAGTATCTCGGACAATGCACCAATCTCCCTTTCCCTAATCTATTGTTGGTACCACGGACAGGGTACATACACCATTTCTTCATCCATGCAGTCCATCCCTACTAACCTGACTTTTCCTTTGGTGCACTGTCCCTCCGTCTGGGGCGCAAATTGTACCTAGCTACTCCTGGCACAGAGTAGTCAGTGAACAAGGGCTCAAATTCAGAGGGGCCAAAAGACTGGGACTCAAGCACTTGTGGGTCAGATGGAGGAGTATCCTGGGCGGCCCTTACTTCTGGGGGGGACCGCTTCATTCAACACAGCATCGCTCTCCTCATCAGTTTGCACCCACGTCAGTCGGGCATCCGAAAAGGGGATGAAGCATGGCACTTTCTCCGTCTCGTGGTCACCTATGCCATCGATCACCCACTTGTCATAGGGGAGAGGCAACGGTACCTTGCGGCAATGGTACCTTGCGGCAATGGTTTGTATGTATCCAGTTGTTCCGACCGGTCACTTTCACAGCACTCCTGGTGGCAAGAAGTACCTGCAGAGGCCCCTTCCACCGGGGCTCCAGGCTCCCCGTCTCTGAAAGTGCAGCACAAGTACAAAGTCGCTAGGTCGGATGGTATGCCCGGGCCCCTCCGTTTGCGATGGCAGCGTTTCTTGTATCTGTTGATGAATAGAATGCAAATTTCTAGTCAATTCATAAAGATAATCCACTAACAAAGGATACTCAATGTCGGAAAAATGCTTCAGTCGCGGG
Source organism: Calotriton arnoldi (assembly GCA_963921515.1). Classification (NCBI taxonomy): domain Eukaryota; kingdom Metazoa; phylum Chordata; class Amphibia; order Caudata; family Salamandridae; genus Calotriton; species Calotriton arnoldi. Next base: position 2,131,009 of record CAWUFW010000366.1, on the reverse strand, counting down.
ACGCCCCAAACATTTGCTGGACGGCCGAACACGACCTCATATGGTGACAATCCTGTCCTAGTATGAGCCGTAGCCCTGGTTGACAGAAGGGCTAACGGTAGAGCATCTGGTCACTTCAATCCTGTGCCTTCCTGAATTTTTGCCAGTTTCAGTTTGAGAGTACCATTGTACTTCTCAACCAAACCTGCTGACTGGGGCTGGTGTGCAGCGTGTAACTTCTGTCTAATGTGTAACCCATCACACACCAACTGGATGACTTTTGAATTGAAGTGACTGCCATTGTCACTCCAAATCAAACGATGCAAACCGAAGCGGGGAAAGAACTCCTTCAGGAGGTCTTTCGCCATCGCCAAAGCTGTATTCTCCTTCGTGGGGTAAGCCTCAACCCATTTACTGAATGCACAGACAACCACCAACACATATTTCAAATTGTTAACCCGCTCCATCTCGATATAGTCCATCTGAAGGACCTCAAAAGGGAAAGAAGGGGGAGCGAAGTTGCCAGGGGGGTGTAGGAGTGCCTTTACCATGATTGTACATCATGCATATCATACAATATTTAACCAAATGAGCGGCTATTTTCGGGATGGTATCATTCTGCCACACGGGGTCTAATAGTTTGCATATGCCCTTGGCACTAATGTGAGCTGGCCCGTGCGCCATAGTGACTACAGGGAGGACATAGGCATCCGGTAACATCCACCTTTGCTTTCCTGACTTATCCGTCCAGCACCCATCTTCGTCCAAACGTGCTGTGCTTTCCTGCCATACTGCTAGCTCCTCAATAGTTGCCTCACTCTGTATTCCCTTGACACAATCCAGTGTGTCCTCAAACATAGTAACTTCGGGTACCCATCTAGCAGGACCTGCCACAAACATTCTTTTCATTTTTGTTCGAGCTGTCTCCTTAGCTGTTAGATCTGCAAATGCATTTCCCCTTCCCACATCATCAGTAATTGCCTTGTGGGCGCTGCACTTCACTATTGCTAACTTCTTGGGAAGTGTCAGAGCTGACAAAAGCCTGTGTATCAATGGACCATTCTGGATCTTTAAACCATGTGAAGTCAGGAATCCTCTCTCCGCCCAGAGCCGCCCACAATTGTGGGCAACTCCAAAGGCGTACTGACTGTCAGTATAAATATTGACAGTCAGTCCCTCACTCTACTCACAAGCTCGAAGAAGGGCAACTAACTCCTCAGCTTGGGCTGATTTATAGGGAACTCGTGATGTCTCGACTACTGTGTATAAGGTAGTGATTACATATGCTGCAGTTGTTGTGCCATCCGGTAATTTGAAACAAGAGCCATCGACATATAGCTCCCCTTTGGGTTCAGATAGGGGAACATCAGTCAGGTCTACCCGTCCCTTCGTCTCCTCTTCAGTCCGAAAAATGCAATCATGCACGTCTATTTCCTCACTTTCAGAAGGGAGGGGTAGTAACGTAGCTGGGTTCAGGGTGGCACATCTTTTGATGGTGATGTGTTGTGCGAATTGGGTCAGCTCATAGCCAGTCAGACATGCACTGGTAAGGTGCTGCGTCTTTGTTCTGTTCAAAAGGGTATCCACAGCATTAGGTACCATAACTGTGAGATCGGTATCAAGGACGAGCCCAGCCGATTGTCAGATAGAGACAGCCACAGCCGCGACCGCTCTTAGACATCTCGGGAGGGCTCTCGCGACGTTGTCAAGCAGAGCAGAAAAATACGCACACGGCCTCTGCTTAACTCCAAAGGCTTGTGTCAGGACAGAGAGCGCGCAACCAGCCGTCCCGTGTACATACAACACGAACGGTTTCTGGTAGTCAGGCGTACCAAGGACAGGCGCAGAGCAAAGCGCAACCTTTAATTGCTCAAAGCTTGTTCACATTCAGGCGTCCAGGGCAAGGGTTCATGTACATCTTTGGTGGTTAGCTGCAGCAGCGGTTTTATTAGTAAAGAAAAGTTAGGAATCCAGTGGCGACAGTACGAAGTAATTCCTATGAAAGCTCGCACATCCCGCTGAGTCTTGGGGATGGGCATTTTAACAATAGCACTAATGCGTTCAGGTGTTAGTCTCCTTCCCTCCTTCAACAGTAGGTGACCTAAATAGGTGACCTCCTGTCGACAATATTGAAACTTTGAAAGGGACACTTTATGTCCGTGCTGCACCAAATGTAGCAATAATTTGACCATTGCATCTTTGCAACCCTCTTCAGTGTCAGAAGAGATCAAGAGATCGTCCACATAGTGCAGTAACACATTACTTGGGGGAAGTGTGAGGGAATCCATTTGGCCTTTTAGAGCTTGACTACATATGCTAGGACTTTCAGTATAGACCTGAGGAGCGTGACAGAATCGAAAGCTTCTGCCGGCCAGGGCAAATCCAAAGAGGTACCTGCTATCAGGATGAATGGGATTGCTAAAGAAAGCATTTTTTAAATCAATCACAGAAAAGAATTTGGCAGTAGAAAGAATCATCGTCAGAAGGGCAGTGATGTCGGGGACCACCGGGAACTGAGGGACCACTCTTTTGTTAACCTCACGCAGATTGATCACAAAACGATGGACATCAGGATGATTGTCAGAGGAACCCGAAGGTGCCCTCTTAACAATAGGAAGAATAGGACTATTGCACACGTTCGCAGTCGTCTCTTCAACAACCCCGGACTTGATCAAGTCCTGTATAATCTGTAAGAGAGCTCGCTCCCCTGCTTGCGGTATTTTGTACTGGGGAATACGAGGCAGGAAAGCATTGTCCTTGACCTTAATAGAGACTGGAGGTATCCGTAACAGCCCTACATCAGTATCGCCGGTAGCCCACAAAGTAGTTGGCTCATCTTTAAGCTCAGCGGGAAGGCGTTCATCTTTGGACAAACACTGCTTGGAACTCACTACAGTGGGCCCTATTGTCATATAGACACCATCCGGGGAGCAAGAAATGGTCGCGTGCAACCTCTTTAACAAATCCAGACCCATCAAATTTTCTCCACAATCGGACGCCAATAGAAAAGGTGAGTCTACAGTAAAGGGACCAATAGTCAAGGCAAGGGTCTTGGAAATGGGGCTCACAACCGGTATACCTGAAAAACCTACAGAAACATTATTTTGGCCGGACAGGGCTGCCCCGGGGACCAGTGAACGAGAAACAGAACTATTCATTGCGCCTGTATCCACCAAAAATTGCTTAGCTGAGCCCTGTAAGTCAGCAGTAACATAAGGTCCGCGCTGATCTACAGGTATCTGAACTGGTCCCTCGCCCTGTCCCTGGCTGTCCTAACCATGAGTCAACCCCGTCACTTCATCCAAATCATAGTCATCATGATATTACTGTTGGCCCGAGGGTTATCGAAATAGTTTCAATAAGAGCGACCCTGCTGTTCCTCGTTTTCCTGGCCTCCGTCATGACCACCTGCTCCACAACCCCGTCCATGAGAACCCCGTCCTCTAGGGGCCGCAACCTTTTGCAACAATGTCAGGCACTTACTGCGCCAGTGTCCCTCCTCCTTACAATATTCACACTGGCTCGACCCCAAAGGTGCCGCATTTTTGCTAGTGCGGGACAGCTGTCGGGCCGGACCAATGCCGCGACCTCTCCCGGTCCCTCGAGATACCTGCTGCATCAACACCTTCGTTTTCAACTCTTTATTTTTCTTCCCCACCTTCTCCTTCTCTTCGTTCTCTCTATGCTCATAATACTGTGCCATACTTAATATCACTGACAGGGAGGAGGTAGTCCAAGTGCTCTCCGAAGCCTGTAACCGAGTCGCGATCTCGGGAAGCAGGTTTGTAACAAATCTGTTAATGAACAGTCGGACACCTCCCTCCAGCAACAGGTCCTGTTCACTGAAGTCCAAAAACACCTTCAGACCTAGTAAAAAAATCAGATACACTCATCTTTCTTCTGACAACATGCTGTTTACTTGTCCCAATCTACTCTTCTAGGTGGAATTAGAGTGCATGTAGGTGATAATACGACCTGCCAACGCTAGTATCTCAGCCTTAGGCTTCTCACCAGGCTTCCTCTCTTTATCCCATGCCCTGATCTCATCCCAAGTGCCACCCAACTCCACAACATGGTCCTGCGTATGCACCTGCCGCCAAATATCAACGGGCACCAATAAATCAAAAAACATCTCAATATCTGCTAACGTCATCACAGTCGATGACGCAGCCTCTGTTGATTCTTTATAGTATGCAGTTGGATGTTTTCTAGGGTCGGGTAACTGAGTCTTAAGAGACAAAACCTCACTCCTTTTCCAAGGAGTATAAACCCATTGTTCGTGAAAACGAGCCTCTACTCGCTGCCTGACAACAGCATCATGCTGATCACACAACTCCGGTATTTCAGGGTGAAAACTAGGATGCACTTCCCTCATCAGAAACTGGGACACTGTTGTCAGGCTCTTCTGATGTAACCTACCTCGATAACCAATCAGTGTTGCAACATTACTGAAACCATCATTAGGGGCCATGTCTGCAGCATACACACGGTCTCGGATGTCATATATTATCTGAGGTGCAACACCATTAAAACACTGCTCCCACAACCCTATTAATGTAGCCGACATATGTTTGAGGGCATGCTGTTGTACAAACGGCTCATACTCCTTCAACACACTCCACACATCCTCCACGCTGTAAATCAGGTTCCGAGCCCACTGTGCAGCCTGATCAGCTACCATCTTTTCCTCTACATCTCCCACATCCGATCGAATCAGCAACCACCCCATTCGCTCCCATGCAGTTGCCCAGTCCCCCTCGTCCAGTCCACGCACTGGCGTCCCGATACTCAGCAATGTTGGGGAAGATATGTTCGAGGGAGACACAATAGATGAAGGAGCAAGCGCTAAAGTTATTAATGGCTGTGTCGAGGGTGAGAGGGATGGAGAAAGAGTGTAAGCGGAAACAATAGGCGTAGCAGGGAGACTTGCAGTCGTCGTAGTCGCGGCATGTGAGGCTAGAGAAAGAGCAGGAGATGCTGTAGCCAAGGCAGCCAGATCAAGAGCAGAAGAACCAGAGGTGGAAGCAGGAGGGGCAGAAGACTGGGGCCTCGGGACAACAGGGTATATCCTCTGTGGGGCATAGAGAGGTGGAGATCGGGCGTCTAACAGCTCTTCCACGAATGCATCACCTTCCTCTCGGGCAACATAGGATTTGTCACATTGCAACCTAAACTTTCTGTCAGCACACTCTATACCTTTTCCACCTTCTCTCTATCATACACTACTGCTTTCTGAGTCACTGTCTGCATCTTTGCTCTTCGGGCCTCTTTTTCTGCTTTCATTCGCCTTTGCCTAGCTTCCTTTTGCCATACCTGAAGATAATCAAACATCCACTGCCTACTTCGTTTTGCAAATAATTTATCCTGCAGGAAATTCAATTTTTGTTCATCAAAGGTACCTGTTAGCGGCCACTGCAACTCGTCATTGTCCCTCGTATATTTGTGCCATAGTGTACTAAACATAATAGGGCCAAGGCCATGCTAAACAAACATATCAAAGTTCGAGGTGCCTTCCGGAGGCACAGGTTGCCTTTCTTCTAATCGAGCCTCAGCGGAACAACAACGGCACCCCAAACAACACAACTTGCTCAAGCAGGGCATCCTAATAGGGGACAGGTTCGCTATTCACGCCAGACGAATAGCTCGCAAATATCTTCCAAAAAGGTCGGTCCTCAGACTGTATCAAACGGAAAAAAACAAGTCAGTCCTCAGACTGCACCAAGGAGACGAGTCAAAATCGATACCACAAAACCGAAAGCCAGCTAAATCCCAGGCATTTTTCAAAGACAAGCCAAATCCATCATGTTGCCTGGCAGAGTGTCCACAGACGCTCTGTATTCAAATCGGCCCGCAGACCTACTAAGTTCAAATCAAATGGTCCTCAGACCATATCAAAGATTATTCAAAATGGCACCATATTCACAAAGAACCAAGACAAACTCACCTGGTGCACACAGGTTGCACAAATGTATCCTCCACTGCAGACGCTTCGGACCAAACGGTCAGATCCAAGGGTTTCGCCTTTCAGGACCCCAGCCGGGATGACCACTGGGCGAGGCACCGTCCGATCAGAAAGGCGGGGCAGCTGCGAGTACTAGGCTCTATCGTGCAGGTATCCCCGATCCGACCCGACGTAGCCCCGTCCTCCTCACCCGTCCGTGGGTGAGGATGGGTCAGCCCGATGTAGTCCCTGTTCGGGCACCAACTGAAGGAAGTGACCCGAATAGGGTCACCCGGGTCACTCGTGACCACCTCTCGGCCTTCCAAACAAATGAAGAGTCGGTCAGACAGTAGAGAATATAAACCCAAGTTATTTATTAGTATTGCGCTGCGGCGGAGCCCAGTCTGATCAGACTCACAAGAGAGCTGCCGAGGGACTGACTCCCCCGAACATGACATAAAATATTATACATTTCCAAATCCCTAAGAACACGCCAAGGCTGGAAAATTCCAGTCCAGGCACTAGCAAACAAAGGAGGCACAGAAGGATGAGCTACAGTCCTGGGACCGGGTACATGTTATCTCTGCTCCAAGGTTACTTTGCCCATGCCCGCCATTCTAGAAGGTGGGAACGAGCCTATCTAACAGCAAAGGTATGCCATAATAGAGAGTACATTCAGTAGTGCAGCTGAACTCGGCCTTGGAGAAACACGAGGAAAGATGCATGGAGGCAGTTTTCTGCTGAGGCAAGCAGTATGAGGCCCGGAGCTTAGCTTCGATGATAGAACAGAATGGCGGCTACTAATAAAATGGGGCTATGAATGCTAACTTAACACAGAATGAAACACGAGCACTGGGACAATAACATTTTCAATTCTAACACATGAGTAAGGGTATGAGGTCAGTGTGGCAGGATGTATCGGATATGAGCATGGAATTTCGTTGTCTCGCGGTTTGGGTTTGAAGTAGGGATGTGCAATGTGTTTCATTCCATCAAGAATGTTCTTCAAAGTACCTGATTTTGACCTTCTATGTGCAAAGTTCCCCAGTTTGCTACGGCTTTCACACATGTTTTTGTGCTTAATGAGATTAGGTTCACTGTTAACAAACATCGCAAAGCTGGAAAATGTATGCATACATTTTCTCTGCAAAGTTCCCTTTTGTTGAGCCTTTTTTATGCACAGTGGCATTGAACAGTAGAGCACCGTTTTCTGGGAAGTAGCTCTTATGCAGAACCATTTTGCTATTGTTAAGTAAGGATGTATGTAACATAAATTAGTGCAGAAGTCAGTATTGTTTACATGATTGTGGCAAAGCAAAACAGTTGTTGCAATCTTTGTGAAGTTAGTGTTTCCATGAACTTTTTCAAAGGTTCAAAATAATCTTGCCCCCTCTTGGTTTGAAGTTGCTTATTACATTTGGGTGATACAGTAATTGTATGCACTTTTTGAATGCAGTGCAAGTTTTTAATGATTAAATTGCTATAGAATTGCTATTTTCGCTGTCAAAAATGTGTATTGTATGGCTTCTGCAGTCTCTGTTGTTTGATCAGCAAGTATCTTTCTTACATTTGGTTGAAAGCAACTGCTGCAGCACATTTTGTCAGTCAGTACATATAAGCAGCAGCAGTTGGTAAAGATACAGTAAATGACTCCTCTGCTTTTTGTGGATTTCAACATTCATGATTCATCGACTTCACATCTTTACTATTTTTGTAGCTTTCTTAAAAGACATCCTACTTATGTGAAATCTAATAGATGTAACTAGTGCAGCCCTCCTCAGCTACCCCTAAGAAATACTAAGCACAGACACATTTTTGTGGAAGGTAAATATTGTGGAAGTTGCTATTCAATAGATTGGCACCTTGAGTCCAAAACAAACACCAAATGCAACGGCGTCACTAGAGTTGGTGTCACCCAGTGCGGCGACTTACCCCATGACACCATCACATGGGGTGACACCTTTCCCAAATGAGACTATTTAGTAAATAGTCTCATTTGGGAAAGGTGTCACCCCATGTGATGGTGTCACCCGGTGCGGTCCGCACCCCCCGCACGCCCCTAGTGACGCCACTGACCAAATGTGCAGGGGAGTTGTTGAAATGTAATCGATCGTAAAAAAGTGGAGTGTCGCATAGTGCCCACATAATTTTCATCAACATTGGTTTATTTTATGGCCAACATATAGTATTTTACTTAGAATACATTTGTTCAAATATTTGGATTGATGTTTCATGCTTTCAAACAACCCAAAATGCTTAGAATGATGTTGGTCAAAGAATACACTGTTATCTTGACAATGCTTCAATTTGAAGGACAAAACCTTGTATCATTACTTCTGAATTGTCAGAAATAAGTGTATGTGTGAAACATGTCTAACTGGTAGTGACATGCAGTACACTATCTTGTCATCTAGTCTTGAGTTTGAAATCTTACATGTTGTTTGCTTCATTTGAAGCTTCAGTTTAGAGAATCACTCAGGATGACCTAGCTGAAACCCACAATTGCAGCAGCAAGCGAGCGCCCCTCAGAGTATTTTTTCCCATCAAATGATTCACAGCTTGTTCGGCGCTCCTTCTTCAAAGTTGTGTCGGTACCAAAGTAAAATGCACCCAACAACCACAGCTACTGCAGCATGTCGGACTCTAATAAAGCTTCAAAAGACCTTGAATTGACCTCATGATGCCCGTTGAATACTGATGGCTTCTTAGCATGGACGTCAAATAGGGGGTCACAACTGCAACTCCAACGCCATCCGTTGCAACCCCTGCCACCTTGCTTGCAACCCTGGCTTCCCTCACTGTTTTGTCAGGACAAAGCAATTACATTATGAGATGCCCTTACATAAAATCTAATGGATTCTGTTTACTTTAGGCATTTGGAATGGAAATATTTAATGCTTACTGTTGGACTTGGCCCTTTTTCCCTGAATTTTTCGCTTTTCCCCCAGCCTTTTTACTGACATGGTGTGTCTGAACAGAGAAGTAATAAATGCTGTGCAATGGTGTACGCACCTTTATTTCCACCATTGTAGAAATGCACCTTTGTAAAATGTCACTTTTAAAATGGACGCCATTTCTGTCTGCACATGTGCCGCCTGTCTGAGGTGGGTTGGCGGTCTAGTGGTCTGTTTCCCAGCACCCCCAGCTTTTGGAGGGAAGCCTGGCACCCAGGGTGCTCTACACCTCCCCCTAAACCAGTTGGGACCGGTTTCCCAGGGAACCTTCCAGAAGCTTCCAGCCCTTTCTGGTAGGTGGGGTGAGGGGGCTGTGCCTCCATGTGCTCAGACGGAGCGTGGACTAGATTGAGAGGGGACACTCTGCCAGGAGGTACCGCCACATTGGGCCTGTGTGCTGGCATCTGTGCCCATCTGCACCCCTCCGCTGTCCACAGGGCCAGTGAGAGCCCTTTACTGGAGTGAAGACTGCTGTGTCAGGTGGAGTGCCACTTTATGGGAGATGACTGCTTCTAGGAGCTGCTGTCCTGTTCTGATGAGTACCCACTGCCTGCTGATCTTGCCCAGTATTGCCTGCCTGCTCTCCTGCCGTCCTAAGCCCAGCACCTGGTGAGCACTATATCTTACTGCCAGCTGCCTGCTGCCTAGCACCCTGTGAGCACATGGTCTGCCCAGGAGAAGAGAGGAGCTGATGCCTGCAGCGCTGTGCTGCTAAAGCGCTATAACTGTGCCACAGGGGAAGAGGAGCGCTGCAACTTTATTTTGTGGGACTTAGCGCTACAACCTTATTCCTGCACCAGGAGAGCGCTGCCTCCAGCCCTGCCCAGGAGAAGAAGGTGCGTGGGTCCTGCAGCGCTGGGCTGCCGGAGTGCCATATTTGCATTGACTGTGCTCCGCTTGCTGCGAGAGCGCTATAACTGTGCCCAGCAGAAGAGGAGCGCTACATTTGAAGTGACTGACCATCCCTGCCTGCTGGCTAGCGCCTGGAGAAGAAGAGCGCTTTATCTTATTGCCCAGGAGGTGAGGAGCTGACATCTGCAGCGCTGTGCTGCGAGAGCGCTATATTTCCAGTTACTGTGCCTTCCTGCCTGCTCCCTAGCGCCTCGGGAGGGCTATATTTCATTGCCAGTGAAGGGGAGCACTACCACTTTATGGTGTGGGACCTAGCGCTTTGTGGGCGCTACAACTTAATTTCAGCCCCAGAACTTTCCTGCCGCCTAGCGCCTCGTGAGCGCTATATGTAAATTGCCAAGGAGGAGTCCTGCGGCGGAGGGGGCCCGAGGCACATTGTCGGTGCCTGGAGACTGCAGAGACATCCAGAGGGGCCAGACTGCTGGTGAGTGGGGCTCAGTCATCCTGTGGTTGGGGGGTGTGTCGGGGCACATTGTCGGTGCCCGCCCCCGGTGCCAGTATTCTTTGGAGGGCATTGGTTGTGTTTAGAGTCCCAAAGGAGGGGGCTCCAACGTGCCCAGTACTTGTTTCCTCCCTCAGCTGCACGACAGAGGCATTTTGGGAAATTCTAGAGTCCCAGAAGAGGGGCTCCACCGTGCCAGTGTTCTTGTGGGCAGATTCCTGTTAGAGCCCGGAGTGGGGCTCCCATTGCTGCATTGTTGGCGCCAGTGCTTGTTGGGTTTACCCAGCTGCCCCGCAGGACAGGGGGCAGCTGCAACGCATTGGGGGCATTGGATTACCCAGGAGAACAGAGAGGGGAGTGAGAGACCCTCCTGCCCTAGCGCTTTGCGCACCTTTGTTTTCGCTGCCCTTGCAGCCAGCCCTGACTTTGCGGGACATAGCCTGAGAGAGGCCAGTTGGCCTGGGCCCAGTTTCAGAGTGTTGTGCCCCCGATTGGGGCGACCGGGGTTTATGCTTGCGAGGCCTATTGCCCCATATGATTTATTGCAGAATAAGGTTGTACGATGCATTTGTACCTAGGATGATACCTAATGCTTTTCCCTCAGGTTTGCAGTGCTGATTTTAGGCCTATTGTGTTCTAAGGGGGCACCCTGCTAAGGTTATGGGAAGGCCTCATGTGCCATACCTCATGCGGATAATGTGGCTTATGCCCCCTGGTAGTATGGTTATGCATAAGGTGCTATTGAGATGCCCCCTGGGTTTATGCTAATGGGAGTGATGCCTAATGATAACGCCTAATGCTCCTACACTGAGGATGATGCCCACTGCTGATGTATGCCTTCATGCGCATAGTGTGTTTATATGCCTGACCGGATGTTTTCAGTCTAGGCTTCATGTGTATGCCCGAAGCTGTTGGCGTTCCGCCTAATGTTCATGCCCACAAGGATGCCTAATGCATGTGATTATGCCTATTGTGCATGTTTAATGCTTTCATGCCACGTTATGAGGCTTCATGTTTATACTCACATGTTATGCCTAATGCTTTTATGCTAATGTGTTTAAACTACGTGCATGGACTTGCCAGAAGCTACTGGCTGTTATTCATCTAATGCTGATGGACTTTACATTTATTCTTTCTTTGTCCTGGTGATGGTTCTGGCAGCGGCCCGATTGGCCCTGCCTTGTAAATAGTCCCCCCTGTGAACTGCTACCCGGTGCCGGTTGGCACAGTTATCTGCACCTGTGATAATATCCTAACATGTTCTGCATAATACATATGCTGTTTTTTTCCACCTAACCTGGTGTGGTCTCCTTTTGTAGTGTGCCTGGTGTGTCGCCTGTGTGTGCTGCGCAGATGCTTTACACATTTCCTCCGGAGTTCGGCCCGCCCGCTCTGCACCACGCTACCCGTTTCTAACACTTACTGTTCCAGAATTCCATTAATACACAGCACAGCACTGGTGACATCATAGCAGGGTACGACACGAACTTTCAGCACATACTTTCTGTGCATGCGCAGGCTAGGGCGTGGCAAGGCGGTGGCAGATTGAGAGCATCTTCAGCGATGCGTTCAAGTGAGCGTAGAGCTCCCCTAGGTCGGTGTGTTTGATTGGTAAAATTATTGGAACGCTGGAACTCGAGCATAGCCCTGGCAGAGTGGTGACGTGGGTCTTAGCCTGGCAGGTGCTCTGCAGACAGTGTCGCTTCACCCAGCTACGGAGATCCCCACTGCACTGTGAATTACGCACAGATAGCTCGAGGACTCCAGGATTCACCTTGGGTGCAGATGAGTCCCTCCAGAGTCCATGTTAATTCGCTACTGACCTCTTTCTAAAAGTAGCCTGTGACAAGGCGGGATTTGACCAACTGATGCTGTTGTTTTTATGGGCACTACAGTGCGTGTTAGGGCCGAAATTAGTACTAAAGTAAGCCTTTTACTGGCTGCTTTGTACAAAGTAAAACTGAAAACCTGGATAAATCATGGCTTCCCCATTTAAATTGTGTGATCCTAGGCAGTAGGCAGATATTTCATTTCACCAAAACTTCATTTTCTTCATTATTGCATATGAAACACTTTCAAATATGTGAGTTTCAGATAATCAGTTGTACAAAAACCTATTGTGTTTGATTTATTAGACCAGCTATATAATTGGGAAACATTTAGGGTTTACATGACAACTGTCTTGCCTCTTAGTTCACTGATGGCTCATGTTTAAAAAACGATCACTTAATAAGCACTCCTCAGTGCAGTGCTATGATGTGTCGTATTACACTTTCTGAGTCTTGAAGAAGCTTTATTATACTTTACGTGAGGTTTTTGTATGATTTTCAAAGCAAACGTTTTCAAAGCTCGGCTCGTGCCTGGGCTCTAAGAGCCGAGCCAGACCGTTGGCTCAGCTTGTGCTGTTAATTTGTTGGCTCTCCCACCTCTAGGATCAGCTCCGCTTGGTACAATGTGTTGGTGTTCAGTTCGGTTTTGTCCGCCATCGTCTGCGGGATTCTCGCAACAAAGTGCCATTGCATGGCCACTGAGTTTGGCTGCATGCATGAAGCTGATTCCCCTCTTACACTGTATGTGTGTATGTGGTGCCAATCTGACGTCGGTGCCTCTCATATTGTGAAAGATGGGCACCCTCACACATTACGTGAATTCAAAATGGCCAGAGCTCAGTCTTTCAGACCATGATATGGCCAAAATGTTACTGTAACATGTATTCATATGTTGTTTTTTAATTCGAGAAAAAAATCCTTTGAATAAAATAAAATCCTGTATTGAAGTAAACGACAAATCGAGAAAAATTGGACAAACGCTTAATCCTGAAAACACAGATGGAAAGGAGCTTGGTGTTTACTCTGATAGAAGGCTTTTCTGTGTTATAGCTGCCTTTTCTACTTGTAAAAGATTTTTAGCTCATTACAGTACTCATTTGCAAAGTTTCTAGGGCAAATCTATGCACGTCACATGTAACAACATACTAGTTTACTTTTAATTTTGTGGATTTGCAGTGGGAGCGACGGATGGTAATATTGGTGTTTGTATCTGCATGACTAGGTATATTCTTTGGCTTAGCATTTGGGGGTCACTTTGAAAGTCATTGGGGGATATTCTCAAGAACGTGTGATAATTATCGCAAAATTAGCTTAACGCTACTTTGCACAACGCAGTCCATCGCGGGAAAATAACGCCGTGTCAACGTTGTATTCTCAACACGGCGGTACCATGCGATAGTCACACGCTAACGCGTCAAATGACCGCGATAAAATTACTGTGACGGCAAAAAAACGCGATTCACGAACGCGAAAAAAGTTGCGAAGTGGCCAACCGCGATAAAAAAATCTGCAATAACCAGCGACAGGCCTGCAATTCCCACGCGTCATGCGGGAAAATGCACCATAAAAGCAGAAGAAAAATAAATAAACTGCGTAGCACCATGGATGCACCTGGACCGAGTGCAGAGGACAACGCGAACCCCACAAGCCCCACAGACGACCAGCAAGAAACCTCGGGGTCGGGAAGGGCAAGGAGAAGAGGAAGACGAGGTTCAGTCCGCAGGAAAACAGGATCATCGTCACGGAGGTGATAGAACACTACCAACAACTGTTCGTCACCTCCACTGTGTCATTGGCAACACAAACGGAAATATGGCAGTCGATCGTGAACAACGTGAATGCAGTCGGAGTGTTGAGGAGGTCAAGAGGCGCTGGCATGATGTCAATAGCCAAACCAAGCAGAAACTCGCTGCCAACCGGAAGGCAGCAACGGCGACTGGAGGTGGGAGTCCTGCGCCACAGGAGGAGCTGGATGAGCTGGAGGAAATGGTGGCCACAGTCATCAGTGTGGAGACGGTGCAAGGAGTTGGGGGTCTGGACACAGCCCGACATGACCTGACCCAACAGCAACAGGGTGAGTAACGACCAGGGACTGGGAGGACAGGGGGAGATGGGCACAATGGCACAGATGCACAATTAAATGTAGCACACTGCACACCCACAATGAATGTGGAACATGTCCCTGATACCCTTGGCACACTGCAGCACACATAGAAACACCAAGTAGGCACCCGTCCACTATGTGCACAAAGGGGCCCCCCTCCCTATCACTAATATCACAACCTACCCATGCACATGTGCTGAATCCAGCAAAGCAGCGGCTCTGTGAGCCACACTGACGATGCAAGTGACACTGCATGACCAATAGCATGGCTGCAGTCAAAATACATGACATGGTGCACGACACGACACTGAGGTGGCCCAGTGTGGATCACATCCTCAAAGGAGCAGGTCACACTCTGACACATCCACGTGCACATACAACCCCTGACGTCAACAACACATCTGCAGACAAACAATGCACAAGAGTACAAAAACCGTCCAAGAGCACAAATGAGCCAAGTCCCCAACATCTCAGCCCCTCAAAAGCACACATGTCAAAGGCACACCGCCCCAAAGGGATAAGGGGCCGCTAAATCAGAGCTGCAGGGGCGACTCTCCCAAAATGCAGCACACACACATAGCAATCACAGCACATCAACATTGACGACAATGTGGTACTGAGTGCAACACTTTCACTACAGAACAGGACACAACTGGTGCCGCTTGTGCGTAGAAACTGGCCAATCACATCTGGCATAGCAGGAAACTGTGAGATGATAATGTACGAGTACAACCTCACATCCGTCATGTAGTCGAAATGTCCACTGTCCCCCATCAAATAGCCAGCTCATCCAAAACAGTCACAATGTACATTGTCATTCAGTCTGTATGTAAACATGTACAATGCATCAACATACATGGAACACACTGTTAACCTGCATCTCCCCTTTACATTGCAGAGGGACAATCAACACTTCCTGCAGAGCAGACCAGAGATCTCTTCAGTGATGATGAGGAGGAACCCCTGGCCATCTGCTCAGACACCCTCCAACGGCTCGTGGACAGCCTCCGCACCCCACCTCCAGGAGCAGGGCAGCCCAGCTGCATCGAGGTGACCCCACCCCCTGCACAGCCCACACAGCAGGAAGCACCCACCACCACGGCTAGCTCCCAGCACCTCACGGAAGGACACATGGCATTCCAACGCCGTGTGTCAGACTGCCAGAGGGGGCTGGCTGAACAGGTGCGGGTGGGTTTCGACCTCATGGCAGCCAAACTTGATGCCATACGTGGGTGTATGAGTCCCATCAGGGACCACTTACAGTCCCTAACGGACACCCACAGTCCGTTCCATGCTCTACAACAATCCCTGGCTGACCTCGCCGGAGCCATTACTTGGATACAAGAACTGTCTAGTCAGACAGGCTCCAGCGATGGCAGCACAGAGTTGGCACAGATGCGGAGGACAATGGAGAACATGGAGCGGATGCAGGCTGGAAGGATGGCTGCCACAGCTGTACACCAGCGAGATGTAGCTGGGATCTTCCATGCCCTGCAGAACATCATCTGGCCATTGCTGCCACAGAGCCTGTCCCAGATGACTGCTGCAGGAACTTCGACCCACACATCTCCGCCCCCTGATGCGTCAGTGTCACACAGTGATGCAGCCATACCACCTCTGCCACCTGATGCGTCAGTGGCACACAGTGATGCAGCCATACCACCTCCGCCACCTGATGCGTCAGTGGCACACAGTGATGCAGCCATACCACCTCCGCCACCTGATGTGTCAGTGGCACACAGTGATGCAGCCATAACACCACCACACATACCTGACACAGAAGACATATCAGAGGACTAAGATGTGGATGGCAATGACTCTGTTTGAGAAAGGAGGTTGTAGCATCCATCCCCGCCATATGGCCTGTTCCTGCTTGGTTCAGCCCTCTGCATCATGCCCGGGAACAACACCTTCCACTGTCCCCCGAAACACTCTGCGTCATTCACCTGGACCCCGACATGGACTGCCATATCTGCACTGGTTACCAATGACACAGCAATCAGGCTGCGGACTGAACTCTTCCTCTTCCGATTAAATTGTCATTCCCCAAAGGACTCTGGTTGGCCCTCCACTGGGCAACCATGTTATGTGGGCTTTGCATGGCCATGTACTGCTCCAGCTCCGACACTCCACAGAATGTGAATAAAACATTCAAAATCACACAGATGTGTCATGTCTATGTTCAATCAAGTATAAGAGTATGGATGAATGTAGGGACATTGATTGCACAAAAAGGTACACCCTGGGAAATGACATCAATGCGCATGTTTGACCCTGACCCACATGGCCAATTAGATGACTGTGAACGTGTGAACTAGCTGTGGCCTCATTGCCCATGAACAACAATCTTGCAAGCCCCCAACGTACCCCCACGTCCATGCATTAAATGGGGCTCTGTGTAAAAATGTCTAAATCGCTAGCAGGCCTAAAGTAGTGTCCCCCATCACATGTGACAACAGAACATCTCTTCCCATACCTACTCACACTCAACTGTGTGGACACAGCCTGTTTAGATGGATCACATTGATCCACATGGCAAGAAGTTGGACACCATACTCACATTGCTGAAGACACGTAAGAGCACCGGTCCACCAGCAACTATCCCAGCCACAATGTCTGGCTTACAGAGGTGGAGCTGGCAATAGGGACTCACCCCTAAGTGAAATGCGTCAGTCAGTCCCTCCCTGTGTACGGACAATGCTCATTGAGGCACACGATTTGTCATTCTAATCAACACTCATCACAGTTGAACACTAGTGAAGTGGCGTAGACTTTATTTGCATGTGCGTGTCAGTACGGGCAAGACAAGGACCACAACATGCAGACCAATGCTTCAGACACTAACGGGCAGATTGGGAACATATAGAGGTGAAAGAACTGGGGAGGCAAAAATGAACACCAATCATTACGGATTGCAACTGTCTCAGCCCACCTTGCCTTGCTGGACGAGTCATGTGATGTTTGGCGTATGCTCATTGCCCCTTGTCAGGGGACACGACTCACAGCCCATGGGATCTGCATAGTGCTGTACCACCGGACTGCGCAGACTGTCTGCTCTGCTGACAGTGAGCAGGTGAAAGTGTCCAACAAGGTCACATGTAGTACTACATTGCCATGTGTGTACACTCCCTCCAGCAGTATGTCAGAGTAAGGAACCTTGCCGAGCGACGCTGTGCAGCTCCGCCCATAGGACTGCCTCACCTTGCACAGGTGTGTGTCAACATGCGTAGGTGCACGCACATGCATTCTGAGTCCAGGCGAATGCAGCCATGTCCACTGTTGTGGTGGGATATGTGACCATTTCTCCAAGATGCAACAAGGTGTTGGGACCTGTGCTCTGGGTTACAAGCAGTTGTGGCTGCAGGAACGTAGTTACTCGTCCATGAATGCGAGCGCAGCTTCCTGGGCAATCAGTTCCAAGAGTACGTCGTTGTCGGCCTCAACGAACACGGGGGCGAGCCAATCCATTAACTGGTCCGGACAGATGTGCTCCGTCCACGCCGTTTCACCAATCCGCAACACAGCCCAATGGGGGAGCGCTTCGATGTGGTCACTGCACACGAGGACTTGTGATTCTCCCATGCCCAACTGCCAGCACATACGCCAAATATCAAGGCATCCCATGAACGGGTATCACGGTTACACTCCTGGTCGTGGGCCAACGGGGCGCACACACAAGTCATAATCCAGTTCAGCCACCGTTGTGTTGGATAGGCAGACATCCATGGGCCACTCGAATATGCATGATTGGCAGTGGAATCAGGGCTGGACGCAGGTGACGTACGCTAGACAGAAGCTCAGATGGTAACTGATGCGCAACACTGCCAGTGGCAGTGCCCCCAACAAATGCAGCATACGTGCACGGTACAGTTCCACGTGACAGGGGTTGTGCATGTGCCCGGGATGTTCTGCCATTGCGTTGGTGGCTCTGGTTGAAGCGGCACTGTTCTGACCTGCGCCAGTTCTGTGGATGAAATGCCACAGCTCGGAGCAATGAGTTGTTTTAGTGTGCAACGGTTGTACGCCTGGGTTAATGTGGGAGTAAGTGTGAAAGACATTCCATGCAAGATAACTTTGGGCAAGGACTTCTGTGTGTGGGGTGTGTATACGTTGGTCTTTCGTCGGGCTGTGCGTAGTGTGGGAGTCATCATCTGCTGTGGTATCTCTCTCAGGGGGTGCCTGCCGCATGCAAGACCAAGGTCGGAGGTGCAAATGTCCTTCCGCCTTATGTATTGAGACAAAGGAGCTTTGATCCCTGATGTTAGTCTGACTACTGCTTGCATTCTGGAAATGTGATGTGGCTTTTGCGCTGCATTTGGGGCTAGGCCTTAGGCTTATGGTGCACCAATAGCGATACACACACAAGAGTTGGCATGTATGTGCCAGGGGCCTTCCTTTCACTGTCTCTCTCTCTCTCTCCCTTTCTTTCTTTCTTTCTCTTTCTCTCTCTCTCTCTCTCCCTCTCTTCATTTCACTCTCTCTCTCTCTCTCCCTCCCTCTCTTTCTCTCTCTTTCTCTCTCTCTCTCTCTCTCCCTCTTTTCATTTCACTGTCTCTCTCTCTCTCCCTTTCTTTCTTTCTCTCTTTCTCTCTCTCTGTCCTTTGATGAGCGCATGACACACCTTCTTATCTTGAATTTTGTCTTGCAGGCTGTGATTTACAGATTGTCCAGAGAAGACCCGCCATGACTCTTCTAAATGGTTGTTTTGAGTTAAATTTGAATGAAATGATTTGTTTGGGAATTCAGAGATGAATGAATGATTCTCCTTTTTCTGACCACACATGAATGTTAATTGTTGTACTTGTGCAACATCAGGCAAATTGTTTTGTTAATGATTTCGTAAAGTTGATGTAAAAATATCTTTGTCTGGTGTCGGGCCCCGGGGAGGGGGGGGTCCTGGGGGGGGGGGTGGCGGTGGGTGTTGTGGCCCTCTTGGGTGTCCGGCTGCATGATCAGTAGCTCCATGGCATCTGTTGTTCTTCTGGTGTGGCTGTGGGCTGGGCTCCCATTTCTGGTGCAGGTTATGGTCCGACTTAATACCAGGTAGGACCAGGTGTTAATTCCCTGCTGCTAACGCGCCTTATCGCATGTTTTGTGGTCTTATCGCCGATCTGGCTGGTCGTTGAGAATGTTGCGAAGTGGTGTTGTCGCGGGTTTTTGCACGGGAACGCCTACTCTGCATCTCATTAGCGTTAGTTGCCGGTGTCATCCGTGGCGATGTTTTTTGCGGCTGCTATCGCAGGAAAACTGGCGATTACGGCTGTTAGCACCTGCTTGTGAATAGGGCGATAAATCTATCGCCACTTTGACTGCGATAAAGTGCCGCTAACTCGGCGACAGGTCCTTGAGAATATGCGCCATTGTTTTCCAAGAGGTGCTTTAGGGGCAGATTAAGCTTGACCATGCAAATTTTAGATCGAAAGGGGCTGCTGAATATTTGTGTTCCCTGAGTACTGCAGGTTTGGTGGATGGGTGAGAGTGCAGTTTTTTTTTTGTAAGTATGATTTTTACAATATACAATAAAACTTCTTGTTATCAGTGCACATTACCATTCTTCTATTAGCTATATCGTACACAGACCAGGAAAAAAGCACAGGATCATCATTGTAAACAAGAAAGAACAAATCTGCAATGAGAGAGTAGAAAGAAATGAGTAATGAAGGAAGAATAGACTAAGGAGCATCTCTGGTACCATTAACCATGTTCGTTCATCATCAGAATAATAAACAAATTGAGGGCCCAGTCTCTTCCATGAAAAATGTTTGACGCCTCCATGGCAACTATGTAGAATAGAATGGTCCATACCTGTTTGGTGTTAGGACAAGACTCGAAGGGTTCCAGATTGGTAGTCAACTGCAGCCCTGTCTTCAGGTCATCAATAAATCCCCAGTGCATTGTGGGGGAAAGGGTAATGAAGGGGAGGGGAGAGGCTGAGTCCTGAATATCCACTATACCATGTCACCCCTCCCCCCCATGCTATCGACTGGCAGCCCCAGTCGGGATGGACAGCCTAAGGAAAGACTGCCATATCTGTTCAAAACACCTCTGTCTGATCCAGCATACATTAGATTGTGTTATTGTGAAGCCGCACCGGCCATCTTATACATTCAATCAGTACGTGTAGGAAGGGACTTTGCTTCCATTTCCGTATGACTGCCACTGAAGCACCATATCAATCCAACCTCTCAAATAGTTGTTAGGATCAGGTATTTTCACCATATTGTGAAGGAAAATCAAAGCTGCAGAATGCCTGAGCTGCGAATTATTGGTGGCGTTCATCGTTCAGATCACTTGAGTCCACTACGTTTGGAGAGAGGCACAAGTATACACCAAGGGGACAATGTCTCCATCAGGATGGCCTCAGAGACTGCAGTTTCTGTTGCTCAGGTGGGGCAGTCTCTGGGCCCTTTGTATGTCTGAGTGCTGCTACAGGAATGCTAAACGACAGCCAGATGCAACATCATGTGCTTCATTGTGCTTATGTTGTAGGTGCCTCAGGTTGGAGGCGGCCTGGTGTTACAAGCCCTGAGAAGCATCACCTCACACAAAGTCACTAAAATAGACCCTGTTCTCCTTCATCCTATCCTGATTATCGGAGGGAAAGAGAGGGAGCATCTCAAGCACAAACATTTATAATACAACCTTCCTGTTTTGGTGATATTCTCCATCAGATTTTATGGGGAAATGAAACCATATTTAAATTGTAGTTTTCAGTGTGTGGTGATGGTGTGTGTGCATGCTTGAGTTTTCAGGACAACAGTGGTATTGTAACATACGCAATTAATGTTGCTTCCTTCTACAACGTTACATGCTAGCTCATAAAGTCTCCACAATAGTCCTAAAAACCCTACATGAAAACTGACCTTGACTTAAAACTTCTGATTGTCGATGCACCTCTCTTTCGAACAAATCTCTCATTCCTTTCCATCCTAGGCATGCGCAAGATCACAATCTTTGCTTTAAAAGACATACCCCTCCATTCTAACAATACCTACTTTTCTTTAGTTTATCTTTCAAAACCATCAACCAATGCATGAATTCACATACTGCACAAGGTCTCTAAAGATCACACCAAACTCCTGTTAATTTAATCTATCACATAGAAACTGAAGTAAAAGCATGGCATGCTTTCCTAAAGATCACAAGACTAATCGCAGTAACCAAAAATCTACTAACTCTGCGATCCAGAGAAGTGTGCTGGTCAGCGTAAAGCCCGCAGCACCTCTTATGGAGGAGTAAGTGCTACATAAATGCAATTACAGAACAAATTTTACTGCTTCACGCTTACATTCACATAAGTCAAAACTGTTAAGGTGCATGTTCGGCACCCAGTAGTGTACCAGTCCACAAGAAATAAGCCACCCATCAAGAACGGAACAGGCATGGAATATCTGAAGAGATCTGCCACATGCTGCTGGGCAACGAAGAATTGTAATTTAGTCCACCATTGCAGGCCACAACTAGCTACATACTATGACTGCTTCTTTACATCACACAAATGCAATCCGATATGAGATGATAGGAACTAAGTCCAACCCAGTAGATCTCTCCACCTTTTCCTCCTTTAACCTATGCCTGCTCAGGACCATAAACTTTAAACAAAATAGCACAGAACGGTCAACACAGAGCAGTTAGCAGTTAAGTGATACAAACATACAAATATCATAAAGAGACTCTCAGAGATGCTCAATGCTGTCAGCTTACTGAAAACCATAAACTGCATGCCTATCCCTCACACTTCATCATCCATCACGCTGCTAAGCGCTGTATTCCAGAACACAATACCCTCACCTCAGTGGTCCTCACGCACAACACGGAAACATTTCCCACACAGGATCCAAATAAAGACAACCCCCATTCAACTACACACTCTATACGGTGTTGACTGCTAACCATGTAGGCAACCGCTTCAGCTCCCCACATAGGAGTAGTAAGCGCTATATCAATATAAAAATACAATATGCGCAGAGGTTGGCCGGGGCCTTGGTGATGGGACAGTATATAGCTCAAGGCACGCATCTCACTATATCATGTTTCATTTTCTTACTTTGTGAATAATATATATTTTTTTTTATTTTACAGAGTTTTATATAGCACAAACTTGACCCGAATTGGGTATCAGAGCGCTTTACATAGCACCAGTTGCATTACATGAGGACACATTCATTTTTGTTAGGCACGGGGAGATTAAGTGATTTGCTCAGAATCACAGGATGTTCAGCGTCATTGCGAGACTCGAACCCAGTTCCCCAGATTCAAGGTCGACGGCCCTAGTCGTTAGGCCAACTCCTCTCCCAATAATAATGGTTGTTTTTACAACTGTAGGCCAAAACAAACTATTCATTCTCTGCCATGACCGAAGACCAATTCCTTACTATATTGGATATTATAACGAAATGTCTTTTTTGAAAACAACATAACGGAGATCAAAATGTTTCGAACTTCCAACTTTAAGGTGCAATTCAATTATAATTTAACCCATTTGACTCTCCTGGAATAGGTACATCACACAGGAATATGGGCTGGCACTAGCACAGACTGTGCTTCGAATGGACCCCCCACAGTCTGCACGGACGTAACTATGATCAAATATGTTATTTATGAATAAATAGAAGATATACATCTTAAATACATGTTACTTTTAAAGGTAGAATGCAGGCCACCTCAAAATACAGAGGGTCTCACTTTATTTTCATTTTTGAGGCCCATATCCATAATTTGAGTTTTATGAAATGACAATAAATCATCAAGTACCTGCAGAATGAAATTGATTGCAATTCAGATTCTCAAGTCATTTACCAAACTCTAGTCATGTAGTATTTGCTTAAATGATTACTATGACTGAATGCATTGCTGCCACGTGGTTTTCATATAACTGGTGTGTGACCTTTCTTGTTTTATTGTGCTTCTGTGTGCCATTGTATTGCCTAATTTGGGACACTTTGAGTGTTTCGGTATTACCAGTAAAACCAAGCAGTGAAATCCATATGTAGGGATAAGTATCAGAAATTCTTCCCTTTTTGCAGCGAAAAGCCCTAGTAAAATGTACTTCAAACAGCTGCCACACCTCTCAAGTGCTTATGAAAGGCCACTAACCTATTTCACCTTTCTTACATGGTTGTACTGCAATCAACTGTAATATCTTGACATTGGTCAGGCATTTCGAACCAAGGTCCAAGTCTGAGGCTATTTTTCTCAAGAAAAGGCCACCCACATTTATTTTTATTACATTCAGTTTGTATCATTTGAGTAGCATGAATTTTAGAAGAACGATATATATATATATATATATATATATATATATATATATATATTATATATATATATATATGCAAAAACAGAAGCAGAGAACTCTGGGTAGTTCTCAAGTTTAGGTGGAAAGCAGCTCCAGTAAGAGCACTCTCAACACCAGCGACACTCTAAATTTGCTCACCTCAAATGTCTGCTTTTCTATCAAAGTCTTTAAGCATAGGATTAGCGCAGTGCTATCCACGCCGAGATAGAAAGGGACAAAGTCTTTTGCCATTTTTACAGCAAAGTCTTTAAGCATAGGATTAGCACAGTGCTATCCCTGCCAAGCTGTAAAATGGCCAAAGCCTTTTACCACTCCAGGCACAGTATTGCAGCTTTGGATTGGTAAAATACCATCCAAGCCAACCTGAAATGAATAAAAGCAACCCCTGACACATGATATATATATATATATATATATATATATATATATATATATATATATATATATATATATATATATATATATATATATACGGCAGCAGCGTGCTTCCCCCTACCTCACATTGTTACAGTCTTGCAACACCCTTTGTTGTGTATTGCGCTCCTTTGCTAGTCACCCAGCTTTTGCTGTGCTATAGAAATATGCACACAAATATAAATACTGTGCTGTAGATACTCATTTAGGTTTGGATGCTACTCCCTGCCCTTACTCAGCGCAGGCCTCCGCTGCAACCCCTCCACCCACAGTTTTTACTACTGTACATCATGAGGACACAACTTTGATAGTGCTAGACTTTGCATGTGCACATCATTGTTTTCAGGTATGATAGCTTATCAGAACCCATTCAGGAGACCTTGATGCAGGCAGGGTTTACTGGGCCACAACCGTGGGGGTTGAGGCCTTTTACCAACTTGATTCTCAGTGACCGTGAAAGCGTGCAGTCACAGCCCTCTCAGGAAGATTAGTGTGGGGGGTTATTCAGGCTCAAAAATTAATAACCCCCCTGCCCTCCCCCCAGCAGCGTAGTAAAATCAATGTCCAGCCCAGTGCTCCTATTTGTAGAAAAGGCAAGTACTTTAGTACACAGAAAACAGAGAATTACATGACACAATGAATAATGCACGAATACCCTGTCCACAGGTGCAAGTGTGTGCACCAGGGACCTCTGCCAACTAGGCCTCCACCTGCCCTCATGGGTCCCCGTGTCTCTAGGCTCCCCACCTCAGGTTCAACATTCGCGGTAGATCAGAAGATGCAGCTCGTATTCTCCCCCCCCCGTTTCATCTAGTCTTAGCACACAGTCTCTCAGGCCTACACCCATTTATTCTGTCAGTGAAGTTCGTAGTACCAGTGCAGTGTGGCATTTGGCCTCTTGCTGCAGCGGGGTCTTACTGGCAGAAGGAGCCTCCGGGTGGCACACGGCAGTCTTCTCATGGACCATGTAGCACATTGCTCGGAGAATTATGACAGAAGCGGAGACGTTTGTCGTGGACCATCTTCCAGGTGGTGGGCTGAGATTGCAGCTTACTCGAGCACACTAGTGGCTACTTGTGTCACAGCATGGCTTACTCCAACACTCTGGTGAGTACTTGCCACTTCTTCATGAGGGCGACTACCACACTCCCGCAGATGACGATTCTTTGGCACGACAGATGCCAGGGAGCTATCTTTGGCACAGAGTGCTTTAAGGCGATCACCTCAATTCTTCACAAGGTGCCCCCAGGACACTTTTGGGGTCATGTAATCTTTAGAACTCGGTACGACCCAACAGCACATTGAGGAGCGCTATGGTCATGCAGTCCACTTGTAGGACACAGAGGCCACCAGCAGGTGCTTACCCAGCTTCAGTTGGGCGTACTGCATGGGCACACGCTCCAGGTGCCTGGCGGCTACGATTGGGATAAATGACAAAGATCCTAATGCCCAGTCTGGCATTACTGGAGGTCATTCGGCACACTTGCTTAGTGAGCCTCTGTCAGACGGACCCTATGCCAGGGTCAATTACAGCAGTCCTTTCCATGATCCGCTCCACCTGCATGGTTGGTGCTTTCTTCCCTCACTCACAGATTGGATATCTTGGTACCCAGGACAGCCCAGTAGTACCTCCTTCAAATCCGACTCCAGTAGATGTTCCCTTGGCTCTGGGAAGTTGGCTGTCAGTGTGACACCAACGTACGCTGATTAGTACTGCCTAAGTACTCTGTGGAGTACACCCTCCTTGGTAGAAGAGACCACAACAACGAACATCGATGGGTGTTGAGCTCCCATTTCTATACCGAATTTGCAGACGGGGATGCTTATTTATGGTTGTCTTCCTTCGTACCAGTTTGGGTCAGTTCCCCTTTCATGTGTCCTGGCCAGGCCACTCTCCAGCCCTTCCACTGTCTTAGAGGATTCTCTGGCCAGCAGTACTGTCTCAAGGTGGAGTGCCCACCAGAGAAAGGTGAGAGTAGGCTGCACCCAGTTATTTATGACACCTCTTCATAGAGATCAGGATGAGTTATTAGATGCTCCTTGTGGCTTTTCAAAATGCTCCTTAACAACAGATGCTACAGGCCTCTCCCTATAAACCATGCCCTCTACCTAATGGCAACTGCAGTCAGAGGGCCTGATTTATAGTTTGGCAGATGGGTTACTCCATCTCAAATGTGACAGATATCCTGTCTGCCTTAATACAAGTGCATTATAACCTATGGCAATTGCAATAAGGCGGACGGGATATCTGTCACGTTTGTGATGGAGTAACTCGTCCACCAAACTCTAAATCGGGCCCAGAGTCATTTACAGACCAATTTATCATAAGGAAAGCCTATCATCATAGCGTTTACTGCTCCCCCCCATCTAGGAGATGCCAGCAATACACATATGCTGCCAGGAGAAAGCAACCTCTCCTCCATCTTGTACTCTGATCTAGGCTTTGGGCTTCCAGAATGGAACCACCAGGCCAGTATCACTTGAGCATTGCACACTCTTACGTCTAGCTCACACACACAATGTGCAGGAGATCGGGTTCAGGATTCCAGGTTCATTGTGAGTAGTGGAACTTTAGATGAATGGGCCTGTAAGTGCACATTTTGTTTTGCAGGTAAAATTCTGTCTCTAATTTGTAAACCATGGTATGCTGATACCACCGTATCCACACATGAAACCCGTAACGTGGACAGTAGTGCCCTGTCATTATAAGCATTCATTTGGTGTTCCATTTTCAAAGACCCGCCCTAGGTTAATGTGTGAACACAGGATTAGTGTGTAGCATGATCAAAATATTAAAAAACTGGATCTCAGGTATGCAGTTCAGGGACGCTGGGCAGGGGAACACAATTGTATATAATGCAGTGGACATTCCCGTCCCAACATAGTTCAATAAGATGAATTAAACTCTGTCAGCTTTCAGTAGGCTTTGATATGTAAACATGTATTAATGGGGGAAAACTGTCTGAAACAAGTCAGTGACAGTACTAATATTTTGAGATCACCAGCGAAGATATGCATGCTACAAAGGCATGACCATTGAGAGGGGATGCCCTGTAGTATATCCTGCAACCTGTATTAGATTCCCAACTGTGCCATGTAAAAGTACAACTTTTAGTCTGCTATTACTTGCATGCTCTTGTTAGGAGCAAAATCAGGTCAGCAGGAACTGCACGACTAGTTTTCTGGCTCCCCTAAAGATGTCTTGGGTGACTCAGGAGGCATTGGGCTATGCTGGTAGACTTGTCCGAGCAAGGAAAAGATAGAGGCCTATGTGCTGACTGGGAAGCTAAGGTGCACGTTGACTGCTGCTACTGAGAAGTCTGAGTTGGTCCTTCTCTGCTGCTTGAAGCTTACTGGTGTTGAGTCTGCCACTCCAGTGTGACTGGGATAGTGTACCCCAAAGTAGACATAACTTGCATATTACAAGCCACATAGGAATATTATGACATTCTCTGATCAAAGACAGTACTTAGTGTGCCTTTAATTGGGCATGGTACTCCGAGGTAACTTGCTGTACACAAAAAGCTAGTTAATACATACAGTTGTATAATGCAGTCTACCATTTCTCTGGTATTTCACATTGAAATCAGATATTAATTATTACCCAATTTAATCTTGCTCATTGTATCAACACCCGAAAAATAAAAATCTGAGTGGAGCTTCCAGTATTCAAATCTGTGACTCATCTTACACATGGATCTCTACAATGGTCAGATTAGTTCTCATGGTGCATATGGAGGCACTTTTTTTCAGTTATAATACTTGGGGCCATATGTACAATGAAGTGGTGGAGAGAGGCGTTAGCCTTCCTGGCGTAACGCCTCTCTCCGCCACTTCTGAAACGCAAGGCTGCACAATATTTACAAGAATGTGATGCAGCCTTGCATTTCTCCCTGCGATGGCGCTAAGTTTAGCAACTTAGCGCCAACACAGGCACCCTTGCACCATAGTGCAAGGGTGTCTGTGCGCAGGGGAGGATTGTTTATGTGTAGGAAGGTGTCCCTTCCTGCACATAAACAATCATAAAATGCCATTCTGTCACTTACATGTGTGCTGCTTCATGCAGCACACATGAAAGTGACAAAATGGCATTTTTTGTAAAGGTTTGTTTATGTACCTTCCTGTACATAAACAAACAATGGCATTTGCTTTTTCCATGTGTGCTGCACAAGGCAACACACCTGGAAAAAGCAAAAACGAGGAGAAATAATGCATTTCTCCTCGTTTCGCCAACTTAAGACCAGGATTTACCTGGTCTTAATTTTGGCGCTGCCTCCTATGTATGCCACCCTTGTACATAGGGGGCAGCGCCAAAATCATTGGGTGTTGTGGTGGAACGCCCACCGCAACACCCACTGCCCACCCCTTTCACGCTAACCATAGCGTGAAAAGGGGCCTTATATACAAGGGAGCGTTAAGGCACGGTAAGTGGCTTAACGCTGCCTTGTACATAAGGCGCAGTCCCTATCGCCACCACAACGTCGATAAAAGTGACGTTGTGGTGGCGATTGGGGCTTGTACATATGCCCCTTGGTGTTTCCTCTAACCATCCTCCTCTTATTCAAGTGAAACAAGTATACCATATTGTGATGATCAGTGTGTTGGCTATGTTTTTGTAAAGGGCTAATAGTTCTTGTAAAACTATATAATACAGTAGTCCTTCGACATAGGTACAATGTGTTATTGCTAGCCTAGACTTCAATTTCCTGTAATAAGGATATTGCCATTGTTGAGGACTTCCATGATTGTATAGGGGTGCATAACTCTTATGTGGCTGGCAGTATCTTCATTACTTGCTTAACCTTTTTCCATAACATTCTATTGCACGTAGCACTCATACGCTGAAAGGCAACTCCTTAGCGACTGAGGTGGAACTTGTGCTTACTTTTCCCAACTCAATGGTTTTGATTTCATCAACCTCTGAAGGATGTTAGGCTGAAGGGTGTCACTGGAATTCAAACCTGTGACTGCAGGTGGAACAAAGGTTTCTGTTGCAGGCCTCTAAACTCAAACCGCTATCTTGCCAATAATTCATGCATTTCAGGTCCTCCTTCCTCCCCTTATCCCTATTATTATATTGACTGTGCCGCAAAACTCCGTACGATGGCACCGACAATCCCTACTTTGATGACATTCACTTATAAACCACCAATGTCATGCTCCCCCCAAAATACAGGACTTCATGCCTTCCAATTCTTGGTGCCCACTCCACTAATGTATATCTTCATCCACATTTTGCATTTTCTTGTTCTTGTGGTAATGGTGGCCCTTTCTATGTCTTTTTTATAGCAAATAAATTGCACTTAGGCAACCTAAATGTCAAAAACACAAAGAGAAGAGAAATGCTGTACGTTCCAATTTGCTGAACAAGGACATAATTGGCAGAATAATATATTCAAATTCAGACCAGTAATATTTCAAACATGTTTATGTATGCTTTAAATAGTCTTTGTTTTTTTTTTAAATGTTGCTGTACAGTACATGGTGCTTTTGCCTCAAACGCCACATCCCGTCTTCTGCAAGCTCTACAAAGGCATTTTAAATAGCTGAGCTCATTTCTTTCATTAACCCCTCTCAAGGTGGGTGGATAGTAATCTGATTTATTGTAATAAAGGCTGATTCCAGTGGTTGTGTATACATTAATGTACAATGTAATATATGCAATAAAACATCTCTTGCATACTGTTTATTAACAGAAGGCTGTCAAAAAACACATGCATGTGTGTGAAAGGCTCTGTGTTTTGTCACTGTTATGTGCAGTGTACCATGCCCTAACCCTTTTTTCTGTATTTTTGACTTTTTAGCAGTAGAATTGCTTAGTTCAGCTGCAAACAAAGGAACAAAGAAAAATGTCTTTCCACACTAGAAAACTAAAAGATCCAAAATAAAGTTCAATATTGGATTTTTTCACTAAAAAAGGAGTACCTAAGACCCTCCTATAGGTTCTGATGAAGACAAGCGAAAAAAGAGTTGTCTGATTCTGCTTTATTTAGCAGTGAAGGCATATGCTCACATTCTCCTTACATCCCTGAAGCATCATCTGCTGCCATTATAGCTGCTTCTTTTGTGCTGATGATATTTCTGCCATTGTTGACAGTCATATTTCTTCTCATGCTGAAGGCGCTGAGTGTTAATTTCTCACTGAGGTTGAGGATTCTTCTTCTTCTTATGTTGGCAGTTTAGACAGTGCTTCCCTTGCTGGCATTGCTGACTGTTCATCATCCTGTAATGACAATACAGCCAGCTCTTTTTGGGGAGTGACATAATAGACGCACCTCGAATTGGACAAACTAGTCAGACACCAACATCAAAATCCCTCCCGGTAAGTGAATTCTTTGCCGCTGATTTATCACTGAATCAATATAGTGATCCACTGAAACCAAAACTTCAAACATTCCCCTAAACTGCATGCCGTAGGTTTAATGGAGATTACAAAACTCATCCTTGGGTAGAGTATTCAGTCCTTAAAGATGAGGTTTATTGTTTTGTATGCAGGCATTTTAGTGCTGTTAATGTGGGAGGAGGACGTAAACCTGGCAATCTTGCATTCATTAATATTGGCTTCAGTAAGTGGGAAAGGCTTACTTATTCTTTGTCCAAACATTCAAAGTCAGAGAAGCATAAATCATCAGTTATTGCTTGGACCAACTTCAAAAGATTGCAGCAGCCTACAAACCATCAGCAGTCAGTTTCTTCCGTACTAGTAAGAAGTGGGAAATTGAGGAGAATAGACAACCTGTGGAGCAGCTGCAGTATGTTTCTTAGGTCATCAAGGACTTGCATTTCGTGCAATGGATGAAACTGATGATTTCTTATAAAGATGAGAGGTTAAAAGCAAAAATTGCCAAGAGGCATGGGCACTATACCTCGCATATTAACCAAAGTGACATGATATCTGTGGTGGCAGATCTTGTCCGTGAACGCATTATTGAAAAAGTGACAAAATATTTTG
Organism: Calotriton arnoldi; assembly: GCA_963921515.1. Taxonomy (NCBI): domain Eukaryota; kingdom Metazoa; phylum Chordata; class Amphibia; order Caudata; family Salamandridae; genus Calotriton; species Calotriton arnoldi. Next base: position 2,100,187 of record CAWUFW010000366.1, on the reverse strand, counting down.
CGGTGCTAATTGATGGAACCAAAGATGTTTTACATGAAGAGCAGCTGAGTTTTATTATCCGCTTTGTTGATGGTGATTGAAATGTTCAGGAAAATGCACTAAGGTGTTACCATATGGAGAAGTTAGATGCCTCCAGCCTTGCTGCAGCCATTGTTGAAGCAGTACACAAAGCTAGACTTGACTAGAAATGTGTTGCACAGTGCTACGATGGAGCATCCGTTATGAGTCTGTTTTAATGTTGTTCAAGCAAAAATAAGAGAGATTGCATCACAAGCATTTTACATACACTGTCATGCCCGTCGCCTAAACCTTGCTTTAGCGCAAACACTAACTATCATAAAATCCAGTAAAATATTTCTTTTCAACTTTGCATGCAGTTTATGTTTTTCTTTCGCAAAGTTCACCAAGGCATGAGCTGTTTGTGAAAGTCCAGAAAGAGTGTATTCTATATAATGGAGCTAGAAAGACTCTCCGTACAAGGTGGTTTTATTAGTACTCCTGTGTTAGAAAAGTACAGCTGCAATTTGAGTCTATTATCGTTGTAATAGACTCACAACGTGACACTGAGGCTAGTTCAGAAGCCAAAGGAATTCTGAAGAACATCAAAAACTTTGGTTTCTTACTTACATTACTGTGTATGGAACTCATTCTCCAAAAGATTCAGTCTATCCGAAGAATTACGGAGAAAAGACAGTTGCTTGCCAAGAGGATGTGAACTAATTGAGTCAACAAGAAGTGATTTAGTGAAGCTCCATCAAGACAGTCAGTCGACCAAAGTGTTAAGTTAGGCTAAGACTTAGCAGAGCAGTGTGGAATTGAGAATCAAGAAAAATCCAATCCAAGGGCTCTACCTCTGAGGCACCATAAATTAAGTAACAAACTGACAGATGATTTTGTCAGTACCTCTGTAAGGAAAATATCCAGTCATTTTTATGACTTAGAAAGTCGAACTCCACTGTCTGAGCGCTTAAAGCAGGAAGTTTCTTTCTCTACTTTGGATAGATTTGCACATTAGTTTGATGCTCGATTTACAGACAACATGGGTCTCTTATCTGCTGTCGGAATGTTCAATCCAAAAGCTGAAATCTTTTGGACTTTTCATCTGCACTATTTATTGTTGACAAATATCCAAAGGGTGTAGTAGACCGAGCTCTTCTACAATCCGAACTGGAAACTGCAAAATCGTATCTTTCAGACAAGAATGTACCGGGCATTCACTGTCGGGCAGTAACTCATGTATCTATCTTGAGCATTTTCCCAGGTTTTGGATCTTTTAACCCCTTCTCTGCTAGGTCTTTTCCCCTCCTGTGCTAAGCCTTTTTTTGGCTATTTGGGGTAGTTCGCGCTTAGGGCCCTGTAACTTTTTGACCACATAAGGTATCCATGCCAAATTTGCGTCCTTTTTTTCCAACATCATGGGGATTCAAAAGGTACCCAGGGTTTGTGGATTCCCCTGGAGGGGACCCAGAAATTAGCCAAAATACAGCTAAATTTTGGTTTTTTGGGGAAAAATGCGAAAAAGGGCTACAGATGAAAGCATCTGGTTTTTTCCTGCAAATGGCATCAAAAAGGGGTTGTGGTGCTGAAATCACCATCTTCCCCGCTTTCTGGGACAAGCAGACTTTTGTCAGAAAACCAAAATTTTGTACACAGTTTTGGCATTTTTCTGGGACATAGCCTATTTTTGCTATTTTTGAGCTTTCAACCTCCTTCCAGTTAATGGTAGAAATGCGTATGAAAGCAATAATGGATTCTGAAAAGCCATACATTTCTGAAAAGTAGACACAATTCTGAATTCAGCAAGGGGTCATTTGTGTAGATCCTTCAAGTTTTCTTTATAGAAACAAACAGTTAAATATAGGAAAAATTGAAAATTAGTTGAAAAAAACAGCCATTTGTGTCAACGTTTTCACCTGTAACTTCTTCTAATTATGACAGCTATTTGAAAGCAATATACCATTACATCCGCTGGACCTTTCTGGTTGTGGTGATATATAGGACTTGTAGGTTCACCAAGAACCCGACGAACCCAGAGCCAATAACTGAGCAGCGTCTTGCAATGGTTTTTTATTATGTCCCGGGTATATAGCAATTATTCTGGGAAAAAATTATACATGGGAAAATGGGTATGAAAGACACCTATGTATTTCTGAAATGGGAACAAAATATAGAGTTTAGAAACAGTAGATATTTGCACATTTCCGAAATTGGGAGTACCCATACTAGCATGAGAATTATAGGTCATTTTTCAAAATGACTTCTTTTTACACATTGTCTTTCATTTGGAAGGCAGAAATGCATCGAAAGTCAATAGATAATAACAGTTGCTCTACAATTTTGTGTTACCCTAAGTCTCCCGATAAAAATGGTACCTCACTTGTGTGGGTAGGCCTAGTGCCCGCGACAGGAAACGGCCCAAAACGCAACGTGGACACACCACATTTTCACAGTGAAAAATGACCCTTTTTTTGCAAAGTGCCTAGCTGTAGTTTTTGAACCCTAGCTCTGCCGGCACCTAGGGAAACCTAGCAAACCTATACATTTTTGAAAACTAGACACCCAGGGGAATCCAGGATGGGGTGACTTGCTTGGCTCTCACCAGGTTCTGGTACCCAGAATCCCTTGCAAACCTAAACAATTGTCAAAAAAACCACATTTTCCTCACTTTTCTGTGGTGGAAAGTTCTGGAATCTGCGTGGATCCACAAAATTCCACCCACCCCGCGTTCCCCAAAGTCTTCCGAGAAAAATGGTGCCTCACTCTGGTGGGAGGCCCAAGTACCCGCGACAGGCAAGGGCCCAAAACGTATTGAGGCGACATCAAAATTGCCTATCACAAACCGACCTGGTTTTGCAAGGGGGGTCCCATGACTTTTTGGCCAAAGGCTCGGCGGCCACCTAGGGAAACCTACCAAACCCACACATTTCTGAAAACTAAACACCCGGTGGATTCCAGGGAGGTATGGCTTGCGTGGATCCCCCAACGTTTTCTTACCCAGAATCCCCTGCAAACCTGAAATTGTGCTGAAAAAATCACTTTTTTCACACATTTGTGTGTGGGAAAGTTGTGGCATCACCGGGCTGACACAAATTTCCTACCACCCAGCGTTCGCCCAGGTCTCCCGATAAAAATGGTGCCTCACTCGGGTGGGAGGCCCAAGTACCCGTGACAGGCAAGGGCCCAAAACGTATTGAGGCGACATCAAAATTGCCTATCACAAAAAGACCTGGTTTTGCAAGGGGGGTCCCATGACTTTTTGGCCCGGGGCTCGGCGGCCACCTAGGTAAACCTACCAAACCCACACATTTATGAAAACTAGACACCTGGGGGATTCCAGGGAGGTATGGCTTGCATGGATCCCCCAACGTTTTCTTACCCAGAATCCCCTGCAAACCTGAACTTTTGCTGAAAAAATCACTTTTTTCACACATTTGTGTGTGGGAAAGTTGTGGCATCACCGGGCTGACACAAATTTCCTACCACCCAGCGTTCCCCCAAGTCTCCCGATAAAAATGGTGCCTCACTCGGGTGGGAGGCCCAAGTACCCGCGACGGGCAAGGGCCTAAAACGTATTGAGGCGACATCAAAATTGCCTATCACAAAACGACCTGGTTTTGCAAGGGGTCCCATGACTTTTTGGCCCGGGGCTCGGCGGCCACCTAGGAAACCTATCAAACCCACACATTTCTGAAAACTAGACACCCGGGGATTCCAGGGAGGTATGGCTTGCGTGGATCCCCCAACGTTTTCTTACAGAATCCCCTGCAAACCTGAAATTTTGCTGAAAAAATCATTTTTCACAAATTTGTGTGTGGGAAAGTAGTGGCATCACCGGGCTGACACAAATTTCCTACCACCCAGCGTTCTCCCAGGTCTCGCGATAAAAATGGTGCCTCACTCGGATGGTAGGCCCAAGTACCCGCGACAGGCAAGGGCCCAAAACGTATTGAGGCGACATCAAAATTGCCTATCACAAAACGACCTGGTTTTGCAAGGGGTCCCATGACATTTTGGCCCGGGGCTCGGTGGCCACCTAGGGAAACCTACCAAACCCACACATTTCTGAAAAGTAAACACCCGGGGGATTCCAGGGAGGTATGGCTAGCGTGGATCCCCCAACGTTTTCTTACCCAGAATCCCCTGCAAACCTGACATTTTGTTGAAAAAATCACTTTTTTCACACATTTGTGTGTGGGAAAGTTGTGGCATCACCGGGCTGACACAAATTTCCTACCACCGAGCGTTCCCCCAGGTCTCCCGATAAAAATGGTGCCTCACTCGGGTGGGAGGCCCAAGTACCCGCGACAGGCAAGGGCCCAAAACATTTTGTGATAGGCAATTTTGATGTCGCCTCAATACGTTTTGGGCCCTTGCCTGTCGCGGGTTCTTGGGCCTCCCACCCGAGTGAGGCACCATTTTTATCGGGAGACCTGGGCGAACGCTGGGTGGTAGGAAATTTGTGTCAGCCCGGTGATGCCACAACTTTCCACACACAAATGTGTGAAAAAGTGATTTTTCAGCACAATTTCAGGTTTGCAGGGGATTCTGGGTAAGAAAACGTTGGGGATCCACACAAGCCATACCTCCTGGAATCCCCGGGTGTCTACTTTTCAGAAATGTGGGTTTGGTAGGTTTCCTAGGTGGCCGCCGAGCCCGGCCAAAAGTCATGGGACCCCCTTGCAAAACCAGGTCGTTTTGTGATAGGTAATTTTGATGTCGCCTCAATACGTTTTGGACCCTTGCCTGTCGCGGGTACTTGGGCCTCCCACCCGAGTGAGGCACCATTTTTATCGGGAGACCTGGGCTAGCGCTGGGTGGTAGGAAATTTGTGTCAGCCCGGTGATACCACAACTTTCCCACACACAAATGTGTTAAAAAAATGATTTTTTCAGCAAAATTTCAGGTTTGCAGGGATTCTGGGTAAGAAACGTTGGGGGATCCACGCAAGCCATACCTCCCTGGAATCCTCGGGTGTCAAGTTTTCAGATATGTGTGGGTTTGGTAGGATTTCCTAGATGGCCACCGACCCCGGGGCCAAAAACACAGGTAACCCCGTGCAAAACCAGGTTGGTTTGTGATAGGTAATTTTGATGTCGCCTCACTAGGTTTTGGGCCCTTGCCTGTCGCGAGTACCTGACCCACCCACACAAGTGAGGTACCATTTTCTCGGAAGACTTTGGGAAATGCGGGGTGAGTGGAATTTTGTGGATCCACACAGATTCCAGAACTTTCCACAACAGAAATGTGAGGAAAATTTGTTTTGTTTATACACATTTTGAGGTTTGCAAGGGAGTCTGGGTAACAGAACCTGGTGAGAGCCAGTCAAGTCACCCCATCCTGGATTCCCCTGGGTGTCTAGTTTTCAAAAACATACAGGTTTGCTAGGTTTCCCTATGTGCCGGCTGCGCTAGGTCCCAAAATCCACAGGTAGGCATATTGCTACAAACAAATCCGTGCCTAGTCGGCTTTCTGCCACCCTGGGGGGGGATATCGTGGGGTGGGGTTGCCCCGATATGCCCCCAAGGGGGGCAGAAACACTGTGGCTATTTTTTTGGGGGGTAGGGGCATTGGTATGCCCATTCTGGGCAGCCCCCACCCCCACACATAAAAAAGCCAGCATAATCGTTGGCATCTAGCGGGCTTTTTGCCGCCCAGGGGGGCAGATTGGGGGCTACTGCCCCCATCTTCCCCCCAGGGAGGGCAGAAAGGCTGTAATTGTTGCGGGAGGGGGGTGGGGGCATTGACATGCCCGTTTTGGGCAGCCCCACCTAATTAAAATTTGCCCAAAAAAATCCCTGGCGTCTAGTGGGCTTTTTGCCCCCCCCGGGGGCGCAGATTGGGGGCTACTGCCCTATCTGCCCCCCAGGGGGGGGGCAGGAAGGCTGTAATTTTTGCGGGGTGGGGGCATGGGCATGCCCGTTTTGGGAGCCCCCACCCTAATTCAAATTTGCCACAAAAAATCCCTGGCATCTAGTGAGCTTTTTGCCCCCCCCCCGGTGGGGCAGATTGGGGGCTAATGACCCCATCTGCCCCCCAGGGGGGGCAGAAAGTCCACTAGACGCCAGGGAGTTTTTTGGGAAAATTTTAATTAGGGTGGGGGCTGCCCAAAATGGGCATGCCAATGCCCCCACCCTAATTAAAATTTGCCCATAAAATCCCTGGAGTCTACTGGGCTTTTTGCCCCCGGGGGCAGATTTGGGGCTAATGCCCCCAGCTGCCCCCAGAGGGGCAGAAAGGCTGTCATTTTTGCGGGGGTGGGTGGGGGCATGGGCATGCCCATATTGGGCAGCCCCACCACAAATTATAATAAAAAAAAATCCCTGGCATATAGTGGGCTTTTTGCCCCCGGGGGGCAGAAAGGCTGTAAATTTTGTGGGGTGGGGGCATGGACATGCCCTTTATGGGCAGCCCCCACCCTAATAAATTATGCGGCATAAAAAAATATCCCTGGCGTCTAGTGGGCTTTTTGCCCCCCCCGGGGGGGCAGATTGGAGGCTACTGCCCCCATCTGCCCCCCAGGGGGGGCAAAAAGACTATATCACACCAAAAGAAAATTGGGGGGAGCCAAAGCCCTTGCCCAAGGGGCCGCTCCCCCCTCCCTGGTGTCTAGTGGGTGGATCCCAAGCAGGGATCCACTGAGGAGGGGTACCATTGGATCGAGGAGATTCTCCCCTTTCCAATGATACCTCTCCCGTCTTTCTACGTGCCCGGGGGGCTGAGATAGCCCCCTGAGCACATAGAAAGTGAAACTGAAATGAGCCTAAAGGCTCATTTCAGTTTCGATTTCTGTGCAATGAGGACAGCGCGACGTGCGCGCTGATCCTCATGGCACAGAAACCAGGGAGGAGCCTCGGGAGCTGGGAAGCTCTTCCCCAGCTCCCAAGGTCACAGGGGTGAAATAGAAATCCCTCTGCTGTCTGCAGCAGAGGGATTTCGTGCCCCTGGCCTCATGACGGAATGGTTCCGTCATGAGCACAGGGGCACCGATGCTCATGACGGAACCATTCCGTCATGAGCATCGAAGGGGTTAAATCTAGTTCTTATTACCTATTACTGCTGCTGCAAATAAGAGATTTGTATGAAAAGGGTGAAAAATTATTTGTGCAACAAATGGGGAGACGAGAGACAATGGGCCTGATTCACAAGGGCCTCCGTACTCGTGGCGGAGGCCCCGCAGTCGTGGGGAAGTCTCTGCACTTGGGGCGGAATCTACGCAATGAGAATTCTCATTGTGGAGGTTCTGCCTCGAGTGCGGAGACTCCCACACAACTGATGGGCCTCTGCCATGAGTACGGAGGACCTTTGTGAATCAGGCCCTCAGTGATTTAATGATAATGGCTTGTGAACCTAATGAGATAAAACTGCTAAATTTGAATGAAGCCATTGACAGATTTGCTGACATGTGCCACCGGAGGTATTCTCTTAACCCCTTCGATGCTCATGACGGAACCCAGCCGTCATGAGCCACGGGTGGCCTGTGCGCATGAGGGCTGGGTTCCGTCATGACCACGCCCGCAATTGGAATGTCCAGCACCGGGCTGGAATTCCTGCCGCAGGCAACGTGTTAAAAATGAGCTGGTCCTGACCCTCATTCAGAGAAGCAACCTCACACAATGTATTCTAGTTCATCTTCTCATGGAGGCAGTCAAGCAGCATCAGTACTGCTGTAACCAATGCAGCACCAAGTGACTATGTAAACCACATGTAACACTCTGCCAGTCACTATTATCTTCCTTGATTTCCAGACATGCAACAGTTGCTTTTGAGTCTCACATTGAGGCATATGTCACCTGAAGACATCTTTCAGTGATTGCAGGAGTCAATACACTCTGCAGGGGCACGAGGACAGCAGCTATCGTACTACCAAGCAGTATCTGCCTAGTCTTTATGGCCAGGCAAGCAGCAGTTCTCCATTCAGTCTCTTCTCACCATGAATCATATGCTGTCTGAAGACGCCTGCAAGTGATCGCAGACGTCAGTACCCTATGCAGGGGAAGGAAGATAGCAGCTACCACAGTGCAAGCAGTAGCGGCCTTCTCCAGATGACCAGGCAAACAATAGTTGGTCCTCAGTCAGTCTCTACTCCTCTTGAGGCATATGCCACCTGAAGATATCTGTCAGTGATTGCAGAAGCCAGCACCCTATGCAGGGTCAAGAAGACAAAAACTATCGCACTGCCAAGCAGTATCAACCTTCTCCTGAAAGCTAAACAAGCAACAGCTATTTCCCTGTCACTCTCCTCTCACCTTGAGGCATATGCCGCCTAAAGATATCCGCCAGTGATCGCAGAAGTCAGTAACCTATGCAGGGGCACTAAGACATCAAATACCATGCTGCCACGCATAACCGCCCCCTCATTATGGCCAGGCAAGCAACTGCTGCTCTCTAGTCAATCTGTTTTCACCTTGAACCGTTTGCTGTCCGAAAACAGCCAGTAATCATAGAAGGCAGTATCCTCTGTAGGGGCAAGAAGACAGCATCTACCATGCTGCTAAGCAGTATCAGTCTCATCCCGAGGGCCAGTCAAGCAGCAGTTCCTCCCCATTCAGCTTCTTTTCACCTTGAGGCCTATGCCACCTGAAGATATCTGCCAGTGATCGCAGAAGCCAGTACCATGTGCAAGAGCAAGAAAGCGATTACCACATTGTCAAGCATTATCAGCCTTCTCCTGATTGCCAGGCAAACGACAGTTGTTCCTCAGTCAGTCTCTACTCCCTTGAGGCATATGTCACCTAAAGATATCTGCCAATGATCTCCGACGCCAGTACCCTACGCAGGGTCATGAAGATAGCAGCTACCATGCTGCTGAGGAGTTTTGGCCTTCTGATGGATAGGCAAACATCAGTTGCTCCTCAGTCTCTACTCCACTTAGGCATATGCACCTGAAGATATATGCCAGTGATCGCAGAAGGCAGCACCCTCTGCAGGGGTATGAAGGCAGCTTCTATCACGCTGCCAAGCAGTATTGGACTCCTCTCGTAGGTCAGGCAGGTAACAGTTACTCTACTGTCAGTTTCTTCTCACCTTGAAATGTATGCTTCATTATGGCATTCTCTATTGATCGCAGAAGCTAGTACCCTATACAGGGTCAAGAAGACAGGCGGTACTACACTGCCAGGTGGTATTGGCCTTCTCCCGATGGCCAGGCAAGCAACAGTTGCTCTACTGTCAGTTTCTTCTCACCTTGAAGTATATGCTGTCTGACGGCATCTGCCAGTGATCGCAGAAGCCAGTAAGTACCCTATGCAGGGGCAAGAAGATGGTAGCTACCACGCTGCCAAGCAGTATTGGCCTTCTCCTGATGGGCTAGGCCAGCAACCGCTATTTCCCAGTCAGTCTCTTCTCACCTTGAGGCATATGCCACCTGAAGATATTTGCCAGTGATTGCAGAAGTCAGTAAGCTATGCAGAGTCACAAAGACTTCAGGTACCATGCTGCCAAGCAATTCTACCTCCTCATTATGGCTAAGCAAGCAACTGCTGCTCTCCAGTCAGTTTGATTTAACCTTGAAGCATTTGCTGTCCAAAGGCATCAGTCAGGGATTGCAGAAAACAGTACCCTGTGCAGGGACAAGAAGACAGCATCTACCACACTGCCTAGGAGTATCGGACTTTTCCTGACTAGGCAAACAATAGTTGGTCTTCAGTCAGTCTCTACTGCTCTGAAGTTATCTACCAGTGTTCACAGATGCCATCACACTATGCAGAGTCAAGAAGACAGAAGCTATCACGCTGCCAAGCAGTATTGGCCTTCTCCTGTTGGCTAGGCAAGCAACAGCTATTTCCCAGTCAGTCTCATCTCACCTTGAGGTATGTGCTGCCTGAAGATATCCGCCAGTGATCACAGAGCTCCGTAACCTATGCAGGGGCACAAAGACATCCGTTGCCATGCAACCAAGCATATCCACCTCCTCAATATGACCAGGCAAGCAGCTGCTGCTCCCCAGTCAATCTGTTTTCACCTTGAACCCTTTGCTGCCCGAAAACATCTACCAGTGATCGCAGAAGCCAGTACCCTATGCAGTAGCATGGAGACAGCAGCTACCACGCTGCCATGCAGTATCGGCCTTCTCCTGATGACCAGGCAAACAGCAGTTTCTCCTCAATCAGTCTCTGTTACCCTCGAGGCATATGCCACCTAAAGATATTTGCCAGTGATGGGAAAAGCTAATACCCTATGTTGGAGCACAAAGACTGCAGCTACAATGCTCCTCTTGATGGCCAGACAAGCAACAGTTGATGTCCAGTCAATCTCTACTCACCATGAAGCGTATGCTGTCTGAAGACATCTGCCAGTGATCGCAGAAGCCAGTCCCCTATGAAAGGGCAAGAAGACAGCAGCTACCATGCTGCCAAGTGGTATTAACCATCTCCTGATTGTCAGGCAAACGACAGTTGTTCCTCAGTCAGTCTCTACTCCCCTTGAGGCATATGCCACCTAAAGATTTCTGCCAATGATCTCCAAAGCCAGTACCCTATGCAGGGTCATGAAGATAGCAGTTACCATGCTGCAGAGGAGCATTGGCCTTCTCCTGATGGCCAGGCAAACAGCAGTTACTCCTCAGGCATATGCCAGCTGAAGATATCTGCTAGTGAACGCAGAAGGTGATACCCAATGCAGAAGCACTAAGGCAGCAGCTACCATGCTGCCAAGCAGTATTCACCTCCTCTTGATGGCCAGACAAGCAAATATTGCTCTCTCACCTTGATGCCTATGACTCCTGAAGATATCTACCAGTGATCACATAAGCAATTACCCTATGCAAGGGCAAGAAGACAGCAGCCACTATGCTGCCTAGCAGTAGTGGACTCCTCTTGAAGGCCAGGCAAGAAACAGTCAGTCTTTTCTCACCTTGAAGTGCATGCTTCATGATGGCATTCTCTAATGATCGCAGAAGCTAGTACCCTATGCAGGGTCAAGAAGACAACAGCTACTACACTGCCAAGAGATAATAGCCTCCTCCTGATTGCCAGGCAATCAACAGTTGCTCTACTGTCACTTCCTTCTCACCTTGAAGCATATGCTGTCTGAAGACATCTGCCATTGAGTGCAAAAGTCACTACTCTATGCAGGGGCATGAAAACCGTATCTAGCATGTTGCAAAACAGTATTGGACTCCTCTTGATGGCCAGGCAAGCAACAGTGACTCTACTGTCAGTTTCTTCCCACCTTGAGGTGCATGATTCCCAATGGCATTCTCTAATGATCACAGAAGTTAGTACTCTATGCAGGGTCAAGAAGACAGAAGCCAATCAACCAGTTCTTCATCACAAAGTATACCACCTTCTGGCAGGACTTGTACTAAACATTTGAGGTTGCTATTTCACCCAAAATATGCCATTATTACATTAATGAACATAGAAAAGCCACTGAAGTAGACAGGAAGTTCATGTCCCAACGCACAGGACCTGATGCTATATTTATCATCTATGCCACATCATGCAGACAGAAATGAAGAATAGGATCAGGGCCAACCATGTAAAAGCATTGTCCCACGCCCTGAAAATACATAGAACAAATGTACACTATTGTCAGTAAATAAGGAACCTCTTCAGCAATATTTCATTAAAACGTCCCCTCCAGACAAAACTTCTGGCAACCATGCAGTATTTCAATAGGTGTCGTTCATCAGGATGTCACCTTGGCTGTAGAATATAAGGTGGTTGATTTCTCCTTGAAATATCAAGCACAACTGAGAACAGTTCAGTATTTACTCATGTTAGTTAAAAATCTGTTGAAAACATTTACGATGTCATAGGAAAACAGTGTATATCTCCAAGATTTGAGCACAATTATTAAACTGCCCTCAGGATTTTCCTTATATGTTTGTGGCCATGCACCCCTGACTATGTCAGTTTACAATACCTAAAAGAGGTTCATTATTCTAGTTGCCACAGAAGGGCCACCTCCAGATAAGGAAAGCAAATGCCTTGATGCGCAGAATAACACTTGGGGCAGCAATATTGTGGTGCACCCCAGACTCTCATGTACTCCTGAGCCAGTATGACTGTTTCTATTGGGAGGAAATTGAAGAGCTCCTCCAGCACTTTCCTAAAAAATATTGGAAGAAGGTTGAAGAAATTGTGGCTGACGGTAAAACTATTTCCAGTGTGGTCATAACCTGCTCTCTGGATGCCTCAGGTACAACAAATCACCACCATTATTATTTTGCTTCACCCTGCCCGACTATATATTTCCATGTTATACCCTGAATTACAGCAATACCTGTTTATCTCTACCATTCACTGGTATTGATTTGTTCAGCCTGTAGGCTGATGAGAGCCTTGAAAAACATAAAAAGGACACTGACATGGGCAAGTCCAGGGGCTCTCTTTCAGGAGCAATGCTCATTCCATCGTCGTCAAAAAACATGGCAAGTCACCATAAGGGGAAGTCTTTCAAGGCACACAACTTTGGCCTTAGCCAGTGCAACAATGACAGACGCCTCAAAACAACTCTTTTCCGGACATAGGTTTCTGAGGCACTATTAAAGGCTGCAGCAGAGGCTCCCATTGTTTTATCTTTCAGCATAAAATCTGCACTGAGCCCTTACCACAAGTCTTGCCATGGTGGAGGGTTATCTCTGCCACCAGGCAATTCATGTTTACCCTTCTCCAGACGATAATCTGCTGAAAGGAAAAACAACCCAGTAGTGTGTGTCTTGCACACAGAAAACAGTGTCCTAACTGTAGTGTAGTTAGTTAGAAATAACGGAACTCTTTTGGCTCCTGAAGCACTCCGTAGACCTGTGACGTAAGAATTAGAGCGTAGTGAAGTGAATGCAGGTTTAGAATGTTGAGTTTGCGTTTACACGCTGATAAATAAAGACGTGTAAAACTACCCTCCATGTGTGGCGTAGTCATTGGAAAGTGCCCAGGCTGGCGGAATGCTCCAGCTGGCAATGAGATAGGGGATATTTAACCTGAAGATCGACAGTGCTCTCCTAGAGAGTTTGCAGTGGTCCAGCAGACTGCTCGTGCTAGCCACGTGTGCCTCAGTCAAAGTGCAGAATCGATGTTGGAATATGTAGAGTTAAAGCGCAGCCCCAGTTCTGTGTAAAGCATTTGAAGCTAATGAAGCTTCACTGAGAAGTCTGCACATTGCTGGATGAGAACCAGATGAGAAGGCCATGAAAAGAGGTACCAGAATACTATGCAATTGTAAGCCACACATCATACGGAGTGATAACGTTAAAGGCGGATGCAACCAGGATTTAAAAAAGCAGCCTATAGTGACAGCCAAGGGCAAGTTAGATCTGAGATCAGACGCGCTGCAAGGCAGAGATTCAACCTGGTGTCAAACAGTGCAAAAGGCACCTAAGTGCAAAGCCATTTCACATACGAATCAAGTCTTGACTTACCAGAACTGATTAAAGAGAGTCATCGTACCGCAGTGCTGGGTGAAGTGGCCCCAGAGGAAGTGCAGGGATGTGCTTAGGGTGCTGTCCATACTTGTAGCGGCATGCCACTAAGACTGCTGGGTGGGGCTCAGAACAACTCCAAAGCTCTTCAAAGGTGCGTGTATGGTGCTCGGAATCGTGAAAGTTTGCTATTCCAATGGAGCTCAAGAAAGAGGCCATGCTTCCTGTGATTATCAAAGATGACTCTGAGGCCAGCACGTTGCACATCGTTTGCATAAACAAAATCACCAAATAGCGTTGGAAAGAACCTTACTTTCTACCTCGACTGGTTACAATGCCGCTGCCTTCCCGAACCCACCATCATCAGTCGATACAGCCAAAAAGCAAAATATTGGCGATAGATGGATTGCTTGGATAGAATCATTTGAAGATTTCATTGATGCAATTGAAGAAGCTGATAAAAAGATTATCAAGTATCTCAAGAATCTTGCTGAAGGTGTAAAAGAAATCATAAAGAAAATGCCACAAGCTGATAATTACATACAGTCAAATCAAAACAGCTTTGAATCTCAAGTTCAATCCAGTGCCAAATATAGATTACGAAAGGTATATTTTCAGACAGAAAGGACAGAAATTGGGTGAAAATATCGATGACTTTGTTGAAAGACTGAATACCCTCATCAAACACTGTTAGTTCAATGAGTTTAATGACAAAGAAGCTATATGTCTCAGAGTTATTGATGGATGCCTGTCAGATTTATTCAGACGAACGCTAAGAGAGACTCTTTAGCCTTGAGCGAGTTCTCATGGCTCCCAGGGCTGAAGAGCGTGCTGATCGACAAGCGGCTGACATAGAGGCCGGAGGTGCCCAGAGCGAGTCAGTCATGAACATTAAAAGTAAGCCAAGACACAAGGCCAAGCGACAACACCAGCTGAGGCAGATTGACACAGAACGAAGTTGATCGCCATCTAAATCATCGTCGAACAGTTCTTCAGAGTCAACATCAAGTGAAAGTGAAGATGATGGTTGTGCAATGTCAGTGTTCACCTCAGAGAAATGTGCACATGTGGGACTGGTTGCATGTGAAGAAAAACATAGGCCCACAAAGAGTCGACATGAGAAAGCACCAAAGTCATTCAAACATTGTCCAAAGATTATACTTAAAATAAACGGATGTTCCTTACCTTTCATCATCGACAGTGGTGCGTTGATAAAAATTATGTATCAGGAGAAGTACAAATAACTCTCTCCATTGCCTCAATTTACGCCATCGAAAACTAAAGTACACATGGACTGCATCAACACCCTTAAAAAGTCATGGTTCGTTTATAGTCACGATGAAACACAAGAAAACAAAAGTAAAAGCACCCATTCATGTACTTCAATGTACGGCATCTAGCGCCTGTTTAGTCAGCTTCAGTACAGCTGCTGATATGGGACTGATATCAGTGAAATATAACATGGATTCTCATCATGAAATAGTAAGTCCATTCAATTTGTTGTTTCATGGGTTAGGAAAACTTAACACTGTGAAAGTACAGTTACACATTAATGAGGACGTTCGTCCTATAACTCAAAGACACAGACAGATTGCATTTCATTTACAGGAAGCAGTTGAAAAAGAACTTGAATCATTAATCAAACATAATATCATTGAGCTTTCCACTGGTCCGAAGCCCTGGGTTTCTCCCATAGTGGTAGTTCCCAAAAGAGACAGTGAAGAAGCTGTGCGTCAGGCCAACAAGGCAATTGAAATAGAATGTGATCTAGGTCCGCATATTGCTGACATGATAACGCAATTAAATGGTGCGAAGGTTTTCTCTCGCCTTGATTTAAATAAAGGAACTAGTTGGAACTAGAGGAGAATTGAAGGTACATTACAACTTTTTCTACACATATTGGTTTGTTCCTATATAAAAGACTAAGTTTTGGTGTGTCTTCTGCTGCAGAGCTCTACCAAGACATCATTTGATGTATCAGTCTGTCATGAATGCTTTTAATTATAGCGATGACATATTGGTTTTCAGAACTACTCAGAAGGAGCATGACAAAGCTCTCACACAAGTGTGTCATTTGCTAGCTGATGCTGGTTTCACTTTGAATGCTGATAAATTTGAGTTCCATAACATAAAGTTTAAATTCTTTGTCCATATCCTTTCTGGTGGGGTTATGACACCCGATCCAGCTAAAGTACAAGTGTTGTCTACTGCCAATCCCCCACAAGACATTTCCATGTTACGTTCATTCCTTGGCATGGCCAGTTACTGTTCTAGATACATATGAGACTTTGCCACGGTCAGTGCTCCGTTAAGAGACTAGACGAAAAAGAATGTTTTATTCCATCGGTCACCTGAGTGCCAGCAAAGCTTCAAGAAAATTAAGCAAGCCATAGAAAATGCCACTGAAATGGCATACTTTGATCCAAAGCCTCATACAGAGGTTGCTGTTGATGCTAGCCCTGTCTAGTTAGGCACAATTCTTGCACAGCACAGCGGACACCCAAATGCTCAAAGACATATAGTGACATATGCAAGCAAACATTTTTCCCAAACTGTATGAAAGTTTAGCAGTGGTGTGGGCTTGTGAACATTTCTGCATGTTTTTATATGGAAAACCATTTATTCTTATGACCGATCATCATGCCTTGTTGACTATCTTTTGCAATCTACAGGCGAAGATGCCTCCTAGCATTGAACGTTGGAGTCTTAGGCAACAAGAGTACAACTAACTACACAATTGGGCACCGTCCAGGGAAAGATTAAAACCCTACTGACTTTTTCTCAAGAGTGCCATTGCAGTGCCCTGGCACCCCTTCCAAGGTGGCTGAAGCTTACATAAACGTAATCGTAAAATCAAGCAAAATCAAGCACCCCCACTGCCATTTCGTTGGAACACATTGTCACTGCCACAAGTCATGATGGTAACATGTTGAAATTAAAAAACATTATTACTCATCAGTCTTGGAACCAGCACTCTTGACCTCTCACCAGTGACAGTGAATACTTGAAGTTAAAACATGTTAAAAATGAACTGTCTATTACTCAAGAATGTCTTATCCTGAGAGGTTCAAGAATTGTTATTCCAGAGAGTTTGTGACAACAGATAATCTAGGTGGGCCATGAAGGACATCGTGGAATTGTTGCCACTAACAAGCTCTCCGAGATCGAGTCTGGTTTCCTCATCTCAACAAGAGGGTTGAAAGAGAACTGAAGGCTTGTCATCTCTGCAACTGCTGTCATTGAAAACTGGTCAACACCAGTTGAACATGTCAGAGTTGCCAAAGCATGCATGGGAAAGAATTGCTGTTGACTTTTTCGGTCCTCTAGACAATGGACATCACCTGGTTGTGATTGTCGATGACTACTCCCATTTTCCATTAGTAGAAGATATTTCACCTATTACTCAAGGAAAAGTCATTGAAAGATTAGATGGCATCTTTGTGACATGAGGTGTCCCTGTAAACTTAAAATCTGTCAATGGCCCATCTTTCAACAGTTGAGAGTACAGAGACTTTCTCAGTCATCTTAGTGTGAAGCATCAGAAAAGCCACTAGCCAATGGCCTTGTTGAACGTTTCATGAGCACTTTCAACAAAGCTGTTCAATGTGCAGTGTTTGAGAAGCTAAGTCTTAAAACTGTTTTGAATTCCACTCTTCGCCCCCTCACCTGACCACAGGTGAAAGCCCTGCAACCCTGATGTTTGGGAGAACCATGACAACCAACTTACCTCAATGGACCAACCAGAGATCAAATACTGAAGAAGATACCTGTACCACTGACTTGTGTCGTAAGAAGAAAATGAAAGAATATGCTGACAAGCGACAACATGCGAAATGTTACTTTCATAAAAGGAGATTGAGTGCTTGTATGTCAGCCTCTTAGGAGGAAATCTGATACTCCCTTCAATGCTGAACCTTTTCATGTTGCGACCAGTAAACAACACATGTTGACTTCCGACATGTGGCCCATCGCTCACCGAGCACAGATGCCAATGCAAAGACTGGGCCTGAATGGATGGTTGAAAAGTAATTGACTGCTGTTGTTTCCACATCGCCATCGCAGCTTACAGACATTTCGACTGCCTGTCCCGAGTTTCCGACGATCAGGACATGTGATTAGAGCACCATGACAGCTCATTGAAGAGCCATAATTGTGTATATATCTGTAAAAATGTTTAATGTTTTATTTAACAAAGGGGAGATGTAGTGTCGTGAGTTAGAAACGACTGACCCCTTTTGGCTCCTGATGGCCTCCATAGACCTGTTACATAAGAGTTAGAGCGTAGTGAAGTGAATGCAGGTTTAGAATGTTGAGTTTGTGTTACACGCTGATAAATAAAGACGTGCAAAACTACCCTCTATGTGTGGTGTAGTCATTGGCGAGTGGCCAGACTGGAGAGAATGCTGCACTAACTTCCCCAGTTAGGGTTCACTATCAGTGCCAAAAGTATACCATCTGCCATCACTACTGACCCAGAATTATCTGGGAAAAACACAAAATACCCAGTTAGTTCACGCTTTCTCAATACTGGGAGAGAGTATAGGAGTTTCAGAGATTGATTCCAATTTTCCAGATGTCACTATCTCTGACAGTAAGAATTGTGATGAAGTTGTTAGGCATGATGGCTTCAGGCATATAGTTGGTTCCCAATGTACATCTGAGTCTGTTGCAAGAGTATTTGGTGTGAAAATGGGCAAGCACCTATTGCCTCAGATCAACAACAGGCTAACATGGTGGAAAACACAATCTCATAGCAGGCAAGACTTTGCAGATCCTGGCCATACGTAACACAATAGACTCCTCCTTTTAGGTATGGGGAGCACACATGTTTCATTTCACAGTCCAGGCAAAATGTAACACTACAAAACAACTACTCCACATCATTGTGTTAGAACACGCTTGCAGAAATTGACATAAATTTGCTGCTACACACAAGTAACACAACAACCATGTATTACATTAGGAAGCAAGAAGGGATACAATCTTTACTTCTGTTTCACATTTCACAAGTCATGTGGCAATGGATTTTTGAGTGTTATATCCCTCTTCTGGCAGAACACCTTCCTGGGACAGACAACGACTTTGCAGACCTACTCGGCAGATCCAGTCAGGAGACACAAAACTGGGAACTGAATCTTAAGATTCTCAACTCATTCTTCCAAAGTTGCAGACATAGATCTGTTCAGCACAGGGCAAAACAACAAGTTCCGATGCTTTGCCTCCAGATTTCCACACCCATAATTCAAGGGAATGCTCTGTGAATAAAGTTCTCAGGCATATTTGCAAATGCTTTTCTGCCTCTTCCACTGATTCAATCATGGTATAGAAGGTTCTGTAAGTGCCCATGGACTTGGTCTTAGTTACACCATGATGGTATAGACATGTATGGTAATCACAGTTGCTCTATATGTCCATACAATCACAATGGAAGCTCAGGGTGTGCCTGAACTTGTTAACAATGCAAACCATGCAAATTTACCATGCTAATCCTCAGTCACACAATTTAGCAATTTAGCTCTTGAAATCTTAGAATTTGGATACATTAACTTACCATCAGAGTCTATTCCTATTTTTAAGTAAGCACACCGCCCCACAAAATGGGTGTCCTTCACAAAAAAGTATAAACACTTTGTTCATTATAGTGAATGGAACTTTGCATATTTCTTTTAGGTGGGTGCCACCAAACAGGAAGTTTGGGCCCACGGGGGGAGCTCCAGGCCCCCCGGCCCCAGCCTGCTATCCCATGCTGCAGGAGCTGGTATTGCTCCCGCCTGGCAGGAGGAGCTGTTAATTGTTTGCTCCTGCTATGTGGGAGCAATGTGTGTTTCCCTGCCCACAGGAGTGCGGCAGGTAAACATAAGTCTGCCCCACCCGGCTGGTGCATGTTTTAAGCTCCTGCTGAGTCAGAGCAGAAATGCCTTCCCTACTCGTGCTCCTGCAGGCAGGGAAGACATGTCTGCTCCCAGCGGGCAGGAGTTTAAAAATTATCCCACCGGGTGAGAGAAGACATATGTTTTCCTGCCCATGCTCCTGCGGGCAGGGAAACTACTGTGTCCCAGGGGTGGACTCCTCGGCACACAGTGATTGAGCCGTCCCCAGTGGATGGCATCCCTGGAGCCTTTTAAGGCTTCAGATGGTGGGGCTGGTGCTGCCCCCACCCCTTTTTTTGCAGAATTCTGCCCAGGGGTATATGGTGCCCAGGGCTAAAAAGGCTTGGGAAGTGGTGGGCCGCACAGCCCCCTCCACTTTATTGCAGATTTCAGACCTGGAGTATGTGGTCCCCTGCATGCCCCACCCTTTATTTTATACATCAGCTCAGGAGGATGGGGTCCCCAGGGCCTCACAGAGGCTTGGGCAGGGGAACAACGCACCCCCCTCCCCACCCCTGTGTCACAACTCCTCATGCGCCCTCTGTGTAGTGTGCCTAGCATGCAGGGCTCATGTTATATTACACCTGTGATGTTTGATGGCACACTATGATACCATGCCTGATGTTCCCCAACGCCCGTGATTCCATTGCGCTTGAGTCCCTGCAAGCATCATCCCCGAGAACCTGTGAACCAATAGATTACCTTGCACCCACTGTTACTAGGGCCTTGGTGTGGTTTTCCATTGAGTCTCTGCAAGCTTCCCCAGAATCCTGTTTACCAATAGAATACCTTGCACTCGCTGTTGCCTCGGTGTTGTTTACCATTATACACGTTTGAGCGTACATGGTACATTTGGTTCCTGTTATTTGGTTCAGATCGTCATGTTGCACCTGCCCTTCCTGTACGGTCAAAGCGAGTGTACTAACACCTGTTTTCTTCAAGGGTTCAAGAACCTTCAAGATGGCCATGTGCCCCACGTGCCACATGTAATCTAGCTACATCCGTTGAACCTTCGAGTGGGTATATAAACCCCGCACAACCCTGAATTGTGGCTTGGCCTCGCTCCCTGCAGAACAAGCTTCACCCTTCCCACTCACCTGAAGAATCCAGCCAGAACCAAGAAGCGATCCAGTCTCCTTCAAGTCCAAGTTGAACTGGTGGTTCCCATGACTCCAGCTCCCTTTGCCTCCTCCAGCTCTTCCTCCTGCACAGCTACTCTTGTTCCCTTGCGACTCCCTGAATAAAAGCCTCAAGACCTTCTTTGAACTTCAGACAAGTGGAAGAACAAGGCTAAGTACTTGATATCAGGTTAGTGCACACTAATCCTCCTACGGTTGTAAGCAGGACTGAGTATCCGCATCTTAAAAAACGATTGACCTTTCCTCCATGCCCTCTCCGTGATTTCTCCTGTTACGCAGTGTCGCATCAGTTGCTGAGCAGATCCAGAACCGCAAGTCTCTCTTTTCTCATTTTATCCCAAACCCACCTTTCCCCTGGGGCCGTGCCTGATCTCAGGAGTTCGTTACCTTGATCTAGTGTGGGCCCGAGAGGGATAGGAGGTCCAGCATCGGCTCCAGTGTCGTGTCCGCGGTTGGGACCAGCTGAGTGCATGACTCCCTGGATGTAGTTTTTTACCAGTAGCGTGAGAGCCTGTGAGTTTGTTTTGTAATTTTGCAGCGGATTTGTGATTTCTCGACAGATTTGCATTTTTTTTTTTTTTTTTTTTAAAAAGGCCTGGAGGTCAGGTATCCCTACCCTGCCCCCTTGTGGTTTTTTTAGTTGATAGAGGCTGTATTTACAATACTGTGCTATAAAAGAGGTGATACGCAAACTATGGGACGATGTGCGGTCAATCCCAGAAAGATCTACCATGCTGTCAGTGCTGGTGCAAGCAGACAATGGCCGAGATAGTAGAACCTGTCTATATGCCGCCATTTAGGGATGATGCATACAAGCGCATGCCCACACAAAGTGGGAGTCAGACTGTATCCAGTGCTTCACAGATTCTCAGTGGAAGCAAACATTATTGTTAATTAAAGCAGTCTTTAGAAGGGCCAGATACAGATTATTGCATTTTAATTATGTACACAGCACATATATGATGCCTGCAATGTTGTACCATATACATAACAACATCAAGGTGTACTGTCCCAAATGTAGGGACCTAGAGGCCACATATTATCATTTGGTATAGGAGTGCTTGAGAGTAGCGGCATACTGGAGGAGATGGTGGACTGCTACTTGACATATATATGTCCCTCGCAGTGCAATTGGCACCACACACATATCTCCTAGGTATTGATGTCATATAAACAAAGTAGAAAATGAACTGAAAATGTGTACAGTTTACACTCTTGCTAGCAAAAAAGACGAATAGCCATATTCTGGCTTAGCAAACGGTCTCCAGAGATACAACAATTGATTCAGGATGTGACGGAGTGGGCGACGGCAGAGGAAATAAAAATGACTCTGACCAGAACTGACAACAAGCTACAGAGGACTACTACAAGAGGACCTTGACTTGTGGAAAGCTGTCACGCACACTGATCTATCCCCCGGATGAAAGACTCCCTTGATGCCGAAAAACACACTGGTCTGCAATGACATCGAAATATGTACCATAATGATCAAACCACTGTTATCCATGACAATGTACAATCCCATTGTTCACTTAACACACTGCGACAATGAGCCACAATTACTGTATATGCCCAATAACCCGACTACCACCTGTGTCTGTGTACTACATATGTGCTATTTCAAAAATGTAATACAAATTGCATTAAACAAAATAATGTAACAATAAATTTAATTTGATATAATCGTTTAAAAAATAACTTAGAACCTGGTTATTTTAGGCCCCCGATTCCGTCTTTATTTCACTAATCTAACTAGTTCAGTCACTTTTGGGAATCCATAGTCCTCTAAGTATAGTGCCAGGCAGTGGCGACTCCTCCGCTAAGGTCTAAGTTCTGTTGCTCAATTTGCTCTACCTTGGATATCCATCAAGCTCTGTCCTCAGGTTACCATCCACAATCTAATGGACAGACTAAGAGTGTCAACCAGGGTCTTGAATAGTATCTGAGCTGTTTCTGCAATGCCACTCTAAACAACTGGGCAGAACTCTTACCCTTGGCAGTTCACTCTGCAACCAAAGTTTCTCCATTCTATTGTATACAGAGTTTCCATCATTGTTCCATTCCATCGTCTCCATTGTCCACTCCTCTTGTAACTGTTGCTGCAGATTTCCTAGAGAGTTGACTGTGAAAGAAAAGTGACTTTCTGGAATTGTCTAAAACTGTAATGAAGGCTAGAACTGATAGATAAGAAGACCAGTCTCAAACTTTAAGGTGGGAGAAAAGGATTGGCAGTCTTCCAAGTTCGTAACCACTCAAAAATTGGCAGTGTGGTTTCATGCTCGATTTTTTGGTCCCTCTGTAATAACCAAACAAATTAATCTCATTGCCTTTAGGCTTTGTCTTCCTAACTCTTAGAAGTTTCACCCCTCTTTTCATGCCTCCCAGATGAAGTCTTTTTATGCCTGATCCTTTTCTTCAGAGTTCTCCTCCCCATCCTGTTATGGTAGATGTGGAACCAGAGTATGAATTTAGCGAGAGCTGTGATGCCTGGATTTTCAGGGGCCGCTAACAGTTCTTCGCTCACTTGAAGGGCTATCCTGCTAGTGACTGTTCTTGGGTTCCTGCCTCTTCAGTCCATACCCCTAGCTTGGTTCGTCAGTTTTTTCTGTCCTTTCCTGACAAGCCTTTGTCCTCAGGAGGGAGGTGTACTGTTGTAACCGCAGTGCCTCTGCCACCGGTGCACCTGACAACTGCAGTACCTTGCTTGGTTCCGTGGTTCCCCACTTCTACTCTCCTGGGGATGCCTTCCCTCTTGCTCCTAGGCTTCTAGCTGCTACTCCTCCAGCTCCAAAATGGCAATCACCTGCCTGTGGGTTTGCAGCTACTCTGGTTCAGGTTTTTGTCCTTTTTTCTTTCCCTTTAACATCATGGCTTTTTCTTACTTGAGTCATTTCTGGTTTTCCCTGTCCTTTGTACTTCCTGTAGTGTGATGTTTTATGGCATTTCTTTTTCCTGTTCTTTTGCTATATAAAGGCTTCAGTCTGTTTGGTGGGCGCATCACAGGGTTCCTTTGCTTGTTTACTCCACATGCTGATCCTGACTCCTTTCTCCTGAAGAATTCTACTATTGGATTCCGGTCTCCTGGTTTTCTTCAACCCTCTGAGGTCTTCGTAGAGCAAAGGTTTTTTTTACACCTTTCGCTTTTTCCTACTGAGAAGGTGGTAGCTTCTCAAGGGCACTTCCTACCACCTATTCGAGTGTATGATGACATTGTGTTTTCCAGAAACAGTGCCCATACATTGGAAGACCAGAACTAGATTACAGGTAAGCATCAAGACCTGAACAAGGCCCTGCTATGATGCAGATCAATGGCCCTGTACCATCACGGCATCCAAATGGCCATGCCAAACCAGGGAAGATTCATCCTTGTCCACTTTAAGCTGAACCTGTGGAGGGCTGAAAGGATGACCCACCAGAGGTATGGAGAGGCCCATCCAACAGTGCACGGGAGACAAGTTTTCAAAAGTCTCCACTAATCTGAATACCCACATCCAATGTGAAAGAAGCATAGGATATGAACATTGGGAATGAACATTCCAAACAAGTACTTCGGGTTGAGGGCATTTCACAATACACAAGTAGCAGAGAGAAAACTTCTGGGATAAAGGATATAAGAGAAAGGATAAGGCAACACACAATTCATGTCTTTGCTTTGTTTGTCTGGAAATGAAGATGAGAAGCAGGAAGAAGAATATCACCTCACGAGGACGAGACGCAGACAGCAGGTCTCTGGAAGAGGAAGAAAACCTGATGAAAAGGACACATGAGGTTCTGTGATTGGATGAGGCAAAGTGTATGACGAGGATGAGAAGCAGGCTGGAGGTTCTGCATCTGGAAGAGGAAGACCATCTGACGAGTACAAGAAGCAGACAGCAACTGTAATAGGAAGACCCCTTGACAAGGATGAGAATCAAATGTGAGGAGCCTGAGACACTCACCAAGAGCGAGAAACAGGCAAGTAGACAGACATTACAAAAGCAGGATATTGGAGGTGGTGGAGGGAGCGTGAGGCACAGTGAAAAATTTAGGGGCTGGTTTCAGGCAGGAGAATAAAGTGATACTCAGCGGCACTCTGGTGTGAGGTGCTGTGGTTCGTAATGCTACAGTCCTATGTCTGGACCATTGATTGAGGCAAGTATCGTGGATAAAGTGGTGAGGGCATTATTCTGCTGATCATAACTGTTGAGAAAAAAGTGATTTTCCAATCAATTTCCCACATGAAGAGCCAATAAGGTTTGGCTTAGGGATAGTATCTTGAAAGTATCCTGCAATTATTTGTCCAAGAGGAAGAAGAGCCCTAGAGGTTTTGAAGTACAGAGTTAGTAAAGAGTGTGGTGATGATGACACAAAGATCCACCCCTTTCCCAAAAGGAGTGGCACATGTGCTGGAATATCTGAAATGACTGAGAAGGTTGCCTTCATCTGGACTAATGAACTCTAGAATAGACTGAAATTTATTATTTTGTGGATGAAACTGCCTCGCCGGTGGGGCCAGCCCCAGTTGTAGCTCTGTTGTTCTTTAACAGTTACATGGAGTCAATCTTCTGAACAAAAAACATCTCACCATCAAGGGCATGTCTTTCAGAGGTTTTTGGACATCACCCAAAAAGCCAGAGGAACACATTCATGAATGGTGGCATAGTGTCACAGCCGTGACCATGTAGTGAACCACAATGTCTGCCAAATTCAGACCTCACTTTCTGATCTGCTTTGAAACATGCATGCCATCACAGACCAAATCAGAAAAGGGGTTCTTGTGTACCAGAAAGCTAATGACTGCTAGCCTTGCCAGTTTTCACATAGCATCGACATGGAGGTCCAGCAGAAACGTGGCATCTGAAAACCTGCCAGCTTATGTCATCCAGCTATGTAGAGTTTCTGGGCCTGTTTTACAAAGGTAACTTACATTTTTGAGTAAGCTTACACTTTTGAGTAAGTTACTACTTTTCGGTATTCACAAACTCCAAATGTATGTTTCCACAAATAAAAACAGTGGTAGATCCAGCACTATACATAGCCAACCACAGTAACACCCTCCCATAGAACATAATGGCTATATGGTCTTAAAATAAAACCCCACAGGAAATCCTTTCAAACTAAATTACATTAAATTATTTAAAATAGTGGAAAATATAAATTAATGTTAAAAAAATATATAAATATAGTACATATTCATGTGTAAATTATAAAGCAGTTACTTATAAAATAATTTAATAACCTATTTTGAATTTAAAAAACAATATAACATTAAATTTTATTAAAAAATAATTAAATGAATTTTAATTAATTATATACATCACTTTTAACAATTATTAGTGCATATTAAAAAATAATTTTTTGTCTCAGAGGGAATTTTTTTTAAATTTCATTTATGAATTTAATTGAATTTAGCATTATTTCGTATGGGGTCTTATGCGGTTTTATTTTAGGTCCCTGCCTGCTTTAGTTTCTATGGGAGGGTGTTACAGTACCAGTGTTTGGCTATTTGTAGTGTTGAACTTACTACTTTTTTTTTAGTAGGAGTAACTTATACTCATATTCCGATTCACAAACGTAAAGTTAGACTAAAAGTCTAACTTTACGACTTTCAGTATTCACAAAGCAACTTAGAGTAGTATCTTTACGGCTGCGGATTTTCCGCACTTGAGCGGAATCTCTGCACTCAGGGTGGAGTAAGTGTATTATCATACACCTGCAGACAATTAATACCATATGCAACCCCTGCACTAAAAACCACATAAAAGCAGCACACATTCTAGGCTCTGGTTTTTCCAAACCTACACTTCACCTGCCTTCTCTGCACCTTGCCTTGCCATCAGCATGCAACTTTTGAGGAGGAAGAAGAACTACACTGAGGCGGAGACTAATATTATTGTAACATTTGTAGTGAGGGACTACAAAAACAAGCATTTTCAATGCAATAGGTCTTGCATTTTTTAGAGTTCGAACTGTTGATGTTGTAAATGGTAATGTTTTATACATATGTGTTTTGTTTTTTAGTGTAGTGTCTGTATGTGTTGTGTAGTGGAAACATGTTTATTTTTTTTATTTGTTAGTAGTGTATTTGTGTGTGGTGTGGACTGTATTTCTGTAATGTAATTATGTGGTAGGTTGTTTATTGGTAAAGGATTATGCTATTAAGAGATAATGGTAGTTAAAGAAAGTATGAGTGGATAAAGTAAAGTGAGAGTGGACTTAAGGAATATGTAGCTAGATCTATCAAGTTTGTGGAAGAGTGGCGTTGAGTGGAGTGGCGTGCAGCGGCGTGGAGTGCAGCGGAGTTGCGTGGTGTTGTGTGGAGCTGAGTGGTGCTGTGTAGAGTGGTGTTGCGTGGAGCAGAGTGTTGCTGCGTGGAGTGCCGGTGCATGGAGTGCCGTTGTGTGAAGTGGCATTGCGTGGAGTGTCCGTGCTTGGAGTGGGGTTGCGTTGAGTGACGTTGTGTAGAGTGGTGTTGCGTGTAGTTGGGTGCAGTGTGCAGTTGTGTGGAGTGCAGCGGTGTGGAGTGGCATGTGGAACGTAGTGGCGCTGCGTAGAGTGGTGTTGCGTGGTGTTGCGTCGAGCAGAGTGGCATTGTGTGGATTGGTACTGCGTAGGGTGGCACTGCCGTAAGTGCCACTGCTTGGAGTGGCATTGCATGGAGTGGTGCTGTGTAGAGTGGCGTTGTATGGAGTGGCATGTGGTGTGCAGTTGTGTGGAGTGCAGCGGCGCTGCGTGGAGTGGGGATGCATGGAGTAGCATTGCATAGAGTACACTGGTGACGCATGGTTTGGCGTTTCATGTAGCAGTGTGGCACTTCGCAGAGTGGCATTACATGGAGTGGAGTTGCATTGCGAGGAGTGGGGTTGTGTGGAGTTGAGTGGCGTTGCATAGAGTGGCGCTACCTTGAGTGTCGCTGCTTGGAGTGGAGCTGCATAGAGTAGAGTGGAATGGGTAGAGTGAAGTGCACTTGTATGGAGTACAGTTGCGTAGAGTGAATTAGGTTTGCGTGGAGTGGCGCTGCGTAAAATGGAGTGGCTTTGCGTAGAGCAGGGTGGTGTGGCATTGTCTGGAGTGATATTGTACTGAGTGCCGTTGCTTGGAGTGTCACTGCTTGGAGTGTTGCTGCGTAGAGTGGCGCTGCGTAGAGTGGCACTGCGTAGAATGCCAGTGCTTGAAGTGGTGTTGCGTGGAGTGGCGCTGTGTAGTGTGGCATTGCTTGGAGTGGCGTGTGGTGTGCAGTTTTGTGGAGTGCCGCAGAGTGGAGTGGCGTTGAGTGGAGTGGCATTGCATGGAGTGGCATTGCATGGAGTGGCATTGTGTGGAGCGGCGCTGTGTGAAGCAGCACTGTGAGGAGTGGCGCTGCATGGAGGGGTGTTGCCCTGAGTCTCACTGCTTGGAGTGGCAATGCATAGAGTGGAGTGAGTTGGGTAGGGTGAAGTGCAGTTGTATGGAGTACAGTGTATAGAGTGAATTTGCGTTGCGTGGAGTTGCATAAAATGGAGTGGTGCTGCGTAGAGCAGGGTGGCCTGATGGTGTATGGAGTGAAATTGTACTGAGTGGTGTTGCCTTGAGTGTTATTGGTTGGAGCGGCGTTGCGTGGAGTGTCAGTGCTTGGAGTGGGGTTGCAATGGGTGGCCCTGCGTAGAGTGGCGCTGCGTAGAGTGGGGCTGCATAGAGTGTTGTTGTGTAGAATTTCGCTGCCTAGAGTGTCACTGCGTAGAGTGTCGCTGCCGTGAGTGCCAGTGCTTGGAGTAGCGTTGCATGGAGTGGTGCTGTGTAGAGTGGCATTGCGTGGAGTGGCATGCTGCAAGCAATTGTGTGGAGTGTCACTGCATAGGGTGGCGCTGCGTGGAGCAGAGTTGCGTGGAGTGGTGCTGCGTAGAGTGTCGCTACATAGAGTGTAACTGCATAGAGTGGCGCTACGTAGAGTGGCGCTGCGTAGAGTGGCGCTGCATAGAGTGGCGCTGCGTAGAGTGACACCGCATAGAATGCCAGTACTTGGAGTGGCGTTGCGTGTAGTGGCGATGTGTAGAGTGGCATTGCATGGAGTGGTGTGCGGGGTGCAGTTGTGTGGAGTGCAGCAGAGTGGAGTGGCGTTGCATAGGGTAGTGTTGCCCTGAGTGTCACTGCTTGGAGTGGCATTGTATAGAGCGAAGTGTGTTGGGTAGGGTGAAGAGCAGTTCTATGGAGTACAGTTGCATAAAGTGAATTTGCGTTGCGTGAAGTTGTGTGAAATGGAGTGGCGTTGCGTAGAGCGGGGCGGCTTGGCAGTTTATGGAGTGGACTTGTACTGAGTGACGTTGCCTTGGGTGTTATTGCTAGGAGCGGCGTTGCATGGAGTGCCGTTGCATGGAGTGTCAGTGCTTGGAGTGTCGCAGTGTAGAGTGGTGCTGCATAGAGTGACGCTGCGTAGAGTGCCGCTGCCATGAGTGCCAGTGCTTGGAGTGGCGTTGTGTGGAGTGGTGCTGTGTAGAGTGGCATTGTGTGGAGTGGCGTGCGGCGTGCAGTTGTGTGGAGTGGCGCTGCATAGGGTGGCACTGCGTGGACCAGAGTTTGGTGGAGTGGTGCTGCGTAGAGTGTCACTACGTAGAGTGGTGCTGATTACAGTGGCGCAGCATAGAGTGGTGCTGTGGGGAATGGAGCAGTTGTGTGGAGTGCAGTGGAGTGGAGTGGCGCTGCGTAGGGTGGCGCTGCATGGAGTGGCGTTGTGAAGCAGCGTTGGGTGAAGCGGCGTGCGTCAGAGTGGTGTAGCCCTGAGTGTCACTGCTTGGAGTGGCATTGCATAGAGTGGAGTGGGTTGGGTAGGGTGAAGTGCAGTTGTATGGAGTACAGTTGCATAGAGTGAATTTGTGTTGCGTGAAGTTATGAAAAATGGAGTGGTGTTGCATAGAGCGTGGTGGCGTGGCAGTGTATGGAGTGGCATTGCCTTGAGTGTTATTGCTCGGAGCGGTGCTGCATGGAGTGGGAGTGGCATTGCCTGGAGCGGAGTGGTGCTGCATAGAGTGGTGTCACGTGGAGTGGGGTGCGGCGTGCAGTTGTGTGGAGTGCAGTGGTGTGGAGTGGTGTTATGTGGAGTGGTGCTGCATGGAGTGGCGTTACGTGGAGTGACGTTACATGAAGTGGTGTTACGTGGAGTGGCGTTGCATGGAGCAGAGTGGTGTGTGGAGTGGTGCTCTGTAGAGTGGCATTGCTTTGAGTGGCGCTGTGTAGAGTGGCATTGCCTTGAGTGCCATTGCTTGGAGTGGCGTTGCACAGAGCAGAGTGCATGGAGTGGAGCTGCGTGGAGCTGTGTGGCGTTACATAGGTGGCTTTGCATGGAGTGGCGCTGTGTAGAGTGACGTTGCCTTGAATGGTGCTGTTTAGAGTGGTGCTGTTTAGAGTGGAGCTGTGTAGAGTAGCATTGCCTTGAGTGTCATTGCTTGGAGTGGCGTTGCGTAGAGCGGAGTGGTACTACATGGAGTGGAGTTGCGTGGAGCGCAGTGGCACTGCGTGGAGCAGCGATGCGTGGAGCAGACTGGTGCTGCCTAGAATGACATTGCCTTGAGTGTCACTTCTTGGAGAGGCGTTGCATAGGGTGGAGTGTGAGGACCGTCTGGCTTGATTGGGAGGGGGAAAGAGGCTAGATATAGGAGAGAGAGTGAGTGAAGAGACATCTATTGCAAACATTGGCCAGGGCATGCACCGAGGCTTCACAGAGCTGAACACAAGGACAAGGGAAATGGGAAAGAAAAGGTTAACCGCCTGTACATGCTGCAGCCACTGCTGAAGTAAACAGAGGCAGGCAGGGGGGAGTGCTGGTGCTGGAGGGGGATTCGAAGTGCAAGGTCTCTCTGCCATGAGAAACCCACAGCTGTGTGTGTGCTTGGAGGTGGGGGAGGGCTCCGAGCGCATGGAAGGAGGGGGAAAGCCACAAACAGGCAGACAGAATGGATTATGAATGCCTTTGTGAAGCCGAGCGAAGGGAAAGGAAAAAAGAGTGCGCAGGAACAAACCTATATAAAAAACAGAGTACTGCCACAGTAACAGGGGCAATCTCCTGGGAGGGTCAAAACGGCAAAAGGCAGGACTAATTTATCGTATCCACCAAACAAAAGGAGGTATTGCAGAAGGGCAGTAGCAGAAGCCAATACGAAAGATGGGAGGTTCTTCACCCACACATACCAGATACACCATGCCTCGCAGAGCAGTGCGTGCAAGTTGCGCTAGGCGCGACCTAAAAACGCATGGGCTACCTCCATACTTCAGCAGTGCAACACAGAAGGCAGCCCTGTGGCAGTAGTTGGCAACTGCAGCCAGTGCATTGGGGCAGGATGTCCAGACCGTCACAGACGTCAAAAAGAAGTGGCAGGATGAGAAGAGGTGGGTGAAGGAGATGTTCACTAGGATAGAGGTGGCCTGAGCTTTTCTTGGTGGACAAACTGGTGGGTGTCCGCTCCAACCATGCACCCCCATCTGCTTCATGGGCTGGCTGTGGATGATGACCTTAGTGTGGTGTGGTAATTTATAATGATTTATAGAATGACTTAAAATGATAAATTTGTACGATACACTGCTAATGTGACTTTGGAAGTCACTTCATGTTTGTGCAAATATTCATGGTGAGTTAGACTTGCATGTGTCTCATTTTGTCTATTGCACTACAAATCCCAGAATCTTTTGTGATGGAAACTGTAACTTCCAATTTCTCATTCACAAACATGAGTAACCATCACAGTTGTCTTGTAAATTCAATTGAATAAATATGTGAAAAGTTGAACATAATCATTTGTTGGGATTGTCTGGCTGTATGTAGCAATAAAAAGGAGAAGTCAACAGAGTAGATTCACCTACTGGAGCAGATGTTCCTGCACTTGCAGGGAGGCAATGTCATCGGGCACATCAACTCATACCACCAGCACAAACTGGTTTGTAAAAAAGTCCAGAAAAGGGTCCAATTTACTACATTTTGATCAGACAACCCATAGATATTTTACGTAGAATCCAACAATTGTCTCAAACATGTGTACTGAACTAGGATACGTTGTTCATTACATGTGTCAACTAGAATGTAAACTAATTATAATCATACCATTTTAGGCCCTGTGCCGTTGTCCAGAATGACACAGACTACAGTGATCCCTGCTCCACGTACGAGTGTGACATATGGTCAGGCTCCACACACTGGGCAGATGGCATGCCCTGGTAAGTACACTTAATTATTACTTTATAAAAGGCTCATAGTCTTAAATATTGGATATGTCAGCCGTGTGTGGTGTGTGTCTAATATCCCTGTTGTCACTTATCTCCATATGCTCAGATATGTCTCATAAGAGTATCAGCTGCGACCCGTGCAGGTAAGAGCGGTGGGGCCGGGTGGGGGGGTTGGATTTCGACGGACGATAGCGAGGGAAAATTAAATAAATAATGAATTTTCCCTCGTCATCGTTCGTCGAAATCCCCCCACCGGGCCCCACCACTCTTATCTACACAGGCCGCGGCTGAAGAGTATACTACTTCATAACATGTTGGCTAATGAAAGGATGACTCTACATTTACAAAATACACCATCCATGGACTTGGGAGATATTCTGGCTGCAGCAGTCAGACCCACTACCATACATCTGTCAAGTAAGAGTGCCATATAGTGTTGTAAACTATTGATTCCCAAATAGTGCACAATAGCCAAAGCCTTGTGAAAGGATATTAGCAGAAATTGCACCTTTTTGGAGCATCTGAAGTTGGTGTGTGAAATGTTCCTAAAATAATCAGTGATGTCTGTGTTCATTTTGCATATTCACATATAATTCATGCTGAACATTAATTATGGTTTTACTTTGTTCTGAAGCTGCTGGATCGAGGACCACATCTTCCGCCACACACGCAAGGAGCTAGGTGCAGTAGCTGATATCACGGGGGGATCTCATTACCACACAGAGCTATGACTGGAACTGGTGAGTTTGAATTTGCATTGCACATCTGCATTGAACACCTCAATGCTATAGTGTGAGCTGTCATGTGTAGGTTTACACAAACCAGGTCACATGTGGAGCATCAAATAGATGCAAAGATTATTTGACCCAACCCTTGTGTTGTAGCACATGATATACTATGGCAAATACTTATCCTATTGCACCTCTGTATTTCAGGTGCTGAGTACAATGAGTCACTTGAGGAATTTAAACCATCCACCAGTGGAGGGTGGCGGGCAATCAGAGGAGAGAACCTAATCCTCCTCCAAGCAGCAATATCAGCTGCCAGCATACGCTCAAGAAGAGGAGTATTAGGAGAAAGAAGATCAGGATGAAGAACTTGACCTGGTTCTGTTTGTGGTGGAGGATCTGGATTATCAGGAGTGCATTGTTGGCTCACTGGGCAAAACACTGAAGCCTACATCAGGTCTGGCTAGCATAGTGCCACCCAATTCACCTCTGAGGATTGCTCATTCCCAGCAGCCAGCAAACCAGCCACAACATTTGCGTACCCCAACACAACCATTAACTCCTCACAGTCCTCACGTCCAGTGTAGATGTATTGCTTTGCCTATACACTCCTCCTATGACAGTGCATACCAGGCCTTCTCTCAAGCATCTGAGGGACCTAACACCCCTGGTGAGGAGCAGGTATCCCCTAGGCACCACTCTTCTCCCCACAGCCTCCCACATGCCACCCCTCCCTGAGCTGGTGGACCCGTCGTAATAGAGGCCATCCTATGCGGAGGGGGCTGGCAGATGGTTATGGTAGCCAGTGGGAGGATTAACTTTTGCAACAGCAGGCTAATGAGAGGCAGAACATTCGTGAAATAGGGGCAACTCTGTCTGACATTTCAGACTCAATACAGGAAATCCCTCAGATGATTGGCAGACAGACCTGTGTCTTGGACAGGATTGAAAAATATTTCTTAGACATGGCAAGGAGGCAAAATGACATCATAGCAATATGTAGGGAAGAGAGTGTAAGACACCATGCCTTGGCCATCAAGATGATGGAGGGCATGTTGAAACTGTTTCAAAGTATTCCTTCACAGTTAAGACATGGAGGGGACCCAACACACATACCTGCACCATATCCCACCCAGCCACCTGTACCACAACCTTCAAAGGCACCCCCCCATGTACACAAGCACCCCCCATGCATATGCTCCCCCACACGTCACGTCCTCCCTGCCAAGTCATATCCTCCACCTGTACAGGCACCCTCACTCCCTGCACAGGCACCCTCACTCCCTGTACAGGCACCTTTGCACCCTCCCTCCCTGTACAGGCACCCTCACTCCCTGTACAGGCACCTCCCCCACCTGTGCAGGCATCCTCCCCCACAGTAAAGGCACATCCATCACCTGTACAGGCACCCTTTATCCCCTGTACAGGCACAGCCACCAGCTGTACATGCACCCTCACCCCCTGTACATGCACACCCACCAGCTGTACAGGCATCCTCACCCTCTGTACATGCACACCTACCAGCTGTACAGGCACCCTCACCCCCTGTACAGGCACACTCATAAGCTGTACAGGCACCCTCAACCCATGTACAGGCACACCCCCCAACTCTACAGGCAGATGCCCCATGCCCACCCACACATCGGCACCAACAGAGTAAACACACGTACTCACAGAGATCCTCACCCCCATAATTGTGAAGTAGCAAGAGAGATCTCTCATGATCATTGTAAAATACGAATACCCACAGAATATGTAAATAAAAAAGATATTCTCCACAGTCAATACTGAGTTGCGTAATAGTTGATGATGGTCAATTGGCTACTCTGGTTGTAGACATGTAGATTTGCAGTACCATCTGTGTAACAAGATATCATGTTGAAAGCATAGCTAAACACCTGCCATGTTGACTTCCATACTTTGAATCCAGTATATATAATGAACAACACAAGACAGAGATGGTGTTCAAGAAAAATATTTACATATTAGGAAATAAATTAAAAAACTGTCCATTGGAAAGACAGAAAGGAAATCAAATAAAATCTTCAGGCAGAATTCGCAAAGGAACTTGGAGGGGGTGGGGCAAAATAAAACAGGTGTCATGGGATGCAGTCTATGTCCATGGGTTAAACAAAAATTCACAGCCCAAACATAACCCAGTCACTGGTCATCCTCAATGACCACCTTCTCCACAATGTGGAGAGACTCTGCTCCTGTGGACTCTTCCTGGCTGGCAGGTGCAGGACCAGACACCCCACGGGAAGGGGAACAATAAGGGGTATGAGGGTTAGCAGGGGAAACACTGAAGGAAGATGTACTGAGATACACAACTACAGTGGCCTGGGTGGGTCGTTGGGCCAATGCAGACCATATGGATGCACCCACGGAAGTGATGGAAGCATTGATGTTGGCCAATTGTCTGGAATGTGCCTCTCGGAACATATGGAGTTCATCTTGGATCTCCTGTAAGACCCAAGAAGACACATTCTGGTCAACATCACTTCCTGGGATGCAGCCACAGGAGTAACCACACATGGAGGGGTTTGGGTAGAACATGAAGGGTGTGGGGTATCAGTGGCAGATGTCTTCATCATCTCTTCCGCACAAGCACTTGGAGGGGGACTAGTGGCAAGGGGTGCAGCTGGTGGCCTGGATGGAATGGGGGCCTCATGAGTTAGAGAGTGGTCGGTGGCAGGCCCAGATGGTGATGGGGCCTGCCCTAGGGACACCATTTCTGAGTTGTTATTGTGGGCCAAGGGGCGAGCCACATTCCCCCACCCCCTGGCTGGAGGTGTCCTTATCAATGTCCCCCCTTCAGTCTCTTTGGCCTCCACCCAGGCTGTTGCTGTAGATGTTGAAGGCTCCATTCCGGTGGGTGCCCAATGCCTGCCTTATGGTTCCTACCCCTCCTCCTCCTCACTGGTGGTATCCAGAGGACGTGGCCGCCAGTGAGCCGAGGAGCTCCCGCTTTGCCCCTGGTCCTGTACTGTTGGTTCTTGGCCAGCCTGGTCCACTGAAATAGAAGACAAACAATGATGTAGTTGATGTACAATTCATACAAAGCTCAAGACTACATAAAGCAAGTACTGACTTTGTACTACTTTGATCTCGCTAATCAATTATATTTTTCTTGGACGCAAAAGTATGTGTACTATCACTGTGATGTCCAGAATTTAGCCACAGAATAACATCTTTCTCAATTTAGGTCAATATACTCTTCAGTATTTAATAACCCTCACCTTCTGCATTAGTACAATATGTGTTTCCTGACATTGAAACATAGTTATCTTCCAATGTAAGTCTACAAGTGGAGATGGGACACAGTCTGGATGGGTATATCCACACCTAAAGTGGATCCAGGATTATCCTGTGATGTGCAGTCTCAACAGTCTTACGCTAACTATCAAATGTCATCTGTTGTGTAGATTAGTGAAACACAACATACATGCAAAATTGGGTGTACATATACGAACAAGGCCTTGGATATGACCTTTGCAAAGACGTAATTCTAAATATTGGAATATCCCTTGACAACACCAGACACTCTACATGGCAAGTGCCACATTTAGCATGTCAATACTGCTTTGTTTGAGCTGTACAGTGGCAATCACATATACATAGTTAGCACAGCTACCTAGATATTGGAAATGATATATGTGCCACTGTTGAGAAGATGTGTGTATTTCACCCCCTTTGAATATGTTTGTTTCATTTTGAGTACGACAAGTATCACAAAGTCAGCCTTTATTTCATGGTACATAAATATAATATTTTACCTGGAAAAAAATACGCACAAAAAACATGCATGATACAGCAACCAACACCCAAACCCCTCTCATATCAACATTAGATATTATCCAACACAATCCTTCTCCATTGCATACAACAGTTATAAGGCCCCTTAGTTCACTAATCGTGATGATCTAATTGCATTTATTTATTAAAATGCTACTGTAAGGGTAATTTTACCAGTTGTGTTTAGAACACTACAGTCCCAGAATGCCCTCAGAAATGAGCATTCTAATTGCTCCAATGATACATGGACCTTATAAGAACTGCAGCCATTGCTCATATAAAGTGAAAGATGACATAATACACATGCAAAAGGCATGCATGATACAGCATCCAACACCCAAACCCCTCTCATACCAACACTAGACATTGTCCAAGCCATTCCTTCACCATTGCATACAACAGTTATAAGGCCCTTCGTTCGCTAGTTATGATGCTGTAAGTGCATTTAATCATTAAAATGCTACTGCAAGGGTAATTTACCCAGTTGTGTTTAGAACATTACAAGTCCCAGAATGCCCTTAGAAATCAGCATTCCAATTGATCCAATGATAAATAGACCTTATAAGTATAGCAGCCATTACTCAGAAAAGGTGAAAGGTGACAAAAAAAAGATGATGGTACATCTCTTTCACCACTCACATCATACTACCAGACACATAATGCAGTTCATTCGCTTACCAGGTCTCTGCTGCTCAAACTCCTCCAGCTGAGCATAGAGGGTCGGCCATGCTGTCTTCAGGACCCTCCTGTACCGTGGGCTAAGGTGGAGCCTCTGTGAGTTGGGCTGGGAGGACACGCTTAATAGGTCCTGGGCCTTAATTCGGGCTCAGTGTCATAGGTCCTCCCAGCGCCTGCGACACATCTTGGCCTGCCGATGGTACACGCCCACTGCACTGCAGGGCGCTACGATATCTTGCCAGAATCCAGTGTGTGCTGCAATACTCAGGTGTTCCTTTGGTTCCCCATAAATCTGAGGGTACTTATCAAGCACCCCCTTAGTTAGTATGTTTAATTCAGTTTCCCTGAAAGGGGGTGCCTCGTTTTCAAGCCCCTCAGGGACAGGTTAGGTAAACAGGGCAGCAGGATGGCAGAGGATCTTGCTTGGAGGTGAGGATAACTAAGAATGACCATAAAATGGATGCCTGCAACTTCCTTTATTGAACTTTCTGCTTTTTATTTCCTGTTTGTCATTTCCTGTATGAAATATTCGAGTTCCAGCCTGACTGCGGAGTCTCCGCCCTGGGAGCCAAGTTTACACCCTTAGAGCGGAGACTCCACACCTGGGGTGGAGACTCCGCACCCAGGGCGGAGATTACACAGTCGAGCGGGACCCAATGATTTTATGCAGAAAATGACAAACAGGGGAAAAAAGCAGGAAGTTGCTGGCATCCATTTTATGGTCCTTCTGAGCCATCCTCACCTCCAAGCAAGATCCTCTGCCATCCTGCTGCTCTGTTTAACTTTGATTTATAATGGTTGTGTATATTATACCAACAATTACACTTATCAGACTTGTCTGTTGCTTGAGTACTTACCTAGAAGCCACATGTTGCCAATTTCACCCGCTGCCAGCCGCTGGGCAAGAGGTGACCTGCGGAATATGTAGCTGTCATGTGTAGTGCTTGAGAACACTGCATGCACATCTGTAAATCAGTCACTGGCATCACACACACCCTGCACATTGATGGAGTGGCAGTGGTGTCTGTTGCAGAAGATGTATGCATTGTGGCGAGGTGGCTGAAGAGCCACATGTGTGCAATCAATTGCACCTACTACACGTGAGAAGCAATAATAGTGGTAAAAATCCCTAGCAACCTTTTCCGTTCCTGCCAGTATATGAGGCATACATATGTGGAGATGCACTCTTCTATTGATGCAGCTCATCAATATCCGGACTGGCTTGCCTAAGAGATGCCCACGATGTCACTGGACACCCTCTGGAAAGACCCAGTAGCAAAGAAATGGAGAGCTTCTAGGATCTTGACATAGGCTGGGATGGCATTGGTGCGGCATGTGACAGAGTCAAGAACCTGCTCCCATTCACAAACCATCTCCAAGATGACATCAGGGGGAAAACGGTATCTGGACATGACATCTTGTCTAGATATCCCAAAGAGGTTGATCCTTTGTCTTAAGATCCTCTCTGTTCTCCTCGTCCTTCTCCTCAAATCATTCTGTCGGATGACAAGGGGCAAACTTACAAACACATTCAGTGACACATTGAAAGGTCTGAAAGGGTTTGTGTGTGGCAGCTCTGAGTTTATGTATGAGCCAGGCTGGGATTGGCTGTTGGGCTAATGACTTTCAGCTGGAGCTGGATGGGGAGATGGTAGGTACTGACACAGGTGTGTCAGGATGATAGTAAACATACTCTGCCCCGAGTGCTGATTTTCTGCCCATAGTGCGAAAACTCTGCAATCGTAAATATACTACTCGTCAATCCCTTTGTGAATACCGAACATCGTAAGGTTAGACTTTTGGTCTAACTTTATCTTTGTGAATGGTGCCCAGAGTTTGTGACAACTGAAAAGTAGTAGTCTTACTCAAAAGTGTAAGCTTACCCAAAAGTATGTTACCTTTGTGAATTAGGCCCTTTGTCTAGTGGGCCATAGGGAAGGAATTGTGGTTCAGCTTAGAGGATGAAACCTGAACCACCAGTCTCTGGCATTGGTATGAGGACAAACATTTTGGATCAAACATTTGGATCAAGCAGGCCTATGTTATTTTGGAATTTGTCCACGGGCTGCTGGCCCGGAGATGAGCTTCTCCCAGATAGCGAAGACAAATGTTAACAGTGGCTCATTAAAAGGAAGCAATGGCTTAGCAGCCGAAGAGGTACATTGTAAAATGTCAGTCAGGATGTTGAATTGTGGCTCCTCAGAGGGCAAGGTCGGCCCTATATCTTCTGCGGCCTTGCACACTTCTCCTGTAGGAGGTTCCGAGGGGCAAAGGTTGTCCCCTTCTGGTGAGGTAGCTAAACCACTGGAATTTTGTAAGTCAGGATAACGGCAATCATCAGAGTAAGAAGGAGCATGCACATTGTCTGCCTTGGAATCATCATATTCTGTGCAGCCTTAATCTCTATCAGGCATGCTTATGGTCTCAGAATCAGATCTGAATAACACTCCATTTGTGCAAATTTGTGGGCTCTAGCAAGAGTATGTTCATAGAGACAAACTCGGGCCTTCTCTTTAGCAAGATTATTTCAGGCAGCTCTAACGGGGGTGCCAGTAACAACTTCGAGCATACCACAGTGATAGGTGCCAGGGGTGGCTTCATGGACAGCGCTGGACAGACACAGAATGCACCCAGTTCCATCATTTCCTCCTAGGTGCCAAGCCCGAGGTCTGTGGAGTAGTTGCAGAGCTATAGGGGTCAGAGCTACTGCAGTAGTCAAGCCCAAAGGAGCTAGTCAGTTCTTGCCACGTGTCCCAGATGGTCCCAGAGCAGTCCTAAAGATATCCATTATAGTCAGATGGAAGGCCTAGACTTGTGCTGGGTCAGCTGAGAGAACAGAGATCTCTGGCTGGATCTACTGGAGATTTAGAATTGGCTCGGAGGATGAGGAATAGCCTGGCATCGGAAAATGCTGCCATGGCTTCTATTGGTCCTGCAATAGGACTATTGCCTTGCGGCAGAAGAGGATTTATCTTCCTTATGGTGCTTTTTGTGTCTTGTAGAAAGATTTCTTGCGAGATCATTCCCTGTCAGGAGACTTACCTGAAGGGGAAGGGGTGGTGCTTTTTGTGTTTCTCTGTGGGCCTTGGCCAAATATAACTTGGACTCTCACTCTCTGATGACCCTCAGGTGCGTCAGAGAAAATGAATCCCATGCCATGGGGACATGGTCAGAACCTATACTACGCACTCAGTTGTTAGGATGATCTGAAAGAGAAATTTGCTTGCAGCAAATATGACAAGGCTTGAACCCTGAGACCACTGGAGGTCACATTTGACCTGGTGGCTGTTGAAATCAGAAGAATTGTTTTCAGTGAAGCACTAAGAGAGCTCTGGACTGCATTGATGAGGTGCAGAAAAAGCAGAAATTGC
This sequence comes from Calotriton arnoldi, assembly GCA_963921515.1. NCBI lineage: Eukaryota > Metazoa > Chordata > Amphibia > Caudata > Salamandridae > Calotriton > Calotriton arnoldi. Next base: position 2,060,077 of record CAWUFW010000366.1, on the reverse strand, counting down.
CGCTAGCACACCTGTTGGTGCCTAATACACTCGTGTGTTGTCATATCTGGATATGGAGTCTAGACTGGAGCTGCTTGATGCCACCTGAAGTGGTGGGGATCGACTGCTTGGGAAAATATTTTCTGGACTGGTCTCAAGCTTGAACTGATTTTTCATGCGGTGAGGAATCTGCAGGAAGGTGAACACATCAGAATTCCTTCTCCTGCATTTTTAAGGTCCTAGGCCTTACCCTTATTCCATGCATCTGGTTTATGCTGACTTGCCCTTGAGCTAGGTGGCTGATACTCACTTAGTAGGTTCCCACGCTCACAATGTTTCTATTTCTGTTTTAGGAAATGACAACCAGGTCCATGAGAAGAAGATTCCTTGCAATTGTCAATTTAAGAAATACAGCCCTGCAACAAATTGGCTATTTTTTCTCTTCCAAATCCTGATGTCCTTGTGCAGGCATTCATACGTCGATGTTTTTGCTCTCTTCAATATTACTGTTGCTGAAAGTATATAGCGTTTCAGGCATCCCTCGTATGTGCTCCACAATTTTGAGCATGCCACCATTTCCACTACAAGTATTAAGCACGTATTCCTGATTTCCGAAATCACTCTAGGCCCCTTAATAAGTACCATCCCCCACCCCATCTTTATCAAGATCTCTGCTTAGGTACGCAGGTCGCCACTGCACTTCTACTATAGCATGATCCGAAAAAGTGATGCTCCTTTTACTGGGGAGCAGAGGGATATGTATATATATATATGAACAGTCTATTCGCAAGTACACCACTAGGAGTAAAAGTTAATTCCTTCTCACTGTGGTTCAGTTTCCCCCAGATATCCACACATTCTGGTTGACAGGGCCTATTTCAGCTCTGGTTTATGATAGATGAGTAAGAAGGGTGGGTCGCATCTAATGCTGCATCCATGGCCTGTTTAATATTCTCGGGTATAGGAAAGTGCCTTTTTTGTATGGCCACCCCTCCCCCCCCAAAACACACATTTTGTGCTCCAAAGCTTATGGTCATGACTCTGATAGTGCACTGGAGTCTGCTGCCCAGACACCAGTTCCAGTGCTCTCTCCCTAAGACTGTTATGTGTAAGTTGGCAAATCCCCATTATAAGTCCCTAGTACATGGTACCAGTGGTACCCAGGGCATGGGTGGCAAAGGGGTCCCCAGGGCTTGCAGCACTGTTTGTGCCAACCTGAGTGACCCAAATAAACTACTGACAGCAGGCCTGACTTTGAAGCCTGCATGAGCAGTGCAAACTGCTCGAATTCGACTTAACCCTCACCATGTGTGGCAAAGTCAATGCATTATCTTTGATATATGCCAGTCACCCCTATGGAAGGCCTACTAAATCCCAGGAGGAGGGTGTATTACATCAAAGGTGTAGACATGTAAGTGCAAGGTTATATGACTCTATAGTGCCCTTTCCCATTAAAGGACTAGTGAAAGACAGTCCATAGGATAACATGGGCTGGCACCCGGGCAAACCCGAGGTTGGCAGCTCCATTATGGTACCACCGAAACCTTTCATGTTTGCTATCAAACAACGTACCCTCTCACTCCTGACACAAATCTTGAGGGTGATGTGACATGCACCTAGGTGGCTACCTTGGAAGTTGCCCACCTGGTTGCCCCAGCTTTTCTGTGCTCTGGCCGGTAAGCCCATGCTTCTCATGCTTGCTGCCGCAAAGACAGGATTCTGACCTCCTGCCAGGTAGTTTGATCACTCCCTGGAGTCAGGAACAAAGGTCTGGGCAGGAAGGAGGTCACATCTCCTCCCTCCCAGGCAGGCTAGTGAAGTGGCATATCAAGGCGGTGAGCCTCAAAGACCGCACTGCATCTGATATGCATCAGGGATGTCTCCTAGAGGAGGAATTAGCCCTCCACAGCCCCAGGCACATTTGCACTAGGGCAGACAGGAAATTAGATAGTCAAGGAGGTGTACACCCCCAGAAGGCTAGCCACACCTCCAGGGTGGGCAGTCCAGTCTGAACACTGGAAACTCCATCCTACCTTCGACCGATGTCAGCAACCACCCCGTTGTTGTGTTTTTGCATCTTTTTCCCCCGCAGCACCATTTCAGCGGTAAAAGTAGCTCTCCCGCTGCTCCTGTTCAGCATCATGGACAACCAGTACAAATCTGCACCTGGGCTCCGCAGGCAAGGTAAAACTGAATTGACTGTTGTGCCTTGGTTCTGTGACCTGCATCAGCTTTGCCCTGGAAGGGTACACCATGCAACCTGACCTCCACATGACCGATTGGCACTAGTGGTTCTTCCCACTGACCGCAATGATAAACTTTTGCAGTATTATTCTGCACTGATTTTATATCGCTTCCATAGCTCTGGTTATATGTATGCTATTCCGTTCATTTTGGTGTCTAAATTAAGACACAAATACACTCTGTTTTCATAAATTGGTGTCGAATTTCTCTCGAGTCGTGTCAATTACTTATTGTCCATGTTGGTACTCTGAAATGCCTAACACGTTTCTCTAGTGCAGCCAGACTGCTCTTTGCCACACTACCAGGGCTGAGATAAGGATTTATTAGTGTGAATCCAAAGACCATCTTTGGGGTTTGTGATAGTATTACATGGTGAAGCCCAACCAGCATCACCACATAATACTCCACTTTCCTACATCTGGTACAACAATCTTGTCTGTAGTAGTCAGGTATCTTGTGAATGGGGCCTTTAAGAAAATCTGACTGACCATGTCTGGAGCATATTATGGTAATCCTGGTGCTTCGTGTCAAGCCTCTGGTCATCAAGGAGGAATGAGTATTGCCACTCTTAAATTCTTTTCATTGGCCGACGCAAAATACTGCTTAGGAAATTGTCTTCAGATTCCGTCTTTTCAGCTGGGTGTCTCGGAGGTAAAGACAGCTGTGTTTCCTGTTGTGTTAGGAATATACAGCATTTAGCACAACCTACCTGAGAATTGTGTCCAAGCCTTATCATCGTTGGCTCCTGACTAGGTTCCGCTTCAATTTGATTCATTTTTCGCTGGGTAACCTTCCTGGATGGTGTAAATCAGAGGATATAGGCCCGTGTCAGTGCGACAATTTTTCACCACAGGATACAATGCACTTTATCATGTTTTGTGATTTTTACAATGACATACGGAGGAGGTTTCTAGCCCCTCTATTGAGGGGAAAGGGCTTCCTACAGGTTAGACCAGCCTTAATGTATCTTCAATTGCTAGATGATACATGGAATATTTTTAACATTGCTAGTTTCCTTGTTGCGGCCGTTCGTCTTAGGAAAAGGAGATTTCCTATGATTAACGGCGTATGAATTTTTCAATTTTCATTCTAATGTATTGTTTTTATCTGATAATTTTTAAGTCCTGATGAATTATAGATCTTTTGTAGGAATTTTATACCTTTTATATCGCTCATTTGTATTGAATGATAATACTTCTGTTTTTTGTTTTGTGTATTGTACTTTTATGATTTTAATTAATCGAATAAAGTGGTTTGACTGAGTATTGCCACTCTTAAATTCTTTTCATTGGCCGACGCTTGTCTTCAGATTCTGTCTTTTCAGCTGGGTGTCTCGGAGGTAAAGACAGCTGTGTTTCCTGTTGTGTTAGGAATATACAGCATTTAGCACAATTAATGGGTGGATTGAAACCCTTTGTGTTTAATGTTACTATATTAACTTACTTGTTTGACTGATAATACTACCGTCAAGACAATTCATGTTCAGGCTTAACTTAGCTGGAGAAAGTCAACGCTGTCCCCACTGGCACACAGATCAATTCTGCAGCACACATAGAAAGAGGAAAATGCCTCAGATGATTGTGTTTGTGCAGGAAGGTGTCCCTTCCTGCAAAACACAATCCTGTCTGCAACGCAAGCACCCTTGCACCATGGTGCAAGGGTGCCTGCGTTGGCGCAAGGCAGCACATTGTGCGCCACTGCAAGAAAAGGACAGGAATGCGCCGTGTAGTGCTAAATACGGCACCTTCCTGCACTTTCCTTTTCACACAGCTCAGCACAGCAAGGTGGAATGCTGGGCTGCTTGAAAGTTTGATAAATATGCCCCAGAGCCCTTCATTTTGTAAAACATCACAGGTGTTTAAGGAGACTGCTCATGGTGACTACTTACATTTGTATAGAAGCAGTTCCTAACATATGGCAACAACTACTAGGGGGCTGCAACTGTTTAGAAAATTAAATAATATTAGCAGATTAGTAAAGTATATACAAATAAAGAAGCAAAATGAAACTTTGGAAATTTTAAAATGCTCTGTAAATGTGAAGGGGTTTGAAATTGCACACTAAAAATGAAGTTTGTATCCTTAGCTTGATTCGTTGGAGCAGTGCAAGAAGAGCTAACAGAATATATTAAGGATGATGGATGGCCTCAATTGAAACATCGACAAAAAGAGAGCAGTATTTGGAGCAAAAAAGTGCACGACTTTAGCATATTGCTTCCTCATTTAGAATTAAAAAACAAATTTAGAAAAGCTCCAACCTTCCTGTTAAAAATAAAATTTCAATTTTTCTATATTTATTTGTGGATTAAATCAAATATTTCATTGGTTGTGTATTTTTTTTTATGGATACTTGTTTCTGTATTTATGTGGGCTGTTTTGCAGTTCTAATCTTTGAAACTGCCAAGTCCAGGGTCCCCGGTTTCTAGTAATGACTCAGTGGTGGTCCCCAGATTCCTGTAATCATTCAGTGGGGGATCCATGCAAGTCAAAAGGTTAAGAACTGCTGTTGTAGAAGGTTTTTACATTGTTTCCAAGTTTTTTTAGCTCAAAGTCACCATTCAGCAGCTATAACAGTTTGGTTGCGCAAGTAACTTCTACCAAACTAGGGTTTTGAAATTTCACAGAAGTCATGAGAAAGATCCCTTTAGGCGACACCTGCACTATCTGAAAGGTTTATTAATTACTCAGGGACTCATTTATAAGGATTGGACGGAGGGCAGTGCAGCAAGTCACCTTGCTACACTGCCCTACGTGAAACTGGAAGGGCAGGAATGCACCGTATTTATTTAATATGGTGCATTCTTGTCCTTTACCCCAGCGCTGGGGCTGTTTTGGCAGCCTAGCACCAACGCAGGCACCCTTGCACCATGGTGCAAGGGTGCCTCTGTTGTTAACAGGATTGTTTTTGTACAGGAAGGGGAATCTTCCTGCACAACATCAATCCTGAGAGGCGTTTTCCTCTTTCTATGTGTGCTGCAGAATGCGGGGGCGGGGGCATGGTGGTAGTCGACAGACACGAATTGCTCACCTCCGCCGCCCCAAAAAATAGTGCCGCCCACCCGTAGCTACGCCACTGACGCAGTGATTTGCGGTGCCTTGCCTTACTCCATATCCAAGAGGCCATTAGAAGCCACGCAAAGTGGCTTTGCGTGTCCTCATAGATATGATTAGGTCGAGCCTGGGCAGCGCATGCGCTGCTCTGTGAGGCATGCTGTATTAGAGTATGCACTTGAAGCTCTGCCCACTCTCCGCCCATATTTTTCATTGGCTTGTGTCTTTATCCTTTGTAAAGGCTGGTTTCTGATTCGGTAATCAGCTTGTTAGTCCCTCCTTAGTACCACCTTGTCTTCATTTGTAACCTCCCATGAGGACTGGCCCTTTTACTTCTGTTGTTACACCGTCTGTGTTATTTAGCCTGTGAGCACTATATTCTTACGTGAGTTTTGTCTTACTGCAGGCATGACGTGCTTTGCAGCAACATTCAGCGCGCCATGCGCTCTTTCACCTTCCAAGCAGCCGGGACAATGGCGCCCGCTTCTTTGCAATGCCATAGGCCTCGCATTTAGGAGAGTTTGAGCTATTTGCTTTGTAAATGACAATAGCTTAAACTCTCGCAAATGCGACACCTATGTTTTACAAATATTTTTTTTGTAGGTTGTTTCCAAGCACCCCATGCCGCACTTACACTTAATAGAGGCCACGTCCCTTTCTTTAGACGCAGCTCGACTAAAGAAAGGGGCGTGGCCTCTATTAAGTGCAAGCACCGAATGGGGCGCTTGGAAACAAATAATATTTGCAATTTAATAGGTCTCGCATTTGCGAGAATTTAAGCTATTGACATTTACAGTGCCAATAGCTCAAAATCTCATAAATGCGAGACTTATTGCATTGCAAATGCTTGTTTTGTTGTTTGCGCCGCCGGAGGATCACAAAAAGTGACGCTTCTGCAGCGCAGGGGATCATAAATATTCTCCTCAGTTTATTTCACCTTTGTCTACTGTGCACGCACACTGGCTTATCCTGTTACATACACAAGCATTCATGCCTTCAGGCCCCTGAGGGGTGGCCTATATCCTTTCTGTTGACCGCCTCCGACTCAGGTTATACTTGGAGTCAGATACCTGGCAGGGATCCCTGAGAAAGGTCACGAGAGAATAAACAGAGACGGAGAAGCAGGGCAGACATTTATATGTTTTACTAACAGAAAAGATGCTCATCAGAACAATCATTTGGCACTTGAGACACATGGGTGTGCAGCTCTGTGAATGCGACAGATCACAAGTTCTATAAAAAAAACATACAAAGTGTTGTTAGAGCAGCAACGCTTTCCAGGACAGATAGAACCCAGGCAGCGAAAGAGCTCAGAGCTGACTGTGTAAGGAATGGGGCAGGAGAGAGTATTCGAAGCAGAGGAGAGAAGCGGGGAAAAAGGGAATGACAGAGGAAAACATGGAAGGAATATATGGAGAGGGAGGTGAGGCCAGCCAAGTGTGAAGTAGCCAGGAAGTGAACGGGAATGGGAAGGGAAGGTGAAGTCAGAGGAACTGTAAAGTAGGGCAGGAGGATGAACAAATGAGAAGTCAAAAACAGGACATTTTGAGAGGAGACAGCAAATTGGAAGAGTAATGGGCAAGGAGAACAAGCGAGTGAAGAGGAATGAGAAAGAAAAGTAGCAGAAAGGAGAACATCTAGAAATCAGAAAATTAGAGGGAGGTTTGAGTGGTGGGATAGAGCGCGAGAAGAAGAAGAAAGGCGAATCAAGTGAAGAGTTGAAGCGGTTTCCGGGTGAGACAGATAAGAGGAGTGAAGGGTATGTGGAAATGGAGAGGCAGTGATTGACGTGAGGAGCAGAACAGGCAGCCCTACACCAATGCATATAGGACGTAAGGTGCCCTGGGCAGGTGATGAGGAACCCTAATAGAAGCTATTCAGGAACATGTTCATCCAAGTCATGAATAGCGTTCAATTGGCAACAAAGATGCCGCAGAGCAGCCACTCCGAAGGGGATGACCAGGAACGAGGACATGGAGGATTTCAGAACCAGAACCCATCAATGATGATGGCTGTATTCCTGGAAGAGGTGGCAGTTCTCAGCTCCATCTTCGAATTCGTAAATATTCGAGAGGAAGTCAAGAGGGGCTTTGGGGTGTCAGAAGTTGAGATCCAAGAAATGCCTGACATGGGACTCATCGTTCCCAAGTGCTTCCAGCAAAGGTATGACTTTTGCTTAATTTGGGTTTGGTTTGCCTATGCTCAACCTGCACCTTTATTATGAGCCAAGTATTTATTTTGGTACATTTCATGACTCTAACGTGATGTGCCTTGATGCACTCCTTCATTTCTTCCTAACTTTGTTGGCAAACTATATTTTTTTACACACTGCTTGGGAAGGACTGCAGCACTACTGATTCTGCAGCCCCAGCAAGGGGGTGTGGTTATGTAGAGCCAAAATATGATCCCTGGGCTCTGCCATGCCTCAAAGCAGAGAAAAAGTCTCCTCCTATTGGCTGCTTTGAATCTTCTTCACAAGAATGTGTGGGTCTGCAAAGTGAGACCTGAGCACTGGCTAATATGCGATGGGCCCCTCTAATTCAGGTCTCACCCTCTTCGGAGGGCTGCATCCCCACAACTTGTGAGACCAAACAAGTTTACTTTTTCTTTGCCTTGTTGTCCATCTCTGCCCATCCTGTACCCTTGTATGGCTTTCAGGAGTGGTGATCCTCGCTTTGCAGTTTTGAGTCTGTGCCTGCTGACACCCTCAACACCTCAACGAATAAGAGGCCAGCTCAGACCGCTTCAAATCACCAGTCATGAATGTCAGCTTTGATATCAATCTATTTCACTTGTTCAAAGAAATCCATTTTTTGCTTCTGAAAATGTTTCATAGGAGGGAATTGGAATTGCAATAAGTTACTTTCCCAAGTAGGGTCAGATCTGATGTTTGAAAGAGTGGCCCCAATAACATCAGTGGTAGAGTAGGTTGATCAGATGATGAAGATGATGTCAGAGATGGTGGCACCCTGCAGATGAGCCTGAGGTTAGGTATGCTCACAGATAAGTCTGCTGATCAGGGCTACTGAGGTAAGATTAGTCCACAGGTTTCAGTAACCTGTAAATAAATTAAACTTTAACGCGGGCAGAGCGGTAGTGACCACATTCGTGCTCGGTTATTTATTGGCTAAGGATTTCTGTACTGTCCTGGCTTGTTTTTAATGGGCTGTCACATTTGTCTGTGTACTGTAATGCGTTACTACGCTGCCACTGGGAGCAGTGGATGGCAACATGCTGGCAGTAGGTGAAGCTGGCAGTGTGAGTGTGTGGTGCCCGTGGAGGCAGTGGGTGGCGCCGGCCTCCCCATAAACAGTGTAGGTGTGGCACGAATTTATTTGTACATTTTTACATATTAAGCACTGATATGGCACATTACTGACCCTTACATAGCCCTACTGGCCTTTAAGTGGTGTCAGACATTTCACTGGTTCTCCCCTGCGCCTGCACCTTTAGATGTGAGGACCCCCTCTGTTTAGCAGGTAGGGTGGGCTGCCAATGTAGATGTGGAGGCTGTATGCAGTGGTGAGTGACAAGAAAAATAAATTATGGAAACAGGTGTTAGGTGAAGAGAAAGGTTAAGCTAGGAAAAGCTCAGCGACTAGAAGTAAGAAAGGGAATGTAGGGTGGAATATCAGCTTTGAGTTACATATTCTTTCTTGGTTTCACTGACTGTACTTAAGCGCTATGCGAAGAAACAGCCCGAACATCAAATAATACATAATTTGAAAATACTAACTCTCGTTTGCAGACATAAAAAGCGGTAAAACAAAAAAGCACAGAAAAAACCCTGTGTCATTCGAGGGAGAAGCATTCTCCAGCCACAAAATGGTTTGAATCCAGGCAGAAGTTCTGAGGTCCCCCAGCCTTGGTCCTGGGGCGTCAATGTGGGAGTGGGGAAACCGTAATAAACTGTGGTAGCCAAGGGGCTGTGATTTTGGGGCGAGAGATGAGGAAAGGTATAGGAACCACAGGAGGCAGGGTAGAGTGCAGGAGCAGAGGTTTGCTCTTCTACAAGACAAATACTGGAGTTTCAAAACATTACAGGTATCTCCTGGGGAATGATCAATATGTAATATTGGTGACACCTCCACCTACCCTTTGCTGCCCCTCTGATGCTCAAGGAGAGCATCTCTGTGATCCATGGCCTGCATCTGGTTTAGAATTTACTTTCGAAAGCAAGTGCTGTGTGTATAATGCTTTTATACTGTCCCCCAAAGTAGCTGCAGTACTCCAGTCGCACAATCCAGCCGCGCCTCTCAGGGTGGACAGGCCGCCTGGTGCTGAGAGGGACCAATCAAGGGCCTTGTCTCATCCGCCACCCCACCGACCTACTGCGGTGAGGCTGCCGGCTTCTCTTGCGCCTTGCCAGCCACCTTCTGGGTGCTGGACACCGGCACCCAAGACGAGGTCAGTACAGGGGCACTCTTCTTGGCCTGGCTTAGGTGGCTGAGGGCTGTGTAGAGGCTTCCTCCAGGCCCACCATGTTCCTCGGCGTAGAACATCTCCATGGCAGCTGGGGTGCAGTGCTTATGCTAAGCAAGAGAAGAGGTACAAAAAAGTCAGTGTGAAGTTCAGGTTTGGGTCGATCGCTATAAATATGGCATTAAAAATATTTATTCATAAATTTGATTTTAATGAGCAAAGTACATTTAAATGACAGTGTAGAAGAGATAAAATACTAAACAGATATAATTAAAATGTAACAAATTAACATATATATTGAAACGTATAACTATGTACATATTTGGATTTATTTGAATTTTTGTATTTAAAACAGGGGGAGGAGTAGAAATATTCTAAATTTAAAAGGGAAAAACAGAAAACAAACATTTGAAAGTTAGAGCAGAAGATCGTCATTGGCCATGTGCCACTCCATTGTCTTCAAAGGAGTTCTTGACATTCCAATGTTCTAATACAGATAAGAGCAACACAGGCATAACAGTAAATTATGTTATTCCCAATAGCATTACTGTTTTACAGCCCCCCATAATGACGATAAAAACCTTTTTTTCATATTAGCCAATCTTGTGACGTCCTTCAGCCACGTTTCCTCTTGTGGCTTATGACTTGTTCATGTGTCAGATCTGCACTGCCACCTTTTGTTCAGACCATACCAGAACAATGCTTTCTCACGCCAGAAAACGGCCTTGGCCTCAAAGTGTCATGTGTCCTAGCTGAGAAAAACAACAAATGCCCCTTTGGAGCTTTTGTCTCTTCTGATCAATTCAAATTCACACAAAGTTGGACTCCCAGATCAACCAAGGACTAGACCATGGACCATGCAGCACAGAGGAAGAGCAAGCGTCTAGCCTCTCGGCCATCACTTAAATCAAAAGAGAGAATGAAACCTCCCTAAAGGGCGCCATCTTGTGCATTCCTTCTGTTCCCTGCTTATATGGACTCTGGATGATCTCCCGCTTTTCCCTTGTGATTTTCACTACTACTTCACACCCATGGCCACCCCAAGTCGCTTTCGATTACTTTCCTTTTTTGTCTTGATTTCTGCATAAAAGAGGAATTGTAAAGTTACTCCAATGAGGCCGCCCGTTTTCATATTGTGGACTCTTCTGTTCAAGCTTCCTCAATTCTAAATATTACTTCTGATTCTTTATATAAGAGCCTCATACAGACATGGCTTACACCTGGCAATCATCATTTCCCACAATACCATCAACAGCAAATCTTACAATATATCCCCCCAAAAAAGTATAGTTCTTTTTTCTTTGTCAATGTTTGTTCAAAATCAAGTGAACACAATTACTGCTTACATTTTATAATACACATTTCTGATTATATGTTAGAGGACACACCTATAACTCTTTAAAAAGGCTGCCTTTCTAGACACATTCATATATTAAATTTTCGTTGTCTGAGTTCTGTGGGACCAGATATGCAACACAACAATAGATGATTGAATCTCCACTTCCAAGCTGAAATCAGTACCCAGTGGTCTTCAGCCTCCCACCATAGTCTCATTTCATGACTTGTTGTTCCTACGCCTCACCACAGTGCCATCTCATGATCATCCTCGGCTGTTCTTATGGTTCCTCTCTCAGGGTCCATATCACATAAAGCAAGCCATGCAAGTGCTAAATGAAGACACGCGCATTGCCTCTCTTTGGGGCTGACCCCTGTTTTAAGTAGAGGAAAATCTAGAGCAACGCTATTTTACCACTTTAGGCAGTGGTAAATAGTTGTTTATCACAGGTACTTTAAAGGCATGTGCTGCTTTTGGCTGTAAATGTAGCGGCATTTCTTCAAAAGGCAACAACACTGTAAAACCTAATGGCACAATACAACAAAACAGTCAAAACGCTATGCACAATCACAAAAACACAAAATCATATTGGACTAATGCTGAACAAAAATGTTGCAGCACAAAAATCAACAGAAACTATCACCACCACAACAAAATGCCACACAACCAATGCACACAAACATTCTTGTCACACATTGCCACCTCCAGAGTCCTGTTTCCATAATACTGTGATAAAAGGTGTTTAGAGCAAGCACTGCCTTAGCTTACCACCAAAGGCATGAAATGGAGTCAGCCAGAAATGTTTTGTGATGCAGCCCCTTATCTCAAAGTTTGACCCCTCTCCAGGCTGATACTGTGAACTTGTGTCCAAAATCCAGACCATGATCATAATGCAACCTCTTAGTTATCTTGTACATGATGTGTGATCAACATTGAAACCTATATTGATGATTGTAAGTAAAGTTCCTTGATAATGGAGAATAGGAAGCGACTCCGAAGAGGGGTCTGTGGCGACTACCTTGGTCCAGAGGTTTTCATTGGGTTTGTGGAGTGGAGAGGCAATGATGCAAACCTTGCACAGTACATAATAGCATAATCAACGCTATATTGCTACTATGACAAAACCTCCATGCGTTCGGATATCATGGCAAATCATATAATTTGTCATTCTGTCCACTTGAAGGAGTCAAGTGGTGGATGGCAGAATTCCATGCTCTTGCATTCTTGAATACCTCAGGAACTTCGAGAAACTGCTTTTGATTTTTTCTACACGTGAATTGAAAATGTGGCCTTTTTTTTAAGCTCCCTCACAAAGGATCCTTTCTCTGATCAACTCTGGTAAATCACTCATAAGAGTTAACCGACAGGAGACCTGGAGCAGGTTACATTAGGAAGACCTGAAACAAAAATGGTGATGGGTGGAAATGTTTAGAAAAGTCTAGCCACAGACAATTGCTTGCACTGTTTTTCAGCCCATCATTTTTGCCCGCTGTCCCACTTCAGACTTCTGGAAACCATATGCAAACCAATCTTGGTATTGCTCCAACAGGACCAAGCCAGGTCAAATTTCAAGCTCAGGTCCCCTCAGAACAAAAGCACAAACAGATTAAGAAGAAGTCATAAAACCGAAACAATGAAAAGCACTCCAAAGATGGACCACACAGTGAGAGTTCAAAACGATGACAGAGAAAGCTCAGTGTCTGAAGAAAAGGATATTAGGTGCGCTAAGAATCATGATATGACATACAGGATGGACGAAGGCCTTGGCCCAGAGGAAGAACACTCAAAGGAGCAACACAAACATGGAGTGCTGAGATTACAGCAAGGTTCACATTGGAGACGAATGGTGAAAGGCTAAAAGTTCAAGCCAGTCTGGAACCAGCTTTTGGATAAATCTTGTCACTGATTCTGAAACACCTCAGTGCTTTATTCCCCACATGATGGCACATATTCTTGCAGGTTTACATCTTAGAGGTAGTTGAAGTGAAGGATTACTTATGATGTGAGATATATTTGTTCTGTGCAACATTTGCTTCTTACTGGGAATTGTTGGAAAAATTACATAGTTTGTTGGTTAAAGTGAATGGGGTGGGGGCTAGAATAGAGCAGGAAACCAGGAGTAAGAAGCCAGATTGATTTAAGGGCTAAAAGAAACAGATGGGGGTGATTTTGAGATTACATTTATGTGTTAATGGTTTAAATGACAAACTAAAGAAGGGGAGAGTATTAAGTGTATACAAGAAAGCAAGACACAAGACGTTTCATTATTTTCATAAGAAATACAGGTTGTACCCTGGATGTCATTTCCTGAGGGCAGTCTCCTGTCAGTCAAACAAGGGAACAGACGTAATAAAATTGGTAAGGCAATGTTTGCCTTTAAAAAATGAGAATTTGGGGAGAAATCAAAGAGGGCGACAAGAAAATGACCTTATGACCCCTCGGGGGGGGGGGGTGTTTGATGGAAAGGGGAGAGGGTGGAGGAGAATGACCAAACATACTGTGCATGCTCCTCTGCCTCTGTCCAAGGAATTCTTGGAAGAAAAAAGGTTTCTAATACTTGAGGCCACTATAAACAGAACTGAAATCAGGGGGGTATTTGATAAATTTGGAAGATAAATATTCTAGATGCACACAATGGGATCAGTGCTTAATCTGAGCCGGTGGTTGCTGGCTGCTGGTGGGTCACACCAGTAGTCATTTTTGGGGACCTACACTTATTTTTTCCATGTCAGATAATACCCCGCGAGCAAGAAAGAGGAAAATCACATAAGCGGGTAAGAACAAGGCTGAAAAAGACAGAAAACTGGCACAAATGGGGATATCAGGGACTAGCAAGAGTGGGTTAAACATGGTAGCAGTATCTGTTAGTGGATTAAAGAGGCCTGAGGTGAATTCAACACTAAGCAGTATTGGTATTTGGCACGCCATTTTTTAATAGTATCGCAGGAGCAGAGCTTTGGGCACAGGCACTCATTCTTTTATAAATTAAGCACTGAAAACGATCTGCTCAAAGTTAGACACCATTGTAATAACCTTAGCTCTGTAACAGTCTTGCCTCTCAAAAGCTGGGTGCACTCTACCAAATACTGAAAAGTCTAATTTGCTATGGGCCTAATTAAAAATTGGTATTGGAAAATCCTCTGATTTCTGGAGGATCAGAGGAGACATCACCTGATGTATTTTTGCTACCATATATATAATATGGAGGAGGTAGTTCCACCAGTGGACTCCGTAATATGTATCTATAGAGCGCTCTAATACGAAAGAAGTGGGCTTCTAGGCTTTTTATTTTTAAATATCTTTTTATTGAGTTTACATTTTAATTTCAACTGATAAACATATGCGTTTCGTCGGGCCTGTAGACATCAACAATGTCTAAGTACTCATCATGTAAAAAAAGAAAAACATCATTCTATTCATGTCATGTGTTTTAGTACATTACTGGTAATCAAGGCTCAACAACAAGTCTGTCAAAGATGGGGGTTAGTTCGTCATGGCTATTGCCATGTATCAGAATCTAATATCCGATCATGTATAAGACATTTACTCGTAAAACTTAATAACAACGAGAGCGTTCAGTGGAGCCAGGCAGGCTATACATGTAATGGTCTAATTATTCTAATGACAGGCAGGTCATACATACATTCAACATAAGTTAATGGTCTTGTAGGGGCCAGATAGGGGTCACAGGAAGAGGTTGTGGGTTTTCGTCCCTGGATAGGTCTCAGAGGAAGGTTGTTTTTATTCATGGCAGTGTTGTGGATTGTAAGGTTTCGGGAGGACAATCCCGTTCGTCTACATCCTTTGCTTCCCATTCTCGTAGTACTTCCGACCATAAGTCCGCTATAGGGCGGCGTCTCACCCCTCTTTTGTCTTCCTCTATTAATGCTCTTTCCTCGATCCGGGCCCAAGCCGTGACATCATTTTCCCAATGTGAAATGTTAGGACCTGTGGAAGATTTCCATCTTAATGCTATTCTTCTTTTAGCCAGTACCAAAGCTAAGTCTATGAATCAGTTTCCTACCTTTTTGGTTTTTGGCCTAGGAAATAAACCCAACACGCATGCTTCCATTGTGTAGGGAATGGTGCGGGCAAGGACCTTATGTAATGAATCAAGGACATGGTGCCAGTACTCAGGCAGGGATGGGCAGTTCCATACCATGTGTTTGAAGTCGACGTTCAGCTGTGTACAGCACGGGCATCGTTTGTCGGTGCTGCCTAACATTATGTTAAGCCTATGTGGAGTGAGATAAGTCATATAGAGGATGTTGAATTGGGTGCATTTAAAGCTAGAATTTCTGGAGATGGTCTTGGGCGACTGCAGCGCCTTTTTTCACTCTACCTCAGATATATTACAGTCTATGAGTGTTTCCCATTTCTGTTGTAGCGTTGGTAGTTGATTTTCCGCCATCTCTCTCAAGGCCCGGTACAACCATTTAATTAGGTGTCTTCCCGAACCCAATGAGATCATGGCCTGCAAAAGCACATGCGTATTTGGTTCTTGAGTACCACCTCCCCATAGAGACTGGAAAGTTTTCTGCATCCCATGGTAATTCAAGCCAGGGGGCAATTCATATTGGGAGATTAAGTCCTCCAAAGGGATCATTACACCCTCCCGATCTCAACAAACCCACATTTCCCCAATCTCTCAATTGGCTCGTGGTAAAAGATGAGGTGGCATCCCCTTGTGGCAAGCCTACCAGGGGGAGATCCGGTAAATATATAATGGAATTTCTGGCATTCGCATAACGCTTCTGAGCCAACATTTCAAGGCCACTGTGAGCAAGGTGCCATGGCTAGCAATTTCCCTTTTAGGTCTGTACAAGGTAAGATATCCAACGTCTCCAATCCAACCCCTTCCAGCCACTGGGCCAACCACTGCAACTGGGCAGCCAGATAGTAAGATTCAAAGTCCGGTGCTCCCAATCCCCCCCCTCCGGTGGCCTCTGGGCGGTAGCCAATGACACTCTGTTACGGCCCCATCCCAGATCAAGTCCCTCAGTAGTGTGTCTAGTTCCTTGAACCAAGTTTTCGGGATGACCACTGACAGATTTGCGAAGAAATAAAGGGAACGTGGCAGCATAACCATTTGGGAAAGCGCCACCCTTGACATGGTGGGGAGCTTAAAGGAGCGCCAGAATGACATCGAAAAGTGATCGAAGAGCTGGATTCAAGTTGCCATCAAGGAGGTCTCTCTGCTCATGGACTATTTGAATTCCTAGGTATCAAAAGGACCGGGGGGACCAGTTAGTGCCCATTGGAAGTGACAGGGGCAGGGAGCTGCAGGGTCAAGGGGAAAGACATGTGTCTTGGAATCGTTTACCTTCAGGCTGGTTAGTGTAGCATAGTCACTCAGGGTGTCCATTGCGTCTCTTACCCCACTGTCTCCATTCCGCAGATAAAGGAGGATATCATCTGCGTAGAGAGAAATCATGAACTCTCTCCCATCTAGTGTCAAACCCAGTCGACCGCTCTCTTCTCTAAACTGCACGGCTAGCGGCTCCATAGCCAGAGCGAACAGGAGAGGGGACAGGGGGCAACCCTGCCTGGTTCCCCTGTGTTTCTCATAGGGGCTTGAAATTAAACCTCCCATCTTAACTCTAGCTGAGGGAGAAGAGTAAAGTAGCTTGACCCATTTAATCCATCCCTCACCGAGCCCCATAGCATGCATTACCTTCATCAGGAAATCCCACCTCAAGGAATCAAAAGCTTTTTCGAGATCTACCGCCATGACCACTGCATCCGGGTAATTCGGAAGATCCCGGTGAAACATTGCATAGTATAATCGTCTAAGGCTACACGACGTGGATCTAGTTGGGATAAACCCATTCTGGTCTGAGTGGACTAATGTGCGCATGTACGGGAGCAGTCTGCTGGCTAGTATTTTACTTAATATTTTAAAGTCCATATTTAACATGGACAATGGCCTAAATTCTGTGACCATAGGGGTGCCCAATTTAGTTTTAGGGATGGGCACTACCAGAGTCTCTCTGGTTGTTGTTGGTAACTGGCCATATCTTAATGAGTCAGCATACAGCTTCTCAAGGCGAGGAGCCAACTGGGCACTGTATGTCGCGTAGAATTCAGCTGGGAGGCCATCTGGGCCTGGGGTCTCCCCTTTTGCCATGTCCTTAATCGCTGCTCTAATTTCTTGTACACCTATAGCGTCTCCTAAGTCTTTCTGAGCTTCAGTGTCAATTTTCTGTAGTTGAATTCTGTCTAGGTAGTCCTGGATGTGACTCTCCGGAATTTCAGGCAGGAGTTTGTGAAGAGTCTTGTAATAGTGTAAGAAACAAGTATTGAAATTTTTTAGGGGAGTAGGTCGTAGATCCATCTCCGACCTGCAGCCTGGTTATGGGAAATCCCCTGTTTTTGGGCTGGATCAGCCATGCAAGCAGTCTACCTGATTTACTGCCTTCAGTATGTTCTTTCTTCTGATATTCTTTGCGATCTAACGTTCGCAGTCTATCTAGTGTTTTATTGTGGGTACTCTTGGTTCTGGACAGTTGAGTATGAGTGTCTATCTGAGCCCCAAGTCTAAGTTCAAGCGCGTGTATCTCAGTTTCGTGCTTCCGGAGTTCACTCGTTATCTCTCTCCTAGCTCCCACCGTCCGTCCCATACAGTGTCCCCTGATGACTGCCTTGAAGGAGTCCCGCTCTATCAGTGAGGAGCTGGCCGTTCTCTGATTCCTTAAAAAATAGTCAGAGATAGCGGCATGCAAGGATTGCTGGAAACATGTATCTTCCAACATGGTAGCATCTAGTCGCCAGGTTGGGATAGCTGTCACTTCGGGCGCAGTAGAGAGAGTCAGGAGTAAGGGGCTATGATCTGATAATGTGCGTCCCAAGTATTCAGAGTCGACTATTTGTGGGCTAACATGAGATGAGCAAAGGAACATGTCTAATCTAGTATGTAAATGGTACAATGGGGAGTAGAATGAGTAGTCCGTGACCGGTTTGTGGTGCAATCTCCATATATCTACTAAATCCCAGTGCTTTATCCAATCTCGGAGAGCTTTCGCATTGGAATTGGCCAGTGTGCTGTGTAATGGTGGAATGGATCTGTCAATGGTGATGTCCACCACACAGTTATAATCTCGCCCCAATGCTATGTCTTGAGTGGCTATTTCTGTGAGCAAATTGGAGAGTTTGCGAAGGAACTGCGACTGCTCTTGATTAGGGTCATAGATGCTGCCCACTGTTATTTCTTTACCTTGTAACCTCCCCTTGATCAGCACATATCGGCCCTTGGGGTCAGACCAGGGTTTGTATCGCATCAAAGGGGATCCAAGGCCGTACCCACAACAGCACCCCTCAGGAGAAAGCGGAGTACGTCGTAGCGTACAGGTGGCCTCTCCACCTTCTTCGGAGACGCTGTCCCTACTCTAGGGTCAAGTGGGTTACTTGGAGCATTACTATCTTTGCTCCCCTACGCCTAATATAGCTAAGTATGTTATGATGTTTCGCTGGCGAACCCATGCCCCTTAAATTCCAAGAAAGGAACTTTATCCCTCTAGGGCCTATGTTTGTACCTGCCATGTATTCTTGGTGTCATGACCTACCTGCCATGTCCGGCTTTGGCTATGCCTTTGCTCTTGTATGAACCTTAGAAATCCCAACTCCTCAACCCGATGGGCAACAGCGCAACTGCTAACTGCCCAAACCTGCAACAAAACAGTGCGTAAAGTCAGAACGCCGCCTTCGAACTGCAAGGCGAAGCATTCTGGTGGGGGGGTGGGTTCAGTGTTTGAAAGGAGCGAGTGTGCCTCGTCCCGGCTCCACCATGTAATTCTTTTCCAAGCGGCGGTTCTCGGTCTTGAGTTCATATCTATGGTCTATGGCGCCCCTACAACAGGGCCAGACCATAGTCACTTTTCCTTTGTGAAAAAAGTTCTTGGAGGGTGTAAAGTGTGTTCCAGCTCAGATGGTGTCCTGGAGATCCGCTTCAGCTAGGCACTGTAGTCCACAGATCGTGGAGTGAACTTCGGCAGGGGGGGGGGTCTGTTTCGAGGGAATCACCAGGTTCAGATGATGCATCAAAGGATCTAGCCGATGCATCTGAGGTTCTATCTTGGTTCTGGGGCGAAATGATTTGCGCTACTGCTCGTAGCGCAGCTTGTCTGTCCTGGTAGGTTTGCGAGGCAGTGGGCTTTACTACCTGTAATGTCTTCCGGGTGCGCTTCGGTCCTTTCCTATGTGGCTGTGGCACTATTCCTGGTCGCACGGATTTCTGAGGCAACGGTTCGCCCGCCTTGTATGCCTCTAGCCAGGACCAAACCTCCTCCGGGGAGTCGCAAAAATAGGAGGCCCCTTCTAACATAATTTTCAGCCTGGCCTGAAATATTAAGGTGTATTGTATTCCTGCTTCTCGAAGGGCTTTTTTAGCTTCAAGGGAGGATGCCCGCTGGGCCTGTACCTTAGCAGTAAAATCTGGGAAGATTGATACTTTGCTGTTTTCAATCACATACGGGCTATGTGTGTGGGAATGCTGTTCGATTGTGTCTCGATCCCTGAAATGGAGGAGCCTGGCGATTACAGGACGAGGAGGCCCCCCGGGTTCGACGGGCGAGCCGGTACCCTGTGTGCTCTGTCCAGGGTGAAGAATTGAGAAAGAAGTTCTGGGGCCACGACGGAGCGCAGCCATTTTTCCAGGAATTCTACCATGTTAGGCCCTTCTACCCGCTCCGGAATTCCAATAAGTCTGACATTATTCCTGCGATTGCGGCCTTCTGCGTCTTCTGCCCACCGTTCGAGGGTTGCCACTCTAGTAGTGAGTTCATCAAGCCTGGCGGTTTGTGATTTTTGTTCCGGTTGTAGTTCGGTTATCGCGGATTCAGCTTCCCGAACCCTGTCTGCAAGCTTCCGATGTTACGCCTGCAGTAGTCCCAGGCCCACAGAGACTGCCCCAATGTATTGCTGTAGTGCGCTTTTGGTGTCGGCGATGGCAGCCAATACCCTGCCCAGGTGCGAGTGCAGGGAGTCACCTTCACAGGTGGTCTCACCGCCTCACCTTTCTTGTGTTGCGGGCGAAGGTTCCCTGGTAGCAGGCTGGGTACCACCCGTTTTCTGCTTCGGTGTAGGCATCTCGCTCCCAGATAAGCCCATCGCGCCAGGTACCGTAGCCGGGGCAACAGTGAAAGGAGCAGGTCTCGTAGTCTGGGAATTCGCCTCCAGGCACCTGTAGTCTATATGTACAGAGCGACAATGCCTGCCCTCTTGGGGCGTCGAGCCACAGGGTCTCGGCACCCACTTGTGGTGCCACAAAGGATGAGCTGCTTCCGCGTTTTCACTCCTAGCAGGGCATTTCCGGCACTGGTTTTTGGGGCCTATGAGGCATTTGACAGCTAGGGCAGGGTCTCCAAGGATCCCTGTTCCCTACTTGGCATCATTCCTCAGGTCTCTTATCCCGTCCAGAGGCAGCTATGATCCCCCCTGATTTTGGTGTGGGGGTGGACCAAACCAGCTCCGCTGCCAAGGGCTGCTCAGCTACTCCATTGCCTCACCTCTTCACGGCTTCCCCAGGGCCGCCTCCTCCTGCCTCCAGCCTGTTAGCCTCCGCCGAGTGCTACACGCTCCTTCTTTATTTTTTTTATTTTTTGGGGGGGGGGGCTGGCGATCAGCAGTTATGGCCCACCTGCAATAGTCAGGGCTCAGCTCAGGCCAGATTCTCAGCAATTCCAGGGCCCTAACGATCCCCAGAGCCTCCTCCGCACCCGAGTCTTCCCCCGGATTCGGGCGGGTCGCCGGGGACTCGCCGCAGGGATCCCAGCACCATCGCAGGTCAGCTTCCGGCTATTCTCCCCTTCGCATTCAGTTCAAGGCACTCACCGGTTTGGTTGTCGGTGTTGCCGTGGGAGTGGCTCCCGGGGAGCCCACCGCTGGGGTACACCTCAGGGCCTCCCCAGGTCTCTACCTCTCTAAGGCCCCAGTCGGGGTCTGCTGCGTCACCGCTCAAGGCCTTGTCAGGCCCCTCCGTCCGCGACACTGACACCAGCTCTCTGCAGGCCTCCACTGGTGTCCTGGTCTCAGCAGGCGCACCTATGCTCCGCTCACAAGTGCCTCCGTCGTGAGTCTGCAGCCCCCACGGCCGTACGATTAGCCGTAGCCCTTCATATGCAGGCCGCAGGCACTACCGGGTAGCATGCCCGCTTCTCTCCTCCGTGAGCATCGGGATCGCGCTTCTCTCGCCCTCCGCTTCTCGATGATCCCGGCTGCTGGGGGCGACTATCTCTCTGCTGTGTTCCCCCCGCTATGAAGTGGGGTGGTCTACCCAGCTTCTTGGGGCCGGTGTATGCCGTCTCAAAAACAAAATAGTTTATGGGCCGGGACGGAGCTTCGCGCTCACACGTCCGCCATGCTTGGTGCCTTGGCCACGTCCCGGGCTTCTAGGCTTTTGCTGTGGAATTACCACTTTTTGCAGAAGTAAGTGTAATTTCCATTGCCATCCAGCTCTGAATAAGGCCCTCAGTTGATGATTAGAGGGATTCAAGGCCATTTTGCCTGAAAGTTAATCCTAAAGGAAGGAAACCCCAGGCACATGGAGGCTTCACTCTGGTAATTTTTTTCCCTTTGTTGGATTCTGTTGTAGTTCACTAAACATAACGGAAGAATATAAATCCTTTAGCTGAATCAAGTGTCAGTTAATAATGACACTTTATTGTGTTAAGTGAAAAAAACTGTTGTGATTGAAAAGCATGTATCCTCTTACGAGATTAGGAGACACTTGAGGGAGGAGAGTGTAAAAGACCTGAAGGAAAACTCCATGCTAAATACCTTCAGGCTCCAGAGATAATCAGAATAAAGGACCTAGAGAGGAAAATGGAAGAGCTACATCTTATAATGAACACATCTGCTTTACAAAAAATGCCAGTATCACAGAGAGGGCCAATGTATTTGGACACAAGGTGGAACAAAACATCAGCTAGATTGAGCAAGCGGGATGAAGCTGTGAAGATGGCTGCACATACACTGAGGATGCAGTGCATGTCTCTGGTGGGCAGAAGGTACAATTCTTTTACTCACTACTACAGACAGCTGTATGGATCCAGGACAAATAAACAGAACTGTCTCCAGGACATTCCTTTGAAGTCTCTTTCATCAGATGATTGCAGAAGACTAGAAAATGCTATTATAACCCCAAAGATTAAGGCAGTTGTAGAGAGAATCCAATGCAGGAATAGTCTAAAGTCTCATTCAAAATCTCTTAACACTTTCAATATTGCAAAAATGAAGTTGTCTTGCTGACCCCCGATGTGAGGCATTCAACAGTGACCATGATCAGCAAAAGGATAGATCTTTAGATAGAGGTTTCTCTTACCAGAGAGTTTCGCTACTCAATGTAGACAGAAAAACATTAGCCAATATAATGACCAATACTCGTTTTGGGTGGTGAAGCGGTTGGACCACCCAAATCAATGTGCCTTTATACTAAGCACATAGACAAAGCAAAATCAGTGCACGTTGCTGTAACATCACTTAAAGATAACAAAAAAACTTCCACCCCCCCTTAAGTTGCCCTACATTTTCTCGCTTCTAGTACTGATAAACTTCGGGAAAAAGTGTATTGCCTGTAATAGACTCTTCACAGGCGTTTCTGTTTATAGACTTTCAGTGGGAGATGTTAATGTATATGGATGGCTACAATTTGAGCATCATAGAAACCTGTGGCGAGGTGATCAATAATGCAAACAATATTAGCATTTTGCCATACAAATGTCAGAAAGCATAGGGAAAAAGAAGCAACAAGAAGCAGCTTCAAATTTGTATGATGAATCAGATAAACCTGAGGGAAACTGTACACCTAGAGGCCCAACCAGCACACAAGTGAATCTTATCCAAAAACCTACAAGGTTAGAAAAGTTAAGCAAGTTTAAAATGACCAAATAGTGGGAAAAATGTATTTCTCATTGGATCGAATCCCTCATGGATTCCGAACAGTGTTAATCCTGAAATGCTAAGGGGGTGGGAACACAACAACGCGACAGCCTCTTTGAAGATGCTAAATATTTTGGTGATATATAGATAGAGAAAAAGTATTGAAACAAATAGGTGCTTTGAATAATGAATTATAACAAGAAAAGGACAACGTTCTAGTGGAATATTTTAAAAACGAGATGGAATCTAGACTAGCAAAAATTTACATTAGAAAGAAAAAAATGGAGGAGTATATACTAGATTAAATGAATATGAAATGGACAGAGTGTACACATTTGCTAAAAGGTTTAACCAAATATGGAAACATTTAATTGAATGTAATTGCAGCAGGGGAGTATCGTCAACAACAGCATTTGAACTCGGAAATGGACACCGAAATACAAGAGGAAGTAACAAACGGTAACAAAGATTGTATTTTTTAGTGGAATTGTACATGGTTGACTTAAACAAAAAACCGGTGTTTCAACGAACACGAGGAGGACCGAGAAACAAAGAAGAAAAGAAAATCAAGAAGTGGAGGATATGGTGCCAAATACAAGATAACAGTCGAAGTCCAGGAATGTGAAGAACAAAGCAAAATAATGCAAATGTGGACAAATGCTGATAAATCAAACACTATTGGTACAATGGAGGTAAATACCATAATGAACCTGAGAAACAAAACTCTGACAAAAGCTGAGATACAGATTCTTTCACTTGTAGGTATTTCTGTCCAGAAACATGTTTTGATTATGTACAGACATGAACTGATATTTTTAGATGTATTTATAAATAGAAATCGATCAAACACTCCAACCTGAATGAGAAAAAAATAGAAAAGTTACTGCTACCAACAGGATCAATCTTGCTGAAAATGTACAAATTAGAGACTTGGACTTTTTGCTCCCCTTCTCAGCCAGAGTCATCGAGAAGGCCATCAACGCCCAACCCACAGAATTCATCAAAACAAACCACACCCTGGACCCCTTCCAATCTAGCTTCAAGAGCAACCACAGCACCGAGACTGCACTCCTCGCCGCACTCTCCTCAACAGAGGTGAAACCTCAGCCCTCATCCTCCTAGACCTCTGCCGCTTTCGACACAGTCTCCCACCACACCCTCTGCACAAGACTCCACGATGCAGGGATCCGCGGCAAAGCGCTAGAGTGGATCCAATCCTTCCTCACCGGCCGAACCCAGAGAGTCAGGCTCCCATCTTTCTCCTCAAATCCTTCAGAGATCAGCTGCGGAGTCCCCCAGGGCTCCTCCCTGAGCCCCACCCTCTTCAACATCTACATGGTCCCGCTCACAGGCATCGTAGGAAATCATGAACTCAACATTGTCTCCTACACCGACGACACACAACTGATTCTCTCCCTCACTGACAAACCTACAGCCACTAAGATGAAGGCAGTAGCCACCTAGATGAGGGAGAGCTACCTAAGACTCAACTCCGACAAAACCAAAGTCCTCATCCTGGGCTCCACTCCCTCCGCTTGGGACAACTCCTGGTGGCCAGCAGCACTCGGAACCCCCCCCCCCCCCACATCCACCGACCACAATTTCAACCATGGCACCATCCCTGACTCCTCGCTCTCTATGAACCGCCATATCAACGCTGTATCGTCCTCCTGCTTCCACAAGCTCCACCTACCCCAAAAGATCTTCAAATGGATTCCCACTGAGTCCAGGAGAACTGTCAACCAGGCTCTCGTCAGCAGCAAGCTTGACTACTACAATGCACTATACGCCGGCAAGACCCAAAAACTCCAAAAGAAATTGCAGCACATCCAGAACACCTCTGACAGACTTATCTTACACATCCCCCACCAAAACCACATCTCGGGCCACCTGCGCCCGATCAACAAAAGAATCACCTTCAAGCTCCTCACGCATGCCTACAAAGCCTTGCACAACACCGGACCCGAATACCTCAACCACTGCCTCTCCTTCTACACACCAACCAGACACCTCCGCTCCACCCATCTGGCCCTGTCCACTATCCCACAGATTCGCAAGACATCGGCTGGAAGAAGATCCTTCTCCTACCTTGCTGTGAAGACCTAGAACTCCCTACCTCTGCACCTCAGGCAATCACCATCACTGCTTCAATTCAGAAAGGACCTCAAGACCTGTCTCTTCAACTAAACTGCAGACCCCGCCGCCTCCCCCTCCCCAGCGCCTTGAGACCCTTACGGGTGAGTAGTCACGCTCTATAAGAACCCTGATTGATTGATTGATTGATTGGATTTAATGCAAGTACTTGACAGTTTAGAAAGAGACAATACCAATGAACCGAGTACACCAATAGACGTGAGCTACAGGGCTGGATATATGTGGCTGTGCTAATATTAATTTTACACCCAAGTTGAAATATATACCTCAAATCTCACGAGACTCAATAGATATTTTTCATGAACTCATATTAAATGACTTAAAAGTATACCATCAGAATCTGATAACCATAACAATCACACCAAGCGACATTTTGATATAGTAAATAAGCTGAAAATGATTGTGAAACTCTCAGATAAGTGTGAGAACTGTGTGCTATGGACCAATGAACTATAACTAAGGGAAGCGGAAAGACAATTGAGCAATAAAACATGTTATGAGAAAATAGATCATGACAAGTATCTACACCAGAAATTAAAAGTGGGATGAAATTTGCAAGATTGGCATGATCAAGGTTTACTCATATATGAAATGTTTAATTGCTTGAAAGATGATTACCCAATGGTTCCTGTGTTATATTTGTTACCTTAAATTACTCAAAATAGAGAACTTTTCCAAGGGAGACCTATCATTTCACCCAAAGGTAGCATCTTGGAGAATGTTTCAAAATATATTGATTACATTTTAGGAACCTTTGTTAAACTTTGCCATCCTATTTGAAAGGTACTACTGACTTCCTCAAATATATATATCGCATCAAACGGAAGGAAACCTCACTTTTGATCATTATTGATGTAACCTTTTTATATACGAGTATATACCTTGCGTGCAACTGAGCATTTTCTGAAATCAAGGCCTATGATTCAGTACAGGCACAATCCTATGCTATTGAAATTGATGCATCTATGTTTAACACAGAACATTTTTTATTTGACAATCAGTAGTACAGGCAATCACAAAGTATTGCTAGGGACACTTGTTTCTCGCCAGCTGTGCAAATTTTGCACTTAGGCTGGTAGGAAGAACAGGTGTTCCATAATGAGCATCAGAAGATCATTGAGGAAAACATCATTCCATGGGTTAGATTCATAGACATGCTTTTCATCATATGGAATGGCACGGAACCTAAAATCAAATTGTGTATTGAAAAAAATAAACAATCTGAGTTTTAATTTCACAGACACTCTAAGCAGAACCGAAGTTGTCTGTCTAGAATGTTAAGCTGGAAATTGGGTGGGATGGAATTGAAACATCAGTGCACAGGAAGGAAATACAAGGAAAATCATTCTACATGCTGATCGCATCAGTTCCCATTCATTGAAACAGAACATAACTTACTGCGAACTGATTAGGGCTAAACACATTTGTAGTCATCCTGTAGCCTTTAAGAAGGAGTAAAATATTATCTGCAACAGACTAGTTATGAGAAGCTATAAGGAAACCGCACTACAAAGCACAATATGCACAGCACATTCAGTAAACAGAGAGATTCTAATATTTGGATGGAAAGAGAAGGATACAAATGATCAGGGACCCTGATTAATAATTGCCCACAGTGTGAAGCAAAATATGGTAAGAAATATACTTTATAGGAATTGGAAAATGATCAGAAGTGATCCTGTTATAGGATCCTGGTATAGTAAGCTTAGTAACTACCAGACCGCTCACTGGCCACAGAAAGTGAAGATCTATGTAAAAAGCTTGTAAAAAGTCAGTACGAAGGACCCAAAAAAGAATGGTTCCCCCTTAAGAGGGGATTTAAGGGATGCAGTAAATGCTGTGCCTGTTAATACAGCCAAGATTTATGGAATTGCTCATCTCCAGTCAGAGGCAACCAAGAAAGATCGTGCGAAATCTGGGCTGCAAAACAAAATATGTGGTGTGCATCTTGGTATGTCCATGTCCAAAAAAAGAATATTGCAGTACAATTTACAAGCACACAAACACATTCTACAACATATTCGTGCCATCACACATGCTGAAAAAACACAATCCCATAGCCACCTCCATAAATACCACCATGAAGGGAATGTTGAACTTCTGAGATATTCAGAAATTGATAGTGGGCCTAGAATAAGCAGAGGGGGAGACAAAGAGCCCAACCTGAGAAGACTGGTCTGGTGGCTAAGTGGACTAATGTGCCCTCTGTAGGGGCCTGTGATTCACCTCATGGTCACAGGTTCAAATCCCGGTGGGTCCACCCAGCCTTTCATTCTTCTAAGGTCCATATAATGAGTACCTTTGAGTTGGGTATCAATAAACATCTGTTATTCAGCATCAAGATACCCTTTTGGGTGAACGTGTGCTTTACAAATACACATGTTATTTTAAGACTGGGATCTAGGTACATAGTCTTAATGAACAGTACAGAATCCAATAGCTTAAAAATTGACTAAGCATCATATTTTAGGAGGCTTTTAAGGGCTACTCTATAAGCAATGATAATAGTTTAATAAATTTTTCTTTTTTCTCCCATTTTTCTAGATAACAGTTTAACTCTCAAAAAACAAAAAAAATGCATGCCATGCCCTGTTGAATTAGTAGCTAGGAAGGACCTTTCTTATTTCTAATTATACATATGAACTACCTACTTACAACTTTGGAGCCAACATGGGGATAATGCTGTTACAATGGAAAAAAAGGAATGATATAAGTTACTTTAAGCTGTGTGAACAAATGTTTTAACACAAATTGCCCAACTTGGGCATACCAGTAAAGAACATCTGGTTAATATGTGCAGTAGGGTACAATGAAAATTAAGAGAGTACACATGGTTGATACACTTTTCACAACCATGTGATTATATTTGAACTACATTTTTTTAAATGATGCAATACTGCTTAAAGGAGTTAATACGCCCTTATTCACAGAATATGAATTACTAATTTGAATTGTAAGGATGTTGATCTCGTTGATGTAGGGTTTCTAGCATTGAGCACGATACACAAGGATTTTGTCTCTGTTTATGACTGAGGTAATCAATTCCACTGTGTACAATGCTATGTGCAATGAATTTAATTGGGAATCTAAGAATGTATATAAATTACGATATTGATGGAAAATTAATTTTAAAGTTTGAAAAAGGAATGATTTAATGTGTTGATGGTCTATTTTCTGTCAGTTTCACCAGACACCATTCCTAGACCACTCTCATCCAACAGGGGTGTGCTGCACAGTTTGAAACTTATCGCTTTAAATGGTCCAGATTGGAAGCCGGCAAGAGAATGTTGTCGCTGTGATGTAGTGAACATTCAAGGGCCTAAGCAGGGAGGTGAGTCAGGTGGTCCCACTGTTCTTCAAACCGAAGCATTTGGGGCTCATACCAGACTTACTGATCACACACCTTGAAAAGAATGATCTAGTACAGAACACAGGTCTAGAAATGCTAAATCTGTTTAGAAGGGATCATCTTACAGCAATAAAACAGAGATGACGTGGGGTCTAATGTGGCCCTCACTGCTATCCCGGTGGTCCTAGAGAGGGGTCATGAAGCCTACTTGAAGGGATTTGCCTAGAACAAAGCCCACAACAATCAATCTAGCTCATGTGTGTGATGGGAAATTTTCAGACAGAGATAAGGTAGGAGAAGGGAAGACAAGAAAACAGCATGTCTGGGTGGGGTTTCAGGGTACCAGAACAAGGGTTGAATATGTACCTGGCCCTGGGACTAAGAAGTCTGAATATTAAAGACTGTCTATGAAATTGTAAGAAGTAGCTGTGATGTCAATGAGGTCAAGCTGATTTGTTTATGGGAAGGGGAGCTTTAAATAACTACTCAGTTGCAGTTTGAGGTTTAGTAAAATGATTTAGTGTAAGGCTTACGGGCAGATGATATGATTTTGAGTTCCTCAAATTAAAATCTGCCTTCTATCAAATAAGTCAAGTTTCTGTGGGTCAGCCATGCTTTTCTACCAAAGCAGCTAAGGCGAAATCCTAGAACAGTGTAACCCCATCAAGACAGGAAGAATCCTTACTTTTCCACATTTTTATGTTTGACTTGAAAGCGTAGCTGTCGCCAGACCTTATGCGATCAACAAAAAAGAGTTTTCAGAGTACTACTAAGAGAGGAGATTATGGTCCACCCACATGTTGGGTGCCCTGAGAACTGGATTTGTTTGGACCAAGGTTGTTTGTTACCACTGAAAACAGTGCTTGTATTGCAGTTTTTGGCTTGTGGCAAAGTTAATACTCAATACAGAAAGACTAATTTGGTTATAGTGGCAAGCCAAAGATCATGACATTAAGCCTGATCTGTTTATTATGAAATGTTACGATTAAGGCAGTCAACATGTCATATTTATTGTCAAAAGCATACGATAACATCAATACATTTATGAGTGGATCCTTAATACTATGTATGAAAGCCTCCAGAGAAGGATTTTGTTACATGGAATCTCACAGATTACTATAGTGGGCAAGTCGTTTGGTGGTGGCTACCCCCTGTGACAAACTGTGGATGTAGATTTGCTCTGTGCTAATTCTTGTAAGGCCCTCTTAGGAGAGATAGTATTTTTCCTTAGCCTTAGCTTATTTATTGTGAAAAGCATTTGTTAAAGCCAGCCAGCCGTAAACAGTGGGTTGTTATCACGTTGTATTACAGGCTGCAGACATGTATTTTGTTTCATGTAATCTCAAAGATTACCATAGTAGGCAAGGGTTTTGGTGTTAGCCACCCACTATGACAAACCCTAAGGCTTTTCACTGTGAGGATTCTTGTTATGCCTTATTGAGATGGGTTGTATATTGTTTTGCAAACTGTATTGTTCTACATATGTTTCATTTTAAAACTGTATACATGCCAGTTTATGTGCGCTTGAACAGGCCTGTGCTGGTCACAGTGTCAGTCTGATGGTAAAGGCTGTATGCCTTATTGGTTCACTGGCAAAACTTTATGTCAGATTCCCCAGGTGTGATATTGTTTATAATAAAAACAAAGACAGCAGGCCTGAATAACGTATTGTGAAAAGCATGGGTTAAAGGCATTAGGCTTTTACGGGTGTATTGTTATTTCACTGTACTAAAGCCTGTAGGCAGGCTTGTTACATGGAATCTTACAGATTAGCATATTAGGCAAGGGATTTGGTATTGGTGATCCACCCTAACAAACCATGGGGACAGACAATTGCTATTAAGAGGGATTTCATATTGTTTTGACAACTGTAATTTAGTACATATTTGTAATTTTATTATGGTATACCCGATAGTTGCCTTGTGGAAAAGCTTATGTCCAGAAAAATAAGCATGAGCTGGTTATGGTGGCAAGCTAGTGATAAAGGTCATAAGCTTATTTGTTTATCATAAAACGTTATGATAAAGGCAGTAGGCTTGACATATTGATTTTTGGAAAGCTTATGTAAAGTAAATAGGCATTTACGAGTGGATTGTTATTACTCTGTATAGGCAATTTGTGGCATGGAATATCACTGATTGTCATAGCAGGCAAAGGTTTTGTGTTGTTTACCTGACTGACAACCGTGGGTACAAAAGATTTGCTCTGCAATAATCCTGCTTAAATACCCTTAGGAGAGACAGTATTTTGCTTTGCCAACTGTAATTTTGTATACTTTTGTAATTTTATGACTGTATGTCTAATGGTTGCATTGTGGGAAAGTTTACGCTC
Source organism: Calotriton arnoldi (assembly GCA_963921515.1). Taxonomy (NCBI): domain Eukaryota; kingdom Metazoa; phylum Chordata; class Amphibia; order Caudata; family Salamandridae; genus Calotriton; species Calotriton arnoldi. Next base: position 2,029,338 of record CAWUFW010000366.1, on the reverse strand, counting down.
AGTTTAGTAGGCATGAGTTGACCTGAGTTGGTTAGGGTGACAAGCCAATTATAACAGCTATATGCCTGATTGTTTCACTAGGCAAATGTATTTCAGATGCCAGTGTCTGACTTGTTTGGTATGAAAAGTTACAAAACAGAGAATAGGCCTGATTTATTTACTATGTATCACATGTTAAAGCTTAGGGATAGAAGATGTGAACTGTAATAATTCTTGCTGGAATCTCTTTGGAAGGCCTGACAGGCATAGCTGTCTGACAGAATATTGTAGTAAAAAAATAAATAATACATACACACACGTATATAAATATATATTCAGATACACAGATATGGGACCTTCGGGTCAGCCCTCTCTTTCCATTTGTCTGTCTGAGTGTCATTTACACTCTGCTTCTATCCATGACAGCATACTTCATGGGGTAATAGTTCAGACTATATCAGTCATTGGCTCTCTTACCCTGTGAATGATGGAATTTTCTGATCACATCTCCATATCCACCTAAAAATGAGTGTGCTTCAGTGTCAGGGCCGGTAGGTCAGTCCTTTAGTTTTCAGTTTTCTACTTTTATAGATTTACTTTCATTTTGATGCTTCTCCACTTTTTTGTATTTTTTTTTAAAGAGTATACTACAGCTCCCCAGTCAATGCTAACAGGTTGATTGCTTACTGCTCATTTCGTCTGTAGTTCAGCATCCCATGTGGCTACTTCCTCTAAACAAGGCAACCATTATGGAATACTGTTGCCCGTAGTGAATCATTGTTTTACCATTCCAAGACGTTGAATCTAAATTTGGCGGCCATCCTGAAACTTTAAAACAATATTAGCACATTGGAATGTTGAGCACTCCATTGAAGACAATGGAGTCCTCCGGGCTTTTAATGGATGGTAGAAACCCGGAGCTCCAACATTCCAATGTTTGTTTACAGCAACAGCTGTGAACAAAGGCCTCATGGAGCCAGAGGGGATTTCAACCCCCTTGAGCTCTGTGAGGCCTTTGTTTTACATATTAGAAAATTCTGCCCTCTAGGGGCAGAATGCCCTAATAGCCTTAGAGCCCTCCGTAGCGGGCTCTACCGGCATTAAAGTCCCGCTCCCTTGTTAAAGGCCCTCGCCTTCGGATCGGGCCAAAGTTAAAGTCATTTATTTCAGTTAATTAAAACCATAATATTTTACACAGCTCGATAAATACAGAAAGAACTTTCAGATTCATTAAGTGTAAACAGCTTCTTTCTGGCGTTAAATTGCATTTTGAATAATGTTCTGTTAAAATACCATAGCTAAAAAAAAAGAATTTAAAAAAAAACGGCTACTTGCATGTTGGAATATTCATTACAATCTGCTCCGATATAATAGCTTTATCGATTTGTTCAGTGACCATTCATTTTCCTACCCTTATCTATTTTAAAGTGCATGAGTGTTCGTGCAAAATCACCTTAAAACTAAAAAATAATCTTAGAATTTAAAAACACAATGCCCCTCCTATTTCACCTGTTTCAAATTTTACTTCTGATATGATCATATACGGTCTTTTAAAGTGCATTTGTGATAGAATTGTAACCAGGGTACATCTAACGGTACAGGCGTCACATTTTAAGTTGTTAATAGATTACATAATCTTCACCAATCCCTTTGCTGTCAGTAACCGATCCGCTTTAAGAAAGAATTTTATAAAAGCTGCTATTATTTGAGGAGTCTCCTCTTTCATGCAAAAAAGCAAGGCGTGTCGACAAGTTCTGATGCCATGTAGATTAAAAAGTCTTTTCAGTAACATTTTACGTTCTGTTAATAATTTGGGACAGATTGATAAAATAAGTGTTAGGCTTTCCTCATATCTTTGACATAGTCTGCACTTGGTATCCTGTGGTTTCGGTTGCCATTTAGGGATGTATTCTAGTGTTTGACAAACACCAAATCGTAGGTGAAGTAGCTTATTATTGTAAAATGATTTTAATAATGTTGTTAAATATATCTGTGGGCGAGGCTGTTTGTAAGAGTCAATTATTGTCCAGGCGTGTCTTCTTTTACTGAATTCCTCTTTATCTTTGTGCCATGACAACATCCTTATTTGTTTGTTAATAACTTTCTTAAAGGAGTTATGAGGTAGTACCGAGTTTCATAACTCCTTTGCTTTCAAGTCCTTTAATGCTGTCTCAAGAGCCTGGGCCCAAATATTTGAATTCAATTGTGTTTTATTTTGGATTTCTTCCCACAGCAGGGCATGGAGTGTGATTTCACCAGAAGCCCTTAGTATTGACATATATTAAATAAGGCAGCCTGTCTGAACCATTTTTTGGATGGTCAGACCAAATTCTAATCGAATCTGTGCCTTTGACGAACTCTAGGGGAGATGAAACATGAGCCGAAAAACCTTATTTGGTGCTGAGTTAAAATTTATTTTGAGCCTTCAGCTAGGGCCTTTAATGCTGGAGCGGGCCTTTAATGGCCGGTAGAGCCCGCTACGGCGGGCTCTGAGTCTATAATAGGTTCTGTACAATACAACTACAAGATGGGCACCCATTGCTATGTTTAGTTTCATTATTGCACTATATGCGTATCATCTTTAGGCTGTAGTAAGTTTTCTTTTTTCTACTGGTATTTTTATTTTAGTCTACCTATGTTGTTGTGTTTGTGTATGTTTTACTGTGGCTGTGTCAGAGGGTGAATGCAAGAATGTGTCAGTGGATGGATGAATAAATACAGTAGTGCAAGGATGAGTAACAGTGTGCATATATGATGACTTTATTGAGTGCCTAAATAACACAAAAGGCCCTTTTATTCGTAAGCCAGTCTTATTGAAATTGCCATTGCTTGTTTTCTGTTAAAGAGGTGGCTTTGCTAGTATAAATTACACCTCGTCCTGCGTGGTCTCCTGCCCTTGTCATCATGGAGAGATGGATGCCAGCACAGAAGAAGTGGGACGAACAGGGCAGAGGGGGAATTCCTGTTTTCCCTTGGTTTTGCTTAGTTACTAATGATGATGTGACTGATATGCACAGGTCACATTGGAGGCAGAAGACATATGTGATGTGGCCTTAAATAGACAGCCTTTGAAGTCCTGACCCTATGTAAGATTACCACTGTACTGACTACTGTAATGACGTATTGTGAGTCATGGATATGGAAGGAGGATGTAGAATGCATAGGTGCAAGAAGCATGGATTACTGGTGAGTGGTACACTTTGGTGGCTTACCTCAGGGAGTATGAAAAATGTTGCTGATATGGTGCCCCAATACTGGTTGATATGGTTGGTTACTGTACAATTGGCAGCTAGCATTGGCTACCAATATGAGACAGAATCACGCTAAAGATTCCCTGCTTCACATAGGAATGCATTGAAGGTGTAGCCCCCAAATTCCTTCTACGAAGGATTTTACAATACACCCCAAAAAGAAGCCACCTTCTTGCAGATGATCGTCTCCTGGTTACCACCAAAACCAGATGCAAACATAGAGGCAGCTGCTGTGTCTCTGTGCAGCCCCCTGCCTCTGGAAAAACCTGCCCATGCCAATCCACCACAGTCAATCATTGATGCAGTTCACTGTTCTAACCTTGGTGCAAACAGCTATACTACTACATTCCCCTTTGTTGTACCTTATGCACACCATGCATCACTTGGATTTCCCTGCCAGATCCAACTACCACTTTTCCAGATCCTTTTGCCTTGCTGTTACCAGTTTCTTTCTCTCTTTGTACCCATTACCAACCTCTTCAACTGTAGTTAAAAAGGCAATATGTGCATTAACAGACAAAATGTATGCTATTTTACACCTGGAAGGAATCACAAGCAAAATAAACTTAATCTTAAAATCCAAAATAGAATAACCTGAGCACTAGGCCTGGGAGATATTTTTATAACAAAGGTGAAACCTTTCAAAATTCACAAATTTCATGAATTTCGTTGCCATTTCACAGCTGTGCAATTTCTCGCCATTTTTGCCTGTGGGAAACTGGTTTGAGTACAAATAGTCACATGGGAACAGTAAAACTGTCGCTTACAGACTTTTTCTCATATACACTTTGTAGGGAAATATCTTTTTTGTATGATTACCTCCCAAACTTCTGTTTTTTCAACTCTGTAGATCACTAGGCTCGGCTGACCAGGCCCCTGTGCATGTGCTCTGACCCCTAATATACATGTGCAATTGGCTAATACCCGATTAGCATACTTAACTAACCTCAAAGTCTCTAGTATATGGTACTCTTGGTACTCAGGGCCTGTAGGTTAAGTGTCACTAGTGGACTGCAACACTTACTGTGACACTACTAGAATGACAGGGTGAATACATGACTCTATGCCTGCCACTGCAGTTTTCAAACTGCCAACTTGACTTGCCAAAATAACCCTTGCCAAGTCCAAAGCTTTCTTTTTGATATTCATTAGTCACCTCTAAGCTAGGCCTTAAATGCCCTGCCTTATGGGCTTCTTATGTTTTACAAGATGTCTATCTTATGTTTTACATGTCCTGACTGACTGACTGTGAAATTCACCATTGTTGTTTTCACTGTAGCAATGCTGGTGTTTCCATTGACTAACATGGGGTTACGCTTTCACAACTGTTAAGTGCTAACTTCCAATTGCCAGCATCAAAAATAGCACTTCAAGATATCAAATGAATAGTTAGATTAAATCTGAAATATTGCCTAAGCCGGATTCAAAGTAACTATTAAAGTAAAGATGACTTTAGAATGTCACCAACTTTTGGCCTAAAGTTTCTAGTAGCAATTTCTGATTAACTCCAGCATCTTTACCCGAGACAGTCTGCTGTCATCCTGAGGAAGACAGAAGAAGGACTGTGCTGCTGAACTCCTGTCGGACTCCTGCTGTAAAACTGGTGGAGAAAAATCCCAAGGGCTGGACCTATTCCCACTGGTGCCCATGACAGCAGAGTGGATTCCAAGGGCTAGTTGGCTACCCCTGTTAAGCTCCAGGAACACAAAAGCGAAAGGTGCCCTGCATCTGTAAGAGCCTAGCTGAACAGTTTCAACTGTATTTGCCCTGGACCCTGACAATGCATTCTGGGAGTTCGAGTCAACCCCCTAAGAGGAGCCCACAAGGTCCTGGCCCTTTGGCTGGTGCTAAAGTATACTCTTTTCCCTAGAAGAACTGCAATGGAGGAGCCTAAAATTCAAACTATAAAGTTTTTTGCAAAAGAACCCGAGGCAACCAGACAACCGCTATTCAATACCCTGCACACGTCAATGCTCCAGTCTTGACATTAGATTTCCATGCTGAAAGTTTTGCCAGTTTGTGGGTAGCCTTGAACACCCCACTGAGAACCGAGGCTTTCAATGGACTGCTAGACCATACTTGTCTGCTGACAGCGGGCCCAGGATCGGACTCTGTTGCAGAAGACCCCGTCGGCGAGCTACATGGACAGGGAAAACAACTCAGACAATTTCTAAGTGCGAAGGTAAAACTCTCACCGGGAACAACCAGACCTCTGTATCCAACAGGTGCTCCATTGCAAAAGGTCTGAAACTTTGACTTCGTCCCAGACAATAGTTCGAGGCTCACAGAGAACCGCTCACTGAGAGTGAAATACGGTGATTACTGAAAACTTTCAAAAATCATAACTCCAGTTCCCTACATTAGATTTTTGACGTGATGGTGTATACTGTTAAATGCTTTACACTTGTTTCCTTTGAGTTAAGCGTGACTGCGCTGTGCCACAATTACCAGGACTAAGCTAGGGTTTACATTAAAGTAACCTAAATCGACATGATACAGAAGTGACATTATCATTTCGGGAAATCTCACAAACACCACACCTATTAATCCACTTTCCCACATACCTACTGTAAATCTTCATGCAAGAGACCTTCCAAGTATATTTTGCTCCAATTCCATAATTTCAATGAAAATTACGTATGTAATTAAAAAAAAAAATCACAATTTCGCCCACTCTACTTAGTACAATTAAGTGCCTTTTTGGGGCTCTGATTTCATAGAAAGCTCAGGACCAATATGAATCTGGAGTGGGACATATATTAAAGTACTCCCTGTTGCTAACAAAAAGCAAAGGATTTCAAAAAGGCCTACTACATGTTAATATGTGAGAATATCGAGTACCACAAGTTGGGCATGCAGGAAGGTCATGCAGGAATATCGACTGCAGAATACGGAGTAGCATTTACTATTCTGAACTCCACATCTACATACCTTAGAGATATATATATTTCATCAAGGGTAGCTCTTGTGGAGTTAAGAATAGCTAATCTATACTCACCTAGATATACTTACCGTGGCAATGTAGTGGGACTGGAAATCCTGCATTCAATATCCTCGCAGAACGTTATTAAAACCTTGCTATTCTGGTAGTTGACACATGACTACTACCTTCATCTATACTTTTACATTGTTACAAAATCAGTACAAAGCAGAATCAGCATCCATGTACATAGGTCACTGTATTATTAATCTCCACATATCTCACTTGGGCTAGTCTTGCAGTGTTGTGGTGCAAAAATGTATGTCTTACCTTAAAGACAAAGCCTTCGGGACAGCTTGATTGATCGTACCACAGGGCCTTGTACATGACCAACATCAGCAGACATGCCAGGAAAGCCACGGTGATGAGTATCAGGCCTGTAAGCTGAAGGGTAGAAAAGGAAAGAAGAGTAGAAACAAATTTGCACCAAGCCTGAAGAAAGGATGAAGACACACACAATATAAGGCAACAGGACCAGCTCCTCCGGGACTAAGGCACCATGCAAAGACTGGATGTTATATCATTACTGTGTGCCATTCATCCATGGGTGGCATGCATGAGTTATGCCTAGACTTTTAAGTGTAAGACTACCTTTAGGTGGACAAAAGAGAAATAAAGTGGCCAGGGGTTCATTAGGGTATACCTGTGCCCCACTGAAATTCCTACACATTCCTGCACAAATATTAAATAGATCGATTTATTTAGAGATATGATTGTATCTCTAAACAAATCGATGTATTTAAGTCTGGGCTATCTGTCCCAGGCTGCCTACTCCACCTCGCTCTGAAGCAGGAGACAGAATCCAGGCAGTAAATCAACTTTCTGCACTGTGACGCACAACGCAGGGCTTACCGTTCTAAAGCCCTTCATTGCCATTGTAGTCTATGGTAGTATCCACTATAGGCTGGTGAGGCTTTCAGCATCACGATTTCGAATGTCAGAGTCTCCGTCCCTGCATGAGGGAAGCCGTCAGTCATTCAGAGGCATAGATCCCACCTTTTCCCATTCGCCACACATAGGAGTGGATGCAAACACTCCGTAATGGTAAGTGTTATAATGTTAATCTTGTGTTACGTATTGTGCCGAAACCCCTTGTCACGCTAACCTCCTCCACTGTAACACCCCAGCCCTGGCTGCACATCGCTGGCCCCTTCAGAAGTAGAACTGCTGTATTTGTTCCCCTGTGAAATTGATCCAAAAGACAAGCAGGGTTTTTGTTCCCTGCGAAGTTGATCTAAATATCCAAGTCAAGAAGTCAAGGGCAAAGGGAGAAATATGTGCTCATAGTAAAGACAGTTATCTGCTGTATAGCGATAAAACTGGCCCTATTTTCATGCCCTTAAAATGAATGCCAAAAACATGGATTGATTTACAAACAATGAATGTTAAAAGGGTTAAGGCAATGCATGTCAGTGATTTAGTTCCTCTCTTATTTCATATGTTTTACTTAATCTTGCATTCCCCAAGAGTGTAAGCTATTATATCATGTTGAGTTTCTGTATTTGTTTCCATGCATCTTATTACTCTTGCATAGTGCATACTTTGAGCTGTTCCAGGTATTTATGAGGGGATTTGATTGAGAGCTCTGATGCTAAGGCTGAAGCCAAAGCAAAGTGCCTGTCAATGGATTGGCCTCTCTGTAGAGCACACACAACAATGGTGATGTATTTCAGTTGCAATTGAAATTCTGTGGAAATGTGTGTGAATGGAATACAAAGATGTCAAAATATTTACATATATTGCTTAAATATGAGTAAGTGCAGGGTATGTTTGAAGTGGTAAAGTGAGGGAGATGCGAGGAAGTGCATTCGGAGAAGAGTGAAAAGAGGGTGCTGAATAGGAAAGAGAGGCGGTTGAAGATGTGCAGATGGACGATATATTCAGAGAAAAAGGGCACACATATCTAACATAAAGCGCATATAACTGAAGGCCAAACTCCTTCCACAGGCCTTAATAATATTTAATTCACAGACTCAAAATTTCAGTTACTGTTGAACATATCAATGCAGTAAGATATGGGGCAATTTTTAATGTGTTTAATATTCCAAAACTATACGTCCCCACTGCTTTATAAGCCTTGCTTTATCACTGAATTAATTTGCTTTAAAACACACCATTTGCCAATCTTTTAAAAAAAAATTCACAGGAGGAAAACCCACCCTGGACTCCACGTTTGTTCATTATGCTTGCTTGCGTCGCTAGTTACATAAAAGTCAAACCCAACTTTTACACCCCACCACTTTCAAATGCCACCAGCTGCCACTGAAAGTGACAGAGAAATAGAACAGAATTTGAAAGAGAGAACAAGAGAAAGAAGAGAGATTAAACAGAGAAAGAAAGTCAGACAGCACAAAGTGTAAGATAGAGCTAGACAAGAGAGCGAGAGAAAATGAGAGCAACAGAAAGAAAGGGAGCGAATTATAGAAAAAGAATATGTTTAGAAATGAGAGAAAAAGAGCAATGAAAGAAGAACAAGAGGGAGAGAGAATAGAGAGTGGAAACACATTGCAAATGAGAGAAGAAAGAGAGAGAGATTAGAGAAAGAGAAAATACAGAATTGAAGACATAAATAGGTAAAAGAGGCAATGGAATAGAGGGAGAGAGACAGGATCACTCACTAGTCAGGACCTTCTGATAATCTTAATGAAAAAATCATTTTGCCAATCAGAGCAGAGTGGATCTGTTTTCAAGAAACTCCCTAAGCTGTGTTTACCCCCTCTGATGCACTCACTCTGGTAGGCCAGAAAAGTAAAGTACCAGCTGCCAACCTATCTGGCATCATAAATTGGAGAAGGAAATCTCCTCACACCTTTAAGTGCAAGCAACTATGAGAATGGACTGTAATCAAATCCTTTCCCTCATATTGAACCCTACATATCAGTATGTATCACTTCAGGGCAGGTGTAGTGGGTCGATGAGAGTTATCTGGGTCACTACTGCTACATGCACATATGTCCCCTGGCCTAGCTCATCAAATCACACACTTTGAGTTGCAGATGCATGCAGATAACATTGGACCTTAGAGTGGGTAAGGGATGAGGGAGTTAGTTCAACATCTCTGAATAAGTGGAACATATACATGCCTGGATGATAGAGAACTGCAAGTTTACCTATGAAGGTAAGATGGAGGAGCCTATAATGGGCAAATGCACCAACCTTTCTCACCTTTAGCTGGTCATGGATGTTGGAAGAAGCCTCCCTGTCAGCTGAGACGAACATGTGGCTCTTATTCAAAATGCAGCATCATTCACTCTCCTGGCTGATGTGTCAAAGAAGGAGATTCCCATCGAATAACAGATGCAGTTGGGTCTCCCATACTGAACTGAGTGGAATTAGTGAGATCACGGACCCTATCAAGGTTAGTCTATTGTGTTCAAGGGCCTTCCGCAAAGGGAATCCTGAAGGTGTGACTGCAAGCAGGATGGCTAGGGTTTTAAAAATACTAACGCATACATAAAGCTCTAACAACACTCTGTTAGCTTCTGTTGAAACGTATCATTAATATTCAACACTCTTTATGGTTTATTCCATCCATTGTTCTAGGAAAAGGGCACACTATTCATGCAAGCATTGGGTCATTCCTAATCTCCCATTGAAAACTTGTGCAAAGTCTCCCCAACCCGCTTGAAGAGTTTCAAGAAAAAGAAGCATGGTGAAAGGTCACTCACGTTGCTGTGAATTGGGCTATGAAATAGCGCTGACGTGTCTAAACAGGTTCAGCAAGGGGTTAAAGCTTTCGTGCTCAAACAATCCTCAAATGCAAGGAAGTTAGTCTGTATGTGGTAGACCTCTCCCACTATTCACCAAGCGATTTGGATTTGGCACTTGCTCTTTATGCTTACTCCAGACCAACTTAGCATATGGGCCACCTGGACATCCCATTCATAAATGTCTTCCTAACTAGCCTCACCAGTAACATCTACTGGGTGTCTTGAACAATCACTGTTATGCATCTGGCAAGAATGATTAACCTGCCTCTGCTGCACTGCACCTCCAACAACCAGCATTTATTTCAAACACATTGAAGCCACAGCAAGGCTGCACTCTGTTCTAAGAAAAACCCAAGTTAGCAAATAGCACAACAGCGCGAAGAAAATGGATGTAGGGACCTCACTTCATAGGGTTAAGGGCAGAGTACTTTTAGCAGATCAGTTTGGATGTAATCATCATGTTCAGTGAGATCAGTAGCATTGTGGGTAATGGATGAGCAGAAGAAAATGACATCATGTTAAAAGGGCAGTAAAATCAATTACGAATCAATTACTAAGCACGTGGAAATGTTTGTTATACATAGAACACACTCATATTTACAAGGTGGGTGCCTCAAAGTGGAGAGTGTCCACACTTTGTGGGCTCTCTTGTCAAGGTGCTTAGAGGGTTGAGACCTTCCCAAGGCCCAGTGTAAGTGCAAATCCTGTGACTAGTCTTTAAGTGAGGAGTTCCAAATAGAACACAGTAGTAAGCGCTGAGTTAGAAGGAGGGCAGTAATATAATATTGTGGAAGACAAATTACTTCAGCTTGGTTGAGGTATTAGAGCAAATAGAATAAGAGGAAGCCATAAAAGAATTAATAAAGACAGGGAGACAGAGAGAAATAAACTGAGCAATATTTAGTAGGAGCAAATAGAGATGGCTGCGAAGAAGATTCGTCAGGAAGGACTTGAGAAGATAAGGGTAGAGGTTAATGTAATAAAGCAGCAGTTGTAAGTGACAGATATTCTGAGATATCTGCTTTGAGTATTTGACTGTGGTGGAGTGAAGAAGCGATGCAGCCATGAGAGTTGCGCAAGGTGGTTTGATCAAGAAGTGTGGACAAAGCTTCAACAATATTTGAGAGCAATGAGATAGGCTGGTAAGGCACGCCCCAAGGGCAGTATGTTATGTGAATTTGTAAAGCGCTGCTAATCACCCGCGAGGGTGTCCAGTCTCTGAGTAGGGTAAGGGCCGGCGTAGTGATACACATGTGAAGAAAAGTAAACTGAGAAAACAGTATGAGTATTCAATTATATACTAGAAGTGCTATTGCCTGTTAGCTAATTGGGAAAGTATTACTGTTATTGAAGAAGGTGATAATAAGATATTCAAGTGTTCCATTGTCAGTGGGACTATCATCGTAGCATACAAGTGCAAGACTGGCTTAAATTTCCCTGAACACAGTTTGGCACTCAATGATTCACTGAAGGGGGGGCGCTAGAGGGCGCACGGCAAGATGGCCGCACCTTAAGGTCGCTCTGCCCGGCTGAGCCACTGTCCGCCTATAATCCGCCTGGAAAAGCAGAATCTGCGCTACAGAAACCGCGCGACCCTAGCTGGCTAAGACCCCTGCATACTTTGGTGGCATTGCGGAGCGGCAGATCGCTCTGTGGCAGCGCTTCACCGGAGGAAACGAGACCCGCGGCGGGCGCACAAGATGGCGGCCACCTGCACACTCTATTGACGGGTCCGGGCTGTGGCGTTCCTGCTTGCCGTGGAACCGAGGCGCCGATTGGAGGTGGCCGAGAGCTACTGCCGGCGGCGTACCTGCCTGCTGCCAAGGAGGGGTGCTGGTTGAGGGCGGCCGGGAGTTGCAGAGGCTGTGCGGGCCCTACGAGAACGAGGCCGAGCACTGAGCTGCTGGGCGCTGCTGTCGTGATCCCGACCACTGAGAGGGAGAGGCGAGCGGCGGCGGCCCGGTACGAGATTTGGGGACCCGCGCCGAGGTGCAGAGACACACTTGCGGACTGCCGGCGGAGACGACTCCTGGGTGCTGGTCACGGTGAGTGGGGCGCGGCCCGGCCGGGGTTCGCACCAGTGGAGGCGGGCGGGGGCCCTGGTCGGCGCTGCGGCCTGCGAGCTTGGGCGGGCGCCTGGGGGGGAGTTGTAGGCCGGAGTGGGAGACCGCGCTTCCGTTACTGACCGTCTGCTGGCTGTCACTGCCACGGCTGCTGCTGGGCGGCTTGTCCATAAGGAGCTGGGCCCGTGCTGGTGGGTCCCACTGGAAAGATGGAGCGCTAGGCCTCTGTGGCGATCTGGGAGAGGAGGGACTGGCATACTTACCCCTGCGTTGCCACTTGTAATCCTCAAGGCTGTTGTGGCGGATCTCTGACGGAGAGTGCAGCTGGGACCCTGGCTTGGGTCTGGAATACACCCCGCATTGCCTTGCACTGCTGTGGATCCTTCGCTGGATGCGACTCCTGGGTGCGCACCTCCTCATCTTGGTGGCCGGGGCCTGTGCCGACTTCCCTTGATTTGCTCAAGCTGCTGGCTCACTGGCTCTTGGTGTGGGGCTAGTGGACACGAGAACTCTCACTGGCGGGGGGCCTTCATGTTCTGACCCCGAGTCCACTTCCTGCTGTCGGGCGACCTCTTGTGCTGGTGCGGGCCTGCATATCTCGGGCGGGCAGCTGTGCTCGCCGGGAGGAACGGGGTGAGGGGTGGGTTCACTTGACGACCCGCCTGGAATCTACGGGGGATTCGGTTTACTCCCTTGCAGAGGACCTGCCTAGCTATATAGCACCATGGGCAGAACAGACAAAACCCAGCCTCGCCTTACGTTCGAGGCCCGAAAATCCACTAAAATCCCGCAGAAAGCTGCCTCGGACTCGGAGGCTGACGCCCAGGAGGGAGGGCCCACTGGCCTCGAGACCACGCTTTTGGCCATGCAGCGCAGCCTCCAATCCATCGAGGGAACAATGGCGGCTGTCAACAACCGGCTGGACCACATGTCCTCGCAGCTGGAAAAACAGAGTGCCCGTATGGGGGAAGTCGAGCAGCGGGTGTCTACAGCGGAGGATGGTTTAAGTGAAGTCGCCGGGAAAACGCTTAACATGGAAAAAGTCCTTTCAGTCATCCAAGCCAAGAATGAAGATTTAGAGGCTCGCTCCAGGCACAATAACCTCCGCATTACAGGGCTGCCGGAATCCACAAATGTGGGCAAAATGGAGACCTTCATTGAAACATTGATCACAGACCTATTCGGTACGGAGCAGCTTTCACACATGTTCATTGTGGAACGGGCTCACCGCTCATTAGCGGCTCGACCGGCCCCGGGCGCTCCTCCCCGCCCCATTATTGCACGAGTATTGAATTATAGGGACCGGGACACTATTCTACGTCTGGCGAGAGAGAAAGGGGCCATAGAACATCAAGGCAATAAACTTTCCTTTTTTCCCGACTTTACTGTCACTGTCCAAGCTGCGAGGAGAGAGTTTGGGGGTGTTAAAAAATTTCTACAGGCGGAAAGGGTCCCGTATGCCATGCTATACCCTGCTCGCCTGAAGATAGGCCCAGATGGGGACTCTCATATTTTCAATAACCCCAAGGCAGCCTTAGAACATGCCAAACGCCTCAAGAGGAGGCGACGCGACTCCCGATCGCCATCGGAGACTGAGGAACAATAGACCCATAGGGTGCATCGGCTGAACTACTCTGCTGCCACGGTTGCCTATTTGACTTTCCAGGTTTCTCCTGACTCATGATGTATCACTTATCAGTATGACCTGCTCTTTCTTCCACTCACAGGTGTTTTTAGCCGGGGCTGAATGGGATATGCCTGCTCGCATACCATGGGCGAGCTCCATGATGTTGTAATTTCCAGGCATAGTCACTGACCCCTGCTCAGCCTCCTCCTACTAGATAGGAGGATAGTAGCACTCTAACGCCCTCACATGGGAACACCCCATCTAAGTTTTGCATTGCTGGTTGTTCGTTGGGACGGGGGAGGTGTGGGTAGGGATGGCTTTGGCGAGTTGGGGATGCTGAAGTGGGAGGGGGGATGGGGGATTGCGATGGGGGGAGGCTCTCTGGCACTGTCTTTTTAGGGTTTTATGCTTTTTACTATTTTCATTGTAATAGCACAGGCATGTCTCTGAAATATTCGATAGTCACATCATTTCATAGCCTGCTGACAGATGAGTGGTAAAATACGCCTTTTAACATGGAATGTTCGTGGCCTCAATACTCCCAAAAAGATCAGGTCGGTGTTCGCCTATTTAGACAGGATGGAGGTCCACATTGCCTTCTTACAGGAGACACATCTTACCAAGGCTTCCGAAGGGAGGGTGGGGGCTCGATGGGCTGGCTTTCGCGCCGCTTCCTCTTATTCTAGCTATGCAAGGGGAGTGATTATTCTGATCAAGAAAGGGATACCGTTTCAAGTCACGCGCACAGAGACTGATGATCAGGGCCGAGTGGTGTTGGTGCATGGTCAACTAGGTCGGTCGAGTGTCCTTTTTGTAAATGTGTATGGACCGAATGTTGATGACCCGGCCTTTTTCGCTGATGTATGGCGCCGCATCTCGGGGTTCCCAGACGCGGAGATTATATGGGGAGGGGATTTCAATGTCTGTCTGGATATGGAGGCTGACCGGAGGGGTAGTGAAAATGCACGGCCTAAACAGGCGGCGGAGGTGTTGCGTGGCCTGATGGATGCGGGACGCTTGAGGGATGTATGGCGTATGCAACATTTGGGGGAGCGAGAGAGCACGTTTGTTTCATCTGTGCATGGGACTTGGTCTTGCTTGGACTTTTGGCTGGCTACGGAGGCTGCGTGTGCGTGGGCGACTGGAGTGCGCCACTTAGCCAAGACGCTCTCGGACCACTCCGCGGTGCTCCTGGATCTACAGGTCCCAGCATGTGATCGACCACCTTTCCAGTGGCGCTTACAACCGTCCTCCCTGACGGACCTGGTCTTCCGGGCCTCGGTTGGAGAGGCTATTCGACATTTTTTCCGGGAAAATGCTGGTACAGTTGATAGCGCAGGCACCATGTGGGAAGCGATCAAAGTCACTATCAGAGGGGTCTGTATGGGGGCGCAGGCTGGAGTACTGCGTGATTTACAGCGCAGAATTCACAAATTGGCCGCCGATATTTCCACTCTAGAGCGAGCCTACGAGACGGACCCGCTGCCCGAAACTCTGTCCAAAATCCGTGCACTGGTGACAGAACATAACGACACGGCTGACCAGGAACTGGTACATAGGTCCAGGCGTAGCAAGGCCCGATACTATGGTGAGGGGGACGGCCTAGCCGCTCTCTTGCGCAAAAACTGGCTGCGCCGCGCAGTCAAGAGTATATCACGGAAATCCTAGACGAGGCAGGGACAGCTTGTTACGGCACAACTGCCATTAGCGAGACCATACTTGACTATTACACGGCACTCTATAGTAATAGAGATGTAGTGCAGCCGGCCGAGATCCATTCATATTTGGATGATGTCGCACTGGGCTGGCTATCTCCCGGCCACAGGGAATATCTTACTCAACCTTTTGATGAGGAAGATGTAAAACTCGCTATTATGTCCCTCCCTACTTGCAAAGCTGCGGGATTAGACGGGTTCCCAAGCGAGTTCTATAAGACATTTGCGGAGGACCTGGCCCCCCGCCTTCTTGAAGTATATGCGGAGGCGTATGACACTGGACATCTCCCACCCTCGTTGCGGAAGGCTCTACTGGTGATGCTACTGAAACCTGATAAGGAGCCCAGCCACTGCGATTCCTACAGACCACTCTCAATGATTAATCTCGACACCAAGATACTGGCGAAAATGATTGCACTCCGCCTTCAGCCTCTGGTTCCTTTGCTGGTACTCCCTGACCAGTCTGGATTCGTGCCTGCTCGGTCTACCGTGCATAACCTGCGAACTCTCTTCGCCACTCTTCACTACTTTGACGCAGACTTCCAGGCCGTGGCGGTGCTACTAGACGCCGCCAAGGCGTTTGATTCCCTCTCCTGGGAGTATATGTTTACCGTTCTCACGCGAATGGGTGTTCCCCCGTTCTTTTTGCAATGGATCAGGGTCCTGTATACCAAACCTGCGGCTAGAGTTCGCGTGAATGGCTGGGTATCCTCGGCGTTTTCCATTGGCAGAGGCACACGGCAGGGATGCCCTCTGTCACCAATGCTATTTGCGCTGGCACTGGAGCCACTGGCATGTAAGTTGCGCCAATTGCACGCCTCCGCTGCGCTGCGCTTTAGACAACGGCCACTTGTTGTTTCGCTCTATGCGGATGACATGCTTTTATATGTCCGTGAGCCTGCAACCCACCTCCCTGAACTGCTGAGGGAATATGTTAAATTTGAAGGATTCTCTGGCTTAGGTATAAACTGGGCCAAGTCGACGGTATTTCCCTTAACAGCGGGTACTGACGAGTTTGAGATGGACTTTCCTCTGTCTTGGGCCCGGGATCCGGTGAAATACTTAGGGATCTGGCTGCACAGGGACCCTGCCCAGGTCATATCCATGAATTACGGACGCACCATCACACAACTCACTGAAAAAACGGAGCGGTGGGCCCGCCTGTCCCTCTCGTTAGAGGACCGCATCGCTGTGATTAAAATGGCCATTTTGCCCAAACTATTATATTTATTCGTGAATATCCCTCTCCGCCTGAATATCTCGACCTTCAAGGCATTACAGACGGCCCTACTATCATTTGTGTGGGGGGGCAAAAAACCTCGTTGTAGCTGGGACACCCTAGTCCAACCCTTTGAACGCGGCGGCTTCGAGGCCCCAGATATGCGCCTCTATTACCTATGCGCTCAGGCGCATTTTGCGCATTACTGGTTCTTCCCACACCGCTATCTCCCCCATACGGCGATTGAGGCGGACGCAATACTCCCCTTGCCACTGGTGGCAGCTGCTCTCTCGGGTGGGAGTGGAGGCCCCCGAACGGAAATCAATCCGGTGCAGTGCACCGCCTGGGCCTGGCAGACATTGGCTAGACGAGCGAAACTACCCTACCTTTATGCCCCCAAATTGCCGATTGCGGCACACCCTGGCATATCCGCGGCGCAAGAGCGTTCTGCGCTGAGCGCATTGCAGGCGGTCGGGATCACGCAACTGGGGGACTTGTACAAACAAAGCCAGTTCCGCTCATTGCCGGACGTGCAGGCGGGTCGGCCACATGGAGCTATGCTATGCTTCACGTACGTGAGGGTTCGGCAAGCAATCAGGGATATATATCCTAACTACCCTACTGAGCCTCAGCCACTGCGGGCGCTGCAGGCGGTGCTCGCGAGCGAGGATCGTAAGGGACTGATCACTAAACTATACGCTGCATCACTTCGCGAGCGTGAGGAGGAGGTGCATCCCTCATACGCTAAATGGAACGAAGCTCTGGGTAGCACGATGTCTGTAGACCATTGGCATGCTTGTTGTAAACTGACTGGGCTGGGCGCCTTACAGCTAACTGTAATATACGTATCATACATTTTAACTTTTTACACCAGCTCTATTACACCCCTGTGCAGTTGAGGAAATTTGGACTGAGGGATACGGCTAATTGTGTGCGGTGTGGGCATGCGGACGCCGATTTTCTACACCTCTCCTGGCTCTGTGCGGGGTTAGTTACATTTTGGTCTAGGGTGGTGGATGTGTTAATGGAGGTCGTGCTGGAACGAGTGGGATGCACACCTGAGCTATGCTTGTTGGGCAATGTGACACCCTTAAAGCCTTGTAACAGGAGGTTGGTAGCTGTGGTGACGCTAATGGCCAAGCGGGCCGTGGCACAGCACTGGGGCGCAAGGGGGTTGCCCACGGTTCGTAAGTGGATCCGGGACTTGACCTACTGTAGGGAACAACTAGAGACCTATGCTGAAGAACTCCCTGAGTCATCAAGGCCCAAGGATTTCTGGGCCCCACTTACCATATATTTATCAAGCCACCCTGATTTGTAAGATGTCACACATTCTCATTTCTATGCTAATGATACTTAATGCAATTGATCCCAGGTTATTGTGCTATTCCGACATGTGTGCGCATCAGAAGTCAAAATGTTGCCGCTATGTAGGTCATATCGCTGCAGTGCCAGAGGGTGAGGGAGGGGGGGGGGGTTGTTTTTTGCCTTTATGGCATTTTCATTGGGTATCTGTTTCATATATTTGCTTGATATGTATATGCACTAAAAAATTGCTTGTCCTGAATTCCTGGGCGCGATGCTCCTGGCACGCGCGTGATATTGTTGTATGATATGACAAGCTGTTAATAAACAAATAAAAAAAAAAAAAAAAAAATGATTCACTGAAGAATGCCAGCAAGAAGAATTGACTGGTATGAAGTACAGGGCAAACTAAGCCACACACTTACAGCTCATTGAACTGATTTTTCTCTTAAAGAGCGCAGTCCTTGGCTCCAGGATGCTTATCATTTACACTACACATAGGTAAGTTATGCATTGTTAAGGGTTAACCTGCATACAAGATGGAGGAAAATTGTGAAAAGTGACAATCTCAGTAAAAACGGGGGTGACAAGTGGCAAGCTTTATATATATATATTTTTACATATGTTTAGATAATATAAAATAAAACCTTGCTGTATGTCAACATGGTAACTGTGCATTAAGTGCATTGGAATGTATGATGAGGTTTTAGGGCTTCCAACTCAGGCCTCCATTAAAACAGGATTTTTAGCTCTCTGCAAACAAATTGCATATGTTCAACTGCCACATATGTTTCTGTTGCGCACATTAATAGCCAGAGAAAGCATTTCCCATTCTTTGTATCTTTTTAGTCTTCTTTGTAGCTAGGGATCTGATTGCAAGAGGAGTGGCCTTGTGTAGTTCTGTAGCGAAGGAACTAAAAAGATACAACAGAGATGTTTCTGTGTTAATTCTAAATTGAAAAGAAGCATTGTTTACTGTCCTGTGTAACAAGTGCAGAAGCCAAGTGTGAGGAGTCCCTCCTTTCTCAATCGGCCATAATATAGAAAGACGGTTTGGGAGTGGTGTGTGGTGAGGCAGATGGACCAGTTACTGATGGGGATGTGTAAAGATAGAACTCCCATTTGAGACATACAGGCATAAAGATATGCAGGAGCTATACTTGTCTTGGCAAAGTGTTTTAAAATAATAATACTAAAATCAAGCTCTAAACCAGCTAAATATAACACATGGATACAGATTTAATTGTTTAGAGATGTATGATCAACAATGATTGGGTGTACCTGTTGTTCACCCTTCTCTCCATTTTATTTGTAAGTTGCTTATAATTATGATGCCACCCAAGAGACCTTCACTGGCTACCTGTCAACAAAATAATCACCTTCAAGCTTCTTACGCACCCCTACAAAGCCCTCCACAATGCCGGACCTTCATACCTCAACCACCGCCTCTCCTTCTGCACTCCCACCAGATATCTCCACTCTGCCCAACGGGCCCTGGCCACCGTCCCACAGATCTGCAAAACCACGGCTGAAGGAAGATCCTTCTCCTACCTTGCTGCAAAGACCTGGAACTCCCTCCCTTTGCACCTCAGGCAATCACCATCACTGCCGCAATTCAGATAGGACCTCAAGACCTGGCTCTTTTACTGAACCGCAGATCCAGCCTTCCCCCACCCAGTGCCTTGAGACCCTCACGGGTGAGTTGTTGCGCTTTACAAGATTCCGATTGATTGATTGATTAGTTTATTGTAAACCAACATTTGTGTATGCATTTATGTGAGGTTCAGGACAGGGCATCTTTATATCAACTGCAGAACATGTGTCTCACTTCTAAATCCCCTGCTCCAACAGAGCATATCTCTGTGAAAGAGGTGAGAGACACCTGCCAGTTTTTCTTTTGTCCAAAAAGATCAGTTTAATTTTGGTACTCAGGAGATCTACCTGGTGTGATTCGAATAATTTGAGGGTACACAACAATAACTCTAAGAATAAATGAAAGCCTACCTGAAATATTATAGAATAACCATGAGTTATCAGTAAGGATATATCTGGATTTGAAGATTCGTTGATCCATGTTTCCGTTAGCAACATCAAGACCACATTAGCATCATAAAAAAGTAAAAATATCTAGAGCATACTTAGGTAACGAACGCTTATACGTTGTTGATGTTTAGTGTTATTATTTCGGCTATATACTATATACCATGGAATGCTGAGCAAATCAAAACATTCACCCCAGTCACAGATCTGGGTTTAATCCATCATTGTTTTGCTCAGCACGCCACACCAGTTTGGATCCAGCCATATGCAAATCAGTCTTGACCCTGCTCCCCATGGGAACCGTCTAGCCCGAACTGCCAGGCCAAGTCCTCCCTGGACCAGAAACAAGCATCCTGGGACCGGTTTCAGGGCATCACCCCTTATCAGCCAGGCTAGCTTGAATCCAGTGGCACAGTGAGCACAGGACCCGCGTCTGGGCATACCCTTCCCACTTTGGGTGACAAACGCAACAAGAACAAATGATGGACGGAATGCTGAACAAATTAAAACAATCACCCCCCTACAGAGATCTGTGCCTAAATCCATCTGTTTCTACTCACCAGGCCATTCTATTTCTGAAAAAAGAAAAGAAAGAAAAACAGTCCCAGGATGATTGTTTCCGGTCCAGGGAGGACCTAGCCCCGCAGTTCGGGCTGGACCGTTCCCATGGGAGCAGACTCAAGATTGACTTGCATATGGCTGGGTCTAAACTGGAATGGTATGGTGAGTAAAAAAAAACAAGGGATTCAGGCCCAGATCTCTGTTCTTGTGGGTGAATGTTTGACTCTGTTCAGCATTCCGTCCATCAATTGTTCTTTTTATAGTAAAAGGAGCAGCATGGCTGGTGCTGGGCGCAGAATGGACGTGGGCGGGAGCAGAAGGGTTGGATTTAACTGCAAAACCTATTATTGTGCATTTTGAAAGCAAGCGAGTTAAAAAATGGATGATACTCCACAAAGAAGCTTAAACAGCTGTAGATGTGCACATGTACTAGGACCACAATGCCAAGATTTGTAGGTTATGTACTGTTATACAACATATGGCTAGTTAGCGGACTAAAACTCCACAGAAATCACAGTGTGTGAGTATACATTTATCAGTTAAATGTGTTATTAAACTAGCTGTTGCTTGTTGGTTAGTAACTAAAAAAATTATTATGGATAAATACTAGTAAGGTGAGAACAAATAAACAGTACACATGGAAATGTTAAAACAAAACATACCATAGCACTGGAAGCCCTTCTTAATGTCCCACAACGCTGCTTTGACTGAGACAGCCCTTCTAAATCTTGAAAGGCTTGTCCAAGCAGAAGCTAGTTATTCTGTTGCTAAGGACATATGGTACCCTGACCTTGGCTTCATTTCCTTCCTGTCACATTATTTATTTAATCATAAGTCAGTCAGTCAGTCAAATACCTTTATTCGACAAATTAAGTCATAAAAGCGTTTAACAAAAACAGATAAAAAAGTGGATAGAAACAATTACCACAATATAATACATAACCTGATTGAGACAGCATAAAAATAAAAATTGACCTTTAAAAAGAGAAGAAATAAAATATGTACAATTTACTCTAAAATCAGTATATTAAAACCAATTTTTGGGCACGATAAATTTTACAATTTTCAATGCGAAGAACAAGCTTCCCACCAAATTCAATCACGCATCTACCAGAACGTCTCCATTAGAAAATGTCATTAACTAATTCGCTTTTCTTAAGTTTGGCGTAGGGAATTAGATCTTAGTGCCCACGACCACCCTAAATATTTTGCCATTGCTATAACCATGGATGCTGTTGTATCAGTGCGCAAAATTCTTTCAGCCTCGCTGGCCCATCTAGTGCCTAAAAGCTTGCAGATTGGTGACAACCAGACTCGACGTGGAGCATCATATCCAGCACAAACAAATAGTAAATGTGCCAGAGATTCTACGCTATCCTTGCATATCGGACACGCTTTATCACTAGATGCGTTCCAACTAGCTGTAAATGCTCTCAGTGGCAGCATGCCTACCCTAAACTGGAAATATAATTTCCGTTCGAGCGGCTTTATAATAAGGTCCCAGTATGGCTCCATCTTCGGGATAACTTTAAATTCCAAAAATTGACCAGTTAAAGTGGAAGACTCGCTAGTTCTGAATGCGTTATGCTGGACCCATTCCCAGTACTTATCTTTCAAACATTTCTTAGTAGGAAAAGCGGAGTTTATCGGGTCATTCCACAATGAAGTCATGCCAATATTAGACAGGATATCTCTGACCGCCCTTAACCATTTTATACAGTGAAAGGTATCGGCCCTAATTATATCCAAAAACCCTGCTGCGAAACCTGCATGTTCAGGTACAGTCCATATTCTGTGCCAATACAAGAGGGGGCACAGTTTGGCTAATGCTGCAATAGTTTTCCTCCCTAAATCGTACAATAACGGGCACGTAGGGGTACTTTGGGGTAACCTAGTGATATTCCTCAGAAACCTATTTTCAGAGGATGTAAGCGCAGATAAATTTGCGCAACCCCAAAGTTCAGAGCCATAAAGGGCTGAACTGATGACTTTCGTATTATAAATCTCTAATTCTGGACTAATGGGTTTAGTATATGAGGTGTTATATTCCATCTATACCACCCCAGCCAATTGCCTGTGTTTAAGGGATGCTAATTCTATCTGATGATTCCATTTCAGGTTATCCTGGATGTTAACCCCCAAATAGATGAACTCTTTAACATGTTCTAACATCCT
The DNA here is from genome assembly GCA_963921515.1 of Calotriton arnoldi. Taxonomy (NCBI): domain Eukaryota; kingdom Metazoa; phylum Chordata; class Amphibia; order Caudata; family Salamandridae; genus Calotriton; species Calotriton arnoldi. The sequence goes on along the minus strand of CAWUFW010000366.1, from coordinate 2,006,713 downwards.
ACCGTTCATTTGTATTCCCCCCTTAAAGGCCCTTTGTGTATTAAATACCATCAGCCTTGTTTTCGACACATTAACCTCCAATCCTCGCTGTAAGCAGAACTTCTCAAATATTTTTAGGGCCTTTCGTAGTCCGCCTGGGGACTTGGAGATAATTAATGTGTTGTCCGCAAACAACAGTATAGGGTTTTTTTCTCCTGCTGGTTTTGGAGCATCCGTGGGGGTAGAACTCATACTGTTCACTATTCCATTAATATATAATGAGAATAGCGTCGGGGCCATCACACAACCTTGTCTCACCCCTCTTTCTACAGGGAATGATTTGGTGGCTTCACCCTGACTCCCCCATCTTATTTTAGCATTGTTATCCTCATGTAACCTGATAATCAGTGTCAGTAGTTCTGGTGGCATCCCTAACTCTTGTAACACATTCCAGAGTTTGGCACGAGAGACAAGGTCAAATGCCGACTTGAGATCAACAAATGCGGCATACAAGCTGCAGTTGCTCAAAATAACTGTCTTCCAATAGAGCAGGACAAACCTAAACACCTGATCTGTGGTACTGGTAAAAGCCCGGAACCCTGCTTGCAGGGGAGATAAAACATTGAATTCGTCAATCCAATCCTGAACTTTATTCAATACCAATCTCTCCATTTCCTTTTGCATACAGTCAATCAAACTGATTGGCCTGTAGTTCCCTGGGCATGACTTGTCCCCTTTCTTAAAAACAGGTATAATTTCTGCCCCTTTCCAGGAGTCTGGTATTGGGGCTCCTTGGGCAATGACATTAGTCAGCAAAAGGATATATCGGCACCATTTTTCTTTATCAAAAAGGAAGACATCCCGGGTATACCATCCGGCCCTGGTGCCTTTCCGACCATAATAGATCTAAGTGCCGTTTCCACCTCGGCCCGGCAGAAGGCCGCATCTCGGTAGGGTATTCTGGTAAAATCCCCCTCCTCTGCGACTATTTTTAGGGCGTATTGGGGTTTAAAATGAGTCACCCAGTCCCTTTGAGATACATGATTTTGCAGCTGCTGGGCCTGCCCTCCTCTACCCCATTTATATACATTCCAAAATACTTTGGGATTTTTCGAGGCGCAAGCTTCCCTTAAATCCTGCCATCTTTTATCATCCCATTTTCTCTTTGCTATTTTCTGGGTGCTCTTGTAAGTACATCTTGCTTTTCGAACTACTATAGGATCTCCCGCTTTAATAGCTTCCCCTAGGGCAGTCCGTGCCTCTCGACATTCTTTATCAAACCAACGCTCAACTTTCTGACGTAAAACCTTTTTGTTTCTACCCTGCTTATAAAAATAAGTGCGCAGATGAGCGAAAAAATTATTGTGGGTGTTTTTTATTTGATCTAATGCCTTGTAATTTGCCACCTTATCTTCAAGCTCATTAATAGTGCTGCTTATACAATCTATCAGATCTGGCGATTCAATAATTTGTGCCCATTTAAGACGTCTCATATCATTAGATGGTATGACGTCACTTAAGGAATTACCAGTTCTTCGTTCTATGTGTGCCTTGTACCCCCCTAAATCAATAGTCACGCACAATGGGTTATGGTCACTTTCCAACCTATCTATAACTAGCATGTCACTAAGGGCGTGCCATAGTTCCAGACTCAACAGCACATAGTCTATTCTGCTAGTGCTGTGTCCATTATTAAAGGTATTAGCCCCAAACCTATCTGAGTGTGTACGCCCGTTAACCACCCTCAGACCCTTTTCCATACAAATAGTGTTAATTTGGATAACCACATCGGTCCACTTCCTTATAGGATATAATTCCAACTTCGGAATGCCCCAGTAATTATCTACTTCCTCCGTATGGTGGCCTCCCTCCTGGGATAGGGGCTCAAACGTCATGTTGAAATCCCCTGCAACAATGATATTCGGGGCTTCCTGATGGGAATCAAGGAGAACGTCGAGAGCCGCCAAGACTCCCGACTTCTTCCCTCTAGTACCCCTCACATAGACATTGTAAATGTCTATGTTTCGGCGTGCACTCATATTCAATCTAACTGCCTGGATATCTTTACTCTGGGTTAAGAGTTCCTGTATGTTTAAATGTAAATTTTGTCGTACCCAGATGGTCCAACCCCCTGATGGCCTCCCCTTTTCTCCACTGCAGGCTGGAATGTAATAGTTTAAGTACCCTTCACAAAAAAGAGGAGCCTCTGCCCAAGTCTCTTGAAAAAGGCAGATGTTGTATCCCTTTATAAATGCATGCCATTCTGGAGAAACCATCTTCTTGCTCAACCCTGCGATATTCCACGACAATATAGCGTTCTTAGATAGTTCTGTGCACGAGGGTGATGACCCGGCAGATAGAGGGGAAGAAGAACTACCCCCCTCCAGCGCGCCCTCTACCCGTGCTGAAAAGGCCACATTAGTCATAATGGTTTGTGCCGTTACTACAGTAAGATCCTTAGGACACAAAAAACTACCCACCTCCTGCACTCCATCTGTCCGGGCGCTAGAGACCATGTTAGTAAAAGTGGATTGGGCCGTTTCTACAGTAGAATCCTTAAGGCACACAGGGCTATTCCTAATTGTAAAATTGGAAATTATACATTCTTGTTTGTTTAAGGGATGAACTTTACACAGTCAATCGTTGTTGTCTAAGATGGAGCTCCCGAGCATGCAGTGTGGCCTATATCTGGGCAAGTAATCACTGCTACTGCTCGGAAGGAAGCGTCTAAATTGAATTGCTGAGTGCCCAGGTGGAGTGGTACGGAACTCCAGTGTGAAAAGATTTTCCACTAATTCTGCGCTTTTCATAATAAGCTCAATACAATCAAAATGATGGTTAGGTGAAGATAACCTTCGGGCTGCTACTATGTCTTCCCTTATCACTGAACGACAACCCCTAACATGCCTTATCCAGTGGATAGCCTTATTAGTTAGGGAGTCCCCGTTCTCTATGCCTCTGCGTGCGTCGTATTTTGGTACATTTGCCATTATAATTCTATTGGGGTTATGTATATATGGAATGTTAGGTAAGTTCTTTGCCCCAAGTCCAGACTGGCAAAGTCCAGGCTGAATGCCTCTCTGCGACTGCTCCGCAAAACATGGAGATTTTCTACTGAGAGATGATTGAACCCTCCTTTCGGCAGCCTTGTTAGCACTAATGCAGTTACTTGGTACAGTATGGGGTGTATGTTTGGACATCAGCGGAGGTCCTATTTTCATGTTTGACTTGGCCTTATCTGGAGAGGATGATGCCCTGCTTGAGTTAGCATTACTAGCTGAGGTTAGGATGGGCCGTGTGCCTATTTCAATAACTGGAGTGGCACTTTGCAGACATACTGTATGGTTATTATTATTTACACTTCCTTTCCTACCTCGAGTTGTGTCTAATACTAGTGATTTAACCATTAAGGTTAACTCCTCTATCATACCTCTCATGGAGCCCACTTCTGCTTTCAATATAGTAACTAGTTGGAACAAATTCTGGCATCCTGTATCTGACCCTGGCGCTATAGCTTGGCTTTGTGTAGCTTCTGTCGATAAAGACTGATCCTTCACTGGCCTTTCACCCCCATCAGAATCTTCGTTATCTATGGCCATCAAGGGCTGGAATCTGTTAGTACAGATAACTCGAGGTTGGACATAATCGGTGTTAGACGGTGGTTCCTTCGGGCTGGTATTTAAATCCTTTGCTCCCACATTATCCCTTCCCCCATCATTGCTATTTATTATACCTCTTTTATTTTTTGGTTTGAGGAACATATCCGGAATCGCCACTTTAGAAGATTGACTCTGCTTTGGAATTTTTCCCTTACTGATTATAGATGTCATCGATATAGGTTCTAAGATGTCCTCGCACTCACTAATTAAACTATCAATGCGGTCCATTACACAATTGCTGCCTGCTGTTTTTTTAAATTTCTTAGCCTTCTTTCCCCTATTGCCCCGGGTTGTTCTTACCCCTCCAGCCTCCCCCCCCTCCCCACACTCTTCCAATTGCTTTCTTTTCCCCATTAAACTAGGGTATACTACCAAGGCCCTGGTCTACACTGGGCCTTTCTGTTCAAATATAAGAGATTTGCTTAACTTCACGGTCTACTTTACCAGTCAGGCACAAAAAGGTGTGAACAACAAATACAGTCAATCGAAATGACTTAAAATCAAGAATATAACCATCAAATAAAGCAATGGTGAACTGTTCGCACTTAAAGCTCCATAGTGATCAACGGTGTCACAGTACCTTTAAATTCGTCCCTTAAAACAGTTCTACACCCTGACCCCAGATGTCAGAAGGGTAGCCCTGCCCTGCCTCTTCCTGGCGATGACGGGCGCAGGACGGGCCTGCCTTGGCCCAGGCTTTGCCCGGGCGCGGCCCGCGCGCGTCCCGCGCCGCGGGATGTGAGCGGCGCTTAAGTGGGCTCAGATGACACCTCCCACTCAGCTGCGAGGGATTAGAGCCAGCCGTTGCACTCTGGGACTTGGAGTCCCACCAGAGTGGATGTGAGCGTCGTTGCCAGCGCGGATACAAGAAGAATGCACCCCAAGGATAGCAGGGATAGCAGATGGCAGAGCAGGCAAAAGAACAGTCTCGTCACCCTCAAGTTGAATTATTCTGCCCAGCAGCAGCAGTTCGAGCGTCCCGCGCTGCGGGATGTGAGCGGCGCTTAAGTGGGCTCAGATGACACCTCCCACTCAGCTGCGAGGGATTAGAGCCAGCCGTTGCACTCTGGGACTTGGAGTCCCACCAGAGTGGATGTGAGCCTCGTTGCCAGCGCGGATACAAGAAGAATGCACCCCAAGGATAGCAGGGATAGCAGATGGCAGAGCAGGCAAAAGAATAGTCTCGTCACCCTCAAGTTGAATTATTCTGCCCAGCAGCAGCAGTTCGAGCGTCCCGCGCCGCGGGATGTGAGCGGCGCTTAAGTGGGCTCAGACGACACCACCCACTCAGCTGCGAGGGATTAGAGCCAGCCGTTGCACTCTGGGACTTGGAGTCCCACCAGAGTGGATGTGAGCATCGTTGCCAGTGCGGATACAAGAAGAATGCACCCCAAGGATAGCAGGGATAGCAGATGGCAGAGCAGGCAAAAGAACAGTCTTGTCACCCTCAAGTTGAATTATTCTGCCAGCAGTTTGAGCGTCATAAGTGTAACTTTACATCTTAATTAATTTGTTGTTATCTTACATTTGTATGTATATAAATGTATCCTTAAAATCTAATTGTCATGACTCTGCTGTTGACACTCCATCAGGGTACTCTTGCTCTCATCCTCCACCACACCTCTTGAGCTCATCATGGATCCTGCAGGAAATGCAATCCCCCATAAGCCTGCTTCTGCTGATGATTTCGCTACACTGTCTACTTTCTCACCTCTTTCCCTAGAACAAATCCAGAATCTACTTAGCTTAACAAAATCTGGCTCCCCGCTTGATCCTTGTCCTCCTGAATTTGCACATCAAGCACCAGAAATCATTTAGGAGCACCTTACTGTCATCTTTAATCAGATGGTTTGCACGGGCTACTTCCCAACTAAATGGAAATTAGCCTATGTTCTTCCTCTTCTTAAGAAGCCGAATCTTGACAGTACAGAGCCCAATAATTATCGGCCCATCTCTTGCCTCCCATTTCCTGTGAAAATCATTGAAAAGCACATGAATGCAGAACTAATATCTTTTATCGAGAAACACGTACACCTTGACCCTTCCCAGTTCGGCTTCAGAAGCCACCATAGAACGGAACCTGCTCTAATCACAGCATCAGAGGAACTCAGGCAGACTGTTGATGCAGGAGGTAATGCTGCCCTAGTCCTTTTAGATCTCTTTGCGGCTTTTGACACGGTCAATCATAACATTCTCTTAGACCGTTTTGCCGCCATTGGGATCAAGGGTCATGCACTCACTCTCATTAAATCTTTTCTTACGGACTTAGGACTTGATGATTTTAACTCACTTACCTTCACTCTACCTTGTGGCGTTCCCCAGGGTTCGTCCCTGAGCCCCACCCTTTTTAACATTTACGTCACCCCTCTAGCCAAATTGATCCGGTCTTTCGGGTTCTCTGTAGTGTCCCATGCTGATGATACCCAAATTGTCATATCCGTGGCCAGCGATCCAGCTGACACAGCCACTCGCTTTCAGGACTGTCTGCTTCATGTAAAAAAATGGATGTCTCTGAACTGCCTAAAGCTCAACTCCAGTAAAACAGAGGTCCTACTTTTTGGCAAAAATATCTCCTTCTAGTCCCCAGCCTGATGGCTACAGGACCTTGGCCTGCTTTCTACACCTGTTAATAAGGTGAAAAACCTAGGTGCAGTTTTTGGCAGCAAACTCTCATTCAAGGCCAAGTCAACACTATCACCTCCACCACTTTCTATACTCTCAAACTCCTCAGAAAAATCTTTCCTTTTATTCCACCTAACTTGCAGAAAACCGTGACTTCAGCTCTAGAAGTTGAGTACTGTAACGCCCTGTTTGTCAACATCCAGAAAGAAAGCCTCAACAAAATCCAGATCCTACAGAATGCAGCTGCCCGCCTCCTTTAGGCAGTCCAACATATGAATCTGTCTCTTCCGTGCCGAATCTTCTTCATTGGCTTCCAAGTAAGAAGAACACTGATTTTAAAGCCCTATGCATTGCCTTTAGAGCACTCCACAGTACTGGCCCTGATTTTTTCAGGTAAAGCTTCTATGGTACATGCCATCTAGACCACTTCGTTCTGCCTCAGTTTACAAGCTCATAGTTACTAAATTCAAAAAGTCCTGCTGGGGCGGAAGAAGCTTTGTCGTGGGCACAAACAGACTCTGGAACTCTCTCCCCTTGGAACTAAAAAGAAAAACGGATCTGTTGGCTTTCAGAAAAGTCTCAAAAACTTGGCTTTTCACCCAATAGCTTTCCTTTTTTCCCATAAGCAGTTTACCTTCTCTGAGATTAGCACCTAGACACCTCCGGGTATGAGTGCTCTCTACAAATCCTATTATCATTTCATTTCATAATTACTATGTACTGAAATACATGTTACTAACCCCCTTAAGGTCGATGGAAGTTCTTGACAAGACTGGATTTTAAGGACTTTTCGTACCACCTCTAATATTCTGTACACTCCCCCAGTCCCATGGTGAGATATCACACAACAAAGACACTCGTCGGTGGTGTAGTCTGAGTTCTTGAGTGGGATTAGCATTACCTTGACTTTCTCAGACACCTCGTCATACAGGTTGATGTTGAGCCTTTTAATGCCGGGCACTTGTAGGCGCCTCTTCTTCTTCTGCTGCAGCTGGTATTCTGTCCTGGTCTTTACAATCACCTGTAGAAGGAAGGGTTTCAGCCAGTCAGTGTTGCTTACTACACACAAAGCAGATACAGCTTTGACTTCTCTTAGAGACAGAATCTAGAAGGCAGAATTGTTAAAGTAACAGTGTGAAAAAACATCTGTTTTACCAGGTAAGAGATTCGGACAAAATCTTCCCAGGAATACTATTTCAAGAGAGGTCGTTGGGGAGGCTCTTTCCCCAACCACCTCTTACGAAATTGAAAAGCAGCAGTTTATTTCTGCTTACATAGTTATAGAAAACGGAATTACAGAAATCCTCTCTGCACTAGAGCCCTTCTGAACACGAAAACCCTGCATTTGATTGTTTGAGTATTGAACAAAACATTAGTCAAATACTCACCCAACATGGGGGCTTCAAAACTATTTCTAAACATTCTTACATCACAGTTCAGCTAAACTGATCTTAGTGTGTGACACAATGGAGGATCAAAAATATCCCTACGGCTTCTTCAGCTCCTGGCTTGACAGAGGGGAAACTCCCATAATGCCCTCTTTTCTTGTGGATGCTGGGTCATACTGCATGGGCTATCTGCACGCGGCCACAGACTGTGCACACAAGATCATATGTAGTGTTTAGCAGTAGGTTCTGCAGAAACAGAACTGCTGCTGTGGCAATGATAGGGGGATTACCTGGTGGGAATTGGTGGCTTGAAGGAAGGGACTCAGAAGAAGCAGAAGCTTCCACCATGAATGGGAGGGGGTGGAAGGAAGGACAAACTGCATGAGGCTTAGGGTATTAAAAGGTGGTAAATAGCCAAGTGTGAGTTGTCGGGGTTTCAAAGGGATAGAAAGAAGCGAAGCGGGAAAGAGGGAACCAAGGACTCCTCTGCGTGGGGTGCCAGGAAAGTGGTGATAAGGTCATCAAAAGGTAGATCAGGTCATAATGCCTGGAGCAGGCTTCAGCTGAGAAGGAAGGTAACAGGTTGTACCACTCTGCAAGCAAGAGGGTGGTTCCTGCTGAGCAACGCTGAGAAAGGTGCCAGTTATTAACTTGTGAATATGACTAGGCCACATGGGGAAATTACTGGGAAAATGGCTGAAATGCAAGAAAGGAAATGGGCAGAACAGGGGACTGTGAGAGGGTGTGGAAAGAGGTGGGCATTGAGGGAGACAGCATTGAGGTGAAAGAATGTGGGGAGTTCAGTACAGAGTGAAAGGACACTTTGATTGAAGCTAGCAGAGAAAAACAGACTGAGATAGACTGGTGGCGCCAGCAGGGCAGCACCTGCAGTATGTGCAGCACCTGTTTAAAGCAAGATGAATCACTGTAGTGTAAGAGGCGCGCTGCCTAAATCAAACCAACTTCTAGACGAAGGATGGGTTATGGAAGAGGGGTTCCAGCACATTGTGTTTAATTACTCAGTGTCTCTTCAGATGTGTTCAGCAGCTGATCCTTACACTGTTCTTTTGAGCATGATAGTTTGTTTTTCTAAGGAATGTTAATGTTAGCCTATTACCAATGAGATGCTCTTTTCAGCATTTGAAAGGCTATTTCTGCCGTCTCACCCTCTGGGCTGTTTAACCCTTATTGCTTACAACAAAAAAAGACAGAAAGGGAATTCGCGCGAACGCGCGAAAACAAGATGGCCGCCGTGATGTGAGCTCCGCATTTGGGGGCCCGTTTTTTACCGACGAACAGCGAATTTTGCCTAATAATATTCCAGAGAGTGTGCTGACAGTCTTATGGAGCCTACCTGCTGCTGTGGTGTTGTTTTTCCAGTGCTGTAGTTATCGGGAACAGTGCTTTTCTTCCTCTGATGTCTGCTTGGAGCTCCTCATAAGGTACTGCCCAGATTTCCTGTCAGGGGGGCGGAGCAAGCATTCAGGAAAGGGCCTGGCTTTGGCCTAACCACTCCCACAGTCTACTTTAGCTGCTGCACCAGCCTTTTCTTTGCTGCATTTTTCTGCATTTATCCTCTTTTTTGTGCTTTGCAGTTATTTACTTCTTTTTTTTTTTTATATAATACGAAAATGGAGGGTAAAAATGCACAAAATCCCAATAATAAAAGGAAACAACAGATTTCTCCTCCTCCTGTTAAGTCTAAAGTGGTGGAGTCAAGTGAGCCTTCTTTGACATTAATTCTTGATGAACTTCATGCGCTACGTGCCAACACTGATACTATTGCGTCAGAAATAAAAAATCTGCGTAAAATATGGCTAGTATGTCAATGAGGGTTTCTGATAACTCCATTAAAATACAGGATAACAAAGTTAAAATTGACGCCTTTACACCTCTTGTGGCTAAAATTTCTCCTATGTCTGCTCAATTGTTGGATATGGAAAATCGTAACAGGCAATACAATTTACATATTTTTAATTTGCCGGAAGATGTTGAAGGCTCCAATTGCAGACTATATCTGGAGAATTTGATTCCTGGTCTTTTAAATATTAAATTTCCAGAGAAATTTGAAATAGATAAAGCGCATAGGATTCCATCCCATCGCAATCCTCATCATACCAAACCACGACAAATGATTTTTAAGGTCCTACGTCATCATCATTTGGTTTTGATAAGGAAAGCGGCACGTGAAATTCCATAATTGTTAATGGCAATAAAAATTTTATCCACCAAGACTTTGCCAAAGAGACTGTTAAGATTCGCAAAGATTTCTCTGAAATGCGTCCTCAACTGCGAAGTCTTGGATTTAAGTATGGATTATTTGATCCCTCAACGATGCGAATCTGGAAGGATAATTTTTCTAAGTCCTTCCAGCGCCCGGAAGATTTAAAATTGTTTCTGGAGCAGCAATCACATCATTCGCAGCATTCTATGGATACGCATGACTCTGCTACTTGAATAATATTTTAGCTTGTATTTCTGACTAATTTTGCAATTCTCTCCACGCTGGGCTCCAACGGATCGGTCATGTTTGTTAAGTGCGTGTGCGTTTCATATTTGTTATTGATGTTTCTTTGTAGTTGTCGTTTTTGTTGTCGTCTTTTGTATGTTAGTTTGTATATTCTTTTTCCTACTCTTTCCTTTTCGCCTGTTCTGGAGCTACTATTTTTCATACTTTCCTTACTTCTTACTGTCCTCCTCTTGACCTTTTTTCTCTTTCTTTTCTATCATGGCTAATGTTCATAATTTTAAAGTAGTCTCATTAAATGTTAAAGGTTTACGTCATCCAGTTAAGCGTACAAACATTTTAGATTATTTAGGTAGTTGCAAAGCAGATATTTGTTTTATACAAGAAACCCATATTAAGGACAAAATCTTAGATTATATGAAAAAAAAGTGGGTTGATAATATTGACTCTTCTCCTGCAAATGGGAAAAAAATGGTGTGGCTATTCTTTTTGCAAAACAATTACACTGCCATATTTTGAATACATTTTCAGATACTGACGGGAGATATGTCATAGTTAAAATTAAAGTTCATGATTCAGTTATATTTTTACTAAATGTTTATGGTCCTAATGCGGGTGTTCCTGCTTTTTGGTCTAGTCTTACAACTGAAGTTCTAAAGTTGGGTAAAGTTCCTCTAATTGTTGGAGGTGATTTTAATGTTATATCTGATCCTTTATTAGATAGACTATCTCTTACTAAATTTCGTCCTCCTAAGGTTTTTTATGCTTTCAAATCATTTATTCAAACCACAAAGTTAGTTGATATTTGGCGACTACACTTCCCTACAGAAAAAAGTTTTACATTCTTTTCTAACCCACACAATTCTCATTCTAGGCTTGATTATTTATTAGTCTCCAAGCAATTAATTAATTCAGTGATTACTCCTATGATTGGTAACATTGATATTTCGGATCATGCTTTGATTTCTTTTGTTTTGAATTTAAATTCAACCTTTACAAAGCAATCTAGATGGCGAATGAATACTGACATTGTTCTTAATGAACTTAATAAACCTAAGCTCTTAAATGCCATTCAGGAGTATTTCCTTCTTAACCCTGAAGGTTCTACTTCTATGGTTAATAGATGGGACGCTTTTAAAGCTTATATTAGAAGTGTAACTATTTTTCTTATGGCCCATGAAAATAAAACCTTTAATGCAAATATTAAAAATTTAGAAAAGCAAATTGCAAAATTTGAGAGACTTTTATTACGTCTAATGATCCTCAATATAGAATCAAATTACAAAAACTTAGATATGAATTTAACTCACTCCTTAGCAAAAGAGCTGGCATTCAGATTTCTAATTCTAAAGCCAGATTTCGTTTTAATGCCAACAGATCTGGAAGACTTTTAGCTAATTATTTGCGTATTAAAAAAGATAAAACTCAAATAAATTCAATTCATGGCCCTAATGGTAAAATTGCTTTATCCCACAATGATATCATTAATGAATTTATGGATTTTTACTCTACTCTCTATAACAAACCCAATTTTGATGATGTTTCCTTAATTGATTCTTTTTAACTAAATGTGGATTACCCAAGATTTCACAATCAGATAAAATTGGACTTGACTCACCCATTACTCTAGATGAAATTCTATCAGTCATAAAATCTCTTAAAAAATAAGTCTCCTGGTCCCGATGGTATTCCTGCTGAGTTTTACAAAGAATTTCAATTACAGCTTATTCCTTTTTTATTTCAACTTTTTACCTTTTTTGGTTCTACAGGAATTATCTCAGGCTCTTTTACTGAGGCTTTAATTATTGTACTTCCCAAACCTGATAAGGACCCCACACTTGTGTCTAATTATCGTCCTATCTCTTTAATTAATCAAGATTGTAAATTATATGCTAAAATACTTGCTTCTAGATTATCCCCTGTGTTAGATTCTATTATTCATCCAGATCAATCTGGTTTTATGAAGAATAGATACTCTGCTAACAATACAAGAACGTTGCTACATGTTATTGAACAAAGTTCCACTTTAACTCTACCATCAGGAATTCTCGCATTAGATGCTGAGAAAGCTTTTGATAAAATTCACTGGCAATTCTTATTCCATACATTATTATCATTTAATTTTGGTGACACGTTTATTCGCATGATTTCTGCTTTATATTCTGCTCCTACTGCTCGTTTATTTATTAATGGCCAAGTTTCAAACCAATTCTCCCTTTTTAGAGGTACAAGACAGGGTTGCCCCCTTTCCCCGCTTTTGTTTCTTATAGGTATTGAACCTTTACTTACTTCCATAAGAAAATGTGATAATATTAAAGGAATCAATATTAAGGACGTCATTATTAAAACCTTAGCTTACGCAGATGATGTACTTTTATTTGTTAGTGATCCTTTATCCTCATTCCCCTCCCTATTAGAGATTATTTCGAAGTATTCCACAGTGTCTGGATATAAATTGAATACTAATAAAACTGAATTTTGTCCTTTAAATATTTATTGTACTCCTGATATGATACCTATGAATGAAATTATTTGGCAAAAGGATAAATTGAAATATCTTGGTATTCTGTTCTCTTCATCCATAAAATCAACAATAACATTGAACTGTGACCTTATATTAAATTATATTAAAGATAAAACATCCAAATGGTCTTCACTTCACCTTTCATGGTGGGGAAGAATGGATTCTATTAAAATGACTATTGCTCCTAAAATCTTCTATACCCTTGCTGTGATTCCTACACAATTTTCATTAAAATTTTACAAGGATGTTGACAAACTTCTCTCCAAATTTCTTTGGAATAACAAGTCACCTCGTATTAGTTATAAAAAATTAAAAATGCCCAAATGTAATGCAGGTTTTGGTTTACCTGATTTTTTTTCATTACCATAAAGCTTTAATTTTAAAACAAAGTTCCATATGGTTTAACCATTCCTTTTTAAATGATCCACCTAATTGGCTTCTTATCGAGAAATCAATAGTTAAACCATTTCCATTACCCACTTTGTTAACCATGTCTAATAAATCACCATTTTTTCATAAATCTGTTATTCTTAAATCCACTAAAATGATTTTTAATGATTTAGATTCAATTTTTCAATCTCCAATGTTTAATACAGAAGACATGTCATTATGGCATAGCACAGTCATTAAATTAAATAGAAATTTAAGTTTCTGGTATTCATGGATTAATGCTGGTATTTTTTATCTTAAAGATGTCTATTGCAACAATGCTTTCGTATCATTTGAGGCTTTACAAACAAAATTTAGTTTACCTCAGTCTGACCTTACAAAATATGAATATTTGTGTAATTCGATTTTAGATTCATTTCCTCATGTTATTCCTTCTAATGTTAAAGCTAATTTATCATTTTATATTCAAACTGTTTCCACATCATCTCATGGTGTTTCTATTTTATATAAAACATTATCTAATTCACTAGGATCCAACATTAATATGATTTCAGTATTTTGGAATAATGAACTTTCAATCTCTTTATCTGTTGATGCATGGAAAGATATTTGGCTTAGCAGTATTTCTGGTTGGTTACCTGTCTCGCTCTATCAAACAAATTCTTATATTTTATTCAACTGTTTATGGACTCCATTACGTTTATTTCAAGCTAAACTTCTTCAATCTTCAACTTGTTGGCACTGGAAATTACATCCTGGTACATTACAACATATGCTTTTTGATTGTCCTTTAGTTTTTAAATTTTGGACTGTAGTTTGGGATATTATAAAAAAGATATTAAATATTCATGATGATGTTTCATTCAAAATGTTAATTTGCAAATCTGCTGTTCTTTCGCAAAACTTAAATGACTTAGATGGTAAACTTTTTAATTTTTTAATATCAGCTGCTTTAAAATCCATTACATTCTGTTGGAAAGATGTTTCGCTATTATCAGTTCATGCTTGGTGGTCATGGGTGATTTTTACAAGAAGAGGAGCTCAGTTATCCTTGTCTACTATTAATCATAATTCCTACTCTTATCACTCTTTTTGGAAACCTGTTGATATTTATTTATCTTCTTAAATATATATTTATATCTAGTTTTTTTTTTTTCTATTTCATTGCTATTATAATAGACAAATATCCACGCTATAGTAGCTCTATTTTATTGTTAATGCATTAGTTTTATAGCTGTTTCCTTTCCCTCCCCTTTTTATTTTTCAATGAATATTTGTACTGTTGTTACCTATTGTAATTCATTTGATATTCTTGTATCTCTATATTGTGATTAGGTATTTTCGCTCAATAATATTTTTTCTGTATTGTCTCTGTTTGTTGCTTAATATGAAAATTCAATAAAATATTTTGAACACAAAAAAAAAAAGACAGACAGAAAGACAGGAACTACATTTTATTTTGCATTTCACAAGTCTACATCGTGACACTATGACATATGATCCCTTCAACTATTTCTAGTTTTTCAGCAAACAAAATGTTACATTGTGGGGCATGTGGTTTTTGCTTTTAGCAATGCTCAAAAAACCAACATACAAAGTGCTGTTAGTTAAAATGACAAAATTGGCTGAAGGTGTTATTCATGACATGGAGTCACCTCTCAGCTATGGTTTAACATTTCACCATGTTCTCTAGTCTATTTCAAAACACTGCTTGTTTCACAAGTAAAACTACAGCTATACTTGTCTAGCTATATTTTGTGAGTGTTCACTATTTCATTCACATCATGCATTAATACAAGCATTGGCAATGTGAAATGCTTTGGGGCCGATTCCGATTCGGGCCGGAAATCTCCCCGACCGAGCCGGACCCGGAGAGATTTCCGACCGAATCGGACCCGTGCAGTCCGACCGAACGAGTACGATGCGCACGTATGCCATCGGACTCGAGTCGGTCGGACTCCCATTGAAGTCAATGGGAGCCTGTCGTACAACGCGTACGCGGGCTCCCATTGACTCAATGGGTGCGATGCGGACAAGTGCGCCCCCTACAGCGTGTACGCGGCGAAGCGATTCGCGCCGTACACGCACAGGTAGGGGGACCCATGGGTCCCCCTGTGTGCGACTCGCGCGGCTACGCGTACAGGGGTCCGACACGGACCCCCAAAGTACGGCTCCGACAGCTCTTTCGAGCCGGAGTGCGCGGCTCGGTCGGACTGCTCGCGGCGCGCATCGTACTTACCTGGCCGGGGAACGTCTCCATTGCGCGGTGCGAGTCGTGTCCGTGCGAGTCGGTCGGTGCGGTTCGACCCGGGATCGAGTCGGTCGGAGCGGTCGGGACGCCCGGACGAGTCGGTCGGCGAATACGCATCGTACTCGCTCGCCTGGACGCGCGTACGGATCGGTCGGGAAATAGGGCTCCGAATCGGATCCGGTTAAGCCGAATCCGATTCGGAGCCCTACCGGCCGAGATCGGAATCGGCCCCTTTGTCTTTTGGGTAATGTAAAGTTTTTTTACCAACCTTCACAACACAACAAAAGTATGCCATGTGCAACAGCAGTGCAGCCTTACCCAACACAAACAATAAGTAAACAACAGGTGGCAATACCCAGAGGAGCATCCTATGGTTCTCTCACGCATCTAGAACTAGTACAGCACAAGTAGCTAACACAAACAAGAAAATTAGGGGAGTCAAAGGACTGTTGTAAGCTCACATAAACAGAGTTAAACGCACAAGAAGTACAACATTCTGGGAAGAAACATCCAAACCTCTTATAGAATACATTATTATGCTCACATAGGGTGATGAACTCTCACCTGCCTATTGTGGTATGCTTCATCAACGGGTTCCTCATCTAGCACTTAGAAGCATCTGATGTTACTGCTGTTCACTGGTTCCTAGTTATGAGTTCCCTACTTTAGGTGAAATAATGTCCATCATGCAAGGTCATTCAATATATCCTTTATTTTTCCACAATATGGGGCAACAGCATCGAAATATCAATGTTTTATAGAACTGGTACACCTTGGGCATTAACAGTGCAAACTCTCATCCTTCAGAGAACATGTACAGCTATGCCAGAAGCTAGTGCAAGCTTTCCCCATCCCAGGACATGTACAAATCAGGAAGCAGCAATGCAAGCTTTGCTTCCTCCCAAAACAGGTCAGTAGCAAAGCAAGCTTCCCTCTCCTACAGAGGCAGAAAGTGCAGTGGTCCATACCGCACAGAACAGATTTAGCAGGATAGGCTAGTACATGCTGTCATCCCTCAGAGAACATGTAGAGTTAAGGCATGAGTGGCATGTAGGTTACAGACAGATCTCTCAAGTATGTCCTTAACTCACAGAGAAATGTATAAGTGGATGAGTAAGAAAATATGCGAGTTCTGACACCATTCTCACTTAGATGAAATTCTATGTCAGCATCCTGAAAGTTCTGTCACTTTGAGACCTGCTGTCATTGCGGTAACTTCAGTTGTCATAGCAGCATTGCTGCTGTCACTTCCTGTTAGATCTGACCGCTGCCATTCACATGCACATTTGCCAATGAACTTTAGATTGCAAAGGCTGGGGCCTTGCTGTACCAATACAGATACCTTCCCTTCTCATGGTTTAAAGGGGGACTGGGGAAAAGCGATGTGCCAGGTATGGTCATTAAAGTACAAAATAACAAAAAACAAAAAGAACCAAGCCTACCTGTATGCTGCTATTTTGTTTTCCCTCCCGTTGTGTCTTTTGTCTTTATATTCCATGTCTCATTATTAGATATACCTCTTTCTCTCTCTCACTCTCTATATCAAGTCTCTACTTCTATTTATTCCCTCCCTTTTTTCTCGTCCTCTCTCTATTTCTTTACCTCCCTCTCTTATGTTTGCCTCTGCAGCTTACATTTATCTCACAACTCAGCCTCTTCTCTTTTTCCTTTTATTTCAACTTCATTTGCGTTTTATCATTTTCTTTAACCGTCAGCTTCCTCACTCTAATCATTCACACCTGCCTCTCTCTAGCCCTTTTCTATCCCAACCTAATCTATTATACATAAATTAGGTGACCCTCTTCCCTTTTACCGACTCTCTCACCTACCCCCTCTCTTACTTCCTCTCTACTACTTCGATCTTCCTCAGCACAACCTAAGGCCAGCACAAAGATTCAAGGTCATTCTTCTGTGTCACCCTCTAGCAACAGTGTCACATTTTCTGCTTCTGTTCAAAATATGACACCACCTGCTTTGGCCGTGCACAGCAGGGATTGGCTGCGGGCCAGTCTTTACACCTAACCTTCCTCTGCTAGACTATCCCACTGGCTGCAAGGCATGGCCTCTAGCCAGGCCCTTTGCCCAGCCCACTACAAACAGCAAACCACGTTGCACATGGCCTGAGCAGTGGTGTTTGGCTGAAGGGTCTTGTCTATGACCCAACCCTTATTTCTTTTTTTTAAAGTAAATTTTTTGGATCCAAAATGGCATCCACGTGCCTTGGTACCACTGACCCATTCAAACTTCCTTTGCTTGGTGCCAGATTCACAGATCCGGGTTCAGCTAGGCCAAGTGCCCAATCCACTGTGGGCAGCCTTTCCCCACAGTGCATGGCTGAAGGCTGTGGGCAGCGAGGGTTTGCCATGGAACTCACCTATGGCCAAGCCCTGCCCCCAGACCTCAGCTGGCACCCTGTTATGTGATTGGAGAAGAGTTGCCCACAGCCCATATCGCAGGAAGTAGTCTGTAAGCATCACTATGCTCTCAAAAATATAATTGTGTTCTCTAATTTGATTACCCTAGCCCTGAACAAACATCAACCTCCTTTGTATTGAGGTACATTGATATGAAATGTGGCTTTGGCACAGTGGACAGATATTTGTTGTTTTAATGTGAAAAATGGGTGTACCAAAAGAATTACGGAAGGTATGGTACTCGTGTATGAGTGTGAATGGGTCACTGTTGATGCGAGAAATGGCGATTACTTGACCAAATGAATTCTGACATATGACAGCTCCGGGCCTTATTGTAGGTGATCGGTACTCCCACCAAAATTAAAGTAATGTATATTCCAGTCCACGTTAATGAGTTAATTTTGCTCAACTATATTATGGTGACACTACAATGATTACTAGATCGTATGAAGCTGTATTTTCACAATAATCATAACAGTAAACCACCAGAGAAGCAAAATTATGAGGGGTGTGCAGCTGCAACAGAGAATCAAATTGGTGTAATAAAGGTAAGGAGGTGAACTAGTCAGGGAGCACATCTACCTGGGCTGCACAATTAATAATCTGGAAAACAGAGTCACCACCTTAAAAGGCCATGACGAAAACTATCATAGGAGGGATGTCCAGAAGTTGGAACTTGAACGTCTGCAACGCTTATTAATATGAAATGAAAATTAAATGTATAAAGCGCACTACTACCCTGAGGTGTCTAGGAGCTGTATAGCGCCGTAGTGGGTTCTACCGGCCATTAAAGGCCCGCTCAAGCGTTCGGCTCGGGCCTTTAACAAGGGAGCGGGCCTTTAATGGCTGGTAGAGTCTGCTATGGAGGGCTCTAAGGCTATTAGAACATTCCGCCCTAGAGGGCAGAATGTTCTAATTTGTAAAATAAAGGCCTCACAGAGCCCGAGGGCATTGCAATCCCCTTGTGCTCCGTGAGGCCTTTTGTTCACAGCAACAGCTGTAAATAAACAATGGAATGTTGGAGCTCCGGGCTTCTACCAGCCATTAGAACATAGGACTGTGGAGCACTCCATTGAAGACAATGGAGAGCTCCGAGCTTCTACGGGCCGGTAAAGGCCCGCAGAGCAACATTCCAATGTTGTTTTCACAAAGCCTCTCGGAGCCCGAGGGGATTTAAACCCCTCGGGCTCCGAGAAGCATTTGTTTTATTTGTTAGAACATTCTGCCCTCTAGTGGCAGAATGTTCTAAAAGCCTTATAGCCCTTCGTAGCTGGGCTATACCGGCTATTAAAGTCCCGCTCCCTTGTTAAAGTCCCTCACCTTCGGCTCGGGCCTTTAACGCTGGAGCGGGCCTTTAATAGCCGGTATAGCTGCTACGGCGGGCTATAAGGCTATATTAGAAGCCGGATCACTCCATTGTTTTCAATGGAGCTCCCAACATTCCAATGTTCTAATGGTGTTTAAGGCAAACATGCTGACATTGTTGCTGTACAGGCTGCTATGTGAGTCTATAACAAGGCTGAGAGGCTAGATAAAGTGAACGATGCCTATTACATGGGGCTCTCGGCCTTCTACATTCTATAACTTTTCAAGCCATACGCTTGTCCCAGCTCCGTGCTCTACTGCAGCAAGAGTACTCTAGTCATCTGTCGTTTTTGGTTAGTATGTTAAGGGCAAATAAAAACAAATCTGTTTCCCTTTATAGAAAAGCGTTGTAAAATATTACCGGACTAGAGGTGGCAATATCAAGGGCCAAGTGCTGTTGATTTTGGCCAATTTTGGAAAACTACTTAATCTTTAAAGCTTCTTTTATATTTAAAACATCATTATTGTGTGTTCTATTCATGAAGATATGAGTTATTTGATTTTGAGTACTCTTTATTTTTTTTCTTTATTATTTTTTGTCCCTGAATCCTAAACTAAAGACACTTTTTATTTTGAGTCGCATGAATCAGTTTCTTTTTATGCAGTTGGTGGGGTTCTTGGCACGCCAACAGTCATTCAGAAGCGCCCTAAGTTATGTAAGAGACATATAATCTCCTGATCATATACTATTTCCTCACAAAGCATTAAACGAAGAATGAAATCAGTTTACATTGACTATATTAGAAAATGTACATGAAGATGAGCACTTTAACGCCGAGAAACTTTTGAAAAAAATTAGAATTCAGGCAAGATGTTTGTAGTTTTGAAATTGCAATATTCTCTTTATAACTAATATTTGTCTTGTGGTTAACAACTGTACTTGACTTTAAACTATCATCTTTCTGTCTAAAGGTTGTCACAATATCTTGTTTTCTGCTGTCTGGTGGGGTTAAAGTGATTTTTTCCTCCTATAGATTTTATACTCATTGTTAGAAATGGGATTTTTGGTAGTCTAGGGCATGTGCCAAAGCCAGGCAGAAACCACCACTCTAGTCAGGATAAGGGAGTTACACTCCTAAAATAACCCCTGCCCACCCCCTTGGTAGCTTGGCACGAGCAGTCAGGCTTATCTTAGAGGCAGTGTGTAAAGCATTTGCACATAACCAACAGTAATACAGTGTAAGCACTACAAAAGGACACCACACCAGTTTTAGAAAAATATCCAATATTTTTATATACTTAAGACAAGACCAAAAACGATAAAAATCTACAATACCGTACTTAAAAATCTTCAGTTATCAAAATATGTTTGAAAAACAGTTCCTTGATGTCGATAGCTCCGTCCAGGGCTATCACGTCGTCGTGAGCAAACAAATCCAAACAGTTCTGGCTGACCGCAGAGTCGCGGGCCAGCTACGGTGTCGGGAAGACCCGCAAACAGTACCTTTTAGAAATGCAGGGCGTTGGCGACCTCTCGTTGAGCTTCCGAAAGCACGGCGTCCGCAGGCGTCGGTTCCGGAGGTTGGTGCAGGAGTCGTCGGGGCCCTCGAAGTCACACGCGTTGCAGATCGAACTCCTTTCTGTTGAAGTCAGGAGCGCTGGCGTCGGCAGGCGTCAGGTGCTGCGTTGCGAAGTGCAGCGGTGCGGCGTGTGGTGCCCTCAGGTCGCGGTGCGAGCAGCGGCTCGGTGGCAGCGTCAGATGGCGTCGTTGGTGAGACCAGGGTCGCGGTGCAAAGTGAAGGCGGTGCTCGTCGCGGTGCTGGCAGGTCACGGTGCAAGCAGCAGCGTCGTCGTTGCTGAAGCGCTGTCGTCGGCTGACGAACTGGGGTCGATGGCACCGTCGTCGGTAGGCCAAGGCTGCGGTGTGGGATGAGGGCGGTGCGTCGTGTAACTTTACGAGCGGTGCCCTCAAACCACGGTGCAAGCAGCGGCATAGATTTCGGCGTGGAGCGGCATCGTCGGGATACCAAGGGGTCGTCGTGAAGCGAGGCGGTGCGGAGTGCGGTGCCCACAGGCCGCGGTGCGAGCAGCGGCTCGGTGGCGGCATCAGCAGGCATCGTCGGTGAGACCAGGGTCGCGGTGCGGCGTTGCAGCGGTGCCCTCTGCTGTGCCTTCAGGACACGGAGTCTGCAGCGGCGTCGTAGACGGCGTCGGGTTGCTTTTTCTTCTGTTGCAGCACAAAACACACAGTCCCCAGTGCTGAGGGCAGAAGAACTTGAAGTCTTTGCTGTTCCTGAGACTTCTTGAACAGGGGGAAAGCTCTACCTCAAGCCCTTGGAGAAACTCACAAAAGTAGATTGCAGAAAGTCCAGTCCTTTCACTGCCCAAGACAGAAGCAGCCACTACAGGCCAACACAGCAAAGCACACAGCAAAGTGGTAGTTCCTCCTCACAGCTTCTCCAGCTCTTCTTCTTGGCAGTCTTCTTGGTCCAAAAGAGTTCTAAAGTTCAGGGGTCTGGGGCCCAGTATTTATATCCCAAAATCCTTTGATCTCTTAGGCAGAGAGTGTCTGTGCCCAACCAGAACCAGTTCTGCCTTCTGGTGTGACTTCCTGGCAGGAGGTGGAGACGGCATTGTCAGAGGCAGACCAGGCCCTTTGAGGTGCAAGGAAATCTCCTCCCGCTTCCCCAATTGCAGCCCAGGTCTGTTCAGCCCTTTCCTGACCCACCTAGACTATCTGGAGCCACTCCTGCTCCCCAGCCTTCTGTCATCCAAAACCCAGACAGGCAATCCACATTCCAGCAGAGGCACATGGGATGACTGAGCAAGAAAATACCTACCTTCTAAAAGTGGTATTTTCAAACACAGAATGTAAAAATCACCTTCACTAAAAGATGCATCTTTAGATTCTGAGTTCAGGCATACTAAACTTTGTTTTCCTACCTAATTCCCCGGGCCAGTTATGTTTATAAGATGTTATAAACAAACTCCCCATTCTGTCCTATGGGGAACAGGTAACCTTGCAATAGTGAAAAACGAAATTGGCCGTAATTCACTATCAGGACATGCCACACACACCAGGGCATGTCCTACCTTTCACATACACTGCACTCTGCCCACAGGGGTACCTTGGGCCTACCTTAGGGGTGGCTGACATGTAAGAAAAGGGAAGGTTAGGGACTGGCAAGTGTGTCCACTGGCCAAGTCGACATGGCAGTTACAAACTGTGCGCAGACTCTACAATGGCAGGTCTGAGTTACCTTTTCAGGGCTACTCACGTGGGTGGCACAATCAGTGCTGCAGGCCGACTAGTAGCATTTGATTTACAGGCCCTGGCACACTCAGTGCACTTTACTAGGGACTAACAAGTAAATCAAGTATCCAATCATGGAAACACCAATCCATAATACAATTTACCACAGGAGTACTTGCACTTTACCACTGATCAGCAGTGAGAAAAGTGCGCAGAAACACTACGCCAGCAAAAACATAGTCAAAGCCGGGAGGTCAGAAAGCAAAAACTCAGGGGAAATACGCCAAAAGATGCCAAGTCTAACACATGTCCCCTCCAGCTGAAAGTAGGGAGAACTACCCACCCTCCTGGGAGTTCTCTTCACTAAGGCGGAAGAACCTGGACAGACCATCTGCATTGGCATGTTCTGTGCCAGGACGGTGTTCCACCGAAAAGTCCATTCCCTGTAGGGAGATGGACCACCTCAGCAGTTTTGGATTCTCACCCCTCATTTGCATCAACCATCTGAGGGGCCTGTGGTCTGTCTGAACCCGGAAGTGAGTCCCAAACAGGTATGGTCTCAGCTTCTTCAGTGCCCAGACCACAGCGAAAGCTTCCCTTTCTATGGCACTCCACCTCTGTTCCCTGGGGAGTAGTCTCCAGCTAAGGAAGACTACAGGCTGGTCTAGGCCCTCTTCGTTCAGTTGTGAGAGCACCGCTCCCACTCCATGCTCTGAAGCGTCAGTCTGCACGACAAATTCCTTGGAGAAGTCGGGGCCTTGAGCACGGGTGCCGTGCACATGGCAGCCTTCAAGGCATCAAAAGCCTTCTGGCAGGACTCAGTCCAGATCACCTTCTTGGGCTGCTTTCTGGAAGTCAGCTCTGTTAAGGGGGCAACAATGGTGCCATACCCCTTAACAAACCTCCTGTAGTACCCGGTGAGTCCTAAGAAGGCCCTCACCTCTGTCTGGGTCTTGGGGGGCTCCCAAGCCAGAATGGTGTCAATCTTGGGTTGTAGGGGCGCCACCTGGTCGCTTCCTACCTGGTGTCCCAAGTACACCACCGAACCCTGCCCGATCTGGCACTTACTGGCCATGATCGTGAGGCCGGCCTTCTGCAGCGCCTTCAACACTTCACTGAGGTGCTGCAAGTGTTCTTCCCAGCTGGAACTGAACACTGCGATGTCATCCAGGTAGGCGGCACTGAAATGCTCCAGCCCAGCCAACACCTGCTTGACCAACCTCTGGTGGCAGGGGCATTCTTCAACCCAAAGGGCATCACCCGGAACTGGTAATGTCCCTCTGGGGTTGAAAATGCTGACCTCTCCTTGGCCCCATCGGTTAAGGCAATCTGCCAGTACCCAGACGTTAAATCAAACGTGCTGAGGAACTTGGCAGCTCCCAACCGATAAATGAGCTCATCAGCTCTGGGGATGGGGTGTGCGTCAGTTCTGGTGACAGCATTGAGCCCACGGTAGTCCACACAAAACCACAGTTCTGGAGTGGCACCGGGTGCACAGCCTTTGGGACCAAGACCACTGGGCTGGCCCAAGGACTGTTGGAAGGCTCGATCACCCCTAACGCCAACATCTTAGAGACCTCCTCTTTAATGCTGGCCTTGACCCGGTCAGTCAACTTGTAAATCTTGTGCTTCACAGGAGGGCTGTCACCGGTGTCCACATCATGGGTACACCAGTGAGTAACACCTGGGGTCAGGGAGAACAGTGGGGCAAACTGTCCCAACAACTGGTGACAGTCGCTCTGCTGCTCTGGAGTCAGTGTAGGGGAGAGGATCACACCTTCCACTGACCCATTGCACTCCTTGGTAGACAGGAGGTCAGGGAGAGGTTCACTCTCCTCTTCCACCCCATCATCTGTCGCCAAGAGCATGCTCACTTCGGACCTCTCGAAGTGGGGCTTGAGGCGGTTCACGTGGAGGACCCTCAAAGGGTTCCTTGGAGCCCGCAAATCCACCAGGTAGGTGACATCACTTTTCCGCTCCACCACCTCAAATGGCCCAGTCCACTTGTCCTGCAAGGCACAAGGTTCCACTGGGGCCATGACCCATACTTTTTACCCAGGTTGAAATTCGACCAGAGTGGCATTCTGGTCATACCACTTCCTCATTTCTTCCTGGCTTGCTTCTAGGTTCGCCTGCGCGAGTTTCCTGAAGCGGGCAGTTTGGTTTCTGAAGGCCAGCAATTAACTAAAAACATCCTGGGGAGTTTTCCTAGGAGCTGCCTCCCAGCCTTCCTTCACCAAACTCAGAGGTCCTCTCACAGGGTGACCATAAAGAAGCTCAAAGGGACTGAACCCAAGAGACTACTGTGGTACCTCCCTGTATGCAAAGAGAAGGCACGGCAAGAGGACGTCCCACTTACGCCTCATGGGTTCTGTTAGACCCTTAATCATGCCCTTCAAGGTCTGGTTGAATCTCTCCACCAGACCGTTACCTTGTGGGTGGTAAGGGGTGGTGAACTTGTAGGTTACACCACACTCCTTCCACAGGGATGTCATATACTTGGATATGAAATTGGTCCCCCTGTCAAAAACCAATTCTCTGGGGAACCCCACTCGGGAAAAGATCCCCATTAACGCCCGGCCCACCACTGGCGCCGTCGTTGTCCTGAGAGGGATTGCCTCCGGGTACCGGGTGGCATGGTCCACCAAGACCAGGATGTACCTGTTGCCCATGGCTGTCTTGGGATCCAGTGGCCCCACAATGTCCATCCCTACCCTTTCGAAGGGCGTTCCAACCACTGGAAAAGGTTGGAGAGGAGCTTTGACCTTCCTCCCACTCTTACCACTTGCCTGGCAAGTTTGGCAAGACCTGCAATGTTCATCTGACTGCCGTCGCATTTGGGGCCAGAAGAAGTGGGTGACAAGCCTGTCAAAGGTCTTGTCCTGCCCCAAATGTCCTGCCAAAGGTACGTCATGAGCCAGACCCAGTAGGAAGGTCCTGAAGCGCTGGGGTACCACCAGCACACGGGCTGACCCAGGCTCAGCGACCTTAGGCTCGTGTACAGGAGATCATTCTCCCAGTAGATCCAATGTGATCCGGACTGATCACCAGCTGCCTGGTCTGCAGCCTGCCGCCACAGACCCTCCAGAGAAGGGCACTCCTTCTGCTCCTTGCAGAATTCCTCCCTGGTGGGAGCCCCTTCTTGCTGCCAATGGGTCAGCTCAGAGATGTCCCCCAGTTCAGCTACCTGCTCCCCTGTAGGCATCAGGGCGTCCCCCTCAAGGTCCGCCTCCTCCCGGTCCATGGGAACTTCAGGGGCCGGTTTACCGTGCCCCTTGCCCTTTCTCTTGGCAGGGACTTGGGCCACTGTTTCAGGCTCCAAGTCCTCTTGATCACCCTCTCTGGCCGCCATTGACCGAGTGGACACGCATGCCCACTCTGGCAACCCAAGCATCCCCAAGTGAGACCTGAGCTCAACATCCTTCCATAAGGACTGCTCCAGGTCGTTACCTAGCAGACAATCTACAGGCATGGAAGGGCTCACAACCACCCTCAAGGGACCTGAGACCCCCCCACTCGAAGGGAACCTGCGCCACCAGACACTGGCGCTCTGAATTGTCCACCGCAATGACTTGGTGGAATGCCCCTGGGACTACCTGCTTCTCAGAGACCAGGTAACACCGGACTGAGGTCACACTGGCTCCAGTATCTCTGAGAGCCTCTACCCTTTTTCCATTGATGGTCACCCAGGTGCTGTATTTCTTTGTGTTATGGGGCACCGGGTTTCCTGGGACCATCTCACTGTCCCCTAGTGAGACGAGGGTCATTTCTGCGGGGTCCCCACCCTCCTGTGGGTACTTCTCCTCCTCAAGAGCTACACTAGCCAACACCTTGGACTGCCCACCGGTAGGTGGCTGTGCCCCCTTAGGGCACTTGGGGTCCCCCTTCATGTGACCCACCTGGTCACATGCAAAACACTTGCGGGGGCCGGTCTCAGCAGGCTTTCCTGACGGGACCCCTTGTTTCTTATCTCCTGGGGGATGGGAACCTTTACCTTGGGTGTTAGTTTGGGGCCCTTTAGAGAACTCCGGTGTTTTACCTTTTTCCCCCACTCTTCTGCTGGGGACGCTGCCCACTTTTGGCTGAGTCTCCCCCATACGCTTTCCTGTGGACCCTGGTACTCACCCAGCGGTTCGCCTCCATAGCAAGCTTCCTGGGGTCAGTCAGCTTACTATCAACTAGGTGCTGGCGCAGATCTGCAAAACATAGACTAGACAAGTGCTCCCATGCAATCAAATTGTAGACCCCCTGAAAATCTATCACATTACTGCCCTTCACCCAGCCATCCAGTGACCTGCAAAACATATCTACACATTCCAACCAAGTGTTGGCATCGGACTTCTTACTGGACCTGAACTGATCCCTGTACTTTTCAGGAGTGAGACCATACTTAGTGAGAAGGGCGTCCTTCATGTCTGGATAGGTGAGGTGATACCCCTTACCCAAAGCTATTTAAGTATCCCTTGCTTCTTCTGAGAAGAGAGGCCACAATCCTGCTCCCCAATTCTCCTCGGGGACCCCATTCATGTGTATCGCTGCCTCGAAATCCCTGAAACCACCTTTGTATGCCATCCCCCTTCTTGAATTCTTTGCATACATTCTTAGGGATGTGCACAATCCTGTCCGCCTGTCTTGACGGGTTGCTGCCACCATCTGAGCTGGCTCTACTACTCTGATCCAGCTCCTTTATCCTGAACTCATGCTCTAACATCATCCTTTTCTCCTCCATGGCTAACTTAAGCTTCTCCAGTTCTACTGTAACTCTCCTTGTTTCCTGCCTGTCCTCCAGCTCTCCTGGGGACAGGCCACTGCTGCCTGGCCTGGAGGGTTCCCCTCCTCCCAAAAGCACATCCACCCTAGGAATAGGCTCCTCCGCCTCTCCACTGAGATCACCAGACTGCTCGCTGGCATGTCTGGCTGCTACCCAGGCTCTCAGCGCCTTTTGTAGCTCCTCCTTCCTCGTGAGGCCTCTGACTTGGACTTTTAGGTTTTTGCAAATTGATTTCAATTCCCTAACATTGTAGGATTCCAACCTATCCTCCTCAAAGGCAATTTCCAGGGATGCAACAGATGATGCTCTTGATTCAGGCCTGATGAAGTAGCAAGTTCAAACTGGCAAGATCAAAAATAGGCCAAAAAGAAAAAGAACCAGTATGTGGCACATAATGGTCTGCGATATGGTAGTAGTGCACACCACTCACTGTAAGTCAAGTGCAAACGCAATTCCTATCCTCACCGCTGCCAACCAATGTTAGAAATTGGATTTTTGGTAGGCTAGGGCATGTGCCAAAGCCAGGCAGAAACCACCACTCTAGTCAGGATAAGGGAGTTACACTCCTAAAATAACCCCCTACTCACCCCCTTGGTAGCTTGGCACGAGCAGTTAGGCTTATCTTAGAGGCAGTGTGTAAAGCATTTGCACATAACCAACAGTAATACAGTGTAAGCACTACAAAAGGACACCACACCAGTTTTAGAAAAATATCCAATATTTTTATATACTTAAGACAAGACCAAAAACGATAAAAATCCACAATACCGTACTTAAAAATCTTCAGTTATCAAAATATGCTTGAAAAACAGTTCCTTGATGTCGATAGCTCCGTCCAGGGCTATCACGGCGTCGCAAGCAAACAAATCCAAACAGTTCTGGCTGACTGCGGCGTCGCGGGCCAGCTACGGTGTTGGGAAGACCCGCAAACAGTACCTTTTAGAAATGCAGGGCATCAGCGACCTCTCGTTGAGCTTCCGAAAGCACGGCGTCCGCAGGCGTTGGTTCCGGAGGTCGGTGCAGGAGTCGTCGGGGCCCTCGAAGTCACACTTGTTGCAGATTGAACTCCTCTCTGTTGAAGTCAGGAGCGCTGCCGTCGGCAGGCGTCGGGTGCTGCGGTGCGAAGTGCAGCAGTGTGGCGTGCGGTGCCCTCAGGTCATGGTGCGAGCAGCGGCTCGGTGGCGGCGTCAGATGGCATCGTCGGTGAGACCAGGGTCGCGGTGCGAAGTGAAGGCGGTGCTCGTCGCGGTGCTGGCAGGTCACGGTGCAAGCAGCGGCGTCGTCGTTGCTGAAGCGCTGTTGTCGGCTGACGAACTGGGGTCGATGGCGCCAGCGTCGGTAGGCCAAGGCTGCGGTGCGGGATGAGGGCGGTGCGTCGTGTAACTTTACGTGCGGTGCCCTCGAACCATGGTACAAGCAGCGGTGTAGATTTCGGCATGGAGCGGCGTCGTCGGGATACCAAGGGTTAGTCGTGAAGCAAGGCTGTGTGGAGTGCGGTGCCCACAGGTCGCGGTGCGAGCAGCGGCTCGGTGGCGGCATCAGCAGGTGTCGTCTATGAGACCAGGGTTGCGGTGCGGCGTTGCAGTGGTGCCCTCTGCGGTGCCTTCAGGACACGGAGTCGGCAGTGGCATCATAGACGGCGTCGGGTTGCTTTTTCTTCTGTTGCAGCACAAAACACACAGTCCCCAGTGCTGAGGGCAGAAGATCTTGAAGTCTTTGCTGTTCCTGAGACTTCTTGAACAGGGGGCAAGCTCTACCTCAAGCCCTTGGAGAAACTCACAAAAGTAGATTGCAGAAAGTCCAGTCCTTTCACTGCCCAAGACAGAAGCAGCCACTGCAGGCCAACACAGCAAAGCACACAGCAAAGTGGTAGTTCCTCCTCACAGCTTCTCCAGCTCTTCTTCTTGGCAGTCTTCTTGGTCCAAAAGAGTTCTAAAGTTCAGGGGTCTGGGGCCCAGTATTTATATCCCAAAATCCTTTGATCTCTTAGGCAGAGAGTGTCTGTGCCCAGCCAGAACCAGTTCTGCCTTCTCTGGTGTGACTTCCTGGCAGGAGGTGGAGACGGCATTGTCAGAGGCAGACCAGGCCCTTTGAGGGGCAAAGAAATCTCCTCCCCCTTCCCCAATTGCAGCCCAGGTCTTTTCAGCCCTTTCCTGACCCACCTAGACTATCTGGAGCCACTCCTGCTCCCCAGCCTTCTGTCATCCAAAACCCAGACAGACAATCCACATTCCAGCAGAGGCACACGGGATGACTGAGCAATGAATTACCTACCTTCTAAAAGTGGTATTTTCAAACACAGAATGTAAAAATCACCTTCACTAAAAGATGCATCTTTAGATTCTGAGTTCAGGCATACTAAACTTTGTTTTCCTACCTAATTCCCCGGGCCAGTTATGTTTATAAGATGTTATAAACAAGCTCCCCATTCTGTCCTATGGGGAACAGGTAACCTTGCAATAGTGAAAAACGAAATTGGCCGTAATTCACTATCAGGACATGCCACACACACCAGGGCATGTCCTACCTTTCACATACACTGCACCCTGCCCACAGGGGTACCTTGGGCCTACCTTAGGGGTGGCTGAAATGTAAGAAAAGGGAAGGTTAGGGACTGGCAAGTGTGTGCACTGGCCAAGTCGACATGGCAGTTACAAACTGCGCGCAGACTATACAATGGCAGGTCTGAGTTACCTTTTCAGGGCTACTCACGTGGGTGGCACAATCAGTGCTGCAGGCCCACTAGTAGCATTTGATTTACAGGCCCTGGCACACTCAGTGCACTTTACTAGGGACTAACAAGTAAATCAAGTATCCAATCATGGAAACACCAATCCATAACACAATTTACCACAGGAGCACTTGCACTTTACCACTGATCAGCAGTGAGAAAAGTGCGCAGAAACACTACGCCAGCAAAAACAGAGTCAAAACCGGGAGGTCAGAAAGCAAAAACTCAGGGGAAACACGCCAAAAGATGCCAAGTCTAACACTCATTTACTGCTCTGATATTTTCAGGCTACCTTGTTTTGTAAGCCTATGGCTGTCTTGCTACTTCACTCTGGGTTTGCAGTGTTACATTTTTGTGGTCCGGGGCTTGCCATGTTACCTTGTTTTCTGATCTTGGGTTGTCCTATTACCTTGATTCCTACTGAGGGTTTGTCACGTTTGCTTGTTTTGTGTTCTAGGGGTTGACATGTTGCTTTGTTTTGCATTCTGGGATTGCGACGTTACTTGCTGTCTGCTTCATGGGTTGGCAGAATATTTTGTTGCATACTGTTTATTCAGGAAGTTCTAAATGTGTACTACTTCCGGCATTCGCTGCTGTGGTTCAAATGAGTGCTTTTTCACTGTAGTGACATCACAGCACTGAGAAGAGTTACAAAGGCAGCATCTCTGTCTTCCCCCTGCCTCTATCTGAGTCTCCAGAGAGGCAATGATCTTAGTGGAGGTGTAGAGTAGAGTATGATGATGACGACGCATGACCCCCCACAGAATTAACACAGATACGACGGAAGCAGTGGACTGACTGATCTGGGGTCTCTCTTATTATCTCCTGTGTGTTTGTACTACCATGAGGAATGGTAAAATGCATGTTATCTTCCCTGCTTCTTGAGGATCAGTTAATACCTATGGTAGACAACAAATCTGAGCCATGTTCGGCAGGGCTCTGAGTAGCAGTGATATTGCCAACCAAGGTGCGTGCTCCCCAGTTTCCGATAGCAAAGAGGTTGGGGCGTAACGCAAGCCCCTGCAGCCTTACGGTGCTGGGGGACCTCCAACCATTCAACACCACTGGACACAAGGCCAATGAATAGCTGTGAGATACATGAGGCTGAGGGGCCCCTCATCATATTTTCCACTGAGGCCTATTCATTTTGCGTTACGCCACTGCAAACAGGAGAACTCTGTCTAGAAGAACACTACAGGGATGTGGGTTGACAGGAATGATGTCAGATATGTTTGAATATATCAGAAACTTGAGTGAGGTTACACCTGTGGGAGGACAACTTACAAAGTCCCGAACAATTGAATTCTTTAACACCTCAGCACTTAGATTTCAAGGGGAGAGGTTCTGAGCAAAGTGCAGGGATGTGTTGAGATGGGTACTGTGACACAATAGTTTTTTGAGGGACAGAAATATTTTGGATGGATCTGCTATGAAACTTACCCTCAATAGATGGACCATCCTAGGAGGCCATCAGAAGACGCTAGACATATTATTGCAGATAGGTAGCTATCTAGATATATTTTTTCCACCTCCTTGAGGAGACTCCACAAACAACCTGAGTGCCATTCTCATTGTCCATGGTGTCACCTGGAACCCCTTGGTGGATAACATCTCAATGGGAAAACCTACCTTTCGACAATACTGAGCTTTCAGCTCTATGAATGCCAAATTATCAGCTCCGGACCTGTCAGCTTTCATATCTGTGTTCTGGTTATTACAGTACCATGTTTTCTGCATTCAAGGGATTGTTTGTATTCCTGTACTTTCTGCTGTATGTGGTTTGTCACATTTCCCTCCCTTCTGACATGAGGGTTGACATATTACCTTTTTTTCTGCTCAGTGTAGTTGCTTGATGTATTTATAATGGTTTCGACTTTCCATGGGTTGTCACAAAACTACAGAAATCATTTCTTAAATTACAGTCACAATTTCATGTTGCGTTTTGTTCTTTTCTTTGGGAGTTGCCACCGTGTCTTGTTTTATGGGCTCTGTGCTTGTCATATTAATTTATATGCTGCTCTAGGGAGGTTCTACATTTGCTAGTGCTATTGAGGCGAAATATTACAATACTTTGAGTATGTCATGTTTGCTCCCTAATAAGGTGCTCTTGCATTTCCTTGTCTACTGCTCTCTGGTAGTTGCAGCATGACATAGTTGTCTGCTCTCTATTTGTTTTTACTTTGATTTCTGTTCTCTAGTGGTAGTCACCTCACCTTTTTGCCTGATGGTTTATTTTCTGATATGGAGTTGTTACGTTACCTTGTTTTCTGTGTCATTACTTTTTGTCTGCTTTCTGAAAGTGTGACACTACCTTATTTTCCACATCGCCTAATTTCTTGCTTCGAGTTTCTTACAAAAAACATCTGTTCTATTTGCTGATGATTTGTCACACTACTATGTCTTCAGCTCTTGAGCTGTCTTTTACTCTACATTTTTCAGCTTTGGGTATCATAGTATTACCTTGTCGGGGTATGGCTGCTGTAATTGGCTGACATCCAGAGGTGCAATCAGAGGGATATTATCAAAAGCTTCCTCTGATCCTGGCTCCTTCTCTCCTTTTTCCAGGTTCATGCCGAGCTTCACCATGGTGAACAGGAAGAGCTGGAGGAAATAAGAACACATTATTAACTTTGTTCTAGCCTCAGAGTAATTCCTCTACTTACTTTCTCTGACGTTGCAAAGGGATCATATTATTGCTAGGAGTAAACTATTCCTAACTCAATCAAACTGTAACTGTAAAACTAAAGTATCCAGCGATGGCTCCTCCATAATGGCTGAGAAGCGTCGCCCCACTGCGAGCCAGGAAAAATAAAATGATAATAAAATACTTTTATTATCATTTTATTTTACTGACTGAGCCGATGTCAGTCTAGGGCAGCGCGGGCTGGGCCATGGGAGGGAAGAGCAGTGGTGGGCACTGTAAGTGCGCATGTGGCTTTGCCAGCCGTCTTAGGATGGCCAAATCGGCATGCGCACTTAGGTTTCTCCAACCCAGCTATATTCCACAGCCAGGTGGAGAAATGGCACAGACTCCCTGTGCCTGAGCGAGTGTCAGACCAGCCCGCTCAGGCCAATCCCGGCGCTTCTCTCATGCTTGGTATAGCATGAGAGCAGCATTGGGATTGGGTGAGGAAGTCTGGGAGCCTGTCCTGTGTACTTCGTGCTGCGTGTCAGAAAAGCACCGAGACGGCCGGCAGAGTCAGGTAAGTCTTTTTTATTTCATTTTTATTATTCCCCACCCCACTTTATATGGCAGCAGCCGCCACTGAAAGTATTCCCAAGTCATCCCTACCTGTGAACCTTCTTCCCTATCTCCATATGTCTAAGATTGTACTAAGGGATAACCCTAATACTATCCTGACGACTAAACCTCAACATGCTGCTTAGCTATCTCCAGCCCTGCTTCAGAGCAATCCCACTGCCCGCACCCGTCTAATATGAGCTTCAGTAATTACTATAAGCAAACCTTAAAGTTCCTAATACTCATATCAACTCTTAACCCAACCTTATTGCTAACAAACACTTTCGCTAACATGTGCTGTGACCCATCCTCACTACTTCCTGTAGGATAAGACAGTGTGTGTTACCTGATGCCTGGCGCTACTCAGAGAGGCAACTCTGCTCCCTACTATCGTTTCAAGAGTTAGCGATCAAGGCTATAGTGGTGTTTGTAACCAGAGGAATAGCTCTTCTCACCAGGTTCATCCCTTTGCCTCAATTGATAGCGTTGATTTCCAAGATTATTTGTGTTCTGTTGCCTCATAGATAGCTTCCATGCCTAAGGTTATCTATGTACACAGAAGGGTAGCTATGCTGTATAACGTGAAGCGTGGGGATTCACTCAGGCTCTTTTTTAGTCCTAGTGGCAGCAATTATAGTTGTTTTCTTGGGGAAAAAATTAGCTTATGCAATGCCGATAAGTGTGTGGTCTTTGGCTCTATTTCTTCTCAATATCTATTTATTTTTATTTTTATTTTATTTAGTGTTTTATAGAGCGTGAACGTGACCCGTTAGGGTATCAGAGCGCTTTACAGGGCACTATTTGTGCCGCTATGATTTTGCTAAATTTCTCCTAATTTGTGTGCTCACTGAATGACAGACAAACGTATCAGGAAACAAAAGCAATAGGAAGCATGTGCTGCATGACCCTACTTTTCCACCATTTCCAGGCAACACTCAAACCCATTGTTCGCCAATCTTGAGGTCCATGTAGTGGTGGGAGCTGAATAGTGGCAATTCTTGCCTACAGGTTTATCCACGGGCTTCCTAGGTGCCAATCATGTAGATCCCTATGGCTTCACCTGCTCCTGAGAGGGGCTTGCGGTTCCCAAAGTCCTATAAATCATTACACTAGACAATGTAAACTTTAAATAAATAACAACTCAGGATTTCTGATTCTGGATTATAACTAGATATAAGGATTTCAAAAGACGTGACCAAACTTACAAAGATGAGCAAGGATTCTTTACAAGGAAGTGCAAGAACCTCTGTCTAGATCGCAGGTCAGATAAGCCCAGCTCCACTTAGAAGGAAGGACCACCAACTGTATGAGCTGAAATGTGTGTAAACATCTCTGCTTCACATGCAAAGAGGAAATTAAACCAAGAACTGTTAAAAGAGAGTCAAACGGCAGACCTCATTCTCCCAGAACTCCAGGAGACATGAAGACCCAAACCCTTTATTGACAATGTCTCTTGGACAACCCTCCGAAGGCCCTGGTAGGGAGCATAATGGATTATCCATGCTCTGAACATTTGCTCTTAGATTTGGTTGGTGAGATACAGCCAGGACATCAGAAAACCTGACTCCCTTATGCTACCAACTGCAAGAAGGTGACTTCAGACAGGAACAATGTATTGATGACCACAGAGACACAGTGAGGAAGTAAAAAAGGATTATTAAGGGAGGGAACCCATAAACTGATGTCCCACAGGCCAGCCAACTTGTATCTGAGTCCCCTGGAATCGTCCCCCAGGGCTGCAGGTGACATAGGTAAGAATTCTGTGAGGTTCTTACATTCCATGAAGCTACAAAGCTTCACCTTTACTTTATAACAAAATATTATGAATAAATACAAAACATATTTAGGGTTTGAGAAGATTGGCGGTTAATACAGCTTCAGTGACCATCCCCACATGTCTTGACCAGAACCGTTGTCCCCACACGTCTTGGTGAGGGCAACTGTCACCACACATAATCACCCAATCTAGAGGAAGCTCTCCACATTCTACCTCGGTCAGTTCTCACCTGTTCAGGACTCACTCTAATCTCCCCCTGAATTCCAAATAACCAAGGTGAGATTCTGGTGGATTCTTAGGGGCATATGTACAAGGAGTTAACACCACCAGAACATCACTTATTTTGACGATCTGGTGGCGTTAACTCCATCACCTTATTTACAAGGCAGCGTTACGCCACTTTTTGTGCTTCAACGCTGCCTTGTAAATTCTGCCCCTATTCACGCAGCACTTTGCGTGAAAGGGGTGTGCAATAGGTGTTGCAGTGGGCGTTCTGCCGCAACACCCATTGCTTTTTGACACTGTCCCATATTTACAAGGTATGGGGTAGCACCAAATATAAGACCAGGAAATACCTGGTCTTAAACAGGCGATATGAGGAGAAATGTTTTATTTCTCCTCGTATATTACTCTTTCCATGAATGCTGCATTCTGCAGCACACATGTTTAGAGCAAATCGCCTATTAAGATTGTTTATGTGCAGGAAGATCTCCCCTCCTGCACATAAACAATTGCCCCTGCAGCACAGGCACTTTAGCAAAATGGCGCTAGGATGCCTGTTGAGCCACCTGTCAGAGCTGCCACAAAGAAGAGTGGAATTTAACTTTCCTCTTAAAAAACAACCAGAAGATGCAAAATAGTGGATTGTACACAGTTGCCGAACAAAGCAATTCAGGGATATGCTCCAATATACATTCCAGAATTCCGGTAAGAAGATATTTTATGGGCCTAGAAAATACTAGAGTTCTGATAAACGTATAGCAATAAATGAGAACAAGAAACAAAAAAATCTTTATTGCATTATACAAATTCGCCAAAATATTGAGGAACCCAAACATGGAATTTGAAATTAGTAGGTACTCCTTCAAATGTTCTGTAGACTGTAAGGTAAAATGTCTTTGTCTCAAGGGATAAAGAAAAGGGAGCCTTTGCTGTACAAAATTCAGATGTCTGTGAACAAGAATCAAGGCTAAGATTAATGGGAATTCTTTTGAGACTCTAGCAAAATACAAAGAATTCTAAAGCCTAGCTGTCATCCATAAAAAAACACTAAAAATAATCTTTACAAATCTCACTATGGACGTCTGTGAATCCTTGATGATAAGATGTCATTCCACTCCAACTATTACCTATTCCTTCCTCTTGTTATATAGACAACCACGCACAAATGCCACTTTAAAAGATGTCCTATTTAATACAGTAACCAACACCAATCTGGATCACCCAAACCCATTCATTCTAGGAGACCTCAACACATGGTTTGAAAAAAGAAATCTTACCACAGCTGTCACAACCAACCTTGAAGCCTTCAACCAACAATGTGTTGTTTCTTGCCCAAATCCGTGCGCAGGGCAAACGCTATATGTCATATTTGCACCTTAGGACAAGCCACAGTTACAGACAACTCTCCCATAAGCTGGAGCAACTACAACATCATCACCTTCAAGATCCACACGCCTACCAATAACAAAACTTCGAAAACAACAAAAAACAAACGTTTTTACAAACAATGAAAAAAACATACATTCAGCAAGTTCAAAACCTACCTTTAAAAACTCCAATAAACATGAAGCCAAAAGACATACACACCTTCTACAACTGGATGACCGCTGCACTGGACAAACAGATACCAACAAAAACCACATCCTGAATTGACCACAAAAACAACACCATGAAAACAACATGAAGAGAATGAAAACATAACTCAACATATTGGAGAAAATCAGGAGATGAAATAGACAAAAGCATGCTACAGCACTTTAACAGAGCCTAAAAAAAAAGCCATCAGAACCACAAAAAGACACCACTACTACACTCATATACCTGAAGCAGACAGCCCTTCCAACAGAATTCTGCAATCTAGAGTGCCTAAACATCGAAACATCATAATCACAAGACTTCTGTGACAAAATCTCCAATTAACTGATCTAAAAAATTACAAGGATTGAATATAACCTGAAGAAGAAGGCAGATAACACCATAACCAGAAATAAAATAGCTTAAGCACATACAATATGTATGTGAAACTTGAACCTGTTATTCCCCATTTGTGCGCTACAGACTCTTAAGGGACCATAGTGCTTTAGCATAGTGATAGTGCAGTTGAGTAGTCATTTGTTTTGTGCCAGTAAACCATTAGTATTGAGTTATTGTAAAATAACGGGGCATATTAGCAAGACCGGCGATAAAATTATCGCAGTTTTAGCGGCAGGAAACTGCCGCTAAAACGGCGATAATGGGCTTGCTAATATGCGTTATAGAATTCAATAGAAGCCCAGGTTAGATGTGCAGGACATCTAACCTGGGCTTCTATTGAATTCTATAACGCATATTAGCAAGCCCATTATCGCCGTTTTAGCGGCAGTTTTCTGCCGCTAAAACGGCGATAATTTTATCGCCGGTCTTGCTAATATGCCCCAACATTCTTTTTTTAATTCCAAGTATTGCCTGGACGCTGTAATTATTTGTGGGTTGTTGTGTGCATTGTTGAATTCTGAGTCTCTAACCCCACACCACCTCCCTGGAAGCCTTGAACTACTCAGGCACAAGTGAAGTGCTAAAGGAGAGTACCTGATGCTCGAGTTGCAGGGTCATCGTAAGTAAGGCCCTGGGATAGCAGTGGTAAATGCCCATAGTCCCCCACATTTGTCGCCTAATAGCCTGGGTCTGACAGATGTATTTAAATCCATCTGCCCTGTGGGAACATTCAGCTCTTTTAAAAGGGTTCTTTGTGAAATACCTTATGGTCCTGAAACAGACTGTCTTCTAAAAACTGGGGCACCTATAAGAAGCAGTGATATTCAAAACCTTCACTGAAAATTAGCAATACAAATGACGTATAGAAGTGTTTTTTCAAATACCCGCATACGCAGGAGTTTTGATGTAGTTAAAACATATTACTTGCAGAAGTCAAGGTAGTTCAGCAACTAGAAAATCTTTATTACTTGAGCATGTGACATACTTAGCGAGCTCTCCACAACAACCTAACACAAATCTTTGCTCTCAAAGAGGTCTACAATTGAACTCTAGGAAACGTACCAGATAAGGAGGTTTGCAAATGTCATCTGAGCCCGGAGAAGGCAATGTAGGATCATATTACACTTGTTAGCTGTTATGTATTTCTTATGTATTTTGGGACAGTTAGCAAGACAAAGGTGTAGAATGTTTATTGAAAAAAGTAAGTGAAATACTGAACTACACTTGGGTGTTTGAAGTACAAATCAGACAAAAAGAATCGTAGTTAAGAATGTAGAGTTTTTGAACAAAAAAAACATGCTTTGCTTTGGTAAAACAAACAGTGTGGGAATGCCATCTGTTTGTGTGTCTGCACTGTGCATGTGTGTGTCTGTGTGTGCGTGCCTCTTTGTGTGTCTATCCTTTGTTGCGTGTGTATGTCTGCCCCGTGTAAGTTTCTGCCGTTTGACCATATACCCAATAATTTGATGTTGTGCTTGGGAATGTGAACAGGATATCTAGAAGTATGTCAATATAACCTTTCACCCAAGATATGAATAATCCTTCCACTGATGCAGCCCTTGATCGACAGTTCTCAGGAGTAATGTTTCTACGACAGGGTGGTGTTACATTTATAATCAGTAAACTGTAAAATGTTAACTATTTGACTTTGCCTTATGAATGTCATTAAGGGAAGATATTTAGATAACCTTTGACTCCTGCAAATGCTAATTATGGTACAAGCTAACTATGCTTGACTGTTTGTTCAAAGGACAGGGTATATAAATGGGTTTGCCTGCTCCTACTGACTCACGTTATCTGTCATGAGTTAGGTCATTTG
This sequence comes from Calotriton arnoldi, assembly GCA_963921515.1. NCBI lineage: Eukaryota > Metazoa > Chordata > Amphibia > Caudata > Salamandridae > Calotriton > Calotriton arnoldi. The sequence goes on along the minus strand of CAWUFW010000366.1, from coordinate 1,967,926 downwards.
TTTTTACACCTCACCTTCTGATTTTGTCTCTTGTCTTTAAAGCTAATAGCTAATTTAAAGTGCAAGGTTTTGCTTTTATCCCATCACTACTCCAAACAGGGATTTATTATCATTTTATGTTACATATTGCAAATCATACAGCTGCACACTACCAAACTGCTGGATTTTGACTGGCTTCCAGCTGGTCAACAACCACCCAGGAGATTCCTAGCTAATACTTGAAGCAAGACTGATTACAGCATCAACACAAATATCACTACACATTTTTCCCTAGCACCTGCCAATAAAGATCATACAGGGCTTAATTTAGTGTTTGGCAAGCAGTCCATCGTCTCTTTTTTTTTTTTTTTTTAGAGTTTTATATAGCGCGAACTAGACCCGAAGATATCGGGTATCAGAGCGCTTTACATAGCACCAGTTTCGTTACATGAGCACACATTTATTTTTTTTGTTAAGCACGGGGAGATTGAGTGATTTGCCCAGAATCACAGGATGTTGAGCGTCGTTGCCGAGACTCAAACCCGGTTTCCCAGCGTCGACCTCGACCGCTCTAGCAGTAAGGCTACATCCTCTCCCCAACAATCTTTCTGGATTGTGGAGGACATTACGTCCATCACCATGACAGTCTACGACCTGCCAAATTTAGAGATCACCGCCGGCCCAACAGTGATCTTTGGGCCATCAGAGAAACCAAGGTCATAGCAGTTCCTCTGAAGGTACCATAACGTTTGGTGGATGGCCATTGTTGGTCTTGATGGCTGTCCACCAAACGTTTTCTTATTCAAAAACAAACTACCAAGGTACAATTATTGTTGGTAATATCGGGAGACATATTAACTAATGATTAGTTCTGAGTTTATTAGAAGTGTCCACATGCATTTGAATAAATGGATCAAAGGTGCAAGTATTGGAAATTTGAGATTTTAAATTATTTTATTTATTTTGTGGAAAAATCCATGCCAGGGGCCATTTCCTACACTTCGTAAGCCCAGAATGCTCTAGTTTAGAATAATATTCTATATCTTGGGAAATAGCATGGTATATATGATGTCCCAGACTAGAGCATACTTGTGTATTCGATAACTATAGTTCACTTACAATACATTCCACCATGTTTTGTAGAAACTCTGTGAAGTTCAATATTTTTTACAATTTTTCCTAAATATATATATTTTATATACATACAAATATGCATTTCATGTATATATATATATATGGGAGCACCCTTTTCGATTGGATATATAGCGGCCTTGCTCTGGTCACGAAGGCGCCTCCTGCACAGCAAGCAGGTCCTAAGCGCTTAAGGAAATCAAGCACGGTTGGAGCGGTGTGACCTGTTGGTATGACATGAACTGTGTGGGGCATGGGCTTTGTGAGTGAACGGTGACTCCATTTGGACATTGAATAATCTTGAGAAATAAGCAGGCACCCACTATGGATTTTAACTACATAGACCACGATGCATTTGTCTGACACGCCCACTGAGGCGGGACTATTTGAGGCGCTGTGAATGCGGCGTTATTGTTTGTTGCCTGTTATAGAGAAAGCCGAAGCCAGTGAACAAGGGCAAATGTGCCTGAAACGCGTATGGCAGAGAGTTGGCAGAATCAATTGTCGCTGTTGAAAACAACGCTGAATGTCCTGCAGTCTTCCAGCAATAAAGGAATATTTATCACACCGCATGTGGCGCCTTCATTTGGGAGCACCCTTTTCGATTGGATATATAGCGGCCTTGCTCTGGTCGCGAAGGCGCCCTCCTGCACAGCAAGCGGGTCCTAAGCGCTTAAGGAAATCAAGCGCGGTTGGAGCCGTGTGACCTGTTGGTATGACATGAACTGTGTGGGGCATCGGCTTTGTGAGTGAACGGTGACTCCATTTGGACATTGAATAATCTTGAGAAATAAGCAGGCACCCACTATGGATTTTAACTACATAGATCACGATGCACTTGTCTGACACGCCCACTGAGGCGGGACTATTTGAGGCGCTGTGAATGTGGCGTTATTGTTTGTTGCCTGTTATAGAGAAAGCCGAAGCCAGTGAACAAGGGCAAATGTGCCTGAAACGCGTATGGCAGAGAGTTGGCAGAATCAATTGTCGCTGTTGAAAACAACGCTGAATGTCCTGCAGTCTTCCAGCAATAAAGGAATATTTATCACACCGCATGTGGCGCCTTCATTTGGGAGCACCCTTTTCAATTGGATATATAGCGGCCTTGCTCTGGTCGCGAAGGCGTCCTCCTGCACAGCAAGCGGGTCCTAAGCGCTTAAGGAAATCAAGCGCGGTTGGAGCGGTGTGACCCTTTGGTATGACATGAACTGTGTGGGGCATTGGCTTTGTGAGTGAACGGTGACTCCATTTGGACATTGAATAATCTTGAGAAATAAGCAGGCACCCACTATGGATTTTAACTACATAGACCACGATGCACTTGTCTGACACGCCCACTGAGGCGGGACTATTTGAGGCGCTGTGAATGCGGCGTTATTGTTTGTTGCCTGTTATAGAGAAAGCCGAAGCCAGTGAACAAGGGCAAATGTGCCTGAAACGCGTATGGCAGAGAGTTGGCAGAATCAATTGTCGCTGTTGAAAACAACGCTGAATGTCCTGCAGTCTTCCAGCAATAAAGAAATATTTATCACACCGCATGTGGCGCCTTCATTTGGGAGCACCCTTTTCGATTGGATATGTATATATATATATATATATATATATATATATATATATATATATATATATTATATACAACAGGGAGATGGCGTCTCCGAACTCCCTCCAACCGGGTCGGGCTCGTTAAAGCGGACTCCGCCGCTTATAATACACACAAGGATCCTCACCCACCTTCTTGCGAGGAAAAACAAGCCACTCCAGTAGTAGATGCAAATAAATCCGACTTATTGGGCACAAAGACCCCTTTCGACTCCTCTTGGGGTCTTGGTCACAAGAAGGTGGGTGAGGATCCTTGTGTGTATATATATATATATTCACTGAAAAAACCATAGGTTTCAGACACGTTATAGTTAGAAATTAGCATTTAAAAACCTTTGAAATTCACTGAAAAAACCATAGGTTTTAGGGACAGTTATAGTTAGTTGGACATTTCACTCGTACAAAACCCGTGAAATTTCCCTGTTATAGTTAGTTCAGCTAACTATAACTCGCGCCCCCGCAATGCACTGCTGATGACGTCACATATTACATCACTCATGACATGGTCAGTGACATCACTGATGACATCACTGATGACATCTCAAATGACATCACTGATGACATCATCCAGTGACTGTGTGTTTCTGTAAAGTTTAAATATTTTTAATATATATAGGAGAAGACGTATTGAAGAATGAGTGGGTGTGTAAGTGTCTGTATGGATGATTTAGTAGGTGCGTGACTGACTCTATAAGTGAGTGATTTAACGTATCTTACTGAATGCATGGGTTAGTGACTAAACTGGGTGAATGTCTGTATCCGTCTGTCTGTTGCTGTGTAAGTGGCTGCATGTGTTTGTGAATAGCTACATGAGTGTCTATATGAGTTATTGAATGGTTGTCTGAGTATCTGTATGGGTGCCTGAGTGTTTGTGTGGGAGGGGTGTGTGCGACTCTGTGCATAGATGTGTGAGTGGGTGATTCACTGGGTGGATGGTTTCAAGAGTGCATCTGTGATAGACTGTATGGGTGGGTAAGTGTGTGTAAGAGTGTGTTAGTGAGTGAATGTATGTCCCAGTGGTACATGTGTGAGTAACTACATATGTGAAAGGCAGTATATATGTGTGTTGGAGTATATAAATAGCTATAAGCGAGAGTGAGTGATTGTGATAGTGGCTGTATGGATGAGTGTGTGCTTGTATCAGTGATTGTATAAGAGCGTAACAATGTGGTAGTATTTGTATGATTAAGTGAGCTGGTGTGTGTATAACTGTATAGTTGAGTAAATGGCAGTGTGTTTAATTATTTGTATGACTGACTAGGTGTGTGAGTACCTCTATGGATGAGTGGCGGTGTTTGAGTGTCTATATAGGAGTAAGAGTGCATATGATAGTCCTGTACTGAGTGACCATAAGTATGAGTGACTGTACGGGTGAGTGAGTGGATGTGTGTGTGTAGACCTAAGAATCAGTGAGTGGGTATGTAGTTATTGGTGTTGGAGTGTCTATGGTTTTGCGAATGGCAGTTTGTAATTTAGATTGGGTGTATCAAAGGTTATATTAGGGTGTGAGGAGGTGCATCAGATTATCACGTGGATGATGTCATCAGTGATGTCATTTGAGATGTCATCAGTGATGTCATCAGTGATGTCACTGACCATGTCATGAGTGATGTAATATGTGACGTCATCAGCAGTGCATTGCGGGGCGCGAGTTATAGTTAGCTGAACTAACTATAACAGGCGAATTTCACGGGTTTTGTACGAGTGAAATGTCCAACTAACTATAACTGTCCCTAAAATCTATGTTTTTTTCAGTGAATTTCAAAGGTTTTTTAAATGCTAATTTCTAACTATAACGTGTCTGAAACCTATGGTTTTTTCAGTGAATTTCAAAGGTTTTTTAAATGCTAATTTCTAACTATAACGTACCTGAAACCTATGGTTTTTCAGTGAATTTCAAAGGTTTTTTAAATGCTAATTTCTAACTATAACGCCCCTAAAACCTATGGTTTTTTCAGTGAATTTCAAAGGTTTTGTAAATGACAATTTTTAAATGTATTAATTGTTATATTTATTTTTTTGATACTGATTTACTACATTTTTTAAAACTAAGGGATAAATACGTGATAATCCAATGCCGGTGTTCCAACTTGCCTAACCCTATGATTAAGGTGCAGGTGGCACCGAAACGCGTAAGGGATATTAATTGTTTGGGCTGGTTAAACCGCTTCCTGAAATAAAGGTTCAGATGAACATTTCCTTGTGGAGTGCACTTCTAAAGCGCGGAGGCTTTTGGGAACATGTTGTACACGGCAGCTCCAGCCGTGAGAGGTTGCACCGCTGATTTTACCGGAGGAAGGTCTGTGTGGCTGTGCACTGTCATAGCCTGTTCCAGCACGAGGAAATCTCGAATTTGGGGAAGCGGTTTTACGGACCTGAGGCCCACTGGAGGGCTATGATCACAAATATTTCAAAATTGGCAGATGAATTACTGTTGGAAAAAACGGACCTCACCTGAGGGGAAGAATCGGGACTACCGCTCCCGGCATGCTGTTCACTGGAGGACACATGCCTGAAAGGGATAAATACGTGGTAATCCAATGCCGGTGTTCCAACTTGCCTAACCCTATGATTAAGGTGCAGGTGGCACCGAAACGCGTAAGGGATATTAATTGTTTGGGCTGGTTAAACCGCTTCCTGAAATAAAGGTTCAGATGAACATTTCCTTGTGGAGTGCACTTCTAAAGCGCGGAGGCTTTTGGGAACATGTTGTACACGGCAGCTCCAGCCGTGAGAGGTTGCACCGCTGATTTAACCGGAGGAAGGTCTGTGTGGCTGTGCACTGTCATAGCCTGTTCCAGCACGAGGAAATCTCGAATTTGGGGAAGCGGTTTTACGGACCTGAGGCCCACTGGAGGGCTATGATCACAAATATTTCAAAATTGGCAGATGAATTACTGTTGGAAAAAACGGACCTCACCTGAGGGGAAGAATCGGGACTACCGCTCCCGGCATGCTGTTCACTGGAGGACACATGCCTGAAAGGGATAAATACGTGGTAATCCAATGCCGGTGTTCCAACTTGCCTAACCCTATGATTAAGGTGCAGGTGGCACCGAAACGCGTAAGGGATATTAATTGTTTGGGCTGGTTAAACCGCTTCCTGAAATAAAGGTTCAGATGAACATTTCCTTGTGGAGTGCACTTCTAAAGCGCGGAGGCTTTTGGGAACATATATATATATATATATATATATATATATATATATATATATATTTATATTATATACATATATATATATATATATATATATATATTTATATTATATACAACAGGGAGATGGCGTCTCCGAACTCCCCTCCAACCGGGTCGGGGCTCGTTAAAGCGGACACCGCCGCTTATAATACACACAAGGATCCTCACCCACCTTCTTGCGAGGAAAAACAAGCCACTCCAGTAGTAGATGCAAATAAATCCGACTTATTGGGCACAAAGACCCCTTTCGACTCCTCTTGGGGTCTTGGTCACAAGAAGGTGGGTGAGGATCCTTGTGTGTATATATATATATATTCACTGAAAAAACCATAGGTTTCAGACACGTTATAGTTAGAAATTAGCATTTAAAAAACCTTTGAAATTCACTGAAAAAACCATAGGTTTTAGGGACAGTTATAGTTAGTTGGACATTTCACTCGTACAAAACCCGTGAAATTCCCCTGTTATAGTTAGTTCAGCTAACTATAACTCGCGTCCCCGCAATGCACTGCTGATGACATCACATATTACATCACTCATGACATGGTCAGTGACATCACTGATGACATCACTGATGACATCTCAAATGACATCACTGATGACATCATCCAGTGACTGTGTGTTTCTGTAAAGTTTAAATATTTTTAATATATATAGGAAAAGACTTATTGAAGAATGAGTGGGTGTGTAAGTGTCTGTATGGATGATTTAGTAGGTGCGTGACTGACTCTATAAGTGAGTGATTTAACGTATCTTACTGAATGCATGGGTTAGTGACTAAACTGGGTGAATGTCTGTATCCGTCTGTCTGTTGCTGTGTAAGTGGCTGCATGTGTTTGTGAATAGCTACATGAGTGTCTATATGAGTTATTGAATGGTTGTCTGAGTATCTGTATGGGTGCCTGAGTGTTTGTGTGGGAGGGGTGTGTGCGACTCTGTGCATAGATGTGTGAGTGGGTGATTCACTGGGTGGATGGTTTCAAGAGTGCATCTGTGATAGACTGTATGGGTGGGTAAGTGTGTGTAAGAGTGTGTTAGTGAGTGAATGTATGTCCCAGTGGTACATGTGTGAGTAACTACATATGTGAAAGGCAGTATATATGTGTGTTGGAGTATATAAATAGCTATAAGCGAGAGTGAGTGATTGTGATAGTGGCTGTATGGATGAGTGTGTGCTTGTATCAGTGATTGTATAAGAGCGTAACAATGTGGTAGTATTTGAATGATTAAGTGAGCTGGTGTGTGTATAACTGTATAGGTGAGTAAATGGCAGTGTGTTTAATTATTTGCATGACTGACTAGGTGTGTGAGTACCTCTATGGATGAGTGGCGGTGTTTGAGGGTCTATATAGGAGTAAGAGTGCATATGATAGTCCTGTACTGAGTGACCATAAGTATGAGTGACTGTACGGGTGAGTGAGTGGATGTGTGTGTGTAGACCTAAGAATCAGTGAGTGGGTATGTAGTTATTGGTGTTGGAGTGTCTATGGGTTTGCGAATGGCAGTTTGTAATTTAGATTGGGTGTATCAAAGGTTATATTAGGGTGTGAGGAGGTGCATCAGATTATCACGTGGATGATGTCATCAGTGATGTCATTTGAGATGTCATCAGTGATGTCATCAGTGATGTCACTGACCATGTCATGAGTGATGTAATATGTGACGTCATCAGCAGTGCATTGCGGGGCGCGAGTTATAGTTAGCTGAACTAACTATAACAGGCGAATTTCACGGGTTTTGTACGAGTGAAATGTCCAACTAACTATAACTGTCCCTAAAACCTATGTTTTTTTCAGTGAATTTCAAAGGTTTTTTAAATGCTAATTTCTAACTATAACGTGTCTGAAACCTATGGTTTTTTCAGTGAATTTCAAAGGTTTTTTAAATGCTAATTTCTAACTATAACGTACCTGAAACCTATGGTTTTTTCAGTGAATTTCAAAGGTTTTTTAAATGCTAATTTCTAACTATAACGCCCCTAAAACCTATGGTTTTTTCAGTGAATTTCAAAGGTTTTGTAAATGACAATTTTTAAATGTATTAATTGTTATATTTATTTTTTTGATACTGATTTACTACATTTTTTAAAACTATTTATTTTTATATATTTTATTTATTAAATTACATTGTAATTACATTATACATTACATTACAAAATATACTTTCTCAGAATGAATTACTTTAGTTTAAATAGTTTGCAAATAGGCAATAGAGTTTTAAGTACAGTAGTTACAGTTGTTGCAATGGGCAACACAATTTCAAACACAATGCAACATTGAGCTCAATGTGAATTTCTAGTTAAATGCAATTAGTTACTTTATGGATTACTTTTTCTAACCACAGGACTGGATCCTAGATTCAGTCCTGGGACATCTCCTGTAAACAGTTGAGTAAAAGCGTTTTGGTTACAGTAGTGATTTTTAAGGAATATTATTGTATTTTAAAAGTTGACACTTAGAAACTTTTTCACATAGAATCACCAATGTTATCCTATGGGAGGAAATTCACTTAGCAGGTAAGTAGTGTTATTGTTACTTTTTCTTACTCAGTGTTGGATCCTGGATCTAGCACTGGTGCATCTCCTGTAAACAGTTGAAAGAATGCGTTTAAGTCATACAGGCGATTTTTAAGGAATATTTTTAATTTGTAAAAATCGACACTTTGAAACTTTTCTGTTGAAAACCAGACAATGGATTCCTATGGAAGGAAATATAAGTTACTGGTAAGTACGGTTAGAATTACTTTTCAGGGTCAGTGCTGGGCTAAAAGATGCAGCACTGGGTTCTCTCCTGATAACAGGTGAGTAAATCGGAATTTGTAGTTCGGTTGATTTTAGAGGAATATTATAAAGTTCCAAAACTCCACACTTAGAAGAATTTCCAAGTGAAACCAGTCAATGTTAGCCTATGGAAGGAAATTCAAGTTACTGGTAAGTACGGTTAAAATTACTTTTCAGGGTCAGTGCTGGGCTAAAAGATGCAGCACTGGGTTCTCTCCTGATAACAGGTGAGTAAATCGGAATTTGTAGTTCGGTTGATTTTAGAGGAATATTATAAAGTTCCAAAACTCCACACTTAGAAGAATTTCCAAGTGAAACCAGTCAATGTTAGCCTATGGAAGGAAATTCAAGTTGCTGGTAAGTACGGTTAAAATTACTTTTCAGGATCAGTACTGGGCTGAAAGATGCAGCACTGAGGTCTCTCCTGATAACAGGTGAGTAAATCGGAATTCGTATTTCGGCCGATTTTAGAGGAATATTTGTATGTTTCAAAAATCGACACTTAGAAACTTTTTCAGCAAAAAGCAGGCAATGATATCCTATGGAAGGAAATTCAAGTTACTGGTAAGTACGGTTAAAATTACTTTTCAGGATCAGTACTGGGCTGAAAGATGCAGCACTGAGGTCTCTCCTGATAACAGGTGAGTAAATCGGAATTCGTATTTCGGCTGATTTTAGAGGAATATTTCCACAATGGTGAAGGGAGGGGGCGGGGCCTGAGGTGACATCTGTGCAAACGCGCCCCGTGGCGCGTTTTAAGTTGGGGGATTAAGTTCCCTTGAATCATGAGGGTCCCTGGGGGCCAACTAGCCCACCAGGAACCTCCAGTATGCGCCAGGGGGCTGCGTTGCAGAGACGTGTTCAGAGGCCACGCCCCTTTTTACACCTCTCTGCAACGCAGCTCTGTGGCGCTTTTTAGAAGTACATGGTGGGCTAGTTGGCCCCCAGGGACCCTCAGGATTGAAGGGGATTTAATTCCCCATCTTAAAACGCGCCACGGGCCTGTTTGCACACATGTCACCTGAAGCCCCGCCCCCTCCCTTCACCACTGTGCAAACGCGCCCCGTGGCGCGTTTTAAGTTGGGGTATTAAGTCCCCTTGAATCCTGAGGGTCCCTGGAGTCCAACTAGCCCACCATGTACTTCTAAAAAGCGCCACAGAGCTGCGTTGCAGAGAGGTGTAAAAGGGGCGTGGCCTCTGTACACCTCTCTGCAACGCAGCCCCTGGCGCATACTGGAGGTTCCTGGTGGGCTAGTTGGCCCCAGGGACCCCCAGTATTCAAGGGGAATTACTTCCCTTCTTAAACGCGCCAGGGGCGCGTTTGCAGAGTACTGCAGGGAGGGGGCGGGGCCTCCGGCACGATGCCGGTCGTTTTTTTTTTCTATTTTTTTTTAATGGGAGGGGGCTGCGTGGCCCCCTTCCCTTGCCCACTGTTGGCCCCGGGGACCCCATCCCTTGGGGCCTGAGCATTTTATTTATTTTTTTTAATTTTAAAAAAAAAAAAAAACGGGAAGGGGGCCGCGTGGCCCCTCTTCCCTGGGCCTGTATTGGCCCCGGGGACCCCATCCCCGGGGCATGGCCTCGATTTTTATTTTATAGATTTGGAGGGGGCTGCGTGGCCCCCTCCTCAGGCCCTTTAAGGCCCTGGGGACCCCATCCCCCGGGGCAGGCCTTGCACTTTTTTTTTTTTTTTTTTATTTGGGGAGGGGGGCTGCGTGGCCCCCCTCCCTGGCCACTTATGGCCCCAGGGACCCCATCCCCCGGGGCCTGGCCTCTCGTTGGGGACTGTGGGGGGGTCCCCAAACTCCCCACAGTCCCAGCCGGCTCCCCGCCTCCTGCACGAGCCGGCATTGCTTTTCCACATGGGGAGCAGCTAACATGCTGTTCCCCATGTGGAAAAGCAATTTGCTTTGGATATTGGAAGCGAGAGCAGGTTTCCTGCTCTCGCTTCCAATCTCCAAAGCAAGTTTGCAATGACAGGACGGGAGCCGCGAGGCTCCCGTCCTGTCATTGCAAACAGCAGTGTCCCGGGGGTAGGCACCCGGGACACTGCAGGAGCCGGCCCTGGGGGTGGCGGTCCCCAGGGCCACCACAGGCTCCAGGAGGGGGGCCGCGCGGCCCCCTCCCAACTATTTCACAGCCCCAGGGAGGTGGTGGTCCCCGGGCTTTGGGGGTCCGTAACGGACCCCCATATTCAAATGTTTAGTGCCCCGGGGAGGTGGCGGTCCCGGGCGTGTGGGAAGCTGGAGCCCCCCACACAGGTCAAAATTTTTTTTTAAAAAGAAGCCCGGGGGTGGCGGTCCCGGGGCTGCGGGAGGGCAAAGAGCCCTCCTGCACCATTATTTTCTTAAGCCCCGGGGGGTGGCGGTCCCCGGGGCTTGGGGGGCCTTAGAGGCCCCCCACATTAAGTTTAAACCACCCCCACCATGACCCCGGGACTTGGCCCACCCGGGGGCAAATAAACATCGAAGCGCGGGAGACCGCGCTCCAATTTTTTTTTTTTTTCGGCAGGATCCGCGCTCCCTGAGCGCATCCTGCTGATTTTTTTTTTTTTTTAAATGCTTTTTTCTACCCAGGGGGTCCTTGTGGGACCCCCTGAGCAGACCTAGGGGGTCAGGGTGTTTCTACCCTGCCCCCTTTGTGCGTTTTGCGCACTTTTTTTACTGCTTTCTTGTTCCTCGGTTCTACCTAGAAACAAGATGGCTGCCAACACTTCCTGATTTGGAGTGTCGACAGCCAATTAGCAGACAGCTCGTGATCGGGAGGGTGCGCGAATCCAACGCGGCCATAGATATATATGTGATTTTCCTTTTGATTTTCTCAGGAACTACTGAACGGATTTACACCATTTAACAAAAAGGGTTCTTTCTGAACCAAGAACTACCTCTTTGCCAAATTTGGTGTAATTCCGTTCAGCAGTTCGGGCTGTAGCCGTGTCTAAAGTTTCCTATGGGAAAATGAATGGGGAAAACACGTTTTGGGACCCCCCTTTTTTCTCGGCCCCCGCTTGACGAATCACCCCGAGACTTTCAGGGTAGGAGCGGACCGGAGCGGGCCATAAAGTTTGAAAATTTCGCGAAGATTCGTCAACCGGCAAGAGAGTTATTTCAAATAGAATGTTGCGGATTTCCTATGGAAAATAGGTCCTAACTATAACTATCTACTGGCGACCGCCAGTAGATTATATATATATATATATATATATATATATATATATATATATATATGTTACCAGAGTAGCTCCTTCTGTCTTCCCCCGCCCTTTGCAGAGGATCGCTTGAAGTTGGCGGAGCAGTGCCAACCAGGAATGCGTTTGCTTAAGTTCGAGTAAAGCGATCACTCAGAGTATGCTGACACCAGTGGTTGTTTATTGCAGGTTACGCGTTTCGCTTGTCAAGCAAGCTTGGTCACACAGTGATTTACCGGAAGTCAAAGCAATACATAGACTGTGTAGACATTGAAAAAGGACCATTGTCCTGAGAACCACGCTATAGTAACTGGAACGTCCATTTTGTAATGTCTAGTTATCATACTTAAATAACCATTCGTCATATTTACGCAATAGTGTTACTTCATATCTTATTTGGTTGAGCGAAGTCGCAATACAAAGTATAAAATACGATAAAATGGAAATGAAACAAATGTTACATCACATTACAAACAGGTAAATTTCCTTTCTGTTGGTATTAAGCGTTAAACGATACAGGCACGCTTTTGTACACTGCAACATCATTTAAATTGTAATCATTATAAAAATGGAAGGGTTCACAACACCTCCTTCATTCTCATAGTGTTGTTTTGACATAGGACCCATTGATTTACGAGGCATAGTGCCCATATATTTATGGTCCAACCTGTCGGTTCTCTTCCTATTCGGGTAGTGGCAAAGTGCCAGTGAATTTTAGAACAGCCTGTCAATATTAGACTCCACTCTCTGTTTAGTGTTGTTGACAGTCATGCTAGCTGCTTAGTCATGATGCCCATTAATCTTCTATTCTAATCACCCGCTTACACAATACATTCTACATACTTCTATGTCTATGATTCTCCCGGTATAGCAACCATACCCTTATATGTGTTCTCCATAAGTACATTCCCTACAAGGGAATAAAGTTTTAGTGAAAAAGATTCCAGAAACACGACTGGAGAGAAACCAAGTTTCTTAATAAAAACCAAAAAGAACAGAAAGTGACTCTTATCTGTAGGATCAGGACCTCCACCTTTGTGATAGAAGAAAAAGAAGAAGAAAAGGGTAGGGGGTGGTCGCAGCGAAGAATTGTCTCAAATTTTGCCCCTTCCTTTCCTCCTGTAAAAAGAAAAGAGAATACTATGAGTGATCTCAAGTTCTACATTAATACACAATTGTACAACTATAGTTACTCTCTATTTTGAAATTATCAATTCTAGTTTTCTACTCATATAGATGGATGCTCAGTTCTTCATCCTGATTCAGCCCTTCTGGGCTTTTCGTCTGGAGGTTGATAATATGCCATGACTCTTTTTTCCGTAAATGAAGGACTCTATTACCTCCCTTGGTGAATGCTCAATCTGTTCTATGGCTAGAAACGACAAAGGGAGCTATTGGAAAGATGGTATATAGCCAAATGTCTGGCTACAGGGTAATGGGGATCTTTATTTGTGATGGCCCTCATGTGCTCTAGCACCCGTTTTTAGTTGCTAGAGTTGTACTCCCCACATATCTTTTTTGCATGGGCATTCTAGGATGTAGATAGTGAATACTGTACCACAGGTGAGAAATTGTGTTATTTCCTTCTCCCCTGTAGGTGTCTGATAGAATTTTCTCATTGAGCTGTTTCTAAAGGCTTTACAATGTCCACACGGAAAGAAGCCATGTAGATTCATTTTGGTGTTAAGACTTTTGTTTGTGATGTCACCTTTTACTAGGAAATCTCTGAGGTTCTTACCTTTCCTATATGTAATCTGTGGTCTCCTTGTAAAGTGTGTCCTACAATGGGGTCACTAGTGAGGATATTCCAGTTCTGTGTAAATATTTTCGCAATAGCTTTAGATTCCTTATTATATGTCATAATGACCCTCGTGATGTTCTCTCCTCAGTAATGGGTTTATCTTTGAGCGTTTCTTCCTTTCAGTTTTATCAATTCTATTCTTGGCTCTTTTAAGTACCCATTCTGGATATCCTCTCTCACGGAATCTTTGCATTATGTTATGTTGTTCAGTCAGGAAGCTCTCCTGTGAACTGCAATTTCTCCTCGCTCTTAGAAGCTCTCCAAATGGAATACTCCATTTTAGGGTTTCAGGGTGGCTGCTAAGAGCGTGCAGAACACTATTACCTGCTGTTGCTTTTCTGTGGAGTCTGGTGTGTATCTTGTTGTCCCTTATTTCCACTATTACATCCAGAAATTCAGTCTGTTGTTTGCTGATGTTATATGTAAGGGTAAGATTAAAGTTGTTCTTATTAAGCTCATTAATCATATCAATTGCACTTTCCTTACTACCCTTCCATATTACAAACAAGTCATCTATATACCTGTACCATTTAATTACTTTGTTCTTTGTACAGTCTTGATCAAGTTTTTTAAGGACTTCCTCCTCCCAGATCCCCAAGAAAAGATTAGCAAAACTTGGGGCAAAACAAGTCCCTCATCGCGGTACCCAGGACTTGTTTAAACATAGTGCCATTAAATAAAAACATATTATTTAACAAACAGAACTTCATTAGTGTTAACAGCATCTCTGTATGTTCCAAATACCAAATTTCTCGAGTGTTTAGGAATTGCTGACAACAGCGAATACCTAATGAATGGTCTATAATGGAATACAAAGAATTCACATCCAAGGTGATCATATAGTAATCTTCTTCCCAAACCAGGTCTTTGATTTTGCCCAAAAAGTCTTTAGTGTCCCTGATATGAGAGGGCAATTTTTCCACGTATTCACGTAGAAAATGATCAATGTATTTAGAAATTTTCTCTGTTACACAACCGATGGAAGACACGATAGGTCTACCTGGAGGTACATTGGGGTCTTTGTGGACCTTCGGGAGAAGGTAAAAGATAGGAGTTCTGGGGTAATCGCATTTAAGATAACAGAATTCTTCCCATGTAATGATCCCTCTCTTTGTACTCTGTTAATGTATTCCATACCTTTATAATGCTGTCATTGTATTCATTCATCTCGGTTTTGACATAGAATTTTATGTCCATCAGTTGTTTAGTCGCCTCTGCAATATATGCTGTCCTGTCCCACAGTACAATGTTACCGCCTTTATCGGCGGGACGGATGATGATATTCTCATCCGCATTCAGGGAATTCATAAACTGCCATTGTGTCTTGGAAAAGTTGTTAGATTTATCATAATTACCATTATGTCGTTTTATGAAATTTCATAAGATCTTTCACAATGGTCTCGTGAAATGCATCTATGTTATCATGAGGCATGAGTGGCAAAAATACAGATTTGGGTTTGAATTTTGTACAAGCGGGGCGGTCAGTTCTAATGCTCATATCTTCTTCCCCCTCTTCTATACCTGCTTCTAGATATAGATCCTGCATATCCATAAGGGTTTTTCTATCTTTTATGGTGAGGACTGTATTCTGTTCATTGGTAGTTATAGGATCCCTATCAATGGGAGTTCCCCGCAAGGAGTGCCACTTTTTAAGTTTAATTTTCTCACGAATTTGAACATGTCTACTCTTGTCTCAGGGTAGTTAAATGAACTGGTGGGGCAGAATGAGAGACCTAGGCATAAAGTACGTTTTTCGAACATGGATAATGGTCTGTATGATAGGTTTATGATAGTTTTGTTTACCATTTCATCTTCCATCAATTCTGATTCTTTTGGCCCGTTTTTCTTGTTCCCACTGGCCGATTTCCACGTCCTCTGGTTCTTTTGTTTCCGTTGTCGTTGGAGTTTCCTCCTTCTCCAGTTCCTTCCTGGTTTCTTTCTCGTCCTCTGCCCCATCCTCTTCCTCTCCCTCGTGTCTTTGTCGGTTGGCTGATCCGTGGTATTTCCCTCCGTGTCCTCAGGACACGGAACTCGTCTAAAAAAGTAGTTTGAATTCTGGACCCAGTTTCTTTTCCTGATTGTATTGTTTGTGCCACTCGTTCTTCTATTTCAGTATCACTGCTTGCTATAGACTCCGTTCCACTTGCCGTTTCTGTTTCACTCTCCAAGGGTTCCCCCAGTGATATTTTTTCATATAGGTGGTCATATTTGTGGGAATAGGTTAGAATTCTACCACTTTCATAATCCATGCAGTCGCGGTGCAATTTGCGCTGCTTCCTTGCCTTTATGTCTTCTTCATAGGTTCCTATGTCAAAACAACACTATGAGAATGAAGGAGGTGTTGTGAACCCTTCCATTTTTATAATGATTACAATTTAAATGATGATGATAAAACGCAGCGAACACTGTTTCACGATCACGATTGAGAATCGACACCACCGTAGCTTTATTTATAGACAGTATTCTTAAGAGATCGTGCAATTACATTAGCACGCTGTAAAAGAAAACGCATCGAGCAGCAGGAACCTCATATTTTGAGGGGAGGTACTGACACCAGGATACCCTCTACAGAACACGCCGTCCACACTTACTATTTACACAATTTTTAGACAGCTATACAGAAATTACGATTAATGGAGGAAGAAACAGAGAGGAGGGCGGCAGCTCTCAGCCTGTTTGCCAGAGCGCCTAATAGGGGACAAATCAGAATTGAAACCAAACCTAAGGATATTACTCTACAGGACAAATTGAAAAGGCTAGAGAAAATTAAAAAATCAGAAACTTCCAAGTGGTGGAGGCCATCTCACTACAGGATTATATAGAAAAGGAGATGGTACCGAGGGGTCTAAGGATTTATATAACACCTTCATACGAATCCCCCAACCCCAGGATGTTAGAAGAATGGTCAGAAAATTCAGCCAAAAGCTCGAAAAATATGTTATCAATTCTAGTGAAGTACGCATGGGAAGACAGGGCGAAACTCCTAGAGGAACTCAAATCTTTGGAGGAGGAATTAAAAAGTCACAAGGAACAGGATTTGATTAAGAAATGTGTTGATGACCTTAAATTGAGGCTAAAAACCTATGAAGAAGACATAAAGGCAAGGAAGCAGCGCAAATTGCACCGCGACTGCATAGATTATGAAAGTGGTAGAATTCTAACCTATTCCCACAAATATGACCACCTATATGAAAAAATATCACTGGGGAACCCTTGGAGAGTGAAACAGAAACGGCAAGTGGAACGGAGTCTATAGCAAGCAGTGATACTGAAATAGAAGAACGAGTGGCACAAACAATACAATCAGGAAAAGAAACTGGGTCCAGAATTCAAACTACTTTTTTAGACGAGTTCCGTGTCCTGAGGACACGGAGGGAAATACCACGGATCAGCCAACCGACAAAGACACGAGGGAGAGGAAGAGGACGGGGCAGAGGACGAGAAAGAAACCAGGAAGGAACTGGAGAAGGAGGAAACTCCAACGACAACGGAAACAAAAGAACCAGAGGACGTGGAAATCGGCCAGTGGGAACAAGAAAAGCGGGCCAAAAGAATCAGAATTGATGGAAGATGAAATGGTAAACAAAACTATCATAAACCTATCATACAGACCATTATCCATGTTCGAAAAACGTACTTTATGCCTAGGTCTCTCATTCTGCCCCACCAGTTCATTTAACTACCCTGAGACAAGAGTAGACATGTTCAAATTCGTGAGGAAAATTAAACTTAAAAAGTGGCACTCCTTGTGGGGAACTCCCATTGATAGGGATCCTATAACTACCAATGAACAGACTACAGTCCTCACCATAAAAGATAGAGAAACCCTTATGGATATGCAGGATCTATATCTAGAAGCAGGTATAGAAGAGGGGGAAGAAGATATGAGCATTAGAACTGACCGCCCCGCTTGTACAAAATTCAAACCCAAATCTGTATTTTTGCCACTCATGCCTCATGATAACATAGATGCATTTCACGAGACCATTGTGAAAGATCTTATGAAATTTCGTAAAAAACGACATAATGGTAATTATGATAAATCTAACAACTTTTCCAAGACACAATGGCAGTTTATGAATTCCCTGAATGCGGATGAGAATATCATCATCCGTCCCGCCGATAAAGGCGGTAACATTGTACTGTGGGACAGGACAGCATATATTGCAGAGGCGACTAAACAACTGATGGACATAAAATTCTATGTCAAAACTGAGATGAATGAATACAATGACAGCATTATAAAGGTATGGAATACATTAACAGAGTACAAAGAGAGGGGGATCATTACATGGGAAGAATTCTGTTATCTTAAATGCGATTACCCCAGAACTCCTATCTTTTACCTTCTCCCGAAGGTCCACAAAGACCCCAATGTACCTCCAGGTAGACCTATCGTGTCTTCCATCGGTTGTGTAACAGAGAAAATTTCTAAATACATTGATCATTTTCTACGTGAATACGTGGAAAAATTGCCCTCTCATATCAGGGACACTAAAGACTTTTTGGGCAAAATCAAAGACCTGGTTTGGGAAGAAGATTACTATATGATCACCTTGGATGTGAATTCTTTGTATTCCATTATAGACCATTCATTAGGTATTCGCTGTTGTCAGCAATTCCTAAACACTCGAGAAATTTGGTATTTGGAACATACAGAGATGCTGTTAACACTAATGAAGTTCTGTTTGTTAAATAATATGTTTTTATTTAATGGCACTATGTTTAAACAAGTCCTGGGTACCGCGATGGGGACTTGTTTTGCCCCAAGTTTTGCTAATCTTTTCTTGGGGATCTGGGAGGAGGAAGTCCTTAAAAAACTTGATCAAGACTGTACAAAGAACAAAGTAATTAAATGGTACAGGTATATAGATGACTTGTTTGTAATATGGAAGGGTAGTAAGGAAAGTGCAATTGATATGATTAATGAGCTTAATAAGAACAACTTTAATCTTACCCTTACATATAACATCAGCAAACAACAGACTGAATTTCTGGATGTAATAGTGGAAATAAGGGACAACAAGATACACACCAGACTCCACAGAAAAGCAACAGCAGGTAATAGTGTTCTGCACGCTCTTAGCAGCCACCCTGAAACCCTAAAATGGAGTATTCCATTTGGAGAGCTGCTAAGAGCGAGGAGAAATTGCAGTTCACAGGAGAGCTTCCTGACTGAACAACATAACATAATGCAAAGATTCCGTGAGAGAGGATATCCAGAATGGGTACTTAAAAGAGCCAAGAATAGAATTGATAAAACTGAAAGGGAAGAAACGCTCAAAGATAAACCCATTACTGAGGGAGAGAACATCACGAGGGTCATTATGACATATAATAAGGAATCTAAAGCTATTGCGAAAATATTTACACAGAACTGGAATATCCTCACTAGTGACCCCATTGTAGGACACACTTTACAAGGGAGACCACAGATTACATATAGGAAAGGTAAGAACCTCAGAGATTTCCTAGTAAAAGGTGACATCACAAACAAAAGTCTTAACACCAAAATGAATCTACATGGCTTCTTTCCGTGTGGACATTGTAAAGCCTTTAGAAACAGCTCAATGAGAAAATTCTATCAGACACCTACAGGGGAGAAGGAAATAACACAATTTCTCACCTGTGGTACAGTATTCACTATCTACATCCTAGAATGCCCATGCAAAAAAAGATATGTGGGGAGTACAACTCTAGCAACTAAAAAACGGGTGCTAGAGCACATGAGGGCCATCACAAATAAAGATCCCCATTACCCTGTAGCCAGACATTTTGCTATAAACCATCTTTCCAATAGCTCCCTTTTGTCGTTTCTAGCCATAGAACAGATTGAGCATTCACCAAGGGGAGGTAATAGAGTCCTTCATTTACGGAAAAAAGAGTCATGGCATATTATCAACCTCCAGACGAAAAGCCCAGAAGGGCTGAATCAGGATGAAGAACTGAGCATCCATCTATATGAGTAGAAAACTAGAATTGATAATTTCAAAATAGAGAGTAACTATAGTTGTACAATTGTGTATTATTGACTTAGTGTCTTAATGGTTTTAGTATATTTTAATGTAGAACGTGAGATCACTCATAGTATTCTCTTTTCTTTTTACAGGAGGAAAGGAAGGGGCAGAATTTGAGACAATTCTTCGCTGCGACCACCCCCTACCCTTTTCTTCTCTTCTTTTCTTCTATCACAAAGGTGGAGGTCCTGATCCTACAGATAAGAGTCACTTTCTGTTCTTTTTGGTTTTTATTAAGAAACTTGGTTTCTCTCCAGTCGTGTTTCTGGAATCTTTTTCACTAAAACTTTATTCCCTTGTAGGGAATGTACTTATGGAGAACACATATAAGGGGTATGGTTGCTATACCGGGAGAATCATAGACATAGAAGTATGTAGAATGTATTGTGTAAGCGGGTGATTAGAATAGAAGATTAATGGGCATCATGACTAAGCATCTAGCATGACTGTCAACAACACTAAACAGAGAGTGGAGTCTAATATTGACAGGCTGTTCTAAAATTCACTGGCACTTTGCCACTACCCGAATAGGAAGAGAACCGACAGGTTGGACCATAAATATATGGGCACTATGCCTCGTAAATCAATGGGTCCTATGTCAAAACAACACTATGAGAATGAAGGAGGTGTTGTGAACCCTTCCATTTTTATAATGATTACAATTTAAATGATGTTGCAGTGTACAAAAGCGTGCCTGTATCGTTTAACGCTTAATACCAACAGAAAGGAAATTTACCTGTTTGTAATGTGATGTAACATTTGTTTCATTTCCATTTTATTGTATTTTATACTTTGTATTGCGACTTCGCTCAACCAAATAAGATATGAAGTAACACTATTGCGTAAATATGACGAATGGTTATTTAAGTATGATAACTAGACATTACAAAATGGACGTTGCAGTTACTATAGCGTGGTTCTCAGGACAATGGTCCTTTTTCAATGTCTACACAGTCTATGTATTGCTTTGACTTCCGGTAAATCACTGTGTGACCAAGCTTGCTTGACAAGCGAAACGCGTTACCTGCAATAAACAACCACTGGTGTCAGCATACTCTGAGTGATCGCTTTACTCGAACTTAAGCAAACATATATATATATATATACACACACACATGTATGTAAGCATATATGTGTGTGTATATATATATATATATACATACACACACGTATGTAAGTTTATATGTGTGTATACATATATGTATATATGTCAGATTTATCATATGAAAGGCATTTTTTGTTTTCTTAGTAACTTTGGTGTTGTTGTGCATGAAACTTTTCAAAAAACGTCATCTACTTTGGCTCCTTCATGGAAAGTTTGGTGCTAATCCTTCAAGTGGGGGCCACGATAAAGGGGGTCCAAAAACATCCATTTCCCATTTTAATTTCTATAGAAACGTTTGCTGTCCAATACAGAAAAACAGCTCAACGGAATTACACCAAATTTGACAAAACGTTGGTTAAACTCTTATTAGAATGCACCTGCAAATTTCAGGTACAAATTACACACCACCTAATTTACATTAGCGTGGGGTGCACGCATTGGTGGTTGGACAATTTGCATTTGATTGCAGTTTGTATATCCAGAAATGCAGGGTTTATTTATTTATTTATAAAGTTTTATATAGCGCGAACAAGATCCCGAAGGATATCAGAGCACTTTACAAAAATGATGGAAGGAAGGACATAAAAGCAATGACGACATCGAGTAAGAATAAAAAAAACAAAAAAAACAAAAAAAACACAAGGAATAATCACATAATTACAAGGCAAATAAGACAGGATGAGTAATACAATAAACAGGTATATAGCAGGCTACGCAGGAAGGCACACTATGCGGTAAGGAAGAACAGCATCAACTGTTTGTACAATGAATGTAGGATCACTAGCTTCGAGCAGGAGAAACCTAGCCCAATTATGGTAAAAATGTATTCATTAGGAATCTTTTAGCTTCCAGTTTGAAAGCAGCCGTTGAGGAGATTCTGCGAATTTCCGGTGGAAGAGAGTTCCATATCTTTGGGGCAGCGCCGGAGAAGGCTCGGTGACAAGTTCTCTTTTTGCTAAGGATGAGTGGTTTCAGGAGGAAAGTGTTAGCGCTTCTTGAGGCTCTACCACCACATGATAATTCAAGCTTTTGCGAAAGGTATCTGGGAGTATTGAGATGCAGAGCTTTGTGCACCAGAACGGCAATCTTTAACTGAATTCTAGCTTCGTAGGGCAACCATTTAAGAGATTTTAGGACTGGGGATATGTGCTCATTTCATTTGGTACCCGACACCAATCTAGCCGCAGCGTTCAGTGATTCTCTTAGTTGAGCCAGGGTGTATTTGGGAAGGCCACAGAGAGTAGCGCTGCTGTAGTCAAGCCTCAGCAAGACAAGCGCTTGGACCACCTGCTTGAAGTCGGATTGTGGGAGGAATGGTTTGATGTTTCTAAGTGTCCTCATCAAGTGATTAGCTCCCTTACACACATTGCTGATGTGATTTTTCATATTCAGGTGTTTGTCCAGGGTGATTCCGAGGGATTTGGCAGAGTCTATGATGAGAGGGGTGCAGTTGAAAGAAGTGAGGTGATTTACCAAAGGTTTAGTTTGGGGACGTGGTTTGGAGGCGAGATAAGAAGGAATTCAGTTTTGGAGGTGTTGAGCAGAAGATGGTTCTCAGTTAACCAATTCTGCGTAGACATAAGGGTAGAGTTAAGTGAGATGATGTCATCCGGAGATGAGATTTTCAGATAAAGTTGCGTATCGTCTGCATACATATGGAAAAGAATGTTCATGGAATTTAGAGAATAAGCTAATGGTTCCAAGAAAAGGTTGAAGAGGATAGGAGATAGGGCTGATCCTGGGGGGACACCCATGAGTACTGGAGAGGCCTGGGAGAGGGAGTGGTTTGCCTTGACTCTTTGTGATCTGTGGTGGAGGAAGGACGAGAACCATTGTAGCACCCGACCAGAGAAACCCATCCTATTCTTCAGAACAGATAGGAGGTGGTCATGATTAACCGTGTCGAATGCGGAGGAAAGGTCAAGGAGGATTAGGAGGCATGACTCATTTTGGTCAAGCATTTTTAAGATATCATCCATAACGTGAATGAGAGCCGACTCGGTACTGTGCCCCTTCCGAAAGCCAGATTGATGCTGATCTAGGAGTTGGAAGCTTTCTATGTGAGCACAAAGTTGGGATTGTACGCATTTTTCTAGAAGTTTAGCTAGGGTGGGGATGTTGGAAATAGGGTGGAAGTTATTGAGATCAGCTTTATCTGCGTTAGTTTTTTTTAGTATAGGTGACACCTGAGCTGCTTTTAGGCAGTCAGGGATCGTGCCTTGTGATAGGGAAGCGTTTACAGTTCTTGTCCAGGTGGAGATGAGTACATTCTTGATTTCTTTGAAAATGGCAGGGGGCGACGGGTCATTGAAGTGGTTAAATGGGTTGATATTCTGAAGAATCTTGTTGATGTCTTTTTCACTGAAAGGGGTAAAGGTGCCCCATGACGCGTTGTTCTTCATGTTCAGGCTGATAGGTTTGCATTTTTCTAATAGGTCAAGGTGTGATGCGGACCCTGAGGATGGCAGGAGAGCCTTCTTAGAGGCGAGATCAATGGATATGAGTCTTGATTTTTCAATGAAGAAAGCAGCAAGGTCGTCGCATGAGGGTGGGCTGCATCCAGAGTCAGAGAGGTTTGGACCTACCACTGATTGCTGTTTGACCAATTCGAAAAGTTTCTTGGGGCGGTTAGCAGCTTGATCAAGTTGGTGTCTGAAGTAGTCAGCTTTAGCGCATTTGATTTGTTTGTTGTAGAGACTCCTAACCTCTCTAAGGAGTTTTAGTTGTTCCAAGGAGGGTTTGGATCTCCAGGAATGTTACACACAATTTATACGATTGCTGGGTGCACAATATAACATTGCTTGGAATTTGATCCTGCGATTTTGGCATGTTCTCTGTGTCACAAATTGCAGGGACAAACTCCCGGGGCAATTTATACCGGAGCTGTAATTCTGTCTTATTATGCATATGGAGATTGAAAGCAAAACAGAATTTGCTGCCTGATCTCGATCGGAGCCTTAATAGGCCGTCCCAAACTGGGGCAGATAAGATTGCATAGACTGGTCCGATGGGATGTCTTCTCAGCCCTGTACACTGTTCCTTGGACCTGTGCTAAGGTGTCGTAAGGATCAAGCATTTGTTTACACAGTATATGGGAGGCAGGAGCTGTAACACAGAGGGTGACCTGCACTAAGCAGCATTACAGACACAGTTTAGATCTCATCGAGAGAAAGCTTTTAGCTGTCTATTGTCAAAAGATCTCTTGTGGACTATACCAAAAACTTACTGTGGACTTAGAGCCAGTCCTATGCATATCGGTTATCAGTTTTATGGTCACTCTCATTTGCCTGCTTCTGATGACTTGCCTTTCTCTTTTTGTGTTTGTCCCTCCCCTGAAGCACAGTCTCTTTACCATCCTTTTGATTGACTTCCTTGTATTTTCCACTCTTCCCATCCAGGGATCTACTTTTTTCTTTCAGCACTTCATGAGAGTGCACATGTTTTCTAGCTCTCTTCCTGGTGTGCTATTTCTCCCCCAAACAACTGGCTGCCCACATGCTCCATGTTGCTCCCTCACACCCCCCAGCTCATCCACTGCTTTCCCCACATCTCCCTGGTTTTTACTTTTTTTTGCCTCCGTCACCCCTGTTCACTTCCTGTTACCTCCCTGACCACCCCTGTGTTGCTCCCCGAACCAATCATGGTCCTTTAGTTGTGTTTTTTTTTGGGAGGGCTCAACAGTTGTGATTTGCTTCCAGGCCACTCAACTGTGAAAAAGTGCGTTTGTGCAGCTAAAAATACTTTTTTTTTACCGATCTAAAGGCATGCACCATTCTGGACCACCAAAAAGCAAAATAATGGCACCTGTGGCTTGCACTCACACATATGTGCTGCTTCCGACCTCAAACACGCCCCTGAGTGAGTTGCTACTTACTTATCCAAACCCTAGCTGGTTCATTGTTTGCTCTACACCTCCATGGCTTTTTTTAATTTTGCTTTTTAACTAATTTTTCTCCTCCCTCTCTGTCTCAAGCGCCTCCGTTGCTCCAGCCACCAACTCCCCATTGGTCCCCAAATCTGCATTGACCTTTGCCCTAAGCACGCCTCTGTTGTTCCCCCACTCCATCCCTCATGTTGCCCCCTTTAAAGAAATGTTTTTTCTGGGCTTTTTTTTTAAAACATATTTTGGAGTACCAGACAACTACCCTTTGCTACGGAGTCTCTCCGTTTTCGAATTGATTGGCGAATACTATCTTGGAGCAGTACGTAAAAAAAAAAAAATGTCAGCTGCACATGTGTGCATGTGAAGTGATACATACACAAGAATATGTAATCACAATGGCTCACCATAGTGTCATGACTCTATGTATGTATGCCTAACGGCTAGGGCGGTCGACTACGAATCTGGGGAACTGGGTTCGAATCTCGGCAATGACGCTGAACATCCTGTGATTCTGGGCAAATCACTTAATCTCCCCGTGCCTAACAAAAATGAATGTGTCCTCATGTAATGCAACTGGTGCTCATGTAAAGCGCTCTGATACCCGATTCGGGTCAAGTTCGCACTATATAAAACTCTGTAAAATAAAAAAAAAATAAAAAAAAAATCATGACACACACACATGCAAACAAGTAATCACTCTTTTCTTCTTTTCTTGACAGCGCTACAGCATAGGCACAAACCATTTCATTTTGCCAAACAGCTGAACAGAATCAGCAAAAAACATTGGCAAAGCCAATAGATCAACAAGAGAAGACCTGTTGGCTTTGACAGTGCTTGTTGCCTTTTTTCCACATAATTATGGATTTGCCACATTTGCCACATAATCCATAATCTGCTGCATTAACTACAGGTTTTAACAAAAAGAAAATTGTTTCTCGCTAAAATGGATCAGAAGTTACTAAAAATGCAGTGACGTGGGATCGTGCACTGCGGAAGGCCCTTTACAAAGGTTAACCGGTCATCTTTCTGTTGCTTTATCCAGTATTTGGTTGTTAAACTGGTACTACTAAAGTGAAATCTTTGCACAGACAGTATTTCCATGTGTAAAAATGACAAAATAATGAAGTAATAATATATAAGAAATGAGCCACAGTATGCCACATAATTTGTTTTTCTTGCCGCATAATTTTGTCAACCCTGCCACATAATTTGGTGCTCCCCTGCCGCATAATTCCAGTGGCCCTGCCAATAGTTCATTTGATTACTGAGCTACTGAAAACCAGAACTAAAACTCATGTAGTAGTACCACCCTATGTAGACAGCCTGTAGGGTATCTATATACCTGCAGGCTGCTAGGAGACCAGATGGAATGCCATGAAAAGTTTGCTAGGGGGAAATGATGCTGTAAGGTGGAGTGATATCCAGCACCTGACAGCTCTGTTAGAATCTTCAGGATGAGGGCACTATTTTTAGCTGGGGAATGCCAGGATCGATCATGTAGGTGGGAATAAGCATGTCTAAGAGATGTAGGACTTTGGTACTTACCACCTGTACCAGACATTCCCATCCATGCTACCTCAAACACATAAAAGGTGATGGGATTAATCCTTGCAATAAGTAAATCACTAGCAATCACTTGGGGTAGAATTCCAACCCATTGTTCTTTTGCCCAGCATACCACCTCAGTTTGGACCCATCCATATGCAAATCAGTCTTAAGCCAGATCCAATAGGCACAGTCCAGCTCAACTACAGGCCAGGTCTTCCCTGAACTGGACCAAAAGCAACCCAAGACCACTTTTGCCCTGATTAGGGCTCGGCAGTCGGGTGGAGCTTGGTCCCAGTGGCACAGTGAGCACAGGACCTATGTCTGGCCATACCTACTCTTCTTTTGCTCACCATGCCACCACAATTTGGACCCAGCCATATGGAAATGAGTCCAGACCTTGCTCCTATAAGAACAGTTTACCCTGCTCTGACAGGCTAGAACCAGAACACAAGCAACACAAGACCAGTTTCACCCTTATTGTGGTTCGTCAGTCGGGTGTAGTTTGGTTCCATTGGCACAATGAGCACAGGACACATACCTAGACATATCCTTGCCATTTAGGGCTTCACATCAAACATGCAAAAGGTGATCTGAAAAATGCTTGTAATAAATCTAACCACTGGCAATCACTCTGCATAGCATTCCAACCTATTGTTTTTTAGTCCACCATGCCACCCCAGTTTGGACCCAGCCATATGCAAATCAGTCTTGACCCTGCTCCAAAAGTAACAGTCCTGCCCGAACTGCCAGACCAGGTCCTCTCTGAACTGAAACAGAAGCAACTCAAGACAAGTTTTGCCCTAATTGGGGCTTGTCAGTCAGGCATAGTTTGGTTCCAGTGGCACAGTGAGCAAGGGAACCATGTTGCATCAGACACACAAAAGGTGATGTGAGGAATGCTTGCAATAAGTCTAACCACTGGCAATCGCTCAGAGTATCATTACAACCCAACACTTTTTGCACACTATGCCACCTCAGTTTGGACTCAGCCATATGCAATCAGTCCTCGCCCTGCTCCAATAATAACAGTCCAGCCCGAACTACCAGACCAGGTCCTCCTTGGACCGGAACACAAGTACCCCAAGACCCCTTTCGCTCTGATTGGCTCAGCAGTCAGGTGCAGCTTGGTTCCAGTGGCACAGTGAGCATGGGACACACGTCTGGGCATGCCCTTGCCACTTAGGGCATAACATCAAACACACAAAAGGAAATGGGAGGAATGCTTGCAATAAGACTAACCACTGGCAATCGCACAGAGTAGCATTCCAACCCATTGTTCTTTTGCCTACCATTCCACATCAGTTTGGACCCAGCCATATGCAAACTGGTCTACAGCAGGTAGCGGCACGTCAATGGCATTCACACGGATGTGCAGCAGTGAACTAAAGATGGCTGTGGTCCCTCCTCCGCCTTCAATGCTAAGAACGCAAGCGCCCAGGAATGTGGGGTAGAGTATATTTAAAACCCATGATAAAATACTCGCTGGTTATTTAGTATGCACAACAAAACGAACGCACTACGCGCTTAATAATATGCCTTTTTTGTATCCAACCCAATAGAACTCTTATGACCGAAAACAAAACAAGAAACGCAGCGTGGACCTGCTTGGATTCCGTCGAGTAACCTGCAGGTCAAGGTCAGATCTCCGTAAGAGGCGCTGAACCAACCGAGTTACCCTCCCGGCTATTAAAGTCACATGAACATCGGACAGACAATTAATCATTCGGGATATTCGACGAAATTCGTTAACGTTCGACAACATCAGTCTCCGGCTTCACCCCCCACCCACCGCCCCCAAACAAGATGCCTTCGCCGCTGGGGAACTGCAGAAGGTGGCCCCATCAGCCCCAATCAATGAGAAAGTGGCCTGGCCTTAGCCAGGCTCCCATAGCCCGAGGAAGGGGGCGAAATCTCGTCCGACCCTGTGACGCCAAGTGCCACTGTGCCTGAAACCTTGGCCGGGACACAAAGGGCTTGGCGGTCGCTAGTGGGCCTCGAGGCGCTGACGGGCACGCCTCGCGTACAATAAGAGCTGAGATAACTTACGGGGGTCTTCGATGGCGCAGAAAGGCTGGGTGCTGTGGGGTCTCTCTGTGTACAGGGATGCTGGACCGCTGCTGCTGCTGTGCAGAGGAGGAGCAGGGTTGCCTGGCAACAGTTTCCAAGGTGACGGATCCAAAGGATGTGCAGAAGGGATTCAATGAGTGAGGGGGAGCGGAGCGTCTGGGGGACGTTGTCCCTCTAACAGAATCTCTGCTGGCGGTGTCTGTGGTGCAGCATGGCTACAATGTCATAAAAAGACAAATGAAAACATAAAAAGAAGGTACGCACACGTCTAGCCGAGACGCCACCGGTTAATGTCCCTCAGTGATCATTATTCTGTGAGAGAAAGCCCCTGGCAGAAGTATCATCATGGGGCGCTTGTTTGCTTTGATACACGTGCTCTCCCGTGTTTTTTTCTTCTCCATAGCATCCCACAGAGGATGCTGCGCAAACTGAGCCTAATCAGGCGTGCCATGAAGGCGAGCGTAGATAGTAGGGCGCCTGCCTGCAGGGATATCGGAAGTGTACCGTCAGGCCGGTCCCGCTGAATGTCCACCCAGACTCATGTGAGGTATGCCCTGGAAAGGCCAGCGGGGTTGCGAGAAGCCAATTCGAGAGAGTAACTAACAATAGTGCAGCAGGTGCAGTGTCACCGGGGCTAACTGCCCCCCAATTGAAACGTTTTGCTGCCAAGCAAAGGTTGGGGGTGTGGGGCGGCATTTGCCGTGCTTGCTTTAGCGCCAGTGACAACCTGCTACGTCACTGAGCCATTCTGATGGCTGACTCGAGCCCCAGGGTGGTCGGAACTGATTAGAGCAGAGCCAACTCCATGTCAAGTTCATCTTTGAAACGCTTCCGCTTACCAGGCCTGCTTTTAAAATACCGGTAGCGAGGGTCAGCCAGTCACATCCGGTCAGACCAGCGTCTGAAGGGGAGTTAGACATTGGTACGCAAACACCAACCTTGTGGCTGGAATGTCGAGAGTGCTGAGTATAGTTAAAGTACTGACGCAGCAGTGTGGAAGGCAGGGCCCCCATCAGGTGGCTAGTATGACTGACCTGCTTAACTGTTTCCGAGGCACTCATTCTGTATGTCTGACTTGTGACTGAATCTGGCCCAGCCCTGTTGGACACCAGACTCTGCGAAATCCCTCAATGTCGAACTTTCCTTATCTTCCCAAGAAGAGAAGTGCATCACTTTTAATAATAATAATAATAATAATAATAATAATAATAGTAACTATTATTATTATTGTTGTTGTTGTTATTATTATTTTTGTTGTTGTTTTTGATGATTATATGTGAAGATTGCATTCATAGCATCAGCAAGAACCCAAGTCAGCTGAACTATGATTGGCTTCACTTTCTGTCACTTGAGGGACAGCAGCAATGGACACAGATGAAAGATATGTTGCAGGACCCACACCTGAACAGGTGCATGCTGGGATGAATCAAACATGAAAACGAGGCTGTGTCACAATCCTTCCGTACAGTCCGAAAGTCGCTTTACTAGACACAGGCTGTTTGTTTTTGTGTGCACAATGCCTTGCTGAGTGCAAGTCAGCTTTTTTCTTTGTGCTGCAGTTCTCATTTTTCTTAACGTTAGCATGCAAAACAGTTTGAAAATGGGAAGTGAAACCTAACTTGGGCCACCTCATTAATTCTTACAAAGGCCACAGTGTTTGCAACATTTCAGACTGCAAGTAAGAAAATGCAGAGAGTATAACTCTAAAATGGGCTCAGCTCGCTCAGGCGAGTCCACGAAGGTGTTGTGTTATCCATCACTGAGACAGGGAGGTCAGGCATATTATAGTTTCACAGGCAGGGAAACTTTGGGGCGCTTGTCATATGCCAGGCTGTTCCCCCTTCTCATATGGCAGCAGTGGCCGGCATATGTGATGCTGGTGTGTGTAAATAAAAATAAAAAAACACTTACCTTGCTTGCTGCACGAGACGTCGCTCCAGTCTCCTTGGGCTCCAGTAAATTCCCTTAAGCAATCTTGGCGCTGCTCTCATGCTGGTAACCAGAATGAGAGAAGCAGGGCCGGACTGGGAACCTAAACCGGCCCTGGCAAGCTGCTCGGCCGGCCCCCCAGGAGGGGAGGGGTGGAGCACGGGAGCGCGGCCCGAGCTGTTTGTTAGGGCCGGTTTCGGCCGATTTTGTTACAGGGGGCTGAAATTGCAGGCCCCCGGTAGCAAAAACGTCCCACAGGGGCCCAAAACGGGCCCCACCATGGCGGCCCACCGGGGAAACGCCCGGTGCCCGCTACTGCCAGTCCACCCCTGGAGAGAAGGAACAGGATTGGAGGGAGCGGCCTCTCTCAGCGCTCCCAAAGGCACTGGAGGCATGTGCTTTCTCTAACCCAGTTGTTTTATGACAGCTGAATTAGAGAAGCTTAAAATATGCATGTCTGGCTGGCCGTCGCAAAAAGGCTGGCCAAAAAGAATTGCACATTTTAAACTGAAGTGCACAGCTCACTGCTGCGACTCAGCAGCAATGGCCTGCCCCGGGAGGAAATAAAATAAAATGGCAATAAATTCACTTTATTAGCACGTTATTTCTCATTCCTGGGGGTATTTTGGGCAGTGGGGTGACGCTCCTCCACTCTCATGGAGGAGCCGCTTCTGCCCTCTGCACAATGTGCTAACTCTCTAATAGGTCTACAGTTAAGTTACTGTAAGTGTCGAAACAGCAAGGGCCAGATTAAGACCTTTAGAGGCCCTAAGCACTTAAAAGATTATGGTGCCCCCATATATATCTACTTCAAAATATAAACATTAATAAACCGTTAAATAAATTGTTATTTTTCCAAATGAAACAAAACTTATATTAAGATGGAAAACAATGTTTATTTTTGTATACTTCCACTTTATTTATCGGTTCAGCTGCACCATTTGCAGTTTTGCACCATATGGTCCATGGTAAATCCGGCAATAGAAAACTTCTGTGGTGCCCCCTTCCCATGATGCCCTAAACATGTGCTTATTTTGCTTAATGGTTAATCCAGCCCTGGGAACAGTACTTATGTTGCCCGCTCAGTAGAAGATCCCAGGGCAGGTCTTATTCCTGACCCCTCCACTATATGTACAACATCCACCTACTTAGCAAGTGTTCTTGATGCTGCACATGTTGAATCTGGCCTTTCTGCAAAACATCTTATGCTATATTATGATAGACCTTTACCCTAGCAGCTCCCAGATACCAATATTGGCTTTCTGCCTTGAAAGGATCTCAGAAATTTCCATGATGCCCAGAATTCACATCTCAAATCCCATAACCAATCTCTCAATGCATTTACCACAGCACTAAATGCAGTGACCTCAGCGTTCCAGCAAAACCTGCTTATTTTCCTCCACACTAACTGAAAGCGCCTAGACAGTACATTCACCTTCTATCACCCTTGTGATGATATCCCAGTATTCACTCACTTCAAATTATTTTGCTGCATTCGTTGGTTTGAAGATTGCTTAGAATTGTTTGATTCTCATCTCTCTACTGGTCATTGCCAACTTTTCATCACCCCACCCCACGCTCTCACTTTTCTCTGGCCGATCCGATTTATCACCCAACTATCCAGCAGAATTCATTCCCATCCTCAGGGCAGCCCCCCCGCCCCCCCCCCACCGCCTCCTAGACACCATCTAACTCTTTCAGTTTCTAATTAATTAGTTTACTGCCCCTTTCTGAGCAATGTTATCCTGTCTGAAAAACATTTCAACCAAATCATGCCCACTTGATTCTAGCTCTCTTCTCTTAGCGCCTCATAAACTTCCACCGGTCTGTGTCCTGCACTAGTCTATGTTGCCAACTTCATCATCTCCACACACCACAATAGTCTATTTTTCATTTTTATTTTCTTTGATAAGCATGTGGCATTTGACTTCACAGATTATCTCGCTATGCTTGCTAACTTTCTCTCTCACCTCCGCATGCTGGGTGAATTACTACGTCTCTTTATATCTGGTTGAACGACTCCTGTGTACCATGGTGTTCTTCTCACTGACCCCCTGTATTCTTACCTGGTAGATTGCACAGGGCTTTTTCCTGGGCCCTGTCCTTATCACTCTTTACACCACCTCCTTTAACCCCTTTGGTGATATCATGACTTGTTTCAGCTTCACCTATCACCTCTTCAAGGACAACATCCAAATCTTCTTTGACTTCACAGCATTCTTCTCTCATGTCCAGTCTTTGAATCTACAATTGCCTTACTGACGTTCAACATTGGATGACTTTGGACGACGTATGGTGAATTCCTCTGAAAGAGGGTTCTTTGCTTAATGTTGACCTTGAACCTGTATCCAATTAAATTTATTTGATCACAATTTTCTTATCCAGGAGAAGCTAGGTTCATTATATACATATGTTTCCCGCATTGTTTTTAGCTTTGACAGAGATTCTTTCACTCTAATTAAAACACAACTGTGAAGTATCTATAGCCAATTTTAAACTAAATCAATTTCTAATCTTCCCATTCGTATACTGGGATACACTAACATTCCCCGTATTTCTTTGGTGAATCAAAAAGATCTCCGGCAAAGTGCCCCTTATGGGGCCCATTGGGCATTGCAGCACCAGCCCAACGAGGAGCAGGCCCATGATGAAGCATGCCACCTTTGGGTGGGTGAAGGCACTTGCTTCTAAGAGCAGATGCTCCTAGTGACCAACAACATTGTATTGTATGTATTGTATATAGCATTTATAGAGTGCAACAAACACCCTGCGGGTACCCTGGCGCTAAAGATACATGAATACAGACCAACGTGAAGCGAGAAGGACAGAACCTAAGAGCATTACTCAAAAACGACAGGATCAGTTTCTGGGGAACAGCCACGTTTTGATCCTTTTCCTGAACAGGGACAGGGTACTGCATTGTCTAATTTCAAGTGGAAGTGCGTTCCAGAGTTTCGCAGCAGCAAAACTAAAAGATCTTCCTCCCAGTCTGACCCTGTTGAACCTGGGTACCTTTGCCAAGTAAGCAGAAGAGGAACGAAGGGTCCGGGTAGGAGTATACCAAACCAACTTCTTCTGTAGCGGCCTAGGACCGAGTCCATGCCAAGCCCTAAACCCTATACAAAGGGATTTAAAATAAATTCTTTGCTGCACAGGGAGCCAATGTAGCTCAGCTAGGCACATTGAGGCGGAAAAGCCTCGTGGCCTAGACAGGGCCAATTTCGCAGCCGTATTCTGAACACGCTGGATCTCTAATATAAGACCTTGAACTTAGAGATCAGAACTGTATACACTCTTGTTATTGTGGTACATTGCTTCCTGCATAAATGTCTTAAATATCATACCCTCATTCCATCCTCTTTCTTCCTGAAACCCTTGTCTCCCAGTGTCAGAAACTTGGATGCAATTCTACACAACAAAATGTGACTTGAAGCGTTTATCTTTTCTACCATCACTGCAGCTTTCAGCAATTAACAATCAGCAACTTTTACCCTCAGCTTCCTTTCCATATTGCCAAATCTTCCGTCAACACACTTGTTATGAGCAGGCAGGAATATGGAAAAAGCTTGATGGTTGGCCTTTCACAACATCATCATCCATCTAAAAGAATCATCTTCAAGCTTTTTAATGCCCTCCCCCATGTAAACAAAATGTATTTGGCCACCCCTAGAAAGACAAATATATCTCCTCACAATTAATCTGTAAAATTAGCAGCTGTGATGATATTTAACAGATCAATTTTCTATTGGCTGCCAGGTCACCCTAAATGATTAAGTTATCCACACCCTGATCCTTTATCGGAAATAGGTGAGAAGGATTCTGAGGATTATTTGGGCCCCCACACACTTTGACACTTATAGCAAGCCTATGCACATGCTCATGTTAATTACAACTCTTAGTGAAACGTTTGTCAAGCTTCTTTACAAATTCATTGGACACATATATCACACAAATGAGATTAATCCGTGTAGTTGTAATTTCTTGTTCCTTTAATCTGAAAATTGCCCAGCCAACACGTGTTTCATCTAGGGATGTACCCCACGACTTCTCCGGGGCTGAAAAAATGTATAATGGAACATAACATATCATGGGATCCTGACATTATTCAATACAATATGATATGTTGACCACATACCATACACCAAGTAGTGGAAACCCTAACTTACAGTAAGTGCACGCAAATTCACATTGCACCAGTGATCTGTGTTGTGGGAAAACATATTCCTATTTATAAGTAAACACAATCCCAGTGGTACCTATAGAAGCTCCAGGGCTAACAATTTTAAGAACCTCTAGTACATCAGGTGACCATAATTATTGTAATACATAGTGACAGTTGTTGGATGACACTCGTAAGAGACCGTCATGACGGTGAAAAGAAGAAAAAGAAAAGACCTAGAGGAGGAAAGGATCGCATCATGCTCGAAAATGGAGAGAAGACAACGACAGTTTGAGTGGGGTCTGATAGTCGCCCCAGAATATAGTGGCTAAAAGTGAGGAGTATAAACCTTCACCATATGTGGTTCATACATAGAACGTGGTGATCATGCGATAGTGCGGCAGGGAGTACCCTACCTCTTAGGAAAGCGTAAACAGTGATAAACTCCTAGGGAAACAGGTAAGTTAAATCACGTGTAAGTATCTGACCACGAGTGAAATGGTCTGCACTAATGGTGAGAAGGTGGGAGACAGTATCTCACCTCTCCGCCAGTTGTAATTCCGTCCTGGCTGGTGTATAGATAAAAATGTGGACGACAATCTCGAAGTCCTGATATAAATTCAAAAGCGGTTCCTGAGTAAAATAAGGTAGACAGACACTATTGTTTCAAGTGCTGTTGCATAATGACAGCCGCTGTAAAATATGTTCACAGCTTAAGAGAATTGCCCCCAAATCTCACCTTCTAGTGTAGAAAAATGTCCCGTGAAATATGTCCAAATTAAGACTAATGTCCTTCTCTCAACTGCACTCCAAATACGAGTACCTAAAAAATATCCCAAACAAATTCTGTGCAAGTCAGCAGGTAGAAACGACAATCCATGTGGTGCCCCCCTTGCTCCCAGTTTACAGAACTTTGCCTTCTAGCGAGTGCGCTGTCCGTGGTAATCCCGCTTCAAGGTTCCAATTTGACCCGGAAGCAGTTACCCGGCAGCAGAACTCCTCTATTTGGGCTAAAGTAAGTTGGAGCGCTAGACCGCTAACCAACCAGTAGCAGCGCGTCCGTGTGAAAACCGGAAGAGAACCCGGTAGTGATAGCGCCGAATCTAAGTCGGTCATCTTATTTTCAACACGTAACTGTAACTACAACCTATTTAAAAGCCCACGGAAACTCAACATTACATAATTCGGTTTCCCGATATTGTGATATATTTTGTGTGAGTAGATACCTATGCTGATATAATAAATTCCATAATGACGAGTGCGCCTGTTCCGCAAATATATAATGTGGATATTATTTCAAACGTACATTTAGTTCATTTGAAGTGTAACTAGATGTTAGTATGTGGGGTACGAGTGGGTTGTTATAATCTGAAATAGAGACCTAAGATAGATTATCATGAAGTTGATAGACGAGTGAGTAAATGAGGTGAACCTAAAGTGTTAACATAGTAACATGCAGGAGTGCATTAATTCATGCGAGTAAACCTGATGACCACCTGCTAGTCTCTTCTTGTATAGGGAAAAAAAAAACGTAAAGAAGATGACCACTGTATTGGCAACCACATATTAGTTGAGGATGTTTAAAAATCAAGACAATTATCTAACAAGTCAAATTTGCGTGCCATACATTTGATATTGACATTAATACATTGGAAATGCATTTCTCAATTATAATCAACAATCATTTCCTAACAATACCAAGTATATCCACGTAACATTCCCTCTATATGATTCGTGTAATGTGCACCTGTTACCCTATACAACGTCATCTGGTTGTGTATAGGCATCAAAATTGCTTGGGTCGGGGCATGTGTCCTGGTTATGTCTAAAACATGTATATGAACACATTCAAACCAAATGGTCTCATTTGAATGATGACGTGGAGATCATTTAATCCCCAAGAAAATACTGCATCTCGTGGTCCGTGTTTAAACCACATTCCACCATTCTGAGACGCATAATCCAAGTTGCCTCTGTGCGGCGTAGTTTCAGCTCTCTGTTGCCCCCTCTTGAGTTCTGTGGAATTGATTCGATTCCATAGAAAGAAAATTGTTTATGGGGTCCCTGTGTTGTACATTCCATAGCATGTACTGTCATGGGATATTTTTCATCACAGTATTTCAGCGCCCTTGCATGTTCGCTGATTCTCTCTTTCAACATTCTAATAGTGCTGCCTACATATAGTTTCTTGCACTTGCATTCAATAATGTAAACCACATACTTCGAATTACAGTTTATGTTCTGTCTGATCGTGTACTCATGTCTGTCCTGTCCAGCAAAAACCTTCTTATTGTCCGAGGCCCATCTGCATACCCCACAGGACCCACATTTGTGGAAACCTAGCGAGTGTTGAGTGAGCCAGTTCAAATCTTTCATGTCCTGTGGGACGCTGGGACTAAGAATAGTCCTCAGGGTCCTGCCTTTTCTGTACGTTATCTGGGGTCTGTTGGTGGTAAATTCTTCCAGTGATTTATCAGCTTTTAGAATATCCCAATGTTTGTTTAGGCTTTTAACTAGGATATTCGTCAGACCATTGTAATTGGTGACTAGTCTTACTGGTTGTTTTGACGTAGTGTCCTTTCTTTTATCCACTAGTGTCTCTCTCCTTGACAACCTCAAAACTCTCTGTTCTGCTTTTGTTATCTACCTAGGATTATATCCTCTCGCTTTAAATCTGTTTTTCATTTTCCCCAAGCATGAGTGGAACTCACTGTCTTCACTGCAATTCCTCCTGGCTCTAGTGAATTCTCCATATGGTATTGCCTGAATCTGATGGGGTGGATGTGCACTGTTAGCGTGTAAAATAGCGTTACATGCTGTGGGTTTACGATGTAACTTGCTATGGCGTTTTCCATCCTTTACATATAGTTCCATGTCTAGGAAAATGATGTGTGTCCTGCTGTAATGATAAGTGAATTTGATGTCTAGTGTGTTAGTATTCATGTATTCACAGAATTCACTCAGGTTCATAAGCATCTTCCATTCCCACCAGGTAGACCAATAGTCTCCAGCATAGGGGGTCCCACAGAGAGGTTGGCGGAATACGTAGACCTGTTCCTACAACCAATGGTGCAAAACCTCCCTTCCTACATAAGGGACATGAAACACATCCTGAGTATCTTATCGGATCTTACATGGGAGGAAGATATAATTTTGGTAACACTAGACGTGGTAACCCTCAATACCAGTATAAAAACTGATCTGGGTATGAGGGCTATTGAGTGGCATTTACGCAAGAGACCAGCTACGCAATGGCAACACACCAGGATGCTGTTGACCATGATGGACCTGATCCTCACCAATAATTGTTTTGTCTTTGAGGGTCAGTGGTACAAACAAAAACAAGGGGTAGCAATGGGTTCTAAATTTTCCCCATCCTTTGCTAACCTCTTCATGGGGAGTTTGGAAGATGAATGGATATGGAGCCAGAAAGGTAGTCCTTGGAATGAAGACATCATATACTGGGGGCGATACATCGATGATTGCTTACTACTATGGTCAGGCACTGAAAAGAAACTGATTGAATTCTGTGAATACATGAATACTAACACACTAGACATCAAATTCACTTATCATTACAGTGGGACACACATCATTTTCCTAGACATGGAACTATATGTAAAGGATGGAAAACTCCATAGCAAGTTACATCGTAAACCCACAGCATGTAACGCTATTTTACACGCTAACAGTGCACATCCACCCCATCAGATTCGGGCAATACCATATCAGGAGGAATTGCAGTGAAGACAGTGAGTTCCACATATGCTTGGGGAAAATGAAAACCAGATTTAAAGCGAGAGGATATAATCCTCGGTACATAACAGTAACAGAACAGAGAGTTTTGAGGTTGTCAAGGAGCAAGACACTAGTGGACAAAAGAAAGGACACTACGTCAAAACAACCAGTAAGACTAGTCACCAATTACAATGGTCTGACGAATATCCTAGTTAAAAGCCTAAACAAACATTGGGATATTCTAAAAGCTGATAAATCACTGGAAGAATTTACCACCAACAGACCCCAGATAACGTACAGAAAAGGCAGTACCCTGAGGACTATTCTTAGTCCCAGCGTCCCACAGGACATGAAAGATTTGAACTGGCTCACTCGACACTCGCTAGGTTTCCACAAATGTGGGTCCTGTGGGGTATGCAGATGGGCCTCGGACAATAAGAAGGTTTTTGCTGGACAGGACAGACATGAGTACACGATCACAAAAAACATAGACTGTAATTCGAAGTATGTGGTTTACATTATTGAATGCAAGTGCAAGAAACTATATGTAGGCAGCACTATTAGAATGTTGAAAGAGCGAATCAGCAAACATGCAAGGGCGCTGAAACAATGTGATAAAAAATATCCCATGGTAGTACATGCTATGGAATGTACAACTAAGCCTGGACGGAGTGTGCGGAGTGGTGCTCCGCGTAGTTCCAGGGAGTTTAAAAAAAGACTCTGTGGAACTACACCCCGCTGCGCTCCATGCCTCCCCCTCCCAAAGCAATTAAAAATAATTAAAAAGGCACTTACCTGCCGTGTCTTCTTCAGCAGCCTCCTCCTAGCAATGGCTGCTCCCTCCTGCCTCCTCCTCGCACTGAATAACCCCTACGTTGTACGTCTTGGGCGTGCGCATTCGCAATACTACACGTAGGGGTTATTCAGTGTGAGGAGGAGGCAGGAGAGAGCAGCTATTGCGAGGAGGAGGCAGTTGAGGAAGACGCGGCAGGTAAGTGCCTTTCTAATTATTTTTAATAACTTTGGGAGGGTGGAGGGGCCGGCTAACTACGCTCCACCACGGAGTCGTAGTTTTGCCTGAACTCCGCGTTCGCAGCGGAACGCGGAGTAGGCAAAACTACACAAACTCCGCGGGCGGAGCGTAGTTACCCACCCGGGGTTATGTACATCACAGGGACCCCATAAACAATTTTCTTTCTATGGAATCGAATCAATTCCACAGAACTCAAGAGGGGGCAACAGAGAGCTGAAACTATGCTGCACAGAGGCAACTTGGATTATGTGTCTCAGAATGGTGGAATGTGGTTTAAACACGGACCACAAGATGCAGAATTTTCTTGGGGATTAAATGATCTCCACGTCATAATTCAAATGAGACCATTTGGTTTGAATGTGTTCATATACATGTTTTAGACATAACCAGGACACATGCCCCGAACAAAGCAATTTTGATGCCTATACACAACCAGATGACGTTGTATAGGGTAACAGGTGCACATTACACGAATCATATAGAGGGAATGTTACGTGGATATTCTTGGGATTGTTAGGAAATGATTGTTGATTATAATTGAGAAATGCATTTCCAATGTATTAATGTCAATATCAAATGTATGGCACGCTAATTTGACTTGTTAGATAATTGTCTTAATTTTTAAACATCCTCAACTAATATGTGGTCGCCAATACAGTGATCATCTTCTTTACCTTTTTTTTTTTCCCTATACAAGAAGAGACTAGCAGGTGGTCATCAGGTTTACTCACATGAATTAATGCTCTCCCGCATGTTACTATGTTAACACTTTAGGTTCACCTCATTTACTCACTCGTCTATCAACTTCATGATAATCTATGTTAGGTCTCTATTTCGTATCATAACAACCCACTCGTACCCCACATACTAACATCTAGTTACACTTCAAACGAACTAAATGTACATTTGAAATAATATCCACATTATATATTTGTGGAACAGGTGCACTCGTCATTATGGAATTTATTATATCCGCATAGGTATCTACTCACACAAAATATATCACAATATCGGGAAACAGAATTATGTAATGTTGAGTTTCCGTGGGCTTTTAAATAGGTTGTAGTTACAGTTACGTGTTGAAAATAAGATGACTGACTTAGATTCGGCGCTATCACTACCGGGTTCTCTTCCGGTTTTCACACGGACGCGCTGCTACTGGTTAGTTAGCGGTCTAGCGCTCCAACTTACTTTAGCCCAAATAGAGGAGTTCTGCTGCCGGGTAACTGCTTCCGGGTCAAATTGGAACGTTGAAGCGGGATTACCATGGACAGCTCACTCGCTAGAAGGTATTCTGTAGTTTGGGAGCAAGGGGGCACTACATGGATTGTCGTTTCTACCTGCTGACTTACACAGAATTTGTTTGGGATATTTTTTAGGTACTTGTATTTGGAGTGCCGTTGAGAGACGGACATTAGCCTTAATTTGGACATATTTCACGGGACATTTTTCTACATTAGAAGGTGAGATTTGGGGGCAATTCTCTTAAGCTGTGAACACATTTTACAGCGACTGTCATTATGCAACAGCACTTGAAACAATAGTGTCTGTCTACCTTATTTTACCCAGGAACCGCTTTTGAATTCATATCAGGACTTCGTGTTTGTCGTTCACATTTTTATCTATACACCAGCTGGGACGGAATTACAACCGGCGGAGAGGTGAGATACTGTCTCTCACCATTATTGCAGACCATTTCACTCGTGGTCAGATACTTACACATGTTTTAACTTACCTGTTTCCCTAGGAGTTTATCACTGTTTACGCTTGCCTAAGATGTAGGGTACTCCCCGCCGTACTATTGCATGGTCACCACGTTCTATGCATGAACCACATATGGTGAGGGTTTATACTCCTCACTTTTAGCCACTATATTCT
Organism: Calotriton arnoldi; assembly: GCA_963921515.1. Classification (NCBI taxonomy): domain Eukaryota; kingdom Metazoa; phylum Chordata; class Amphibia; order Caudata; family Salamandridae; genus Calotriton; species Calotriton arnoldi. The sequence continues at coordinate 1,926,898 of CAWUFW010000366.1, read as the reverse complement.
GGGGCGACTATCAGACCCCACTCAAACTGTCGTTGTCTTCTCTCCGTTTTCGAGCATGATGCGATCCTTTTCTCCTCTAGGTCTTTTCTTTTTCTTCTTTTCACCGTCATGACAGTCTCTTACGAGTGTCATCCAACAACTGTCACTATGTATTACAATAATTATGGTCACCCGATGTACTAGAGGTTCTTAAAATTGTTAGCCCTGGACCTTCAATAGGTACCACTGGGATCGTGTTTACTTGTAAATAGGAATATGTTTTCCCACCACACAGATCACTGGTGCAATGTGAATTGCGTGCACTTACTGTAAGTTTGGGTTTCCACTACTTGGTGTATGGTATGTGGTCAACATATCATATTGTATTGAATAATGTCCGGATCCCATGATATGTTATGTTCCATTATACATTTTTTCAGCCCTGAAGAAGTCGTGGGGTACATCCCTAGACAAAAGACGTGTTGGCTGGGTAATTTTTGGATTAAAGGAACAAGAAAATTACAACTACACGGATTAATCCCATTTGTGTGATATATGTGTCCAATGAATTTGTAAAGAAGCTTGACAAACGTCTCACTAAGAGTTGTAATTAACACGAGCGTGTGCATAGGCTTGCTATAATCATGTTTTGACCCTAGGGTCTACTATTGAGGGCTTAGGATGTTCTCCCTCACCTTTTTGCACCGCTTTACTCGCAGAGTTATAATTTACGCACACTTTATAGGCGCCATTTTCTCCCACATAAGAAACACCCCCCCCCCTTTGTTTCACTTTGACACTTACTCCCAGTCACAACATGAATTACATTACTGATGGTTTATTACAAAAGGGATCACTGTTTCTTTCATGGTTTTCATGGTGTTTGTCTCTGTTCCCCAGAAGCACTATTGACCTCAAGTCCAGAGTATTGCACCCTCCCTTAAATCAGTCAAAGTCCTCCTGAGGTGCCCCACTCTACAGTTGGATAACCTCTGGTCTAAATAAAGCTTTGAAGTTTTGAATGTTACTCTCTACCCACATGTCCTGAAACCTCCTTCAGTTGAAGGACGAGCCATTCAACAACAAGCTATCTATAGATTCCTTCCATGGCATTCACAGTAGTCCATGGTTAGTTCCACAAATTCTAAGATACTCGCCATATGCACAGCCGCGGCCCATGCAGGTAAGAGCGGTGGGGCCGGGTGAAAGGGGATTTCGACAGACGAGGACGAGGGAAAATGTATTATTTATTTAATTTTCCCTCATGGTCGTCTGTCAAATCCCCGCCAACCCGGCCCTACCGCCCCACTGCTCTTACCTGCACGGGCCGCGGCTGCATATGCATCACCTCCATGACATTGGAGCCTGCATCAAAACCCTCCTAATTGTCCTATAAACTCTCTGTGCTTCATCGCGATTCCACGTCCTCCCCTTTTTGGGAAATCCATATGTCTAATGTGCTTCAACCTTCTCACTCCCAGCATTCAACACTGAAATCAAAGTTCATCTTCTCCTTCCTTAATAGAACAGCCAATCCCTCCACTCCTAAATCCTTGCCAGTTGCTAAAACACTACCGCACCCAGGACCGTCACAAGGGAAAACAAATGGGGCTTTTTGCCCCCAGCCTCGTGTATTTTGAAGTCCCATTTTCTCATCACAATGTGTTTTTAAATATCAAAGCGGGAAACGAAATCTGTTTCTTCTTCTGCAGCTAATGCAGCAACACCACTATGTGGCCAAATACTTTGTTTTCTCTCTTCTCCAGAGTACATGTATTATTGATTCTGAGCTACTCTTTCGATCAGGCACCAAACAGAGACTCCACAAAATTTTTGGCCCATAGACCCACAGAAGCTTCTGAAATGCCTGACTGCCCCATGAAGTGCAAGCATTTAAAGAAAAAAAAATCAACAAACCCAAGTGACCCTGATCTCGTATAATGTGCATGTCATGTGGGTTCTCAAAAGTATGTCTCTCCAAATTCCTCTATACATCAGTTATGTCCGCACCTTTGCATGAAACTAATCCACCCAAACCGTTGAGTTCCTCATGTACCATACTAATTGCTGTGTACAGGTACAGAGCTGACCAGTGGGAGCAATGCTCTATATCAATGCTGCTTAATTTGTAATCATATTTGCGTAAATAAGTGAGGGTCCCAAAGTTTTTCTTAGGATCCCGCTGTAAGCACTACCAAAGGCCAAGTTTTCCGAATACCGAGGCTGCCTAGTCTGGATTCTAGCTCATGCCTCTTTCTTCCACCACCTTACACTCCCTGCCTCTTTTTCTCAGTTTTGCAGGTTCTTTAGTATCTCTGATTTTCCAATTTGTCATTGTTTTCCTATCTTTCTTCCCCTTCATCTGTCTCCCTCGTCTGCCTTTCTCTCTCTTGCACTGGGTCAAAGTCTGATGATGGTAAGTATGTCCTTGTCCTCAAAAATTAGTGTTGGTGTCCACCACCTCCACAGATTAAGAATTGCATACCGAAACCAATACCGGTACCAAAGCAGTGCTTGTCTGTTTGTGCACCGACACATCAATAAATGAACGGCACCTTTTGAGGACATAGAGAAGTCACAAGGGAACATTTCTCACCTTACCACTATGAGCTGCTTGGTAAGTTCGTGTACAACCCGTCTGTATAACTACGATGAGAAGAATTTGCGTATTATATTCAAAGCACCATTTAGGCCTCATTTCATGCAGAATGTCTTACGGGGCTGCCGGATGAATGGCTATTGAGAAAGTGCAGTGTAAAAACAAGATTCAAATTTAAATGTCAGTATCTAAGAGATCGCTTCAATCCAAAGATGTGCGTTTTAAAATCAGACAGGCGTCATCCATTAATCATTGCTGTCATATAAATTGGCATCATGGAACATCCCAGCTAATCTCCTGCAAACTCTACAGCTACTGTGCTCTGAAACTTGAGCAAAGATTAGTTTGGGCATGAATAAGGGCCTAAGTCCATCAATACCAATAGGATAAGGTCTAAAACAGGGTTGTGCTCTTGCCCCAACATTGTTCAATCTTTTCATTTCAGATCTGAGCAAAGCTTTGGGTGAGGTGTACTCAACCCCCCGCCCCCCAAAATTGGGACAACAACTGCTGACGTCACTTCAATACGCAGACAGTATAGTCCTCATGAATTTAACCCCCATTAGCCTGCAAAACTTGCTTAACACATTGGCTCTTTACTCTGCAACAAACCGGATGACGGTTAATTTAGATAAAACTAAAATAGTCATTTTCAGAAATGGCCACAAAAAGAAGGGTAATTGGTACCTGGGAGGCAGTCTAGTAGAAAAGAGTTCCAGCTACAAATATCTTCGGGTTTGGCTTCACTCATCGCTGCTTTTTAAAAACTGCACATGGCACATTTAATGCCCCACGCCAACTTGGAAACCAATTCTGGCAGCATTTAAAGCTAAACTGATCCCAATGCTATTCTATGGATCAGTAGCCTTCCTTGGAAAGCTAAGCCTATTTCTGAACAACGCCCAGAGTAAAGTCTTCTGCCCCTAATAGTCCATCTTCCACAGCACACATCACCTGCACAAATTTGTTTAGAATTTGGGCTTCAAGAGCAATTGCTAGCACAGCAACGTGCCCTCCTCAAGTACCTGTCATCTTCAAAAATGGGCCCCCGAATACACTAAAAGCATTAACTTGGAAAGAGATTCAGGATAACAGCCAAACAAACTATTGGGCCCACACAAGAAGTGAGGCCTTAGAAGCCCTCGCCGCGCAACATCTTTGGGAAGCACACTTACCACATAATGCCTTTAAACTTGCATTGAACAAACAAGCAAAGTATTATCCTGGGCACGAAATAAGGAATGCTTCCAAAATTGTAAACACTTGTGGCTTGGTATCAACACATATAAATCGCCAATGCCACAGAGCTATCTTGTTGAAACCATCAAAGGCTTTTACAAATCCAGATTTTTAGTACCAAGATTCGGCATTCTACTAACAAAGGATGAGCTCCCACCATGGGTCCCAGAACCGAGTTCGCCATCATGCAGGCTGTGTCAGGGTCCGGAAGAATCTTTTTTGCACATATTGTGCAGATGCTCCACTCTGCAACCTGCACACAGAAAGCTTCTAAGCAACCTTTTAAACACTAACGGACTAAGAACATGCTGTCATGCCTTGCTTTTCTGTTTGCAAGGCCGGAGTTCCCAAGTAAGCTTGCCCGGTAAAAGTTATCATCATTGTGTAGCAGCTATTTAAAGTTGTTGCAAAACCAACCTGAGGAACTATTTCCTAAAGGCTTCCCCTCTTTTATCTGCACTTTCCACGCACTGGCACTTTACCTTGTGTATGTCTAGCTCAATTAAGGAAAAGTACTGACGAGACCTCTTGTTTTTGCTATGTTATGGTACCTTCTGACTATTTTTATACTGATAACATGCCCCCCTTCTTCATTCTCACCTGCTATGCACTAGCTCTTTAGGACGTTTTGGTAGCATTAAGGACAATTATTGTAGGGTCCTTGTGTTTAGCTTGGGCTTTTGCATCTTTTATTTGTTTCTTTGTGTTTTAGTTTTTCCTTTTCTTTGTTTATATACTTGCAGTGTGTTCTTTTATCATGTAAAGGTTTTAATTAATTGAATCATGATTAATAAATACAATACAATACAACAATCATTGAAAGCGGCGCGGCTGGTGCCTCGAGCATGGGCCTGTGCGGCACAGGAGACGGTCTCTTTAAAGAGACCTTCAAATCTACCCTGCCTTCAGACTCTATGAACCGCTGTACAGTGTCTTGCCGCTTCCTGGCACTGAAGCTTACTATAAATACCCAACCAGCGCTCAGCATTAAACAAACAAGCATTGGTAAATGCATTAGGTTTTGCCTACGTTATTAATTAAAACCTGTTTTCTGTTGTAAGTTGTATCTTGGTGAATAGTTGCGAAATATAAGTTGCTGAAAGTATGTTCAAGTGTTATGACTTGTTTGTTAAGAAAGGCAATATATTGTGCTGTTACTGTTGTTATTTTATAGTGGGGAGATTAGGTAAATGGGTCAGTACTATGATAAAAAAAAAACATGTACCTGAGAAGTAGGCTTGAAATTGGTGCAGCTATGGGAAGAACAGGTAAAGGGTGGATGAAAAACCAAACCAAGCAAGTATAGCGCAAGCCCTGTTTTTGTAAAACCGAAAAAAAACTATATTAAGAAAGGTATACGTAAAAGTCTTCTTTGGTTATTGTCCATTGATAAGATAAACAAACGAAGAATAACAGTAACATTTTTGAGTGAACATTTGATCAGTTGTGCAATATAAGTGAAAGTACTGTTGTTTAAAGTATGTTACAGTGACGGCCAAATTAAATGACTGCCTAAACGTTGTAACAGAAGGAGGTATGCCATGAAAAACAAAGTTTTGTTAATCCCCAGTTGCAGAAGTGCGTGTTAATGTAAAAATGGTTTGGAAGTAGTTACGGGCAGGATGTAAACGATGAACCACCTGCAAATGAGGGCTGTTATCCACAGATGAAGTAGTTTCAGAGTGATTTTTTAGTGTGGCTAAATAATGTTTGAAGTTCTACTTTGGATGTTGTTTAAAAACTGTATAGAAAGTGTTTGAAGATTCCACCAACTGAAATAGGTATCAGCAAATTATCAAAAGACGTGAGGTCTGAAAAAACATCCACTTGGTAAACGTTTTGTGCAGAAACAATCTCTCTCAATTGTGCCCACCTCTACATTCAAGGCCTTGCAGGCAAAGGTTGCTTGATAATAAATACTTTAAACAACTGTCCCACCTGCTTGTTTGCTTTATCTTTGTTTGTCGACTGTAATCGTTTATTAATTTTCTTAGCCTTCTCATAGACTAATTAGCTGTCTGCTCTTGCCAGAGCTTTTGAGGACACCGTTTTTCACCGAGAGTGTTCTACCAGCACAAGAAATTTCCTGCTGCGACTTCTGCAACAAAGTAAACACAATCCGACCAGTGCTCATGAATTACAAATCAGGCCTGAGATTGGGAACTAGAAAGCTCGGATGCTCGTCAGGGCACTCTTGATGAGTCAAGGGCTGTCACTGTGAATCTGTATTAGTCAGGACATGAGAGGCTTCAGTCTCACACAGCTTCAGCCCAGACTCGCAGAAAACAAACACAAAACTAAAAGAAGTAAACACATACTGAAGCAGCAGCGCTTAACAAACACAGGGGCAGATTTACAAGCCCCTTGCGCCACTTTTGCGCCGCCGTTGCGTCACTTTTGTGACGCAGCCACGACGTAAACCATGTGCCAAGTTGCGCCTTATTTACAACGTGACGCATCTAGGGAGATGCGTCACGTTGTAAAGCCCTGCGCCACATGAAACCTGCGTCAAGTCTCATGTGGGCGTTCCGTCGCAGGGTGGGCGTTCCGTCGCAGGAAAGCCTCGTAAAAGTGACGCAGTGAAATCTACAAGATTTCACGGAGTCACTTTTCCGACGCCGCTGCGACAAATCCTTACGCCTGCTTTAAGCAGGCGTAAGGAGTGGCGCACCACGTTAGAGATGGGCGGCCCACGAGCATTGCTGGGGTTGCGTCGCACTTGCGACACGACTCCAGCAATGCGCCACCCTTCCGACGGGAGATGCGACACGCATCTGTTTATCTTTGCGCCATGGTGCGCCGCATAGTAAATTCGGCGCTCCTGTGGTGGCGCAAGGGTAAACTTGCGTGACGCATCTTTCCTGGCGCATCTCTGCTGATTTGCAGGGATGCGCCAGGCATTGTAAACCTGCCCCACAGTGCTTAGAGTCCAAGATCTGCTAACTATGTACAGTTATTAAAGTACTGCTTACATTAGTACACTTTCTATTAAGTCTTCCGAACACCCCTTCTGATCAGTTACTGTATTTTAAAAACTTCCCTTGATGTCTGATGTGAAGTTTTAATTGCTTGGTGCACTCAGTTTGGAGAAAGGGCTGCTTTTTTCCCCCCCAAGTCCCTGCGCTCCTGCTACAGAATGTATTTATAGAAGAAATAGGAGTAATGAAAATAGAAGAGAAGGGGCAGGACAGAGGATGTGGTGTAACGATCATAACTGCCGACCTTGGAGTGGGGGATCCGGATTTGAGTCTCGGCGTCGGCTCACAAGCACTGAGTACAGTTAGTAAAGTACTGCTTACATTAGTAAACTTTCTATTTAGTCATCTGAACACCCTTTCTGAGCAGTTACTGTATTTTAAAAACTTCCTTGATGTCTGACATGAAGTTTTAATGGCTTGGTGCACTCATTTTGGAGACTGGGCTGTTTTTCTCCCCAAGTCCCCACGCTCCTGCTACAGAATGTATTTATAGAAGAAACAGGAGTAATGAAAATAGAAGAGAAGTGGCAGGACAGAGGATGTGGTGTATGAGCTAGAACTGCCGACCTTGGAGTGGGGGATTCGAGTTCGAGTCTCGGCATCCGCTCACAAGCACGCTTGAAATGCGTGCTAACACAAAAAGTTTAAATCAAAGACATTGAAGAAAGCAGAAAAAAACTGCCAGAAAGCACGCTTTAAATGCGTGCAGTCATCAAACAAAGCAAATAAACGCTGTGCCGCCTTAAGCAAATAAAAGAGGTTCCCATCAAAGCGAACAAGTACTTGGGCCATGGAAGACTGATAAGAGAAACAAATACGTAACAACAGGAAATAGAACGCCTACAACCAATAGGAACGAGGAAAAGTAAAGTGACAAGTACACGGACCAATAAGAAGTGAAGGCGGGATGTAAGCCCCTTTTAAGATATATTAAATACAATAGATTTCGCAAACGCTGTGCAGGCAAAACCCAAAAAAGGGCTCCACTGTTTTCCTAAATTCCAGATAAGGAGAAAGGCATCTACTGTCCAACGGTAAAGTGTTTTAAGCTGTGACCACTTCATAAGAAAAAGCCCACCAACCTGACGGAATTTTCTAATCTTAGCTACATTGTGGAAACATGTCCCCTAAAAGGTACAAGGCAGGGCAGCAAATACTATGACAACATTTGTTTGTTAAAAAGTGTTGCTAGTACAGAGCTGAAAACCAAATACAGACACTTTTGAATAGAATACATCTGTTCACTGGGAGTCAATGTAAGGCCTGCAAGTGGCTAGAAAGGAAGGGTGACAGCGTTGTTTTAGAGGTAGTCCAGCTGCAGCATTCTACACCAATTGTAACTGGGAGATGGTGCTTGTAGGCATTCTAAATACAACACATTAGCAAGGTTTATATGCAGAGCCACTGGGATTATGTGATAACGGTGGGCCGGATTATGCGACATTGTTGACTAAATTTGGGACAATAAAAGGCAAATTATGAGGCACATTTTGTGACTGTATTACTTAATTGTGTTGCAATTTTTACACATGCTAACACTGACTGGGCAAAAGTTTCACCTAATTGGTACCAGTTTAACGTTTAAATACAGCAATAAACAACTAAAAGTAACAAATCAACCTTTGGGCGAGGGGCTATCTACTGGGTGGCAACGTGTGTCTTCACATTTCTAGTAAGGATCCTTTTGAGCTAGAAGCACATTTTTTGTTAAAATCGGCAAATTATATATTGATTAAGTGGCAAAGAGCGCCGCATAAACACATAATTTCAGTTGCCCTGTCTATACCTGCACCTACAGCTGCTTGCAGAATTGGATAATAGGAGTCCCCTTAAAAACAAAGTAACATTATCCTCAAGACTTTGAGGTAGAAAAAACAAGTTGCAGAACCTTAGTTTTGAATTATAGATCAGGGTCGGATCATAACTTTAGATTCCTGACTGACTTTGAAGGGGAGCGGCAGTCCCATTGTATCTGACTACCAGCCCAAGGACTAAACTGAATGATGGCCGCTAAAAACCATGACTTTATTTTCTCAGAATTTAACGCAAGCCAGTTTTCAAACATCCACATGGTCACTGCTCCGAAGCCCAACTGAACAATTGTTTAGGCCTAATCTGAATTCCTATCCAGTGTAGGAATCAGTTGAGTGTCATCTTCATAACACATGCTGGAGAATTGAAATGATCCTATAATTTCAGCAAGAGGAGCCGTATAGAGGTTATTAAACAGCAGGACTTAAGGAAGAGCTCTGAGGGACTCCACAAAAGACTTGAGTGACCAAAGATTTGAAGTGGGGCTTGAGAATGGTTTATTACTAAAAAGCAGATTGAGTTCAGAGATCTTCCCACTGCTTAATTTGTATAAGAATTAATGCCGGTTCCCAAAGTTATCCTTAGAAATTTGGAACCTTGCAAATAAATACTGGCGTGCCTAGTGCCAAGCCTGGTTGCCTTAAATCCACCTAGTTCCCCTTTAATCTACTGCCAGATACTCCCATCTCATTTGTCTCGAATATAGCATGTTACAACGCATGCTATTATATCGCGTTCCATTACAACACGGTTGTTACAATGACCGCGTTGTTAGAACGCAATACCTTTACAACGCAAGTCATTAGATCGACTTGTACTAGATGGCGCTCCAACCTTAGGAATAGTATAATTTACTATTCCAACTCCAGCCAGCGCAACAGTAGGGAAGGTGTTGGAATAGTAAATTATACTATTCCTTAGGTTGGAGCGTCATCTAGAGCAAGTCGATCTAATGACTTGTGATGTAAAGGCATCCCGTTGTCACAACGCGGTCGTTGTAATGACCACGTTGTAAAGGTATCGCGATGTAACAACCACGTTGTAAAGGCTGTTTCCCATTTATCTCTCTCTTGCAGGTTCCTGCTTTCTCCCTTGTAAATATATATGTAAATCCGTATTTGTAAAGCGCAAACTACTCACCCTTACGGGTCTCAAGGCGCTGGGGGCCGTCGTGGAAATTAAGTGAGCTATTGACCAGAGTCACATGGTGCTGTGCTGAGCTGCCGCCGGGGATCGAACCGTGAGCCCTGTGCTCCGAACTCAGCTGCCCTGGCCGCTGCGCCACACCTCTCCTTTGTGGTGCTTTTTCCATCTTTCTCTTCCTCAGTCTTTCTGCTTTGTTGTTTAACCCTCTTTTGCTCTCAGTAAATATCTGATACAGAAAAATAAGTGCCAATCCCTAAAACTAAGTGCTGGTGGCCCCACCATCAATCACTTATTGCAAATTAAGCAGTGGATCCTCTCCTAACTCCGGCTCCCTGTAACCTCTTCAGTATTTTGTCATAGCAGACTGTATAAAAGGCCACAGAGAGATCTAAGAGGATCAGGGAAGCTACACCTCCATTTTTGTGAATCATTCAATCATCTGTGGCTCATTTTGTACTGCAACCACTGCTACTTCCATTCCATGAAATGCTCAAATCCACCTCAAACTGAAGCAAGGAGGGAGTTATTCTCAATAAAGTTAGACAGGTGAGAATTCACTTGTTTTTCCAACAATTTAGAGGCAAACGGTTACAGGGAGATTGGTCTATAATTTGTTAGCACAGAGGTATTAAATATTTTTTTTTTTGAGGAGCAGGAAGATGCAGGTCGGGAAGAAGGCAGTCAGTTTAGAAGTACGCTTGATCAGGTCACAGAGAGCAGGTGCCACGGAAACCATAGTCAGGTGAGAAATGAAAGGTGAGCAGTGGATCCTGTAGGAACCCAAATTTATAGATCTCATAACCCTACTGATCTGTACAACAGTGATGTATTGAAACTCACACAGATTTTGTTGGGTGTGAGAAATGGGAACACCAAGGCCATAACTTGAACACCCAGGAGAATCAGGCATGCGAGTCGCGTTAGCATGAGATAGAAAGGATTGATAAATGGCCAGAATTTTATGCCGGAAAAAGCTGAAAGGGAATCAGTGAGAAGCAGTAGCAATCTGTCACAAGTGCCTTGCAGCACCATGGTACAGTGTACAGTGTAGAGACTAAGGGTGGGCGGAAAACTCTGCTCCACCAACAGAGTTCACAGAGTTTTGCTACTCCAAGCTCTGCTTGGAGCACGGAGTTCAACAAAACTCCACCAACTGCAGGCGGAGCTGAGTTTACCAGTGCACATTCGCTCACCCCTACAAACATACTAAACTGCGAGCAATGAAATATCTTTATTTGGGCAGCTCTACCTAAATCGTGAAAAACAGAGGCTTACTACACTTCTGCTGCGCATTCCCTAAAGAAACGAACATATATAAATACCAGCCTTACAGATGCACCGTAAGAGATCACCAGTAGCGCAGGAATATATGGCCCGGCCGCACTTGAGATGGTACTAGGAGTTGTGTGCACTGCCCATCCGTACAGTCATCTGTTGCAAAGATGGCGTGCAGATAGATCGGTGCTTGGAGGCCGTGTCCCGGCAGAAAGGTAAGGACAGCGTAACACGGGACTGGCAGTGCCCAATCAGTGGGTTTGTGTCATAGAAAGGATGATAATTTAGAGTCAGGTCTAGGACATAGTCACGAAAGGGGCTACGCAACAGCCCGGGAGCTCCTGGAAATGTGTTATTCTGGTTCAGCCTTTTCGGGAGCATAGCTGGCACGATGGCCCTGTGTACAGCTCAGATAGTGATCGTTGAAACATATCCATTGGGTTGCGTTGCGTTTAGCTTGTTACTTACTAATTTAATCCATTTTATCACACTGAGGCGCAAGCCAAAACGGTGATTTGCGCAGAATCACACCCTTTTGCTAAGTGAGAAGCTGGGATTAGAATTCATGCCTGTTGGGTTCACAGCCCACCATGGAACTAATTCCATGCACTCCCTATAGAACAGCAACGAATAACTAACTATACAGCCCTTGTTCAGTTTATTAAAAATGTACACTAAATATTGCGTCAATTTGTCTAGGAAGCTGCCTTGAAACAGCTCTTTTTAAGCTGAAATAAAATTTAATATGAGTCCTCGCTGCAGCCCCCAGGCTGTAAAATAGCGCTGATTTCACCTCCTGTGCAGTTTAAAGTGGTAAGAATAGCGTCTGCGCCGTGGTTTAGCTGCACAATGGTGGTATTTCCGTATCTGAAGGCCCTGTCTCAAGGAGGGTATATTGTCAGCACGCTCACCTCTTCTGTGGTGGTTCCACAGTACTCCCATACACTTACTGCCACCTTTGAAATTCGATGTCTCCTTCTCATTTGCCTGGGCTCCATCGACTGGCAAGGTGAGAGTGCCATGCAGTTCTAACTTGAGCAAAGAAGAGGGCTCCTGTTCCAGGAGCTGGCTGATTCCTGCATGGCTAACACCAACTACCAATCGGCAAGACTGGATTGCTATCTAAGCCAATACGTTTATTTGATTTCGGAAGGAAATGCACAGATACTGCAGGCTGAGTTCTGTGCAATTCTGTCTTTCTGGAAAATAATGTGTTTTTAACACCGCCCTCATGTCGAGGTTGCAGATGTTATCACTTCTCCCGACGGTAAAACCAGTAAGGCGAACAATCACTTCTTTTTAACAGTGCTATGTTTGGAACTGCATTCGTGCATTATCATCGATTCTGATTGCCACGTACGTACCGTGCAGTGTCCCTCTCTATGCACATGGCACACACTTCGCCCAAACAGGGGAAGGCAGTGATGCCCCTATGAGACTCCCACAGAGAGGTACTGCTGCTACCCTGTGTCCATCTGCATGTAATGCCTCTGAATGCACTCCGGTCCTTGTGTACATTAATTAGGGGTGACAGAGCAATACTCCACCCGCTCGCGGAACTCTGAGGATTTCAGCGGAGTTTTGCAGTAACTCCACGGAATTCCAGACATACTGGTTTCTTTCAACAACCGGGCTCCTTAAACAGACATGCAATCATTTTACAAAGACATTGTAAAGGTACAACATACAGATAATCAAGTGCCTTTTAATTCTAGGATACCCAGCACAATATTTCAATATGTAGGTGTTTTATAAAGCTATGAGTCAGGTGCAGGCACAGAAAAGCACGTGCTTTATAATACCAAGACACAACATATAGTCATACAGGTTTCTTATACCAAATGCGGATCGTACAATAAATAGGCGTAAGGTACCATACTATCCAGTACCAGATGGCGCAATACTCACAAATGATTCTTTAGGTGTTGAAAAGCCTGGTGCCTGTTGATACTGACATAAACTTGAGCTTTTGTTAGAAGTCGGAGCAGACAGAGACTCATCCACTTCCCTGGGACAGCCCACTAGAGGAAGTTCCAGTGAAAAACGTAAGGTTCACCATCTTTAAATGAGGTTGGAAGATCAAGGATTTGGCGGACAGGGTACTCCATCACGTTCGCAACAGAGTACCCTTTCTGCCAACTCTAAATCAGGCCCGATGATATTGGGGGCAAAACTGGCCCCATACTGGTCCAACAGGACTACATGAAGATAAAGCAGATCTACCTAGGTCCGACTGTATATAACAACCTCATACAGGTAAGTCATTGTGAAGATAGCAACACCTTGCAAGAGCCAGCTGACAAACATGACAGCTGACATTGCGCTGAAAATTGTCAGTGGCAGATGTCCCCTCAGAAGGAAGCCGTGCATTACCAAGAGTCATAAGGGGCCATGTAGTATAACGGGGTACAACCCTGGATAGCATACTTGTGTACACCTGTGGGAGCACACCCTTCACATGTGGTTTGTTCATTCCTCACATGAAAGGGTAACCTTGGCAAGCTTAATTGGGATGTCCCTATTCAAAGTGGGAATCATTTTAGTGGCTGATGTGCTGAACTTTTACAGGGGCAGTAACTGAGGAACGACCCATGCCACTGTAGAGGTGGTTCCATTAGAACCATAGTTTCCTATTCATTTGATGGCTCGAGAAGGTGCTGGATAAAGCCTTGAATCAAATTATAGTTGCTTGTGCATCCAAAGTAATGTAGACTGCTGTGCCATTACTGGATGACAGAAGATTCTAGTCTTGAAGAAAAGGTACGCATATTCCAGCAACAGCAGCGAGCTGCTGGTGGCACACAGGTTAAACACCAACTGCCACCAGTTTTCAAACAGCATTCAAATGAGAACATGAAAACAATGCCAACATTCCGTCTGACTACGAGCCGGCAGATACTACCAGCCCCGGTCTGGCATTACTGGGCACCGGATGTTGAAATTTCAATTTAACATATCATATACATTTTTCTTCGTATAAATCCTTAATGTGGGTAATGTTAATGCCACATTACATCGTTGTCATTAGACGTCTTTACAACTAACATTTAATAGCGAGCCCAATGCATTTCGGGCTAGGCCCTTCGTCATGGGCTTTATCCTAAAACATAATAGTATTGATTAATCTCAGAAACTGAATATCACTCATGGTTAGTATTAATAACCAAACTGATAAAGTGTGCCAACGTGCTCCAAGGTACACTAAGTGCCGGTAAAAAATAACCATTGGACACATAAGGCGTTTATTCAAAAATAAAAATGAACATTACAACAGAATAAGAGAGAAAATAAGCCACGTGAAATGCCTGTGAAAAGGAATGCAATTATTAATGAAAAAGAAATATACAACGGATTCGCTATTCTGCGAAATATCTGCATGTATCTACGGGTGTTGAAAAAAACGTGCAACTAGTTCAGTGCGTAATTCCGTTAATCCTGTATCTGTAGAAATGCATTCGAGAGGTGAAGCGAATGTTACACGTACCTTTCAAGCGGGTGGAAACCGATTAGCTGACTTGTAACAAACATGCACAATCTACTGGACTGATTTAAAGTCTGGTGTGCGTGTCGAGTGGCGGAAGTGATAGAAAAAGGATGTGGACATAGAGAGTGGTTACAAGCTAAGAGCTTCATAATCAGCACAAATAACAACCCGGTTACTCCGTGGCGGAAGTGATAGAAAATAGACATAGAAAAAGGTTAAATATAAACAATGACCCCATTGCCAAAGTAAAAAGAAAAACATAATTTTTTTTTAAAATTATGAAATAAGTAAACAAGGACACATAATATATATTGCTGAATGGCGCATGAAAAATCATAACGTCTAACGTGTAATCAAATAAGCGAACGTAATCTTAAATAACAAACATAACAATGTGGAGAATAAAAGAAAGGTAGAATCTGATAATGGTTAAAGTGAAACTATGGCGATTATCTCTGGGAGCTTATGAATAATGGTTAAAAAAATATATGATTATTTATAGGGAACAATTCAAGTCCATCCGTTCATTCAATCCTTTTGGGTTGATTGAGTCCAGGCGATTCAACCAATACACTTCTCTTTGGAGCAGATATCTGTTGTTATCAATTCCTGCTTTAATTGGTACTTTCTCTAATATTAAAAATCTCAGTTGACTGATGTTATGGTTGTAGGTATTAAAATGTACCGCAACTGTTGATTTAGTTTTTTTGGTGCGTATGTTACTTTTATGTTCATTCAATCTTATTTTTATTTTCCGTTGTGTCTTGCCCACGTATACCAGTCCACAAGGGCATTTTAGAAGATAAATCACATTACTGGTGACACAGGTTGCCGTGGTCTTTAAATTGATAGGTGTTTCCCGTGTGGGGTGCATGATGGTGGTGCTTTTTATTATATTGTTGCAATTCCCACAATTGAGGCAGGGTGTAGTATCCCTGTGTGTCTGATTTTTGTTTTCGTTAACTTTCCCAAGAAGTTGTTTTGAGATTTTTTGTTCTTTGGTAAGCAAAAAGAGGTTGATCTTGGAATATACCTTTGAAATCAATCTCAGTTTGTAACATCGGCCAAGATTTTAGAATTTTTTGTTTTACCTTATGACTTCTAGTGGAAAATTTTGACACGAACACTGGTCTAGCTTCCTGTTTTTTTTGGTTTGGCTTGGCCTTTAAGCAAGCTTGCTCATTCTTTTAATTCCACTTTTTTATGGCAAGTTTAATAATGTGGTCTGGGTATCCCCTTTGTTTGAATTTTGCGATCATCTTCGCTTGGCTGTTTTAGTAAAGTTGTTCACTTGAAGATATTCGTTTTAATCTGAGTAGCTGGAAATATGGTAGATGTTTCTTTAGAGACATTTGATGAAAGCTGGTATAGTGGAGTAAATTGTTATGATCAGTGGGTTTGGTGAAGACATTGGTTGTAATATGACAGTTATTTATAGTTACATCTACGTCTAGGAACGTAATTCGTTCAGTGCTCATGGTGAATGTGAACTGGATTCTTTCATTGATGGTATTCAATGTTTCTATAGCGTTTGTTAAGCTTGTTTTGTCTCCTTTCCAAATTAGGAAGATGTCATCTATATATCTTCGATAGATTATCAAATTTTCAAGCCAATTTTGTTCTGAAAGGATGTTATCTAACTTGAACCTGTGGATAAAAAGTTTGCATACGCTGGTGCAGCAAAATGTCCCATAGAAGTGGCAGATAGTTGAATGTAGAAGTCGTTATTCCATTCAAAGTAGCTGTGGTATAATGAAAAGTGTAACATCTCCATGAGAAAGATTCCACTAGAAGTCAAAAGGTAACCTTTTTCTATGCCTATTTGTAGGAGAGTAGGATCTGCCTCTTATGTTGCCCCCACTTTTTTCTGATGTTTACACTGGTTTCTGGCTATAGTCTGGCTGGGTCCCTGCCAATCAGGGCCCCAACCTCTCTGTTCTCTCTAAATGACTTGGAGTGCACTCTAGGTGCACTAGTGATTGGATACTGTGGTACCTTATGAGTCCCTAGTATATGGTACCTTAGGTACCAAGGGCATAGGTACTTCACAGGCCTACCAGGGGCTGCAGCATGTATTATGCCACCCCTGGGAAGCAGACTAAATCTGACACCACAGGCCTGCTACTGCAGCCTGGGTGAGGTGGTGCTAGCACTCCTCACTGAGATATAGGTTCCCTATATCTCTCCTACACACACATATAAACCTAACAGTCACCCCTAAGGCAGGCCCTATCAATCCTGAGGGCAGGGTGCTTGGCTTCTATGTGAGGGGTGCCTCTGCCTGAGCAGGGCCCCTCTGCAGCTCTCAGAGTCCATTCTCTGGTGCTGTTTGTGGATGCGGTTAAACCATATACTCTTAAGTGCATTATATCCTCGCGGTAAAATGCTAACTTTGGAATGGCTGCATCAAAACATGTCGTGTTTGGTGTCAAACATCTTGGAATACTAGCCCCCCGCCAGTCCTGGCGGCAGGGGTAGCATTCCACCCTTCTAGAGGGATAGACATGTACCTACTGTGGAAACGCAGTAGAATCCTGCAGAGCCCTGGCATCACAAAATGGATGCCACCAGTCACAGACACTGGGCTGCCCTCCTGCTGATGACCAACACTCGCAGTGGAGGAAGCCCAACAATAGATATCCTGTCCCAAGGGGGTGTGACCACCTCCCAGACAGGGTTTAGTGTATTGGGGCTGGGTGGGTGCACTCTTAGAGTGCTTTGAAGTCCTGCACTGGGGGAGCAGAAGGCTCCTCTGTGCATACCCCAGTTCAAACCGGCTCAGGGGCTACCTGCCCCTGCTCTGGCGCAAAACTGGACAAAGGGAAGTGGGTGTAGCCACCCACTCCCCTGACCCTCCCATAGGTAGGGTCATAGAGCTAGTACCTCCCTTTCTTTTAGTATAAGAGGGGGAACCTGTGCATTGCAAACTAGATATCCCTGGACGACGCTCTACAAGAAGAATCCCGGACCTTCGACGTTCCACTACCTTTGGAAGACTGAAGAATCTCCCTTGGAGTCAAGGAGTGACTCCCCTGCTTGGCAGGCACCAAAAACTACAAACGACGGTCGCAAACTACGCCGCTCCCGCCGGAGTCCGAAGTCCCTGCAGCCCTAGAAGTGGATTTCCTGACTTCCCAAAGGCCATCGTGAGTCTCCAGTGAAGCTGAGGCCAGTGGACCCCAAGAGTGACGAGGAACCGCGACCCCTGAGTACCGTGCACTATTGTCAAGTGCAACCCCTTCACAACGTTCTACGAACTTGTGCTTTGGATCACGTATGGTCCTAGCCTCCAGCAGGAATCCCTCCGAAGATCAGAGGCCTACCACGTCCCGAGTGACCGTGGGCCCCTGTTGAGAAAATCCTCCCGAGGCGTCTTTGCGATCCCTTGCCCGCCAGCTTGTGGGTCCCCAGAAGGCTTTCCTACAGAACCAAAGGGCTCCCCTGGTTGCTCCAGGCCTGCCCTGACTTACCTTCGCTGGGTGAGTCCCTCAGACCTTGCTGGTCTGCGCCATTGACTTTTTATACTTTCCCCGAGACTTGCTGTTACCAAGGCTTGTTGGCTCCAATCGAGTCACCGACACCGCAGTAAGCTGCAGACATCGTGCGACACGCCGAATCCAGCTCCTGGTTATCGTCGACACCTCCTGGACCTCGTGGCTGAAGAGTCAAGGCACCCGTGAATGACCTGAATCTTGCAACGACGGTGGGCATCCATCTTCCTTGCCCCGAGTCACTGCCAAATGACTTTGAACACTGTCCCCTCTGCTTTCAGGTCTTCCATCTTCTGAATCCAGGCTTGGATTCCTCCGGACACTTCTCCTGTCGCCGCACGCAGCAAGTCTTCACTGGCTCCCATTGAAAACAACGCCGCAACCCGACACCAAAGACACCTATGCACCCGGCTCCCCTGGGTGAGGTAACTTCAGCACTACGGTGCTCCTGTGGGTGTGGGCCCTAGAACTACTTACCCTGTAAGTGACTTGCTTGTAGCTACCCTAGAAGTGCCCTAAAACTCTTACTTTCCAAGTGTGACTATCGCGCTGACTCGTACATGGTTCGCGTCTGTGTTAGACACACCGCGTCCAACTTCCTTGCAACTCCATCAGTAACCGCGTCCTTCGACTCGTACAAGGACCGATCGGTGTGTTCGCCTCGAACACGGAAGGGACCTTTAACATTAAAATCTCAATCGCGTCTGTTCGCATAGACTCGTACAGGACTTGCACCGGTGCCAGGACACCGCGTCCGTCCCCTGTGGGTCTCCTACAACTACCTGGGGTGGTTCTTGGGGGTCCCTCGATTCTAGATGCCCTAGACCTAGGTCTAGCCAAACTCAGATTGTGATATTCGATTGTGCTAAACTTATTTTGATAACATTTGATTTGTACATATGTTCCTGACTTCTAATCTCATAAAGAGATTAGTAGAGAGTTGTTTATTAATAAATACATATATATTTGATATATATACCTGTGTGGTGTCTTTTCATTTGGTGATTCAAGAGATTGTGTGGTAAAACAAGCTGCTTTACATTCCTACAAGACTTAGCCTGAAGGCTGCTCTCCACAGCTACCACTAGGATAGCTTTCTATAAAGGTTGTCTTAAACCTATCTACCATAAGAGTCGAATTGTTCTGGTGCAAGGTGTCCACTTTAATTAGTGAACAGCATATACCAGGCCAACTTCTCACATTGGTGGGCAGCGTGTGGGATTCCATCTTGCTATTGTTTTACCAGAAAATCTCTATTTGAATTACTAACTGAAAACCACTATAGGTACTCAAGGTACATATAAAGTCAAGCTTAGTATCAATAAGTTCTAATGAACTTAGAGCTGTGTGCCAAGGGATAGCACACCCTTTCTACAGCTCAAGCTAGTATCAGTAGGCCACAAACTAGTGTAGGTAGTACAACACTGCACAACACTAGAATGTCCTTAAAGGGTGGAACCAGTGGATCCACTCAGCCTCAGTATAAGGACATGGCTTTCTCTGACTTGAGAGCCATGTGTGTTGAAAGACACCTGAAGCTAGGACAGAGTCCCTCCACACTACACCTGATAGATCTGCTGACAGCAGATGATCTTAGATTGGCTCTAGGAGCTAATGGGTCTGAATCAGGGGGTGGGTCAATTACAGTGTCTGGGTCAGATGATGAAAATCAGAATGACCAAGACTCTGTGATTGAAGGGCCAGGCTCCAAGGGGCCTGAAAAGGACAGAGGAATTCTCCCTAAGAGAACTGACAGAATGGATGAGAGGCATAGGTCCCCTTCCAGGGAATCTGACCACTCTTATCACTCTGGCAGAGAATTTGTCCAGCAGAGGAACTCATACTTTCCCATAAGAGAGAGCTCCTCTGACAGAATGTGCAAACTGCTGCAGTATGAGGAAGCAAGAGTTGCCCTCAGAACCAAGCAGTTGGCACTGGATAGAGAAGCCCTGGAGATCCAGAGAGCTTCTGCAAGAGAGGGGTTAGAACTCCTTGGTGGCAGCAACAGTGTCCCTAGAGGCAGAGAATCTATTCCAGACCATAGGAACCTGAACAAGGTTGTTTCTCCCTACCAGAGTGGGGATGATATCCACAAGTGGATAACTGCTATGGAGAGGGCCTGTAGAGTACAGCAGGTCCCCCAAAAGCAGTGGGCAGCAATCTTGTGGCTCTCCTTTTCAGACAAAGGTAGAGACAAGCTCCTCACTGTTAGAGAAGAGGATGCTGATAATTATGAAGTCCTGAAGAGTGCACTGATAGATGGGTTTGGCTTAACCGCTGAGCAGTACAGGTTGAAGTTCAGAGACACCCAGAAGGCACAGACTCAGGACTGGACTGACTTTGTAGATTGTGCAACCAAGGCTCTGGAGGGTTGGCTGGTTGGCAGTAGGGTTACTGATTTCAAGGGATTGTATAATCTGATGATGAGAGAACAGATCCTTAATAATTGCCAGAACCAGTTGTTGCATCAATACCTGGTGGACTCAGATCTGACCTCTCCCCAAGAATTGGGAAAGAAGGCAGACAAATGGGTCAGAACCAGGGTAAGGCAGAAACCCCAGAACCAAGGGGGTGACACCAAGAAGCAGGATCCTAAGGGCTCTGAGAAAGGTGGGGATAAGTCAAAAGACCAGAAGTCTTCACAAGGGCCCCAAAAATCTGCATCTGGTGGGGAGTCACAATCCAACAAGGGAAAAGGCCAAAAGAAGCCCTGGTGCAAATTCTGTAAACAGAAAGGGCACTGGACTTCTGATTGTAACAAGTCCAAAGACCAAACCACCACCACTCCTGCCCCTAAGGCAACTGTTCCCCCTAGCTCAGCTACTGGTGGAGGTGGTACTCAGAATAAGGGTGTAGTAGGGTTGACCCTGGGTTCTGAAGTGGACTCTGACCTAGTCAGAGTGCCCACTCAGGCAATGCTGATTTGTGATGGAGACCTTGATATGTCCTTCCTAGTAAGCCCCAGTAATCTGGGCAAATACAAACAGCAGCCTGTAATAAATGGCAAACAGGCTTTGGCATTTAGGGACACAGGTGCTAGTGTCACCATGGTGGCAGAGGATCTTGTGGACCCTGGACAGATCATCCTGGGCGAAATGTACCAGGTGACCAATGCAAGCAATGTCAGGACCAACCATAGTCTGGCAGTTGTTAATTTCTCCTGGGGAGGGGTAACTGGCCTCAAGAAGGTTGTAGTCAGTGCAGACCTCCCTGTAGAATGTCTATTGGGCAATGATCTAGAGACTTCAGCCTGGTCTGAAGTAGAGTTATGGACTCATGCTGAGATGTTGGGCATCCCTGCAGAGGTATTTGCTGTGACCAGGTCACAAGCAAGAATGCATAACACTGAACCAGCTCTGGATCCTGGAACAATAGACCAGATGCTTCCCAAGAGGAGGAGCAGTAGGGTAAAGGAAGTGCCTTCCCCTCTGTCTCAGATCACAGATTCACCCCCAGAGGGAGGTGAAGCAGATCCTGAGGAAGGAACTGCCCCAGAGGGACTTGAGCCTGATCAGGTTGAGTTCTTGGGGGCAGGGGGCCCTTCTAGGGAAGATCTGAGTAAGGAGCAACAGTGCTGCCCCTCTCTTGAACCCCTCAGACAGCAGGCCGCTGCTGAGGCTGCTGGGAGTGCTAGTGGGTCCCATAAAGTTTATTGGGATGAGGGACTCCTATATTCTGAGGGTAGAGATCCAGCCCCTGGAGCCACCAGGAGGTTGGTAATACCTCAGAAGTTTAGGGGGTTCCTCTTGACCCTAGCACATGACATCCCTTTAGCAGGTCACTTGGGCCAAAACAAGACCTGGGACAGGCTTGTTCCACATTTTCATTGGCCACATATGTCAGAGGACACAAAGGAGTTTTGTCGCTCCTGTGTCACCTGCCAAGCCAGTGGTAAGGCAGGTGGCACAACAAAGGCCACCCTGATACCACTACCTGTGGTGGGGGTACCCTTTGAAAGGGTAGGGATTGACATTGTTGGACCCCTTGACCCTCAAACTGCATCTGGGCACAGGTTTATCCTGGTGGTAGTGGATCATGCCACTAGGTACCCAGAAGCAATTCCCTGAGGACCACCACAGCCCCTGTGGTGGCAAGAGCCCTCATTGGAGTTTTCTCCAGAGTGGGTTTCCCAAAGGAGGTCATCTCTGACAGAGGTACTAACTTCATGTCAGGATATCTGAAAGCAATGTGGAAGGAGTGTGGTGTAACTTATAAGTTCACCACTCCCTATCACCCACAATGCAATGGTTTGGTTGAACGCTTCAACAAAACCCTTAAGGGAATGATTAAAGGACTCCCAGAGAAGCTTAGGCGGAAATGGGACCTTCTTCTTCCCTGCCTGTTGTTTGCATACAGAGAGGTTCCACAGAAGGGGGTTGGTTACAGCCCATTTGAGCTTCTGTTTGGGCATCCTGTAAGAGGTCCATTGTGTTTGGTAAAAGAGGGCTGGGAGTTACCTCTCAAACCCCCAAACAAGATGTGATGGACTATGTACTTGGTCTCCGCTCCAGGATGGCCGAATACATGAAAAAGGCAACCAAAAACCTGGAGGCCAGCCAAGAATTACAAAAAGCTTGGCATGACCAAAGGCTGTGCTGACTGTGTACCAGCCAGGACAGAAAGTGTGGGTGTTGGAGCCTGTGGCCCCAGCAGCCCTCCAGGACAAGTGGAGTGTCCCCCATACAATAGTTGAACAGAAGGGAGAAGTCACCTACCTGGTGAATCTTGGAACTCCCAGGAGCCCCCTGAGGGTGCTCCATGTCAACAGATTAAAGCCATATGTTGACAGGGCTGACATGGGCTTGCTCATGGCAACTGATGAGGACCAGGAGGAGGAGAGTGACCCTCTCCCTGACCTGCTCTCTCAGAACCCTGATGATGGGTCAGTAGATGGTGTTGCTTTGGCAAGCAGCCTCACTGACCATCAGCAAACTGAGTGCAGACAAGTTCTGCAACAGTATAGACATATGTTTAGCCTGACCCCTAGTCAGACTACCTGGTGCACCCATGAGGTGGACACTGGGGACAGTCTGCCTGTCAAGAGTAAAATCTACAGGCAACCTGACCATGTCAGGGACTGTATCAGGACTGAAGTCCAGAAAATGTTGGAGCTAGGTGTAATTGAGCCTTCAGATAGCCCTTGGGCTAGCCCAGTAGTCCTGGTACCCAAGCCTCATACCCAGGGTGGTAAGAAAGAAATGAGGTTTTGTGTAGACTACAGAGGCCTCAATGCAGTCACTAGGACTGATGCCTATCCCATACCAAGGGCAGATGAGCTGATTGATACTTTGGCCTCAGCCAAGTATCTAAGTACATTTGACCTAACAGCATGCTACTGGCAGATCAGATTAGCTGATGATGCAAAAGCCAAAACAGCATTTTCGACCCCTAGTGGGCACTACCACTTTGTGGTGATGCCCTTTGGATTGAAAAATGCACCTGCCACTTTTCAGAGGTTGGTGAATAAAGTTCTGGCAGGGATGGAAACTTATTGCTCAGCTTATCTAGATGATATTGCTGTCTTTAGTTCCTCCTGGCAGGATCACCTGGTCCACCTCAGAAATGTTTTGGAGGCTCTGCAGAAAGCAGGCCTCACTATCAAGGCCACTAAGTGCCAGATAGGGCAGAGTCAGGTTGTGTACCTGGGCCACCTTGTAGGTGGAGGCCAGGTTCAGCCTTTACAGAGCAAAATCCAAACCATAATGGAATGGGTTGCTCGAACCACCCAGACACAGGTGAGAGCCTTCTTAGGCCTGACTGGGTACTATAGGAGGTTTGTCAAGGGATATGGATCTATAGTGACCCCCTTGAATGATCTGACCTCAAAGAAAATGTCAAAAAAGGTTCAGTGGACAGCTAGCTGTCAGAAGGCATTTGAAGACCTAAAGCAGGCCATGTGCACTGCCCCCATCTTACAGAGTCCAGACTACACCAAAAAGTTCATTGTCCAAACAGATGCTTCTGAGCTGGATGTGGGAGCTGTACTGTCTCAACTGAATGATGAAGGTCAAGACCAGCCAGTAGCTTTTATTAGCAGAAGGCTGACCCCTAGAGAGAAACGTTGGTCAGCTATAGAGAGGGAGGCCTTTGCTGTGGTGTGGGCCCTGAAGAAGCTGAGGCCATACTTGTTTGGCACTCACTTCATAGTTCAGACTGACCACAAGCCCCTCCTATGGCTTAAACAGATGAAAGGTGAAAACCCAAAACTTTTGAGGTGGTCCATTTCCCTACAGGGGATGGACTATACAGTGGAACATAGACCTGGGACCCAACATGCCAATGCAGATGGACTCTCAAGGTATTTCCACTTAGAACACGAAGACTCAACTGGTCAAGGTTAGTTTAGTGTCCCTGCGTTTGGGGGGGGGGGGTTGTGTAGGAGAGTAGGATCTGCCTCTTATGTTGCCCCCACTTTTTTTCTGATGTTTACACTGGTTTCTGGCTATAGTCTGGCTGGGTCCCTGCCAATCAGGGCCCCAGCCTCTCTGTTCTCTCTAAATGACTTGGAGTGCACTCTAGGTGCACTAGTGAATGGATACTGTGGTACCTTATGAGTCCCTAGTATATGGTACCTTAGGTACCAAGGGCATAGGTACTTCACAGGCCTACCAGGGGCTGCAGCATGTATTATGCCACCCCTGGGAAGCAGACTAAATCTGACACCACAGGCCTGCTACTGCAGCCTGGGTGAGGTGGTGCTAGCACTCCTCACTGAGATATAGGTTCCCTATATCTCTCCTACACACACATATAAACCTATCAGTCACCCCTAAGGCAGGCCCTATCAATCCTGAGGGCAGGGTGCTTGGCTTCTATGTGAGGGGGTGCCTCTGCCTGAGCAGGGCCCCTCTGCAGCTCTCAGAGTCCATTCTCTGGTGCTGTTTGTGGATGCGGTTAAACCATATACTCTTAAGTGCATTATATCCTCGCGGTAAAATGCGAACTTTGGAATGGCTGCATCAAAACATGTCGTGTTTGGTGTCAAACATCTTGGAATACTACCCCCCGCCAGTCCTGGCGGCGGGGGTAGCATTCCACCCTTCTAGAGGGATAGACATGTACCTACTGTGGAAACGCGGTAGAATCCTGCAGAGCCCTGGCATCACAAAATGGATGCCACCAGTCACAGACACTGGGCTGCCCTCCTGCTGATGACCAACACTCGCAGTGGAGGAAGCCCAACATTAGATATCCTGTCCCAAGGGGTGTGACCACCTCCCAGACAGGGTTTAGTGTATTGCGGCTGGGTGGGTGCACTCTTAGAGTGCTTTGAAGTCCTGCACTGGGGGAGCAGAAGGCTCCTCTGTGCATACCCCAGTTCAAACCGGCTCAGGGGCTACCTGCCCCTGCTCTGGCGCGAAACTGGACAAAGGGAAGTGGGTGTAGCCACCCACTCCCCTGACCCTCCCATAGGTAGGGTCATAGAGCTAGTCCCTCCATTTCTTTTAGTATAAGAGGGGGAACCTGTGCATTGCAAACTAGATATCCCTGGACGACGCTCTACAAGAAGAATCCCGGACCTTCGACGTTCCACTACCTTTGGAAGACTGAAGTATCTCCCTTGGAGTCAAGGAGTGACTCCCCTGCTTGGCAGGCACCAAAAACTACAAACGACGGTCGCAAACTATGCCGCTCCCGCCGGAGTCCGAAGTCCCTGCAGCCCAAGAAGTGGATTTCCTGACTTCCCAAAGGCCATCGTGAGTCTCCAGTGAAGCTGAGGCCAGTGGACCCCAAGAGTGACGAGGAACCGCGACCCCTGAGTACCGTGCACTATTGTCGAGTGCAACCCCTTCACAACGTTCTACGAACTTGTGCTTTGGACCACGTATGGTCCTAGCCTCCAGCAGGAATCCCTCCGAAGATCAGAGGCCTACCACGTCCCGAGTGACTGTGGGCCCCTGTTGAGAAAATCCTCCCGAGGCGTCTTCGCGATCCCTTGCCCGCCAGCTTGCGGGTCCCCAGAAGGCTTTCCTACAGAACCAAAGGGCTCCCCTGGTTGCTCCAGGCCTGCCCTGACTTACCCTTGCTGGGTGAGTCCCTCAGACCTTGCTGGTCTGCGCCATTGACTTTTTATACTTTCCCCGAGACTTGCTGTTACTAAGGCTTGTTGGCTCCAATCGAGTCGCCGACACCGCAGTAAGCTGCAGACATCGTGCGACACGCCGAATCCAGCTCCTGGTTATCGTCGACGCCTCCTGGACCTCGTGGCTGAAGAGTCAAGGCACCCGTGAACGACCTGAATCTTGCAACGACGGTGGGCATCCATCTTCCTTGCCCCGAGTCACTGCCAAATGACTTTGAACACTGTCCCCTCTGCTTTCAGGTCTTCCATCTTCTGAATCCAGGCTTGGATTCCTCCGGACACTACTCCTGTCGCCGCACGCAGCAAGTCTTCACTGGCTCCCATTGAAAACGACGCCGCAACCCGACACCAAAGAACACCTATGCACCCGGCTCCCCTGGGTGAGGTAACTTCAGCACTACGGTGCTCCTGTGGGTGTGGGCCCTAGAACTACTTACCCTGTAAGTGACTTGCTTGTAGCTACCCTAGAAGTGCCCTAAAACTCTTACTTTCCAAGTGTGACTATCGCGCTGACTCGTACATGGTTCGCGTCTGTGTTAGACACACCGCGTCCAACTTCCTTGCAACTCCATCAGTAACCGCGTCTTTCGACTCGTACAAGGACCGATCGGTGTGTTCGCCTCGAACACGCAAGGGACCTTTAACATTGAAATCTCAATCGCGTCTGTTCGCATAGACTCGTACAGGACTCGCACCGGTGCCAGGACACCGCGTCCGTCCCCTGTGGGTCTCCTACAACTACCTGGGGTGGTTCTTGGGGTCCCTCGATTCTAGATGCCCTAGACCTAGGTCTAGCCAAACTCAGATTGTGATATTCGATTGTGCTAAACTTATTTTGATAACATTTGATTTGTACATATGTTCCTGACTTCTAATCTCATAAAGAGATTAGTAGAGAGTTGTTTATTAATAAATACATATATATTTGATATATATACCTGTGTGGTGTCTTTTCATTTGGTGATTCAAGAGATTGTGTGGTAAAACAAGCTGCTTTACATTCCTTCAAGACTTAGCCTGAAGGCTGCTCTCCACAGCTACCACTAGGATAGCTTTCTATAAAGGTTGTCTTAAACCTATCTACCATAAGAGTCGAATTGTTCTGGTGCAAGGTGTCCACTTTAATTAGTGAACAGCATATACCAGGCCAACTTCTCACACTATTTTTTATCACTTCCGCCACGGAGTAACCGGGTCGTTATTTGTGTTGATTACGAAGCTCTTAGCTTGTAACCACTCTCTATGTCCACATCCTTTTTCTATCACTTCTGCCGCATGGCGCGCACACCGGACTTTAAATCAGTCCAGTAGATTGTGCATGTTTGTTACAAGTCAGCTAATCGGTTTCCACCTGCTTGAAAGGTACGTGTAACAGTTGCTTCGCCTCTCAAATGCATTTGTACAGATATGGGATTAACAATATTACGCACTGAACTAGTTGCATGTTTTTTTCAACATGCGTAGATACATGCAGATATTTCGCAGAATAGCGAATCCGTTGTATATTTCTTTTTCATTAATAATTGCATTCCTTTTCACAGGCACTTCACGTGGCTTATTTTCTCTGATATTCTTTTGCAATGTTCATTTTTATTTTTCAATAAACGCCTTATGTGGCCAATGGTTATTTTTTACCGCCATTTAGTTTACCTTGGAGCACGTTGGCCCACTTTATCAGTTTGGTTATTAATACTAACCATGAGTGATATTCAGTTTCTGAGATTAATCAATACTATTATGTTTTAGGATGAAGCCCCTGACGAAGGGCCAAGCCCGAAATGCATTGGGCTTGCTACTAAATGTTAGCTGTAAAGACGTCTAATGACAACAATGTAATGTGGCATTAACATTACCCACGTTAAGGATTTATACGAAGACATTTTTTTATGATACATTAAATTGAAATTTCAACATCCAATGGATTAAAGTTTGACTTTTATTAAGATTTCATCAAGGGAGTGCAAATTGGGGACGTTTTTACAGACTGTGAAAACGTTTATACTGTTAAGTTAAAACACGTCCCATGCTCAGGAGATGATCCCCTTTTGCACCTAATACATGAATTATTGATCAAATAGCAAGATTACTTTCTAAGGAGTGCGATTGCCAAATATTATTCATTCTATTACTGGGCATCAGGCATTTACCCTGGGGGCTGGCAGGGGGGGGAACCTGTTTCTCTGCTAGTGGGGGCCGGTTTAGTTGCTGGGGACCGGCCATCCACGTTCCTGTCAGCAGCTCTTATAAATAAACATTCCAAAACAAATGGTTTAAAGAATGCTTTAAAACCATTTGTTTTTGCTTTTGGTTAGTTCCTGTCTCCTACAGCCAGAAACGTGGTCGGCTGGTCCCCAGCAACAAAACCGCCCCCCACCCTGCCAGCCCACCGGAGGAACACTGTGCTTGTTCACTACATGCTGTATGGGGGCTGCTCTGGCAAAATTTACCAGGGCCAATTTTGGTGTCTAGTGCAGCCCTGGATACTACATAGACCTTGTGGCATGGGCCGTCACCCCCAGAAGGATAATCTCTGATGGCCGAACCAACTGTCCTTCCCACTCGTTACATACCCTTGCCTGCCAGTGACATTCCTTGTTGCCAGGAGACAACCAAGTACTTAGAGGACTGGGCAATGCAATGCCTAATTGTAAGTATTTGTGCATGTATATACGTGGTAGTTGTGTAGTGCAAACCAGTGCTTAACTTGAGCTGGTGGTTTCCATGCTCGGCACCGGCACTTAATTGTCAACACCGGCGCTTATGACAGTCTGCCACATGGTGGCGCTGTTTGTCTAATATAGAGACGAGCACAAGAAATAGTTGATTATTAGTTCAATATAATTTAAAATGCCTATTTCCTGTCTTCCAAGCCATTCCTATAGCTTTGGGCCCCTGGGATAGTCTGAATTGTCACACTTGTAGGGTTTCATGGTTAGTAGTTGTGTTGGCTCTGTCATAGGAGGCACTGGCAGGAACAATGGGCAGGGGCAAATAGCAGTGGCCTCCTGGCAAGGGCTCCGGCACTTATCACACATGAAGCACTGGTGAAAACCTAGCCAAAGGCAGCAGAGTGCTTTGGAGGGTTGGAAAGAGAGAGAAAGCGAGAGAGAGAGAGAGGAGAGAGAGAAGAGAGAGAAGAGAGAGAGAGCTCATGTGATTTCAACTTTCAAGTTATCTAATGTTTGATAATATGCCAATATAGGCAAAACAAGCATTGGAACAGTAAAAATACATTAATATCCACAAACCTATTTATCAAAATATCGTCATAAAAACTTTATCTTTTGTTTCCTTGCATATATAAAACACAGGTAAAATATTTTACATACAATTTAAAACTAATAAATAGATTTCTTACAAAACTGTGTCATAACATTAATTATTGAACCATAAATGCGAAAATATATTCAATGTGCAAATATATTGTATAGAAAAGTGTGGTGCATAGTGCAAATGTGGTACTAACATATAACTCAGTTTAATAAAGACCAGAAGCTGATGACCCAACCACAAAGTACTACTATATATACAACGGACACAGTTAGGCATTTCACTATCCAAACAATCTAGGAACAAGACATCACACCTATTTATCAAACTTCCATTATTGTAAATGGGGCAAATCTATCTTAATCCTGAACGCATCAAAGAATTTCCGTAGTCAGTAACATAACTGAAAAATATCACAATTCATTAAACAAATTAACAATTAATCAACTTTGTGTATATTCATTTGTTTAAAAACAGGCATTAAAATTATTTTCCTATCCGATCCGTTAAAAATGTGTATAAAAACTAGAAAATGTGCAAGTTTGGCTGTACCTTCTTTGCAAAAAGCACATAACAGTATGGGCCATATTTACAAGAATGTTGGGGAGCGCGGGTTAGCTCCAAAATCGTTAACTCCCCCTCCATCACTTTAGAAATGCAGAGATGTGCCGTATTTACAATAATACAGCACAACCCTGTGATTCTCCCTGCGCTGGTGCTAAATTCAGCTGCTAGCGCCAAAGCAGGCACCGTTGTACCATAGTGCAAGGGTGCCTGGGTTGGGGGAATGATTGTTTAAACAATCAATAATGGCGATTTGTAACGCCTATGTGTGCTGCATTATGCAGCACCAATAGAAGTTGCAAATCGTCTTTTTTTTAATGATCGTTTATGTGCAGGCCGAGATATCTCCCTGCACCTAAACAATCATTCATGGCAATTTGCTGTTTTGCATAATGCAGCACACATAGAAACAGCAAAAACGAGGAGAAATAAAGCATTTCTCCTTGTTTTACCCTGTTGAGACAGGTTTTCCCTGGCCTTAAGTTTGGCGCTGCCTCCTATTGACGTCACCTTTGTAAATAGGGGCAGCGTCAAAATCAATGGGTGTTGCGGTGGAACGCCCACGTAACACTTATTACCCACCCCTTTCACGCTAAGTTTAGAGTGAAAGGCGGCCTTATTTACAAGGTGGCGTTAAGCCATGTTAAATGGCTTAACGCCGCCTTGTACATAAGGCAAAGCCCTTTTCGCCACAGGAACGTCATAAAAAGTGATGTTCCTGTGGTGATAGGGCCTTGTAAATATGTCCCTATGTTCCCTGAGTTGATCCATTGTCGCTCGTAGGTAATA
Organism: Calotriton arnoldi; assembly: GCA_963921515.1. NCBI lineage: Eukaryota > Metazoa > Chordata > Amphibia > Caudata > Salamandridae > Calotriton > Calotriton arnoldi. Next base: position 1,896,189 of record CAWUFW010000366.1, on the reverse strand, counting down.
TCCAAAATATAAAAGAAGGCACTTGGCCCAAATGCAATTTCAGTATCCACGTCTAATATTACATTACAATTCTTTTAAATATGATTGTATATTTCCATTTAAATCACCCTTATTCGTGTGATTTAAATTCTTTTTACTTTCACAATCCTCTCTGTCTGTTTTGATGGTTAACTCTCTCACCAACTTTTTTAATAACTTCTTCCTAGATAACTGTGAGCACTTTACTGGATCTATGGAGTTAAGTGTATCACCTTCGCTACAATTTTCTCTAAATTTAACATTAAAGATACATTTTTTTCAGGCAGGAGGTAATTTTTAATGATATATTTTAGTGTATCTTCTGTAGATGATAAAATGTGATACCAATAATTCATTATTCTTTGATAGTTCTGGAATTTTATGTTCAGCAACCAAAGCTCCAACCTTAAAGCTCAGCTCATTGACCCCTTCGGGAGATCAAGCCATCTTTTCCATATACTCATCTCTATTTGCTCAACATATTTCATCTTCTTCTTCTCTATTATCTCGCACCCGTAAAGCAGTAAATTAACTATCTTCATGTTGTAAGACTCTCTTAGAACCTCTACAGATTTAAGGCCAAGTTCCAAGCCTAGCAGAACCAGAGACCAGGCCACTGCTATGCATCTTTGTTTCTGGGATTTAAAATGTCTTTTAACAAAAAGAGTATTTTAAAAATCATTCCCACATACTTTTATTCAGACAGAGAGTCCACTTCTTGGCCATCTAACCACCATTTAGATTGTATCCCATGCGCTCTTTTTGTCAAAAAACATTGCTTTTGTTTTTGTCACATTTATTTTAATTCATTGGAGACACCATATTTAGAAAATTCATTCAATTGTCTCTGTAAGCCAACCAGGAGTAAGATCAATTAAACTGTATCATCTGCATAAAATATATGGGGCACATGTTCCTCACCCATTTTGGGTGGAAATGACCTGGCCCTTGCCAAATGTTTTTGGGGCATCTGCAATATATATGGAAAACAAAAGAGGTGCCAACATGCATCCCTGTCTAAGCCCATTGGTGTTTCTATTTTTCCTGAAAATGAGCCATTATTTCCTGGTTCATTCTGGGTCCATGAACCCTCATGCAGATAAATTATCAGATTCAATAATCCAGGTGCAACACCCCCACCTATTCACTTTCTGCCATAGACGTGACCGATTAACATTATCAAACGCAGTTGATAAATCAATATACGTCAGATACAACAGGTGGCTCTTCTTAAAACATATTTCTCTGTCAGAAGTTTTAATAAAAAGAAACACCCATCAACAGTAGAATAACCTTTCCCAAACCCAATTTGGCATTTCGAAAGTATATTTGCCTCTTCTACCCATTCCTCCCAAAACTTTTAACAGGTGCTTGGCATACATTTTGGTAGTACTATCTAACAGAATTTTCATACAATAGTTATGCGGTTACTCACAAGGGCTCGTTTTAGGTCTGGGCTAAGAGACAGCTTTAGCTGTCTTCCCAGGCCCCTCGTATTTAATACATAATATAATATAAAATATACATAGAGAAGGTTCTTGGGACAGCCTTCTTCAGCCATTGCTCTGTCAGGGTGTCAATCAAATGTAGGTTCAGCCCATGGACGGCATACATACAGTGGGTCATCCCGCTCCCCCTTCAACCATTGCTCTGTTTGCTGTGTCAGTCACATTGTGGGTAAGCCCACAGGAAAGGGATTCTGAATTTGCAGTGTCAGGCTTCTTGAGTGACAGCATTTCGCCCAATCAATTCATTCTACGGAAAAGACAAAGTAGTGCTATCACTTCCTGCAGCTGCTTCTCATATGTCCTGCCTGCACATTCACGTTTAGGATCAGATCTGCAGTAGTGTTGGTACTGTGCCCCGCCTGCAACTAATACCGTGCAAAGGTCCTCACTGCTGTCATTGATCTGTAGTGTTCTCACCCGGCTGCTGTCCTGCCTCCTGCGGGTGTTACACCTCCTCCCTGATGCTCGCTTTACCACATCAGAACTGTAGTCTCTCTGCCCTGTTTACTGCCTGACACTCATGCTAATGCAAGGAGGGGGGTGCAACTTAAAAATAAACTTTACATGGAGCAACTGCAGCAGCACGTTATTAAGATGCCGCCCTGGTGCTCGGGGCTGAAGCAGCATCTTTGACGCTTTCCAGGAAGAGCACCATCAGGTCTGTACTGCAGAGGCTGATTTTACAGCTCTGATGTAGCACAAAATTCATTTTTCATTTGTAGGGGTGCATCATAATCACGAGTATCCGCATCCACACATAGCCTTTCACTGTATTAACATGAGACATTAGAATGTGAATTTTAATAATGTGAATCGTGGTGTATTTAGGGACACTTCAATGTAAACGTGAAGAAATCAACGTAGAAACTAGATGTAACTAGCTGAAATCATTAACGTGCAGAATTTGTGTATACCGCTGACGATTATTCATGTATTCGATGTGCTTATGTAACGTGTTAACTTAGATGTACGCAGTAAAGAGTATTTATTAAATATGCAATTTCCCAATGCCTATGTGCCATCTTTCTTATGTTAGCCGAATTCTGTATGCCTGAGATGCATTTTCCCTGGAAGCTCTCGCATTAGATTTAAAAATTTGAATTGTATGCGCACGTTGGATTTTGTTCTTTCTCACGTTTCTGTTGTAGGTGGAAGAATTACATTTGTTAGCTGGAATAATGTCTTTGTTTTAGGAGTTAGGCAAGGAGAGAAGGGGATACATTGAGCATTGATAGTGGAGAACTGTTGTACTTTCTCATCGGAGAGAGCCTGGGGATCATTGTCATCTTACCAAGCTCTGAAGCATCGCTGCCCAACGGAAAAGTACCTATGAGGAGGTGGCCTGACTGGGTGTCGTGACTCGTGAAGGATCCTGTGACACCACCTGTGCTATTGATGTATCGTAACTTGGGAAAGAGCCCTGGGACTTCTGCCTTGCCTTGAGAAAGAGAGAGAGCATCTTAGAGCGAGCTCTGTCTTAGTAGCTTCATGCTGCTTGACCCAACTAATGTGGGGAGACTTCTAAGGAAGACTTCCCACGCTGACACCTTAACTGATCTTGCCCTGCAAAATGCTTAACTAGGGATGTCACAGTAGTGCTAGTGTAGGGACAGATTAATGCTTTATTCCCACGAACTTTCGATGCAGGGGAACTTGGACGTTTGTTCCCTAATCTTTTGTATCCTGATTCTCGAACTAATTATTCCGTGCACGTTTTAAAAGTGACAACTTGCTTCAGCTGGAAACCCAGACCTAAACCAATTGAGACAGGAGGCTCGATAGAAGGTAGCCTTCTAACTCTGGCATCTGTTTAGAAAAGGGTTAGGAACCGTGCTGCCAGACTATGCATCCTCCCCACTAGAGGCCCTACTGATGCATGAAGTGAAATATTATGCAGGAATCTAGACCTAAATCAATGCATTCATGACTTTAAAAAAAACACAACACTAGTATTGATTCCTTAGTGTACCATTTATTGATACACATTTGTTATAGAACTGTAAACTTCTTAGGTGATTTGGAGCACTCCGGTATCTGGTATCAAAGGTATCTCTGCTCCAATGAAAATGTCTCGAAATGTGATTACGCCTGTGACACAAAACGAGACCCCAGACTAGCTGGTGTACCTGTTAAAATTTTTGAAAGCCTCCATTGTCCGTCAGTGCACCTGTAAGAGTATGTGTGAGAGCTAGAAAGTAAAAGCAATAAGTGTGTGAGTTTGCAAGCATGGATATGACTGTAAGAATGACAAGTTTGTTACATTCTTTACCTATAGCTGGGCAAAATTTAAAAGAAGCAACATGGTTGTTACTACCGCATCTGTAACATATCACACCTTTGGTAACAAACTTCCCTATTGATGAATTCTTGGTGGTATTGTTCATAGCACAAACTTCTTCACAACTTTTGCTACATTTATCACCCTTTTCCATTTGCATCTTCGATAGTTTTCATCCATTTCTCTGATTGCTCAAATGCCTTGGCTGTGGCAATGGTATCATGCAAATTGGGGTTCCCTAATACCCATAGTTGCTCTTGTGTCTTTTTACTCTTAACATTCACTATAATTTGGTCTCACATTCGTGCTCAACTAGACTGTTTTAATAGGGATTTTATACATAGCACCATGCAGTTTGAACCTCCAACCAAGTTTTTACAATCAAAAGGGGATCCCCCCATCCCTTGGACGAGGTGGAAGGAAGAATTTTTAACATACATGAAGGCCATTGATGGGGATAGGATGGGTAATGAAAGGAAGAAAAACATTCTCCTTCATTGTCTTGGTTCAGAGGGGCAAGCAGTTTTTAGGACACTTCCCATGGCTCAAGGTGATCTGGGAACGTTTGATGAAGCCCTTTTACGCATGGAGACCAGGTTTAAACCTACCTCCAGTATAGCACTAAACAGGTATAAATTTTACAAAGTGATACTTGTGTGTTTGTGTGAAACTAAATGTGATTCAGAGAGTATGAAATAGGCATTTAAGTGTGTGAGGGGTTGAGTGTGTGTGAAAGGGAGCAAATGTATTTAGAGTTTTTTCAGCGTGTAGGGAATGTTTGTGTTAACGGTCCTGCTCAGTCTTTTCTAGAAAACATTTTGTGATGTTCTATGATTGTGTGAAATGTTGTGACCAACACTTTAGTAGGGAGAGACAAGCCAAGGGTGTGGCTTGGCTCTAAGAGCCCTTGCACTAGTGTTGGCCTCATGAGTAGCCATTGTTAAAATAAATTTGCCTACTGTGCACTAGCCGAGCACTTGAAACGTTTGCAATGTACATCATCCAACAAACCACGTAAAATAGGATAACATCTCTTCAAAACTAAAAAAAGCATACTTCTTTAATATGCAGTAGTTTTTACATTAATAAGTCACATTATTGTTCTTTTGAGAGGTAATGAAGAAAAAGTGGGATTGCTAAAACAAAATATGTGCATAAAATCACAAAGTTTGGTTAAGTGGGGAAGCTGGGATTAATCCTAGGTTTTCTTGTTTCACTTTGTATATATCAGCCACTAAATGGGTATCTGTTTGTCTCTCCTTTTACGTCAAATGCTAATGCTTTAATTTTAACTTTGTGCATAAGGGTAAAGTTGTTAAAGATTGCAGGAATCGCTGTTAGCATGAGCTGAAAGCCATTTTGTACTTGGCAGCCATTTTAGTTAGCCATGTGCTCGCCATGTGCTTTCTCCTCTTCCAGAGTCTTGCACATGCTCAGAGAGGCCTAGCTGGTAGAATGCACCTGCTCCTAGTATAGAACTGTCAGGCTATTCTTACTCATGTAAGCAGTTTAGTCTCCCTCCCACTTTGTGGAGCAAGCAAATTTTGTATACCCATATTAGTCAATAAGCATGCTTGTATGTGCTAGGACCTCCCTTGATTTTATGCTGACTATGTAACAAATACATATATAAGGACCCTGTTCTCTGCACTCATTAGAATGCCTCCTACAGTGGCCTGCGGGTACCGTAAGATGCAATCTCCTCATCTGAGGTTAATAAAACATGTTTTTTTGATATTACAGCTTCTGTGCCAATCTCTTCTTTGTTGGTCTTAAGGACCAGATGTATCAGTGAACCCCTAAGAAGGTTTTTATTTCTACAAATGGCGCCCGAAAGTGGACCTCACTCAGTGCAGCGGCTATCCAAGGGAGTGGTCTTGAAGGGAGACAGGAATCTACTGAGGAGTACAGGACAGGAATCTACTGAGGAGGTACCCTGCGCACGGAGATTGTTTTGTCTTCCAGCCCAGTATATTTCTGGTCTTCCTGATCTGATCCTCCAAGTGTTTGCCGCTCCTGACTGAGAACTTCTTTGGCGTGAGTATTTTAAAACGACCGTTAGGTCACTCAGAACTTGGCAGTTGGAACCTGGACACCATTTGATTGGTAAGAGCCGTTTTGCGGCACTTGCTGTTGGTTTGATGCCTTTGATTGGTAAGGTAGTTTTAGTAACACTTACTGTGGCTTTGTTTGTATGATTGGCCAATTTTGGAATTTGTTTTGTAAGTTATATATGCATTGCAATTCATATAGGCAGGTAATGAGGAGATTTTTCTCTAAACTTTGAAAACTTGAACGGCACACATTGTGTTAAGTGTCACTTGGAGTATAATATTATATATGCTATAATATTTTTGACATGCCTGTTTCCAGCACACTTTGTTGAAAGTGTTGCTGTTTTGGAGGTACCGATATGGATTTAGGAAGTACTCAGTTGACTACCCTCAGAGGGGATACCTAAATAGGTTTACGTATAGTAAAAAGATATTTCTTCCTTGGTGACTAAGTACCCCATGGAACTAAATATGTACATAAAACGGATCCGGATCTGCGCACTTAGTAACATTCATAAGTGGTGATATGCAGAGCGCTTTTTGAGTGTTCTACCAGCCAAAACTGGCGAATTTGGTGTATTTTGGCTTCTTGACCATGGAACAGTTTTTTGGGCTACTTTTGAGAGCTCTTCTTGTAAATATGACTTACAATTAGTATTTACAAATAGGTTGGTCTTGCGTACACTTTGTAAGCTGTCCTAAGTATTGATTTGTGGGTTAAATATGTGTTTAAATGTCTATGTGGGGTTTTTGGTTTGACATTGGTAATACTTGTGTGAGTAAATAGCGATTGTGCTCTTTGTGTACGAATGGCTAGCTTTAAGCGCGCTGTGTTGTGTCCTTCTGTAACTGTCTGGAATGAGCTCAATGAGTTTGTTTATGTTTTTTGCTGTCATCATTCTGTTATGCAAACTGTCATTTAGTTACTTACATATTAAATAAAAATCCAGAAATAAATTATGTAACATATGCTAAACAGCTGCATGTTACTATTAAATTGACAGAGTAAGACACTATACATGTGTGCAAATTGCCACAATGCTAAACATAAAATTAGAATTCGTATTCAATAGGATTAAAATAGGCCTCATACAGAGGTAGAAAAACGAAATTGTGTGTTTTGTAATCAATAGACTTAAATACACAATGTTACAGCCTTTTCCTTAAATACATTGTATTAGACATTAAAAGGCATGCACATCATATGAGTGAATTTGGTCGTTGCTGAACTAAATACACATTATAGAAAGATAGATTTGACTGCATTGAAATGCCTCAGTTTTTAAATAGACTGTGACATGCTTTTCTCTCAGCACCCGATAAAAAGCTTTCCGACAGCTGTGTTTAAACTGACTAAATGAAAAGAAACTGTTTGACACAGCAAATGGGGATTTAACTCTGTCAGGGTATTTCAAATAATAAAAGGGTTTTTTCCTGAGAAAGGCGTGAAAATTCGACGCCTGCTGACAAACAACAGCTGCATAAATAGCATATGGCTATTCCTGCTCACGGCCACAGACAGGAATGCTGTGTCAGCGACATTTTAAGTCAGTGTAAAACTGGTATACAGGCCTGCCCTATTTTAAAAGTTTCAAAAAACCAGTTTCATTATTTTGGATAACAGAGAACAAAATTGAAAGTAGGGATTTCCTTTCTTAATGCCTTTTTTCATAAGTACATCTATGGTTCTGATGTTAAATGATAACTGTCCTTTTAAAAAGTGGCGCAGACTTTTCCTGTTTCAAGTAAGGCTTCTGTGCTTAGGGTTATGAATGAATGTGTTTAAATATGATAGGCTACGAATGAAGCTTGCTTTTCAAATGTGGAATCATCAAAATGGTTGGTTTTGATTAAAAAAATGAATAAAATTTAATTATATGCAAAAATATATTATTAAAAATAAATGCTTTAAATTCGTTTTTTCATCTTTATAAAGCCTAATCATCATACTGTGAATTCCTAGTATCAAAGTTGAATTTAAGCAGTGCTGTACCGCAATAAGAAGGGAACTTAAATGTGAAATGTCACTTTACCCAGCCGTACAAAACTCATTTTTATAAGGGTATATCTTATACATTTCTGATTTCCCATTCCTGGGCTATCTAGAGAACACTCTGGGGTTCCTATTATGCAAAAATATTGTAGGATATTCATTTTTAAGAGGCCCTAACAACAAAGTCGAAATTGAGCTAAAATTCACAATTTTACAAGCAGTTCTACCACTCAAGGCAGTTTTAACGTGCTCTCAGGCTTCCATAAAGTATATGCAAGTATAAAACAAACAGCTGATCTCTGTATTACTAGACTACACACCACACACTGTACATAAATGAAAATAAGTATACAGAAGAGCAGACGTTATTATCCTACCTTTAAATTAGTGGCAAACGGATCGGACAGGACTGCCTTTTCGCTGTGATTCTCCAGAGTTGCTTTGCATTACGAAAACCGCATGGCAAGCCTTGCACAAACAAAATGAGCAGCTGCTGAACGGGTCAAAGGTCGGAGTTCTGCATTTAGCAACTTAGCAGGGTGAAGGGTAATGTTTGCTGGGACACTTCGACCTTCGAAAAGTTTTTGAAAGACGAGATGATAGCGCAAAGAGAGAAAGAGAAGCTTTGCTTCCTATTTTTGGCAAACACACGTTTTGCGCAGTCCTATGCCACGAAGGAAGACAACCCTCAGTTGAGCATTGATCTGCCATTTATATAAAAATAATGGTTTTAGTTTAAAGAATACTGTGTAGGGGCTACGATAAGGAGGAAATGGATTTTAGTTTGCATTCATGCGCCCTCATGTTAATCTAGTACAATTGCTGTAGAAATTGGTTTAAAGTTAACTCAATTTGCATTGTGTTAGACTGAATCAGAGAATAGCCACTTTCTAAGATATCTCCTACAAGTTTGTTTGTGCCCAGTTGCTACAAATAGGGGTTGAAAGTGTTGACAGAAGTAAAACCTGTTTCAGGTTTTCCTACTGTCAAAATGGGGGAAGGAGGCTAGCTCCTCTACAAATTAAGGGTAGGCAAAATTATGTTTTCTCTCTTCTTTTTCTCACTTTTTTTTGAGTCTGTCTAAAGCTGTCTAGGAAATGGCCATGTGACAGTTAAGGCACTTTGCATTGTTCATAAGGCGGCACACAAAATGGGGCCTAAACCATTACAGAGAATGTTTACTTGGTACTCCCCAGCTAGAAGTCTTCGTTCCTCGGCAGCCCACCTAGTATGTACCCCACGAGTCAAGAAAACCCGACTAGGAGGTAGATCATTTGGCTATGCAGCCGCAAGGCTATGGAATGAACTACCAAGTGAACTCAGACAGACTGATGACTTACTGCAGTTTAGAAAAAGCTAAAAACCAGGCTCTTTCCAAAAGAATAGCCTTGAGAGATTGGCGCATGATGATTCATAGTTTTATAGCTGCACAGTGATTTAGGTAATCCCAGCGCCAGGATGCCCGTTGGGTGACAGCTGCGCTATATAAATGCTACTTACAATTACAATTACAATTGGCTATTCTGTAATACTGTTTTAAAATTGTTAGAATTAATAAAAAGATGAAACACATAAGCTATGTTACTGCCCATCCTGTATGAAAGAATGAGTAGAACAGATTGATGTTCCCTTATTTGATCTTTAAGGAGAACTGTATAGTGGCGGTTTCTGTTCAAAAATCTCAGGTGGCAACACTATTATTGTTTATGTTATTCTCATGTTCTATACAGTTTTGCAAGGGCATTGCTAGTCTTTTATTAGCTAGTCTGTGTAAATAAGCTGACAGCCCTTATTAGAGCTGGAGATAGGGTTTTTTTCCTTTTGAAAATGATGTTGCATAGTCCAGATCGTGAAAAGTACAATGCAGGAAAGACGCTCATGTGATCCTTAGCAAACATTTTGAAGGAAAATATTGTTTTATAGGAATTTGTTTGTCATAACATGTTCTGCTGGAGAAAATGTACTCACTATGTTGAAGTTTAGTTCTTTTTGCAATAAGAATCCCTGTTAGATTAGCAGTTTTAGATTTTCCTGCTGCACCTATAACATGAGAGCATGGTCCTAAGCATAACATGTAAGAGAAATTATTTTACAAGTGTCTGCAGTCCTGTACAAGTAATGTAAAATCTATGAGTAAAAGTGTAGAACATTTCCTTTTTCTTGAGGGTTCTTCAGATTGGTAATATAGGAATACACCAATGTAAGTATTTGGAGTATGTCTGTATTGTTTTTCTTTTTTCCTCAGAATTTAGTAAATGAACACAGACTTCCTTGGCTGCTTGGGATTGGGTGATGTATTACTCTTGTCAGTTCACCAAAACGTTCCTTTTATACTTGCCAATAGGTCCAGGGTTTTCTACTCTCAGATAGATGAAGTGGCTCTTGGGTGCCTTGCTAATGTATGGGGCGCCCCAAGACTAAGGAAGTATTCTGAGACTATCCTCTCTGTTGTTAGATTATTTCTGTGCCTTGTCTAAAGACCTCTTGTTCTGTCCACCAATAGATATTTGCTGCCTTACAACCATTGCCAGAGGGGCCCGGACATCAGATCCAGCCTGGGGAGTCAGCGCCACTCCAGTTTGAAGCCAAAGTGAAAGGAACCAGCATAGGCGTTGCTGGCAACTAGGACCTCAGTGAAGGCGGAAGCACTGGGACGTGAAGTGTGTACCCCTGCCACTGTCTTGGGCGAAAGACGGGGTTACAAATCAGGATGGAGAAATCTTTGTGTGGATCCAGTTTTTGATGCCCAGCTGAGAGAGTCACAGAACGACAAGGACGGCAAGGAGGCTTTTGCTTGAGGTGACCCCCTTTGAAACAAGGGTTGCTTCAGGCCTCTTAATCCTGGTCCCAAAGTGAATGCAAGTCTACGCCTTTGTTTGTTGATCAAGGGATGCCCGAGCACACTGGGTACAATTTGTGCCCCAACAAAAGAGCAGTGCGCCAGAGGTGCAAATACAGGAGTTAGGGAAGGACTTGAGTTTAGGGTACAGGTGCTATGCCCTTGGTGCCTGTTAGATTAAAGTGAAGAAAACTGGTGCACTGCCTGAGACACTGGACAGGATCATTGAGGGTATTTGCCCTGGGGGGTGATTGCCCTATCCTGAAAGAAAGACTTTTCCTTCTCCGTGATTCTTGAGTTGCGAGTTGTGCAGCTCCACCGTGGGAACAACAAGAGCCTGCCTGTGAGGCTCAAACGGACACAGGGAGAAGACTCCCCTCTGGCTGGTGGTTGTACTACAATTTCCCAAGGACTCTTTTTTTGTTAGTAATGTACCCCTTTGGTCGTCCCATTTTTTTGGGAGGAGCAGCCCTTTGCGGCTCCTTGTCCTAATTCCTATGGCCCTGTGTGGTCCTCCTGGTCCACCGAAGCCAGGATTGTTTTTGTAATAATATGTCTGATTGCTTTAATATTTTTTAAGAGTAATGTTTATTCTGCACGAGAAAAGTTCATCTGAGCATGTTACTTTACTCTTTCCTTAAGTATATTAATTGATAATTTAGCCCTCATAAAAAATACTGAGAAAGTCTATTGAAAATGTTTTTATTAGGTATGTGCTGTTGGCTATTTTGAAATTGACTTGACGAGCCCCCATCAGAGCCCTGAAACTTAAAATTAGACTAGATGGTTTTGGTATTTGCTTTCTGCTTAGGATTGGAAAATATTGAGATTTCTGTTTGAGATAATAGTCATTATTCTCTCTTGCTACCTGTATGACCCAATGCTCTGTTCACTTTGTACTCCTGCTTATACCTTGTATATACCTGCTTAATGAAATGTTTAGAATGTAAATGCCCACCTAGCATAGGATATTGATGAATTTATGAGAAGAAAATGTGCAAAATATTTTCTATGTCTCTACTAGATCATGGGAATGTCTTTAGCTCATGCTAAAAGGATCGTCTGTTAAAGATTGCAGGAATCGCTGTTAGCATGAGCTGAAAGCCATTTTGTACTTGGCAGCCATTTTAGTTAGCCATGTGCTCGCCATGTGCTTTCTCCCTCTTCCAGAGTCTTGCACATGCTCAGAGAGGCCTAGCTGGTAGAATGCACCTGCTCCTAGTATAGAACTGTCAGGCTATTCTTACTCATGTAAGCAGTTTAGTCTCCCTCCCACTTTGTGGAGCAAGCAAATTTTGTATACCCATATTAGTCAATAAGCATGCTTGTATGTGCTAGGACCTCCCCTTGATTTTATGCTGACTATGTAACAAATACATATATAAGGACCCTGTTCTCTGCACTCATTAGAATGCCTCCTACAGTGGCCTGCGGGTACAGTAAGATGCAATCTCCCTCATCTGAGGTTAATAAAACATGTTTTTTTGATATTACAGCTTCTGTGCCAATCTCTTCTTTGTTGGTTTTAAGGACCAGATGTATCAGTGAACCCCTAAGAAGGTTTTTATTTCTACAAAGTGAGTGTGGCAGGCAGGAGCCACATGAAAGCTTGGCTCATTTTGGGCTGGAGGTTCCAAGAGAAACTTGAGCTGAGCCAGAGCCAGGCCTCTGGCTCGAGCCTGGCTCACCCTTTGAGTGACTCGCCCACTGTAAGGCAAATGTATTTTAACAATGGCTACTCATGAGGCCAACACTAGTTTGATTAATCGGGCAAGGGCCAAGGGTTGGCAGCAGAAAGTGGGCACAGTCACAAAGAGCAAAGTCTGAACTTATGTATTTTTAAAACACTGCCAAAAAGAATTTGTCAACAAGACAAATGTAGCAATAACTGTATTCTGCATTGCTTAACTGATCACGTCAGGCTGCATTTCAAAATATCACCTGGTACAGAGATCTTTGAGTATCCAGTAAGTTCCCAGGTACAATGACACTTTAAGTCTGGTGGTTAATGCACTTGCTGGAAATATCTGAGTGCATTCTAATCAAAGGTTCGATTCCACATAAAATTGCATAGAGGGTCAATGTCCCTGCTGCACAGCATGAAACAAGCAGATCACCGATTTGTTTTTTATGTAGATAGCTCAGTTGGTTATTGTTTTTGTTGCAGAGATCATTGCAGGGCATGTCAGTGAAACCGATCCTGAACAAGACAACTGTGGACCAGGATGAGAAGCAGCGGACAGTACACTGTGTGCCGTTGCATTATTGACACTTAGAGAAAGCGTCCTGCTGATTTTTGCTCCTGTTTCCGTACAGTAATGTTTCAGGCAGTGGCTGGTGCTCTTCTGCATAAGGGCCCAAGTGATTCTCCAACCAGTTTAGAAGCTTAGCAATGGTACACACTAAGATATTTCTTGGGAGTACTATTTTTTTAGTTTAATTCCAGTGGCGGTCGGCATGCATTGGGTGTGGCGGACGGGGAGGCGGGGGGAGGAAGGGGGGTAAATAAAAAGTAAAATTAAACTTACCTCCTCGCCGCATCTTCCTCGCTGGGTCCTCCTCGTTGCACCGGTCGGAACAACAGGAAGCACCCAGGCTGAGGCTTCCCTGAGCCAATCACAATGCTGTATTGCAGTGTTGTGATTAGTAAGCGCCCAGGCTCTCCTGACCAATCACAATGCAGCATTGTGATTGGTCTGAGCGCCGAGGTTTGGCGCTCAGCCAGGGAATGGGGGCCTGGGCATGTTCTCCACATAGGCTGTAATGCAGCCTGCGTGGAGACCAGGGAAAGTGCGCATGAATGTTTGGATGGCCCGAGAGGGAGTGAAAACCACTCCTCCCCTCCCTATGCTCTGTCAGCAGAGCAGCCCCGCCCCTACTGCCTGGCAAAGCTACCACGTCCACTAACAGGAAAAAATAAATTGATAATAACTGAAAGTTATTATCATTTATTTTTCCTTACACTGCCGAAAAGCAGTGGGGTGACGCCACTGTTTAATTCTTAGGTGTTGGTGTGGAGGAAACTTACTAAGCACAAAGGCAAACAATAATGTAAGGAAGCATTTGTTTCTGAAGATTTAGAAATGGAAGAGATGTTCCTGGTTAATTAAATAAAAATGTGTTCCTGGGATGCTCTTCTTTTAAGTGGACAGCATATGAAGAGAACCACATAAACTCACCAGCAACACTAAGGTTTGTCCACTCAAACGGATGAATTCTGGTAAAATACTGCAAAATAGTGAAATATCAGGTACTGCGATGCACAACATGCTCTAGATGTATGCATTTGTATGTGACATAATGCAGCTTCATATATATACTAGAGGGGTAACCAGGAGCTTTATATATATATATATTATTATGACATGTTATATCTCAGGCAGATAACATACATTTTTTTGTGCACATATCAGTTAGCTAATTACGTTTGCTGGTTAAGCATGCTGACTATGCATTATGCTGTTATTCGTATTTATTAATTTGTTGCACTTTGCACTTTATGTAATGTTATGACAAGCATGTGTTACCAGTAATATTATGTATCGCACAGTCTATTTTCTATGTCTATTTATGCCTGATGGAGGGAGGAGGGCTATATATACCTGAAACTCTATGGCGCCAAACTAGATTGATAAAGCCTGCTGCGCAGGCGAAACGCGTCTCTCTTTCAATGCGGGGTCGTGGGAGACCTGACAATCAATAAATAAGCCCTATTCCTACATACCTGTTGTACGTGCCTCTTCTTCGTTGGAGCACGATTGTCTTTTCGGATATATATATATATATATTCATGACTCTTTCAGTCTCCTATTCTGTCCCCGACGCCATTTCTCAATGTGTCCTTGTGTTATACTTGTGTGACATTATAACCATGTAATGCTGTATTGTTCAGCTATGACTCTTATGAATTCCCTCATGTACCTCTTGTTAACGTTATCACGTAATAGGTAAAGCCCTCTGATACCTTCGGGTCTAGTTAGCGCTATATAAAACTCAAAATAATAATAATAATAAATGTGTTACCTGCAGGTCACAAGTTAAAATCCTTGTCTTATAGCTTAGTGACTTATGATCCTGCATCAAGGATATGCATGCAAACTAAAAGGCACAGATTTGGAAATTTGCTGTTCTTCCTCAATATTTTATTATTCTAAGGTTGCTAAAAAAGGGTTACTTCGGTTAATATTAAATACTTATTAGTAAGTACTACATAAATGGTTATTAGTGTAATAACTCATGGACAGATACATTCGATATTCTTAAAATGTATGCATATTTTTTGCATACAAAGCTTAGAAAGGTAAAAGACATAGCCCTGCCCCTTGTCCTGCCCTTATGCCTACCCCAACCTCCACCGCCAGTCTACTGCTCTTTTCGTGAGTACCTGCACTTATTTTTTTCCATTTAAAGCTCCAATGGGAGTAGATTTAATTAATAAATGTAGGTTTGATTAATGGCTAATTTAGGCGTGGACCACCCGGGCTTAACTAAGCATAAGTGAGGCCTACACGTCTAGTTTTAGTAGTGAGGCAGCATTTGTTGATAGAAGATGATACAGCGTTACGGCCAGACGGAGCTGCCGGCTTTGAAACTGGGGAACCTGTGATTCTGGGCAAATCACTTAATCTCACAGTAACTAAAAAAACATAATTAGCATGTAGCTTTCTTTGTGTAGTGTAGCTGGTGCTCATGTAAAGCGCTACAATACCTTCGAGACGAGTTTGCGCTATATAGAAACCTCCAAAAAAAAGATCTGGTGCACCAATTTCATGTTCTGCCCTTGCAAACATTTCTGTTGACTAAAACAATGCTTTATTCGGAATGATTTCACCCTGTGCCCAACTTTTTTGTTTAATTCTCAGGCACATTAGGTGTCAAGAGTTAATTTTCACACGCTTTTACTAGTCTAGTGTATTCATAGTTTGTAACAAAAATGTGTTGTCATCTTTTCTGCTGACGGGCAAGGAGGTCAGCTTGATTTCAATAATATAAGTATACGTTATTATCATTTATATATGTATCTGGTGCAAAATGATTCGCTGCCAATGTTATGATCGCATGTCTCCGGTGCAGAATGTATAGCTGTTTTCCCACCAAAACTGTGCTCATACTAGCGGTGGGCGCAACTTGCAGAGTTTCATTCTACAGAGTTCTGCGGCGCTAGATGAAAACTCTGCGAAATTCCACGGAGTTCTGCGGCTGGGCTGAAATCGTCACGTTGCACTGCTGACGCAGATTTTTAGCGCCAGGAGCTTGTTCCGCGTGGAAAAATAAGTGCAAAGGGCCCCACGCTGTGTCCCAGAGGACGCTGCTTCTCGAGTTGGTTTTGCTGCCACTCGAGTAGATTTTCTACTTCAGCGGCAGCTTTCCCAATGCGAACGGTCACCATGTACCTTCCTAGCACCCAAAAATCACATGAGGGGCCGCCAATTCTTGCTCGCCAACTTACCGGCAAGCCACGTGTGAGAAAAAACTCCACCACGCGGCAGTTGGTGGAATTTGGCTGCATGTAATGCAGAGTGGACAAAACTCTGCCATCCCTAATTCAAACCCATGCTTTTAAGAAACGTACCAGGATTTTTTCCATTTCTTTAGCAGATAGACACTATGCTAGATTTTTCCTTGCTTTTATATTGACCAGACTCTACTGGATTTTTATTTTGATGTTGCACTTAGAATTTCTCTGCTCAATTATACTTGGTTCTAGCTAAATTCCCAAATTAAATGAAGACCTTATATCTTTTTCACTCACAGATTATGCATTTCCAATGGTTATTGTAACTTATTTGATTAACCAATTTTTTTTCTGCAATGATTTAATCTTTAATAAACCATTCATTGGTTTTGGCTTGAATCTTGTCTGCCCAAGGCTTGATTTGCAAAATTATATTTTATGGGTCAGTCTCGTGATAAGCGTACAAGACCCCAATTCTGCTCAACTTACGCGCTTGTAAATAGTTTGTAAAATGTATCTGTGGAAAGTGCCCACACGGGCATTACTTACATCCCATAAACCATTTGCTGTATTAAAGTCTGGTTCTGCTTTTGTGGCTCAGTGCTCAATTCTCTCTTATGTACTCACAGATTGTGAACTGTCTAGTGGGGAGAGGTGGACTAACAAAGAACTCTTTCTCATGTACCATCGTTTTTTAAAATTTTTGGACCAAAAAAAGGCATGAGTACATATGGAGAAAGGATGTGCCATTACAACCAAAGGTGCTGACTTTAGAACTGGTGAACCAGGTTTGAGTCTCGGCTTCAGCTCAACATCTTGTGATTCTGAGAAAATCACTTAATCTCCCTATGCTAAAAAATTAGTCAACTTGTGTAATGTAGTCTGGTGCTCATGTAAAGTGCGCCTGTGCTTTGGGGTGAGTTTGCACTATATAAAAAGAGAAACTGCTAATCATATGCCATCGGTGGCACAGAGCTACATGACCAATGAAATGCCCCTATCAAATGGGCATTCATCATCTTATGCCCGCTCCTTTGCCACATTGTAAAGCAAATTTTCTGAGCATCTGGCCCTGGCCAGATGCGACCACAAGACACATTTTAATTTTACAACATACGTGTTAGGTGTTTACAAACAGGCAGTGCCGGACTGGCCTATATAACAATCTGGCAGTGCCAGAAGGACTGGCCTGACACTTCAGTATGTGGTCCTTTTTTTGTTTTTTAGCTATAGGCCTGTTTTTTGTTCTAGTGGGCTCGTTTGTGCTATTGTTTTCCCTTATATTACCACAAATATTGTCTGCAGTACAAATACATACAGACTCCTGTACCTTGCAAAATTCTATACAGCTTGACTGTTGAATTTCAAAAGTTCCCCGATTTGAAAATGTGGACCTCTTTTTTAGCTATCTGATTCACTAATGGGGGTGGGGCACTTTTAATCATGTTGCCCAGGCCTATTTTCCATTCCAGTCAGACCCTGCAAACAGGATGGAGAAGCTTAGTAGTGAATGTGCCAGGGGCATTTTCCTGAGTGGCCATCTGTGGTGGTGAGCCTCAACAAGGCCTACCAGTGCTTAGGGGTTCTCCCTTTCTGCACAGAGTCCTCAGACCAATAGGAAGAAGTTGGCACAGAAACTGGAATAGAAAAAACAGAGTTTATTAAACCTCATGAGGTGGAACTACATTCACACAGCACCCTTCGGTAATGCATGAAGTAGCACACCGAATGGAAGGACCTTGGTCCTTTTATACCCACACAGGGGCTCAAATGAAGGCGGTACAAACATAAAATGCTGGTTTTAGGTACATATAAGGTCATACAAGAAATGCACAGTCGACAAGTGGGTGGAGCTAACAGTTTCTACTTCTAGTAGACACATCCTGACATTTATAAACTCGGAACAGCTGCATGGACAGCTGCGAGCTCAACTGAGCATGTGCAAAGCAAAAGAAACTAAATATAACTCGTCTCTAGGTAGATTTCAAGAGCAGTTAACAGGAAGGTAGGACAGAGCACATGGCGAGCACATGGCGAGCACATGGCAACCAAAATGGCTGCCAGAAATATAAAATGGATTCCACAAAGCGGACAATTTAGCCTCTGAACACAGGATGTCTTCGGCTAATGCTTAACTTAAGTGCTGCCAAATTACAACAGACGACCCTTTCAGCATTAGCTGAAGACATTCGTTTATCTGGGGTAATCTAAATATTCATCCCGTACATCTATTAACATTATTTCGGCCACCTCTTTATTCAACATTTGTTGGGCCTTTGTTTCAGCAACGTTCCTTTTGGCAGGTATACAAGCAGAGATGCAAATGGAGCAAAGCATTGGACCACATTGGATACATACACAGCATGTAAAAAGTATCATAATTATTACACACAGGATAGTCAGTAGCTTCCAGCCCCAAGCAGAAACAAGAGTCCAAAACCATCCAGCAAAAGTCCAAGTACCAGTCTCTGAATGAATTTCTGCAGCAATCTTATGCAGTTTTGATATTGCGTCATATACTGAAGGTGAGTGATCCGGTATGAATACGCAACAGCTGCTACCGATGATGCGACATGCACCACCTCGATCAGCCAAAATCACGTCTAACACCATCCTATTCTGGAGTGCTACAATCCTTGCAATCTGTAGTTCTTCTGTAATGTTCCCAAGTGCCATAGCTGTCTGATTGGTAACAGCTTCCACAACACGAGTTAGTCGCCTGATCTTTCTGCTGTTCAATGCAGCACCCACAAAGAAAAATAAGCCCAAGTTGAAATCAACATATTGTTGTAGGGTAGTGTCGGTTTGGTCAACTTCATCCATACTTATTGTCCTCTTATTTCTGTTTTTGGAAATATAATTGTACAGTTTAAAATCACGGTGATATAATGCAGGTGCCAGAAACACAGGGGGCAACATAAAAGATACATAGCAGATTCCTGACCATCCAACAGGTAATTGATAATATCCGTTATTTCCACACACAAAATACGTATTATGCGAGGCTGTGAAAGTGCTGTTATTGGCACCTTCAATGGTCAGGATTACAGTACACTCGCTCCTCCCCACTGGAATTCTTCCAACACTACAGATACACAAATCTGCTTTAGTTTTTGTCACAGAAATCACAAAAGGTCCAATGTTCTTTATTATTCTCACATTTGTGAAGGCATATGGTGTTGAAATATTGTCCGGTTGATACTCTTCCCATTCCCATTTAGTCCCTTTGGCTTGTGGATAACCTTCTTTATTTTGATAACACACTTTATTAAGTTGAAAAATAATCCCACCTAGTGAAGGCTTTCCGGATGCAAACAAGAGCGCATACCAAGCTTGACAAGAACCATTGTGAGAAAATGGAAGAGGAATAAAAGGTGTTCCTCCTTTCTTTTGATGTGCAGGTATCATCCCACACACCCAACAGTTGGTAGTATTTGTAGCATTGTGAGTATAGTGCAACATCTGGATAAAGTTATTGTTTAGATAGGATTGTCGATGCTTCTGCTCATGGTAGGGAAGAGTGAAGTAGTAGTGTTCCACTGGTACTGGCGTAGTGGCAACAAAAAGCTGTCGAACAGGAGCCACCTTCTCGATGTACCACGTAATTGCTGCCATAGCCACCATAGCGATAACAAAGGGGATGATGGACGGAGCGTTTGAGCAAATCAAACACTCACCCCCAGTCAAGTGATCTGGGTTTAATCCATCATCATTCTTTAGCTCACTCCACCACCCCAGTTCAGACATGGCCATATGCAAATCAGTTTGACCCTGTGCCTCATGGGAACAGTCCAGCCCGAACTGCCAAGCCATGTCTTCCCGGACCGGAAACAAGCATCCTGGGACCGGTTTCTGGCTATTCAGCCGTCATCAGCCAGGCTAGCTTGAATCCAGTGGCAAAGTGAGCAAGGGACCCACGTCTGGCCATACCCTGCCAACTTAGGGCGAACAAAGCGATACCAAAGGGGATGATGGACGGAGCGTTTGAGCAAATCAAACACTCACCCCCAGTCAAGTGATCTGGGTTTAATCCATCATCATTCTTTAGCTCACTCCACCACCCCAGTTCAGACATGGCCATATGCAAATCAGTCTGACCCTGTGCCTCATGGGAACAGTCCAGCCCGAACTGCCAAGCCATGTCTTCCCCGGACCGGAAACAAGCATCCTGGGACCGGTTTCTGGCTATTCAGCCGTCATCAGCCCGGCTAGCTTGAATCCAGTGGCAAAGTGAGCAAGGGACCCACGTCTGGGCATACCCTGCCAACTTAGGGCGAACAAAGCGATACCAAAGGGGATGATGGACGGAGCGTTTGAGCAAATCAAACACTCACCCCCAGTCAAGTGATCTGGGTTTAATCCATCATCATTCTTTAGCTCACTCCACCACCCCAGTTCAGACATGGCCATATGCAAATCAGTCTGACCCTGTGCCTCATGGGAACAGTCCAGCCCGAACTGCCAAGCCATGTCTTCCCCGGACCGGAAACAAGCATCCTGGGACTGGTTTCTGGCTATTCAGCCGTCATCAGCCAGGCTAGCTTGAATCCAGTGGCAAAGTGAGCAAGGGACCCACGTCTGGGCATACCCTGCCAACTTAGGGCGAACAAAGCGATACCAAAGGGGATGATGGACGGAGCGTTTGAGCAAATCAAACACTCACCCCCAGTCAAGTGATCTGGGTTTAATCCATCATCATTCTTTAGCTCACTCCACCACCCCCAGTTCAGACATGGCCATATGCAAATCAGTCTGACCCTGTGCCTCATGGGAACAGTCCAGCCCGAACTGCCAAGCCATGTCTTCCCCGGACCGGAAACAAGCATCCTGGGACCGGTTTCTGGCTATTCAGCCGTCATCAGCCAAGCTAGCTTGAATCCAGTGGCAAAGTGAGCAAGGGACCCACGTCTGGGCATACCCTGCCAACTTAGGGCGAACAAAGCGATACCAAAGGGGATGATGGACGGAGCGTTTGAGCAAATCAAACACTCACCCCTAGTCAAGTGATCTGGGTTTAATCCATCATTATTCTTTAGCTCACTCCACCACCCCAGTTCAGACATGGCCATATGCAAATCAGTCTGACCCTGTGCCTCATGGGAACAGTCCAGCCCGAACTGCCAAGCCATGCTTCCCCGGACCGGAAACAAGCATCCTGGGACCGGTTTCTGGCTATTCAGCCGTCATCAGCCAGGCTAGCTTGAATCCAGTGGCAAAGTGAGCAAGGGACCCACGTCTGGGCATACCCTGCCAACTTAGGGCGAACAAAGCGATACCAAAGGGGATGATGGACGGAGCGTTTGAGCAAATCAAACACTCACCCCCAGTCAAGTGATCTGGGTTTAATCCATCATCATTCTTTAGCTCACTCCACCACCCCAGTTCAGACATGGCCATATGCAAATCAGTCTGACCCTGTGCCTCATGTTCTTTATTATTCTCACATTTGTGAAGGCATATGGTGTTGAAATATTGTCCGGTTGATACTCTTCCCATTCCCATTTAGTCCCTTTGGCTTGTGGATAACCTTCTTTATTTTGATAACACACTTTATTAAGTTGAAAAATAATCCCACCTACTGAAGGCTTTCCGGATGCAAACAAGAGCGCATACCAAGCTTGACAAGAACCATTGTGAGAAAATGGAAGAGGAATAAAAGGTGTTCCTCCTTTCTTTTGATGTGCAGGTATCATCCCACACACCCAACAGTTGGTAGTATTTGTAGCATTGTGAGTATAGTGCAACATCTGGATAAAGGTATTGTTTAGATAGGATTGTCGATGCTTCTGCTCATGGTAGGGAAGAGTGAAGTAGTAGTGTTCCACTGGTACTGGCGTAGTGGCATCAAAAAGCTGTCGACAAGGAGCCACCTTCTCGATGTACCACGTAATTGCTGCCATAGCCACCATAGCAACAACAAACCCTACAGCACAAATGATTCTTTTGTTATTCATTTCAGCAACAGTAATGATTGATCTTTCTAAAAACTTGTTGAAAACAATCGTTGGAGCTCTTCTCCCTGGGCAGCCGTTGATTTCTTCACCATGGGCCAAGGCGGGTGTCACTAAACTAATGCAGGGCTGATCCCCCTCCCCTTGCCACATCGGCTCTCCGTTTCACTAACCCAGGGCAGTAGCTCAACCAGTCTTTTCAAAACTGCAGATTCTTTCCTCGGTCTCAATTGATATCTGGATACTCCAGTGATCGTGTGGTCCGGGAAGGCTTCCGCAGATTCGTCAGGTGAGATAGCTTGGCCTTTCTCCGTCTCCAGAATCTCTCGATGGTCGGTCAACACAGCAGGTTCCACCAAGGCAGGCGACACGCGTTTGCAGTGTGTGGTGTGGATCTAATTCTTTCTGTTTGTCACTCGAACTGCTGTCCTTGTTGCAAGGAGCACCTGCTCTGGTCCTCGCCACCTCGGCTCCAAGCTGTTTGATCTGTCGAAGACCTTGACCATTACGTGATCACCAGGACGGAGTTCGTGGGCCTCACCTGTAGATCTGTCAGGAAGAGCTTCTCGAACCTGTTGATGAATAGAAACCAAACTGTCGGTTAACTGTGCCAAATAATCATTCATCAGAACACAAGGAACATCATGTATGGGGCGTGGCTTAGGAATTCCCCAAATGTTCATCGGTCTCCCAAACACCACCTCATAGGGGGTAAGACCTGATCGTGAATGTGGCACCGATCTTATGGACAATAATGCCAATGGTAGTGCCTCTGGCCACTTTAGAGACGTGGAAGCCAGTATTTTCGCCAATTTTGATTTTAAAGTAGCGTTATACCTTTCCACCAATCCTGCTGATTGCGGGTGGAAAACTGTATGGAATTTCTGTTTGATCCCTAATCCTTTCAGTACATGCTCAACAACTTGCCCAATAAAATGAGGTCCATTGTCACTCCACAAAAGTTTGCAAACACCGTATCTAGGGAAAAACTCCTTTAGAAGCACCTTTGCTGTGGTGAGAGCAGTATTATCCTTTGTAGGGTATGCCTCTATCCACTTACTAAAGGCACATACCACCACTAGGACATATTTCAGATTATTGCAGCATTCGAGTTGGATGTAATCCATCTGCAAAACTTCAAAAGGTGCGGTTGTTGTAGCAAACCCTCCTGTAGGAGTTCGTGTCCCTTTTCCAGGATTATACTGCCAACAGATCAAACAGGACTGTACTACTCTTTTGGCTGTGCTAGCAATTTCAGGATGCTCCCAAACTTGTGTAAGCAATTTAGTTATTGCTAGAGCTCCAACATGTGCCAGCCCATGTGCCATTTGAACCATAGGTTGTAAATAGGCTGCAGGCAATTTCCACTTATTCATTTCTTTGTTACGCCAACAACCCTCATCATCTAACATTCCTTCTTTAGACCATTGCTCAAACTCTTCCACAGAAGCAGATCTCTGTATATCCAATACTTCCTCTCTAGCATCATGCCAACGCTCAGCTTGTGATTTCACTACGTACATGGATGTAGTGCTTCGCTGTATCGCAGTTTCACGGGCTACGCGGTCTGCAAAGGCATTGCCTTGTCCTATTTTGTCAGTCACTTTCTTGTGTGCGCTACACTTCATAATAGCAACTCTCTTTGGGTATGTAAGTGCAGTCAAGAGATTATGCACTAACTCTCCGTGCATTATCTGCATCCCATGGGATGTAAGAAAGCCTCTTTCCTTCCAGAGTAGGCCAAAATCATGAACCACTCCAAAAGCATAGCGGCTATCCGTGTAAATGTTCACACACAAGTCAGTGCTAAGCTCACACGCTCGTGTCAAAGCTATTAGTTCAGCTGCTTGAGCTGACTTCTGAGGTATGCGAGCTGTTTCCACTACTGTCTCAAGCGTGGTAATTGCATAAGCAGCTGAAGTCGTGCCATCTGGTAACTTCAGACAGGACCCATCAACCCACAGTTCCCCATCTACATCTGGAAGGGGCGTATCTTGCAAATCGATACGACCCTTTGTCTGCTCCTCAGTAAGGAATATGCAATCGTGAGGCTCCTTTGACTGAGACTGAGTCGCAGGATATGGCAACAAAGTGGCTGGGTTCAGTGTCGCACATCTCTTCAAGGTAATATGAGGTGCTAACAGTGTCAATTCGTATCCTGTCAAACGAGCACTAGTTAAGTGCTGAGTCTTAGTCTGATTCAAAAGGGCATCTACTGCATGGGGTACTAGCACCAACAGTTTGTGTGACAAAACTATCCCTTCACTCTGACGTATGGACACAGCCGTCGCTGCAACTGAACGGAAGCACCCAGGTAATGCACGAGCAACAGGATCAAGAACTGCAGAAAGGTATGCGCAAGGACGCTGTTTGTCCCCGTGTGTCTGTACTAAAACTGACAATGCACATCCTTCTTTCTCATGTACATAGAGTGTAAAAGCCTTCGTGTAATCTGGTGTGCCTAACACTGGTGCAGAGCAAAGAGCTTGTCTCAACTGACAAAAAGCATTTTGACATTCATCCGTCCATGGAAGGGGGATCGGAGTGTTTTTAGTCAAAAGTGCTAGCAAGGGTTTAACAATGTGTGAAAAACCCAATATCCATTGCCTGCAAAACGAAGTCAGACCAATGAATGCACGGACATCTTTCTGCGTGGAAGGTACTGGGGTGTCTAAAATTGCTTGAATGCGATCTGGTGTTAGTGCACGGCCCTCCTTAACAGAAGGTGTCCTAAATAGGTCACCTTCGGTCTACAATATTGCAATTTCTTCCGTGATACTTTATGGTGGTGTGTAGCAAGAAAAGAAAGCAAGGACAAAGTGCATTTCTCACACTGCTCAGGTGTATCAGCTGCCAACAAGATGTCATCGACATATTGTATGAGAGCCACTCCTTTAGGCAAGGTAAAGGAATCAAGCTGTCTCTTCAATGCTTGACTGTAAATACTAGGACTCTCAGTATAGCCTTGAGGAACTCTACAAAATCTGTATGATCTATTATTCAAAGTGAAACCGAACAAATATCGGCTATCAGGATGAATAGGAATCGAGAAGAAAGCATTCTTCAGATCAATTACAGAAAATGTAGTTGCTGTTGGAGGGACCAGAGTAAGCAATGTCGTTATGTCAGATACTACAGGGTACTGTGGTACTACAATCTTGTTAACTTCTCTCAAATCGATGATAAATCTATAGATCCTAGTGTCAGTATCTTTTTTCAAAATGGGAAGAATCGGACTATTGCAAACATTGTAAGGAACTTCTTCCACAACCCCCACCTTAATTAAATCATGTACAATACGTGTGAGTGCTTCTTCTCCTTCTCGAGAAATTTTATACTGAGGCAGTCTTGGCAATAAAGCGCCCTCCTTAACACTAATATGTACTGGTGGAATAACCATTTGTCCTACATCAGTGTCCGAAGTAGCCCACAAAGTACTAGGGAGTGAGGCCAGTGCAATGTCCTCTTTAATAATACAAGATCTCTCAATCACAGGGTAGTTGTCATTCAAAATAACCCGTACTCCTTCCGGAGAACACCGTATCGTAGCCCTGAAATATTTAAGCATATCAAGACCCACAATATTGTCTGGTGTGTTTGGAGAAAGCAAAAACGGACATGGAGCAGTAAACTTATCAACATCGAATGCAAGTGGTTGTGACAATGGGCTAAGGGAAGGTGTTCCATCGAAACCTATCGATGTAATGGTTAAGCCAGACAGGGGAGCCCTTGGAACCAACTGTTTAGACAAGGCGCTACGAGTAGCTCCTGTATCAACCAGAAACTGATCAGTAGAGCCCAAAACATGTGCTGTAACATAGGGACCCCTCTGATCTACTGGAACTTCAACTGATTCCTTACCCCATCCTAGGCAATCCTATGCATAAGCAGAATCTTGAAAATCAGAGGGCACATAGTCAGACATTTGATATTGGTTCCTTCTATCAAAAGTGTTAAACCCATCCTGCCCACGTGTATTAGCATCAAACCGAGCACGATCATTCGCGCTTCCTCTAGGCCCTGGATATCCTGAACGATTTCTCATTTGTCCCCGACCACGTAGATTCTGCTGAGCACGCAGTACTGGACAATCAGAAAGTCAATGTCCAAATTTTTTGCAGTACGCACACTGATCAACAGACAAATTCGAACGAGTATAGGAAGGAAGGGACGAACCATAAGATCCGCGTCCACCTCTATCATGACCTCTAGAAGGCGGACCATAAGCTTGAGCCAACATAACCTTTGTTTTCAACTCTTTAGACTTTTTGTCCTCATTACCTTTAGTTTCTAATTCTTGTCGCTCATAATACTGAGCCATAGTTAAAAGAGAAACCGGAGAAGAGGTAGTCCATGAACTCTCACTGGCCTTTAAGCGACTAGCTATCCCTGGCAAAAGGTTTGCGACATATTTATCAACAAACAGATGCCTACCCGTGTCATCTATCAATGACTGGCCACTAAAATCGTGGAATGCCTCTTCAAAGCGTGTGAAAAAGTCAGAAACTGATTCATCTACCTTTTGCTTGCAAGACGCTAACACTGTCCAATCTATCTTTTTAGGGGAATGATCGTCTTTAACTTAACTAATATAGCTGCCGGAAGATTTAAAATTAACTGACACGGTTTCTGTGCAGGTTCTCTATCTTCATCTAACCGCTCTAAATCTTTCCACAATGCTCCAAATGTCGCATTATCATCAATTTTACGCACAGTTCTCCACATATCAGGCGGTAATATTAATCCAAAAACAAATCAATATCAGACAAAGTCATAGTACAAGAGCTAATTGCACCCTCAACTTCCTCATAAAAGGCTGCTGGATTCTTTCGCGGGTCAGGCAATGCATTTTTAAGGGCCATAACATCTGCTCTATTCCAAGGAGTGTAAACCCAATTATAAATAAAGTACCCTTTCGCATTAGTAGAAGTCTTATCATCCTCTGTACCCGTTCCTTTAGGAGGAACATATAAAGGCGCGGCTTCCCGCATGGGTTTCACATGAATTACAACATTCTTATCTGTTTCAGGAGTAGGAGTTTGTGCCATGCTGATCTGAGATGCTAGTGCAGCTGCTTCTGCTGCCTTTTTCTCCTCTCGCAAACGGGCTGCTTCAACACGCAGTTTAACCAAGCGTCTGATCGTGTCAGCCACCTGGGAGAAGACAAAAAGACCGTCACGTAATTGTTTACAATCAACTGCTACATCATCGGGCTCCATTTCTACCGAATGCTTCCTAAATCGTTCAATAACCTCTGCAGCAAATGTATCGGTAAAATATATTTGCTCCCTTTCCTGCCATCCTTTTATACTATCTAAGAGTTCTGAAGCAGTGGTAGTACTACAAACGGCTTTACGCGCAGCAGATCTAATGTCAGATGCACGCCCAGCAGGTAACATTGAGCGAGTTTCTCGAACTTTGTCCTGGTCTGAAAAAGAGTCCTCATCTGACTCATGAGGAGCGGAAGAAAAATATACGGAGGTGGAGAACGATCTAATAACAAGAAATCATCTTGCGGTTTATTAAGGATAGGATAAAGGGGCTGCCTAACAGCGTATTGGCCAGTTACCTGTAAATGGCATTCCCTATCTTCCCTCTCTTTAATTTCTTTCATCTCCTTGTTTTTTAACTGTAATGCTTTCGCATAAATGGTCTTTCGCTGTTCTTTGTCAATCAAGGCTTGCTCACGCTTCATTCGCTCACACACTTCTTTCTCCCACATTCGCACACAATCAAACATATCTTGCCTAGTCTTTCGTTTAAACATACATTGTTCCACATACTGAATCTTTCGCAAATCAAATGACCCATACATCGGCCAACGCAACTCAGGATCTTTACTAGTATATTTGTTCCATAACGTGCAGTACATTATAGAAGAAATACCATACTTAATATACATATCCCTATAAGGCGTCCCCTCCGGGGCGCTGGTTGTGTTTCGTCAAGTCTCAAATTGGTACCACTACAAAAGCAACACATCCTACGAAGTGTGCTGAAAACAGGCATGCCAAAAAATAGTGCAAAATATGCAGTATTATAATCAAAGTAGCGCTTAAGGTACTCTTCGTACGTTGCGCTGTTCAAACAATTTTAAATAGAGAAAATTCTCCTCATTACCTGCCTATATGTACTGCAATACATATATAATGACAAAACAGATTCCCAAATTGGCCAATCATACAAACAAAGCCGCAGTAAGTGTTACTAAACTACCTTACCAATCAAAGGCATCAAACCAACAGCAAGTGCCGCAAAACGGCTCTTACCAATCAAATGGTGTCCAGGTTCCAACTGCCAAGGTCTCAAAATCGACCAAATGGTCACTGCACAGCGAATCAACAGAAGAGATCTCAGTCGAGGACCGGCGCCGCCGGGATGGTCAGATCAGAAAGAAAGGAAAAACGCCGTGGGTGCCAAGACTCGGGTCTCCTCAGGCAGCGATCGCGTCCAGAAGCGAGATTCCAATCCTTTGTCTCGACCAATCCTTCGGGCATCCGAGTCGCCGATGAGCCCCACGTTGGAAGCGCCAAGTTGTGGTGGTGAGCCTCAACAAGGCCTACCAGTGCTTAGGGGTTCTCCCTTTCTGCACAGAGTCCTCAGACCAATAGGAAGAAGTTGGCACAGAAACTGGAATAGAAAAAACAGTATTTATTAAAATTCATGAGGTGGAACTACATTCACACAGCACCCTCCGGTAATGCATGAAGTAGCACACCGAATGTAAGGACCTTGGTCCTTTTATACCCACACAGGGGCTCAAATGAAGGCGGTACAAACACAAAATGCTGGTTTTAGGTACATATAAGGTCATACAAGAAATGCACAGTCGACAAGTGGGTGGAGCTAACAGTTTCTACTTCTAGTAGACACATCCTGACATTTATAAACTCGGAACAGCTGCATGGACAGCTGCGAGCTCAACTGAGCATGTGCAAAGCAAAAGAAACTAAATATAACTCGTCTCTAGGTAGATTTCAAGAGCAGTTAACAGGAAGGTAGGACAGAGCACATGGCGAGCACATGGCGGGCACATGGCAACCAAAATGGCTGCCAGAAATATAAAATGGATTCCACAAAGCGGACAATTTAGCCTCTGAACACAGGATGTCTTCGGCTAATGCTTAACTTAAGTGCTGCCAAATTACAACACATCGACTACACCAATGTCACTTTTGAAAAAGTGCAAAGATTTGGGGAATTTACTCGGTGGCACACAAATTATGAGCGGCTTGCTTTTCTGTGAGTGTCCTACATACTTACTTTCGTTCAAACCATTCTACTCTGTATTTTGGAGCATAGAGTCCACCTTCCATTGAGAAAACAAATTAGCTTGTTTTTTGATGCTGCATTAAAAAGCTGCACCACAGGAAAAGACTATGGTGTTTCTGCCACAGCAGACTTCGGGGCATATTTACAAGGTAAGTGGTGAAGCATGTCGTTAAGCCAAGAAGGCTAACGACACACTCCGTCACTTCAGAAATGCAGGGCTGCACCATATTTACAAGAATATGGTGCAGCCCTGCGGTTCCCCCTGTGCTGGCGCTAAATTTAGCTGCCTAGCGCCAACGCAGGCACCCTTGCACCATTGTACAAGGGTGTCTGCGTTGCAAGGGGAGATTGTTTATGTGCAGGAAGGTGTCTCTTCCTGCACATAAACAATCTTTAAATGCTGTTTTGTAACTTCTATGTGTGCTGCTCAATGCAGCACACAGAACGTGCAAAACCTCATTTTTTTTAAAAATGATTGTTTATGTGCAGGAAGGAACACCTTCCTGCACATAAACAATCATTGGCGTTGTGCTGTTTCCAGGTCTGCTACACAACGCAGACACATGGAAATAGCAAAAACGAGGAGAAAATAAACATTTCTCCTCGTTTCGCTAGGGTAAGACCAGGTTTTTCCTGGTCTTCATTTTGGCGCTGCCCCATACGTACCCTGCCCTTGTAAATATGGGACAGCGTCAAAAATCAATGGGTGTTGCAGTGGAACACCCATTGCCCTCCCCTTTCATGCTATGTGTAGCGTGAAAGGGTGCCTTATTTACAAGGCAGCGTTAAGCCATGTTAAGCCTTGTAAATAAGGCGAAGCCCCATATCGCCACCAAAGCGTCCTGAAAAGTGACGTTGTGGTGGCAATAGGGGCTTGTAAATATGCCCCTTTATGTTTTGGCAAAATACTCCTAACATTTTTAGGTCGAACATCAGCGCGCATGCGCTGTATGCAAGACCTGTTGTACTTACTATGCTGAGTGCAATTTCAGTTGGATCCCGCCTGCTGTTTTCCATAGGTTCACTCTTAAGTCGGTCCTGTTTGCTGGCTCCTCATTGCTTGGCGCACCCGAGACATCACTTCCGTTTTCAGCTCTGGGAGCACCGGCCAACTACAGTTTCATTACGCTGTAGGGACTACTTTGTTTATTTTCGGCACATCGCGATGCTGCAAATGGCGGCCCGCCTTTATTTTGATCTGCACTGGGTGGCTTGCACACTTCTATTTTTCATAATGTTAAAGACATTTTAACAATTTAGTTTAGTGCGGTGCTCTTTCACGAGCACCGCGTTTTATCTACTTGTTTATAGAGCCTACGCCGAGGCTCGAACACGGGTCTAAGGACTACAGTCGGCAGCTCTATTTACTATGCCACATCATTCTTGCTGCTAGTGAGGGCGCCTGTTCCAAGCACTTCCCCCTGCCGTCTTTGTTTACTGCTTATCAGAGTGTTTGGAGGACGCCTGGTCTGTTCTGTACCCCCCCACTTGTTTTCTTTTGATCGGCAACATTTGTTCACCCGATCTTGTAACTGGACTATAACTGGACGCTGATGCTGGCTCTACCGAATGGATAAGCGTACCAGGTACCCCTGCTGCCTTCTGTGTCCCAAAGAAATCACTGACGTGCACTAATGAGCACAAAAACAGAAGCATTATAAAGCCTGGGAAGGGGCTGTTTTTGTGTTCGAGGGAAGCATCCGTCATAACCCTGCCCTGGAAGATCGAGTCTGAGAGATGTCTTCGGTTCAGCCACGCGCCATGTCTGTTGTTGGCCTGTGCTTCTGACATTTTTAGCAGCCTGACGTCTCATTTGTTTGCACCTAGCGCCAGTGGACTACTATCAAACAACAATATTTTCAGTTTATGCACAAAGCAAGATCGGACATCAATTTTCACAATACACAAAGAAACAGTATCACCACCAAACTTCACAGTGCAGTAAATCCGACATCACCCATCCATATTCACAGTGTACACAAAAGTGTCAGGCACCAACATTCTCAGTGCACACAGAGAGCCAAATAGACATAAATGTTCAAAGTGCCCATTGGGACGATATCAAATACCCTTATCCTGGACAAAAAATGAAGAGTGTCTCACACAGGTATTTTTTTTTTTATGGAGTTTTATATAGCGCAAACTTGACCCGGTATCGGGTATCAGAGCGCTTTACATAGCACCAGATTACCATATTATCACTAAAAGCACCTCAACAACTTAATAACATAGGACTCGTGGATAACAAAAGAAAGTTTTTTAATTTAGATGTTCTCATACTGTAAATGCATACAGGCATGTGTTCAAGGTATGCATGACTGTGTTCTGTCTTCCTCACTCCTCTGGACATAAGAATTCATAAGTGCAGTATCCATCCACCCTTCTTTAAGCACCCCTTGGAGCCTTGGTCATGACATCATACTCCTCCTTTCTAGCCTACCATTCAGTTGCATACATTTGCAACAGTTTGTGTGGGCTCCTTTGTCCAAGTAGGGACCCTTGCTCCTAGTCAGGGTAAGGGGGATACACACTTTAGATACCCCCTTGGTAGCTTGGCACGAGCAGACAGGCTTATCCCAAAGGCAATGTGTAAAGTAATTGTACTCAAAATATACGGTAACACCACAAATGGACACCACACAGTTTAGTAAAATAAGGTATCTTTATCTAAACCAAACAAGACCAAAACGACAAAAATCCAAGATACATATATCAAAATAGCACTTAAAAGCAGTTACTTGCAGCACTTGTAGAAACAAATAGCTCCACCTGGGGCTATTACGACGTCGTGACAGGCATAAATCCAAGGTACGGTGCAGACAGGGAGGTGCGCGGTGTCGGGTACGGAGTCACGAGGATTCCCAAACAACAGTACCTTGGAAAACAAAGTCTATGGACGATGCATGGCGTCGTGGAGGTGAGGAGTCGGTGCCGAGGTCGAGGCCAGTTCTCTGGTTGCCACAGGGGAGACGAGGTGTCGTGTTCGCGAGTAGGCGACGTGTTGAGTCCAGGACAGGGGCAGATGGCGGCATTGGCGGTGAAGCGACGGTTCAGGTTTCAGCGATGCGAAGTCGAAGAGTTCGTAAAATCACCCTCGTTGGTTATCGGCTACGTCATAACTGTATGCAGGCATTGGAGAGCGTCAGAGCTGCTGTGCAGGCAGGGCGGTGCATTGTGCACTTCTCAAGCATTGCCCCTAGCCTCTGTACAGGTTGCGGCGTCACGGCGTTGTCGCCGATTGCTTTCTTTAAGTTTCTTCCAGCTCCCGACAGCAGGAACAACCTCCAGAGGCCCAAAACTGGAATAGGCACCTCCTGGCAGGTCAAAACTCTCAGAAGTGGAGTTCTGGGGAGCTGGTGGTGAAGTCTTTGTGTCCCTGAGACTTCAGAACAGGAGGCCAGCACACACAAGCCCTTGGAAAGTCTTCTTCAAGTAGGTTCACAGCAAAGTTGCAGTCTTTGTCCTCTTCCTTGGCAGAAGCAGCCACTGCAGGCCAACCCAGCAAAACACACAGCAAAGGGACAGTACTCCTCCTTACAGCTCTCCAGCTCTTCTTCTTGGCAAAAGGTTCCTCTTGAGCCCAGAAGTGATCTAATTTCCTGAGGTTTAAGGTCCACTACTTATACCCCATTTTGTCTTTGTTCTCTTTGTGGCAAGGGTCTCTGAGCCCAGTCCAAACCAGTTCTGTCCTCTCTAGTGCAGCATCACTACAGCAGGTGGAGACAGCATTGTGCAGAGGAGACACTGCCTATTCAGGTGTAAGTGAAACTCCTCCCACCACTCTAAATGCTGCCAAGGTCTATTCAGCTAATCTCTGAGTCACCCAGGAAAGGCAGAACACACCTCAACCCCCCTTGTGGCTGTCTACAGTAAATGCACATCCCCAGTCCCTGTACCTCCAAAACCAGACAGTCAATACACAAACCAGCAGAGGCACACAGAATGGTTAGATAAGAAAATACCTACTTTCTAAAAGTGGCATTTTCCAACACACAATTTAAAAACCATCTCCCTAAAAAGATTTGTTAATACATTCTGAGTTCAGAGAGCCTAAACTCCATTCCTCTATCATGTCCCAATGGAAAGTTATACTTGTAAGATGTTACAAAGTAACTCCCATGTTAGCCTATGGGACAGATAGCCTTTCAATTGTGAAAAACGAAATTGGCAGTATTTCACTATCGGGACATGTCACACACACCAGTACATGTCATACCTTTCACATACACTGCAACCCTGCCCATGGGGGTACCTTGGGCCTACCTGTGGGGTGCCTCATATGTAAGAAAAGGGAAGGTGGGGGCCTGGCAAGTGGGTGCACTTGTCAGGTCAACATTGCAGTTTAAAACTGTGTACAGACACTGCAGTGGCAGGTCTGAGATACCTTTACAGGGCTACTCGTGTGGGTAGCACAATCAGTGCTGCACACCCACTAGTAGCATTTGATTTACAGGCCCTGGCACACTCAGTGCACTTTACTAGGGACTTACCAGTAAATCAAATATGCTAATCATGGATAACCAATCATAATGATAATTTGCACAGAGAGCATATGCACTTTAGCACTGATCAGCAGTGGTAAAGTGCCCAGAGTTCTAAAACCAACAAAAACAGGTCAGGACAAATAGGAGGAAGAAGCAAAATGTTTGGGGATAACCCTGCAAAAAGAACTATCTCCAACAAACTGCCAAGAAACTTTGATGCACATGCCCTAAATACATGTTTTGTTTAAGTATGGGTTATATTCAAGGCTTCCGTAGACTATTGCGATCTGCCCCCCACAAATCCTTCTGCTTTCTAGGCTTACCTTGCCGTAGAAACAGTCCTAAAATAATTCTATAGATATGTAGAAATGTTTATAAGGCAAATATTGTCACGAAAATGTCTACATATGGTGAAAGAGTTAGAGAGACTGGAATTCTTTAACAAGAAAAAAGAATATGATTAGCGGAGAAGCCAGCGAAGTAGTCTCCTTTCCACACCATTTCACACCCAATGTCTGTCTGCAGGAAACATTAGCAAATCCAGACATCAAGCGTGAGTTGCTGCGATCAAGCAAAGTGGCCACAGGGCAACTACAAAAAATGAGGAGAAATGTAAGGAACATACAAACCAGAGGCAGAATCAAGTGTAGACTGTAGCAAGAACCAACCAATCTTTAGAGAACACTAGGGAGCATATTTACTAGGAAGTGGTGGAGCACGGCATTAGCCACCTTGGCTTAACACCGCACTCCGCCAGTTCCAAAACGCAGGGCTGCACTGTATTTACAAGGATAGGGTGCAGCCCTGCGCTGTAGGGGAAGATTGCTTATGTGCAGGAAGGTGTCCCTTCCTGCACATAAACCATCTGAAATGGCATTTTGAAACTTCTTGTGTGCTGCTTAATGCAGCACACATAGAAGTTGCAAAACGTCATTTTTTTTAAATTTATTGTTTATGTGCATGAAAGGTTACCTTCCTGCACATAAGCAATCAATGGGCTTTTGCTGTTTTTATATGTGCTGCACAACGCAACACACATAGAAACAGCAAAAACTGTTTAAGACCAGGTTTTCCCTGGTCTTAATTTTGGTGCTGCCCCATATTTACGCTGCCCTTGTAAATATGGGCAGCGTCAAAATCAATGGGTGTTGCGATGGAACACCCACCACAAAACCCCTTGCCCGCCCCTTTCACGCTAAGTATGGCATGAAAGGGGGCCTTATTTACAAGGCAGCGTTAAGCCACGTTAAGTGGCTTAACGCTGCCATGTAAATAAGGCGAAGCCCATATCGCCACAGGAACATCACTAAAAGTGACATTCCTGTAGGGATATGGGCTTGTAAATATGTCCCTAGGTTTGCCATGTAAAGGAGAATTGGCCCCTTCAAAGTGTCTAGAATTTTTCCGGTAATGAACGGGAAGTGATAGTTTGGTCACCTCCTGCAAAGCATAGCCCAGCGCCATCTTGGTGCGGGAAACACATTATGGATCCTTGGTGAATGACATCGGGAAGTCACCATATTAGCATAGGTAAAATGAAGAGCACAGGCAAGTCCCCCTTCAACTCTTGTCACATGATGCCAGAGCTGCGAGCATATGGCAGACTGAAACAATAAAAGCAGGTCAAAAATTGACTGAATGGCAGGGTCTTCTGGCAGGCAGATGAGTCCCATGATTATTATCATGAGGATTCGAGAGCCCACATAGAAAGTCTGGACTTGAAATCAGTACCTTCTCCCAGTGGCAGCTGCTGTGGTGGAAATCAACATCAGGTTCTTTCTAATGGGTTCTGAGATTTTGTGATTGTGTGTAGTGTGGTTGAGCGCAGTGTGTTTGTGCTGGTTATGGAGCTACAACTTTCTCTGTTGTGGTTTGGCAGGAATATAAGTCCCCCTTTACAGCTTTCCTTCTACACAGTTGACCTGGCCTGGTTACTTATCTTAATCCATGTCTTCTCTATCCCTCGGGACATTTAGCATTCCAGACCTGTGCCTAGATGTCTACTTTACAAACTTTTTCTTTCTTTCTTTCTTTCTTTCTTTCTTTCTTTCTTTCTTTCTTTCTTTCTTAATATCTTTCTTTTCATCTTTCTTTCTTTCTTTCTTATTGTCTATGGGTGCCAGAACAGTTAATATCAATAACCTGCCTCTGGGCCGCCACAATTAGACCAATCCAGTTCCTTAAAAATATTTGGATTATATTTTTTAAAGAGACAAGTTTTTGCGGCTCTCCTGAAACTTGAATCAGTGTTGGCTTGTTTTTGAATTATCACCGCAGGGTCCTAGTGCTGCAAACCTCCTACCAGCTCTTCATGGAAGCAGAGTAGGAGGAACTTAAATGAGACCACGATTCGCAGGTCAGAGATTACAGGTTGGCACGAATCCAATAATTTTTTCACACAGATGCACAGTGGTAGTGTCCTTAATACAGTGCACTACCAAGTGTTCAAGTTTAAAAGAATAGCATTTGAAAACTGATAAGCGGTGAAAGATATCCAATGCAGCAGTAATGCTAATGAACTTTCTCAAATTCAGTTCTGATCCTACTGCCATATTTTGCACATGTTGCACGCCTGCAGTATCTTACTGATGAAGGCCACTCATTGATGCATTGGCATAATCCAGTTTAGGGGTAATGAGTGATCTGACTACGCGTTTCGGTAGTTTTTTTCACCGTACGGTAACATTTACTTTAGACCTAACACATATCAACCAGTGTGAACCTACTTGGAATTCCTTTGCACAGATTGTCGCAAAAAAAGGTCTAAAGCTCCCATGAGCAATGCAAGAGGATCTACTACAGGAGGATTCGAGGCAGCCAAACTTTGCTAGGATGTAGACACACTCCTACCACTTAAAAGACAGGTACCTCTTTGACACAAGTCTGGCCTTCAGGATCACACCACATACGTGTACGAGATTAGGTAGATTGTGGGCACTTACAGTTTCATTATGAGTGGCCCACTGTTTGGGCAGATAATATCACACCCGATACCGTAGGTTATGGTATTTACCAGGCCCTGTAAATTACTTCCCCATTTCTACAAGTTCTGATGGAATGATGGATACTTTGCACACATCCTTTAATCACAATTCGTGTGCAAACTCCTTTTCACATACATTCAGGATGAGGTAAGAGTACAGGCAGGGAAATTATGAAACTTGTTTAGATCTTCCTGTGCATGATCACTACACTCGTGTCAACAAGAGGCATGAAGGTATCAAGCTGTGTATCAGAGGTGTGCAGGAAGCAAAGACACTCGACGGACTGCCAAACCAGAAAACACAAACCACGGAGTATGACTTTAGTAGAACTTTAACAACACACGTCATAAAACCAGAGAAGTGGAGGTTGTCTATTCTAAAGCAAACATATGCATGTTTATGTGAGGATGAGAAAAGACTTGGGCCCATATTTGCTAAGCCTTTGTGTTGTCCTTGCGTCGTGCAAGGTGACGCAAGGCAACACAAAGGTTTAAGTAAAATTTACAAGCCACGCAAGGGGTGTTTTGCACCACCTTGCGTGACTTTGTAAAGCAATGTAATGCCACACAGCAGCTTTCATTGCGCTACACTTCGTAGTGGTAAAATCAGTGAACCTGGGATTGCACACAAATGTTACGCCACTCTCACTATGGAGTAACAAGGAGAAATATGTTTATTTCTCTTAGTTATTTCCTCTTTCTATGCGTGATGCATTCTGCATCGTGCATAGAAAGAGGAAATTACCTCTTAAGATTGTTTTAGTACAGGAAATGTACTGCTTCCTGCACAAACAGAATCCTACCCATAACGTAGGCACTATGGTACAAGGGTGTCTGCTTTGGCAGTAGGCAGCCTCAAGTGCGCCAGTGCGGGTATAGGGCTGAAGAGCACCACATCTTTGTAGATAAGGCACTGTTCAGCTCTCTCGTTCACGTTACACAGCGCAGCAACTTTGCTTGCTGTCCTTCGTTGCATGAAGTTGTAGCAAATATGCCCACCGGTCTAGTGGCTCAGTTGCTAACCTTTCATCTCTTAATCCCAGCTTTCACATTTGACCAAAAAATCGTGTGGTTCGGGGGGAACTGACTTTTCCGATTGCCTCAAGTTTTAAAATTGTGTATACAGGTGTTATGTAAACATAATTGTGCTGCCTAATAGTGTCCCAGTTCCCACTCGTCATCACATTATGGTGCCAACTAGTCCATGCAAACGTGCACAATTTTTTGTATGTACACCACCTTGTGCATGACTGAAATAAGAATATTCTCTATAAAACATACAGTGGCTCCTTGCCATGTTCAGTCTATATTAAATAATCTAAATAAATACCTAAATAAATTAAAAAAAATAGGGTGACAAGCTTTCATAAATCTTTTATTAGCGTCAGGGTGAAGAGTAAATATGACAATACAGTTGGAGGAAATGGCGACTGAAAAGTCCCACCCACCAGTGTCGTTTTAAGAATATTTGGGGCCCTTGGCCAAACACATTTTGGGGCCCCCATTCAGAACAACCTTGAATTTTATTACGTATTTTCTGCTCATTCAAACCTGCAGGAAGAAAGCAACATTAGAATAATTGACAAAGGTGAAATCGAGTGATAGAAAGATCACATTACCAGAGGCCCCTTGAAAGGTGGGGGCCCTGGACAATTGCCCACTTTGCCTTTGCCATAAAACTTCTCTGATGCACAGGATGCGCGCTAGGCCTTATGGGACGAGTTTTGGCTTCTAGCATGTGGCGTCTCTGTAACCTGCGGCTGCCTGCGGCCCACGCAGGGGGCCATCCTAAAAGGGCGGCCCTTTAGTGCCATTTGGGCACTAACCCACACCCTCTAATGCCGGGACTCAGGGAGGAGTCCCCCTTGCCCTAGGCGCGCTAGACGCGTCACTTCCGGCGCGCCGAGGAGTTGGGGAGGGTATTTATGCCTCCCCCGGCCATCCTGGCGTCCTCTGTTGCGCCGGGCACGCCATCTGCAGGTCGTCTCCTAGTCCTCGTCGTGTTTGGGTCGGAGACGGTGTTGGTGTTGGTGTTTTTGCGGTGAGTCTGGCCATATGGGGCAGTTCCTCTTGCTTCTTACACGGTTTTGCGCCGGCCCCCCCCCCCAGGTGTTCCAACTCTGCGCTCACTGTGTGGCGCGGTACGTCCCAGTGGTTATGGAGCCGGGTTGCTCGGGCGGGAGATTGGTTTCCCGCTGTTGGAACATTTGCCAGGCCTGAGGGGGAGGGGGGTGGACTTGGACCGTCCTGGGTCCCGACGTGTATTGACAGAAGGCCGTGTCCGTCGGTTTGGTTTCGCCGTTCCGA
This sequence comes from Calotriton arnoldi, assembly GCA_963921515.1. NCBI lineage: Eukaryota > Metazoa > Chordata > Amphibia > Caudata > Salamandridae > Calotriton > Calotriton arnoldi. Next base: position 1,857,047 of record CAWUFW010000366.1, on the reverse strand, counting down.
CAGCATCACTCGTTAGGGTGGTAATGAGGAAAAGCGCATGCCCCCCCCCCACTTTGGTTGCCCAGTTGGCAGGACGAGCGCCGCCACCACGGCCATTGTTGCAGAAAATATACAGGGCTGTGAGTCGGATGCGCGGTGGCGTGGGGGTCGGGACAATGGGGGGTGGCCTCCCCTACCTGCCCTCCCTATGTTCTCGGGCGGGCCATATCTTGTGTTTTCCTAGTTCTGTTCCGTCGTTTTGAAATAGGGGAACGACTACCATTGAGAGACAGCGTCTATTTAAACTAGAGCGAGCCGTATGCGGTAGGCCAACGCTTAACTCCTGACGCCAACTGACACACGTGTACAACGATCGCCGAAAGCGGTGATACCAGATTGGGCGAAGGCCCTGTGCGCCGAAGTTTCGTTTGCTCTTTTGTTGTATACATTCCAACATGTTTCCTTGCCCTACCGTCGGACCGCTAGACACAGCAAGGAACTGTAAGGTGAAATTGATTTGTTGGCATGGAAAGACATCTGGTTTCACGGAGTAGCATTTCAGTTGAGGCATTTCCGCTAATAGCTTTCTACAGTGCGATAGGTGTCTGGATTGCACGTTGTCTAGCTTGTTCGTCGTTTTGGTGCTGCACGGAGTTGAAGAATATGTACTTGTTTACATGCTTGCGAATCTTGCACGGTGTCAATTGTATTAATTTTGAACATTGTTGTGGAGCACGGCGTGTTGTACCAGTTTTTATGTAAGTACTGTTGTACATGCTTGCCAATTTCCATGGAGTCAATGGTATTATTATTGCACGTTGTTGGGAAGCACGATGTGCAGTACTCGTTTACATGCTACGTACTTGTTTCGCACGATTGCAATTTTGCACGGTGCCAACGGTATTAATCTGGCATGCTGGTGGCCGGGTAAATGCAATGCGGGGGCAGCGGACATTGGCGGCGTTTCCGCAAGGTTTTCCGCTCCGCGTGGTGTATAGGCGGTAGCACTTCGATGTGGTGTAAGTGAATAACCAGATAATGTATTTTCTCACACGCGTGGTCATATCGCGGGGAAGGTTCGGAGTGCCAGCATAATCGGCACCCATGCCGAAGGAGGTAAGAAGAGGGTCGGGTTTGAGCACGCAATGTTGGGAGCCAGAGGGTTTATTGTCCCAGGGGCCACCATTAGGTTAAATGGTAACAAGGCTGTTACAGGCCAGGACGGCGCGCCCGCATGTTGATCCGATAGTGTGATGTCTCCCGGAGTAAGTGCTGACATTTAAGTCGAGGTTTGGCAACCTTGGCGAGCGCGCGACAGAGCCCCAGATCGCGGGGGTGTCAAGCACGCAATGTGGGGAGCCAGAAGGTTTATTGTCCTATTACACCCATTCCGGGCAGCACTGAAAAGATCTAGAGCAGTCAGTGCCTCATATTCTCAGGCGGTCATTCTCTCTTAGAACACACAGATGTTCAGCTCCAATCCTGACTAAAATTGAGATTGATGTAGAATCATGAACATCAACCCCCCTTCGTAAAGGGTGGCACCCAGCTCAGATGAAATAATTAATTATGCCTGTTCCTATTGTACTACATATCAGGTGGTGTCACTTTGAGCATCGGGGTACAGCGATTATTTCCGATGACATGGGATTACGGTCATTGTATGGAGGTCGGCGTCTCCATGGGCGCCTGTACCTTCCTGGGAGTCATGCCGTCACTTATGTTTCACACGCGCCTGCAGTGCGAGAGCCTGCCACCGGGTTACACCACCAACTTTTAAATGAAGCCATAGTGTTGCATGTTCACCGTAGGCAACTATCATCCATTGTCGAAGTCAATAATCCTGGCTTGCGAGGTGAGGCTGTTCCCATGTTACATCTCAGTTGGATGGTGTCCTGATGTGGGGCGAGGCAAACTTTTAACAGGGGGCCGAATATTGCTCGTTTGGGACGGAATATGCGTTGCGGGGATATCTTAAGGTGATGGGGGCAGGGTTCCTTGCTTGGCTGAATATGTTTGACTGGTTCTTTTTAATCAATGCATCGATCGGATAGGTGCTGTCCATCCTTTTCCACAAATGGGTTGGGGTGTCTTGATTAGTTGATTGCTCGGTCTCTCCCAGAACCCCCCCCCCCCTTGAGACCCACGGAGCTGAGAGTCGGCAGATCGCTTTTTGTTGTTCGCTGGCGGAACGTTGAGGCCTTGGAAATGATCTGAGGGATTCATGTCTTTCGTGATGCAGTGTAGGTGCCTTGACTATGCGGACTGCGGACGCCTCACGACTGCCTATCGTTTGCGGGGCTGAATGGGGGCGAAGGCCACACTCCTCCTTCGTTCTACAGGTGGACTTAAATTAAATGTAACTATGGTTGCGACATGTTCAGTTACATGAACTCACAAAATATGACTGGCTGAGTCAGCTGCCCATGGCCGGTGCAGATTTAAGCTGTCATTATGGACAAAAGGATCACAAACCCTATCACATTCCCTGTGTCAGGTTGGCAAGTTTTAGATGGCCCTCACACCAGCAGCATCGGGAGGTTCGTACATGGTCCTTGGTGACATCCACCAAAGGGTTGATAATTACTACAGGGTCACACAGTGTAGATTTTAGCACAGCTTACGGTGCGCAATTGTGCTGGAACCGGCAGACGGCATCGCAGGTCCAGCTGCATTAGAGGGCCCCTCCCGCACGGTGCATGATGTGCATGGCCTGGGGGCAGACACAGGTGTAGGCATGAAACAAGAGAGTGAGCACCCAACGACATCCCGAGATTTCACACAGCACAGCACAACAGCAAGTTTACGGGCAATACTCACTGGTATTGTACGGGCAGGGGCCTGTGATTGACCTCATAGTCACAGGTTCAGAGCTCGGCAGGCACACTCAGCCATCCTCCTCCTGTGGTCGAGAAATGAGTACCAGTAAGTTGGGTTTCAATACACACCTGTAAGCTGGGTTTAGCTGAAGGTTTTTGCGGCAAATGCTTTGTGTGTATGTGTCCATATTGGCCAGACAAGATGCCAGTTAAAGGTTTTAATCCAATGCAAAGGAAGCCTCACGGTGCGCGCCCGAATCATTAAGACATGGGGTGGCTTTATTAAGTATTTCAGCGTGCATGTGGCACATTTGATAATGGAGCAGGACACCTATTGTTTATTTTAGGAAACTGGGATCTTATGCCCAGGTTCTGTCTTTCTTTGCCGTCGGTCACCAGCCCAATGGTGGGAAAGTACAATTTTACACTTCCTCCGGGATGTGGCCCCCCCCCCGATGTTTGCCAGGTGGCCCTTCAGGGCGAGGGTTTCCATATTCCGTTTAGATGACTGTAGATTGTTGGAGGGGTCCCCAGGCCCGGGGGTACTACACCACACCCCTATCACAAACTGAAGGAAGTCAACCATTCCTTTAGGATTCCTCACTTAGGGGCCCATTAGGATGTCGGGCGGAAGCACTACCGCCGTGCTGGCGGATGCAAAAACCACCAGTTACCGCCTGCACGCAGCAGTCCACACGCCCGCCCGATTACGATGCGAAAAGTCAGCCAAACACCGCCGGCAAGCCAGCGACACCGTCCGCCATCAAAGTGCGCCCGTACACGTAGCGGCGCAGCACAATTGACACACACCGTCCGACGAAACACGTACCGCCCGGCGTACAAATTACGATGCCGCACACAAACTGAACCCACGGCTAAGAGACACCGTACGTCAAACCGAAGCGGTAACACGAACGCCGAGCACGGACACCGAAGAAGCGGCACCCCCGAGCATGAATCCAGCACTGCAGGCCCTCCCTATGCTCTATCTGATGCACCACCAAGGACGCAACGTACCGCGAAGACGCAGGTAGGCACACATACAACAAGTGCACGCAAACAGCGCACACAGTGCAAGGGCGGAAAAAGCGGACAACCCCCCACCCCCGCGTGTACACGACACATCTACCATAGCATCCACATATGACACACAGGCCAAATTGTAACATCTCGTAACAAATGTGTACACACCACCTGGGACTAGGAACCAACCACCCCGTCACGGCCCCAAAGCGGCGATGACGCTGCCACACATGCGCACAACGCAGAGGCCAACCGCAGCGCCATGCATGCGTTGCACACAGACACAGGGACACAACCAAGCAGCACACACACCAGCCCCACCCCGAACGCACATGACACGTGACAGGCCTGCCACAGACATGTCCCCAACGCCCAATTCACGGACAACACCCAACGTCACACAACCGACGCACACATGTCAGTGAAGTCACGCAACAGCAGGACACACCCCAGTGCAACAAACATGGCGAAGCACACAGCGGCGGCAACACCAACTAGGAGAAGCAGGGCCCCTTCGGGAAGAGGAACGCCAGTACCACACTGAAACACCCATACCACCCTGCACATATGAACAAGACATACAAAACGGAACACCAAAGAGCCCGGGGACCGACAACAGGTGGCCCAAGAATAACACTCACACACAAGGCCCAACGCAGAGCGGAAAGGCAGCCTGCCGCCCACACAAGGGAGAGCAGACAGCACTGAATGACCTTCCATTCCAACTCCGAAACCACAGCCCTACGAAAGAAGCCGGTGAATACAGCCATTGTCCAATAAAAGACCAACACAGGCATGCAGAGGAGACCGACCACAGGGCAGATAGCGCATATCACAGAAGAACACAACGGACGGGAAAGAATAAAGAAAACACTCCCCCATGTCGGCCCCATGCAAGTTAATTGGAAGGAGTCACACATCACTGACCTTGAACTGTCTGAGAAGCATGTGGGATGAGGGCCCGTGTCCTCCGCACAAGCCAACAGAACACAAGTCCTGTCTCCCTACGACTACACAGAGCTCACAGCAACCTCGGAGCGTGCACATTGCAGACTGCACACACAGCCGGAGCACGCCACCACAACGCACCGCTGCAAAATGGCAACCGCAACACACCTACCCAACTACGCCGGACAGGTCAAGCTGTACAAAACCAACCTGATACATATATTGGGATGCGAACTCCTGTCCCTGCTGAACGTAAGTTACCGACTGACTTACCGCATCACATTGTTCAGCTGCGTCATACCCGTCTTCTACTGTCGGAGGTGTCCCTACCAGCATCCCGTGGAGATGTGTCTCTCCAACCCGGCATGTCTAAAGGCGGACCTGCTAGTACTACTCCTCCCTCTGGACGCACACGACAGGGCCTGCTCTGCCTATGGGGGCATGGCGTATGTGGCCAACATCGCACCCGCACTGAAATGGGACCACTGTGCCTCCACACGACGGATCATCGAGCACAGCTACATCGAATGTCACCCAGCATGCCCCATCATGGTCCTCCAAGGGACAACTTACGAACAACACCTTGACAGCCACCATCCGCTACATTGGCTGGCAAACATAAACACCACCAATGACATGGAAGCCCTGCTGGACGGCATCGCATACCTGACAACCTGTAAATTCGTCGGACCCCAACGCAGGTTCCCCGATTGACCTATGATGTCCAACCCCGCACCCATGCTATGCTTCCGCACGGACTGGCCAGTCACCACCACAACAGCCATACCAAACGACCGGCAACAATTACCACACCATCAACGACATCGCCATGACATCGGATATGACCGGGACATGCACACTGTTCCCCATCACATCCAGGAACACCGCATGCATCGTGGGAGGCAGTGGCATGGGGTCTGTGTATCGCACCCACATGGACGGAACTGCACGAACAACCAGGACACGACATGGATCCAGCGCCCATGGACACACACACCGCTCAGTGGACATGAATAGGTCGCCTGGAGTCTGTGGGTGCTGCACCCCTCCCACCCCCGCCCCGGGAATCCCATACCAGGACCTTTGCACGGACGACAAGTGCAAACAACAACAACACGACCCCAGTGACTGTGACATGTCCAGTAACCACCACATTGCAACAACAAGTGGCACGCCGCTGCATGCACGCAAGCACATGCCCTGATGTCATCTCACATGCACGCGTGCATGAGGAACAACCGCAGCAAACCTGTCACATGGAACTGAGATGGACTGTGCCCATGATGCCAAGCGGTCTGGTAGGCTACTTGTATACCGTCTGTGTCAAAGTCCGCAGCTCCGCAGCTATACGTAAATGTACATTAGCACAGCCTTGGCCAAGCAGATGTAACTCTGAAGCCCACATCCCACATGCAACAGCCAATCACATGTAACCCCACACCCTATCCCATTTGTAATCATGCTCAGTATATCCTCAACATGTATTCCGCTGCCAGTAGTGTCCACTATACTGCATCACAGAGGACAGAAGACTCAATATAATGTTTGAAACCAAAACTGTCTCCGCTGACTCATTTCACAAGTACGAATGAGAGAGGATGAGAGTATGTGAAGTACACGGCAGTCGTGACATGACCATGTAGTCCACTGGTATTGGATGTCAACGCAAATGAGTAGCACAACTGTGGAAGACACACATGTGTCGTGTGAAGTCGTATGGACGCAGTGCTCAGGTGGGTGGGTGCGACGGGTAGATGCGCACATGCCAAGTTGGAGCACGCCGTGTTGGGAGGGGTCATGAACAGTACACCACCGCTTCCCTGGGCATTGTGAGAGGACACCTGTCGGGGGAAGTGAACACGTGTGTGCACAGCAGCCGGGCACACGAACAATGCGGAACCAGGCGCACACGTCAGCCCACCCTCCGTGGACTAGCTGGATCCTGTTGTGCGCCCGCCATGCCCCTTGACAAGGCACACACAGCCCCAGTCGACCAGGTGTAACCCCAACATAGTCAATCCGCACAGGCGATACAGGGCACGGGATGGCAGTGGAGCATGGTGTGTGAGAGGTCTCCTCGCGCTCCTCCTGGTCATATCACGCAGGCAATAGAACCTCAACGTGTAGCATGGCACAAGTCAAATGGAAGTGTAGGGGGACGCACCTCAGCACGAGCAGCACTGACGTCACAGGAGGTGGCTCGCACCATCCCATCCATTGCCCATTATACCAACCACGCCACATGCCATTGCGACTAAGTGCAAGCGCGTGCGCCACCACCCCCGAGCCCTCCCCAGAGAGGCCAAAGAGTGAATGTGTGGGCCATCAGTCACAGACGGACGCGGCCTGGCCGCAAGGGCAGCCACAGCCACTGGGTGTCGCAGGTGGCGGATCCGGAAGGCGAAGACTGTGATGCATAGTCCATGCAGGCCGGGTCTCCATTTGGGGCACCACGCAGGTGGACGGCGTCCCGCCACACATCATACCCTGAGACAGCCCACTCGTGCAACTGGACCCACACATACACTCCTTGCCCTCTCTGGTGCGAGCTTGGGGCTGCCTGTGCAAGCGCTAGCCTCGCAGGTGCACATGCATATTGGGGGAGCGAGGGGAGGACATGAGGGCTGGGGCGAAGATGACTGTATCACTGTCAGTGAGTACAAGGGATGACCCAGATGTGGAAAGGAAGAGACGTGTCCCGTGTGTACTGCAACTAGTCGCCAATCCAACTACCCCCCCATGTCCGGAATGTAGGCCCGCACCTAGGCCCGCCCATCCGCCACATCGAATATACCACCAGCACAACAACCTTCCCATTCGAAACACTGACTGGGGGTGGCGACCAGTGAACAAACATGTGTAGCCTACCCACGCGTACATGTGGGCCCTCCATGATCCATGTCACCTGCGGCAAAGTCATGACATGCGCAATGAGGGAAGTGAGGTGAGCTGTCCGCCCCACGCACAGAAGGTGCATCAGCTCCACAGACCCAGCAGCGAGTCCAGCAGGGGTCACATGTGCAGGGGCAGCTGTGCCTGGTGTGAAGGCACATGCACATAGACAGCACATCGACCAATGTGTAGTCTGCCCACATCTACAGTCCATCATCATGCGGACATAGGAATTGTACACAGGGCAACACATCTTAGTGGGTGCACCCACCGTGACCAACAATGCGCAATCATCGACGTACCCGCCCTGTGCATGGCCCCCCACCCAACGGAGGCACATCCAGTGCCACCATCCCACACACACAAGCCTTCCACAGAACATGCTGTGTCCAATGGTCAGTACAGAGTCAGCGCCCATCTGGTGGATCCTGAACAGGAGACACATGCACACACATGATAGCTCCCACTATGTACGTCTGCCACCTGGCACGTGCAATGTAACCTCTCACCTGTGACGTGTGACTGCAAGCACACAGCCGTCTTGGCATGGGGCTGTCAATGTGGACACCTGTCAATGTTTCGGGAGGTGTGATCCGTACAGTGCTGTACATAGGGTGCAGTGCTGACACCTACTACTGTCTCATATCCCCTCGTGCCACAGGTCCCACTTGTTTTGGCCGCTCAGCCTGTGCCCACATCGTCGTCGTCGTGTGCCATACTCATCCAGCCTCGGAAGCAGTGCCATGCTCAGCAGACATTCATGTTGCCGTGGCGTTGCCGCTTGACGAATATGCAGTCAGTCCCCATCAGCACGCCCCGCAGGTCATTGGGGCCTAGATCCCCATGTGCATGACCATGGCAGTGGTTTGCATCACTAGCCATTGCCATTGGTGGGAGCCCTGTGTAAGTGTATTGTGGCCGTGCCGTCCCTGCTTGACAGCTGGGCTGTGACTCATGTGCTTGCTCAGTCATGTCAGTGATGTGAATGCGAAATTGCTATGTGTTGTGTTGCTCTGACATGTGTCCACTGCCATCTTCCCTAGGCGGAGACCGAACATTGACCGCCCATACCAATTGCTGGCGGACATGGAGGATACTGAGGTCATAAGGAAGTTTCGGCTGGACAGGCCAACCCTGCATCGACTGTGTGCCATGTTGGAACCCCATCTCCGTCCCCGCAGGGTGTATCCGACAGCATTCACCCCCACGGCTAAGGTGATGGCCGCCATGCATTTCTTCGCCACTGGGTCATTCCAGCACACAGTGGGCAGTGGAGGAGGGATGTCCCAGCCCATGTTCAGCAAGGTGCTGAGGGATGTACTGGCAGCCATGATGCTGTACCGAAACAGGTACATCAGATTCCCCAGGGCTCGTGAATTGGCGGCAGTGAAGGGTGCATTCTATGCCCTTGGCAGGATCCCACACGTCGTTGGTGCCATTGATTGCACACATGTTGGCCTTGTTCCACCACAGGCCACTGAGCACCTGTACCGCAACAGGAAGCACACGCACTCCCTGAATGTGCAAGTGGTGTGCCTTGCGGACATGGTGATAACCCACGTGTGTGCAAAGTTCCCAGGCTCGGCCCATGACGCACACGTAATGCGCAACAGCATCTTGCCACGACTGATGTCCAATCTGCAACAGGATCGTGGCTGTATTGTCGGTGAGTATGTGGAGTGGTGTAGCGTGCTGGTTGTGCGATGCTGTCCCCTGTCCAGTTGGAATAGCAACGGTTCTCTGTGTCCCTCACACCCAGGTGACTCTGCGTACCCGAATGGGGCATGGCTGCTCAGTCCATTGAGGAATCCTCGCACTCCAGCAGACGATTGCTACAATGAGGCACATGGGAGGACCAGACGTGTGGTCGAGCGTACCTTTGGCCTCCTCAAGTCCAGGTTCAGGTGCCTGGACCGCACCGGGGGTGCGCTGGCGTACTCCCCACAGAAGGTGTGCCAGATAGTGGTGGCGTGCTGCATGCTGCACAATCTGGCCATTCGGAAGCAGATCCCCCTCATTGTGGATGACGGAGATCAACCAGGGCCCCAGCCCGCAGACCAGGACAGCTCGAGTGAGGAGGACAGCGGAGAGGAGGAAGCTGGGAATGTGCGCCAGCAGCTCATCGCCCGCTACTTCACTTAACGGTGAGTGTCCATGTACGACGGCTGATGTGTCTGTATTTGTGCAGGTGTGTGTGTGCTGTGTCAGGGTGGCCTTTTGTTCACTGCGTGCTGTGTGTCAACGCTCCATGCCCAGGTTAGTATGCCACTGATGGTGGCTGTGGCATTGTGCCCTATTGCTCTGTGCGATGTGTGTACATTGCTTGTAGTTGTTGACATGTACTGTGTGATGGGTGTGTGACACACTCATTGAATGTGCTCCTGTTCTGTCTCCCACCCCTAGGTCCCTACAGGCCCTCCGGTTCCATTGCCATGCCACGCATCAGGTGCCGTTCCGCTCAAGGTGGCCGTTGTATTCCGTACAATTAAAACACAGGGCACAGACAGCAGTTTGTGGAAGAGGTGCATTTATTTCAAACTGTGACATGTGATTGTGTGTAAGGTGATGACAAAAGTGGTGCGTGCAGTGACAATGAGCTGTCGGTCATGGCTGTCGGTTCTATGTCCATAGACCAACACACACATGCCATCCAGATGGCTGTGTGGAGTGGGATCGTAGTCCAAGTCAATGCAGTGGGTGGTCAAGGAAGGCTGGCTGGCTGCCTCACTTGCGTCTGGAGCGTGCGAAGTCCTCCCGGGAGATCTGTTTCCACTTCGGACGGCCCCTTCCACGTTTGCGAGGGGGTGCCTGCTTGCGACATGCTGGTGGTTGAGGTGTGCTCACTGGCTGTGGACGCAGGGGAACTGGACACTGCTGCTCGACCCTGCGCCCCGGCAGGTGGTGGCGGAGGGGGAGCTGCTGTCCCTGGCTGTGACCTCACCGCCACCACCAGCTGGCCCATGAGGTCCACGAGTTGGCCCATACGGGCGTCCATGGACCTCAGCACCCCCAGCACCTCACGCGTGTCTGTAGCTGACCTGGCCCATTGTCCTTGGGCCTCTTCATAGGCCCCAAGGACTCTGGCCATTTGAGGCAGGGCATGGCTCCCAGGGGAGGCTGGCGTTTCCCTGACCCTGCTCCTCCTACCAGTCCTGCTGCCACCGGCCTGCCCACTAGCCACATTGCTCACCACGGTCCTCGCCCTGGCTCCCAGGGTGGATCCAGTCGTCCGGGCCACCACCTGCGCTGGGGCTGGGGCCAGCAAAGACGTGGTGGCGGTTGCGGCAGTGGTAGTGGCCGCAATGACCATGGGTGTGGCCGCAATGCCCGTGGGTGTGGCCGCAATGACCGTGGGTGTGGCCGCAACGACAGTGGCAGCAGGGGGCTGGGAATGTTCAGCAGCCCTGGATGATGGGTTGGTGGGTAGGAGGGGTCCTGGGGAGCGGCTGGGCCCTGCCACACTAGATGGGCCTGCTTGGTGGTCCGTGTCCGAAGAGGAGGACAGATCCTCCACATCCGTGTGTCCTCGTTGGGGGCTTGTAGGCTGGCTGTGCTGGCTGCTGTCTCCATCCCCAGCATCCAGCAGTTCATCACCTGTGGAGAGAATGAGATTTGTTATTGTGTTGCACCTGGCGAAGTCTGTATTGGTTGTCTGACATTCTCCGTTCGTGCACTCTCGTGCACGTGTGTCCCGGAGGCGGGTGTGTGGCTGTACAATCTGTTGTTGTGTGTGCTTGGCAATGGGACTGTGTGCTGTGCACATGTGGCATGGGACGGATTGGCTATGCCGATGGGTGTGTTGCTGTGCTCCTACTTATTGTGACTCTGGTGTATGCGGGCTCCAGGCCCATCCTGGGTCTGGTTTGTACTTTGCTTTTGGGGTGCATATGGAACGCTTAGGAACGCATTTGGCAACATGGGGGTCATGCCCCAGGAACGCATTTGGGATGGAATATGCTTTTGGGGTGCAAATGGAACGCTTAGGAACGCATATGGCAACATGGGGGTCATGCCCCAGAAACGCATTTGGGATGGAATATGCTTTTGGGGTGCAAATGGAACGCTTAGGAACGCATATGGCAACATGGGGGTCATGCCCCAGAAACGCATTTGGGATGGAATATGCTTTTGGGCTACATGCTGTGAGCCATGGGTGCCGAACGTGACATGTGTTGTGGCAGCATGACAGTGCATGGTCTGAGGTGTGTGCATGCCTGACATACCCTGCATATTTGCTGTCTGTTGTGATTACTGGACATGGCATTGGACGCATCGTTATGAGTGTGTGATGGTTGTGTGCCACCCGACGTATTGCAGTTGTCCCATCTCCTTGGTGTGCGTGCTGCCCTGTGCCATGTGCATCACTGCAGTGCTCGGGGGGGGTGTGGCCCATGTTGTGTGTTGCGCTTCATTGACTTCTGGCACATGGTTGGTCATGGGCATGTATCTTAGCGTGACTGCTGTATGTGTGGCAGCTGTGCGGATGACATGCCTTTCATGAGACTGGGGCTGACGGATGGGATGGATGGTATGTTGTATGTGCATGATGTGTCTGTGTGTTTGATGGGTTCAGTGGTGTTCGTGTGCATTTATGTTGTTCCGCTCTGTTGCGTCTAGTGTTGTTTGTCTTACATAGGCGTAGTTGTGGGGTGTGTGGTTGACAGGCAGTAGGGGCTACATGGACAGGACTTCAATGGTGTTTCGGTTGTGTGTGATGGGTTGCACAGTGGCTGCCGTGTGGTACTATATTCAGTGTGGCTTGTGCATGCAGACGTGGCTCCTTGGGTGTTGCTGTGTCTGTGATGGGTCATGTGGGGTGTGAGTCTGTGGTTCATGTCCGTGTGCACATTGTTCACTTGTTCGTGACAGTGGGCGGTGCTGCGTGTTCGTCTGCTACGTAACATGTCCCATGTGTTGGTCGTGTTACGGTCCTCATGCCTCCAGTAATCCAGCCCTGTCCAGTTTCCCACCTGCAGGTTGTTCGTGCGTGCACTGTACTGGATGCCACATGGTTCTAAGCGGGGGGTGCTCCATGTTGCAGGTCTGTGGGGGTGGGGGCAGTGTTGTGGGTCGTGGTGATGGCTGGACACCCACTGACACCGACTGTTGTGGACCGTGATGTCTACCTTTCGGCTGTCGGTGTGCACTGCGGTGGCTGACACGTGGGTGTGGGGTGTGGGGGATGCTCCTCCTTGCTGTGCTGTGGGACTAGGGGCCTGGTGTGTGTTGTACTTGAGCTGTCCACCCTCCCACCCACTGCACTTTGTGTTCCTGCCACTTACCTGTTACTTGTCGGTTAGTGCAGCTATGGCGGACACATGGGTGTGGTGGGTGCTCGTTGTGGCGCTTCTGGCATACTTGGGGACCTGTTGGTGGTTACGTGGCTGGCTGAGTGTACACATGCCCCCACGTATCTTACAGTTGTTAGGTTTGGGCTGTGTGTGGTGGTGTCTGTTGCATGTGTGTGTGATGTGTTGTGTATTGTGTGCTGGACATGGGGGTGTTTGTCCCTGGGAGCTGTGGCATGGTGGTAGTGCATGTGAGTACATAGCGGTGTGCTGGTATACATTAGTTTGTACTTACCAGCCTCCACTCCCCCTGCTAATCCGGCGAGGATCTCCGGATGTATAATGACTCGCACCTTCTCCTCCCACGCTTTGAAGGTCTTGAAGAGCGCGGGATTCCCTCCGCCAGTGACGGCAGCCAGCTCTCTGTTCTTGCTCTCCTTCTTCTTGACCAGGCTCTTGACGTCATTCCACCGTTTGTTGATTTCAACTCTGTTCCTGGGCAGGGTCCCGACTGCATTGACCTGGTCTACGATCCGGTTCCACATTCTCTTTCTGGTGGCTAGTGGTGTGTGCTGGACCAGGTTCCCATAGATTTGTGGGTGCACCTTGATAATCTCGTCGACCATGACCGTCAGCTCAATGGGCGTGAACTTGGGCATTCTTTGTGGTGCCATGGTGTTTGTGGTGCTGGTGCGGTGTGTGTTGTGTAATGTGCAGGGGGTTTGTGGTGCCGGTGTTTGGTGGTGGTGGTGGTGGTGGTTGTGATGTGTGCGTTTCTGTGGTGTGCTGCTGTCCTTGCTGTGTCACTGTGTCCTCTCCTCCTCTCCTCTCTAGTTTGCAATGTTGCAAGGGGTTGTGGTCTGTGGGAGTGCTGCTTTTGTACTTACCTATGTGGGTGTGTCCTCATGGTCTGTTGTTTTCAGGTGTGTTGTGTCTGGTGTTCTGGCCTTTGTATTTTTTGTTTGTCCAGGGGGGTGTTTTCGGGATGTGTACTGTGCTTGTGTATTTGTGCGTGCCATGCTGTGTGGACTTGTTGGCCATGTTGTGTGCGATTGTTTTTGTCAGCGGATGGTTTCTGTGCAGGGACGTGGGCGCCATGGCTTCTGCCGTGTCAATTCTCATCGGCGTTGTTTGCGCTGGCGGGCGGTATATTTGTGGTTTACCCGCGCTCATGGCGGTGCGATCGTAATTTCACGTGCGGTGTGTCGGCCGTGAGGGCGGGCGGTTTTGTGTTGTCGTGCGTGTTTCCGTCCGTGGCGGGCGGTTTGACTCCGACTCGGACGAGGGCGGGCGGTATCTTGTGTGGTTTTTCCGCCGATGGCGGTTTTCGGTTTGTGTAATCGTAATGGCGTGGTCGGTGTTCAGACGGTGTGTGCGGGCGGATTTTTGCCGCTTTCATGCCTGGCGGATTTTTTCACGCCCGGTATCGTAATGGGCCTTTAAATTTGTTACTCTTTCAAAATATTGGAACAAGTTACACCCTATATGCCAGGCAACGAAGCCAAAATGGGGGCTTAGTGATCTTAGTCAACTAACCAGAATCGTCGAAGCCAGTAATACTAGCTTGCAGGTATAGGTATTTTGTGGATACACCTGCACAATATTCTCACAACGAAGTCACTAGCTGTGGCTTTTCCCTTAAGCAACTTACAACCATTACAAGGTCAACAGTCCTGGCTTGCTGTGGAAGTAATGTTTAGGGTTGTTTACAATATAGGGATACATATTCAGAGGGGACAGAACCATGCGGGCCATAATCGTCAGGCCACCTGGTGGCATGACAAACTACTTTTATAGGTCACTGCTGAATATACCAGGGGCACCTCGTGGCAGTCAAATGGGGATGACTTGTACAACAGACAAGTTGGCTGGCTCGAATCATACTTGTTTCACTTAGAAGGGAGGATTTGCTTAAGTCATAGTTGCCACTGACAATTATTCTTCGGCTTATAATTGGTTATTTGAGCAGAGTTGGGGGCAGGTTAGCTACCTCGCCTTGTCTCTGCCGGATTGAGGTGTCTTCTGGGGTCGTTATGACCAGGTAGAGCATTTCGCTTGGTATATCTGGGCATAAAAGAATGCCAGGCAAGAATACAGGGGACTATAGGGCAAGGTTTGCCTGACCCGAGCATAGTATATCAGGCGTGAGTAACGTTAATGGCCACCAGTGCAATTGTGCAGCATTCTCCCTCAAGAGAGCAGGCATTCCTTGAAGCCCTCATCCATCGAAGGTGTATATTTAATTTTATTACACTTCTTGATCTGATAAAGTATCACGGATGGGGGCATAGTAGTCTCCCAGCGGTTGTGGCTTCACACCCAAATCATATCAGGGCACCCAGTGGAAGATGCACGATAGACATACAGTCACACAAACCAGAGGGACACCATTCATTTGTTCGCCACAGTTCAACAACAAAACTGCCTGCGCAAATGTCTGGCCGATGCAGCAGAGCAGGTGCACTCCGTATACAAGGGCATGTTACCGGTTGCTCATGTGAGGCAAAAAATACCCGCCCTATAGCCAGGGCAGCCAGGCATGTTGTGGAAGTTGTCATCTAACAAGTGGGTTGCGGTGCAATAAGCTGGGGGGAACATGGGGTCAGAGCACAAATTGGCTACAATGTATTGAAGAACATTTGGCGTTCCCACTACTCAAGAAAGGGCAGGTATTCGTACATGTTGTTCCCCCTCTTATATGTCAGGTACATGAGAACACCCGTGCTTAATGTCACATATCCCATGGCAGGATAGTCACCAAGGGGGGACAGGCTATTGGCATGCCTTGCCAGGACAGTGATAGACACTGCACACTAACTGGAGCCTCTAGGGAGGATAAATGCTGGAAACACAGACTGGGGTGCGCTGGGCCCAAAATCCCCTCACCAAAGCTGCGGGGGCATCATGCTGCCAGGTGTCTTTGAGGGACGGGCAAGTGCATTAAAGGGCTGTATTTCGTGACAAGGCATTTGCAGGGATGCAGAAGGGTCCCAGCGGTTCCACCAAAGGTTGTCTGCAGCGAAACATGTAACTGGGAACCTTGGAGTCCGACACTATTACTGGTGTAAGTATCAAGGGTCACAGGTGGATAGCAGGGACTGTGCATCTGTGACCGGTCAAAAGTTCAGCAAGCATGGTGGGCTGCGTAAGTTGTCACTCCACGAAAGGGTGTGGTGTCTCTAATAACGGGCACCATACACGTATTCTCTCAAACCAGTTTTGACACCATTACTGTGTTCGCCAGGGTTTAGCAATTGAAAAGGTCTGTGAAATTGTCTGGTCAATGTGGCGAAGTAAGTGCACCCTAGAACCAAGGGTAGGTTGCATGTTGGTCCAGTTAAGTGCTGATGCCCCGCCCGGATAGCGGTAGTAGCCAGGCTCGTGGGGGCGCTGTCGGCCAACATAGGGTGCCGCTGCCCCATGAGCTGGGGAAGCAGGTGCAAAGCACATTGGCTACTATGTGAGAAGAACATTTGGCACGTCCAATATCCAAGGAATTTGACAATCTAACGGAGCAGGTAATTCTCCACTACTGGGGCCGCACACTGTTGGCAATGTGAAACCCAATTTTGGGAATAATCTACTACGGGGGTAATCAGGGACTTAGTCAATCCTGAATGTTACGGCACCTTTTGCAGACAGTCCACACTGTTCACCATCAGGCAGAATCACATACCGGAAGGCCCAGGGGGTTTCACCGCAAGGGGAACAGGACAGGTGGATTTCCCATAAGGGATAAGGGATACATGGCAAGTACATAAGCACACACTTCAGCATTGTCACATAGTCCTAGTTATGGACATCCCTGTTCGCCATGATGTAGCAAGCAAGGTCTGGGCATATGCTGGTTCACCCTCAACAGAGCATGTGCACTCTGGTCCATGGGCAGGTTACGGGTGCCCCGGTTAAGCATAAAGCGCTTCGCCCTGTTAGCCAAAGTAGACAGGCTGGTTGCGAGTGCAGTCACCCAACAAGTGGGCTGCAGTCCCGCAAATTGGGGACACAGGTGTTAAGGCACGTACAGTGCTAAAAGGGCCGCAATCACAGGCGGCAGAAGGTTGAAGCTACATCAGCTGGAGGGTAACATAGCCGTGGTTAAGGTTAGACCTCTCATCGGAGGCCCCGCATTCCTACAGGTCTTGTGAGACAGTTTAACATTCCAGGAGCAGGATAAACAGCGCGAAGCGCATGTTCACAGTTCTAAGGGGTTTTTTGGGCTTCTGCAGGCACGGGCCATCCAGGCGTACGCCTAAGGTTAAGTTGACAAACATGGGATGTATTTGTCACAGGTGGCCATGGACACGTTCCACTGGACATGCAGGAGGCCCTAGAAAGCAGGTTGCAGGTGAGAAATGAGCTGTTTTGGTAGGGGGCTCTGGCGACGATGGGGGCCGCCCCCAGAGCTGTGGCGGAGTTACAGGGCGATCTGGAAGCAGATGGGTACAGAAGGGTACCTCTGCAGAAGCACAATAGGGGTGCCAGAGCCAAATCCCAGGAGCCTCATGGCAGGCTCCTGGAAAACCGCGTCGGCGCCCCGTTAGTCCTTCGGGCGGTTGTGGGCCTGAACAACCGGGGGCTTGCCTTGCTACGCTCCGCCCTGAAAGGGGCGTGAGTAATAAGGGACCAATGTGTCACATGATCCGGAAAGAGGATCACCCCATAAGGTGTAGCACTGATTGGATTCTCCACAGTGCTTGGCTCATCAGGCGGGCAGGTTGGTTACAGCTGCCTGACCTTGGATCGCCCGTAAGATAACCCACCATATTGCATACTTTTGTATGGAATAAACCTGCAGCAATATTTTCCCAAACAAAGTTGTTTTGTGTATTTATTTATTCATCATGCATGCTCTGTTGTTGTGTGGGTGGGGTGTATTGCCAATAATGGCACTATGCGGCTGCCCGCGGCCCACGCAGGGGCTATCCTAAAAGGGCGGCCCTTTAGTGCCATTTGGGCACTAACCCACCCCCTCTAATGCCGGGACTCAGGGAGGAGTCCCCCTTGCCTTAGGCGCGTCACTTCCGGCGCGCTGAGGAGTTGAGGAGGGTATTTATGCCTCCCCCGGCCATCCTGGCGTCCTCTGTTTCGCCGGGCACGCCGTCTCCCACCCTACCGCTTACCCGGCGTGGGGTGGCAGGCAAGGTACATAGAACGTTGTAATGTTTTCTTTTGTCGTTGCAGGCGGAGTTACAGGGCGATCTGGAAGCAGATGGGTACAGAAGGGTACCTCTGCAGGAGCACAATAGGGGTGCCAGAGCCAAATCCCAGGAGCCTCATGGCAGGTTCCTGGAAAACCGCGTTGGCGCCCCGTTAGTCCTTCGGGCGGTTGTGGGCCTGAACAACCGGGGGCTTGCCTTGCCACGCTCTGCCCTGAAAGTGGCGTGAGTAATAAGGGACCAATATGTCACGTGATCCGGAAAGAGGATCACCCCATAAGGTGTAGCACTGATTGGGTTCTCCACAGTGCTTGGCTCATCAGGCGGGCAGGGCAGCATAGGTTGGTTACAGCTGCCTGCCCTTGGATCGCCCATAAGGTAACCCACCATATTGCATACTTTTGTATGGAATAAACCTGCAGCAATATTTTCCCACACAACAAAGTTGTGTTGTGTATTTATTTATTCATCATGCATGCTCTGTTGTTGTGTGGGTGGGGTGTGTTGCCAATAATGGCACTATGCATACAGGGAAATTTGATTCCAGCCTTCAGCGTCTCTGCAGCACTGCAGACCACATTGTGCCCTAATATTTACAGCCTGAATTCCATTCCAGGTTTCTGCAGTTAAGAAGATCGTGGTTCCTTCATTTTAACATACTGTTTCCCTAGGCAATATGGCAGAATACTACTTCCTGTTTCTTTGCAGGTGCACTTCCTGAATGTTCCTATTTAAGGAGACAAACGTAAGTTCACCTTGCATCGCAACTACGCTTGCTTGCTGCTCGCTTGTTGGTCTTGTTGGGTTCTCTTCATGCTCCAGCCTCTTCTTGTTTTCTGCATCCAGCTGCACTTTTGGACAGTTCTGCTTCTCTTGTTCACTGGCCTGGCGTGGTGGAGGAGTTTTTCCTGAGCTCCAGATTTTTTCCTTTAACCATGCAATTACTACTCATTGCACCTCTGGGCTCCCTGTTGTAATATGAAGCCGGAGTCTGTTGCTGGAGGTAGCAGGCCCTTTCTGCGCATTAAGAAGACTCTTCATAGTCAAAAAGACAGCCCTTGACCACTGGCCCCTTCAGCTCACAGTCTGCCCTCTGCACACAGTCTGCCCCCTGTGTGCACACACTTACACTGTCTCTTAACTCACTCGTGCCTCTGTCCGCACAGTGCCTTCTTTACTCACTCACTCTCTGCTCTCACATTCCTTCCTCTGCTCACACATTCCTACCTCAGCTCACGCAATGCCCCTCTCCTCACACACTGCCCCATCTGTTCTCTCCCAGCTCTTTTCACACACTGTCCTTTCTGCTCACTCCCAGCTCTGTTCGCACACTGCTGCCTGTGCTCACTCTTACTTTTGCTCACATCCTGGGCCCTCCGTGCTGCCCCCTCTGCTCACACCCTGGCCTCTCTGCTCACAACATGGCCCCTCTGCTCACACCCTGGCCCCTCAATTCATACTCTGGCCCCTCTGCTCTGGCACCTCTGCTCACACCCTGGCCCCTCAGTTCATACCCTGGCCCCTCAGTTCATACCCTGGCCCCTCTGCTCACACCCTGGCCCCTTAGTTCACACCTGGCCCCTCAGTTCACACCATGGCCCCTCAGTTCACACCCTGGCCCCTCTGCTCACACCCTGGACCCTCTGCTCACACCCTGGACCCTCAGTTCATACCCAGGCCCCTCAGTTCACACCCTGGCCCCTCTGCTCACACCCTGGCCATTCTGCTCACACCCTGGCCCCTCTGCTCACACCCTGGTCCCTCAGTTCATACTGTGGCCCCTCTGCTCTGGCCCCTCTGCTCACACCCTGGCCCCTCAGTTCATACCCTGGCCCCTCAGTTCATACCCCGGCCCCTCTGCTCTAGCTCCTCTGCTCACACTCTGGCACCTCTGCTCACACCGTGGCCCCTCTGCTCTGAGCCCCTCTGCTCACACTCTGGCCCCTCTGCTCATTCCTTGGCCCCTCTGCTCATCCCTTGGCCCCTATGCTCACACCCTGGCCCCTCTACTCACAACATGGCCCCTCTGCTCACCCACTCTGCTCTGTACCCTCTGGCCCCTCAGTTCATACCCTGGCCCCTCTGCTCTGGCCTCTCTGCTCACACCCTGGCCCCTCTGCTCACACCCTGGCCCCTCAGTTCACACCCTGGCCCCTCAGTTCATACCCTGGCCCCTCAGTTCATACCCTGGCCCCTCTGCTCTGGCTCCTCTGCTCACACTCTGGCCCCTCAGTTCATACCCTGGCCCCTCTGCTCACACTCTGGCCCCTCTGCTCACACTGTGGCCTCTCTGCTCTGAGCCCCTCTGCTCACACTCTGGCCCCTCTGTTCATTCCTTGACCCCTCTGCTCATTCCTTGGCCCCTCTGACCAGACCCTGGGCCCTCTGCTCAGACCCTGGGCCCTCTGCTCACCCACTCTGCTCTGTACCCTCTGCTCACAATCTGGCCCTGTTGCTCACAACCTACCCCCTCTGCTCTGGCCCATCTGCTCACACCCTGGCCCCTCTGCTCACATCATGGCCCCTCTGCTCTGAGCCCCTCTGCTCACACTCTGGCCCCTCTGCTCATTCCTTGGCCCCTCTGCTCATTCCTTGGCCCCTCTGCTCATTCCTTGGCCCCTCTGCTCATTCCTTGGCCCCTCTGCTCACACCCTGGGCCCTCTGCTCCCCCACTCTGCTCTGTCCCCTCTGCTCACATTCTTGCCCCTCTGCTCACAACTGGCCCCTCTGCTCACACCCTTGCAGAACAGAGCTGGCTCTATCAGGGGGCCCCCTGAAAGGCTGGGGCCCTGGGCCAGAGCCCACTTTGCCCATGCGTTAAAACATCTCTGCCACCCACTAACTCCTTAGGGATTGGCTGATGATATGGATCACCATTTGGAGCCAATCCTGCCAGAGAGAGGCTGCAAGAGTGGTGCCCAGCTAGGAGAACCAATGTTGGGATGCTCATTGGCTGACTTTAAAGCTGTAAGCCACAACCCTATGAGAGACTCATTTTAGTAGTGGAAATATATCAGAAAGCCTAAGGCATGTTCTGGGAAGGTGTTCTGGGGTCCTCAAAAAGCTAAACTTAAAATGACTAACTTAAAGAGTCAGAATGCACTCAATGCATGAATTCCATACAAGCACATCAATAGTTCCAGCTGTGATCCCAGCCCATACCTCCACTGAAACAGGCCAGGTGCATAGGTGCAGCGATATGTGTCACAGAGTCACCACAAATGTGTGAACCTGAAGCATAAAATAAGGAAGAAGCCACTACAAGGCTAAAGCATTGAAACCTGGGAGCTAGACATGACCTTAACTCTACTTATTGTAGAACACTGAGCGCTGGTCATTTCAATAATTACACATCATGCCTATTCATGTAGAACAGGGCAGAGGATGTGGCTGCCAACTTTGGAGCTGGAAAACCAGGTTCGAGTCTCGGAGTTGGCTCAACCTCCTGTGATTCTGGGCAAATCACTTAATCTCCCCGTGCCTAACAAAAACAAGCATTTGCAATGCAATCGGTCTCGCCTTTGGGACCTTATATGTATTTAGCTATGCTCCACATTAGCCTGGGTGCTGAAACATCTACTGTTCTTTAACATGGAGGGAAAGTAAGCACCAAACTGCGTGACACGCCAGGTATGGGAACACATGGAGAGAAATATTGCCTTTCAACGGGAAATAGTATAGTCCAAAGCTCTGTCTTTAATATAAAATCAGGGCCTTCGGTGGTCATATCACTGAAAATACAAAATTTGAAAAAAATATTATTGTCTACGGGTGCTCGTGGAAGACAATTTCTATGGACTGGAATCTAGAGAATGCTAAAGTGATTCTGGTATTTTACTGACCTCTGCTGGTCGTTTTCTATCAAGAAAGTTAAATAGAGGCAGTTGCCAGAAAAAAAGTCCCTCAGCAGAAAGCAATTCTGGTACTTTACTGACCTCTGCTGGTCGTTTTCTATCAAGACAGTTAAATAGAGGCAGTTGAACAGAAAAAAAAAGTCCCTAAGCGGAAGCAGACAAGTCCTAGGACTGATCTCCAGAGCCCACAAAGTACATACACATATAAGTATATAATAAGTATATACTAAAGTATATACAAGAGGTCTCGAATGCTCGACCTAATGAATGTGTCCTTGTGTAACGTAACTGGTGCTCATGTAAAGCGCTCCAATATCTTCCGGTCGAGTTTGACCTACATAAAACTGCAAACAAAAAAAAAACAGCCATGGCTCCCTTTTAGTTTAAAGTTCGTCATCACATACAGGGCCATTCGCCACAGCTGTTCAATCTATCGCTGTCAAAAGAGGCACGAGTCAGGTGAAGCTACAACCATCTGGGGCACTCATTTCAGTGTGAAAGGGAGAGCAGGGACAACGGGCCCCTCTGCCCCTGGTTGGGTAGTACAAGACAGCTGTAATAGGAATGTATCGGGCCACACCCCTTTGAACTGGTGTCACTGCACTAGCCGCACTAATGGCTCTTTTTCCCCTCATTTGGGTCTAGGCTACGGAATAGTCTTTGGGCTGTTCCCTCTTTACTTTAGCTCGAAGAACTGAAGACATGTCTTTTTAGCGGGCATTTCGCTTCTTGGGGCCTTATTACGGCCTGTGCTAATTTCAGTTAAAGGCCCCATTGTGATTATGAGACCTCGGTAACTCCACATATCCAATGATTTTGTCGGGGCAATTGGATTCCTGAACGCAACTCACGTTTCCAGGTCCATCTCTGGGGGAAAAGGAATTATTCACTGGTACTAGGTGTGATATTCTCATTTCTCCCATTAAATCCAGTGGTGGTTCCTCCTCAGGGGCTTCAGGAACCAGCCCTGCCATCTGTGAGGCGCCACATACTGCTGTGACTCTTTGCCCGCACTGCTATTAACTTAGCAGTGTTCAGGAAAACAGGACTTGTGTGTTTTCATAAACACTGCCAATGTGCAGGTCGGCCCACTCCGCCTCTGCTACAAGCTCCTGATGACAGAAGGAGGAGGAGGAGGGGCAGAGGGGTTGAGCAAGGATTCATCTATAGAGTGTTGGCGCTTTCCTTTGTGCACATTCAGGGCCCATAAAGCGCTATCCGATTAATCAAAATCCACGACTAAGACCAAGCATGAAATCACTGCACTTAAAAAACATGAAGCACGTTTGCCTCCTCAAGGAAGACAGAGTGGTTATGTTTTCAAACAATAAAGATTTATTACAGGTTAATATTGTTATGGATTAAAAATCATCCAATCAATAATCCATACTTGAATGCATTTAGCAGTTATGAAGTTCAAATAAATCAAAGTCATATGAGGACAAATTAGTATATAGTTGTCTGGAAGGAAAAGGTTAAGTAAATCAGTTATATGGTAGAGAGAGTACCTTACTCTCTTCTAAGCTGTCTCAAGAGGGGACAAAAGCCTCTTCTGGAAAAGTTCTGTTCTAGACTAGCTTAAAACACACAGTTCTAACATTTGCTACACCTACACATGGTTCATATAAAACGCTCCAATCAGGTTAAAGCAAACGGATACAATCTGAAGCTCATTAGTTTCTTAGGACCCTCTACAAACGTCCTTCAAACTTGCAGTACCAAGATACATTGGACCAGCTTGTACTCTGCTGCTGTACTGTAGCAACTAATTAAAACATTCTGCAGTTATCATGTACAATCAGGTTAGTTTCTTAGGACCCTCTACAAACGTCCTTCAAACTTGCAGCACCAAGATACATTGGACCAGCCTGTACTCTGCTGCTGTACTGTAGCAACTAATTAAAACATTCTGCAGTTATCATGTAAACTAAAACATTTCACATGACAAAGAAAGCAAAGATGCATCACATCTTAACTGTGAGTTCAACTTCTCCTGGAAATAAAAATACAGACGTTTATGAAACAAGATGGCTTCCAAACGTTAGACATTTATAAAAATGCAGGCCTACTTTAGCCATGGTCAATCTAAACGTGAATAATACACAGTTAATATATTTGCATGTTCACACATTAATGTCAATAAAATGCAAAACATTTAGGGCCAGATGTACGACGCTTTTTAGCGTGCGCAAACGGGTCTTAGACCCGTTTGCGCACGCTAAAAAGCATGGGCCCATGTACAAACAGTATTTTGCGAGTCGCAAATAAATTGCAACTCGCAAAATACAGTTTTGCAACTCTCTGTTAGGAAGGGGCGTTCCCTTCCTAATAGCGACCGCAAAGCTATGTACCAATGTTTTGCAACCGCAATTGCGGTCGCAAAACACTCACAAATTACCACCTACTTCAAGTAGGTGGTAATGCATTCGCAAATGGGATGGGGTCCCCAGGGGACCCCTTCCCCTTTGCAAATGCCTGCAGTATTATTTTTTAAGGGCAGGCAGTGGTCCCAGGGACCACTGCCTGCCCTTAAAAAATCAAACGAAAACGTTTAATTTTTTTTTTTTAAATGCATCCCGTTTTACTTTATGGAAAACTGGCTGCATTTAAAAAAAAAAAAGCTGCTTTATTTAAAAGCAGTCCCAGACATGGTGGTCTGCTGAGCCCAGCAGGCCACCATTCCTGGGAGGGCCTGTCATTCCCAATGGGCTCGCAAATTGCGAGAGGCTCGTTAATATTCATGAGCCTCGCAATTTGCGACCCCATTGGGAATCGCAAACAGTGTTAAACACATTGTTGTATATGCCAAATAGCGCCTCGCAAAGTGCGAGTCGCAAATGCGACGCAATTTGCGAGGCTCTATTTGGCAGGTCGTACATCTGGCCCTTAATGCGGAAAAAACCCTTTCATGAGTGTTGTTTAAAAACACAGCACTGTGTAGCTGAATATCTGGATTGTGCATGTAAGGGGAGTAGTTCAAATACGGTTCCCTCACACAGGCACAATTGATTTAATTCAGCAGACATACTGTGCATGCCTTAGGCAGCACAGTATATCTACTAACATGTAGCTATCAGGTCACATATCAGTGCATCCCTGAGGCCAATGAAGAGAACACAGAGCAGCAGGGGCAGGATCCCCAACACTGACCCAGCTTCTTATAGGGCTATTCTTCCAGTCCTATCAGGAAGGTGGGAGAGGGCTTGAGGTGGTTCTTCCTCTTAAACTTGACCCTGCTGCTCTGTCTGGCTCCTTGTTTGGAATCATACTTTGCTGGTTCCAATGCACAGGCCCAGATTCCTGCTCTGCTTCTGCCAGGGTGCCTTTGAGTTGCCAGCAAAGGAAGAAAGGTAGTAAAAAAATGCAGGCTTGTTTCTCTCTGCATGTATGAGTGAAAGTGTGCTTGTGAGTGATTGAGAGAAAGTGAGATTGAGTGAGAGTGTGTGTTTATTTAGTGTTTTAGAGTGTCAATGAGAGTGAAAGAGTGTTAGAATCAATGTGTGAGTATAAATAAGTGAAAGAAAGGGTAAGGGGTGAGTAAGGTAATATGAGTGAGTTACAATGAGTGAGCGAGGGGGAGATTATGAGAGGGAGTGAGTCAGGGGTGACGCTAATAATGATGCAGCAGGTGCAGTTGCACCACGATCCGCAGGCCTGAGGAACCTTTAAAAACCTATATATTATGTCAGAGGACCTGTAACTCAGGAGTTCAAACCGGAGACCCAGTACGCCTATAGTTGTGAGTGAGGGTCAGTTACTGTGAAAAAGTGAGCATGTGTAATTGTGTTTGTGAGTGAAAGTCAGAGTCAGAGTGCAAATCAGTTAGTGTGAGTGTAGGGTACATTTGTGTGTGAGAGTGAGTATGAATCAGAATGAGTAGGTTAGAGAGTGTGAGTTAGAGTGAGTGAGGGGAACAGTGTGAATGAGGCAGATAGTGAGTATGAGTGAGCGTAAGTGTAAGTTAGTGTAAGTGTAAGTGAGTAAGAGTGTGTATGTTAAGCTTGTTTTATGCTTGTGAGTCTGCTGCTGGTCATGGCACACTCTAGATAATTCTTGGCTTGTAGGGAGACACATAATACCTTGCTGTCGCTGGCATATTGAAGGTAATTCTTGGCATAAGGGACAACACCTTTGACAAATGTAGGCCCTGATATACTGGTTGGAATTCTTGCCGTAAGGAGACACATTTGGCAAAATGATGGTGTTGGCATACTGAGGTAATACTTGGCAACCATGGCGCATTGGGGGTATGAGGTCTGGCAGGAGGAGGCGAACCATGAGAAAATGTTGGCTCTGAAATACTGGGGGTAATTTTTAACATATGATTAACCTATGGTATATGGGCAGTATCAATGGCAAAATTCTGGTACTGACATATTTATATAATTCTTGGCATAATTGGGTACCAATGACCAAAATTCCGGCATTGGCACACTGGAGGTAATTCCTAACAAACAGGCAGCACACAAGGCAAATTTGAAAACAATGGGGTGAAACCGTGGCAACTATTATACCTGTCGGGTGCAGAGCCACCACTAACCTGGGTCTGGTCCGATTCCACAGGAACGAAGAGGAGTTCCTCACACTCCCAGAAAACAGCGTCTCGATGAGTTAAAATCAACACTCGATCAAAAATCACTTTCTTAGGGGAGATATGAGGAAAGATTCAGAAAATGGCCACACCACTCTTCCCAGCAAAGAGAGACAGGTCACATCAGGAAGGAGAACAGGAGGCGTTGGGAACTGAAAGGGAACAAGGAAACCTATTAGTGATTCTCTCTACCTCTATGCAGTAAAGTAGTAAGACAGTTCTAATGCATGTCCTGTATAAGAGGAAAATCCACTTATCAACTTATCACTCTCCCAATCTTTGTTTAAGGTGAAGAACATTTGGAGTTAACATCACTCCGGGATAACTTGCTGGCAATTCTGTTTTTGCCTCCTCACAAAATAATGTCACAAACACGATTATCCAAAAAGTAAAGACAGTCTTATAGCAATGCAGGATGCGAGTTCACCTTTAAATGTACGCCTTTCCTTTTTTCCTGGAGTCCGTAATTGTGCACAATCTCAGGAAGAGAATCAATACTTTGTAACGTATTCACATTGGTGTGGAGTTGCAGTTCCTAAAAAATTAGTCTCAAATTCAACAAAAAAATTATGTTTACGATAGGTCTCAAGGTTCTTTGCAGTTCGAGAACAAAGTCTGTAATTAAGGATACGTTGTCACCAACAAAACGGATTAGCAGCGTCAGGGGGAGACAGGACGCCGGTCGCGGTAAGCGGAGATTTGGTTTCCCGAAGGAGGAGCAGAGTTCGAGACAGCGGGAAACTGTGATAACTAACGGTTGTTCCAACGGAGACCGAGTGAGTCCACTGTGCTTTAAAGTGTACGCCGCTCGCGTCTAGAAAACAAGCGCGGCTGCAAATTAGATTAACCCCTTCCATGCTCATGACGGAATGGTTCCATCATGAGCACAAGTTCTAGTGTGCTCATGACGGAACCATTCCGTCATGAGCACATGCTCAGGAAATCCCTCTGCTGCAGACAGCAGAGGGATTTCCATTTTTTTTTGCCTGGGAAGGTGGGGAAGAGCTTCCCCAACCTCCCCAGGCATATTTTTGTATTTCCTTGTAATGAGGATCGCAAGCATTGGCGCGCTATCGTCATTACAACGAAATCGAAACTGAAACTTAGTTTCAGTTTCTCAGTTTTGGTGCTTGTGGGGCTATCTCAGCCCCCCGAGCACCAAAAAAGATGGGAGAGGTATCGTTGGAAAGGGGAGAATCTCCCCTTTCCAATGGTATCCTTCCCTAGTGGATCCCTGCTTGGGGATCACCCCAGGAGGGCGATCCCCAAGCAGGGATCCACCCACTAGCACCAGGGAGGGGGGAGCAGCCCCTTGGGCAAGGGCCTTTGCTCCCCCCATTTTCTTTTGGGCACAACAGTCTTTCTGCCCCGGGGCAGTAGCCCCCAATCTGCCCCCCCGGGGGGGGGCAGAAAGCCCACTAGACACCAGGGATTTTTTTTATTGACGTTGGGGTGGGGGCTGCCCAAAATGGGCTTGGCAATGCCCCCACTCCCCCCCCACAGAAATGTCAGTCTTTCTGCCCCCCGTGGGGGCAGAAAGCCCACTAAAAACCAGGGATTTTTTTTTATTGACGTTGGGGTGGGGCTGCCCAAAAGGGCATGCCAATGCCCCCACCAGAGAAATGTCAGTCTTTCTGCCCCCAGGGGGCAGACGGGGCAGTAGTCTCCAATCTGCCCCCGGGGGCAGAAAGTCCACTAGAAACCAGGGATTTTTTTTATTGATGTTGGGGTGGGGCTGCCCAAAAGGGCATGACAATGCCCCCACCCCCTCCAGAGAAATGTCACACTTTCTGCCCCCCAGGGGGCAGACGGGGGCAGTAGCCCCCAATCTGCCCCCCATGGGGGGGGGCAGAAAGCCCACTAGAAACCAGGGATATTTTTTTTTAAATAATGTAGGGGTGGGGCCTGCCCAGAATGGGCATGATAATGCCCCCACCCCAAAAACAATTACCAGAGTCTTTCTGCCCCTCCCTGGAGGCATTTTGGGGCAATAGCCCCTTATCTGCCCCCCGGAGGGGGGCAGAAAGCCCACCAGGCCTCAGGATTTATTTATTTTAATTCAGGGGTGAGGTCAGCCCAGAATGGGCATGCCAATGCCCACATCTCCCCCAAAAAATGCCACAGTCTTTCTGCCCCCCCCGGGGTGCAGATGGGGGCAGAGGCCCCTGATCTGCCCCCAGGGGGGGGGCAGAAATCCCAATAGGCGCCAGCGATTAGGCTGGCTTTTTTTTATGCGTGGGGGTGGGGGCTGCCCAGAATGGGCATACCAATGCCCCCACCGCCAAAAAAATTGCCATAGTCTTTCTGTCCCCCTTGGGGGCATATCGGGGCAACCCTCCCCCCCCCCAATTTCTCCCCAGGGCGGCAGAAAGCCCACTAGGCACAGACTTGTTTTTAGCAATGTGCCTACCTGTGGATTTTGGGCCCTAGCGCAGCCGGCACATAGGGAAACCTAGCAAACCTGTATATTTTTTAAAACTAGACACCAAGGGGAATCCAGGATGGGGTGACTTGTGTGCCTCTTACCAGGTTCCGTTACCCAGAATCCCTTGCCTACCTCAAACTTAGTTAAAAAAACACTTTTTCCTCACAATTCTGTGATGGAAAGTTCTGGGATCTGCGTGGATCCACAAAATTCCACCCACCCCGCATTACCCAAAGTCTTCCAAGAAAAATGGTACCTCACTTGTGTGGGTAGGCCTTGAGCCCGCGACAGGAAACGGCCCAAAACGCAACGTGGACACACCACATTTTTTTTTTTTTTTTTTTTTTTTATTAAGTGCATGTTTATTATTAGAAAACTGTATTTACAAGCAGACTTACATTAAAACATATATTAGTACAGTAAACATGAATTAAAGCTCACGCTATACAACATACACAATTTTAAATTGATTTTACCCCCTCTCCCAACCCACCCTTCCCCGGGCTTGGACATAAAATCAAATATATTTAACAAAAAAACAGATCTGACTCGATAAATTGATTTAAATTACCTCTCAAGCCATTTAGCCAATGGTTCCCATATCCTTAGGCCTTTCCTTCTGGCTTGCGTCCCTCTATTCCCATAGATAGCTTTTTCAAAATTATAGTTTGATATTAATCGTACTAACCATTGATGATATCCTGGTGGGGATGGATCTAGCCAAGCTGAAGCTAAACAAAGCCGATATATTGCCATACAAATAAAGACCAATTGCTCTCCCGATTTCCCTTGGGTCTCCTTATCCACCCCAAGGCAGATCAAGGAGGGTGAGAGATCAAAGTCCCTCCCAAGCACTTCTTTTATAAAATTTGCAATCTCTAATTTCAGGCTACTTAATTTCCTACATAAAGCAAACATGTGACTAAAATCTGCCTGATACAAGGAGCACCGAGGGCAAAGGGTCCCCTTCCCTGTCCCCCATTTCGCGATCCTTTTCGGGGTATAATACAGCGAAAAGCAGGATTTATAATATTGGGCTTGTAATCGCGCCGGAATTAACAGACTTTGTGCTAATGCAGTTGAGTGGAAAAATAAGTCTTCTGAGATACCAATTTCGTCTTCCCACTTCCTAGCACGCAGTATCAAATCATCCGGCATTAATAAGTTAAGAGAATTATATAAAGACCCAATAGTTAGATGTTTCTTTCCCAAATTATCTACTAGAGTATTACTTATAAACCCTGCTGGGCCGCCACATTTTTCCTCAAAAATCGCGTACTTGTAGATATTTAAAAAAATCTCTCCAATCCAATTCATATCTTTCTTTGAGATTCTCAAATGACGCTATCTCGGATAGGAAGTAGAAATCACCAAGTTTCGACAAGCCTTTATCTTGCCATTTTTTAATTATTAAATCATTAAAAATTTCTGGCAAATTAGGATTATTATAAATTGGGGTATAAGGGTTCAAACGACCCAATCCTAACATTTTACGGACCGATTTCATAGTTTTAAATCCAGCAGTAAGCATTTTAAAGCGAACTTTCTTATAATGAGCATCATTCAAAATCTCCAAATCCATCCCCATGCATCTCTACCCATTATAAGTTCTATTGGGGTGGGTATATCTCCCAGGAAATTACCTGTAGGCTTGTTGAAAAAAGAGTTAAATTATACAGTATAGTTGTTGCCCAATAATAAAGTTTTATATTTGGCAGTGCCAACCCACCCTTTTCCCTTGATAGGGAGAGAAATCTATAGGCTCTTCGGGGCTTTTCATAAGCCCATATAAAACGAGAAAATAAGTCTTCGATCTTTTCAAACAGGTGGTACTAAATTCTAACGGTATAGCTCTTATGAAATACAATAATTTAGGGAAAAAAGCATTTTAATTAAATTGCATCTACCAATAATTGAGAGATGTAATTTATGTAGTCGGAATAATTCGGGTTTAATTTTATTAATCAAGGGGTCTATGTTACACTCAACTATTCGATCAACATTGGCCAAAATGTAAACTCCCAAGTATGTAGCCTTTTCTACCTGACGTGTATCATCATTCATGCTGGTGTTCTTGCAGATGA
The DNA here is from genome assembly GCA_963921515.1 of Calotriton arnoldi. Lineage (NCBI taxonomy): Eukaryota > Metazoa > Chordata > Amphibia > Caudata > Salamandridae > Calotriton > Calotriton arnoldi. The sequence continues at coordinate 1,825,988 of CAWUFW010000366.1, read as the reverse complement.
TCTGGGTCTTTGATCTATTAAGAGAATATCCCGACAAGATTCCAAATCTTTCCGCCTCTTTTTCTAACTCAGCCATTGATATTCTTGGGTTAGTTGTTACTAGAGCTATGTCGTCAGCATAGGCCAAGACTTTCGTTTCCCAACCGTGATAAATAATAGGACTAATTTTTTGATTAATTTCCAACAGTCGCAAAAAAGGATCTATATATAAAGCAAACAAAAGTGGTGAACTCGGACATCCCTGCCGGGTACCTCTGGTAATTTTAAACGCATCCGTCAACCTACCATTTATAAGTAATTTCGCGGTAGGCTGAACATACAGCATTTTGAAAGCCTGTATAAGTCCCTGCCCAATCCCGGCCCTTGACAGGGTCTCCCACAAAAAGACCAGGAAACCCTGTCAAAGGCTTTTTCTGCATCCAATAGAATAAGTGCTATTGGGTCCTTAGATACATGGGCAGCATCAAACAATGCTATAACTCTCCTAATGTGGTCCGTGGTGCCACGGCCAGGAATAAAACCATGTTGCCAAGGTGATATTACTTTATGTATAACTCCCGCTAAACGAACCGCTAAAATTTTAGAATAAACTTTGCTGTCCGCATTAATTAGTGTAATAGGTCGATAGGAGGCTGGTTCTAAAGGAGATTTATGCTTTTTCAAAAGAATAATAATTTTTGCTTGAGACCATGATTCTGGTGGCTTCCCCCTTAAATACATGAATGAACAAATGGAGCATAACCTCTTTTAGTTCAGTAGAGAACTTTTGTAAAATTCCACAGGGATATTGTCCAGCCCAGTAGCTTTACCATTGGGAAGGCTATTAATACATAATAGGACATCTATCCACTGGGGAGACTCATCAAGTAGCACCCGGTCATCTTGCGCTAACTGTACCGCCGGAGTTTGGTTAAGGTATGTTTTAATATCTTGTAACTGTAACGTATTAGTTTCATGATATAAATCTTGATAATATGTAAGAAATACCTTCCGAATACCCTCAGGGTCTACAATTGTTTTATAAGTAGTATCTTTGATTTCTGTAATGGTATTCCTGGTGCTTTTTTGCCTTGCTCTAACCGCAAGGTGGTGCCCAACCTGTTCGCTACATTCATATGCTTCCTTCCCCATGTTGATAATCTATCTGCAGCTTTTTTGGTGATTTGCTCTAGCACAGATGATTTTGCCGACATTATTTTGGTAAGAGCTTCTGCTGGCTCCTTGCCATCTCTAATAGCAATAATTAAATTCTCCTCTGCAGCTGCCAGTTGGGCTTGCAAATTAGCCAAGAGCTGGCGCTTATCCCTATTTAGAGTGATAGAAAAACTCAATGTTTCTCCCCTGATTGCCGCTTTTAATGCGTCCCATACCATTTCAATCCCTGTACTGCCTAGATTATCCTTGATAAATTGCGGAATCCAATACTTCATACGATTACAATAATCGCCATTTAAGAGAAGAGATCGTTCAAAGGTCCAATTAGGCAACTCTCTAATACCACCTATGACCCCCTTTATTTCCGCCACTAGAGGATTATGATCCGAAACAACACGAGAAGTCTTTTCAATTGAGCATAATTGGAGAATTGAGTGAGATACAAACATAAAATCTAGTCTTACTAACCTATTATGTGGAAAAGAATAAAAAGTATGGCCGACATCGGTGGGGTGCTGTGCATGCCAAATATCTGTCAATGCCTGTTCAGAACATAATGTCCTCAAAGCTTTAAAACCTTCGGTTTTCGCCCACAATAGATCCAATCTTTATCTAGAACTATATTTTTATTAGCAGGCAGATTTATATTAAGGTCACCACAAATAATTAATGGGAGCGGCCACTTAGCCAACTCATTATTCATAAAATCAAAAATTGCTGGGTCATCTGCGGTGCTACCATATACAGAACATATCGTAAGTGAATCCCCGTTTTCCCTCTGCAAATTAACAATAACCCACCTCCCATGTTGATCAACTAATGTTCGGTTAAATTTAATTGAGCGCTTTGCGGATAGTACTGCCACCCCCGAACTCCTAGCATCTTGTGTTGTGGCGCCTACTACTGTATAACCCAGTGAATCCAAAAGATTGATCTGTGTTCTCTCTATATGTGTTTCTTGTAAACATAAGATATCGGCTTTAAGTAACCGAAGAGCCACTGCAGTATTCCGTCGTTTCTTGGGATCGTTAAGTCCACAAACATTAATCGTTGCTATACGTAGATTACTCATTAAGAATTAACAAACTCCTCCTATACAAATAAAACAAATAATGAAAGACAAAAATTCGAGTCAACTCTCTCCATGCCAAGCCCTTCCCCAACCCTACCCAGAAGGATCCCTCCCCCCACCCACCACCACCCATTCGGGCAACCTGGTTCACAAGGAACCAGGATGTGGACATCCTGAGCAATCGAAACCCCGTGCCCCTCCCCGGTCCGACCCCATCCCAGGCCACCCACTCTAACAGTGTGATTACAAATTATAATAACCAATATAACAATATTTGTTAGTATTAACACAGCTTTTATGTCCGTAAGTATCAAATTATTTAAATCTTGGTTCTATCTCTTCTTGTTTCTGTAGCTTCATTCAAGTAGGCTTGAGCCTGCACTTCCGAAATGAAGCTGCGTGTAACTCCATTCAGTATGATTTTTAGGCGCGCTGGGTTCTGCAAATAAACCGTTGCCCCTATTTGTTGAAAAGGAGCAAATAGCTGCCTCAACCTCCATCGTCGCTCTACTGTAGCATGAGCAAAGTCAGGCCTACTGAAGAAAGTAACGCCCTTAAACTCCCTCTTGCTTGTAGGTCTTGCTAAATCAAAAATTGCCTGACGTAAAAGAAAGTTACCAAAATATACTAGCAAAGCACGGGGGAATTGCACTGGAGATGAAGGTCGTTTAGAAAGTGTTAGCGGGTGGCGATGAGCCCGTTGAATCTCCTTGTCCCAGTCCCAAGATTGAAGTTCAGGAAATGCTCCTTTAAAAAGTAAGATTATATAAGCCCTAGGATCGCTTCCCTCCACTCCTTCTGGAACACCTAGAATACGAAGATTATTCCTCCTTAATCTGTTCTCCTGCTCCTCAACCTTTACCATTAGATCCTTGACTATACCATCATGTGCGTCTCCTTGTACCTTTAATGAAGATACATCTTTCTCCAGATTCTCAGTGCGCACTTCGACAGACGACATTCTATCAGCGATTTCAGTGCAGGTGCGTCCCACTTTCCTAATTGCGCCCTGCAGTTTCTGTGTGGCTTGTCGACTTTGGCGATTGTCCTGCTTTACTTCTTCTTGGAAGCCCTTGATTGACTGTAAGACTTCAGTGAGGGTAGGTTCTTTTTCTTTGCTTCTTGGGATTCTAGAATTCGCGCTACCCAAATCTCCCATAGCCGTGAGGTTGCCGCCTGAACGAATAGTACAATCTGATGGAGTCGCAAACTGGAAGGAAGAATAATCCCATCTAAGCTCAGTACTACTTCCTTGTTCCGTGATCTCCCCACTTTTGTGTCTATTTTTCTTTTTTTTCAATCTTAGTCCCGGCTTCTTCTTTTGCGCAGCTATTTGCCCTGAGGTCCCAGAGTCAGTATTAGTTTCCCAATCCTGTTTTTTTCCATTATCATCACCTTCACTAGATGTAGAAATACCGGTTTCATATAGCTCTGACTCATCTGTAGCCGGGTAGGGTTTCTCCATAATATCTGGCTTATCAAGATTAACGGGATTAACAGAATTGTCCGGCTGAGGGAATATTAAATTTGCTGAGGTTGGCGAATTCTCGAGACATATGGCTCCCGTATTTGCAGTGATTACATCTGATACCACCACATTAATAAGAGGTTCTGTCCCAGAAGTTCTTAAATCAGGGGATAATGAAGATAGTAAAGTTTCAGACTGGGCAGTTTTCATCTGTGCGCTGCCAACATTTGCCCCTGATTCCCCAGTTATTTCTGCATTAGCCGTTGATGTGGGGGAACTTGCAACCGATATTACTGGCGTGTCTAAAGAAGGGACCCCAAGATTATTGGCGTTTGCAAAAGGCGCCCCTAGAACAGTTGGGGCCAGCTGATCTTCCAATACCGCCTCCATTAACTCATTTTGCGCTTCCTCCACCTCTGCTGGGCCAAACATATTAGAAATTAACTGTTGAGAGTTAGAGATCGGGGCAATAGTGTTAATGTTTTTTTCCTGAAGTTTTTTACTTTGCTTGATTTGCTTGACCCCTCTCACAGCCCTTTCTTCGAGATTAATTTTCCCCTCTTGATCTTTACTTCTCAGCCCCCGTGTTTCCGGACGACCTGAAGGGATTTCTTGTCGGAAATGCTGTACTGAGTCAATTAGCAAGGGAGCAAAAGGCTGACTGCTTTTTGCTTTAATATTTTTCCCAGCGCGCCCCGCCATCCTTACTTGTCTTTCCTGCTTTCTCCGTGAACACAGGACACAATGTATCCACCGCTGCAACCAACAACAGTAGCTGCCTCTCTTCTCCGTATCTTGTGAGGCCGTCAGGATGTTGTAGATCGCCAATAACGCAGCCTCATGACAGGTCGGCGTTGAGTGCCACCGCAGGGCAGAGTGGAACGACGAAGCCTGAGCCGCCCGGCTCGCTATTCTGGAGGCTACTGTTGAGCTCGTCGTACCTCGCCACCGACTCTGGGCTCGTTCCTTTGCTGAATTTGCCGAGAGTGAAACCACTGTCATACAGAGCAGCCGCTCCATATGATTAGACGATCGGTACGTTTAAACAGCTTTCTGGTTTCTTTTTGATGCAATCACTGCCATATAAGAATGTTTTTGGACCTAGTTAGGTGTCGGACCGGCGGAGCTGCAGTGAGCAGCAGCCACTCAGACGCCATCTTGCCTCTGGACACACCACATTTTCATAGTGAAAACTGACCCTTTTTTTGCAAAGTGCCTAGCTGTCGATTTTGAACCCTAGCTCTGCCGGCAACTATGGAAACCTAGCAAACCTATACATTTTTTAAACCTAGACACCCAGGGGAATCCAGGATGGGGTGACTTGTCTGGCTCTCACCAGGTTCTGTTACGCAGAATCCCTTGCAAACCTCAAAATATGTCAAAAAAACACATTTTCCTCACATTTCTGTGGTGGAAAGTTCTGGAATCTGCGTGGATCCACATAATTCCACCCAACCCGCATTCCCCAAAGTCTTCCGAGAAAAATGGTAACTCACAAGTGTGGGTAGGCCTAGTGCCCGCAACAGGAAACGGCCCAAAACGCAACGTGGACACACCACATTTTACAGTGAAAACTGACACTATTTTGCAAAGTGCTTAGCTGTAAATTTTGAACCCTAGCTCTGCCGGCACCTACACTTTTTTGAAAACTAGACACCCAGGGGAATCCAGGATGGGGTGACTTGTCTGGCTCTCACCAGGTTCTGTTACCCAGAATCCCTTGCAAACCTCAAACTTTGTCAAAAAAAACACATTTTCCTCACATTTCTGTGGTGGAAAGTTCTGAAATCTGTGTGGATCCACAAAATTCCACCAATCCTGCATTTCCCAAAGTCGTCCGAGAAAAATGGTACCTCACTTGTGTGGGTGGGTCTAGTACCCGCGACAGGCAAGGGCCCAAAACCTATTCAGGCGACATCAAAATTACCTATCACAAAACAACCTGGTTTTGCACGGGGGGTCCCATGAGTTTTTGGCCCCGGGCTCGGCGGCCATCTAGGGAAACCTACCAAACCTACACATTCCTGAAAACTAGGCACCCAGGGGATTCCAGGGAGATATGGCTTGCGTGGATCCCCCAACGTTTTCTTACCCAGAATCCCCTGCAAACCTCAAATTTAGCTGAAAAAAATCACTTTTTCCACACATTTTTGTGTGGGAAAGTTGTGGCATCACCGGGCTGACACAAATTTCCTACCACCCAGCGTTCCCCCAGGTCTCCCGATAAAAATGGTGCCTCACTTGTGTGGGAGGCCCAAGTACCCGCGACAGGCAAGGGCCCAAAACGTATTGAGGCGACATCAAAATTGCCTATCACAAAACGACCTGGTTTTGCAAGGAGGGTCACCTGGGTTTTTGGCCCCGTGCTCGGCGGCCAGCTAGGGAAACCTACCAAACCCACACATTTCTGAAAACTAGACACCTGGGGGATTCCAGGGAGGTATGGCTTGCGTGGATCCCCCAACGTTTTCTTACCCAGAATCCCCTGCAAACCTCAAATTTAGCTGAAAAAAAATCACTTTTTCCAAACATTTTTGTGTGGGAAAGTTGTGGCATCACCGGGCTGACACAAATTTCCTAACACCCAGCGTTCCCCCAGGTCTCCCGATAAAAATGGTGCCTCACTCGTGTTGGAGGCCCAAGTACCCGTGACAGGCAAGGGCCCAAAATGTATTGAGGCGACATCCAAATTGCCTATCACAAAACGACCTGGTTTTGCAAGGGGGCTCACCTGGGTTTTTAGCCCCGTGCTCGGCAGCCAGCTAGGGAAACCTACCAAACCCACATATTTCTGAAAACTAGACACCATGGGGATTCCAGGGAGGTATGGCTTGCGTGGATCCCCCAACGTTTTCTTACCCAGAATCCCCTGCAAACCTCAAATTTAGCTGAAAAAATCATTTTTTCCACACATTTTTGTGTGGGAAAGTTGTGGCATCACAAGGCTGACACAAATTTCCTACCACCCAGCGTTTCCCCAGGTCTCCCGATAAAAATGGTGCCTCACTCGTGTGGGAGGCCCAAGTACCCGCGACAGGCAAGGGCCCAAAACGTATTGAGGCGACATCAAAATTGCCTATCACAAAACGACCTGGTTTTGCAAGGAGGGTCACCTGGGTTTTTGGCCCCGGGTTCGGCGGCCAGCTAGGGAAACCTACCAAACCCACACATTTCTGAAAACTAGACACCTGGGGGATTCCAGGGAGGTATAGCTTGCGTGGATCCCCTAACGTTTTCTTACCCAGAATCCCCTGCAAACCTCAAATTTAGCTGAAAAAAATCACTTTTTCCACACATTTTTGTGTGGGAAAGTTGTGGCATCACCGGGCTGACACAAATTTCCTACCACCCAGCGTTCCCCCAGGTCTCCCGATAAAAATGGTGCCTCACTCGTGTGGGAGGCCCAAGTACCCGTGACAGGCAATGGCCCAAAACGTATTGAGGCGACATCAAAATTGCCTATCACAAAACGACCTGGTTTTGCAAGGGGGTTCACCTAGGTTTTTGGCCCCGTGCTCGGCGGCCAGCTAGGGAAACCTATCAAACCCACACATTTCTGAAAACTAGACACCCTGGGGATTCCAGGGAGGTTTGGCTTGCGTGGATCCCCCAATGTTTTCTTACCCAGAATCCCCTGCAAACCTCACATTTAGCTGAAATAATCATTTTTTCCACACATTTTTGTGTGGGAAACTTGTGGCATCACCGGGCTGACACAAATTTCCTACCACCCAGCGTTTCCCCAGGTCTCCCGATAAAAATGGTGCCTCACTCGTGTGGGAGGCCCAAGTACCCGCGACAGGCAAGGGCCCAAAACGTATTGAGGCGACATCAAAATTGCCTATCACAAAACGACCTGGTTTTGCAAGGGGGGTCACCTGGGTTCTTGGCCCCGTGCTCGGCGGACAGCTAGAGAAACCTGCCAAACCCACACATTTCTGAAAACTAGACATGCGGGGGATTCCAGGGAGGTATGGCTTGCGTGGATCCCCCAACGTTTTCTTACCCAGAATCCCCTGCAAACCTCAAATTTAGCTGAAAAATTACTTTTTCCACACATTTTTGTGTGGGAAAGTTGTGGCATCATCGTGTGGGAGGCCCAAGTACCCGCGACACTATCATGTACAAAAAAGATAGGTACGGAGGAATTAATATATTATTTTATTTTATCATAGGGAACATTCAATTACCCTATCTTCAGTCCTACAAAAATATATTGACCAAATTGCTTTAAGACACACATACACAATGGGGCCACACGAGTGAGGCACCATTTTTATCGGGAGACCTTGGGGAACGCTGGGTGGTAGGAAATTTGTGTCAGCCCAGTGATGCCACAACTCTCCCATACAAAAATGTGTGGAAAAAGTGATTTGTTCAGCTAAATTTGAAGTTAGCAGGGGATTCTGGGTAAGAAAACTTTTGGGGGATCCACGCATGCCATACCTCCCTGGAATCCCCCGGGTGTCTAGTTTTCAGAAATGTGTGGGTTTGGTAGGTTTTCCTAGCTGGCCGCCGAGCACGGGGCCAAAAACCCAGGTGACCCCCCTTGCAAAACCAGGTCGTTTTGTGATAGGCAATTTTGATATCGCCTCAATACGTTTTGGGCCCTTGCCTGTTGCGGGTACTTGGGCCTCCCACACGAGTGACGCACCATTTTTATCGGGAGACCTGGGGGAACGCTGGGTGGTAGGAATTTTGTGTCAGCCCGGTGATACCACAACTTTCCCACACAAAAATGTGTGGAAAAAGTGATTTTGTTTCAGCTAAATTTGAGGTTTGCAGGGGATTCTGGGTAAGAAAACGTTGGGGGATCCATGCAAGCCATACCTCCCCGGAATTCCCCGGGTGTCTAGTTTTCAGAAATGTGTGGGTTTGGTAGGTTTCCCTAGCTACCCGCCGAGCACGGGGCCAAAAACCGGGGTGACCCCCCTTGCAAAACCATGTCGTTTTGTGATAGGCAATTATGATGTCGCCTCAATACGTTTTGGGCCCTTGCCTGTCGCGGGTACTTGGGCCTCCCACACGAGTCAGGCACCATTTTTATCGGGAGACCTGGGGAACGCTGGGTGGTAGGAAATTTGTGTCAGCCCGGTGATGCCACAACTTTCCCACACAAAAATGTGTGGAAAAAGTGATTTGTTCAGCTAAATTTGAGGTTTGCAGGGGATTCTGGGTAAGAAAACGTTGGGGGATCCACGCAAGCCATACCTCCCTGGAATCCCCGGGTGTCTAGTTTTCAGAAATTTGTGGGTTTGGTAGGTTTCCCTAGCTGGCCGCCGAGCACAAGGCCAAAAATCCAGGTGACCCCCCTTGCAAAACCAGGTCGTTTTGTGATAGGCAATTTTGATCTCGCCTCAATACGTTTTGGGCTCTTGCCTGTTGCGGGTACTTGGGCCTTCCACATGAGTGAGGCACCATTTTTATCGGGAGACCTGGGGGAACGCTGGGTGGTAGGAAATTTGTGTCAGCCCGGTGATGCCACAACTTTCCCACACAAAAATGTGTGGAAAAAGTGATTTTTTTCAGCTAAATTTCAGGTTTTCAGGGGATTCTGGGTAAGAAAACATTGGGGGATACACGCAAGCCATACCTCCCTGGAATCCCCTGGGTGTCTAGTTTTCAAAAATGTATAAGTTTGCTAGGTTTTCCTAAGTACCGGCAGAGCTAGGGTTCAACATCTGCAGCTAGGCACTTTGCAAAAAAAGGGTCATTTTTCACTGTGAAAATGTGGTGTGTCCACGTTGCATTTTGGGCCGTTTCCTGTTGCGGGCACTAGGCCTACCCACACAAGCGAGGTACCATTTTTCTCAGAAGACTTTGGGGAACCCGGGCTGGGTGGAATTTTGTGGATCCACGCAGATTTCAGAACTTTCCACCACAGAAATGTGAGGAAAATGTGTTTTTTTTTACAATTGTTTAGGTTTGCAAGGGATTCTGGGTAACAGAACCTGGTGAGAGCCAGTCAAGTCACCCCATCCTGGATTCCCCTGGGTGTCTAGTTTTCAAAAATGTATAGGTTTGCTAGGTTTCCCTAGGTGCCGGCAGAGCTAGGGTTCAAAATCTACAGATAGGCACTTTGCAAAAAAAGGGTAATTTTTCATTGTGATAATGTGGTGTGTCCACGTTGCGTTTTGGGCCGTTTCCTGTCGTGGGCACTAGGCCTACCCACACAAGTGAGGTACCATTTTTATCGGGAGGCTTAGGGTAACACAGAATTTTAGAGCAACTGTTATTACCTATTGACTTTTGATGCATTTCTGCCTTCCAAATGAAAGACAATGTGTAAAAAAGAAGTCATTTTGAAAAATGACCTATAATTCTTATGCTAGTATGGGTACTCCCAATTTCGGAAATGTACAAATATCTACTGTTTCTAAACTCTATATTTTGCTCCCATTTCAGAAATACATAGGTGTCTTTCATACCTATTTTTCCATGTATACATTTTCCCAAAATAATTGCTAAATACCCGGTACATAATAAAAAACCATTGCAAGACGCTGCTCAGTTATTGGCTCTGGGTTCGTCGGGTTCTTGGTGAACCTACAAGTCCTATAGATCCCCACAACCAGAAAGGTCTAGCGGATGTAACGGTATATTGCTTTCAAACAGCTGTCATAATTAGAAGTAGTTACAGGTGAAAACGTTGACACAAATGGCTGTTTTTTTTAACTAATTTTCAATTTTTCCTATATTTAACTGTTAGTTTCTATAAAGAAACCTTGAAGGATCTACACAAATGACCCCTTGTTGAATTCAGAATTTTGTCTACTTTTCTAAAATGTATAGCTTCCCAGGATCCATTATTGCTTTCATACCCATTTCTACCATTAACTGGAAGGAGGTTGAAAGCACAAAAATAGCAAAAATAGGCTATGTCCCAGAAATATGCCAAAACTGTGTAAAAAGTTTGGTTTTCAGACAAAAGTCTACTTGTCCCTGAAAGCTGGAAAGATGGTGATTTCAGCACCACAACCCCTTTTTTGATACCATTTGCAGGGAAAAAACCAGACGCTTTCATCTGTAGCCCTTTTTTCCCATTTTTCCCCAAAATATTTTTTTGCTGTATTTTGGCTAATTTCTGGGTCCCCTTCAGGGGAATCCACAAACCCTGGGTTCCTTTAGAATCCCCATGATGTTGGAAAAAAAGGACGCAAATTTGGCGTGGATACCTTATATGGTCAAACAGTTACAGGGGCCTAAGCGCGAACTACCCCAAATAGCCAAAAAAAGGCTTAGCACAGTGGGGGGAAAAGGCCTAGCAGCGAAGGGGTTAACAAAGGGAGTCAGGATACAATGTTTCTCCTCCGCAACGAAACAGGCAATGTCCGGGTAGAGGAAGGAGAAAGGGGGGGCGTGGTTACAGATCAGGAACAGTAAGCCAAGCGAGGGCTCGTTCCGATGACGCTGTTTTTGAACCATGAGTGAAAGGGAGTGTGGATATTGTGCAACCTGGCTTATCCTGAAAAATACCAGTGAAAAGTAAGGGATCCTCTCAAAGAGAGAGTACACTTATACAAGACATGCATCACAAACGTCTAAATCCTGTTCTAGGTTATTGAACAGGAGGCCTGAGTCCTGACAATACCCCACCACTTTGAGGGATCTCCAACCCTTGTTAATACCAATACCCGCAGTATGACACCCGCAGTATCAGTAGCTCCAGTGAGAGATACAGAGCCATTTTCATCCCGTTCATTATTGGGCCTTGGTAGCTGGTTCTTTTTTTAAAACTTTTTTTATTGATGATGAACATAACGAACAACGATACATCTGTTGTGTCTCAATAAAGGTGCAGAGAGCATTCACAATATTCGCCAGCATCACAGTTGTCGCAACCTTTTAATCACTTACATTTATCACTTCTCAGCTGCACTAGTCTAGTGTTCCCTTACACGGGACGGGTACCACCCAGGGGCGGTGCACATATCCCTCCCTTATATAAATTCCACCTGCCCCACACCTGTTCCCATTTCTTTGGGCAGCCCCGGCTTTCGTATACAGTCTTTTCGGCGAGCATACCCCAGTCCATATCCTTCATCCATTGGTAGCTGGTTCTTACTGGCAGAGGTGCTGATCTTGTGCTGGGATTGGGTGGGTGGTGAGAAAGGTCGTTTCCTTCTTTATATATTATTAGTGCTATTTTCTTTTACATGGTTATTCTTCGGTATACTTTGAAAAAAAGCTCTCACCCATTTCTCGGTCAGGTTCGTCCTATATTAAATTTGAAAACACATATTATCATTGGATCAATGTAAATAATGCATCGTTGTTACATAGATATATATTTTTTAAATTGTAGGAACTAGAACATCCTGAACCCAGGTCCAGGCAGAAGCAGTGGGCTTCACAGACAACACCTTTATTGCAATAGGAGCATCTTAAACAAGATATGACTAGACAGAATTATATGTAATGAAACCAGTGTGTGATGGACATGGGAGCATGTAACTGGAAAAGCATTAGCCAGCACACTGCAGTTATTCTTTATTATTTACATCACACATACATATTTACAATGTGAGGCACAGGGAGAGAAAGTGATTTGCCAGTGCCAAAGCTAGGTTTAGAAGTCAACCCCTCAGGTATCAAGGTCAATAACATAACCATTGGACCACTGATTAATTGTGTGATAGTTTCTGAGAACTCATATGTCTCTATTCAAATGCAACTTTACTGAATAGGAAATGTGAGGATGAAAATTCACATCTGTTTGTAATGGCTGACGCATACCGCCATTTTTCATTTTTGTCCCTGAAGCTCTCCTGTATTTTTATTCTGTTTGAGGAGCTCCTAACTGATGGAAACCAACAAACTGCACCCCTAGTTCTAGGCAGTCACACCTTTGGTGTCCCCTCTCGACAGAGGAGACCCTAAACTAATTGTTTGAGGGGTGTACCTCTGGACCACTCATCCTAGGTCCGGCATGGTGACAGCATATTCATACCTTTGAGATGCAGTGGCTTTTCCCAGGTGAGGTACTGGGCTCTGCTGCAGAAAATGACAGGATCAGCTGACCCCCCCTTCTTCTCCAATCTTGGCGAAATAAAAATGGTTCCCTCAGAACTCAGAACTTTTTGGGGGTTTCCTCTGTGTTTTGGCAAACAGCCACCAGGTCTTTCAATGCGTGACAAGCCTCTTCTCCCCTGCAATATTTGCACTTTCCCTGAAGCAATAAAAGGAGAGTCAACCTGACTCGTTGGAACTTTAAATTGTTTGAGTGCACGTACTGCGATTGGCAGTGGGCTCATATCCAACTGCCCCTAACTGAACAGCAACTCACAGAAGAGCTATATCAACAGGAAATCTGTGTGGACTCCTTCAAGCTGCTTAATGGACACTGAATATGTGATTTGCCCAACTCTTCTAGATTAGGACTAGTACTGAAAACCAAATGCTGCGTCCTTGTTGCAGTTGTCTCACCACTGTGGAAGTCGCGGCCTGCCAATGTGTCAAGAGAATCCAAAATGTCCTCCCCAATCCTTGACATATATCGGAGAAGGATTGCCAGAAAGGGTCTATCCTTCAAGTGCAGCTAAACCTCCTGGAGCGATGACTGCCTGCTGTGCACGCTCTTCAGCAACACCAGATCCCTTTGTTAACTTTGTGGGACTCCTCAATTGGCTGTCCCGGTACCCACTAGATTCCAACCAGCATATTATGAGTAGATACCGTCACCTACCTCTGTGCCTCAGTGCCACAAGGGAGCCGCTCTGCCTGGCTGTGCAAAGGTCCAGCACCCAGCTGGCCCGCGCACTAGCTGGAACATGAACTCGAGGGGTGGACCTGAGAGGACTTTAGGGTGTCTCTCTCTTTATTTGCTTACATTTAATTTATATCTAAGAGCCAGAGCTCAGCCACTTGACCCAATGCATCCGAAAGATCTGGCCTTCCTGGCCCTAGAGCCCTTGACCTGGTATTACAAGCCCTTGTCGTTGGTATGAATTTTAGCTTTTACACTTCAGTAGATCCTAACCCTTAAAACCCTAAGTCCAATTAGATCTTTCTGATCAAAATACTGTTAGAAAAACACTAGTTTATATCTTAGGATTGTATTTAGTTAGTGTCAATTTTTTATTTGCTTTTACGTTTTCGGTTGCGATGGCAATCCATCACGAGTGAGGAATAGCATAGTGAACAGCAGAGTAGCAAGGATGCCATAGGACCTGGTGCAAGCAGGGGAAATGGTCCCTTTGACTGGTGTTAGAGTAGTAAAATACAGCAATTGTCAGAGTTCAATGGCCCCCTCAGGCCTCTGGTCCCCGATCCCACTAGACCTGCTTCACCACTGGCAGCTACGCCCCTGACAGTGAGAGTCATCGGCACTAGGGGCAGATTGGTGTTCAGAACACCTTCAACAGGATACCACTGGTCTATTGTTTTCGAGGCCATTGCCTAGCTTCCCTAAGGAGTAAAAAAGGCTTTGGAGGTAAAGAGGGTAACTTTCCATTGCAGACAGAGGACCCACTATCCTGGTCAGTCAGGAACTCATGAAGTCTTACTATGATTCCTACAACTTTACAGATCTGAGAAAAGGTCTGACAGGCAAGAGTATAACTTACTGCATGAATGCGCTGATCAACAGTTATCTCCCTGACGAACAAATGCCAACCAAACTCATAGGCATCTACCCTCTCTTCCAAATCTCCATATATTTATTTTATTTATTTGCGAATTCATATAACGCGGACATGGCCCAAAGGCATCAAAGCACTTTACAATAAGCAGGATACATGGGTTACAGTGGGTTACCTTTATGGTACATTTACATCAGTAGATGTGTACAAGAGTTACCACAAAAGACAGTTACAGCAGTTGGTTGGAGGACATACACAGTTAAAGCATCAATTTCGATGTGGGGTCATATAACGAAGGTAGTTCAGATCATGGTGGAGAGAGTACTTATGTCTGGTCGAGGGTGATTAACCAAGATGTCTGTCGAATAGGAGGAGCTTGATGTACTTTGTGAAGGTGACTAGGCAGGTGGTTAGGAGGAGGGAGGGAGTCAGAGAGTTCCAGAGTCTAGTGGCACTACCAGAGAAAGACTGGTTCACGTGTCATTCTTGACTGAAGGTGGGGGGATCCAGGAGCAGGGATTGGGCATTTCTGGGACTCCTGTTTCATCCGGAGAGTTTCAGCTTCTTATTTAGATAGGAGGATGTTAGACCTGGCATCTCTGGCGTGTTTTTCCCCTGTCTTTTTTTGCTTCTGACCTTCTGTTTTTGAATGTGTGCTCCATTTTGTTTTTGCTGGTTTTAGAACTCTTGGCACTTTACCACTGCTGATCAGTGCTAAAGTGCAAGTGCTCCCTGTGTAAATTATGATTGTGAGTGGTTATCCATGATTGGCATATTTGATTCACTGGTAAGTCCCTAGTAAAGTGACCTGCGTGTGCCCAGGGCCTGTAAATCAGATGCTACTAGTGGCCCTGTAGCTCTGATAAGCCACCCACACGAGTAGCCCTGCAAACATGTCTCAGGCCTGCCACTGCACTGTCTGTGAGTGCAGTTTTAAGCTGCCATGTCAACCTGGCAAGTGCATCCACTTGACAGGCCAAACCTTCCCTTTTTCTACATGTAAGGCACCCCTAGGGTAGGCCCAAGGTAGCCCCATGGGCAGGGTGCAGTGTATGTTAAAGGTAGGACATGTACTGGTGTGTTTTACACAGTGGCGGCTCCTCGAGGAGTGCTGCGGGCGGTGAGCGGCGGGGAGGGCAGGGTAGGGGTAGAACTCCGAATACGGCCGAGCGGAGTTCAGTAAATAAATAAATGAATAAAACAATTTACATTGCGCGCGCTGCAACGCCAACTCGGCGATGCAGTGCGCGCATTGTAAAATGTTTTATTCATTTATTTATTTACTGAACTCCGTTTGGCCGTATTCCGGAGTTTACTACCCCCCACCCTGCCCCTCCCCCGCCCCGCCCTACCGCCCCGCAGCACTCCCTCGAGGAGCCGCCACTGGTTTTACATGTCCTGATAGTGAAATACTGCCAATTTCGTTTTTCACTATTGCAAGGGCTATCTCTCCCATAGGTTATCATTGGAGCTGCCTTGGAACATCTTACAAGTGTAACTTCCAATTGGGAAGGGATGGAAATTTGGAGTTTGGACTCCCTGAACTCACAATCGAAAAATACATCTTTCTGTGAAGTCGGTTGATAAATTGTGTGTTTGAAAATGCCACTTTTAGAAAGTGGCCATTTTCTTGCTTTACCATTCTGTGTCTCTGCCTGCCTGTGGAATCCATGTCCGATTTTGACTGACAGTTGGGCTGTTTTGTGCATTCACTCTAGACAGTCACACAAAGAGAGCTGATGTGTGCCCTGCAGATCCTGATGGCCCATCACCAGGCCAGGCTGATGAGTCTTCCTGAGCTAGAGTGGTGGGAGGAGTTGTCACTCACACCTGAATAGGGCTGTGCCTGTCCTCACACAAAGCTGTCTCCTCCGCCCCCTGTAGTGTGTCTAGAGCCAGGTTAGGGCAAGGCAGGGCATTATGCACTACAAAGACTATCCTTTGAAGTTTGCCTGCTTCAAAGGCAGAAACTAGGATAAGTACTGGAGCTGTGACAGCATAACTTCAGAACACTTCTGGACCAAGAGGAGATTCTGCCAAGAAGAGCTGGAGAAGCTGTAGGAGGGGAACTGCAACTCTGCTTGTTGCTGTGTTGTGCTGACCTAATGCTTACTGCTTCTGTCTTGGGCAGTGAAAGGACTGGACTTTACTTTCTGTATCCTGCTTGCCAAGGTTCTCCAAGGGCTTGTGTTTGCTTGCCTCCTGTTAAGAAGTCTCAGGGTCATCAAAGATTTCACCTGCAGCCCCATAACTCCTCTGCTGGGAGTTCTGACCTGCCAAGTGGTGCCAATTCCAGTTCTGGGACCTTGGAAGTGGCTTTGCTGCAAAGGACTGAAGAAAATCCACACATTGACCTTCAGTGCCTGTTTTTCCTGCCACAACAACGCTGTGCGGTTGAAAAACAAAGGCATCGCCGTGCTGCAGCTGATGAATCGACGCAGCGCCTTCAGTGCGGCTTAAACATCGCCGCAGCCCGAGTCCTGGACACCGTGTCTCCGCAGTCCGAGACACCCACACCGACTTCAATGCAGGCCCTGCTGTGCAGCTGAAGACATCGACGCATCACATGCTTCACGGCTGGAAAATCGATGCAGCGCCTGTTTTGCCGCCGTCCCATCGACTCATCACATCTGGGTTTTAGACGCATCTCACCTGTGCGCCATCTTCTGCATCTAGGTTATCGAGCAGTAAGGAACCGAGGCCGCTTGTCCGGATTTCAATGCATCCCCTTCACTTACAGTAAGGAATCGACGCATCACCTCCCCTGACAGTAAGCAACCGATGCATCACCTCCCCTGAGGTGCAATAAGGAACCTACGCAACACCTCCCCTGGGAGTAAGGAAACAACGCTTTGCTTTTCCGGCACCTCACCTCCCCCGCACCTATTCTCGTCTTTAATTTTGACGTATCCCAGGTAGTTTGTGATAAAAGTGACTCATCCATAGTTTCCTATGGACTGAACTATCTTGAACCTTTTAAAAGTGATGTCTCTACTTGTGTATGTTGGATTTTTGTCACTTTGGTCTTGTTTGACTCAGATAAAGATTGGTTATTTTTCTAAACTGGTGTGGTGTCATTTTGTATTGTTTTCACTGTGTTACTGTGTTTATGTACAAATGCTTTACACATTGCCTCTGAGATAAGCCTGAGTGCTTGTTTCAAGCTACCAAGGGGGGAAACAAGCGTTATCTTGGGCATGTAACTCCCTTACCATGACTAAAATAAGGGTTCCTACTTGGACAGGGTGCAAGCCACTTCCAACTAGAGACCCCCATTTCTAGCAGAGGGTGAAAAGAAGTGCTGCACCCTTTGGGTAATGCAAGTGGTTTTTAATTGGGTCCGCGCTTCAATGGGAAGCCATTGGAGGGGTAGCAGGGCAGGGGAAATGTGGTCAAAATTAGTGAGACCTAAAATGAAGTGTGCTGCATCCTGTAGTGTTGCTCTCAATGGACCAAGGTGAACTTTGGCAATGCCTGAGAGAAGGGCAATTCCGTAGTCTAGTCTGGAGAGGATGAGAGACTGCACCACTGTTTCGAGGTCTTGTTCTGGAATCAATTGTCTGATGCCCCAAAGGTGCCTACGTAGGCGTTGTGCGCTGTTGGCCAAGGCTGCGATGTGACTGTGAAGATTGAGATGATTATCAAAGGTGATGCCAAGTGATCTGGCCCTCTGGACAATGGCGGGGCAGCCATCCAGAGCTGTAAGGTTAGCCATCCTTCTTGTACTGGGAGTTTTGCTTTCAGATGTGAGATCGAAAGAAATTCTGTTTTAGTTGGGTTGAGTTTTAAATGGTGGTTGGACATTCAGTTTTGAGTATTTAAGAGTATTTTTGAACAAAGGTCAGAGTCTTCCATGGATGAGATTTTCATGTATATTTAGATGTCATCGGCGTAGAAGTGGAAGAGAATCCCAGAATTTCTGAGAATCACACATAGTAGTTCTAGGTAGACGTTGAAGAGGGTTATGGAGAGGATCGATCCTTGAGGGGCCACTTGCTGAATGCTGATTGGTATCAAGAAAGAGTTGAGAACAAAAAAAGAAATTCCCTTTTCATGGATAAAGAAACGACACTAGTGCATATAATAACACGGCAAACCCAATGGAAGACTTTTGTGATATGATATGTACAAAACTACACAAAGAATATATTCTTAAATATACAAAACAGAGAAAAACATCAAGGTTGCTTAATTGTGAAACAATGATAATAAATGAATTCAAAAACAATATTAAGATAAAATAAAATATAAAACAAATATTCAAATATATTGTGCTTTATTTAAAAAATATATTGTGCTTTATTTAAAAAAACATATTCACAGTATCTCAAATATGTGACAAAGTGCAAAATTCATAAATTGACAAATCATGTAAACATTATCACATATACATAAATACCATAATCATTGTATGTATCATTCATATAGTTAAAAACAATGTACTTGCAGAATGTTAAAAACTCGTAAAAATTGTAAAACAACTGTTGACGTGGCATTCCGGTGAATAGTCAATGATTTGTCACTTTCTTCAGGACAAGTATTGCACATTATCTAAACATCACTATCGGTAGTGGGCGCATGTAGGGCAGTTGAACTGTCACCTAACGCGTAGAGTGGCGTACCACGAATCAGAGTTTCCCAATATCTTTCTTCAACAGTGGGAGTCACAAGTAAAAATTTCAAGCTAATCTTTAAAAGATCGTGGATGTTAGTCAGAATCAATAACTGTAGTCCCCAGAATGGCAAGAGCTCGATGACCTTTGGACACCTTCAATTCGTTTGTCAAGGCAGTTTTTAAATTTGTTTGCCAATAAAACGAATGCGTGAATAAGCAAGGCAAATAGCGAATGCTCCCCATCCTAGGGCATCTTAATGACACACTGGTAGGTTTTTATGAAAATAAACCTCTTAGGCGTAATCAATCGTCTCAATTTTTTTTAAAAATATTTTTATTTGAACAGGAAAATAAACAAAAAACGAGAGCAAGCAGACAAGCTATATGACATGAGATAAAATGGACAGGTAATAGATAACTACAAACAATACCAGGACAAAAGGATTGATAGATCGAAATTGATGGCAACTATAAAACCCACTCCGTAATAAATTCATAATAAATCTTAACTGAAGAATTTAAAACATAATTCTCAGTGGTCCACATTATGATACGGCTGATACTCAGACATACTCCCTACAGTTTATCCATTATATACTCTCTGATCTAAAAATAACGAGATCTCAATAAGAAACATTCTTGATTAAAGTGCATACAAATCTAGCAGCAGATATACCTCTAACCACTTGAAAAGTGCAATGTGCAGGAGGTTTTTAGCGGATACGAGAGGATCATATAATATTTAAAGTGCATTGTGCTAATAACAAGAATTATTTAAAAATTCCTAAAAAGCACCTAGATCTTATAATCACCTTTCCTCTACAAACCCATTAAAAGAGAAATTTTGCCAAATACCTCTGAATCTTGCAATTGCTCCTATACGTTTAGCATAGGCCTCCTCTAATCTACAGGTCCTGGACTTTTTATTAAACCAGTGCTCGATACTAGTTTGTTTATTGGTTCTCCAGTTTTGAAGGACAAGTGAACTAGCGACTGCAATAGAGATTAATATAAAATACTGCTGGTATTTTGTTAAACATTTCACTTCTCCTGAAGAACCGAATAGCACCAACATAGCTGATGGCTCAATTGACAAGGACAAAATCAGAGAGATCTCTGCAAAAACCCCTTTCCAGAATTTCTGTAAATTATTACATTCATAAAATATATGCACCCATCCACCATCACCATTTTTGTTACATCGAAAACATTGATTCGGGCTCGTTTGAAACATTTTAGACAATCTATGGGGTGTATAATATAATAACCATCTAGATAAGAAATTCATTCTCTTGTAATTAGCGCCTCTAAATGCTTTATTCGCTAACTCGCTAAGCTGTTTCCATTCTTTGACATTGAACTTGCAACCAGTCTCCGAATAAATTTTTTGGAGCTCTTTCGTCAAAATCTCCTCAGAATGAGCCTTTTGATGAAGTAGCCGATACCAACAACCGACCCCCACCATTTTATTTGCCATCTGCTTAGCGATTTGACGTACCGTCTCACCCATCATTGAATAATTAGTTTTAAAAAAATGGATTAACTGTAGAAAACTCAAAGAGAGGGCAGTGGTCAATGTAGTGACTCGCAATCGAACCGTTTCCCAGGTAATTAATGTTTCATGGTTATAGAAATCCCCGAGCTGGGCAAAGCCTAGTTCTTGCCATACCTGATAAAGCCCTCTAGACAGTATGAGACCTCCTACTTCACAATCCTGTATAGGGGTGTTTGCATGAAATGCTGGGATATCTCGAGATTTAAAAAATAACTGAGTTCTTTCAGCTAATGTCAGTATCACCTTGTAACTTGTTTTTTTAGGGAGTTTCGCCAGACATAAAAAAACGGGGAGTCTTGTAGCACTTTCCTTCAGCATATGTAATAGCAGAAAATTGTCAAAAACTGACTTTTCCTCACCCAGTTGGGAAAGTAAGTTAGCTAAAGAAGCCTGATAATAAGTAAAAAATGTGGAAGTGCCAATCCTCCTGATGTTACATCCAATTGTAATGTAGCTATCTTAACCCGGGGGTGTTTATTATTCCATACAAACTTCCTAATTATTTGATCTAGCTCCTTAAAATAATAATTCGGAATTTTCAAAGGAAGGTTGATAAAAAGAAACAAAAACAGTGGAAGCACCGACATTTTGACCATAGAGATCCTCCCTATTAATGATAATTGAAGCAGAGACCATTTATCTAATAACTTTTTCACTTTCGTGAGCATGCTAGTATAATTCAAGGAGAATAATTGCCCATAATCATTTGTAACGTGTATCCCCAAATATCTAACTGGATGTGGTGGTTTTAACTGAATGGAAGCTGGAATATGCGAAGGAATCACATTAAATGTTAAAATTTCAGTTTTCGCTTGATTTACTTTATATCTGCCCACCAGTGTGAACTTCTGGATTTCATCAAGAGCATTCTGTACATTAACTGCCCATGCTTTAAGATATAAAATAATGTCATCCGCATAAAGGTAAATTTTTGCCATCCCCTCAATAGGAGGCAAAATCATTAAGCTCTTCTGAATCCTAACAGCTAGGGGTTCAATAAACAATGAAAACAGAAGGGGGGATAGCGGTCAACCCTGACGTGTGCCTCCTTTATTATTAACCTTGCTTGCTTCTGAACCATTAATGATGATTTTGGCTTCTGCATAGCTATATACTTCTTTTAGCATCTGTAAGAATTGTGACGGGAAACCAAATTTATCCAAAATAAAAAATAAAGCACTCCAATCTACTAAATCAATATTAAAAATACGTATTAGATGCCATCAGACGTCCTGGGATAAAACCATTTTGGTCGCTATGAACCACTTGTTGTGCACAGGGAGCTATCCTTTTGCCCAGATTTTCATAAGCAATTTATAATCTGTGTTTAGCAGACTAATAGGACGATAAGAGCTGGGGTCACAGGGATCTTTATCTTTTTTTTAAAAAACTACTAACACTGATTCCTTAAAACTTTTGGGGATATCTATACCTTCTTTAATTTGATTGAACAATTTTGCTAAAAAGGGAAGTAATTCTTCTTGAAATGCCTTGTATACTTCCACCGGAATACCGTCCTTCAATCGTCTCAATTGATTGAATCAGGATTTGAGTTGTTGCTGAACTCCCTCCCGAAAAAGCGACCGTTCGTATCGCTGCCCGCTGCATATGCATTGAGTCGATTGAATACGCCTAAGAGGTTTATTTTCATAAAAACCTACCAGTCTGTCATTAAGATGCCCTAGGATGGGGAGCATTCGTTATTTGCCTTGCTTATTCACACATTCGTTTTATTGGCAAACAAATTTAAAAAAAGCCTTGACAAACGAATTGAAGGTGTTCTAAGGTCATCGAGCTCTTGCCATTCTGGGGACTACAGTTATTTATTCTGACTAACATCCACGATCTTTTAAAGATTAGCTTGAAATTTTTACCTGTAACTCCCACTGTTGAAGAAAGATATTGGGAAACTCTGATTCGTGGTACGCCACTCTACGCGTTAGGTGACAGTTCAACTGCCCTACATGCGCCCACTACCGATAGTGATGTTTAGATAATGTGCAATACTTGTCCTGAAGAAGGTGACGAATCATTTACTATTCACTGAAACGCCGTGTCGACAGTTGTTTTACAATTTTTACGAGTTTTTAACATTCTGCAGGTACATTGTTTTTAACTATATGAATGATACATACAATGATTATGGTATTTATGTATATGTGATAATGTTTACATGATTTGTCAATTTATGCATTTTGCACTTTGTCACATATTTGAGATACTGTGAATATGTTTTTTTAAATAAAGCACAATATATTTTTTAAGTAAAGCACAATAGATTTGAATATTTGGTTTATATTTAGTTTTGTCTTAATATTGTTTTTTGAATTCATTTATTATCATTGATTCACAATTAGGCAACCTTGATGCTTTTCTCTGTTTTGTATATTCAAGAATATATTCTTTGTGTAGTTTTGTACATATCATATCACAAAAGTCTTCCATTGGGTTTGCCGTGTTATTATATGCACTAGAGTCGTTTCTTTAGCCATGAAAAGGGAATTTCTGTTTTAGTTGTTTACGTACCCGTCCCTTTTCTGAGTACTAGGGTAACTCCCTTATGTTTTTGTGAGGATCGAGAAAGAGTTGCCCATTTTCGCAATTTGGAAACGGTTGGTTAGGTATGAGGAGAACCAGTTGAGGACTGTGCCTCCACATCCCATACGCTGTTCTAGAGTGCGAAGGAGGTCCAGATGGTTGACAGTGTATAATACAGTGGATAAATCAAGGAGGACCAGGAGGCAGGATTTACCGGAGTAGAGGATTCTAAGGGAGTCATCGACTTCCTGGAGGATCGCAGTTTCTGTATTGTGACCCTCAGGGCCGGACTGGGAACCAAAACCGGCCCTGGCAAAGTGCTCGGCCGGCCCCCGGTGGGTTGGGGGTGCAGCCGAGCCGTTTGCCAGGGCCGGTTTCGGCCGATTTTGTTACAGGGGCCGATATTGCAGCTATGCTGGACAAACGGCCCTGTAACAAAAACGGCCCCCCAGGGGCCCAAAACCGGCCCCCACCCTGGCGGCCCAGCGGGGAAATGCCTGGTGCCCGCTACGGCCAGTCCGGCCCTGGTGACCCTGGTGGAAACCTGATTGGAGAGTGTCTAGGAGGTTGTTTGCTTGAATGTGTGAAGCGAGTTGGAAAACTACGCAACTTTTGAGGACTTTGCCTAAAAAATGGTAGTGTGGAGACTGGACGGTAATTGTTCAAGTCCTCTGGATCGATACGTTGATTTTTTAAGAGAGGAACGATTTGATGCACTTTTAGTCGTTCTGGAAAAAGGTCATGTTTGATTGAGGAGTTGACCATGGTGGTCATATCTCATCTCTCCTTTTTAGGTCTCGCCTGGCGTTAGCAGCGCGCATGCGCTGCTCTCGCCATGCGAGGGCTTCTTGGAATCGATACGATTCCAGAAGTCATGTCGCTGCTCCGCCAACAATTTTGATTGGTGCGCGTCGTTTTGCGTCATGGATGATGCAAAACACAGTGTAATGATTGCACCGGAGGCAATCATTACACTGAGGGTTGCCACCCTGTCCGCTTTGGCCCCGCCCACCGGGATTCGATCTTTACTTGCGGCTGGAGACAGTGTCTCTTAATTAGCCGCTAAGCACTTCTTTTCGTATTACCGCGTTTGCCTTCAACAATGGCTGACGCGCTTTTCATTTCTCTGTTCTCGGCTTGTTTACTTTAGTAGACAACACCCCTCTCCCCCCCCCAGCACTCGCGGGACAATGGTGTGCGTTTTACTTTAGTAGACAACACCCCTCTCCCCCCCCCAGCACTCGCGGGACAATGGCGTGCGTTATTTGTATACACAATCCGTGATTGGATGTGTCCATGTCCTCGAATTCAGCGGTTCACTCGCGGGACAATGGCGTGCGTTTTACTTTAGTAGACAACACCCCTCTCCCCTCCAAACCCCCCAGCACTCGCGGGACAATGGCGTGCGTAATTTGTATACACAATCCGTGATTGGATGTGTCCATGTCCTCGAATTCAGGGGTGCACTCGCGGGACAATGGCGTGCGTTTTACTTTAGTAGACAACACCCCCCCCCCAGCACTCGCGGGACAATGGCGTGCATTATTTGTATACACAATCCGTGATTGGATGTGTCCATGTCCTCGAATTCAGCGGTGCACTCGCGGGACAATGGCGTGCGTTTTACTTTAGTAGACAACACCCCTCTCCCAGCACTCGCGGGACAATGGCGTGCGTTATTTGTATACACAATCCGTGATTGGATGTGTCCATGTCCTCGAATTCAGAGGTGCGACTTTTGCCTGTACTTGCCGGTACCCACCAAGTACGAGTAAGCTAGTATCGGGGGTGGGGGGCTCTAACACGTAAAGGTACTGCCAGGATATATGTCAGTATGCACTGGGGTGTGCACTTGAGTATCTGGGGATGGTTGTCGCTGACGCGTACTGGTACAGCCAGGATATTGATGGCACCCACCGGAGTAACAGTGAGCACGAGAGTTTTGAGAGAGGTTGCTGACACTAAATGGAACAGTCAGGATGACCCCCTCCTGAGGAACAAAGAATCAATAGAGTGTTAAGGATGTGCTCCCATCGAAAATCCAAGCAGACCCCACTGCAAGCAGAGTAACAGTGAGCGCTAAAGTATCACGGCCGGGCGCTTCTAATTAAAGAGACGTGAGGCACCTTAAGAGCCAGTGAGCGCTAGAGCCATGGACCGGTTAACTGTGAGCAGCAGAGTACAAGGGAGGGGCTCTGACTCTTTATGTAACAGCTGGAAAAGCCCGACACTCGCAGAGTAACGGGGAACTCTAAAGTATTTGGAACATTGTTCCGGACGGCCAGGAGAGTGCACCACAGGCCAGCCACCGTTAGCGGGGCATGCACGGAGGGGGGTTTTGGAGAGGACACGACGGGGCATTAACCAGCAGTTACTAACGTGAATCCTGTCGTCTGCCTAGCCTCTTCCAGTCTCTGCCCTTGCCCGGTTTGAAGGGACGTGCACCAGGGTAACAGGGGTAACTTTGCGGTTACTGATCCAGTAAGCGGAGACAGTAACGAAGGACAAGCTCGAGATGTCTGGTGTTTAGCCTGGTCAGGAACCAGGGTATCCAGAAGAGAGAGCGTGTTGTGTTATTAGTACTGGAGCCCCCAGTCACCCGAGGGGCTCCTCATGGCCGAGTACCCGCCAAGCCACAGTGACACTTGATGCCGGGAGAGGGCGAGACCGGAGCAAGCGCCGCGGAGTAATCAGACACCGCGGTGGGATAAGTGTTAGCACACGCTGCCGGGATTTGCAGTCTGTCAGCTGGACGGTGGTGCTATCCGTGCAGCGCCCCTACCCCTCTGCTGTAACACGAGCCCCCCTTCCCTGCATTCACAGAGTGTGCCACTCGTTCACTTATCCCACCGAGGTGTCTGGTTACTCCGCGGACAGCGGAGCATAATCCAAACGACTTTAATAGTACTCCCTTAGTCTGTCGGTTTTCAACCAGCGCTTTGATGATCCCTTCGCATGTTGAAGTTGGTCGCTTAGAGTCGGAGACAAAGTAGAGGAGATCAGATGTTCGAGTTCTGTCGGGGTACGGGAGGTGAGGTCTTTTACCCGCCGTCCCATTGTTTGTCAGGGGTCAAGTGGTTTCTTTGAGAGGTCCCCGACTATTCCACGTATTCCTTATAGCGTTTGCTTTCACTATTGCCATTATGTTTAACCTCTTATACGATAGGTATAAATTATGGAATAAGTTGGCACCTAGTTACCCTTGTTTCTGTTCTCTTTTGTGGTAGAAATATTTTTTTCGCTCCTTTCTTCAATCTGCTTCATCGTGCATTAGAACGGATTGGTCAATAAACGCCATAAGGAACACACACAAATACGTCTAGAGTACAAGAGACCCATGGCACATCTCCTCTGTGATCCTGGGCAATCACTTACTCCCCCCGTACCTGACGAAATGAATGTATCCGTCTGTAATGCAACTGGTGCTCCTGTGAAGCGCTCTGATGCCTTCTGGTCGAGTTAGCGTTATATAACAAGCATTTGCAATGCAATAGGTATCGCATTTACGCGAATTTAAGCTATTGGCATTGTAAATGACAATGCGTTTTATTCATGTTTTAAAAACGAAAACAAAAATAAAAGGCATTGTTATTTGCAATGTCAATAGCTCAAACTCACGTAAAGGCGAGACCTATTGCATTGCAAATGCTTGTTTCTACTATAAGTGAAGTCATAATGCAGAGTGTTTGTACCTCAGAGAGATTCCTGTGAGAAGTCTTGACTTGAACCCACAGCGAAAACTCTGACATCTTCTTCCATTAAATAGTCACGTGGCTGACTGTGTTCTTCCACAGTGCACACCCTAAAATATTTATCACTCTTGCTCCTGGTCATATCTGTGACCACAATAGAAAGGACTGCGCAAATCACGGAGAGCCCCTGTGAACCCACGGCCACCCCTAGTCATGATTCACAGGGAGCAGGAGTGGTTAATGGCAGCGTCATGTGACGTGTCATTCTGCTGCCTCTGCAGACCCTTATCCCAGGGGCTAAAGTTCCACGCCCTTAGCCAGCTCCTGAACTTCAGTCCCGGTTTATAACCGTGAATTGCAACAAGGAACAGCAGTCGTGAGGCCCGTCACCGGGAGCGTGCTGTGGGCCTATCCGGGGAGAGAGTAAAAAGGTATTTCGTACAGCAGCGTCCCAGCCTGGAAGATTGGCACCAGCTGAGGGAACCGTCATTATGAAGAGGTACAGTATCATCCAGGGGCGTACCTATCCTCAATAGTGTATGCAGTGGCACCGGGGCCTCGGAGTGTGCGAGGCTCATACCCCAAATATAGTTGCTTTCTACTGCTGAACCAAGAAATGGCCCCATTTCAATTTTGCTGCGCCACGGGTATCCGTCGCCTCAGTCTGAAGATCTTTCGGGCATTTTAAACCAACAATGGTTAGGGGAGGAAGGCCTGACAAATGCGTGAGCACAGTGTTCGTGACATTCTACTCGCAAGTATGTTGTGCCCGTGCCCTGGTCTGTTTGTATTTTACACCCTGAAAGGAAGCAAGTATGTGGAGGTGTGTGGCGCGCTAGACGGTTCTAAAGCAGTGAGAGTTGTCCTTTACAGTGCGTTGCGTGCCATTCACATCCTGGCTATAACGTAACAGATGAAATGTGTACGTCTTATCACAGCAGAGCGTGATATACCACGCGGTTCTAGATATGAATAAAGGCTGCTGCGCAGAGCAAAGGAAGTAAAGTATCCTTCGGTATAATGCTGGTTTGCCTACTATAGCGCTCATACACCCAAAGTACCTCTTAGCACTGTACAATAAGTGAGATTAGTGCTGTAAAAATATAAGTAAGTGTTTCGTTGTTGCCAAAACGTAGCCTTGCATCTATCTGTGAGAACGTGATGTTTTTCAATAAAAATCGAATGAGTATGTAGGGTTAAATCTAGAAGAAATTGAATGAGTTATACCAATAAATTTATGTTTTCCGCTACTGTTATAATTATATTATTATTGCTATTATCAATTGTTGTAAATAATAATAATAAATAATATTAACAACAAGAATAATTATAGACGCGCTATTGTTATTTTTTATATATATTTATACTATTTGTAACGTTTATATATTTATTGTTTTTCTCTTTCCCCAACCCTTTATCGTGTATGCCTACGATGGGTCTAAGAATTAGAAAATAATTGTAATTGTATCTTTACTGGTCTTTGTTGCTTTAATATTCTTGATGTATTCTTAAGTAATACTGTAGTACATTCGTGTAGGTTTTGTCTCCTGCTAGTTTTAGAATCTAATAAAATATGATTTAAAAGTAGCTTTGCTCTGGGTGAAACGGATGCCACCTCGAGCTTGAAGCTTTCATGGTTCTTGGTAGGCCTGACTCTAATGTGTGGCTACGCCTATTTCTCATTTCTGTAGTTGGTGTGGCTCTTTCCTCTCTTCAAAGTGTTTAGCATCTTCTACGTACTTACAGCTCACCCCTGGACATAATCAATGCTCTTATCTCGAGGTTTAAATGTTTATGATCTTTGTTGTGTTCTTTTAATGGTTTTATTGTTATGCAATGGTTTTAATTAACTTATGCAATAAATAAATTTACCATTTACCTTACCATTTACCTCACCCCTGCTGTGATAGTCGGCGCGGGGGCTGGGTCAGGCTTTTAGATGTATGAAAAGCTCGGGTGAATATTTTTATGATGTCGGAAAGTGCCGAAGAGCACCCGTGCGGTGGGGTTGCTCCTGGTTCATTAGCTGACTTTGTGAGCGCCTCGTGCCATAGAAATAAAAATATCGAATGATACGATGACGTAGGCTGCAGTGGCAGAGCTCGGTTTTGGTGCCTGAGTCGAAAGCATCCCCGGGAGTCCCCCTGCGACTCTCTCCGTGTTTAAACACGCATTTGCAATGCAATAGGTCTCGCATTTGCGAGAGTTTAAGCTATTAGTATTGTAAATGACGATGCATTTTATTTATGTTTTAAAACCCAAAACATAAATAAAAGGCATTGTCATTTACAATGCCAATAGCTCAAACTCGCGTGAATGCGAGACCTATTGTATTGCAAATGCTTGTCCTTTTAGGTTATGGTTTCCATCTGTGTTTTTAATAAAAAGAAATAACAAGAGAAATGACTGAGTTCCTCATCCGGTGACGCTGAGCCAGCCCTGCCATGGGTGAGAAGTGACCGCCACGTGCGGCAGCCACGTAAAATGGAAACATAGAGGTCTTGAGAACCCTGCCTGAGGCAGGGTAACTTGTCCCCTAAGCTTCTCCAATGACACAAGAGTCATGGAAATGCAAAGTGAATGCTTATTTCATTTTAACACAGGACGTTGAGGAACAGGGAAGTAGAGTGCAAAAGCAAGGCACATTAGCTGCAGAAACATAACAAAACAGGAAGTCCAATCCTTCAGAGTGTAGATCTTGTAAGACAGGAAATCCTTCGCGAGAAAGAGGCAAGCTGGGCTTTTCTCATCTTGGGAAGAAAGCGGTTTTTCAACCAGTGGCGCTCACTTCAAGGCTGCAGCTCAGCGAGCTGAAATCACGACTACATGCCTGCGGGCTCTTATGATGTGGGCGTGACAAGGCTGCAGGTCAGCAGGGCCTGTTCTCAGCCCCAGAGTACACCAGTGCTGGTCCACGACTGTCTACAAATGTGCAAAGCGAATTCTTTCTGATGCAAGCCTTCACCAGACAGAAGTAGCAACAATGATTTTTAACTTGCGTGTTTTTAAGCCACGCCCTTAATTACATCGGCCACGCCCCTTTGAAAGACACCCCCGAAACCCCCTACCAGTTTTTTCATCCCACTTAAAGCCCTGCCCACATAGGCTCACAAAAATACAGAACACTCTTTCAGCACACGCTCCTTGTGATGTCAGCAGTAGGGTCTGCTTTGGAGTCTCACCTTTTACTCGTGATCTCGAAAGCACCCTGAGGCAGAATGCAGCGCTATAATCTAAAACGAGACGGCACACTACACTGTACATGTCTGACGAATTTTGTGTAAAGTTCACTGTGCCTGGCTCGGTCTGGGGTCCGCGCCCAGCCTCTCTGGTGCCAGTCCTGCTTGCGCGTATACCTCCATGGCAGTGGGTGTCCAGGCACTCCCCTTTACCTCCTCGTCAGACCTCCCCATCACAGTCATTACCATATGAGCAATAGCTCCTCCCCAGAACTTCCAAGCAAAAACTCCTTTAGCCCATCCCTACCCTCCAGGCCACTCCCACATCCTGTGTGACTTATAACCCTTGACCCATGTAAGCACATCCTGTTTTTTTTTTTTTGCGAACTACTCCTTGCAAGACTCTGATTACAGGTGAGTGTGCGGCGGTCTGCTATAGCGACCGTTGTATGGGTATTATAGGTCAAGTCCCTGCTTTAGTGGGACTGTGCTGTCGTTGTACAACGCACTGATTCTTGCCCTCGTGGTTTCTTAGGTAGATTCTTATGGAAAGTTCCCCTTTTCCTGGTACGATCCCCCGCTGTAGCGGCGACAACCTGGGGGGTCTAGGGGGTTTTGTTAGTGGCGTTGCGGCGCTTTCACGGGCCGCCTGGGGCATGGCGGGACGGGCCCTCCTCTGGGGGGGCGGGAAGCTCGGCATTGGGCTTTCCTTTTGGGAGGGCTGGTCCTGGCAGAAGCGGGTTAGCGTTGGCTCCTAGACGACAAAAAGTCATGTCGGTTGGCTTGCTTCCGGCTCCTGCAAAGCAAGTACACCGGCGTGTTACATATGGACCACCATAACCGCGATCGGTGGCTAGGGCGGTCCGCTGGAGGCGGTGGTGCTCGCAATGAGTACAGAATAACAGCATTTCGGCGTTTACCGCTGACCTAGGCAGCGGTTATGGGGGGAATGCATTAATTTGGAGCTTAGCTTGTGGCATTTCTCCACAAGCGGGTTGCTTCACGCTTTTGTCCAGCAATTTACGGGTCATAAGGTTTGGTATGACAAGTGGTGTTACTTACGGGTTTCAGGTGTTAGATCCCTCGGAAGGTGGTTGACCTGCACAGGGGTTGTATCTGGTGCTCTGCCTTGGGTCCTTAGAGCCTGGGCCAAGTTAGGATCATGGGTTTTATATGATTTAGGAGACTATAATTGGTTGTCTTCTGGATTGGCCTCCAGGCCTAGTGGTATTGGCTGGTTTAGCTGGGGGCTGCCTTAAATTGGCCCTTACTGGGTCATGTTTTGATTGGTAGTTATAGATATGTACAAGACAGTGTGTGCTCCTCTGGTCATTGTTCATCATGGATGGGAGGCGGACAGAGATGAGTGGGCTCCAGGAGAAGGAGGTGGAGGTTGCTGGGCCTTCCACAGTGCCTTCCTTGTCAGATGTGCAGAATATGATTGAAGCCGCAGTGACTGCGACCTTTCTAGCTAGGGAATCCAAGGGGCCTAAGAGACAGAAGTTGGATGCCCCGGCTGTCCCTGATCCTGGTGAGGAGTCGGATGAGGAGGTGAAGGGTCGTTTTGTCCAAGGGGCTGACCTCCACAGTATTCTGCAGCATGTGCGGGACAATTTGGGGTTCCCAGATCCCTTGGAAGGTGATGAGTCAGAGGAAGTTTTTGCCAATTATCAACGTCGAGAGCCTGAGTGCCTTCCCATTCATAAATCTGTGAGGAATGTTCTGGAAGGGGAATGGAAGGATATTGACAAGCATAATTTTCCCCGGTTTCTGGCTAAGAGATATCCTTTGCTGGGGTTCTCAGAAGAGTTTCCGCCTGTGGTGAAGGTGGATACCCTGCTGGGGGCTTGCATCTCAGAGCCTGGTGGTTTCCGAGGATGTGGTTTCCTCTGATCCTGGGGACAAGAGGGTTGATGGGACTTTGAAGAGGTCCTTCGCAGCCTCTAACCTTGCGGTTCATTCTGCGGCTTACACTAGCAATCTGGTACAGTCTCATCTGAAGGACTGTCAGGGTATTTCAGAGCAACTATAGCAGGATGAGGATCCCTCTGAGTCTTTGACAATGTTGGAGCAGCAGTTGCGCTTCCTGGCTGATTTGTCCTTCGATTCCCTTAGTGTTGTGGCTTCAGCAGCTGCAGCGGCTGGGGCCTCAGTGGCGGCTAGGAGACAGTTATGGCTTAAACCTTAGAAAGCAGAGGCGGCGCAAAGGCTGCCCTCATGAAGATTCCTTTCAAGGGCTCTAAACTGTTTAGGGAACCGTTGGAGACTTTGATTAAAAAGACAGTAGAGGACAAAACATTGTTGGCTCTGGTCCGCTCTTCACAGAAAGGGAAGTTTGCTGGTTATAAACGGGCTTTTGGGCAGGCGTTCCAACCTAAAATGGTCGCCCAGCCCTTTCGTGGTAGGGGACGTGCGTGGGGTGTCCCTTCCTTCCACAAGTCCCGGGGTCAGCAAGGTGCCTCCATTTCTTTGGGGCCTTCCAAATCGTGACTATGTGGGGGGGTTCGGAACTGGCGCCGGTTGGGGGTCACCTCAAGGCTTTGTTTCCGGTCTAAAAAGAGTTCGTTCGGGATCAATGGGTGCTGTGGATTGTCAAGCTGGGTTATCACATCGAACTTGGGGTTCCACCAGAGGATGTGTTCTGGGCTACCCCTATTCCCGGATCTCAGGTCAAGTGTCAGGCTCTGTTGGAGGGGGTTCAGGACCAGGTTTCCAAAGGGGCTGTGGTGAGGGTGCCTGTGAGTCAACAGGGTCAGGGGGTTTACTCGATCCTGTTTCTGATCCAAAAACCAAATGGGGACTTCCGTCCTGTTCTGGATCTGAAGGCAGTGAATTTGTGCATCCCTCACCGGTCCTTCAAAATGGTGTCGCTACAGATGATTCTGCCCTTCCTGTCCGTGGGGGATTTCCTGGCTTCTCTGGATCTCAGGGACGCCTACTGTCATGTGCCGATACACGTGGCTTCCCAGAGGTTTCTGCAGGTCTGTGTGGGCGTCGATCATTATCAGTTCCAGGTATTGCATTTGGACTGTCTGCCTCTCCTAGGGTGTTTACTAAGGTGTTGGCACCCTTGGTGGGGTTGTTGAATGCTCAGGGGATCAAGGTGTTTCCTTACTTGGATGACTGGTTGATATCTTCCTCTTCTTTCCTTAAGGCTCAAGCACATACCCAGGAGGTTTGCCGGCTCCTTCAGCAGTTCGGGTGGATTCTGAACTTGGACAAGTCCCATCTGTGCCCCACTCAGGAACTGCTGGTCATTGGGGAGGTCTTCAACACCAAGATGGGGAAGGTTTTCCTGTCAGAACCTCACAGACTTACTCTGGTGCGCGAGCTGAGGAAGGTGTTGGTAGCCCTGTCTTCCACGGCTCGGCAGTGGTTACGGGTTCAGGGGTTAATGTCTGCTACCATAATGATTGTTCCTTGGGCCCGTTTGCACTTCTACCCCCTGCTGAATCATGTACTGGGGCATTGGAGTCCAGGGTCTCAGAATTACAAACAGTTGATTCCGGGGGGTGTGGACATTGCCAGGGAATTGTCCTGGAGGCTGGAGGATCAGAACCTCTTGCAGGGCTCTCCCTTTGTGTCCCAGGAGAGGTTGGTGCTGACAACGGATGCCAGCGAGCTGGGTTGGGGGGCAGTGTTGGCCCAGGAGTCTGTTCAGGGGATCTGGTCAGTCCAGGAGGCAGAGATGTCTTCGAATTGGAGAGAGTTGAAGGCGGTGCAGTTGTCCTTGACTCATTTTCTTCCTTGGGTCCTACAGCGGGATGTGCTGGTGCGGTCGGACAACACGGTGGTGGTGTGTTATGTCAACCACCAGGGGAGTGCGAAAGTGGCTTCCCTCAACTTGTTAGTGCAACAGATTTGCCATTGGGCAGACTTGAACTTGTTGTCTCTGAAATGAAATGAAATTTGTACTTGTAAAGCGCACTGTTACCCTAGGGTGTCCTGGCGCTGTACGCATACCGCTGTGGAACCCTTCCTGTCTTTTCCCTGTGAAATGTCCACTCCTGGGCACCCCCAAGGTGAAGCCAGGCATCCCAGCGCTGGTGGGGCCGTTGTGGAGATTAAGCAAGCTATTGCCCAGAGTTGCAGAGTGGGACCCATGATTAGAATAGGCACCGAGGCGAGAATGATCAGGTCCGAGGAAATTGAGCCCAAGACCCGCCGAGGCGGGAATTGAACCCTGGTCCTGGGCCAGATCTCTGCATCAGGGTCTGCCGCTCTAACCATTGAGCCACACTTCTCCACTTGAGCCACACTTCTCCACTGCCGGGGGTTTTGAACTCTGAGGCGAATCAACTGAGCAGGTTGTTTCCCTCCCTGTCCGACATGTGCCTGACGCCGGAGGTGTTTGGGGGCCTGATGGAGAGGTTTGGGGTCTTGGTGGTGGACCTGTTTGCTGCCCCGGGGAATGCCTTGAGGGAGAGGTTTTGCTCTCTGGTTTGGTCGGACTCGCTTTGGAGAGTGGATGCGCTGTCTTTCGGTGGGAGGCGGGACTGATGTATGTCTTTCCTACGATTGCCTTGATTCCGAGGGTCCTGCTGAAAATCAAGTTGGATCGGGCCTCTGTTATCCTGGTGGATCCTGCTTGGTCCCGGAGGCCTTGGTTTCCTCTGTTGTTGAGGTTGGCGGTGGGTCCTTGCTGGTGGTTGCCAGTGGTTCCTTGTCTCCTGTCGTTTCCCCCTCTGTCCCGGGATTGTCTCGTCCGCTTGTATCTGGCGGGTTGGCTGTTGACAGGATGAACCTGGTGGCTGTGGGGTGTTCTCCTGCTGTGGCTCAGTTTATCCAGCAGTCCCAGCGCCTTTCGACTCAAAATCCTATGCTCGGCATTGGGTGTCTTTTCAGGGTTGGTGTGCGGATTGGGGCTGGTCTACTTTGGAGGTGGATCCTGTGCGCATCTTGGATTTCCTGAAGGATGGCTTAAACTTGGGTCTGGCTGTGTCCTTCTTGCGGGCTCAGTGGGCAGCGGTGCGGGCCTTTATGGGGTTCAGCCTGTGGTTCTGTTGGTGTCCCGGTTATTGAGGAGTTGTTTCCTCCAAAAACCCATGGTTAAGTCCTTTGCGCCTAGTTGGGATCTTCCGTTGGTGCTGAGGGCTTTGCAGTTGGCTCCCTTTGAGCCTCTGGGTGATGTGTCTCTGCTTTTTTTGATGATCAAGTTGGTTTTTCTTGTCGCTTTTACCTCGGCCAGGAGGGTTGGGGAGTTGGGTTCCTTGCTTTGTTCTGAACCCTTTTTGCGTTTTTTTCCGGATCAGGTTGTTCTCTGGCCTGATCCTTCCTAAGTTCCCAAAGTCCCTTCCTCGTTTCACTGCTCGGAGGATCTGGTTTTGCCCGTGTTCTGTCCTGATCCTCTTTCGGAGGATGAGGTGCGGCTGCACTGTTTGGACGTTAGACGGGCTCTTGAGGTGTACTTGGTGCGTATTAAACCTTTTTGTGAGGTGGATTAGCTTTTTGTGACCTTTGGCCTGGCTGTTTGGGTGCTAGTGCTACTCTCAGTCGGTGGCTGAGGTGGGCTGTGGGGGCGGCATATGATGCTTGTGGTGTGCTGGTGCCTGGGTCGGTGCAGGGGAGATCGACTTGGGGTGTGGCTGCTTCCTGGGCTTGTTTTCAGGGGGCGTCTATGGCTGAGATCTGCAGGGTGGCTACTTGGAGTGCTCCTCACACCTTTATGTCCCTTTATTGTTTGGTGGTGGGTGGGACGGGGTCAGATTTGGGGACACAGTGTTGCGTTCTGTTCAGGTGGTGTGACTTTCTGCTTGTACTAATAAAGTCTGTTTCCTGCTCTATGTTGAAGCTGATTCTTGCTTTGGTATGTGCTCATATGGTAATGACTGTGACAAGGAGGTAATGACCGGTTACTTACCGGTAATATTCATTACTCCGAGTCGTAGACATCCCTGTCACAGTCCTCGTTCCCATCCCTCCCTCCCTCTTCGGCTTCTTGTGCTTGTGGGTACAGGATGTGCTTACATGGGTCAAGGGTTATAAGCCACAGGATGCGGGAGTGGCCTGGAGGGTAGGGATGGGCTAAAGGAGTTTTGCTTGGAAGTTCTGGGGAGGAGCTATTGCTCATATGGTAATGACTGTGACGGGGAGGTCTACCACTTGGAGTAATGAATATTACCGGTAAGTAACCCGTCATTATCCAGCCTCTGTGCCCCTGCGCCTGGCTGGTCCGCAGGCAGTGCCCACATCACCAGACGCCACCCCTCGCTTGCACAACCCCTGGGACTTTGTTTGCAGAGGGGGCGGCCCGTGCTCTGAACCATCTCTCTTGCAGAATTTTTTTTTTTTGCAGATTTATATAGCGCAAACTTGACCCAAATATTGGAGCGCTTTACATGAGCACCAGTCACGTTACACAATTACACAAATTGTCTTTTTACAGAGCCGGCTTTGAATTTTGTAAATTAAATACACATTGTGGCTGTGCCTGCTGATGTAGAAGTGAGACAGAA
The DNA here is from genome assembly GCA_963921515.1 of Calotriton arnoldi. Classification (NCBI taxonomy): domain Eukaryota; kingdom Metazoa; phylum Chordata; class Amphibia; order Caudata; family Salamandridae; genus Calotriton; species Calotriton arnoldi. Next base: position 1,789,679 of record CAWUFW010000366.1, on the reverse strand, counting down.
TCGGAAGCCCGGTCTGGCAGGAAGTATTGTGAGATAGATTTCCAGGGCCGTTTATGGCAGGATGTAGATTTGCTTTTTCCACTACACATCGCCATGTATTCGCTGGCAAACCACAAACTAAACACCAACCCCAGGCCACTCCTAGGTGCTGGGGCGAGGGCCCTCGCCTTGTACTGCTTCTGCTGGAGAACAACCGAGCAGCGTGCTGCGAGGCGGGTGGGTGGTTGATGCATGTCACTTATTCATCTACAGAAGAGGACACTGTCATTGTGGCTTTGTTTTGTTTCATAAGGCACAGTGGGCGGAGAGAGTCCCAGCCTAAGGAACAAGTCTTACCCTCAGAACTACGGCCTCAGGAGACGAGAGCAACCCTCTGACAGACACGAGGGCGACAGAGATAGATTAAGCAGCAACGGGGTGGGTGGGGATTGAGATAATGCCGGGCGCCCATGTTAAAGTGAAAACAGGTGCCCGTGTTGTTATAGTAAGTGGGTGCCCAAGTGCTGCCTGCAGTAAGAGAAACTCATTAATGAAAATAGTGCTGACAGACTAAAGAAGGCGTACCGTGTAACAACCGAAGTAAAGGGGCCAGTCCCCATGGGAGGTAACAAATGAAGACAAGGCGGTACTAAGGCGGGACTAACAAGCCTGCCAAGGAATCAGAAGCCAGCATTTACGAAGGAGAATGACACAAGCCAACGATAAATATGGGTGGAGAGTGGGCGGGGCTTCTAGTCCATACTCCTCTACAACAAGTTTCGCAGAGCAGCGCATACGTGCTGCCTCTAAGCTGGACCTAAAAAGAAACGAGTACAAAATGGGGGCAACTTTAAAGCATATTATGGCCCCATGCACAACACACGTGTGATTGTTTGGTATAAATATCAATATAATGATTCAATGGGTATTTTTGTATTTTCATTTACAATTTTCCTCTGACATTTCTACTACGTTCGTTTACTTATGTCGTCTCTCTCTCTCTTACTATCTCTCTCTCTCTTATTCTCTCTCTTTCTCTCTCTATCTCTTACTCTCTCTCTCTTACACTCCCTCTCTCTCTCTCTCACGCCGTTTTTTAACTAATGCCATTCCTGTCATCGGTGCTGTCTTATTTGGGTCGTCAGTGGTTCTTGAGCCCCAGGCTGAGACTTGGCCACCCTGTAACCCTGATTGTGCCTTCCTCCCTCCCTGTGCTCCCTTGTTCACCAGTGCATTACCCACTCTGTGACCTTGCCATAGCTGTGCTCTTCCCACACCTCTGTCCTTCATCACACATTCTGTCCTCTTTTCGTGCTTATCTCCTCACCTGTCCTGTGCCATTTTACCTACACTTCACCCCTTACACATTAGGCACCGCTTCCTCTACTATGTCTTTGCCACCCTCACTCACAGTGTCCTCACCCACTCTGCACTACCTCACCTACTCTCTGGCCACCTCCAGCACTCTCTGATCCTCGCCCACCATGTACCCCTCAACATAACTCTGATCCTCGCTGGAAGTGCTTTGGAAATGCAATATTCATTCGTGAATGACCATGTTTTTAGCACATTTCACTGACTTAGACAAAAGAGGCATTGCAGTATTAATTAAATATGATGATACCACATTACATACTTGAAGAACCATTGCTGTCACCATCAGCAAAAGACTGCCGATGATTATTCCATCCCTAAATGTTGGAAATGGCCCTTTTTGCAGGGTTATCCCCAAACTTTTTGCTTCTTCCTCCAATTTTTTCCTGACCTGTTTGTGTTGGTTTTAGGACTCTGGGCACTTTACCACTGCTGATCAGTGCTAAAGTGCATATGCTCTCTGTGTAAAATGTGTTGTGGATTGGTGTTTCCATGATTGGCCTGTTTGATTTATGTGTCAGTCCCTAGTAAAGTGCACTGCGTGTGCCAGGGCCTGTAAATCAAATGCTGTTGGTGGGCTGCAGCACTGGATTGTGCCACCCACCCAAACAGCCCGTAAATGTAACTCCGGCCTTCCATTGCAGAGCCTGTGTGCAGTCTGGTACTGCCATGTCGACTAGGCAAGTGCACCCACTTACCAGGCCCTAACCTTCCCTTTTCTTACACGTGACTCACCCTTAAGGTAGGCCTAAGGTACCCCTGTGGGCAGGGTGCAGTGTATGTGAAAGGTAGGACATGCCCTGGTGTGTGTGGCATGTCCTGATAGTGAATTACTGCCAATTTCGTTTTTCACTATTGCAAGGCTACCTGTTCCCCCATAGGACAGAATGGGGAGTTTGTTTATAACATCTTATAAACATAACTGGCCCGGGGAATATTAGTAGGAAAATAAAGTTTAGTATGCCTGAACTCAGAATCTAAAGATGCATCTTTTAGTGAAGGTGATTTTTATATTCTGTGTTTGAAAATACCACTTTTAGAAAGTAGGTATTTTCTTGCTCAGTCATCCAGTGTGCCTCTGCTAGAATGTGGATTGACTGTCTGGGTTTTGGATGACAGAGGGCTGGGGAGCAGGAGTGGCTCCGGATAGTCTAGGTGGGTCAGGAAAGGGCTGAATAGACCTGGGCTGCATTTAGAGTAGGGGGAGGAGATTTCCTTGCACCTGAATGGGCCTGGTCTGCCTCTGACAATGCCGTCTCCACCTCCTGCCAGGAAGCCACACCAGAGAAGGCAGAACTGGTTCTGGCTGGGCACAGATACTCTCTGCCTAAGAGATCAAAGGATTCTGGGATATAAATATTGGGGCCCAGACCCCTGAATTTTAGAACTCTTTTGGACCAAGAAGACTGCCAAGAAGAAGAGCTGGAGAAGCTGTAACTACCACTTTGCTGTGTGCTTTGCTTTGTTGGCCTGCAGTGGCTGCTTCTGTCTTGGGCAGTGAAAGGACTGGACTGAACTTTCTGCAATCTACTTTTGTGAGTTTCTCCAAGGGCTTGAGGTAGAGCTTGCCCCCTGTTCAAGAAGTCTCAGGAACAACAAAGACTTCAAGCTCTTCTGCCCTCAGCACTGGGAACTATGTGTTTTGTGCTGCAACAAAAGAAAAGCAACCCGACGACGTCTACGACGCCGCTGCCGACTCCGTGTCCTGAAGGCACCGCAGAGGGCACCGCCGCAACGTGACCCTGGTCTCACCGACACCGCCTGCTGACGCCGCCACCGAGCCGCTGCTCGCACTGAGACCTGTGAGCCCTGCACCGCCTCGCTTCATGACGATGCCTTGGTATCCCCGACGGCGCCGCTCCACTCCGAAATCGACGCCGCTGCTTGCACCATGGTTCGAGGGCACCGCTCATAAAGTTACACAACGCACCGCTCTCATCCCACACCGCAGCCTTGGCCTACCGACTCCGGCGCCATCGACTCCAGTTCGTCAGCCGACGACAGCGCTTCAACAACGACGACGCCGCTGCTTGCACCGCGACCTGCCAGCACCGCGACGAGCATCGCATTCACTTCGCACCGCGAACCTGGTCTCACCGACGACGCCATCTGACGCCGCCACCGAGCCGCTGCTCGCACCGCGACCTGAGGGCACCCCCTGCCGCACTGCTGCACTTCGCACCGCAGCACCCCACGCCTATCGACGCCAGCACTCCTGACTTCAACAGAGAGGAGTTCGATCTGCAACGCTTGTGACTTCGAGGGCCCCGACGACTCCTGCACCGACCTCCGGAACTGACGCCTGCGGACGCTGTGCTTTCGGAAGCTCAACGAGAGGTCGCCGACGCTCTGCATTTCTAAAAGGTACTGTTTGCAGGTCTTCCCGACACCGTAGCTGGCCCGCGACGCCGCAGTCAGCCAGAACTGTTTGTATTTGTTTGTTCACGACACCGTGATAGCCCCGGACGGAGCTATCGACATTAAGGAACTGTTCTTCAAGCATATTTTGATAACTGAAGATTTTTAAGTACTGTATTGTGGATTTTTATCATTTTTGGTCTTGTCTTAAGTATATAAAAATATTGGATATTTTTCTATACTGGTGTGGTGTCCTTTTGTAGTGCTTACACTGTATTACTGTTGGTTATGTGCAAATGCTTTACACACTGCCTCTAAGATAAGCCTGACTGCTCGTGCCAAGCTACCAAGGGGGAGGGCAGGGGTTATTTTAGCAGTGTAACTCCCTTATCCTGACTAGAGGGGTGGTTTCTGCCTGGCTTTGGCGCAAGCCCTAGCCTACCAAAAATCTAATTTCTAACATTGGTTGTCCGCGGTGAGGATAGGACTTGCGTTTGCACTTGACTTACAGTGATTGGTGTGTACTACTACCATATTGCAGACCATTACGTACCACATACTATTTTCTCTTGGTCTGTTTTTGCCTTTCCATTGGTTTTGAACTTGAACTTTCTAGTACAACATGCCTGAATCAATTGCATCATCTGTTGCATCCTTGGAAGGGGCCTTTGAGGAGGAGAGGTGAGAAACCTACAATGTTAAGGAGTTGAAGGCGATCTGCAAAAACCACAAAATCCACATCAGAGGCCTCACCAGAAAAGAGGAGCTACAAACGGCGCTGAGGGCCTGGGTAGCGCCCAGACATGCTAGTGAGCAGTCTGGGGATCTTAGCCTGGAGGTGGAGGAGCCTATTCCAAGGGTGGATGTGCTTTTGGGAGGGGGGCACCCTCTAAACCAGGCAGCAGCAGTGCCTTGTCCCCAGAGGAGCTGGAGGACAGGCGGGAAGCAAGGAGAGTTGCTGTGGAACTGGAGAAGCTTAAGTTAGCCATGGAGGAGAAAAGGATGATGTTAGACCATGAGTTTAAAATGAGATAGCTGGACTGGGAAGCTAGTAGGGCTAGGCCCAGCCCAGACGGTGGCAGCAAAAGTGTTAGGTCCAGTACTGAGGATGAGGTACACACACACACACAGATTTGGGGCCCTGCTTCAAGGAGGGGGTTGACATACACCAGGGGGTTCAGGATTGTGAGGTTACTCCAGTGGTGCGCAGTGTCCCTGAGGTGGATTGGGGAACTGACACAGGGGATCATTTTCCTGGTAGTGAGAGGGACACTCTACTGACTCTAGATGAGAGGTGCAGGGAGAGGGGTTCCCCCATGATAGAAGCCCTGGTAAGTGAGTATGGAGACCAGCCAGAAGAGTATGGGTTGAGGGACAGCAACAGTCAGACACTGTCTCACCAGTCTTGTGAGAATGATGTGGGTTACTTTTCTGAGGCACTGGATGGTTGGGTGAAGGGTAGCTTGGTTAACACCTGTGAGGGGCTGTGTGATTCAATTGTTGGAGCGCATATTTTAAGTCTCTGTTTTCCAGAGCTATGCCAACACCAAGTGGAGTGTGAGTTCTCTGATCCCAGGGAGATTGCACTGGAGGCAGACCTTTTGGTGGATTCCAGAGGGTCTGGAGAAGCATCTGGGGGTGACCCGGAAGGAAGTGGCTTAGGTATTTCCCAACCAAGGGTGGTGGGAAAGGTTTGTGGTAGCCCAGATAGGTCCCGGTGTCGTGGGAAGGGTGTAGGGACTCATGTCCTGTCTCCGCGGAGAAGGAGTGGGAATGGGCTGTGGCCCAAGGTGCCCAAAACCCGGTCACAGAGCCTTGGGTGGTTCCAGGAGGGAACACCAGGTGGGGAGCCTAGGCTGTACTGGTAGGTCGTCCGTTGAGGGGGATCTCCTAGTGTCAGGAGAACGTGGAGTGTCTGTAAACAGAGCTCCAGCGGTTTTGGTGTCTGGCGGTGCCGCTCCTAAGTGGAGGGTGCAGAAGTCCAGATTGAGGGGTGAGAGGGGGATGCGTTCCCCAGTGGGAGAACCAGTGGGTCAGGGGCCAGCCAGAAGGGCTGAGCCTCCGAGGAGTGACCATGGTGACACCACTTCTGTCCTGGGGGATCTTTGCGCACTGTCAGATGGACAGGGGTCGGTAGATCTGCGCCAGGCAGACTGTCACACAACACATGAGTCATGTGTTACCCTCGGGGGGCATGCGTGCTCCCCAGGAAGTCCTGGTATGCCAGGCGGGTGCTCAGCCGCAGGGTTTAGTCCATGGGTTGGGAAGCCAGGTTCAGGTGTTGCCTGACCTGGAGGGAAGGACATCTGTAAGCAGTGTCCTGACCGGTTTGTCTTCCAGGGGTACCACTCCAGGTGGGAGGGCGCAGAACTCTGGAAGGGGGTGCAGAGGGAGGGAGTCCTCACCTCTGACCCCGGTGCAACCTGAGGGTTTAGATCCTAGGTTGGGAGACCAGTTGCTGGAAAGAGGTCCTGAACTGGTGGAAGAATTGTTTGGGAGGACTGATTCCAGCGTCCTGACAGTTTTTGGTACTGAGGGTGGTTCTCCTGGGAGGAGAGTGCGGAATCCCGGAAGGAGAGGTAAGGGGAATGAGAGCCTCGCCCGAGACCTCTGGTCAGCCCGAGGGTATAGACCCTGGGTTGGAGGACCAGGTTCAGGGTGTCCCCCCTGACCTGGGGGAAGGGGTGACTGCTAACAGTGCCCCTACCAGTTTGTCTTCTGGGGGGTGCAGCTCCAGGTGGGAGGGTACAAAGCCCCAGGGAGGAGGACAGGGTGTGGGAGAGCCCACCCCAGTCCCTTGTTCAGCCTCAGGGTACAGACCCTGGGCTGGTGTACCAGTTGCAGGATAGCACCCCTGAACTGGTGGGCGAATTGTGCAGGACACCTGCCACAGGTGCCATGACAATTCTGGAAGGGGGTACCACTCCAGGTGGGAGGGTACAGAGCCCCAGGGAGAAGGAGAGGGTGTGGGAGAGCCCACCCCAGTCTCCTGTCCAGCCGCCAGGTACAGACCCTGGGCTGGTGGGCCAGTGTCAGGGTGCCATACCTGACTTGGCGGGGGAGAGTGGAGAAAGGGTGCTAGGCACCTGGGGATACCGCCCCCCACTCTCAGCGGTTGGAGTGGCCTGAAAGGCATAAGGCCTGGCTCTCATCACTGACATTTGTCAGTGGCCACTGCGGCTCGCTGTCCTGGTGGACAGAGCTGCCCCTGGGATGGGGACAGGAGTCACACCCTGGGGGGTGGACTGGGCCATACCATTGTGTTGGCCATGTGGGTACTGTCTGCCTGTTGGGACACATCTGTGAGCAAAGTAAGTTTAGGTGCTGCACAGATGGGGCCCACAGGTGAGGAGAAGGGTTCCCCATGGGTCAGCTTAGTGGGCCCTGAGAGTATGGATAGAGGGATCCAACTAGGTTCAGGAAGGCGTAGAACGGGAAGAAAACCCTGCTGTTGCGGGCCAGGTTCCTTGTTCTATCGCCCCAAGCAGGGAAGCCCATCGAGGTATGGATTGGTCTACCCTGGCTTTAGGCTGGAAGGGGGTTGTGTTGGAAATGGCCCTTTTTGCAGGGTTATCCCCAAACTTTTTGCTTCTTCCTCCTATTTTTTCCTGACCTGTTTGTGTTGGTTTTAGGACTCTGGGCACTTTACCACTGCTGATCAGTGCTAAAGTGCATATGCTCTCTGTGTAAAATGTGTTGTGGATTGGTGTTTCCATGATTGGCCTGTTTGATTTATGTGTCAGTCCCTAGTAAAGTGCACTGCGTGTGCCAGGGCCTGTAAATCAAATGCTGTTGGTGGGCTGCAGCACTGGATTGTGCCACCCACCCAAACAGCCCGTAAATGTAACTCCGGCCTGCCATTGCAGAGCCTGTGTGCAGTCTGGTACTGCCATGTCGACTTGGCAAGTGCACCCACTTGCCAGGCCCTAACCTTCCCTTTTCTTTACACGTGACTCACCCTTAAGGTAAGCCCAAGGTACCCCTGTGGGCAGGGTGCAGTGTATGTGAAAGGTAGGACATGCCCTGGTGTGTGTGGCATGTCCTGATAGTGAATTACTGCCAATTTCGTTTTTCACTATTGCAAGGCTACCTGTTCCCCCATAGGACAGAATGGGGAGTTTGTTTATAACATCTTATAAACATAACTGGCCCGGGGAATTAGGTAGGAAAATAAAGTTTAGTATGCCTGAACTCAGAATCTAAAGATAGATCTTTTAGTGAAGGTGATTTTTACATTCTGTGTTTGAAAATACCACTTTTAGAAAGTATGTATTTTCTTGCTCAGTCATCCAGTGTGCCTCTGCTAGAATGTGGATTGACTGTCTGGGTTTTGGATGACAGAGGGCTGGGGAGCAGAAGTGGCTCCGGATAGTCTAGGTGGGTCAGGAAAGGGCTGAATAGACCTGGGCTGCATTTAGAGTAGGGAGAGGAGATTTCCTTGCACCTGAATGGGCCTGGTCTGCCTCTGACAATGCCGTCTCCACCTCCTGCCAGGAAGCCACACCAGAGAAGGCAGAACTGGTTCTGGCCGGGCACAGACACTCTATGCCTAAGAGATCAAAGGATTTGGGGACATAAATATTGGGGCCCAGACCCCTGAATTTTAGAACTCTTTTGGACCAAGGAGACTGCCAAGAAGAAGAGCTGGAGAAGCTGTGAGGAGGAACTACCACTTTGCTGTGTGCTTTGCTGTGTTGGCCTGCAGTGGCTACTTCTGTCTTGGGCAGTGAAAGGACTGGACTGAACATTCTGCAATCTACTTTTGTGAGTTTCTCCAAGGGCTTGAGGTAGAGCTTGCCCCCTGTTCAAGAAGTCTCAGGAACAACAAAGACTTTAAGCTCTTCTGCCCTCAGCACTGTGAACTGTGTGTTTTGTGCTGCAACAGAAGAAAAGCAACCCGACGACGTGTACGACTCCGCTGCCGACTCCGACGCCGCTGCCAACTCCGTGTCCTGAAGGCACCTGCAGAGGGCACCGCCGCAATGCCGCACCGCGACCCTGGTCTCACCGACGCCGCCACCGAGCCGCTGCTCGCACCGCGACCTGTGAGCCCTGCACTCCGCACCGCCTCGCTTCACAACGACACCTTGGTATCCCTGACGACGCCGCTCCACGCCGAAATCGACGCCGCTGCTTGCACCGTGGTTCGAGGGCACCGCTCGTAAAGTTACACGACGCACCGCTCTCATCCCACACCGCAGCCTTGGCCTACCGACTCCGGCGCCATCGACTCCAGTTCGTCAGCCGCCGACAGCGCTTCAGCAACGACGACACCGCTGCTTGCACCGTGACCTGCCAGCACCGCGACGAGCACCACATTCACTTCGCACTGCAACCCTGGTCTCACCGACGACGCCATCTGACGCCGCCACAGAGCCGCTGCTCGCACCGCGACCTGAGGGTACTGCACGCTGCACTTCGCACCGCAGCACCCGACGCCTATCGACTCCAGCGCTCCTGACTTCAACAGAGAGGAGTTCGATCTGCAACGCGTGTGACTTTGAGGGCCCCGACGACTCCTGCACCGACCTCCGGAACCGACGCCTGCGGACGCCGTGCTTTCGGAAGCTCAACGAGAGGTCACTGACGCCCTGCATTTCTAAAAGGTACTGTTTGCGGGTCTTCCCGACACCGTAGCTGGCCCGCGACGCCATGGTCAGCCAGAACTGTTTGAATTTGTTTGTTCACGACGCCGTGATAGCCCCGGACGGAGCTAACGACATCAAGGAACTGTTTTTCAAGCATATTTTGATAACTGAAGATTTTTAAGTACTGGATTGTGGATTTTTATCGTTTTTGGTCTTGTCTTAAGTATATAAAAATATTGGATATTTTTCTAAACTGGTGTGGTGTCCTTTTGTAGTGCTTACACTGTATTACTGTTGGTTATGTGCAAATGCTTTACACACTGCCTCTAAGATAAGCCTGACTGCTCGTGCCAAGCTACCAAGGGGGTGAGCAGGGGTTATTTTAGGAGTGTAACTCCCTTATCCTGACTAGAGGGGTGGTTTCTGCCTGGCTTTGGCGCAAGCCCTAGCCTACCAAAAATCCAATTTCTAACACTAAAGCTGTCATTCAAATGATTACCGCAAGGTATTTTTCATTCATGCTTGAAAGTGCCTGAACCAGTGGTAATACCGCACACCGACTGCAGTAATATTATCATCACCCTGGGTGACTTTTCATGGCCTTGTAAATATGGGCCCCTTTCACCCATTGCTCTGAGTGAAAGGGGCGTTCCATGGGTGTTGCTGTGGGTTCTCCCACGCAACATCCATGGAACCTTACACTTTCCCAGAATTACAACATTTTATAAAGCTGGGAATGGGTCAGAATACTACGCCTCCCCAAGGGAGGCGTAGGAGTGGCTAAACAAGGAGAAATACTTTGATTTCTCCTCGTTTCTTCCTCTATATATGCGTGCTGCAATGAAATGTCACCTTTCTGCACAACGCTGGCACCCTTGCAGCATGGCGCAAGGGTGCCTGTACTGGCGCATGGCAGCCAATTGTGCGCCTGCGCAGGGGATGGCAGGGTCGGCTTTAGCGCTGGGGGCATCCCATGCGACTATCTTTTTTGGCGCCCCCCATGGCCTCCCTCCCGGATTCTCTCACTACCACCTGGCAAAAGTGCCCCTCATCTCTCCATAGCGCCTCTCTCACATACATTTCATTTGTTGTAAAGCGCTGCTAAAAGCTGGCTTTACTAATCCACTTAGCTATCCACATAAAATACAGATCTGTTCTTTGCAGCAGGCATATTAACCCTCTGCGCTACTTTATGGCGAGTCAAAGCTGCCACTAGACAAAACGCCAATCTATCTCTCTTGCAGAAACATTAATCACAAGAGTTATCTTGACATTTTTATTGCTGCCTGGCACAAGAAATTCAGCAGCAGGTGCTTTTAAATCGTAAGTTATTGCTAAATACAGCCCCCCCCTGACGTCAGTGCCCCCCCTCCATGTCAGTGCCAGTGCGGCCGCACCGGTCGCACTGCCCTATAGCCGGCCCTGGGGGAAGGCACACGGATGTGTTGTATTGTTGTTAATATGATGCATTCTTGTGCTCTTAAAATGACGCAGCTCGGCGCAGGAAAATGGCTTGCGGTGCCACACTGAGACATTTTGTAGTAAATGAGGACCTATGTGCGTGGGCCCTTGTGGCTACATGAGAGAGGGGAAGTCTCCAACTTATCCCTTAGACACAATGCACTGCCCAAACAGGATGTCAGATGGTGGCAGTTGAGCAAGAAGCCTGACTTCTGAACAGGAGATGTCAGCAATGTTATGTCCTGGTGGAAATTCTAGTTTGTTGATAATTACTGTAGCACTCACGTGTTGGGCCTCAATAAATTAATTTATCTAGTTCAGTTTCTTAAACGCAGAGTAACCTCAGCTACCATGTCAAATTTCCTAGGTTCTCCAATGGATCTTGTTCTATGCTGAAAGAGACTACAATATGTAGAGGATGAGCAATTATCATATGAGGACCTGGAATAGGATAATTGCTAATATTTAATATCGGAGGCAATCTCCCAAGCAATCGTACATCTTAGTTAATCATCAAATCGATTTGAATTTAGCCACAAGCAAATAAATGAAGCATAATCAGCAGAGTAATTTATCTTATTTTATATTCCTTGTTAGATTTTCAAATAATTTGCATACAACCCAAATTTAATCTAAATCAGATTTAATTTACATTAAAAAGTCTTGTGCGAGATCCAAATATGAAGGGACTATCCTCCTCAGGGGAGGAAGATCTTATCTTAAAGGAAGTCAATTAGAAGGAGAAATCATTTGTGTCTCATACCAACCCTATTAGGAAAGTTCAGTAATTTCCAAATGACCAGTTCCAGTTCATGGACAGATTTGTCAGTCTCTGTCCGCACTGTAGCGTCAATGCCACAGCTGCTCTGCCGCGAACCCTTTCAGCCGAAAACGTTCCACTATGTTAGCATACCAGCTGGCAGCAAAACGTAGTATATAGTCACAGTTCGCTTTGTTTTTGGAAGTACTAATCTTTTGTCTCTGTACCGCAAGATCGGTAAAGGGGTGACGCCCCTTAGTTCAAATTTTAGTCAATTATACTCCATCGATTCCAGGTTTACCCCCATGGACATCACCAAATTTGTCGGACCACTCTGTCCCATTTGTTGCTCACAATAGGATGAGATGATGTAGTAGGTAAAAGTATACTAATCAGGAAGAATTACGTAATTCATCACTCGTAATTTCCTTAGAACCACTGTAATTTAGTCGTATGATTGTTTGTAGCATTTGGAAAGTAGACGATTTCATGCTCTCATCTCTTGTCTGTCCATTCTCAAGTGTTTGCTCTAGGAAGTAACACTTTTGTTGCAAGTCTAGTCAAGTATGCTACAAACGTGAAAGAAAGCAATTGAGTGTTAGAACACAAGTGGAAACTTTAGGAAAGGTTCCCATAGGTTTCAGACTATTCAGTTCATAAGTTCATACTAGGAAAGGAAGCGAAGTTTGAGGCCTTCATGAAACACAGCTTATGCACGATGAATTGGTGTTAAAATATGAATCTCACATTACATAGAACAGTGCATTCATTCTCCAATTAAGCATATTAATATTCATTTCAATATAAACTGCAATTAATTCATGTAAGTGTTGGGTACTCATAAAAATGTTAACATTCACTATTACTTCACATATAATTTTTGTAAGTCTTCTTTAGCACTTTATATATCATTATATCATGCAAGATTTAAAGTACATCAGAAATAAACTTATACAAAGTGCAATTCATAACATAACCTCGTGTAACACCTACTTTCTTGTCAATGTTAGTGCTCACACTACACATTCTAGGGTTATTGTCTGTTTTCTAACACATGAAGCAATTTTTATTCTACATAGAAATGTTCTGTGTTATCGTTTTATTTACCACATTTATCTAAGCATAAAATCACATGTTACTAGAATGTCAGATTTCATGTAAACTTATTAACTGTATTGTGTTATCAGAAAACTACTTCTAACATTCTACATGCTTTTATGATGCAGTATCTAAATCAGAACTTCATTCGTGTGTTTCTTGAAACTTGGATCCTAACACATATTTTGTTTGTCATCATCATCATGTAAAGGTGTTGCAAATCATTTCTGTGTAAAAGTTGTCGTAAATGAATGAAAGATAACATCTCTGCTCCATCACTACATATGACTCGTAAAATAAACATGGGGTAGTTGAACTGGTTAAATAATGATTAAGCATGAGGTAAGACACACACAATAATGTATATGTGACATTAGAAACCAGTTTCATGAGGCGACTGGAATCCGATTACATTTTCTCTAGCTCAGTCATTGATAGGACCAGCTACCTAGACATGCCCATTTGATATCTTAAATATCTTGTTCAGATTCCCTGATGCAGACTTAAATTGTATAAAATTGACACCTTCATCATGTGTCTTCTGCCTTCTTGCAGGATAACCAGTGTTGTTAGCTGCCTGCTACTCCTCCAGTTCATGGAAGCCAGGTCGGCCATGCCACAGGTACATCTTAACAGTACTGCCATTGGTGACCACGCTAGTGCGATCTCATATGTGTGTTTAGACAGAAGGGAACATGCCGTGAGGTTTGATGGTCAAGAAGACTTATGGTGAACAGCTTCTATATAGATAGATTTCATCAATGTGAGACAGTCCTAAAACGATACCAAGCCTAAAAGACAGTGTCATCGCTTGCCATGCAGTAGACACACGATGGCAGACGGGCTGGGGCAGAGTCAGTCACATGTCAGTCCTGCACTACCGGTCTTTCATAAGTACCTGCCTTTGGGGAGCGCGCCATACAGGTCAGACCGTTTCTCAGATAACCAGCGCTCCGAGACATTCTGGAAGCATCTAGGACCCTGAAACAAGTGATGTGCTCATCAGAAGTTCCTGAATGATCTTGCATCTTCCATTCCTTCAAATAGAGTTAGCACTGGTTTTCAGTATGTTGGAAATAAGCCAGAGTAAGAGTAACTCGCACGGGGCTACCCTACTGCAGCAGAGCCTGGGCGTCCATATGCTTCATGCAAAAGTAAACTAAGGGGCCGATTCACAAAGGCATTTACGAGTCCGCGAAATAGTACTACAGGAGCATTAATTCACATGATCATAAATTCCTTTGTGAAATGACCCCAAAGTTATGTTATCAGCATTTGCATAGCACCTTCTAGCATTTGGAGGGCACCTGTAGTATTTGCTTAAACTTTGCTCCCCTATCGTATATTTTTGTGATTTCCATCAGTCGGTTGTTTGTGTTTGTATGCGTTTAGTTTTTTGTATGGTTAGGAGGGATTTGTTAAATACATACTTAGGTCGGTTCATGTGAATGTAAGCTAAGTTTAATTCTAATAAAGCACTTTGTTGTGTTTTATGTGTGTGAAAAGTCTTCAAATGGGCAGGTGCTGCCAAATGCTGAATATCTGCACTTCTTAACTAGAAAGGGAGTGTACCAGCACTTCTCATCAGAGTTGCAATGCTTATAATGGGATTGTATCAGCAATTCTCACTAGCATACCATACTGTGTTTCAAACCACTCTCACTCTGCAAATCACTAAGGGCCCTATTACGTGTTCGGCGGTCCATAGGAACGCCAAACCCGTGGTGGCGGTCTGACCACTGCCACATTGCGGTCCTGCCAGCAGTATTAACAGGTTGGCGGTCGGATTGCCACTGGACCGCTGCGACTGCCATGGATCAAGGATCCTGCGGCAGTCTTGCAGCGGTCTGAGGCTGTATTATGTTGGCGGTGCCGCAGTGGCGCCGCTGAGCATATTTCGAGTTGCTACACTGCCACCCTTTTCATGGCAGTGAGACCGCATGAAAAGGGTGGTGGTGAGGCAACAAAGAGGGCCTTAACTGGGCCCTCTTACAACCTTTGGGCCTGGGGGTGCATGGAGGGGGGGCACATGTGATTTGCAACCCCAGTTCCTGCACAGTGTGGCATGTATGCCACACCATGCAGGAAGGTGCTGGCGGCTCTCTGAGAGCGGCGGTCTGCCTGTTAGGCTCTTCTATGAGCCTGACAGACCGCCGCTGTCAGACTGCCGCATGACTGCCCGCCAGTCCTGAAATAAACTCCTGATCTGGCGGACGGTCGCACCACGTGTTTCGTGGCTCTATAGCGGACGGAATGTTGCACCGTCCGCTGTAGGACCGCCAAACTCAGAATAAGGCCCTTAGCCTGCATGTGGACATAGCACACCATAGGCCCTTATTCTTTCAACTCGAAATAGCTTAGCATGAATGAATGCCACAAGAGGCATTATCAAGCCAAATCTAAAGAAGCTGAGTACTGTCCAGGTAAGGTTTAAAGCCAAGACCAGTAACAAAATCATGACCTTCAAGAGATGAATGGTGTCTATTGGAAGCATGCTCTGTAGGGAAATCAGTTTGATCAGACACCCACTCACACGCCCTAATAGCACATTTTGTATCATACACTTGCCCCCCGGCAGGGATAGCACACATTGCACAGACACAGGACAACCAGTAAGAGAAGCCAAAATAGATGGGAAACATGATCACAGGTATAAAACTGACATGTCAGGCTGAGGATCACTAGGAGAAGAAGCACAATTTGTATCTTTCATGCTTACATGCCACAGTATCACAGTTTGGCCCTGACACAGAGGAGAAGCACATATTGTATTCATGTTCACTGTGCATTGTGGATTCCTCCAATTGACATTCATCTTTTTGCCTCTCTGGTTTCAGTTCCCAAGAGAGACCGACAGTTCCTTTGTTATGGATTCCAAAGGGTATGTATAAGAAATGTGTTTCTGGATATGAGACCCTTTCTCTGACCCTAAATTAAGCTGTACTGTGCACTTCAATTATTTTGTTAAATAGTCCAATCAATCAATCACAGAATTTGTAGAGCGCACTACTTACCCGCGAGGGTCTCAAGGCGCTGGGGAGAGGGAAGGGGGGGGGGTGCTGCTACTGGTCGAACAGCCAGGTCTTGAGTAGCCTCCTGAAGGTCAGCAGGTCTTGGGTCTGTCGTAGGCTTAGTGGAAGGGTGTTCCAGGTCTTGGCGGCGAGGTGTGAGAAGGATCTGCCGCCGGTGGTTGTTCTTCGAATGCGAGGGACGGTGGCGAGGGAGAGGTCGGCGGAGCGGAGCTGGCGGTTGGGGACGTAGAAGAAGAGTCGTCTGTTGAGGTAGGCTGGGCCAGTTTTGTGGAGTGCCTTGTGTGCGTGGATGAGGAGTTTGAAGGTGATCCTCCTGTCGACGGGGAGCCAGTGCAGGTTCCTCAAGTGGGGGTGATGTGGCTGTGGCGTGGTACGTCGAGGATCAGGCATGCGGAGGCGTTTTGTATGCGTTGCAGTCGCTTGATGAGCTTGGCCGGGGCTCCCGCGTAGAGGGCGTTCCCATAGTCAAGTCTGCTACTGACGAGGGCCTGGGTGACTGTTCTTCTTGTGTCTGTCGGGATCCACCTGTAGATCTTGCGAAGCATGCAGAGGGTGTTGAAGCAGGAGGAGGAGACTGCGTTGACTTGCTTGGCCATGGAGAGCGTTGAGTCGAGGATGACTCCCAGGTTGCGTGCGTGGTCGGTTGGTGTCGGGGCTGCTCCCTGCGTCGTTGGCCAATGAATTGCATATGGGTCCATTTGTATGTCTCTGTTGGTAGAGAAGGCTGCATTTCATTTTTTTTCACAAATAGAGTGGGAGAGGTCCTACTTTTATTGCAACCACTTTCCTATGTCAAATTAGTTCAAAGTCCCGGTTTTCGATTCCTTCAATTCATTAAAAAATTCCATCCACACCACTGATATATTTGTAATAAATCCTCTTTTATTATATTTTCCAAACAAATCCAATATACAGCCGACGTATTTCATCCTGTGAAGCAGAACTTCTTTAGGGCTGTAAACGAACCAATAATACACAAATAAATTAAAAACTTGAGAAGAAAAACATACTTTTACAATTTTACTTGACATAACAATTATCTGCGATTATAAAATAACTTCAGACTAAGGGCCTCATTTAGATCTTGGTGGACGGGTTACTCTGTCATAACGGTGACGGATATCCCGTTCACCGAAATATAAATCCTGCTCTATCCTATGAGATTTATATTTGGGCGGATGGGCTATCCGTCCGTCACCATTGTGATGGAGTAACCCGTTTGCCGAAATCTAAATCAGGCCCTAAGATATAGCATGCAACCTAATAACAATATTAATACAGTTCTTGTATGTGTCAAAGACCACGATGATTCTTTACCTGTATATATGAAGTAGATGGCATGAAAATATATATTTTCAATGGACAATTCTTCTGTACTCCCTGCATTACGATAATTGTTATGAAAATTCAATCACTATTTGTGTTTTCTTGTTTCCAATAACCAAAATAAGGATCCACATTTCACCTGGCTAGCTTACAGTATTTTGACATTAGTGTACCCAATCACTATAAATGAACAGATGAGATACATATGTATATTTAATATTCCAAAAAGGAACGTAAGAAAAATCATACCACACTTTTTTCTTACTAGAGAATACATTTGTTATACTAAATATAGCAACTCAAAGGTAACTATACTGTGCCAATAAGCCACCATAACCAGAGCATAACATAGTGGTTTAGCTACTATCAGAACCCCTTTCAGAGGGCCATGGAGCATGCAGGGGCTACGGTGTCCAACATGGTGGTTGAGGCCTTTTACTCATGATGTCCAGGGCCTGACCTACTATGGATCCTGAGCAACTGGGCCAAGTACCTCTTCTGCACTTGACTCTCAGAGGTAGCTGTGGACGATCAGTCAAAGGCTCCCTCAGGGTGGAGGGGGGAGAGTGTAGATACAGGTAAGTGAACACGACTCATAACTCAAAGTGCAAACAGTACGAACAATAAATCAAAGTCCAGTCAAATACTTGATTTTATAAGAAAAAGAAGTATTTTATTTCTAACTCTACACATGCAAAAGAATAACAATATTCAGAAGCAACAACACAATCCCCTTGAGGTCAGGCCTCTAGTAGTTGTCAGGCAAATCCCTGTCCCACCCTCTTCCTTGTAACATGCTCAGGTTTATTCCCCAATACCTGGTAGCCGAGGAATGCTCACTATTAGTCCGTACTCAAGGGTTCCCTTTTGAATCTTCAGGACTTAGTCAAAAGTTTCTATGGTGCTGTAGCATCGTTAGCAGAGAATCCTGAGCCCAACAGGCTCAGTTCAAGTATTGGTGAATCAATAAGGGGGAAAAAAACGGACTAATCTTTATCCAGGTCCAGCATACATGTCCGTGAATGAACCTCTACACAAATGGTATGCAGTTCCTAATGTTAAAAGCAGGAGAAGGTGTTTTTTTCAAGAGCTCCACGTGGAGGTGTGGAGTTGTAAAAAGTGGGGAGAAGAATCCTCTCCTCTTGGAAAAAGACCCTCACACGCCCAGCCTGCTAGGTGTCATGCTTCATCATCGGGTCTGCTCCTTATCGGGTCGGCGCTGCAATCCCCGATCGGCACCCGTGATGGGGCCTTCTTGGCCGAGATCTTTATTCCATATGCCGGTGGGTGAAGTGCGTGTGAGGGCCCTAAAACAGTGTAGGTGATATAGATGTGTAGGGAAGTAAAAAAGGGGAGGTGGTCCACTCAAAATAATTTTATTAAACGTGGCCCCTACCCTGGTTAAAAAGAAAACAAGACGCGTATCTCCACTCTAAGGATGTCGAGATTATGCGCTTGTAAAAAAGGTCAACATGTTTCTTGCCTAACAATATATTAAATGGCAATTCTTCAGGACCAACGATGATTTACCTACACTTTTTGGTAGTGGTCAACAATAAAGTGAATAAAATAGTGACCACCGTTACAGCACCCTAAAAAGTGGTACCTGTAGATCAAAAAAACACAACCTGCAAAGAAAAACAGAACAACAACATTAACGTTAAATGTCACGATATTCTGTTCGAAATGAAAAACAAGAGCACCACATGGTGTTATTGATGCGGCTCAAGCATGCTGAACACAAGTGACTCGTGGCATGCATGATGTGAGCACTCAGTATCATAACAACCGGTAATGCGTATTCAAACTAAGCAGCTAAAAAGAGCAATCATCTAAAAACTCACCCCATTAGGGTCAAGGATGCGCGGCATCAGTCCCGGCTGGTGTAGACACTAATGTGTAGTGTCCTAGTAAGTGGGAAAAAACATGAATAGTAATGTTCAAAAATATTGGAAAGAAACAACATATCCCAGGTTCAATAGCCTGGAGGTGGAGCAAGCCAACCAATGCACGAGGGCACCCAGCAGGACTGCCCTGTATGTAGCTCTCCAAGTAGCTGTGCCTGTAATCCAATAAGGGGCACACTAAATGCTTATAGTGCCCAGGGACTGTGCAGCGTGGCTGGGACCCTAGTCAGCACGCCAGCCGGTATCCCCGACACTCACCGAGGTGGGGACGGGGTTGCTTGCAGCAAACGTGACGGGACCACACAGCCGGTGCTCCAACAGGCATCTCGACAGTATTTAAACTTACCCTGTGTTAAAAGGTGGAAACAAGGAGTCAAATGCGGGAGAGACAGGAACCAGTGCTACCTACAGGGCCATTACTCAAAATGTGTGCTGGCCGGGAGAGGAGCACCTGGGGCCAACAAGTATCGCCGCATCAACCAAGCACCAACCCACAGAACCGGACAGGTGCCGGTAGTGTAAGGAGCCTGAGCACGGGTAAGGCTAAGAAGCAGACTTGCATCACTCACGGTTAATCTGGAACAAAGGCGGCGGACATCCTACCCTCACGCAGCCGGTCCGGGCAGTGTACCCAATTGTCAGGTAATCGCGTCTAAGTACCCGCACTCGGCCGGCGGCGGGGGGCGGGACTTCCGGTTAATCTACCGCCGTTCCAAAACACAACTAGAGCGCGAGCCAGATGGCGGGCGCCATCTTGGGTGACCCTCATGCACCGCGGACTATCTGAACCGCATCTACTGTAACCAAAGGATTGCCGCATTCCCCACAACAGTGATGGTAATGAGTGCATGCTCACAGAGTTCGATGTTGCTACTCTATGCCCCCAAAGGCATGTAATGACCCATTGACGGTGCTCATATAAGCACATGGAGGAGGGGGTGGGAAGAGGAGAGGAGTTGGGGAGTAGGGTGATAGGGTTTTATAATTAGTAGCTAGATATGCTGGTACCCCAGAGTGCATTACAACCAGCTAAGGTTTGGTAAAATAACAAGGGTGTAATCCTGTAAACACCGACCTATTCGATTTTGTTTTTTTTTAAATTTATAACTGGATATGCTGGTACCCAAAAGTGCATTACAACCAGCTATGGTTTGGTAAATAAGGGTGCACTCCTGCAAACACGAGCTGGTTCGTACAAGTTGTATGCAGATGGTCAGGCCAAGGGGAGGTCCCCTATGTGTGATATATGCCGTATTGCATACTACAACCAACCGCAGTTGTTTATATGTTACTGGGATGTCTCAGTGTAGGTGGAAATATCGCTGAATTCATAATATCGATCAAGTCAGGAGACTCCAAGGGATATTTTCATTGAGTCCTGACTGGTCAGTAGCCAATCGTAGGACCCACCGTTGTTCCATACGAAGCAGTGCATTCTGGGATGTCCCCGGGTGTGTCTCTAATACACCCCATTCAAATGAGTCAGGCGAGTGTTGTGCCTCTTTGAAATGGGTGGTCATTTTAGTGTTGTTCTTCAGGCACCTAAAGTTGCTCCTATGTTCCATTATCCGGATTTTAACCGGCCTCGAAGTCATGCCGATATAAAGCAAATCACACTTGCACTTCAGTATGTATATGCAATTATTGGTGTTGCAATTGGTGTGTGTAGTCATCTTCCAGCTGAACCCATTGGGAAACCTCATTTCTTTAGTGACTTTAGTGCGCTGACTGTAGCATCGTTAGCAGAGAATCCTGAGCCCAACAGGCTCAGTTCAAGTATTGCCCGCTCCTGCAGCATGGAAACATTCAGTGTTGGTGCAAGTGCCCTAAGCGTGAGCACCCTCAAGTTCTTATCCTGCTTGGAGAAGTTGGGTTGCTTGTGGCCCAAGAGGCAGCACTCAGTTGCACAGGCTCTCTCTCCTAAGCTGCACTGCCGGAGTTCTCCAGTTTTTGGAGCAGCTCCAAGCTTGCGAAGATACAATAAGGTCGACCTTCCTCAGTGGGGGGAGGGGATGGAGTGAGGGTAAATCCTTTCTTCAGCTCCTGACTGGAGCCCAGCGAGAGTGCGATGTCATCTGTGGCATTATCTGCAGTCTTTAAGGGGGCATCAGGGGCAGTTCTCTCGCTGTGCGGGCTCAACCTGCCAAACACAGCCATAGTTTTTTCCTAGGACAACGGGCCAAAACGTCTTAGCAACATTGGTACCGGCAACTACTCCTGGCATAGTGGGGTGCCACGGTACTTTACAGCAGGGGATTTTGAATAATCTCCGTCCAATCTCCCTCTTACCATACCTGGGTAAACTCCTGGAGAAGCATGTTAACCAGTCTTTGTCTAACTTCCTGGAGTCCAATGATATCTTCCATCCTACCCAGATGGTCTTCCGAGCCACATACAGTACTGAGTCAGCTTTACTGACAGTTACTGAAGAGCTAAAATCCACACTTGATGAGGGTCGGTCTGCCGCCATCCTCTTGCTAGATCTCAGTGCCGCTTTTAACACTGTGGATCATGCTATTTTAAAAGTGAGATTGGGGAAGTGGGAATTCAGGGAAAAGCCTTGGGAGTGGCTTGCCTCCTTCCTGGATAATAGATCTTTCCAGGTGATGGAAGGGGACTGCGCTTCAGAGCACCTCCCTACCACATGTGGCGTCCCGCAGGGCTCGTCCCTCAGTCCGACTTTGTTCAATGTTTATGTCCGTCAGTTGGCTGAGCTGGTACAGGAATTTGGAATATCGGTGGTGTCATACGCCGATGACACCCAATTAGTGGTGTCCTTTTCTAATGGCTCTGAATCTAGTAACAATCAACTACCCATCTGTCTGGAGAGAGTGGTGAGTTGGATGTCCAACAGCTGTCTTAAGCTGAACGGGGGGAAAACGGAGCTCATGTTGCTCGGAGATCCAAGTATCCACTCACCTCTGATACATTGACCCAAATGTATGGGAGATCCTCCTGTCGCCAAATCCGCAATAAAAAACCTTGGTATCTGGCTGGAGGACTCCCTAACACTGGACTGTCAATCCAAGAAACTTTCAGGGATATGTTTTTCCCTGCTCAAAATGGTAAGGAAAATCATTAATGTAATCCCTGAGCAGCTGAGGAAAATGGTGATACAATCCCTCCTCATCTCACGTTTGGACTATGGAAACTCCCTCTATCTGGGTTCACCTAAATATGTCATTAGGAGGCTGCAAGTGGTACAGAATGCGGCCGCTAGACTCTTGTTAAAGATCCCCAACCGCATCTCTGCTAGGGAAGCACTTAAACAGCTCCACTGGCTACCCATTGAAGCTAGAGTTAAGTTTAAAACTCTTTGCATTGCTCGTAAAGCTATTAACAATTCTGGGCCGGAAAAACTGAGGAACCTGATATCCAGGTACATTCCTTCTAGACATCTCAGATCCGGCCAGCAACAGCTCCTCAAAAACTACCAGAGTTAAAAGAGCCAGATGGGGAGGTAGATCTTTCACCCATCTGGTACCTAAGTTGTGGAATGCCCTCCCACTGGAAATTCGTGCTGCCCCAAACAAACTTTCTTTCAGGAAGAATTTGAAAACCTGGCTTTTCCCACAATAATTAGGCATTGGCTCAGCTTGTTCACTGTCAGAGCTCTTTTTAGCGCTGGGAAGCCCTTGGGCAGCCATGCGCTCTATAAATCCAATAAATAGAAATAGAATAGAAACAGATGCCTCTTCTGCAAACGTGTCTACCATGGTGATTACGAGTCTTAGGGCTCTCAAAGTAGCAACTTTACCGGTGGCCCCTCCTGGCATACGGGGTCACTGCAGCATGGCGGTATGGGTTTGACAGGTCCCACACAGTGCTATCTCATGGATCAGTCCATGTTGGCCATCTCCTGGCATACGAGGTAGCCGAACCGACACAGCACACGAGTAACGACCCGATCGCTGCACAGCCGTTCCCTCACACCTCACTCTGGGAGTCCTCTCGGCAGGGCTCTCAATTGGACCTCACTCCCTCCAACTGGGAAACAGCATTTACAACACAACCATTAGAATGTAATGCCTTTACCACGCATCCATTACCATGCAAAGCCTTTACCATGCATTGCATTTACATCTCATGCCTCTACCCCGAATAAGCCTTTACAGAGCATGCCTTTGGATCACAAGGTTAGTATATATAAGGTAAGTGTGTGTGTTTGTTTGTGTATGTATATATATGGTCGGTTTTATTGGAAGCATAATTTTGGATGTTTTTGCATATATATTTATATATATATATGTGTTTGTATGTATAGTTGTATTTATACTTATATTTACATCATTCATGTTTCATCAATCACTTATGCTGCTATTTCTTGGTACTGTATCTGCGCATTTGCACATTGTTTCCTTGTTGAAATTTAATCTTGCACTTCATATGCTGCTATCTCTTGGTACTGTAAATTGCGCATTTGCACATCGTTTCCTTATCTTGCACTTTATATTGGCACCAACCTAAATATTAATGTACTAATAATAGTGCAGTCAGGCATGGTTACCTATGTTACATGTTTCTTATATAATGTCGTCTCGGTCCAAGCGTCACCCTTACTGGGTTTAGGTATACCTTGCATTTGAAGCGATTGATTTATAGCCTATATATTCACATCTTTGAGTAATTATTGGCTGCCTCAAACATGTACCATTGTAGCTATGATGTTTGAATAGCTACAATTTTATGTGTCACGAACAGCACTTTGTATTGCAATAGCACTTGCACTTTAGTACCCTTACTCCTCATGACAGGCTTGCAATTTTAATAGAATCCTGTATTAACAGAGATTTCATGAATCTGAATTATACTGTTACTACTTATTTTCCTAAATATTTTTCGCCCACTTGGCTTCACTTCAAAGAATTAAATTGCATTAAATTTAAATACTATTTTATATGTGGCCATTGCTTTAGGCATTTTTTTAGGTCGAGCCTCGAGTAGCGCGCAAGCGCTGCTAGGCGAAGACTTTAAGTAAGGGGGTTTCAGAAGCAGTCCAAACGCTCGTGCGTCGTGGCTGGCCTTTTTGGGATGGTTACACGCGGCAGACATGTGTTTCCAATTATCGTGCTCAGACGCGGGCGCGATAATTGTAAACACATGCCGGCAAAAGGCCATGACGCACAAGCGTCTGGTCAGCTGAGCAGGCTGCCGCGCTCGCTCGCCCTCGCTCCTCTCGTCCCCGCTCCTCTCGTCCCCGCTCCTCTCGTCCCCATGTGCTCTTCTTGTTCCTTTTTGTCAAACACACTAGCTTTCCAGCACTCCGCAGCTTTCAGTGCTCTGGCGTCGTCTTTCTTGTTTCCATGGAGTTAGCATATGGCTCAAAACAACAACGCTCTCCGACTGATACACCATATAGCATTGCTTGCGCCGTTTCCGGGACAGCGCAGTCCCAGCTGTGGGGAAGTGAGTGGACCCCAGGCGGGAGCTCTGAGGCATGCGTCCGTGTGACATGAGGGCTTATTTTTGTCGGTGCTGAGATGGATTTTCCTTGGTAAAGGGACTCGTTTACCTCTGATATCTAATGTTTTTGCACTTATCAGTGCTGGTCTCCTCAAGATTCATTGGCAAGCCAGATATAAGAACAAGCATTGGCAACACCAATAGGTCTTGCCTACGTGAGAGCTCTTGGTTTTGTCAATGTCTTTCATCCACTTTGCACAGCTGTGCAGCAAGCCTAAAGTTACCCTAACGGCTAGAGCGGTCAGCCTAGAAGCTGGGTTACCGGTTTGGAGAATCGGCAGAAACGCTCAACAGCCTGTGATTTTGGGCAAATCACTTAATCTCCCCCTGTCTAACAAAAATCTCCCGCTGCCTAACAAAAAAGAATGTGTCCGTATGTAAGGCAACTGGTGCTCATGTAAAGCGCTCTGTCCGATACCTTCGGGTCGAGTTCGCGCTATTTAAAACTGACGTGGCCAGCACTGACCGTGTCATAACGTTTTTAATCTAGCGTTACAGAAGGGGGCAAGTAAGTAGGGATGGGGCAAGCAATCGGGACTCGGGAAGACGCTAAGAGGAACCGAGCAAGCGCCAGTGGGGCAAGCTACAACGCAGGAGTTTATGTAAAATAAAGTATACATCTTTTCAACAGTCCTTGATAGTGGTGCACTTCATCAACCCGCTTTGATTGATCTGTGCACAGCTTGTTCTATATGTAGGCTGCATGATGCAGCCTACATAGAGAAAATGGCTCGGCTGGGGCGCTCTCCGCTGCGCCTCACAGCGTTGTGATTGGCGAAGGGGAGGGAGGGAGACTGCCCTGATGACGAGAGCTGCAGGAATTAGAAAACGCAGGAAGGCGGGAGTCGGACGGCCCATCCAGAAGCTGAGGTGGCGCGGGACGGTAAGTTTTATTTTATTTATTTTTTAATTAAACCCCTCCAGCCTCCCCCTCATCCCCCCCGATGACCCCATTTCCACCCCCCCACCCGCCCGTCATGCCAGCCGAGAGAGAACGGGAGAGGGAAAGAGAAGAGGGGGGCGCTTTTTGCAAGGCAGTCCTCTGTTCAATTCCTCTGCCAATAGGTGTGCATTGAAAATGTTATGAAATGGGCCCGCTGTGATCACCGTTAGACCCCCTCCCAGCCCAGAATCCTTTTATCGCTGTCTGGCATGGCGTCCCTCTTTCAAAAGAAACGTCTTCCTAAGGTCACCCTGGCTCTCAGGACGCATTGTTGCCTGCAAACGGGATACCGGGCCAGCCCTAAGTTTGTTCAAATTAATTACGGACTGTTTCGCACTATCCAAGCCTTCCTTCCTAGTGGCAAGATATCGGGTGCCACCTCAGTTCGCGATCTAGAATCGTTTACTGCTACTACCAAAAAAAGTGCACGCTTTACAAATCTTTTCAGATTTGTGTTAGAAAAGTTTTATAGGAACTCAGTTCATATAAATCTTTTCTATCACAAACGTGAAAAGATTTGTAAAACGTAATTGAGTGCGACTGTGTGCACTTCTTTTGGAAGTGGCAGTAAACGCTTCTAGAAGTTTCCAACAGCTATGGTCAAAAATAGACGGTGACGAGACAAGGCTCGGCAGACTGATAAAGTGCTGCAAATAATTTTGCTAGGGCGCCTATGGTCGCCTTTTCAGTGTAAAGAGGAGCAAGGCTGATACAGGAGTGGGAGGTAGCGTGGTGAGGATTGGTGAATTGGAAGTGGCTGATGAGGCCTGTGACCCTTGGCAGGGAGGGCAGCAAAGCATGAGTGGGTAGAATCAAATGTATGTTTGTAAAGGCAGAGACTTGTGTGTCTGTTTGGGTTCAGTTATTTCCCGGACATCTGTAGCCACCTCTGGGTGTCTATACTGTAAATGCATAGAAGGGCTCATGCATCTGAACGGGTGTGAGGGCTGGGGTAGAATCAGCCACAACCTGGCCTGCAAACGTCACTCCTTCGTTGTTCTCAGTGATCCCACACATATTGTCCCATCGCAAGCACTAGAGAAGCCCCATATAGATGTATACTTGCAGTATGACTGATGGTGCCCCAGCCCTCTCGGGGATCTCTCTTTCGGATTCTCATCTGTTTGTGAGCCTTACAAGCGGCACGCTCCGCCCCAGTGCTCCTTCCAGAAACATCAGCCTCCCCCTGGCCACAGGCTGTCTTCCTCAGCCCGCCTTGCCTCAGAGACTGAAGGCATTTGTGGGAACCTGCATCTTTTCCTAGATCAGTGCCCAGTTGTGTCAGGGGCGGGGAAGCTGCTTCAGCTATTTTACTGCAGCTCCGAGGAGGGAGGCAGCTAACACCAGGCTCTCCAAGTGCTGGAAATAATTTTTCTAGGGCCGCCTTTTCAGTGTTAAGAGGAGCGAGGCTGATATGACAGCGCAGAGTAAGACAACAATATCATTGTTGTCCGGTATAATGAAGTGATCCTGGGTTTGTAGTTCCCTGCTTTTCTGGTCTTTGACACTACAGGTATTTGGCATGATAGGCACAGGCTAAGAGGAATTATAATAGAATGTAGTGTAAGGAAGTCTAAGTAATACATTAAAAACTGCTGGGGTTCGAAGAAAGTTTAGTATAGTGTTTGTTATTGATGCCTTTGCAGAAGAGATGCTGTCTGGCCTGGTTTATCTCATACCGAGCAGAAGGTTTTTAGGGATGCTGAGGAGATAGTGGAGGTGCTGGAACAATTTTCAGAGTGGCGGTGCGGTCATCAATGTTGCGTGACCGACTGAAGTCATAGGGATTGTGAAAACCTTCTTGCTTTCTCAAATTTGTTTGAAAATGCACCCTTTGCCCACTCTTTTTCAAAATTTTCTCTAGGGGAGAACCCCTCCCCTTCTTATGCCGGTTGGGCTCGCTCGCTAGCCACAAGGCACTCATCCCAAACCTTTACGCCTCACCACTTTCAAATGCCACCAGCCGCCACTGCTAACATCCACCTAGCAATCTAAACGTTACTGGCGCCACCTACATTAACATACGAAACTGGATAAAAGAACGCAACAATTCACAAGATCAAACAACTGACATCTAAACAGAACAAGCATTGGCATAGCCAATAGGTCTCGCTTTTGGGACCTTATAAGTATTTAGTTATGCAGCACAATCGCTAAACACTTATAAGATCCCAAACGCGAGACCTATTGGCTATGCCAATGCTTGTTGTATTTACATGTACTTGTTCTAATGCTCATTTGGTGCTATATAGTATGTTTACTATGTCTGTCACTATAGGAGGAGTGGTCAATTGTATAGCACGTCATTATTTAAGACACAGTAATATCCTTGCACGTCATGTGATCAAGACCGGGGTAACCCGGTCGAAACGCATCATGCAGTGGAGATCTCTTTTACAATAAAGCACTTAATCCACTAAAAGCTGTTGTGGTCCGTACCTGATTTTCCGTCCGCAAGGAAAAGGAATTTGGCTCAGGATTTGCAAGCTGTATATATATATATATATATATCTACATACAAACACACACTTACCTTATATAAACTTACCTTGTGATCTAAAGGCATGCACTTTATCTATATATATTACCCAGAAGCTAGATTTTGTTCCGCAGATTGTGATATTAGTGATTTGTTGTAAATCCATTCAGTAGTGCTTTAGAAATTAAGGGTCAAAAATATTTGTATTACTGGGCAGTCAGGTCCGCGTGAGACTTTAGAGACTCTTGAGGGTGCTCCAATTAAAAAATGGAGCATTCAGATTGGCCCAGTGAGCTTTTTTTCCCTTGGGCCAATTCGCTCCCATAAGAGTAACACTCCGCAGGAGTGAGGTGCTCTGACTGGCTGCCAGCAACATCAGAAAAATGTTTCTTGCAGCCATTACAGGACTTGGGGACTTAGTCCCCTTCCTGAAGTAGTAAATGAAAAATAATATAAAGGAACAGGGTAGCAATACCCTGCCCCCCTAAGCCCCAGGGGGGGGACCCAGAGGGATCACCCTGGGGCCCCCCCAAAAAACCTGCAAAAATTGCCACAATCCTGTGGGTTCGGAAACTAACAAAAATAAAATGGTGGCTGGGGCCGCATTGTTCAGTTATAGGCCGCGGGGAGCCACCCACTGGGTTCGTATTCAATAAGGGGAGGAGGTCGCATGGCCCCTCTCCAAACCATTATAGTCCCCAGGGAGCCCACCCTTGGGCCAAAATCACCAAAAAAGGGGACGGGGGCACGCTCTGAGTCATCACAGGCCCTGGGGAGGCCACCCCGGGCTGAAATATCATCAAAAGGGGAGTGAGGCTGCACAGCCCCCTCCCTGAGCCATTAAAGGCCCTGGAGACCCCATCCACTGGGGCTGCTAAACTCTTTATAAGGGAGGGTCCACGCGGCTCCCCTCCCTGAGCCTTGTGTGGCCCGGGGACCCCATCCCTTGGGCCAGCTCACTAGCTATGTCCCGGGGAGCCTATCCCCAGAGCACAGTGGTTTCCCTGGCAACAACGGCGCGGGCAGTGAAACCTGTGTTTGTTCCTACCTGGTGCAAGCTTTTTTGAATCTCTAGCCACACTGGAGCAAACAGAAAGTCTGCTCCCAGCTGGCAGGAGCTTTAAAAAAAGGTCCTGCCAGCTGGGAGCAGACTTTTGATGTGTTTCCCTGCCCGCACTGATGTGGGCAGGGAAACACATCAAGAGTGCTCCCGCCCAGCGAGAGCAGCAGAAATAGCTGCGCCCTCCGGGTGAGAGCAATGCCGGCTCCCTCAGCAGGCAGGGAGCCCACTGGTGCCACAAGGGCCCTGGGGCTTCACCCTCAACCCCTAATGTTGTGGATAGTGGGTGCCCTGGGTGAGCACCAGGGCACCCACCTTGAAATAATGCAGGCCCTGGGGGATGGGGTCCTCGGGGCAGAAAAGAGCACAGGGAGGTAGGCAGCGTGGCCCCCTCCTATTTTGGAAAAAAGACCCTGGAGGATGGGGTCCCCAGGCAGCCGGGACTTGTTGTCTCCCTCTCCTTTCATGAAAAAAAGCCCTGGAGATGGAGTACCCAGGGCCTAATAAAACCTTGGGAGAGGGGCCATGTGACCTCCCTCCCCTTTAATAAAAAAAGCTCTGGGGGATGGGGTCCCGAGAGCCTAATAAGGCTCGGGGAGGGGGCCACGCAGCCCCCTTCACTCTTAATTTAAAAAAAGGCCCTGGGGGATGAGGTCCACCCGACCCCTCCCCTTTTTTTGTAAGTTTTGGCCTTGGAAGTGGGTTCTCTGGTGCCTGTAATGGTCCTTTAAGACTCGGAGGGGAGTAACATGGCCCCCTCTCCTTTAAAATATACATGGCCATGGTTTATGGGGCCCACAGGGCCATAATAGGCTTGAGGTGGGGAGCCACGTGGCCCCCCTCCCCTCTTAATATATATACAGCCCTGGAGGATAGGGTCCCCAGGGCCATAATAGGCTTGAAGAGGAGGGGCCACGTGGCCCCGTCCCCTTTAAAATAAAAAGCAGCCCTGGGTGATAGAATCTCCAGGGCCTTTTTAAGACACAGGGAGGGGAGCCATGCGGCCCCCCTTGCCCTTTAAAATACATAAGGCGCTGGGCGAAGGGGTCCTCAGGGACCAATGAGGCTCAAGGAGGGGGGCCACATGCTCCCCTCCCCTTTTTCATTGGTATCGCCCCAGGGGATGGATACCCAGGGACTAAGAAGGGTAGGGGAAGGGGGCTCCCCTTTTTTCTTTGATTTGGCCCCGAATAGGACACCCTAATGCTGCACACGGCAAAGACCATGCGCAGTGGTGTGTTGGCTGCCTTCTGCGGATTTCGCCAGGACCTGCATGTGCGGCAAGAGGTTAGCTCCACGTATGGTAATAAAATATTACTTTACCTTAAAAAAAAACTATAAATTCACTGAAAAAAATAAAGGTTAAAGTAACGTTATAGGTAGGTGTGACAGAAAGATCTGTTTTTTTTTTCAAAAAAAGAAAAGAATAAATGAAACATTGACTGCAAAAACCAAAGGTTAAAGTAACATTATAGTAAGGTGAATATGTCATTGACAACATGAACGTTCTGAACTAAAAAAAACACAGAAATTCACCAGTTATAGTTAGCGGAGCTAACTATTTTTGAGACCCCACCATGCACTGCTTATGACCTCACATATTACATCACTCATGAGATGTTCCATGACATCATTTATATCACTGATGACATCTCAAATGACATCATTGCTGACATCACTGATGACATTATCCAATGAGTTTGCTAGTTTGTTGAGTTTCCGTAGTGGCAGGCAGCTACCATATTACTTATCTACCTAATTTTGTACAGCCTGTGTCTAGGTACGGGGTGTAAGCGTTTACAAAACGGATGTGCTTCTAATGCATCATAGATGTGTAGAGGTATTGAACACTTTATTAATCTTTGTATTGAAGAGTAACTCTGTGTGCAGATGACACTTGACAAGTTCTATCCAGTATGTTCCACCCAAGTTTTTGGGCTCTGCAGAAAAAGTTACCAACAGGGCAAAGATTCTACATACCTAGATATAAGTATTGTAAGCAGCCTTGAATTATTAGGCAGAAATGTCTCAGCATGACAATTTCTACATAACATAACACTAGGTACTAACCTATGTACATGTGCATGTTTTGCTTCAGGAGATGGGCTGCAAAGTTGTCAACACAGGATGAAGGTAGCAGGTAGTATGATCTTTAGCACCTGCAGACCTTGGTTATTTTAAGCAAATCTTTTTAACAGGTTTTGCATAAAGTGTACACTGTTCTTAGTAGATACTTTTTAATACTCTGTGGTGTATTTCTCATGAGAGTTTCACTGTCCGCAGACAGTGTGGTACAGGGTAAACTCTCTCCAGAGAGTAAACAGTGTTTACAGTACCCACTTATCTACCCATATCAACTTAATTTCTCAATGTAGGTTCAGTAACTGTGAGATGTTTGATGCAGATAAAGGCTGTCCATAGTAGGTTATAAATTTTGTTAGAGATGTTGAGTATCTTGAGGGACTTGGCTTTCTCAGAACACTTGTATACAGATTGAACACTGTGTGCAATAAGGGTTTCCCATATATCTGTGGTTGATTGGTAATGTGAATCAGGCTACCCATGAAGTGTATGGTATAGGGTTATTGTTGCACATAACCCATGATTGCTACACCCAAGGGAGTTGTATGTGAGGGCATTGATGATGCTTCATATTATTCTGAGCTATTTTGTACTTACTTTCAGGCCTCTAATGCCATACGAGTTTATAGAGCAATGTGTACAAAAGAAGCTTGGATGATGTAATAAGTGATGCCATCAGTGATATCATCAATTATGTCATTTGAGATTTAATCAGTGATATCATAGAATATGTCATGAGTGATGTCATATGTGAGGTCATAAGCCGTGCATGACAAGGGTGCAAGTTACTGGTGAATTTCTGTGTTTTTTTAGTTCAAAACATTAATGTTGTCACTGACATATTCACCTAATAATAAGGAAAGGGGGCAGGGTAGGAATGCCCTTATCACCTAGCATTGGTGCTGGGATCTTCCTGGGATCCTGCCAGGACCAAAAAGTATTTTTTAGAAAAATGTTGCCGCAAAATTGCGAAGATTTGCGAATTTGTGGTAACATTTTTTTTAAAGAAAGAAGTGCGATCTCCCACGCTTCTTGAAAACTCAGCCCCCGGGTGGCCCAGGTTCCCTGAGCATGCTTAAAAATAGGGAGGAGGCACATGCGGCCCCCTCCTGCAGTTTTTAAGAGCCCCAGGGACCACCACCTTCCCGGGGCTTTATTAATATATTGGAGGGGGACCATGGGGTCCCCTCCTGCAGCTCTTAAGAGCCCCAGGGACTACCTCCCTGGGGTTTTATAAATATATCAGGGGGGCATGGACCCCCTTCATTGCCCCTTAAGGGCCCAAGGACCACCACTTCCCCAGGGCCACGTTTTGAAATAACAGAGGGAAAGGGGCCACGTGGCTTCTCTCCCAGGCCATTCACGGCCCAGGGGACCAACACCTCCCCGGGGCTTTTTAATTTTTTTAGAAGGGCGGAGGCCACGCAGCCCCCCTCCCGGGGCAGGCCCTTATAAATGAAAGGAGGGGGGCAGTGCAGCCCTCTTCCTGGAGCCACTGATGGCCCTGGGGACTGCCACCATCCAGGGCCGACTCTTGAAAATTAAAGAAGCGGGCTAGTGCAGCCCCCTTTCTGGAGCCACTGATGGCCCTGGGGACTGCCACCCTCCAGGGATGACTCCTGCTAGCTTGCAAGGCGCCCACGCTCGGGAGATAACAGTTTGCTTTTGCTTGTCCGCTCCCAGGGGACAGGAGCAGGAAACCTGCTCCCACACACAGGGAGAAGCATTTTTTTGTTGCTCCCTACATGTGGGAGCAATGCCGGCTCCTGCTGGAGAGGGAAGGCTGTGGTCCTAGACTACTACAGATTACACTTTTAGAAAGTAAGAAGCATTCTTATTCTATTTTCTAAGTATCATCAATTTCTTCACACTTCAAAATTGTATATCCTCAACAGATACAAAGGCACAAAATATAGTTCAAGACGGTGTCTGTTTTATTTATCAATTAATTCTATACTTGTCACAGATCACCATATTCAATATTCCATTAGAGAGAGGTTGCTCCAGAAGGAGTGTGGAAAAGGAAAGTGCTCGTGAGGTAGGACAGATACAGAGGAGGGGAATCCAACAGATAAACTAAACAGTTTTATATCCTAATTTTCTTGGTAAACTGGACGTAGTTCACAATAACACCAGTTTTACACGTAGGCCTGTCCCTCATGTGTTTACAAGCAATTGTTATCTTCTGATGATGCACAGAGATTATTCATCTGTGGAAAAGGGGGGAGGGCTGGGATGTTGACCAGTACAGGCTCACAGGGGGAGAGTGTCGCGGTTTCGACCCTGGCGCATAGAGGGTAATTTAATCCTCTGCAGGCAGGTCTTCCTCAGGACAGGAGAGGGGGAAAACCTAGTATGAGGCGAAGTCAGGATTACAGCCCCTCAGGCGGCGGTCCGCACTGAGTCTGCGGCGTTGCTAAATTTAATTTAGAAGGATGGGGGCTGCAGTGAATGGAGAAATCAATCAAGGGTGAGTAAATCGTCCACAGCATCTTATTGTGTGGTTTGCGCGCTGCCCAGGGGATCCTTGCTGAACTCCTCGAGTCAGACAAGTATAGAATTAACTGATAAATAAAACAGACACCGTCTTGAACTATATTTTGTGCCTTTGTATCTCTTGTGGATATCCAATTTTGAAGTGCGAAGAAATTGATGATACTTAGAAAATAGAATAAGAATGCTTCTTACTTTCTAAAAGTGTAATCTGTAGTAGTCTAGGACCACTGTTGTTCTATACCGAACGCTACCCAGGTCCTTGGACTTTTATGGGTCACCCCATTATATCATAATGGAGAGGGAAGGCTGGCAGAGGAACGCGGGGCAATGAGGCTCCCCCAAGGTCCCCAACGTTGCACACTGGGTGCCCAGGATCAGGAGGCCGGGTCACAGGGGATGGGGTTACACGTGGCTGAAATCTGTCCAGGGAGGTGAGCCGCATGGCCCCCTACCCCATTAAGTTTTAGCCAGGCTGTTCTGGCCCTGATGCTCATTTCACAGAAATTAAACCTTAAAGGGAGGCACTTACAAATATAAACATACCAGGTGCCCCAGTTGAAGCTCCGCGTCTGTAAAGGACAAATGGTCCTAACTTCCTGGGCTTGGCGAAGGCAAAGCAAGTGTTTTTTCTGGGCAATTCCACATTGAATAATGATTTGAAAACCTTGGTGAAGGTGAATGGATCGTGGTCTATCAGAGGGCAATCTGTAGTGACTGTGACAAGTGGGTTCTTTCTTGGCCTCTCTTGCTGAGAGCAGAGTCCATGGTTCTCTCTTTAAACGACTATGAGTATGCAAAAGTGCAAATCACCTGGAGGCATCGCCTGTTTGGCTCCGCCCCATCCACTTTAGTAGTTACTCAACTCATAGACTCATACAGACACACACACACCCACTCACACAACCACAAAACCACTCACACACCCATACAGCACTCATGCACCCAGTCACTGACCCATACAGCCACTCACACAGCCACTCACACACCCATACAGCCACTAATACACCCACTCACAGACCCATACAACCACTTACAAACCCACTCACAGACCCGTGCAGCCACTCACACACCCACTCACGCACGAAGAAAACTGCTCACACACCCCCTCACACACACACCTACAGACCCATAAAGTCAATCACACACCCACTCACAAAGGTTACAGTTAGGAAATAAAAATTTAAAAAAACCTTTGAAATTTACTAAAAGAACCATAAGTTGCAGAGACGTTATAGGTAGGAAATAACATTAAAAAACATAGAAATTCACTATAAAAACAAAGGTTACAGGGATGTTATAGCGAGGAAATAACATTTAAAAAACGTAGAAATTCACTGAAAAAAACAAAGGTTACAGGGACATTATACTTAGGCTCAGATTTCACTTGCACAAAACCAGTGAAATTCAGCGATCATAGTTACCTGACCTAACTATAACTTAGCCCCCGCAAAGCACTGCTCATGACCTCACATATTACATCACTCATTGCATGGTCAGTGACATCACTGATGACATCATTGATGACATCTCAAATGAAATCACTGCTGACATCACTAACAGAACCACTCACACACCCACACAACCACTCATACACCCATTCACACACCTACACAAGCAGTTACACACCCACTCACTTAACCATTTATCCACTCATGCACCCACTCCCTCTCCCATACAGCCACTCACTTACCCATACACCTACTCACACAGCCACTCATTCACCCATACAGTCAATCACCCATACAGCTACACACACTCACCGATACATTCACTCACTCACCCATACAGCCACTCACACAGCCAGTCACTCACCCACTCACATACCCCCTTATACACCCATATACCTACACACACCCACTCACTCACCCATACAGCCTCTCAAAACAGACACTCACTCACCCATACAACTTAGACATCCACTCATACCCACGCAACCACTTACATACCCATTCACACAACCATACAACCATTCACATACCCCCTCACTCACCCATACAGCCACTCATTTTCCAATACAGCCACTTACACACCAATTCATTTAGCCAAACACCCACTTCCTCACGCATACAGCCACTTACACACCCACTCACTCATACAGCTACTCAGTCACCCATACAGTAACTCACACATCCACTCACTCACCCATACAGTCACTCTCTTACCCATATACCTACTCACATAGCCACTCATTCACCCATACAGCCACTCACTTACCCATACAGCTACTCACGCACACACACTCACCAATACAGTCACTCATCCCCTCTCACCCACCCATACAGCCACTCACACAGCCAGTCACTCACCCATACACCCACTCACACATCCCTTATTCACCCATATTGGGTGGTAAGGGTCTTTTTAGGGTTTAGGGGTGGGTAGGGGTTTTGGGTGGTAAGGGTGTTTTAGGGTTTAGGGGTGGTAAGGGTGTTTTTAGGGTTCAGGGGTAGGTAGGAGTATTGGGTGATAAGGTTGTTTTTAGGGTTTAGTGGTGGGGAGGGGATTTCACTTACCTTATATATACTTACCTTGTGTTGTAGAGGCATGCTTGGTAAAGGCACATGGGTGGAAAAGGCTTGCGTTGTAATGGCAATGCAGGGTAAAGGCATTGCGTGGTAATGCATGTGTGGTAAAGGCATGCATTGTAAATGCATGCGTTGTAAAGTCATACAACCATACTCTCCTCTTTCTCAAAGTGCATACTGGTTTTGGCAAGCAGGCAGGCGTTAGTGCTCCAGGCTCCAGGGCAGGTGATTTTGGTTTTCCTGGGTGATGTCCTTTCACCCAGCAGGGAGACTAGCAGGCATTTGCCCCCAGTCCTGGTCACAGGCAGAAATCTTGCAGAGCATCCCCTCCTCGCACAGCCTGTCTGCCTGCTTGGCAGATGACAGAGTTTTTTGGGGTCTGAACCTCCCCTTTTTATACTCCATTTGCCTACACCAAAATATGATTTAGGGTCTGAGTCTTTGAAGTTTTATGTTGGGGTTATGTTTCTTTTGAAGTGTACACTTCTCTTTTATTCTTTCTCCTTGAAAGGATGTCTGTCACAGCATGCAAGACTCCGAAGCTGAATGACCAACAGCACAATTCATGGGACTGACCAAAGTTCACACCTGGATATCAGCCACAGTAATATGTGCAGCAAAAGGCTAATCCTAGGCTCTCAGCCCTACTCGTTATGATTTCTTTATCAGCCCAATCTCCTTCCTGAGATGTGTCCAGGCCCCTTGTGATCTATCACTGAATCAAAGAGCACCCTTTTGAAATGTAAAATAGGGAGTCTCTTCTTCCTTTCCTCCAGTATGTGTCCCACCCAGTTCATAGGAATGCAGCAATACACAAATCTATCTGGGGGGGATTCCTCTCCTCCTCACCAGGCAGGCCTAGGCTTCCCCAAATGGAACCCAGGGTCCTCCATATAATGTGCCATTGCAGGCATATGTGTACTCAGTGTACATTCATAGCACACTTATTGTCCAGTACTGTTACCACCATGCAGTGTGCCATTACAGACACACACACATTCAGCACACATTCAGTCTGCACGTACTGCTCAGTACTGTTGCTTTTCTGTATTGTACCAGGGTGTGCTATCTGGAAGTATACACACTGCCAGCCCACACACTCACCATGTGCGCGCTGCTCAACATTTCACCCTTTGTGCATTGTACTTCTTGCAAACACACATACACCTAGCACATGCTTTCATTGTGCATGCAGTGCATCACACTACAGTGCATATTTACAAAAAAAAGGCGGGCGTGGTGTTGCGCCAAATTTGGCAATGCCGCACTCTGACAATTTTTAAAAGCAGGGATGCACCGTATTTAAAAAAATATGGCACACCCCTGCATTTATCCTAGTGCTGGCACCAAAAAAGCTGCTTAGCGCAGGCACCCTTGCGCCATGTTGCAAGGGTGCCTGCGCTGCAGGGGCGATTGTTTATGTGCAAGAAGGGACACCTTCCTGCACATAAACAATAATTCATGGAGATTTGCTCTTTCTATGTGTGCTTCACAATGCAGCACACATAGAAAGAGCAAAATACAAGGAGAAATCACCATTCTAAGACCAGGCATTACCTGGCCTTCAGAGCTCTGATCACTTATCATGAGCTCATCTTTCTTGAGTCCTGCAGCTCAGGTATGTGGGAAGTTCGCCTCATTGGTGTGGTCACTGCGTATTTTTCACCTTTTGCTGGATCCTACATTTTTACTGGCATTAGAGCTCTGTGCACTTTAACCCTAATAACGAGTAGTAACAAAGACACAATGCAGGCTCATGCATCCCCTGCGGCGCGGGGGCCCCCAACTCTTTAAGGGGGCCTCATTCAGCCCAAGGTCACTGAATATCTGTGAGATATGGGAGACCCAGGGGCCCCTCATCATATTCTGCAGGTGGGCCTCATCATTTTGCGTTACACCACTGAGTGGTAAAGTGCCCGTGTTCTCCCTTTAAACATGGTTAAGGGATTGATTGGTCTACCCAGCTTTTGCCTGGGGGCAGCCTGCGTAGGAAATCCACCTTTCCTGCGTGGTCACCCTGTATTTTTTGCCTTCTGCTGGCCCCTATTTTTTTGGCCTGGAGCAATTTTAATTTCATCTGCGTAAATCAAGTAATTTGGGTAATTTGTTATGCAAAATTGCTGAAATTACGCCACTTTGTGTAATTATGCGCGGTTCATAAAAAAATCTACAGTGAATGGCACAATTTGAGGTAATGTGCAGTAAAAGTTTACTGCAGAAGCACAAGAACAATAGAATGCAAGCAGCTGTTGTTCACAGTGCTCTTGTTTGAATGCATCCTTGCACCAAAAATTGATGTGATAATTAATTTTGCTCTAAAATATATAGCGCAAAATGACGGATTTGCATTTCGCTTTACTACGGGTAAGTTCCTATTATTTTGCTGTAATTTACGTAATTACTTGAAAGGAAATTACACGAATTTCACACACTCCTAATATTTGTGCTGGTGCTAGAGCTCTGTGCACTTTAACCCTACCAATCAGCAGTGAAGTGGCTGTGGCCCCCTTTAAACACGATAAATTAGCCTATTCCTATTTTGTATATTTAACTTACCTATAAGTCCCTAGTATATGGCACTAAATATTACCAGGCCCTTTAAGTTAAATGACACTAGCGAATTGTAGCACCTATTGTGCCATCAACAGTGTAAAACATGGCTTCAGGCCTACCACTGAAGCCTGACTGAGGTAATTTAAGGACTGCAATTTGACTTGCCAAAATAAATGCTTTTGACAGGTCAAAACCTTCCTTTTAAATATTTATGTCATCCCTATTCAGACCTCGTAGCCCATAAGGCAGGGTATTTAAAAGTAGGGCATGTAGACATTTAATGTTAACCTATCCTTACAGTGACTAGCACCCAAAACCTATTTTTCACTGTGACAGTCTTAGATGTCCTATGCAGAAAACCAGACTACAGATTAAAATCCTAATACCATATCTCAGTAATGGAACTAGCTAAAAATAATGAAAGAACTATTTTTAATCACAATTAAAAATCCAATTCAATGGTAAAGTCAGATTTGTAATAAATATTAAAGAAATGTAACTTTTAGAAAGTTACCTTTTTCCCTGCCTGAGGTTCCTCGAGGCTATTTTGCATTTGCTTACCAACTTCTAGCCAGCCAGTAATTAGCATTTGAATAGGTGTGAATGAGGTGTGAAATTCCTCCCAGGAGATGCACAATAGGTCACCAAGATTGACAAATCCACCTGAATGGGCAGAGATGACTACTTTGAGCTCAAAGCTCAGCAGAAGGGTGGCAACCGTGAGCATCCTTTTTGACATTGCAGTGTCAAATCCTTTTGGAGTGTCAAATCCTGCTTGACGAGTCTGCTGGGTTTACATATAAAACTGAGAACACACTTGAAAGGATGGGAACAGGGTGGCAAGACAATTCTTGTTTATTCACTCTCTGGTTGCTGGAAGACTCTCCTTTTGAAGTGTACTCATGTGGTGGTTTGGGACTTAAAGGACTAAGTCAGAAGGTAAAATCTTTGACTAGGATGAACCAGGTTGGTGTATGCGACCCGCGCTCATCGCGGCCAATCTCAAATTGCGACTAGGTCACGATCAACCGCGATCATTGACTACTGACCACACTTTATGGTTCTTGGGACTATTCCTACTTAAAACTTTAACATTTCATAACTGTGGTTACCCTTACTGTTTTTTGTGTCACGTTGTTTATTTATTTTTACTCTATGTTCATAATTTTGTTTGGGATTTTCATTGTTTTGCATTTTGACTTTAATACTGTTTTAATACTGCATAAAAACATTTACACATTGCCCTAAGTTAAGCCTGTCTGGTCTCTGTGCCATAGCTACCAAAGGGTTGAGCTCATTTTAATTTAGTGACTTTGAGGGTTACCCTGACAATGGTTGGGATTGTTTTTTGAGGCGGGTAGTCACCCATCCCAAATAATGATCCAATTTCTTACAAGATCCCTTTGCAGAGAAGCAGATTGTGTGCTGCAGGTGAGACTTTTTTCATTTATATTGTCCTGCAGCTCATGTCCCTTTTCTGAGATCCAGTGATCTTGTCCTGTAGCTTAGACCCCTTTTCAGAGATCAACCAATTTTTTTCCTGTAGATCTGGTGCCTCTTCAAAGATCAAGTGATCTTTTCCTTCAGATCTGGTCCCTCTTCAGAGATCCAGATCTTTTCCTGCAGTTTAAACCCCTTTTCAGAGATCAAGTTATATCTTTCGCCAGCTAAGTTCCCACTTCAGAGATTCAGTGATCTTGCCCTGCAGCTCAAATCCTTCTTCCGACATCTAATGGTCTTCATCTATAGCTCTGACACCTCCCCAAAGAGAATATATCATATTAAGCCTTGTATTGTCGATATTAACTAGGCGCATCTCCTCTTCACTAAAGCTGTATGTATCCAAGAACTCCTAAACACATCAAACAGATATATGCATATTTACACTAGTTCTGGGTAACTTTTGGGAGACATTATTCACAGAAGACAGGGGTTACAATGACCTCCACAAGAGATCTTTTACTTATACTGGTAATACTTTCCATACTGTGATCAATGGCACCTGGTAATGTAGTATGGTTCTCTCATTGAAAATCTTTGCTTCTAGTAAGAACACCCAGAAAGCACCCTCAGTTCCTGCCATTTTTTGAATTTTACAACTAGTTCTTTGCTTTAGTGAAAGTATAAGAATAACACTAAGCTTTTATGGACACAATAATAATTGGGTGTTTGAAGAGCACCCTCTCAGTCTTGGGGACTGACACTATTAGCAGCCTGAGCTGGTAACTCACGCAGAACTACTTGTTTTTTTTCAATATACCCGTAATATCCAACCTATCCACAACAGTAACCTGCTGCTGTCATCCGCTGTACTGGCACACAAACAGACTGACTTGCGCCACACACAGACCATTGAACCATGGTGCTGAGGTTTATGCATGTCTAGTATACGATTTGTTCTTCCAGTAAAACATTCTGTGCCTAGACAAATTCTACTACATTCCGCAAAAACATTTTTCCTTCAAGGAGGCCTTAGTCTTTGCTACAAACCCAGTTTGGCTATCTTTGTAGATTGGGGTTTGTTTCACAAATTATGGGTGCTTGCGCAGATCTGCCAAAGTAAGACCAAAGTTAAGCCTCCTTGATGCAAAGTAGTGCAAAGCAGCGCAAAACGAGAGAAAAGGCACCTTTCCAGTGCAAAATACTTTGCGGCACGCTGTGTGACTTTGCGCCATTGCCATTTCTTAAATCTGGGCCTCTAGGTTTTAAATTCTGTTTTCTTGCTTTCCGTCACACTCGTACCCTACATGCCTTTACACTGTCAGAGCCCACCTACACTCCAGTACAGCACTGGTTGACTAATTCAAAGAAGACAATTTTCAGATTGCCTGTGTTTACATTTCGCTTCAGTGTTCAGTGTACATGGTCAGGCACCAGGTCACACAGCTTCCTGACTTTTACAGCAGTAACTCACTCAGTCAGCAGACAATTCCTCTAGCAGCTTGTGAGAAAGCAATCGCACAATAGAGGTAGCTGCTAAGGAAAGTTTCTGATTTCATAGTCGTGTACAAGCATGTCAGTGACTAGAGTTACTTCAACCAAGTCGTATTAAAATGCGACATCTCAGATAAAATTCGAAAAAAGTAAAACATACCTACTGGAAACATCCATGAGAAACAATATCACTGCCGGTAGGATTAGAAATTTGGTGCAAAATGTAAAAAATTTAAATAAACCTCTTAAATAAGGCAGTGACATTATGGGTCAAAGTTAAACAACAATTCTCAAATCCAGTGGATCTCTCTAGCATTTTCACTTATAAGCCAGCCCCATTATCTTTGCCAGTGCACATCTAGTAGACCCTGTGTGTGTGCATATCTTTTCTTGTGAAAAAGCCATTAAACCAACAACATTTTATCATGGCAACAATAAAATGAAGCAACAACAATTAGGTAATAGAACTATATATTTATGACAGATATAAATCAGCAGTTAAAATGTCTGCTTGTAAGCAAAGGGAACAAACCTAAGAACAAAGAGTGGCTCTCTATTTCAAGCTACACATTGTGACACTTCACCAGCTGAACAAAAGAACTATTGTTGCCCCATCACCAAAACCTGCTGGAAACATTAATGGGATTGTGTACCCATATAAGGAATGCCATGGGCTTGACAGACATCCAATAAAAACATGGTATATCATGAAAAACAACAGAGAGCCACTGGCTTAATGGGGCTGGCACAAAGCCCACTCTCTATATAAACTTCTTCTTATTGTACTTTTTAAAGAATTGATTATATGAGGTCATCGAAACATCTATGGCTCTCGGAAGCTAGACCTAAAAAGAAAGTAATCTCAGCTATCATTAACCTCTTGGAAAAAATGGGAAACTGGCCTTAAAAACTGACCACAGTCATTATTCCCATCAAGGTACTCTGGTGTCAGAATTGTCTGTATGGCAGCCTCAGTGCTCCCTCATTTATATTTTAGAACCAGCGGCACCTCGTGTGGTGTGGGTACCATATTTGAGTAAGGGAAAAAAGCTTTATCTGCTCAGAAAAAAACACGAACAAAGTCTATGAGGCCTGGCCATACTCACTGATAAATCTCAGGATTTTGCAAGCCCAGCAGATTACCATAAACCGAAACGTGATCACTGTGGAGAACCTATGAGAGGAAATTATTTTTTTTTACTTATGAAATATTTTGGGCGGAACTTGCTTAGTGTCACGCTGTGTGTTTTTTGTGTTCCAGTGGCCCCGGAGACATTCAGATCGAGCCCCCTGAAGATGCGGAAATCACCTACGACATTGATCCTCAGATGCTGATCTTCACCAATGCTCTGCAGAAGGGAAAAGGTGCAAAGCTGGCGCAAGCCTAACTCCCCTCAGAATATCCCTTGGTACCGCACCCACAAATAGGCCCCCCGATGAGCTGCAGTTAGTTTGGGTACTTTTAACGGTAAATGTATAGTAAACCAAACGTAGCTAGCTGAGAATCTTAAAATGTCCTCCTTAAATTACCACTCAAGTGACTTATGCTCTCTCTACTGGTCCTAGCTCCTAACAAAAACCTGAATAAGATGTGAAGCATTTACATTGGGACAGATTATCTCAGGGGTGGATGGATATGAGAGCTGACAGTTTCTCACTGGAGACAGAGAATAAAATAGCCAGCAAGATATGGTTCCCTCATCTCCCAAAAATATGGGAACACCCAACTTTATACCTTTTATTTATTTTGTTTTTTTTGTGGGACAGACCACATCAGTCAAACTCGGAGCGCTTTAGACTTGGACGTTGATAGAATATACCTACATCAAGATGAAACCAGGTTTGTTTACATTATGAGATTCAATCGCACAAGTAGTACTGGTCACCGAGAAAGGATTAAACAGCAAGACAGTAACAATTATATATGGGATAAAGTACCCATGCCATACATTAAAAGGATATTGCAAGTCACTGATGAGGTCCATGACTATATAGAGAAACAAGGCAGTAAGATCTTTTATAAGGTTCTGGAACTCCGAGGTGACTTTCAATATCCTAATCATGTACGGCAGGGGTACTTTATTCTTTATAATGAATGATCATACTGTCACCTTTCCCTCAAATCACCCTATACATTGGTGCATAGCTCTTTTATATAAAGAGAAAGCATGTTTGCAAACATGAAGAATAAAAATAGAATATATAGTGCAAAATTAAACACATCAAAAAAGTGGTTAGATATTTGCTGTAAAAAATATTTGGAAAAAATATCTGTAGCAGTTTAATACAGGTTAGTTTCTTTAAAAAGGCACAGTAAAATCATGCAGAAAGATTCTAACTTTTCTATAATATTCAAGGAGTGCAAAAAATAAACATGTTGTCATAAATCTCCTTTCTTCTTGTCAATATACAACAAGAAAAACAGCGCATAAGAAAGAAAAGCAACATTTCGTTTTTCATTCTTTAAACAGCTGCTTTAATTATGCTCTGTGACCTGACCTGCAGGTCTCCTGGCTGGATCACAGAGCAGATGGCCAGTGTAATTTTGTACATATTTGGCAGGATAACCATCGGAACTTTGGAGATTCTATTATAGAAATTATAGGCTGTTTCTGAGGGCTATACCTGTTAACTTTTCCCAATTTATAGGTTGGAGCCAAAGTGAGGGCCTATAACGAGGGAGAGGACCATTAACAGCAGTTATAGCCCGAAGCAGAAGGGCTATAAGAATAGTAGTGCATTCCTCCCTCTGAGGGCAGAATGTTCTAAAATAAACAGGGTGAAAGAGAGAGAAGCAAAGGAATGTTGGTGCAGTAGGTCTATATCAGCCACTATTGGCCCTGAGCCACTTCATTGTCTTCAATGGACCTCCCAAAATTCCAATGTTCTAATAGGAATACACAGTCTATCAGGGAACCCTAATCTAGAGCACTGACGAGTTGGGCTTTTGAAATGTTTACCATTGTGTCTTTTCCTCACCATAGTGCTCAGATTGTTTATTTAGAAAGCACTCATTTTGTCCCCTCTGTAGCTGATGATCCTTTCGCACATCTGAGGTCGGTTTCCGAGGAGGCAGAAGAAGACCGGGACAGTTTGTACCACCCATTCGTTGAAGGCTATGACGAAGCTTCCGCTGCACAGGCTGAGCTAGTGTACTCACAGGTGGTGAATGCGCCTGAAGAAGACCGCGATCACCTTCATCATCACTGAGAAAATCATCATCTACTAAAAGCAGAAAGATGTCTCACTACGTTCAAATAAAAATACTGAAACAAGCAGCTCCGGGCTTCCCAGGCGGGCTCAGAGGAACACTGATCAATTGCAAAATGGTGGTGAGGAAGACTGGCCATTGGAGAGATCATGAAATAGGGTTGATTCTTGCTGAAGAGCAGAATGGCACTTGAAAAGTCAA
The DNA here is from genome assembly GCA_963921515.1 of Calotriton arnoldi. Taxonomy (NCBI): domain Eukaryota; kingdom Metazoa; phylum Chordata; class Amphibia; order Caudata; family Salamandridae; genus Calotriton; species Calotriton arnoldi. The sequence continues at coordinate 1,744,849 of CAWUFW010000366.1, read as the reverse complement.
TAGTACCAATCAAAACCTGGTATGCGAATGACCACTACAGACCCACCAGATTTTCAGAGCCATCAATCAAATATTTGGGCACTTTATGATTCAACCAGTAAAACACAATATTTAAAGAAACAGACCCTGATGTTTGCTTTTCTTTCCCTTACAAATATACTATACGTTTTTTTATTGCGACAAAAAAAGTGATTCTTTTTTGGCCTCTTCTCTATGAATACCCTTATGACGGTGATAGGTTACCAGTTTTCTTCCACAGAAGGGTTTGTGCATGTATGTGGTAGGTGTATCTATGACCATTTAGAGATGTGTACCTGGTTTGAGAAAAATCACAGCATGGGGTGATTAAAGGAGCGTTCCAGAGACTTACTGGTTGAAAGTCTGGCTATGAATGACTGTACTTACTTGAGAAGAGAATGTTCTAGAGTTAGTGTTCTGAGAAGTCACTGAATTGATGTGTTCCACATTGCAGGGCTTTGGGAATGCAGTCTCAGGAGAGACTCGGTATGGATAAAGGTAGCTTCTGAGGCAGGACAGAAGACTTTGGAATGCAAGGGCTAGCAGGTGAACGCTAGGCCGCCTCAACTCAGTTCTGGGCAGATTCCCTTTGGGCAACTCTGATCCTTTCGACCTTCTAAGCAGCATCTCAGGCACTGTTGGTTATGCTAGGGCAAGAAACAAGAATCTATGAGCTCCCACAATGACATTAACTTGGTAACTCAGAGCGGGACACCAGTTTAGGATTTCTTATCTGACTGGTAAGGGAGTAGCTGGGTGGGGCTCCACTATGTTGTCCAGTGATGGGAGCTGTGGCTGATCTGGTGTGTAGCTAGGTCTCAGGTGCCTAGCTAGGTCTCTGAGGCAATTACGAAACAAGGAGGGATAGTTAGCCTCTATACCAGCCCATAGGCTAATCTCACTTCATTCAACTGCTTGGCTGGCACTAATCCATAGGAAGGTGTGAGAAGTGACCTAGGAGTCACCTTGCCCAAATCCTTAGGTAATGCAACTGAAGTCAGTCTCTGTTCTCATTTGTCATAGAGACTCTATGGCTATGCTGGATAAGGAGTGAATGATGCACCCTCTGTGAGTGATTAATGTATTCACTGACCCAGTTTATTTAAATATTTATTTCCCATACAGCCAGTGAGGCCGCTTCTGTATCGGACTAAGTTAAGTAAGGTTGAGCGCGAGACACCCACACTACAGATTTAGTGGTTTTATTATTGCATTTTTGTGTAGTATAAGGTTTCCAGGTCCAAGATTCTGGTGTATAGAGGGACACTAAGGTGGCCTCCAAAATGCACACGCTTCTTCATTCCACCACATTGATCATGAACTCAGCAGCCTAGCCCTAGTGGAGGTTGGGGTTCTACTACAAATGAAACTCCCGCTGCCCCATAAATGCGGGTGAGGTCCTCTTGCAAGGGAAAAAATGGGCAACATATCCTATTCCTGTAGCGATTCCTACATCAAGTTTGCTCTGCTTAAGAATTTTGAAGCCAAAATCTAAAGACATTGATGTGAAGGAATGTCTCTCTTGAACCGTAGGGAGCTATTTTCATTGCTGGAGGCCTAAGGCGGAGAGAGGGTATTACAAAAGCTGTTATCTCTGAACCCATCCCCCATGCTGTAAGAGTTCTGAGGGGAAGCATCATGCCTGGGAGGTGCAAGTGGTGAAAAGGAGGGGTGAAAATGGGCCGGCCGGCATCCCCCTTCATCCTCAGGTGTGCTGGGTAACAATTGCATAGTGGCGATGCAATGCCAGGCTTCTTCTATAATAAGCGACCTACATCCTGCCAGGGGACATTTATGAGGAGGCTGTGCTTTAATCTCACATGTTACTCTCACCAGCGTAATGCCCAGCAGAAAACTGAGAATCAACCAATTTATCACCCCAAAATTTGGAGATAAACTACTGTTTTTGGATAATTTGAATTTTCTGACAGGGAAAACGATATTCTCTTTACACCCTCTATTAGTTGTGATTAATAACAGAGGCAAATAACTATTCTTGAATTCTCCAAATAAATGGGTTAATGATCCACTGTAGATTTGAAAGACTTTTCAAATGTACATTTTATTTTCTTTGCATGATAGAGGTGAAGGACACATCAGACACGTGTTTTGCTTGGGCATATTTCACCAAGACCTTTTTCAAGGCTTCAAGGGCAGTCGAATCTTCATACAATCCTGCAAAATGTGATGATTAAAATTTGCCAACAGGTTAGATACTACAGAAATCCACAAAACAATACCCACGGTCTAATTACTCATGGCACATAATATGTGATGTGCTATGTCGTAAACCCACCAAGTGCATTCAGAACCTGGGGCCTGATGTCCAACGCCATTTCATGGTTGCAAACCATGTGATTCAAATGGCCTTTCGCTATCTCCTAAACCCATTTTGCAATTCGGAAAAGCCTTTGTCATTTCGCAAAATTGGCTTATCGACTCGTTTTTAAGGAAGGGGTATAAAAAAATTGTTCCGTCCTAACTGCAATTTACAATAAGATCTATTGATGGTTTGTTACTGCAATTGTGGTGGCAAACCATTGATCAGTCAATGGTTTGCGACTCCAGGAGGGGGGGATGCTGGCATTGGTCCAGAGAACCACTGCTTTCTCCCCCAATGTGTTCCCAAATGGGAAATCTATATATTTTTAAAGCTGCACCAGTTCTTTTAAGGAGCATGGACTTCTTTAAATAAAAGGTTCCCATTTGGGAATGCAAATGCAAGGATGGTGGTCTGCTGTTCCTTGAAGGCCACCATCCCTCCGTTGGTTGCCAGTCATTGGAAGTCACAAATAGCGAGCTGTTTAATATTCATTAGTCAGTGCGATCTCTGACCACCTGTCATAAGAGAGTTTACAAAGCAACCTAATTTTTCGTTGGTCACATCGCAAAATTACAGAATGGTTGCAAAAATCAGTGAGCAATGTGCATCAACTTTTTGTGACCAGGCTCTCTATACATCTGGGCCCTATTCCCTTGTACTAGTAGGCAGTTGACATCAGTAAAACCCAGAACACCAGCGCCAGTGGTAGCAAGAATCGAACCAGTGTCGCTATAAATAGTATTAATATGCTGCACAGGTTAATTCCGAAGCATGAGGCAAAGTTAAAATCTGCACTCAGGGATTGGATAAATGTAAGCATTTCAGTCTGCAAAAGCTGAGCCCATATATTTCTGTTATGAAAAGGAATACCTATACAAGTGAAAGATAGTTCAGGCTGATACTTCTAATCACGGATTCCTCACCTTTTAAATATGCCCAGGCACCAGACTAGATCTGGAATTTTTCAAAACAATTACACCCAGAGGTGGCACCAGCAGCAGATCCGGTCCCAATGACAATGCCCATGTCAGATCCTGAACTGAGTTAGGCTGCACCAGGTCTATGATCACCAAGATGCTGCCCCTACCTTTGGAGGATTCCCACTTCCCCAGCCTCTCCCTTGACACCAGTCTGGAGGTTGGAAGCCTTGTTTGGATCTGGTTTGGCACAGTTGAAGGGTGTTAAAATGTCCCCAATGATGAACACATTGATGAGGAGGCAAATAACTTTCTTCCCCCCTCACTATACTGATGGTGGCTTTTACCTAGATCTGCAAAATGCAGATGGACCTTAAACTTCTCCTGAAACAGAGCTGGACTCCACACCAGGGCCCCTTCACTGAGGAGAGTGCCTCCTTTGTGGTAGTAGTCCGTAGAGAAGCAGAAGTGTTAGTACTACAACTACCACTATAGTGACAAAAGCAACCCTATTGACAGAGATCTTCCAGCCTGGACCTGCAGTCCTAGAGTGCTTGCAGCCTTTTTTTGGAGCCATGACAAAAACGTTAATGGTGACTTGGTCTAACTTGGGTTCAGCACCATGCCTGGTAGCTAGGCGTCATAGGCCTGCCCCTGGCGATCTGCCCTTTTTGATCCACCACCCAACTCCCGAGAGCTCAGTAGGTCTCCACTAGTAAGTCGAATCCAAATGCATCCCCTACTGCGCCTCTAGAGAGGGAATCAAAATGCATTGAAACTTTTTAGAAGAGAGTTTTTTCTTCTGCTATATTGGCCTGGAGGTTTCTCAGTGCTGTTTGCCTGCTGGGACAATACACACATGAGCTCTAGGACATGGCCAGCAAGTTCTTGATGGTTATCCTCGTTGAATTCCAAAACACCTTTGGATCAGACGATCCAAAAGAGACAAGATGCAGCCAAATGCCTAGGCATGTGAATTATACTGGACGAGTCACCAATATCACTGTGGTGATTCGGTGCCATGAATAGAGGCAGACCGCAGGACTTTCTAGGAACGTGCAGGCATCCCTTATGCATATGCCTTTTGATGGTTCCTGACTCCAGTGAAAAGGCTTACTCTGTGTTGGAACACTCTTGGGTCTGCCCTCTCCGGTTCACCAGCAGTGCAGGACGTTCAGAGGATTCTTGAAGGGTCTCGCCTACTACGAGAGGCAGCCCTCACAACCAGTGCAGCAGCCAGAACAACCCTTTCATGGCACAAGGGGACACAATGCTGACAAGAGTTTGTGCTCACCACAAAAGTCTGCAATTTTTTTCTTCCATCTTGTTCCCACAATTGTGACCAAGCCTCTTTGATTCCTCCTCTTAGTAATGCTCAGCAAGTAGGGAGAAGAATTTGGGTTTTTTCTGCCTGGCTGGTGCACCGGTATAGCAGACCATTGGATGCTGCAGAATAGGAGAGGTTACGCCTTATCCTTCACCACCTCTCCCCCACATATTTAGTATATTTTCACTCAATCGTCAGCAGATCATGCCACCATCCTTTGGCAGAAAGGTCAATCGCTTTTGGTCAAAGGGGCCATAGAGATGGTCCTGGAGGTGGAGAAATGTGAGGGGGGTTAAACGCTTCTGTCAACTCTGGATTTTTCCATTAGTAAGCCAAAGTACCACTTGATGTCCGTTCAGAGGATTCTCTTCATTGGGGCCATTCTGGACAAAGGGACATTCAAGACTTTTCCACCTCCACAGCCAGTCCAGGACATTCTGGATGTAATCACAATGTTTCCGGGCTCACTCCTAGATCTCGGCCTGGAGGGTTCTGAGGCTTCTTGGACTCATGCATCCTACTGATTCAGAGTACCACTGGCACATACAACCCTTGTGGTGGAACCTCCACCTCCAATGGGATTAAAGGTGGAGTTGTCTGTTGGACAATGTCTGCAACTTGAAGGAAACAGCCTGGGACCTTCAGTGGTGGCTGGTGGACACCAACCTATCCTGCGGCAGGCCGATCTCTCTACCCCAACCAGAGCTCATGTGGTAACAGGTGCATCATCTCTGGGCTGAAGTAGCCATCTGGCAGAAGTGGAGATCAGGGTCCTTTGATCTCCAGTGAAGTAAAAGCTCCATTCCAACCTCCTAAAGCTACACACTATATGCTGGGATCTGAAGGGCTAAATCCAATCAATCAAAGGGAGACAATTTCAGGTCTTGACAGGTAACACTTCAGCTATGTGGTACTTCAACAAGAAGGCAGTGTGGGGTTGTGGACCATGTGTCAGAAGGAACTGCGCCTTAGGAAATGGCTGGACCTACAGGGGATCTCCCTAGTGGCCAGTGATTTGGCATGTTTATTCAACATCAGCGCAGATGAGCTGAGCAAGAAGACATTAACTGGTGGACTACGAATACGATCTTCATCCAGAGATAGTCTAAGGCATCTTCACCCAGTGGGGCATATCTTGGTTGGATCTTTTCGATACCAGGAACACAAGGTTTCCAGAGTACTCTGAACTAGAGCTAGAAGGCTCCCTAGGAAACGAAGATGAGGAAACCCCAAGCTCAGATCATCTTGATAGCTCAAGACTGGGCCAGGAGAGTGTGGTACACTCTGTGGAGCCTGAACATTAGTCCTCCAATCCTTCTGCCTCTCCAGGAGGGCATCCTGTCTCAATAATAAGGCTGGGTCCTACACCCAAACTTGCACAACCTAAAACTCCATGCATGGAAATTGAGTGGTGACAACTTAGTGGTTTTGAATTACCTCCTGAAGTAGTGGACGTTCCTGAGTGGAGGGTAGGTGCCCATCTACCAAATCTATGTATTTGGGACATTTTGTGGCCTGGTATGGACACCATCTGGTTTATCCGCTACAAGCTAAATTATCAGATGTTTTGTTTTGCTATCTCTGTCCCGAGAGTATCGGGGGGACATTAAAGGTTATTTGTCAACCATTTCAGCCTTTATACATTCGCCTTGAACAACCTTTGTTATTCAAGCCACCAGTTGTGATGAGCGTTCTAAAAGGACTCGCATACATTTTGCCACCACCTTCTTCCCTGAAAAATTGGTGCTTCGGACTCATGCTTCATTTCTGCAGAAAATTGTGTCACCCTTCCCTCTCAGGAAGAGAGGCTTCACCGGCTGGACCCAAAAAGAGCTCTTATTTGTTACATTGAGTGCACGAAGGATTACTGAGTTGAAAATCAGCTTTTTAAGGGCTTTGCCAGTGCTAGGAAGGGACGGGCAGTGCACAAACAAGCCCTGTCCAGATGGATCATCCTGTGCATAAAAACGTGGTATGCATGGCAATAAGGAGTCACACAAGGGCATATGGGCTCATTCTAGCAAAGCCATGGCAGTCACAACGGTGTTGGTGAGGTGTGTTACAGTACTACACATCTGCCAAGTTGCTACAAGGGTGTCCATGCATACAATCACCAAGCAATACTGCCTTGACAGTCACGTCAGCAGAGAGGGCCATTTCAGGCACTCGATTCGGCAGCTGAATCCTTAGACCCTCCACCTTTTGGGAGGCACTGCTTTTGTATCTATGCAAAAGGTGACAGGAACACGTTATTTACCTTTGGTAACACTCTTTTAGGTGCATACTAGAGCTAACAGCAGATTTCTCACTATCCTCCCTCCTCCACATTGTGAGGAGAGGATTACTATAATTCTAAAAAGGTCCCCAGTTAGATTTGACACACTATAATCTCCAATCTGTCATGGTAAATCTGTGTGTGGGGGCGCAGAAGAGTTCCATGTAAACTAACGTAAGCATGCAGGAGCAGCACCTATATGCGTCTCTGTGCTGTAACCCCTGGAGGTGGTGCGACACCCCCGCACAGCCTATGATGCCACCCGCCAATAGGCAGGAGCAGTTGCTCCGAAAAATTTCTATTCCAGTCTGGGGCCTGGGTTTATTCAAAATGTGAGGAATCTGCGGTTATATAGAATATCCACCAGAAAGAGCCTTAACAAAGGTAAGTAACTTGTTCTGCTTGCTCTAGTACATGACAATTAATATAAATGCTTTTATGTTAGGTAGTTTGGGGTCAGGAGTTAAAATATATGTTTTATAGAGCTTTACTGACTAGATCAAATAATCCATAAAAGGTACCTAGCAATCAATATGTTTTTGTCAGCCGGTTGGCAAAGTCCTGGACATAATAACAGCATCAGAAGTATTTAACAATGGGGGTTGTTTTTCCTACCCCTCTTAACAGTGTCCTTTCTCTACCCCTAAAACATACCTCCCACTGATTCATATACAAAATAAAACATAGGGAGGCCACAACACAGCACTGTTAACACCACTGGCTTGGTCAAAGCTCTCTGAACACTCACCTCCTGGTTAGTATCTAACTCTGGCTAAGAGATCACAGTGCTGATGCTGCAAAAAATAAAATCAATTATGGAATGATTCAAGTCCAAATATTCTAAAATGCACCAAAGTTCAGTTCTATTTGGTTGAAAACTAAAGTGAGAGCCATAAAAGCTAGATGTAAAGAGCCTTCTGTGGTAAGCATGCATTTACTAGACAGTAGATGCAGATTTAGACATTGTTCTATAGTGCTCAGTCAAGCTCTGAGCCCAAACTGAGTTCCATCCAGGATTTCTTTTGATTGGGCCCAGACCTGGATTCTAGTAATGAAGATTCTACCAGCCACTTTAATTATGGAATCAATCAAGGAAATCGAACAATAACACAAAGGGTCCTGCTTTTAATGGTTCTTATAAATACTGGAATAATTATGGAAATCGACCGACCATGAAGCATGCAAGATTTAGAACATTTGGGAAGATGTGGGCCCACATATCAATGATATATTTAAATAGGTCCATGGACATCCCGTCCAGGCCAGGGACTTTACCCTTGGGGCTGTCCTTGCCTGCAAGAATTACTTCGATGAGAGTGTAAATTAGTGTCAGAGGAAGGACTGGCAGATTTAATTTTGTCGACTCTCTTAAAACCATAAAGATTAGAAAAATGCTTCACCCACGATTCTTCTGAGGGATGGGAATCTAAAGTAGATTGAATTTAGTCCAACCATAAGAATAATTAGCCACCTTACAAACTCCACAGCAACCATATCCTTAGAGGTCCATGCCTCGATTACATCTTCTCAATTTTTATTTCTAGTCAGTACTTGCATTCCCCGATAGTTTTTGTGTAGGCAGCTTTGCAGATAAGAACTTCATTTCGGTCCCGAGAAGAGTATTTTGGTGCTAAATACAATTTTCCATTGGCACACTACATGATCTGTCAAACAATTATCATATTTATTACTAGTGTGACCCCACAGTGACACAGTAAGAATGGTAGAAATAGCCCCTGCAATTGACCTATAAGGCATCACGATGTCTCGGGTAGTTCAGCCAGTCAACCAAATATAAAAGAAAAATCTTATTTAAGGATCTTAATCACCTGCTGCTACACAAAAACAGGATCACCATGTTCCCATCTTAATATGTTACCTCCTTCCCTATTACCACAATTTCTTTGTGTGGAATGGTTACAGGAACTGATTTATCACAAAGCACAATGTAGGAAACCAATGTAATGGGGTTCTGCTCACTAAAAGCGCTTGACATCACACTGTAATCAAGAATACCATCCAATAAGGGTCCACAAATGAATAATATAGTTTATGATGTTAAAGCATTCTCTAGCGTTGTGTTGGAACATGAGGTCCCTATAACAAGGAATAATTGTTGGTGTTGCACAAATTTGACCTAGAAATCAAATCTAAAAAAGTACCCTTTGTGGGTCAGTACTACCTGCACTTTTGACTAACGATAAACTAACATTTGGTTTATTATAGAGATCATTTTCCAGGCTTATAAATAACCCCCTAGTTTAATTTTGGAATCCCCTGCTAGAATAATCAGAGGACACATTCCATATCTCACCAGTGCATACATCAGAGAAGAATCCATGGAATTAATCTTTGGAGGTTTGCAGTATTGGAAAGGATAAAGTTGTCATTATAAAATTAATTAAAAGAAAGACACCACCCTCCTAAATCTTAATTTGAGTCCATATATGTTGTGGATTCCTTGAGATCCATCAATGATTTCACAATAACCAGTAAGGATCAGGACAAATAAAGTAACCGCTCACCACAGTACCTCGACCAGACTCGGATATGTTTTGTTTGCAGTTCTGGTCTTCAATCTATCTAAATAGGAGCTAGGCGATGGCCAAGTTTTGTGAAGTAATAGGACTCTAAATTGATGAATAGAGATAACTCATTCATTATTATGAAACTTAGATTGAATACCTACTATTTTACACGAGTTAAGGTTAAAGTCTGCAGGTTTAGTTGCATAGGTAATGGTGCATTTGAAAAAAAGATTCAAGTCTGCAGGTTTAGTAGCATAGGTGATGGTGCATTTGAAAAAAAGATGCATCAACCTTAATTAATTGACAAATAGCCTTACTGATAGCTGCATATTCACAATCTTGTTCACGAAGTGTTAGTCAATATAAATCCTTTGAAGATTCAAGAAGAACTCTAATAGCTAATTGGCAAATTACTGGCAGCTGCAAAATATCACGTTGCATGAACAGTTCGGGTAGAATCGTAAATCGATTGAGGGACTTGTAAAATTGGCCTAAGGAAACTGCATTAATGGAGGGGGGGGGGGGCGGATGAAAATTACAGCCACATTTCATATGGTTAAATAATTTAACCATCAGGAGGAGGTCTGAGAATACACAATAGGTGATTCATCGAGGATGACCTTTGATGAAAGTGTGACAATAAGGCTCCCTCTCCGCTCCTCCATGAAGTTGGAACATCCCGTAATTAGGGAATTTTTGTTGAGATGGAAGAATCTTGATTGAACAGCAGGGGCAGCTCCTCCGCTATGGTGGAGAAGCGTCACCCCACTGCTTTTCAGCAGTGAGAAACATAAAATGACAATAACGTAAAGTTATTGTCATTTTATGTTTCCTGTCCTGCTGCTTTGCGGTGGGCGGGTGGGTGGGGCTGCTCTGCTGTCCGAGCAGGGCAGAGTAGGAGTGGTTTGCCCACTCCTAAAGTGCGCAATGACTGTTTGGGTGGCCCTCTAGGGCCGCCCAAACCAGTCATGTGCACTTCCCTGTTCTCCACGCAGGCTGCATTACAGCCTGCATGGAGAACATGCCCACCCCTCCAACCCCTATCATAATGCTGCATTGCAGCGTTGTGATTGGCTTAGGGGTGGGAGCATGGCTGCCTGCTTCCTGTTCCTGTCAGAGGCAGGAGAGCAGGAGCAGAGAATACGCGGGACCCGGCCGCAAGGTACATTTTTTTTATTTCTGACCCCCGCGCGAAATCCACCTGCCCACCCCACCCACGAATCATGCCGGCCGCGACAGACCAGAAATTAGTGATCTGGTTGTATGCGTCAAAAAAGTGTGCATATGTAGAAATAGGGAAACATAACAGGGTCACATAGGGTCCAATTTGGTCTTGAAGAAAGCCCCGAACCCCGCTGGGGGCCAGTGAAGGGCTGAAACATGTCGACCTGATGTGGACATGAGCACCATAATAGAGTCTTAGTCATCCCACTTTGTTTTTTAATCATTCCTCCTCCACCAAATAATGAAGTCTAGAAGAATATGGATAGTAGGTGGTAGGGATTTTTATTGGACACTCCCTTCCCTTGGTTCCCTTCCGACTCCCCCTCAGCCCTGAACTAGGGGCTCGCTAGCCATTAGAGTATGCTTTGGTGAACGTGGGATGGCCAGTGATGAAGCATCACATCCAGGGGGTGTGTGAGGCCATCCCATAACTTTATAAATGCCCACGGAACCAGAAAAGTGTTACGCCAGTAAGTTAAGGTCCATCCATATTAGAGGAAATTCCCATATAGCAGGGTGATTGAATCTGTAATTAGGGTTTAAATAATATGGGTATGTTTGTTTTTCGGTGTGTAAAAATAATTTCGTGAACTAACTTGGCTTTCTAAAATGGATTACCACACACTCCCCACTCACTGTTTTGGCTCAATGGACACCCAACCAACATGCATTCCCGCCGCTGATGCCCCCGCGGCCCCTCCCCAGCCTGAGCCAGTTCCCCTCCCGCCTCCCAACTGTCCAGCCCTCCCTGACCCCTATTAATGGCGGCCGCTGCGTGGCCGCGCAGCGGGCGCACCAAAGGTAAGCCCATCTGCGCCAGTCCGCGACCAGCACCAGGAACCCTGGACCTCCGTACCACCAACGCTACAACCCAGCGGCACTCCACACACTCAACCCAGGCCGCAACAACAACTGCAAGCTAGCATCACCAGCCGACACCCATGGACCCTTCAGCTGTCACCGCTGCCAGCACACCTGCAGCACCGCCAGGACCACGGACCCAGCACAACCCGCCCGCAAGAACATAACCGAACCGAAGACCCTGCAATGCATCCTCCTCAACGTCCGATCATTCCACAAACACGCTACCGAAATCTGGGACCTCCTCGACAACACCACCCCGGACGTAGCATTCTTCACTGAAACCTGGACAAACCCCACCTCGGGACCGGACATCGCCATTGCCATTCCCCAAGGATACAAGATCTCCCGGAAGGACTGCCCCACCCGCCCTGGAGGAGGAATCGCCATCGTCCACAAATCCACCCTCCGGCCAAGCACACTCCCCGACGAGCCCACAGACCTGATGGAACACCTACACTTCAAGATACAGGCCAGCCCTACCACCACCCTCCGAGGAACTCTCATCTACCGACCCCCCGGACCCTGCGGACCATTCATCAACTCCATCACGGACATCATCTCCCCGCAAGCCATCGCGTCCACCAACTACACCCAGCTGGGAGACCTCAACTTCCACCTCGACAACCAACTAGACCCCAACACCACATCCCTCCTGGACAACCTCCACAAAATTGGACTCTGCCAGATCGTGACCGAACCCACGCACTCAGCAGGACACACCCTCGACCCCCTCTTCACAACAGGAAACTCCATCACTTTCAGCCACACCACCGAACTCCAGTGGACAGACCATTGATGCATCCACTTCACCTTCAGAACACCCACCATCCACAGACACCAGCACCTGCTCCCACGAAGAAACTGGACCAAAATCACAGACGACCAGCTCACCTCCTCACTCGGCAACTCCACCCCAACCACCATGGAAGACGACGACCCCAACACCGCAGCCCGAACTCTGCACAGATGGATCTCCGACAGCGCCAACACCATAGCCCCCCTCAAGAAGAACAACACACACGCCAAGAAAGCCAGATGGTTTACCACCGAACTTCGAGAGTCCAGACGCACATGCCGCCGCCTCGAAAAGGCCTGGAGGAACTCCAAATCCACAGAAGCCCACAACAACTTCAGCGATACAAAAGGGGATGATGGACGGAACGTTTGAGCCAATCAAACACTCACCCCCAGTCAACTGATCTGGGTTTAATCCATCATCATTCTTTAGCTCACTCCACCACCCCAGTTCAGACATGGCCATATGCAAATCAGTCTGACCCTGTGCCTCATGGGAACAGTCCAGCCCGAACTACCAAGCCATGTCTTCCCTGGACCGGAAACAAGCATCCTAGGACCGGTTTCTGGCATTCCAGCCGTCATCAGCCAGGCTTGCTTGAATCCAGTGGCAAAGTGAGCAAGGGACCCACGTCTGGGCATACCCCCGCCAACTTAGGGCGAACAAAGCGATACAAAAGGGGATGATGGACGGAACGTTTGAGCCAATCAAACACTCACCCCCAGTCAACTGATCTGGGTTTAATCCATCATCATTCTTTAGCTCACTCCACCACCCCAGTTCAGACATGGCCATATGCAAATCAGTCTGACCCTGTGCCTCATGGGAACAGTCCAGCCCGAACTGCCAAGCCATGTCTTCCCTGGACCGGAAACAAGCATCCTAGGACCGGTTTCTGGCATTCCAGCCGTCATCAGCCAGGCTTGCTTGAATCCAGTGGCAAAGTGAGCAAGGGACCCACGTCTGGGCATACCCCCGCCAACTTAGGGCGAACAAAGCGATACAAAAGGGGATGATGGACGGAACGTTTGAGCCAATCAAACACTCACCCCCAGTCAACTGATATGGGTTTAATCCATCATCATTCTTTAGCTCACTCCACCACCCCAGTTCAGACATGGCCATATGCAAATCAGTCTGACCCTGTGCCTCATGGGAACAGTCCAGCCCGAACTGCCAAGCCATGTCTTCCCTGGACCGGAAACAAGCATCCTAGGACCGGTTTCTGGCATTCCAGCCATCATCAGCCAGGCTTGCTTGAATCCAGTGGCAAAGTGAGCAAGGGACCCACGTCTGGGCATACCCCCGCCAACTTAGGGCGAACAAAGCGATACAAAAGGGGATGATGGACGGAACGTTTGAGCCAATCAAACACTCACCCCCAGTCAACTGATCTGGGTTTAATCCATCATCATTCTTTAGCTCACTCCACCACCCCAGTTCAGACATGGCCATATGCAAATCAGTCTGACCCTGTGCCTCATGGGAACAGTCCAGCCCGAACTGCCAAGCCATGTCTTCCCTGGACCGGAAACAAGCATCCTAGGACCGGTTTCTGGCATTCCAGCCGTCATCAGCCAGGCTTGCTTGAATCCAGTGGCAAAGTGAGCAAGGGACCCACGTCTGGGCATACCCCCGCCAACTTAGGGCGAACAAAGCGATACAAAAGGGGATGATGGACGGAACGTTTGAGCCAATCAAACACTCACCCCCAGTCAACTGATCTGGGTTTAATCCATCATCATTCTTTAGCTCACTCCACCACCCCAGTTCAGACATGGCCATATGCAAATCAGTCTGACCCTGTGCCTCATGGGAACAGTCCAGCCCGAACTGCCAAGCCATGTCTTCCCTGGACCGGAAACAAGCATCCTAGGACCGGTTTCTGGCATTCCAGCCGTCATCAGCCAGGCTTGCTTGAATCCAGTGGCAAAGTGAGCAAGGGACCCACGTCTGGGCATACCCCCGCCAACTTAGGGCGAACAAAGCGATACAAAAGGGGATGATGGACGGAACGTTTGAGCCAATCAAACACTCACCCCCAGTCAACTGATCTGGGTTTAATCCATCATCATTCTTTAGCTCACTCCACCACCCCCGTTCAGACATGGCCATATGCAAATCAGTCTGACCCTGTGCCTCATGGGAACAGTCCAGCCCGAACTGCCAAGCCATGTCTTCCCTGGACCGGAAACAAGCATCCTAGGACCGGTTTCTGGCATTCCAGCTGTCATCAGCCAGGCTTGCTTGAATCCAGTGGCAAAGTGAGCAAGGGACCCACGTCTGGGCATACCCCCGCCAACTTAGGGCGAACAAAGCGATACAAAAGGGGATACAAAAGGGGATGATGGACGGAACGCTTGAGCCAATCAAACACTCACCCCCAGTCAACTGATCTGGGTTTAATCCATCATCATTCTTTAGCTCACTCCACCACCCCAGTTCAGACATGGCCATATGCAAATCAGTCTGACCCTGTGCCTCATGGGAACAGTCCAGCCCGAACTGCCAAGCCATGTCTTCCCTGGACCGGAAACAAGCATCCTAGGACCGGTTTCTGGCATTCCAGCTGTCATCAGCCAGGCTTGCTTGAATCCAGTGGCAAAGTGAGCAAGGGACCCACGTCTGGGCATACCCCCGCCAACTTAGGGCGAACAAAGCGATACAAAAGGGGATGATGGACGGAACGTTTGAGCCAATCAAACACTCACCCCCAGTCAACTGATCTGGGTTTAATCCATCATCATTCTTTAGCTCACTCCACCACCCCAGTTGAGACATGGCCATATGCAAATCAGTCTGACCCTGTGCCTCATGGGAACAGTCCAGCCCGAACTGCCAAGCCATGTCTTCCCTGGACCGGAAACAAGCATCCTAGGACCGGTTTCTGGCATTCCAGCCGTCATCAGCCAGGCTTGCTTGAATCCAGTGGCAAAGTGAGCAAGGGACCCACGTCTGGGCATACCCCCGCCAACTTAGGGCGAACAAAGCGATACAAAAGGGGATGATGGACGGAACGTTTGAGCCAATCAAACACTCACCCCCAGTCAACTGATCTGGGTTTAATCCATCATCATTCTTTAGCTCACTCCACCACCCCAGTTCAGACATGGCCATATGCAAATCAGTCTGACCCTGTGCCTCAGGGGAACAGTCCAGCCCGAACTGCCAAGCCATGGCTTCCCTGGACCGGAAACAAGCACCCTAGGACCGGTTTCTGGCATTCCAGCCGTCATCAGCCAGGCTTGCTTGAATCCAGTGGCAAAGTGAGCAAGGGACCCACGTCTGGGCATACCCCCGCCAACTTAGGGCGAACAAAGCGATACAAAAGGGGATGATGGACGGAACGTTTGAGCCAATCAAACACTCACCCCCAGTCAACTGATCTGGGTTTAATCCATCATCATTCTTTAGCTCACTCCACCACCCCAGTTCAGACATGGCCATATGCAAATCAGTCTGACCCTGTGCCTCATGGGAACAGTCCAGCCCGAACTGCCAAGCCATGTCTTCCCTGGACCGGAAACAAGCATCCTAGGACCGGTTTCTGGCATTCCAGCCGTCATCAGCCAGGCTTGCTTGAATCCAGTGGCAAAGTGAGCAAGGGACCCACGTCTGGGCATACCCCGCCAACTTAGGGCGAACAAAGCGATACAAAAGGGGATGATGGACGGAACGTTTGAGCCAATCAAACACTCACCCCCAGTCAACTGATCTGGGTTTAATCCATCATCATTCTTTAGCTCACTCCACCACCCCAGTTCAGACATGGCCATATGCAAATCAGTCTGACCCTGTGCCTCATGGGAACAGTCCAGCCCGAACTGCCAAGCCATGTCTTCCCTGGACCGGAAACAAGCATCCTAGGACCGGTTTCTGGCATTCCAGCCGTCATCAGCCAGGCTTGCTTGAATCCAGTGGCAAAGTGAGCAAGGGACCCACGTCTGGGCATACCCCGCCAACTTAGGGCGAACAAAGCGATACAAAAGGGGATGATGGACGGAACGTTTGAGCCAATCAAACACTCACCCCCAGTCAACTGATCTGGGTTTAATCCATCATCATTCTTTAGCTCACTCCACCACCCCAGTTCAGACATGGCCATATGCAAATCAGTCTGACCCTGTGCCTCATGGGAACAGTCCAGCCCGAACTGCCAAGCCATGTCTTCCCTGGACCGGAAACAAGCATCCTAGGACCGGTTTCTGGCATTCCAGCCGTCATCAGCCAGGCTTGCTTGAATCCAGTGGCAAAGTGAGCAAGGGACCCACGTCTGGGCATACCCCGCCAACTTAGGGCGAACAAAGCGATACATAAGGGGATACAAAAGGGGATGATGGACGGAACGTTTGAGCCAATCAAACACTCACCCCCAGTCAACTGATCTGGGTTTAATCCATCATCATTCTTTAGCTCACTCCACAACCCCAGTTCAGACATGGCCATATGCAAATCAGTCTGACCCTGTGCCTCATGGGAACAGTGCAGCCCGAACTGCCAAGCCATGTCTTCCCTGGACCGGAAACAAGCATCCTAGGACCGGTTTCTGGCATTCCAGCCGTCATCAGCCAGGCTTGCTTGAATCCAGTGGCAAAGTGAGCAAGGGACCCACGTCTGGGCATACCCCCGCCAACTTAGGGCGAACAAAGCGATACAAAAGGGGATGATGGACGGAACGTTTGAGCCAATCAAACACTCACCCCCAGTCAACTGATCTGGGTTTAATCCATCATCATTCTTTAGCTCACTCCACCACCCCAGTTCAGACATGGCCATATGCAAATCAGTCTGACCCTGTGCCTCATGGGAACAGTCCAGCCCGAACTGCCAAGCCATGTCTTCCCTGGACCGGAAACAAGCATCCTAGGACCGGTTTCTGGCATTCCAGCCGTCATCAGCCAGGCTTGCTTGAATCCAGTGGCAAAGTGAGCAAGGGACCCACGTCTGGGCATACCCCCGCCAACTTAGGGCGAACAAAGCGATACAAAAGGGGATGATGGACGGAACGTTTGAGCCAATCAAACACTCACCCCCAGTCAACTGATCTGGGTTTAATCCATCATCATTCTTTAGCTCACTCCACCACCCCAGTTCAGACATGGCCATATGCAAATCAGTCTGACCCTGTGCCTCATGGGAACAGTCCAGCCCGAACTGCCAAGCCATGTCTTCCCTGGACCGGAAACAAGCATCCTAGGACCGGTTTCTGGCATTCCAGCCGTCATCAGCCAGGCTTGCTTGAATCCAGTGGCAAAGTGAGCAAGGGACCCACGTCTGGGCATACCCCCGCCAACTTAGGGCGAACAAAGCGATACAAAAGGGGATGATGGACGGAACGTTTGAGCCAATCAAACACTCACCCCCAGTCAACTGATCTGGGTTTAATCCATCATCATTCTTTAGCTCACTCCACCACCCCAGTTCAGACATGGCCATATGCAAATCAGTCTGACCCTGTGCCTCATGGGAACAGTCCAGCCCGAACTGCCAAGCCATGTCTTCCCTGGACCGGAAACAAGCATCCTAGGACCGGTTTCTGGCATTCCAGCCGTCATCAGCCAGGCTTGCTTGAATCCAGTGGCAAAGTGAGCAAGGGACCCACGTCTGGGCATACCCCCGCCAACTTAGGGCGAACAAAGCGATACAAAAGGGGATGATGGACGGAACGTTTGAGCCAATCAAACACTCACCCCCAGTCAACTGATCTGGGTTTAATCCATCATCATTCTTTAGCTCACTCCACCACCCCAGTTCAGACATGGCCATATGCAAATCAGTCTGACCCTGTGCCTCATGGGAACAGTCCAGCCCGAACTGCCAAGCCATGTCTTCCCTGGACCGGAAACAAGCATCCTAGGACCGGTTTCTGGCATTCCAGCCGTCATCAGCCAGGCTTGCTTGAATCCAGTGGCAAAGTGAGCAAGGGACCCACGTCTGGGCATACCCCCGCCAACTTAGGGCGAACAAAGCGATACAAAAGGGGATGATGGACGGAACGTTTGAGCCAATCAAACACTCACCCCCAGTCAACTGATCTGGGTTTAATCCATCATCATTCTTTAGCTCACTCCACCACCCCAGTTCAGACATGGCCATATGCAAATCAGTCTGACCCTGTGCCTCATGGGAACAGTCCAGCCCGAACTGCCAAGCCATGTCTTCCCTGGACCGGAAACAAGCATCCTAGGACCGGTTTCTGGCATTCCAGCCGTCATCAGCCAGGCTTGCTTGAATCCAGTGGCAAAGTGAGCAAGGGACCCACGTCTGGGCATACCCCCGCCAACTTAGGGCGAACAAAGCGATACAAAAGGGGATGATGGACGGAACGTTTGAGCCAATCAAACACTCACCCCCAGTTAACTGATCTGGGTTTAATCCATCATCATTCTTTAGCTCACTCCACCACCCCAGTTCAGACATGGCCATATGCAAATCAGTCTGACCCTGTGCCTCATGGGAACAGTCCAGCCCGAACTGCCAAGCCATGTCTTCCCTGGACCGGAAACAAGCATCCTAGGACCGGTTTCTGGCATTCCAGCCGTCATCAGCCAGGCTTGCTTGAATCCAGTGGCAAAGTGAGCAAGGGACCCACGTCTGGGCATACCCCGCCAACTTAGGGCGAACAAAGCGATACAAAAGGGGATGATGGACGGAACGTTTGAGCCAATCAAACACTCACCCCCAGTCAACTGATCTGGGTTTAATCCATCATCATTCTTTAGCTCACTCCACCACCCCAGTTCAGACATGGCCATATGCAAATCAGTCTGACCCTGTGCCTCATGGGAACAGTCCAGCCCGAACTGCCAAGCCATGTCTTCCCTGGACCGGAAACAAGCATCCTAGGACCGGTTTCTGGCATTCCAGCCGTCATCAGCCAGGCTTGCTTGAATCCAGTGGCAAAGTGAGCAAGGGACCCACGTCTGGGCATACCCCCGCCAACTTAGGGCGAACAAAGCGATACAAAAGGGGATGATGGACGGAACGTTTGAGCCAATCAAACACTCACCCCCAGTCAACTGATCTGGGTTTAATCCATCATCATTCTTTAGCTCACTCCACCACCCCAGTTCAGACATGGCCATATGCAAATCAGTCTGACCCTGTGCCTCATGGGAACAGTCCAGCCCGAACTGCCAAGCCATGTCTTCCCTGGACCGGAAACAAGCATCCTAGGACCGGTTTCTGGCATTCCAGCCGTCATCAGCCAGGCTTGCTTGAATCCAGTGGCAAAGTGAGCAAGGGACCCACGTCTGGGCATACCCCCGCCAACTTAGGGCGAACAAAGCGATACAAAAGGGGATGATGGACGGAACGTTTGAGCCAATAACTGGGGTGGTGGAGTGAGCTAAAGAATGATGATGGATTAAACCCAGATCAGTTGACTAGGGGTGAGTGTTTGATTTGCTCTAACGCTCTGTCCATCATCCCCTTTGGTATCGCTTCACAACAACTTCAGAGCCACCACCAACTCATCAGAAATACAAGAAAAACAGCGATCGAGACAGAATCTCCACACACGCGCACAACAGCAAAGAGCTCTTCAGCATCATCAAGGAGTTCGCCCAAACCACCAGCGAGTCTACTGACATTCCTCCCTCACAACACGTCTGCAACAAACTCAGCACCTTCTTCCACCACAAAATCAAGAACATTTACGACAACTTCGACGAAGGCAACCAACACACTGAACCCTCACCCGACACCCTGAAGCCAACGATTGACAACTGGACAGCCCTCACCACCGAAGACACACTGAAGACGATGAAGTCAATCCACTCCAGGGCCCCCACGGACCCCTGCCCCCACCACATCTTCAACAGAGCCACCGACACCATTGCACCCATGCTTCGCCACACCATCAACCGCTCCCTGGCGAACGCCTCCTTCCCCGATGACTGGAAACACGCCGAGTTCAACCCCCTCCTGAAAAAACCCTCGGCGGACCCCACCGACCTCAAAAACTACAGACCCTGCTCCCGTTCCCAGCAAAAGTCATCGAGAAAGCCATCAACAGCCAACTCGCCACCTTCATCGAAGAGCACAACATCCTCGACTCCTCCCAATCCGGCTTCAGAAAAAACCACAGCACAGAAACGGCCCTCCTCGCCGCAACAGACGACATCCGCTCCCTCCTGGACAGAGGAGAAACAGTAGCCCTCATCCTCCTCGACCTCTCAGCGGCCTTCGACACAGTCTCCCACCGCACCCTAACACGCAGACTCCACGATGCAGGGATCCCTGACAAGGCCCTCGACTGGATCCACTCTTTCCTCTCTGGCAGAACGCAGTGGGTCAGACTCCCTCTTTTCCTCTCAGACCCTACACCAACCACCTGCGGAGTCCCCCAGGGGTCCTCCCTCAGCCCACGCTCTTCAACGTCTACATGGCTCCGCTCGCCCCCATTGTCAGAACCCACGGACTCAACATTGTTTCATACACAGACGACACCCAACTCATCCTCTCCCTATCCAACGAACCCAACGCAGCCAAACACAACTTTCAAGAAGGCATGGAAGCTGTCGCCAAATGGATGAAAAGCAGCTGCCTACAACTCAACACTGACAAAACAGAAGTACTCATCATGGGCCCACACCCCAACGCCTGGAACGACACGTGGTGGCCCCCTGCCCTCGGAAGCCCACCCACCCCCACGGACCAAGCACGCAACCTTGGAATCATCCTGGACTCCGAGCTCAAAATGGACCGCCAGATCAACTCCGTCACTTCCTCCTGCTTCCACACCCTCCGCCTCCTACGTAAGACCTTCAAATGGATGCCCCTCGAGCACAGAAAGACCGTCACTCACGCCCTCGTCACCAGCAGACTTGACTACGGCAACGCACTCTACGCCGGAATAAACAAAAACCTCACCCGCAAGCTACAAAACATCCAGAACGCTGCCGCAAGATTGGTCCTCAACCTGCCAAGACACTGCCACATTTCCCAGCACCTGCGCACACTCCACTGGCTCCCCATCGAGGCTAGAATCACCTTCAAGATTCTCACCCACGCACACAAAGCCCTCCACAACACCGGACCAGCATACCTGAACAGCCGACTCGAATTCCACGCACCCCAAAGGACCCTACGATCCACCCAGCTCTCCTACGCCGTGGTCCCCTGCGCCAGAAAGACCAGATCGGGAGGCCGCTCCTTCTCCTTCCTCACTGCCAGAGCCTGGAACGCCCTACCGCTCCACCTCAGACAGACAACATCACTCCCCATCTTCACTAGAAACCTCAAAACTTGGCTCTTCGATAGACCTCCTCCTTGATGGACTGGAACCTGCACCTCCCCTCCTCCCCAGCGCCTTGAGACCCTTACGGGTGAGTAGTCGCGCTTAACAAACACATGATTGATTGATTGATTGATTGATTGATTGAGGTCTTCAAATACAGATTTTAGCCCTCCCATATTGGCATTGAACCAATGGATCTTTTTTGTTTTGTTAACTGAACATATCTCTCACATATGTGATTGTTTAAAAGAGGAATGTCCAAGGGTTTCATGACAAAAGAGGATGCCTGATGGGGGTAAATGAATAACATCAGAATTCACCTGTTTAGATCAACGGATCGTGGTGGAATCTTGAGTAGCACCATCCGTGCCAGCCCTGGATAAAGAAGCCATATGTCGGTCCCGGACAACTGTATATTGCCCAGGGACCATACTGCTTAAATGCATATTGGTACGTGGGGGAGCGATAACAGGGCCGATTTGAGCAGAGTGTGATAATTTTTAATATAGTTAACCATAGTTTGACTTGCCTCGTCCTGGCACTTGAGGAATGACCTGTATGGCATAGTTAATTGAATATAGGAATAAATGTTTTAATTTTCCCACATGGGCCTCCGAAACAGTTTCAATGTGTCCACAATCATTCAATTTGTTACATAGTTGGGCTTTTAAAGCATCACACCTACTAATTCTGGAGCATTTGTGTTGTGAAAACATTACAGGACCACAATTTCCACTGTTTACTGATTCGGGATAGTTAACTTCTGGATGAACTAAATGAATATTCACCTCTATTCAATGGAACCGATAGGTAGAGTACCATGGTCATTACATTCTGTGACAGTCAACAGTTCCTGCCCAACAACTAGCATCTTGAACCATGTTAATGCGGGACACTGTTTAGGCAATTCATCGTTCAAGACCCTACAGCCCTAACCATAATGTTTCCTATTATTAGAGTGGAATGATGCTTCTTACCTACGTTTTATTTTCTCAGAACAGGCAGTTTCCCCCATTTAGACATAGATCCAAGAGAAATCTCAGTCAGAACTGCAAAATCATAGGGCCAAGAGGCTGAACCCAGCAGCCTCCTTCGGTATCTGAAGGGCCGCAGACAGGCCATCCCATGGCTCCTTTTAGCCTAGCATTATTGCAGTGGATGGGGCCACCTAACATCGGGGTCCATGGTTGCTGAAGACCCCAATGTGATTCAAAATCCTGATCCTTCCTCAGCATCCAAACAGGATACAAACATCCCACAAGAGAGCAAGGGTTTTTTTTCCAGCCTAGCACAGCTTTAGCGGGCAGGTCTTCTTAAAAATGGAGACTATATTTGCTGGAGGGAGAACCCTAAGAAAGTAATTAACTAATTAAAAGCATACTTGGCATAATTTTGCAGTTGATAACTGTAGACAAACAAATGTGCAAGAGTTTCTTTCCCTGTAAAACAGTAAAATATTGTGAATTAGTTTCCATCTGCTGGTTGTGGTTGGCCAGTTTGTATCATTTCCTTAACTAAATAGATGTAACTTTTCAAGGCTTTTAACTCTGCAGCATATTTTTGCAGTAGTTAATGTTTTCATTGTTCTCTTATGTGAAGCTTCCTTCAGCATGATACATGCAGGAAGAACGCTGTGCAAAAACATGAATTTTCGCAATGTATTTGAAAGTTATTTTACTTGTGTTGAAATGGTTATTGTTATAGTGAATTTGTTATTTTAACAATAAAAGCGTGTGGACGGAAAGCAAGAGAAATATATTTTTTAATTTGTTGTAACATCTCTTTTTCCTAAATCTGTTGCTGGCAGAATGTTATGTATTTTAAAAATGTCACAGTTTGTTTTCTCTTAACGTCTTTTGTTTAAATTAGTATAAATGGACTCAAGTTATTATTAGTTTGACTTTTCTTGGAGGATTCTCAGCCAGATTGCTCTGCTCTTTTCAGTCAGAGCTCTTTTTGCTAGGGCACTTAATTTTTGTGCACTTGCTTATAATTTGTACATTTGCTTAATTTTTGCTTTGGCGCTGTGGAGTGCGCAGGCTCACTTTAACTTACTGGGCACAGTTGCACTGTTGGCTTATTTTAAGTTATTACCAGGCTTGCTCGACATGGGCACAATTTATGGGCTCTCTCTGGGGCACGTGTTTTTTTCTCATGCAGAGCAATTGTTACTATTTCTAGATGACCTGGTTATTTGATAATGTTGCTTCAGTCTGGCTGGTGCATTGTCTGCTGTGAGCATACGATTGATTTTCTGTTTTTCTGGCTACATTACTGCTCTAATTTTAATTATTTTCATAGAATAAATCTAATGATAATAAAGACCAAGTGAGAGAATTTGGTAAATTGTTTATGGCACATTTGTGAATCTACTTTGCCTCCCACTGATCCTGCGAATCGACCCTTTTTGACAGAAGTAGAGCGTTGACACCCCAAGTGTGATTCAATGTCCTGGCCCTTTCTCTGGTCCCAAACTAGGGTACAAATGTCCCATGCGGTTTTAGCCTAGCATGGCTGCAGAGGGGTGGACCTCTTAAAGCCAGTGATTATGGTTGCTGAAGTCCGCTGGCATTGTTCAAAGTCCCAGCCATCCTCTGGGACACAAAAATGATACAAACGTTTAATCATTTTAGCTATACCCTCAAATGTAGAGGTTTCCTTGTTAGATAATAAAGGGGTAATCTGCTTACCAAACCTAACCAGCCAATGCAACCATCTCTGTTTTGAAATGTGAAAGTGTTGTAAGGGTAAGATAAGAGCTCTAGAACCCCTAGCGCAACATGTCAGACAAGACAATAAGATTGTTCCCATTTCCTGTAATGGTTACAGCAATAAACTTGCCTTATGTGCACATGATATATATATATATATATATACATATATATGACCAGGGGTGGGCGAAGAATTCCGCTCTGCCGGTGGAGTTCGCTGAGTTTTGCCAGCTCCGCGCGGAGTTCTGCAAAAGTCTGCGAAGTGACGCAGAACGGAGTTATCTCTGTTGCGCGGCTCGCCAACTTTAAGTTGGCAAGCGCTCGCAAGAAAAATTGCGCACTAGACCACCTCCCGGCGAGATTTCTCAAAGCGGCGGGCACAGCAGGCCGCTTTGAGAAATCTGCTGCTTGCGTTGAGGAAGCTGCCGCTCAAGTAGAATGTCTACTCAAGCAGCTGCACCCTTCAGTGCAAAAGGGAGTGCCGGTCGTGCTCTTTTGACAGCACAATAGTTTTGTGTGGGCTGCTACATGGGAACATTCATCATGGAAAATATTGATTTGGTTTACGAAGATGGGATAGTTGACCCTGCTAGGCTTACAACAATGTCCATGGACTGATCAACGAGATGTTGATAGTATCTCCAGATGAGTTAAGGAGGAGCTTTGCTCTTGAAGGCAGCATTACATTACTTTTGAAAGGAAGAATTTATGCATCAATTATCTTGACCAATGTACTTCAAAATGATTCATTTGAAGATCCTGCGACCGGCACCTAACAGTTGGTCTTATATAATGAGGATTCCATATTATGATCTATAGCAACTGCTACGTGACTCTCCTTGAATCTTCCATTATGTGAAGTATTGACTCACTATGCATGCCCTTGCAGGTGTCTGATATTGATATTAGTGAGTGGGGCTAAATGGCGAATAGTATGGTCCTGAGGGCGGGGAGGTGTTCCTCTGCTAGCTTAAAGTATGTTCAGATTTTTTCAAGGCCACAATCTTTCACGCAAAAAAAAACCTCATGCAGACTGAGGGGGCCCTACCCCTGAAAAAGGAATTGGAAACGCGATATAACAAGCTTTGAGCAATCCTAGAAGACAGCATGCTTCCAGAAGAGCATGTCTGATCAGATGCATGTAAGGAATGGAGTCCAAGATACCGTGCAAGTGTCCAAAAACATGCTACACAAAATCGTCCTGTAAGCACCACTTAAAATAATATTTTCTTTATGCTCCATGTACTGTTCTTGGCACCCGAGAAACTATCTATGTTTCAATGTAAGAGGGAACATTGTTCCCAAGTGTTCCCTCCCAAGAACAAATGATCTTCCTATGTCTGTAAGCAGTCTAGAGTAGGCATGGCAGAATATTTGTAGGTATATCTCTCAGATCCTTCTACATAGCATAGTGGTATGCTGTGTGATTTTTGACATTGTACATTCAGCAAAATATTATCATAAGATGACAAATATTTACTATTTTTCCCAATTTTGATGGTATTGCCACAGTTTTGCAAAACTGGACGTCCCAGCACCCCCATGGCCAATGATTGGTTGCTTCCAGTCAGACTTCCATTTTTGTTGGAATCAAACAGTTTGACTAGGGAAGGCCATCGTTTTGGTATTCAAATTCAGAGTGGCTAGATGCCATTGGCCAACGACCGTGTGATGAACACGATCCTTCTTAGCTCTCAGTAGGCTGACGGGCCCTTTGAGCGTTAAGATTCTCATATAAAA
This sequence comes from Calotriton arnoldi, assembly GCA_963921515.1. NCBI lineage: Eukaryota > Metazoa > Chordata > Amphibia > Caudata > Salamandridae > Calotriton > Calotriton arnoldi. Next base: position 1,718,885 of record CAWUFW010000366.1, on the reverse strand, counting down.
TGTCCTATGATGTGGCCTTCTGGTTGAAGGACAACGTGCACATGAAAGATATATGAGGGCAAAAATAATAACCAGAAAGGATAAAATCAAGTAACTACTGAATAGTAGGTTAATAAAACCAAAATATCCCATGCGTCGCTTATGATTTGAATAGGGAGAAATGAAAGCCCCACCAGGCCTGAGGTATTTGAAGAGGAAATGATATTTCAAACACGAAACAGCTAACTGTTAAACTAAATAATACAATAAAAAGACTTGAAAGATTGATTACTGAAGCGGGTATAAACCAGCAAACTGAAAAGTACACTAAATGTTCTGAAAGAATATTTAATTCATACTTAACAGGAAAATGTATTTGAATACAAAGTGTCAAAGAGTAAATCACAGAATCGTTCTAACCCCGAATACCTTTAGATGTGCATGCCACCTTATGTCTCTGGAGACAAAGAGCACAGGGCAGATCCTTTCCTGTCTCAAGTGTCCTGTACCAGGAGAAAAACAGCCACAGAGGCTGCTCTATTTAAAGCAAAGAAAAAAGGCAATCTTAGAGACCCTGAGTTGCTGCACCGCTAGGCAGGGAGGTCGGTAAGTTGCCATTCAACAGTAGAAAACTATACAATACACACTGAACCAAAAAACATTAAAAGTGCACAAAATGAGAAACAAGAAAAATGATAAGGACATATTTCACATACGTCCTAATTTCACAAATACCCTAGCAACCTGAAGCCATTTATATCTGCAATTTTCATCGCAAAGATGTAGTAAAGTAGTTAAGAATCCCTTTCATTCATTTTATGCCCAATGACAAAGCCTAGACTTGTGGGCTGCTTAATTGTGAGCAACAGAAAGGAAGGACAAAAGTAAAGGTGAAGTAACGATTATGAGTTAATATTTAAACCAACTATAATTGCACATGATGGAGTGCACAATAGAATTCTTCAAGTTGGTAGCATAGCAGGATAGCAGTAACGCAAAGGTTCGATGTTCCGCAGAGTGCAGCAACATTTGGAGATGTCAGAATGTTTCTCAATATGCCAAGGCTACTTGTTAATGTTACAGACGCTAAAATGTTTGGGGTACTGCACATTGCGCATGGGGTGCTGTATATTCGACATGGGTGCTGTTCAGCAACCCCTGAGCAATTCTCGATGGGCATGATTGCAGCTCTATAGACAGGGTTGCTGCTCAAAATAGCAGATAGCTGCTAGGGCTGCCAAGAATGACACTTCATGAGTCTAGTACGCTGCTCTGAGTGGTGCCTTTGCTCTCTTCTCTTTCTGTAGCCTTACAAGCCATATTACCTCAGGAATCCAGGTCCACTGTCCTGAGTTTCTGTAGCCCAGTTATACTTACCAGAACACAGAAGCGCCATAGCGACTGGGAGCCCTTACAGGCTTCCATTTTGGATTGGTGAGAAACAGTCTTCACACTGCTGTTGATAACAGATTCCACAATATGCATCTTTTTACCAAATCAGCTTTATGTTATGAAACAAATTAAGTATCAGTTTCTGCTTCTTGTTCCCACCTCAGATACAAGGAAAGCCAACCGCAGAATGCTATTTTTATTTAATCTTGTGAAGTGAATGTTCACCCAAGGTTGAACCATTTCAACAGACAGAAAGAAAGGCTAGGTGGCAAGATGTGGGACACTTTTTAAACAAATTTTCTGCAGAGACCACAACTATTCTCCGCATGCCTGTGCAACATCAGCAACCCAGTAAGCCTTGTGAAATACAAACCTGCGTCATACATTCTGGACATAGACAAACCTGTAGAAACATGCACCGTTACCACCTGTAGCACTTCTTCGATAAGAGTGGAAGTCAAAATGACCACCAGTGTAGAGTGCAGATATGACCCAGATCTGCTTCAGAGGACTAATGCTGCCAACAACGGATGAGGAACAGCAACATTTCTACACTGAAGGGCATCAAGGACGCCACAATGAAATGGTTCTGTTCCATCCTGTTTTAGAGATGGGCAGACTGTAAGCTTTCCGTTGGCGGGTCTCCATCAACAACAAGCTTCGTCGAACGGACCAACAGAGTAAGGGCAGTCAGAGGAATGGCATTATACCTCCTAATTTGATGGTCGACAGCTGTCAAAACCTTTGGCGGCCATCGACTAAATTTTTGTGCCTTGATTGGAACCACTGCAACAATGGTTCCTTTCAACGTACAGAGGTGACTGCTGGGCCAGCGGTCATCTCTAAATTTGGAGGACAGTAGTCCATCAGGGTGTGGGAGGTAATTTCCTCTGCCAAACTAACAGAAGGAGTTCCGTCCTCCAAAGTCTAAATAAGAACCTTAGACATGAAACAAAGGATAGGGGTGCATCAGAAGGCAACATAGGAAAGAGCATTTTGGGAAGGGTATATTTCCATTCAAAAGTAGAAAATAAGACAGTCTTTATGCAATTCTAGGTGTTGTCTTCACATTCTCGTTTTTATTATTTATTTATGCAGATACTTTAATTATCATATTTGCAACACTAGTCCATTGTTCAGAATTGTAAATATAATATAGCTATTTTCCTTGACTTCTGTCGTAGTGTGGGGTCTCACCTAAAATAAATCTGCTAGGGTCCCCTGCTAGGTCTGTAGAGTCTCCGTACTGAAACGTCCTGTATAATAGCCCACATGTAGGTCCACAAGACCAGTCTGTTTTCTTTTGGTTGTATGATGGAATAAAGCAGGGAAATACATTGCATACCTTTACGTCGCATATTCTACCCCGCATTTTTAAGAACGCATTTTCTTTTACAACGTATGCTTTTACCACACATTGTATGTATGTGTATATATATATTATCTACTGGCGGTCGCCAGTAGATAGTTATAGTTAGGACCTATTATCCATAGGAAATCCGTAACATTCTATTCCCAATAACTTTGGCGCCGTTTGACGAATCATCGCGAAATTTTCAAAACTAGTGGGGCGCTCCGGTCCGCTCCTGTCTTGAATGTTTCGGGGTGATTCATCAAGCGGGGGCCGAGAAAAAAGGGGGGTCCCAAAACGTGTTTTCTCCATGTTAATTTCCCTAGGAAATTTTAGCCACGGCTACAGCCCGAACTGCTGAACGGAATTACACCAAATTTGGCAAAAAGGTAGCGCTTGGTTCAGAAAGCGACCTTTTTTTTTTAAATGGTGTAAATCCGTTCAGTAGTTGCGGAGAAATTCAAAAAAATAAGAGTGAAAAAATCAATTTCCCATAGGAAACTTTATGCAAGGCTACAGCAAAAACTGCTGAACGGAATTACACCAAATTTGGCAAAAAGGTAGTGCTTGGTTCAGAAAGCACCCTTTTTAAAAATGGTGTAAATCCGTTCAGTAGTTGCTGAGAAAATCCAAAATAAAAGTTTCAATATATATGGCCGCGGTGGATCCGCGCACCCTCCCGACCACGAGCTGCATGCTAATTGGCTGTCAACACTCCAAACCAGGAAATGTTGCCAGCCATCTTGTTCCTCGGTAGAACCGAGGAACAAGAAAGCAGTAAAACAAGTGCGCAAAATGCAAAAAGGGGGCAGGGTACAAACACCCTGACCCCCTAGGTCTGCTCAGGGGGTCCCACAAGGACCCCCTGGGCAGAAAAAAGCATTTTTTTTTTAAAAAATCTGCGGGATGCGCTTAGGGTGCGCGGATCCCGCCGATTAAAAAAAAAAAAAACCACAAGAAACAAGTGCGCAAAACGCACAAAGGGGGCAGGGTACAAACTGCTCAGGGGGTCCCACAAGGACCCCCTGGGCAGAAAAAAGCACACACAAAAAAAAAGACCGGCATCGTGCCGGAGGCCCCGCCCCCTCCCTGCAGCAGTCTGCAAACGCGCCCCCTGGCGCGTTTTAAGAAGGGGAAGTAATTCCCCTTGAATACTGGGGGTCCCTGGGGGCCAACTAGCCCACCGGGAACCTCCGGTATGCGCCAGGGGGTTGCGTTGCAGAGAGGTGTACAGAGGCCACGCCCCTTTTTACACCTCTCTGCAACGCAGCTCTGTGGCGCTTTTTGGAGGTACATGGTGGGCTAGATGGACTCCAGGGACCCTCAGTATTCAAGGGGACTTAATCCCCAACCTAAAACGCGCCACGGGGCGCGTTTGCACAGTGGTGAAGGGAGGGCGTGGCTTCAGGTGACATGTGTGCAAACAGGCCCCGTGGCGCGTTTTAAGATGGGGAATTAAATCCTCTTCAATCCTGAGGGTCCCTGGGGGCCAACTAGCCCACCAGGTACCTCCAGTAAGCGCCACGGAGCTGCGTTGCAGAGTGTTGTAAAAGGGGCGTGGCCTCTGAACACCTCTCTGCAATGCAGCTCTCTGGCGCATACTGGAGGTATCTGGTGGGCCAGTTGGCCCCTAGGGACCCTCGGGATTGAGGAGGAATTAATTCTCCAACTTAAAACGCGCCACAGGGCGTGTTTGCAGACATGTCACTTCAGGCCCCACCCCTTCCTTCACCATTGTGCAAATATTCCTCTAAAATCAGCCGAACTACGAATTCCGATTTACTCACCTGTTATCAGGAGAGACCTCAGTGCTGCATCTTTGAGCCCAGTACTGATCCTGAAAAGTAATTTTAACCGTACTTACCAGTAACTTGAATTTCCTTCCATAGGCTAACATTGACTGGTTTCACTTGGAAATTCTTCTAAGTGTGGAGTTTTGGAACTTTATAATATTCCTCTAAAATCAGCCGAACTACGAATTCCGATTTACTCACCTGTTATCAGGAGAGACCTCAGTACTGCATCTTTGAGCCCAGTACTGATCCTGAAAAGTAATTTTAACCGTACTTACCAGTAACTTGAATTTCCATCCATAGGATATCATTGCCTGCTTTTTGCTGAAAACGTTTCTAAGTGTCGATTTTTGAAACATACAAATACTCCTCTGAAATCAGCCGAACTACGAATTCCGATTTACTCACCTGTTATCAGGAGAGACCTCAGTGCTGCATCTTTGAGCCCAGTACTGATCCTGAAAAGTAATTTTAACCGTACTTACCAGTAACTTGAATTTCCTTCCATAGGCTAACATTGACTGGTTTCACTTGGAAATTCTTCTGTGTGTGGAGTTTTGGAACTTTATAATATTCCTCTAAAATCAGCCGAACTACGAATTCCGATTTACTCACCTGTTATCAGGAGAGAACCCAGTGCTGCATCTTTTAGCCCAGCACTGACCCTGAAAAGTAATTCTAACCGTACTTACCAGTAACTTGTATTTCCTTCCATTGGAATCCATTGTCTGGTTTTCAGCAGAAAAGTTTCAAAGTGTCGATTTTCACAAACTACAAATATTCCTTAAAAATCGCCTGTATGACTTAAACGCATTCTTTCAACTGTTTACAGGAGATGCACCAGTGCTGGATCCAGGATCCACCACTGAGTAAGAAAAAGTAACGATAACACTACTTACCTGCTAAGTGAATTTCCTCCCATAGGATAACATTGGTGATTCTATGTGAAAAAGTTTCTGTCAACTTTTAAAATACAATAATATTCCTTAAAAATCACTACTGTAACCAAAACGCTTTTACTCAACTGTTTACAGGAGATGTCCCAGGACTGAATCTAGGATCCAGTCCTGTGGTTAGAAAAAGTAATCCATAAAGTAACTAATTGCATTTAACTAGAAATTCACATTGAGCTCAATGTTGCATTGTTTGAAATTGTGTTGCCCATTGCAACAACTGTAACTACTGTACTTAAAAGTCTATTGCCTATTTGTAAAGTATTTAAACTAAAGTAATTCATTCTGAGAAAGTATATTTTGTAATGTAATGTATAATGTAATTACAATGTAATTTAAAAAATAAAATATGTAAAAATAAAGTTTAAAAAAATGTAGTAAATCAGTATCAAAACAATAAATATAACAATTAATACATTTAAAAATTGTCATTTACAAAACCTTTGAAATTCACTGAAAAAAACCATAGGTTTCAGGGACAGTTATAGTTAGTTGGACATTGCACTCGTACAAAACCCGTGAAATTCCCCCATTATAGTTAGTTCAGCTAACTATAACTCGCGCCCCCGCAATGCACTGCTGATGACGTCACATATTACATCACTCATGACATGGTCAGTGACATCACTGATGACATCACTGATGACATCTCTGATGACATCACCGATGACATCATCCACGTGATAATCTGATGCACCTCCTCACACCCTAATATAACCTTTGATACACTCACTCTAAATTACAGACTGCCATTCGCAAAACCGTAGACACTCCAACACCAATAACTACATACCCACTCACTGATTCTTAGGTCTACACACACATCCACTCACTCACCCGAACAGTCACTCATACTTACGGTCACTCAGTACAGGACTATCATATGCACTCATACTCCTATATAGACACTCAAACACCGCCACTCATCCATAGAGGTACTCACACACCTAGTCAGTCATGCAAATAATTAAACACAATGCCATTTACTCACCTATACAGTTATACACACACCAGCTCACTTACTCATACAAATACTAGCACATTCTTACGCTCTTATACAATCACTGATACAAGCACACACTCATCCATACCGTCACAATCACACACTCTCGCTTATAGCTATTTATATACTCCAACACACATATATACTGCCTTTCACATATGTAGTTACTCACACATGTACCACTGGGACATACATTCACTCACTAACACACTCTTACACACACTTACCCACCCATACAGTCTATCACAGATGCACTCTTGAAACCATCCACCCAGTGAATTACCCACTCACACATCTATGCACAGAGTCGCACACACCCTACCCACACAAACACTCAGGCACCCATACAGATACTCAGACAACCAATCAAACCCATGCAGCCACTTACACAGCATTAGACAGACGGATACAGACATTCACCCAGTTTAGTCACTAACCCATGCATTCAGTAAGATACGTTTAATCACTCACTTATAGAGTTAGTCACGCACCTACTAAATCATCCATACAGACACTTATACACCCACTCATTCTTCAATACGCCTTTCCCTATATATATTAAAAATATTTAAACTTTACAGAAACACACAGTCAATGGATGATGTCATCAGTGATGTCATTTGAGATGTCATCAGTGATGTCACTGACCATGTCATGAGTGATGTAATATGTGATGTCATCAGCAGTGCATTGCGGGGCGCGAGTTATAGTTAGCTGAACTAACTATAACGGGGAATTTCACGGGTTTTGTACGAGTGCAATGTCCAACTAACTATAACTGTCCCTAAAACCTATGGTTTTTTCAGTGAATTTGTAAGGTTTTTAAATGCTAATTTCTAACTATAACGTGCCTGAAACCCATGGTTTTTTCAGTGAATTTCAAAGGTTTTTTAAATGCTAATTCCTAACTATAACATGTCTGAAACCTATGGTTTTTTTCAGTGAATATATATATACACACACACAATGTATTTGTGGGGGAGACCCGCCACCCCCGAACTTACCTTAAATGCGTGGTAAAGGCATGCGTTGTAAAAGCATAAACGTTGTAAAACCATGCGTGGTAAAAAATGCGAAGTAAAGGCACAACGTGGTAAAAACCTCGTTGTAAAGGCCGTTTCCCTTTTCTTTTCTGTGAACACTTGCAGCTCACTTGCACGTGTCTGAGAGCCAAAAGAGATCGACCAACTTGATCGAATCCTTAGCTCGCATCTTTTCTGGCTGTGGGTAGGTGTTGGGGGGCTCCAGATAACCGTCAAAGGCTCTTCACCCCCATTTCTGATAAAGGATCACACTGTGGATACTTTTACACTTCGGCGAGAGCGGGCTAACAATAGCATGTTAACAATCATGTATTTTATAACATATTTAAAAGGGATAACTGAATAGTAGTGCTATATCTCAATTGTTAAACATCTTTAAAGTTCTCAATCTTATAGAATTGTGAAGAAAAAAATATACTGAGGGGCCCGGTGAAATTGTTTTGCATAAGAGGGGTGCAGTATTAAAAAAATTGAAGACGGTTGCGTTGCATGGAAGGCTAGGGAGTAATTTACGAGGCAAGGGGGGGCATGAGGAAATTTAAAAAGTGTGGGAACAGTGGGGAACCCATCATAATTTGAACTGGGGAACCATGGCCTCCGTGACCATTCAACACTAGAAGGGAAGGGCGTAACAAGATAGCTGTGGAGGAAGAGAGGCTGGAGCGGAGACAAGACACATTGGGACGGGAAGGGGAAGCTAGGGTGTGGCTCGGCCATCTGATCCCGTCACTTCGATGGTACTAGACACATCCTGATGTTAATCATAATCGGCTACTCTGATGACATAGTAATTACTATATGTGAAATGGTGGTATGCTTTGTTTTGTTGTTTTTGTAGAAACTGAAAACCAATAAAAGGCGTTTTTTAAAAAAAAGTTTGAAGACCACTGTTATACTAACTTCCCTATCCTCTCATTCACAGGATTTACACTTATGGTGGATGGCTTTTCTCTACCATCTAACCACATAGTTCAATCATTTCTCACTTTTTCTATGTGCTAGCTGAATGCTGTCTTCTATATCAGGAATACTCAATTGGCAAAATTCTGGCAAAGTATGGAATTATGATGGTTTTCGTGGGAACGGATTTCCTCCGGCTCCACATGTGAACCTGCACTGCTCAGAGGAAAGAAGTTTGAGTCATTGAAACACCATTTAGTCTCAAGAACATGGGACTAATGATAAACTTGTAAAGACGTTATGTAGCACTACAAATTGTGAACTATACTCGTGGTTACCTGTACGAAGTCATGTTCAGGGTCACTCACAGCAAGGCTGCAACTTGTATTGCCTGGATGCAGGCTCACCAACTTTATTTTATACAGCGCGCAGTTGCAATGCCGGAATGCCAACTTTATTTTACATATGGCACAACGTAAACTCAGCTGTAATCTGGCAGATAATCAGGAACAATAGAAAGTCCAACTGTAAGCATTTGGTATTAAAGCAGTCATGGTACACAAAGAGCTCCAAACAAGCATTTGGCTTCCTTGGCACCCAGTCTGACCTCCTCCACTATGGCATGAGCACGTCAAGCACAATGTGCTGTCCAGGCGACGCTAAACAGCTAATGTCCCATTTTCTCACCCCTCCTGTCCAACTCCAAAGTCCCACCTGGGCTAGCATTCTAATTCACCTTAGCGGCAGTTCAAAATGGTCTCATTCTCTGTCGCTCTTTCCAGAGTGGCTTTGATCTCATTGATGAACGAGTTACTTACCTTCGGTAACAACGGATCTGGTAGAGACACAGGCTAGCCGCATATTCCTTAACTTAGAATATCCCCAGGCGTCAGACTGGATCCGGAAAATCTTCAGCAGTACCTCTGCACGCCGGGGGACGGCGTCGCATGGTTCCTTCCTGAAGTCGTCCACGGATATGACGTCAATGGAGCTATACAAGTCCCTGCCGGCACGCTGACGTCAGTTTTCTACTGTGAAGCTTTTCCGCGTCACAACGCGGAGCCACTACCAAAACTGTGAGTGTGGGAACAGTGTGCTAAAAAAGATCAAAAATCTTTGAAACAACAATGACAAGAAATCATAGAATGAGAAACATCACCATGTATCTCAAGGAAAGAGTACTTTATACTGTAAGGGACTGAAGGGGGAGAGCATAGTACTTGCCCCTAGACACCGTGTCGCAGAAGCGAAGAGCCATGCGCTCCTATGAGGCAAAACGGCATTGGAGATGAATGTCATAACAAACGATAGGCAGTCTGCAATCACAGAATGTAACTGTAAAGGCAACAGAATTTGAACAACATGATTCATGGTAATTGACAACATTTCTGCAACAACAGAGAATGTGCAACCATACATCCCATAAATGACCTATTGACCGTAGCACAGTCAAATTGACCCTAAACTAACTGACCGCAACATAGTCAAGGAGATTCCAAGTAATGGTTAAAAAAAATAGAAGAGGGTGGAAGGGAGGGTATAAGAACATGATCAATCCCCACACTGGAAGAACCAGGATGGAGGAGCGTGGAAGGACATGGAACCCACCACCCAATTACGAGAATGGGTGGAGAAGCAACAGATAAAATAGCATGAGACATCCTACCCCGGAGGGAGGTGAAGCAGACCATCCCGCAAGGAGACAAAAGGCCACCTGTAAGGAAGCAAGTGGGTACAACCTACCCTGAAAAGGCCCTTGCAGAGCGGGGAGGATGGGTGGGCGTTAAGGAATCTGCGCCTAGACTGTGTCTCTACCAGATACATCGTTACCGAAGGTAAGTAACTCATTCATCTAATAGAGACATCTAACCGCAGATTCCTTAACTTAGAATAGATACCAAAGCAATACCTCATTAGAGGATGGTCTGCGACTGAAACCCACCAAGTTCCAAAGAGAACTCATCTGTCAAGAACATTGACCAAAACACGGTGGGGACAGCAATGCCAGCGTGGCTGACACCAGACCCATTAAGCTCTGTAAGGGAGAATTAACAAGGGGATTCGAAGGCACCACCATCCGTCAGAGGATGGTACGAGACCTCCCTCGACCAGACAGGGACGAAAGGAAATCACATAACCAGAACTGCCCGTGCATAATGGAAGAAATTCCTCAAACTTCTGCAAGAAGAAGTGAAACCGAGCATAGGGTCCCATGGATCTGCAAGAGACAAAGTCCCAGAGAAGGAACACAACAGTATGACAGAGTCAGAGCATACAAACGGAGCATGCACAACAGTGGATGTCAAAAATGACATGTGGAGGGACAGATGTCACCATACAGAGACATACAGAACCATGACTACCAGGAGATACCTGTATGTGGATGACAGGGATGCACATAAGCAGACAGTGTGGACCATAAGAACTACACCACACGTGCAAAATCCCAATGAAATGTAGCATCAACAGCACGTATGCGTCGGCACACAGAGACGGGCGCATCATCAGGTAGTCAACCGGCCAACTGTACCCAGAGGTACAATGGTCAATGGACACTGGCCAGGTCGAACACACATATAAGGCTCGCTCCCAAGAGGGAGGGAGAGGGGGGGAGTGAGAGAGAGAGAGAGAGAAAAAGAGGGGGAGAGAGAGAGAGGGGGGGGAGAGAGAGAGGGGGAGAGAGAGGGAGGGGGAGAGAGAGAGGGGGAGAGAGAGGGAGGGGGAGAGAGAGAGGGGGAGAGAGAGAGGGGGAGAGAGAGAGGGGGAGAGAGAGAGAGGGGGAGAGGGAGAGAGGGAGAGAGAGAGAGGGAGAGAGAGAGAGGGAGAGAGAGAGAGAGAGAGAGGGGGAGAGAGAGAGAGAGGGGGAGAGAGAGAGGGAGAGAGAGAGAGACAGAGAGAGAGAGAGAGAGAGACACAGAGAGAGAGGATCTGGGACAAAAACCCCAGATACCACAGCAAGGAAAAACCTAGTATGCTTGCCCTCTCGCTGTGTCTATATCACATGGCATATATACATATAGAGATATACATATATATGAAAATATATATGTAGAGAAAGACAAGAAAACTCGAAGAGCATGCCCTACATAATATAGGAGGCCGCACAATTGGTACCAACGGCACCGATGTGAACCATAACAGGATATAACACATGTCAAGACACTTCAAAAGCAACATCATCCGCCCCGTCGGGGAATGAACCCTGGTCTCCCGCATGACAGGCGGAGATATTGACCACCACACTAATGATGAAATGAGTTAGTAAAACACATACATAGAAGTCAGATGTATATATATCCATATACAGATACTGCAGAAATGCAATGAGTATCCTGAAGAAGAATACTTCCACTGATAACACAGCAGGGGCCAGGAACAGGAGTACCTGAGCCCCCGCACTGCAAGGAGCAGAGGGACTAGAGCCCCTGCCTGGGAAGTGCATAGGGAAAAAGGGCACAAGTCAACGTACAGCAGTGACATGTCTGGCGTAGACTCTACTGCCCATAGGCAAAAACCAGACAGGGTCTGAGCCACGAGAGAAGACCTAAGCACCTCCCAACACTAGAGAATGAAGAGTAGACAATACCACAAAAATAGAACGCAGCCAAGACAGTGGCACAAGGTGTACCGCAGACACCCCGCGACTGTGAACATACCCAGTGTGTACACACATATCGTGTCCGCACAGAACACGGAAAGAACCCGCTCCGGAGCGGAACAGGACAACATGCCCACAAGGGACACTTGCTTACGTCTAAGACAGCCAAAGTAGGCAAAAAGAGCACAGGGAAAAGGTGAAAGAACACGCCGGGGTGAGCCAGGTGTGGCAGAAACCCAGAAATACTCTGGAGCAGTCTGCTTCCATAGAGGCAGAAGAGTGCCACGGACCAAACGTAGACCACAACTCATAAGCTCTAGGAGAGAGCCACTCCAATCTTGTGGGTCTCACCAGAGGGGACGTCCTACAACAGTATGTACAGCGACGAAGGGTGAAGCCTACAGTATGAACCATAGGACAATCCTCCAGAGGAATAGAAGATAACCATCCTAAGAAGACTCCGCTGGAGCCTTCAAAGCTTACTGTGCAAGGAAGAGCGGCTATACAATAGCCGAGTACCCCACATAGGGCATGTCTTATCCCCATAAAAAGCCAGGGACACCTCTTGAGACTAGCTCATAGACAGAGGACTCAAAAAGAAATGCAGAAACAGCTGGCTAGCTGTACTAAATAAGGGCAAAAACGGCTGATTAGCCGTACAGTCCGTCCGGGAAATTACATCTTGAACCCATAGACGGATACCAGAAAAAACAGTGACAATACTGCAACCAAAGTAAAAGTCTGCAACAAGGACTAAAAACCACGGGATTTACAGAAATCCAGACATGAGATATTGGACCGCTGAGTCAGCATGACTGTCAAAAAGGGAGACCCCATCAAAGGGCAAATCTCAAAGACGCTCCTGAACATTTGCAGGAAAACTGCATTCGCGCAGCCAGGCATGGTGACGCCGAGCAACTGACCTGGCCATAGCCTGACCCACAGAGTCAGTGGTGTCCATGGCCGAAAGAATGGAAAACTATGCCAGTTCCCGGCCATCATGAAGCAGCCGATCCAGGTTAGCCCAAGGGCCCTGCGGAAGAGATGGAAGGAGACGCTCGCCGAGTCCCAAAGGGTAAAAGTAGCCCGTGCAAACACGCACGACGTGTTCAAGGACCGAAGGGCGGGCTGAGCTGGTAGACGCAAAGATATGGTTGCCACACGACTCCAACCAACGAGACTCCTTAATGGGAGGAAGGAACGGAGGAGGGGAGGAAGGTAGCGAGACCGTGGCAGCCTGGACTACCAGCCCTTGAGCCCTAGGATGGAGGGACAAACAGACAGGGTCATCTGGAGCTGGGCGATGACGATGTGCAATAGCACGACCCACAGGGTCTCCTGTAGGGGGTCTCGCCCAAGTCCCAAGAAGAATGCCATATAATGACCCGCCAAAAGGCAGCAAGGCTCCACCTCCACTGCGCCCTGGTGGAGTAGATTCAACAAGGGATCAGAAGGCAGAGACTGAGGGAGGCTGCATCTGTAAGATATCGGCAGCTTTGTGAACCGCTCTCGCAAATGCTGCACTAGCCTCCGTGGCCATTCTAGGTGGTGACAACAAGCCATCTGTAGGGGGCGGTTGTAGGCAAACCCGTCCACCAAAAGGCAGAGGCTCTGTAGCCCGAGGACGAACAAAAGCCTGCCAGTGCCCCATGGGCACCTGCTCAGAGGAGCTTTGAAACAGCCCTGGGGTTGGTGAACCCTCAGGGGCCTCATCCTCTTCCACCAACAGAGAAACAACAGGGGACGGCACCGGCGTCGACCGACGTCGAGGCGGCGTCGCATCGACGTTGACGACCACCGAAGAGGACTCGTCTGCCCGGCGTCGACTCAACCTCCACTGAGATGGGAAACTGCGGTGAGGAACGGCGTCGACTTGGAGACGAGCTCGGCGCTGCAGCCGCACCCGGCGCCAGCGCAGGGAGCCCCACAGGGCTGTGCGGTGACGCCACAGGAGGGCCTGACGTCTGACTGGGATGCCCCTCCGGGCCGTGTCTCGAGGTCGCAGCGACTCCGGAACCGGAGTCAGGGTACTCCATTGGCGCCAAGGGCAAACCCGCCGGCGGAGTCCAGATCTGAGCTCCTACCCCCTCTGTGGGGCCCGAAGGCGCGCCAGGGAGAGGAGGCGACCCACAGATGGCCTGTAAAGCCAGAGAATAGGCTTTCATCTGGGATCTAGTCGCCCCAACACCAGGAAATGTTGGGTAGGTGGAAGTCGACTCCTGGGGGCCCGTGTCCGGTCAAGACCGGGAGCAGCGGGCCCAGGCATCACGTTTATGGGAGGTCGACGACCTCCGTGACTTCTTCCTGTGCTTACCTGCGTCAGGCGAGTGACGTCCGCGGGAATGACTCTGTGACCTGTCCCGAACAGAAGCCCCAGCTCGAGATGGAGACCGGCGACGCGAGGACTCCGAACGGGACATCCGGGCAGACAACAACTTCATCTGACGTTCCCGCAGGGACTTCGGCTTCAGCTGCCGGCAGGCGTACCTCCTCTGAGTCGTGGTGCTCTCCCAAGCACCACATGCAGATCTCGTGTGGATCCGTCGCCGACATCTGCCGCGTACAGATCTCACACGACTTGAAGCCCTTAGGCATCGCACACTGTTCCCGGACGCTAAAAGGCGTTGATAATGCTGGAAAACAAAAACAGGCCAGAGGAACCGCTTCTCCTGGATCCGCGTTGGGACACGGAAATGAAGGAAACTGACGTCAGCGCGCTGGGAGGGACTTATATGGCTCCATTGACGTCACATCCGCGGACGACGTCAGGACGGAGCCATGCGAAGCTGTCCCGGGGCGCGCAGAGGTACTGCTGAAGATTTTCCGGATCCAGTCTGACACCTGGGGATATTCTAAGTTAAGGAATCTGCGGCTAGATGTCTCTTTCAGATTCATTTCACAATGCTCCCAAAATGTCCTTTGTTCCCGTCCGAGGAGACATAAGAAGAACCTTGTCACTTCTGTTCTTCTGGTATGTATACCTGGCAGTTCCACCCTTACTCTGCCAACTTACTACCTCCCCCTTCCTGTTGCTGGCATGATTTCTTCATACCCAATTTCTCCCCGTAGTTTCTGATCTTCCTACTTCCCTTTGCCAGAGCCTGAATTTGAAGGGGCATGTCTCTAGTATGTATTCCATATAAGAGAAACGAGAAGTTCGCCCTAACCTACTTTGGGTTGCAACTATTCTGCAGTTCCATCTGACCCCCATTCATGCCCATACATTCCCTTGACAACATCATTCCTGGATGCCCCAATTTCATGTGTGCTTGCTGATGCTCCTACACAAGCTAGACAGAAGTCTATCAAAAGTAACTGTAAGACAGGTGGTCGATACAAGGTATGCCTGCCTGAGCTCCAATGGTGCTCAATCAATGCATCTTCTCCAATGGTTAATTTGAAGAAAGAAAAAAAAATAAGTGCTGAGGCTCTCGTCAGAAGGCAGCTTGCACCTGCTCATTTCTCCGGTTAGTGCCGCCTAGAACAGAACCAACTAGTAACCATGGAAGTGGGTAAAGGATCTGGGGTAGTGGCCAGAGCTGCCGACTTCAGAGCTGGGGAACCAGGTTCAAGTCTTGGCGTCGGGCCAACATCCTGTGATTCTGTGCAAATTACTTAATCTCCCTGTGCCTACCATAAATGAATATATCCTTAACTGGTGCTCATGAAAAGCGTTGGTGTTGATGATTAAGTGCCGATGCTGAGTTCCGGAAACCACTGGCTCAAATTAAACACTGATCTTCTCCCACTTACCACCTTGTGAGCTTTCACTAATGTTAACCTTTTATTCATGTGACATTGTATTTCTTCTAATTATGTATGCTGCGTTATGCCAATTCTATGAATATTTAGATTGCTAATGGTCTAGTCTCTTAGCGACTGCAGGCTGCTTGGGTTGAGCAGTGCCATAGACTTAAGGGTGGTCTGCGACGTGCATCGTCCCACAGCTTCAGGAGGTTTGGAAGTCAATGCTAGTGTGGTAACACATAAAGCAATGAGCATGCAAGACACACAGCTATGGATACTTGTGAAGATGAGCATGCGGAAAGGCTGAAATTAGTGGTGATAGAGTACTACAAACATTCTAGACCCATCATTACAAGCAGTCAACAAGGAAGGAGCTGAAGAGCATAATACAAATCAAGCCCCGTAAGCAGTACTTCAGGGTTGCTCATGACAAATGACTCTACGCCTCCTAGTCATCCAAAGGAGCCCAGTACTATCTGCAGCTTTAATGGCCTCCATGCAGAACTCTCATGCAAGTCAACTGGACAGCTATACCAACAGTGTCACCCTTGGCCTTAGTCCAGGGTTAACAAAGTGCATGTTGAGGATTTATTGCACTCCTACAAGGTTCAAAGATCCCACAGTTGTGCTACCTTTTGTTGTGCACACTGGTCTAGGAATACTGGAATTCTGAGCCCCAAATAATCAATCATTCAAAAATAGTTAGAACTTTGTCCCTAAATTATCGTGTGGCAACAGAAGTTCTGATTGCTTGAGAACACGTGTAACACATTGGAAGTGAAGTAGCACATAAAACAAAAATAAACAAAGCAACATTGATTTTATTCAAACATCTATGTAATGAAACACCTCTGTAGCATTTACAACACTGCATTAGTTTCAGTGCGACCCAACATATTGTATTCAAAGTTCTGAAAGGCCAACAATTGTTCAAAATTTACAAAATGATTGTTTCTGTGTACCCCATCAACAACTGTATATGAATACACACACACATATGATAATTAAGACATTTTTTAATGGAAACTCGCAAACAATGTTTTGAGGTATCTAGCGCTTGGAGACATCAGTTCTTCCTCAGTGGAGACATTATACCTGAGAGGGCTTGCTGTGTTCTGTGCTAAACATAAATAAATTTAGCGTTCACTTTGTGTTGTTCCCCTTTTGTGCATTTCGACCCCTGTCTGACGGCATTAACAGGGTCTTCATAAGAACTGGGACTCTTGAGGGCCTTTTGTTTCTGCTGCACAAGAATAATGAATTGCACACAAAAATCAATCTGTATCAGCAACATAATTCATCAATATTAGCAATTCAGCTGTAGATCAAAACATCAACAAAGTATAAAGGCGAGAAAAGAATGAGAACACATCTGACATTTTAGTCAGTAAAAATAGAGGCAGGAAAAGCTGGCTCGCCTTCAGTGTGTCCCTGGTGTCTGCATCCCTCCGAAAGCAGTGCAAATAAAAAGGTTAACTCATAGGAGAGCATATCACACCACCTGACCCTAATACTACTCAGCTCAAAACTGTTTCTTATCCTAGTGAAAACTGATCTGGAATATTTTGGGCATATAAAAAAATGAATAGCATATATAACCAAAATAAGACAGTCGCTGACCTAAAGTACTCAGTAGGATCACAAGTCAAAACTAATTTTCAAATTATATCAATGCATCATAATATATCATATGACATATCATGTCTGATAGGTCATTAATCCTCTAATGAACTGACATTGTTCCAAGCAGCATTTGATTTGTTCACTTAATATTTGTCCAAGAGAAATAGTAATTTGCCTGTACAAATAGTTTTGGAGCCTTCGATTCATCTGTGCATCAATCTCCCTTCTGGATTCAGAAAGGCAGCTTGTTAGGTGCTGACATTACCACACTGGTTCGCAGTATGGTGCATCTGAGTTAAGCACAAAGCAATGATAAAAGCAAGATGTCAATTCTCTCTAATCATTGTTTAATAAAATGAACCTGTATATAAAACAGTACAAAAGTGCATTGTCGCTTTACAAACAATAGTGTTATTATCTCAGTGGTAATACCCAATAACACACATTCTGATAATCCTGGGGGATCAGAAGTGGAATCTGCCCAGCTTGGATCTGAAATGATTATAGCAGATTTCACAATTATATTTGCAGCAGATGTAAACACTAAGTTAACCTGCAAACATATTATTCAGTGAAAACATTCAATGCATTTATTGCAAATATGTGCATATTATTTAGTGTAGATTTTTATTTTACATTTTGAAAACACTGATTAAACTATAGGTTGGACAAAAACATAAAAACTGCTATGGAGGCCTTTGTTCACAGCCTCAACCTGTTTTGGCATGCTTTGGAAAACCTGTGAAAATAAGCCTATTCTAGCAGCACTCTATACATTTTTACCTTTTAACAACCTCCTCCACACCGCCAAAGGCAAAGTGCTAAAGTAGTCTAATTAGTAGTCCATAGGCCCCTCGTTTGGAACTTGAAGTCAAGTGAAAATCTCCAGGTATGCCACAGGAAAGCGATGGTAGTACTTTCGTGCTTGGAAGTAAAGTCCCTCGACATTACGTCTGCTCCTCTGGGGCTAGTACACCTTTCTTAAGGATGAGGTTCCCATACAGCGCAGTTTCTCTGGAAAGACACAATGAAGACTCAAAATTAGTGCAGTATTTTAGAGAGGATATTTGCCTAACACTATGTCCCTTTCTCTCAGTGCCAAGGTGTCCCTTGCGAAGCAGACCGGGACTGTTCATGTGATGCTGAAAGAACACAAACATAACTATTTTAGAGTTTTTGCTGGTGAAATGTCCATTCAACAGTGTGGTGGATCTAGGCGCTACACAACACTGTTGGTGGAAATTCCCCTACATTGTGGGTTTGCTGATAAGTCAGCGGAGGTTTTGCAACCACAGAGTCAATATCGCCTGTGGGATGAAACACTATTAGGTCGGTTCGCCAAATACCGAATGATTGTGGGTCCCAATTCAACCTTCCTCATGAATATTAATGAAGTCCCACTAAGATTCGCAGCCATCACCTGGACGGTAGCCTGCTGAGGTCAGTAAACCACCATGTCTGTGATTGCTTTTAAATTAATAATCTTTTTTTATGCAGATTGTTTTCCATAACACAAAACAAAATGCATTTTGAAAAAAAAAAAAAGAAAAGTTTAACTTTTTTTGTTTAGAGTAGGCAGTTACCCATAGGGCCTCTGCCTACACTTAAAATGTGTTTTTGTGAACATTCAAGAAAGGAAAAGGTATCCTTTGAGGACCCCCTTCCCGTTTGTGAATGGGTTACCACTATCTTTGTGTAGTTGGAAGCATAATAATGTTTTGCGACTGGATTTCAGTTGCAAAACGTTAATATATCCCAATCTGATATTATGAAGAGAGAACCTAAACATGCCCCTTCCAAATTCAGATTTTGTATGTAGTTGCAAACCAAAATTGTGATACAGTATCATGTTACCGAATCGCAATTTGTACTAGCTAAATACTAAAAGGCCATTTTTTGCAATTGCAAGAATCTCGATTGTGCAAATCAAACCCTCTTTTATCGCAAAAAGCCTAAGTATATATGGCCAATGGTTATTTATTTGGGTGTGAGGTGGAAGCTATTCACTTTATCTTAACCTGATCTTTGTCCTCCGCTCCTCAGCTTGCATGATGCTGCTATTCTGGTCAAGTTGGAGGGTGGAGTTCATGCTGCATGTAATGGACAGTAGACTGTAAGCAAATCAGTTGTATGTTCATATTACAATCAGCGACTGATAGTCACTAAAGGAAGGAGGGGTAAAAAGAACGTTTGTGAAACGTGTTCGAATGGAACACCAAGCATAGCAGAAGAAAGCCAAGCATTTACTGGTAGTTCATGATGCAAAGAATAGGAGATCACCCTTTTAAATTACAGCACATGGGAGCAGGCTTTCAGAGCGCATGTCTGGGCTGACTGGGGGAATCGAAGGAGCATTGGTGACAGTCAGCAATCAGATCTGGGTGCATTATTTTTAGGAGGAAGGGAGCGACAAGAAGGAGGGTCTGTGAGAGAGACTGTACCTAGGGCTCCCCGAATATCTATTGGCACGGCTGCAGGTGGCCCAGAACGCAGCAGCCAGAGCAAAACTCATGCTTGGCCCAAGATCACGGATGTCTCTACACCTGAAATCCCTACATTGGCTGCCAGTTCGCAAGAGGATCCATTTTAAAGCAATGGTCCTGGCTTTCAAGGCTCTCCACGGCATAGGTGCCGTGTACATCAGGAAGAGAGTCCAGTTCCACTGACCGCACCGAACACTGAGGTCTTCAATGCTTCAGTTGGCATGCACTCCCAAATATCACTGAGCGCGGATAGGGGGACACTCCTTTCAGGTGCAGGAGGCTCAACTCTGGAATACCCTGCCATTGGAACTGAGACTGATGCAGGACCTCCTTGCTTTTAGGAAGTCATTGAAAACCTGGCTATTCCAGCAATAATATTCAACCTGGTTTCAATCAGCACATGGTCAACGTCGTCACAACGCTTTCAGCGCCGGGACACTCTATCGAGTAGCTGCGCGCTTTATAAATACTCATTTAACATAACATAACAGAGAGAGTATGCGAGGGAGAGGCAATGATAAGATACTCAAATTTCACAAAAAACAATGGAACAAACACGTTTAATGCATTGCTTATATGACACGTTTCAAAGCGTGAGCAGGGCTTTGTCGATCGGTTGCTTATTTAGGAAGCAAAAAAAAATAATATATAGAAACTCTCTAGGGGATTTCACACCACGTACTGAACGATGTGCTGCTTTTAAATTTTATTTTAAGCACCCTTTGCTTTTGGTGTGCTAAAGTGCTTATGAGCAACTGTGTTGTGTAAGTCTAAATCTATGTGCCCTGGAATGGTGGCTTCAGATATGCTTTGCTCTGCCTCTCAAACACATCACCATGATTGGTTGGAAAAACTGGCACGCTGCAGGAAAGATGACCAACTTGCACCACAACAATACTCCCTTGATGCGCCCGCAACTCCGGTTCTTCCGAATGGCCCAGCCACTTCATGACCTCACTGGAACATATATACCTTAATAAATCCCCTTGCAACAAATAGCCATTTGCTTAATTTAGTTGTCAGTTCACAGTGTAGTTGCTTGTATGTACTACTGAAAAACGTAAGGGTGAGTTTGTGAAGCACTGAGGGTACCCAGATAGCATGCAGTACCTGTGCGCATGGCATCTGCATATCCAATGTAGTTTAAAATCTCACTCTTACTATCTGAGGTTGCAAATACAAGCACTCTGTATATATGGAATGTAAAAATAAAGCTAATTGTTATAAGTGAATTTTATTGTTTAATCTACTGGCCCGAATCTCATGCAATTCTCAGAGGAAGTTGTCAGAGTAGGCAGTGTATATTGTGATACCAGACAGGCAGGAAGGTTTAGGTCTTAGTACTGGCTGAGGGGCACTGACCAGAGGAGGTGGGAAGACATCTAGCAGCAGTGAAGAGCAGGCAACATTGGTTAGGCAGTGGCGGGACTAAAGCAAGTGGGGCCTAGCGCCAGCAACAATGGCTGTGGAAGGTTTGGAAGGGAGAAATGTGGGGAGAAGAGGGATGAAAGTAATGAGCAGTAGCACACTGAAAATCAAGACGTGCACTACGATGAAGTGCTAAACAAGAAATGGCATTATAAAAAAAACATAAAAAGTAGTTCCATGATGTCAGGGAAGGCTACACCATAATCAATTTAATACATCATAGCCAATCAAAAACAAGGGGAAAAGACGTACGCTCCAGGGAAGGGAGAAGCAGAATAGAGAGTAGAGACACCAATAAAAAGCATGGAACTCAGATCGACAAGAAATGGCATCTGATCATAGGCAAGGGTTGAATCTGTGGAGTACTGTACACAGTGATGTCTGAGACAGACAGCTGGTAGCGACTGCAAAAAGTTACACACTAAGGGCCGTACAGTGGCAGACCTTTTGCAAAGTTTAACTAGCCACCTATTAGTGACAAATTCCTGTATTTGGGTTTTGAGCTGCTACTTAATGAGGTGTAACCTTAGTCCAGACAATATTAACATATGTTAAAATGACAAAACAACACAATAATAAAGCCATAAAATGTTTCACACTATGGAGGATAATTAAACATAGCAAAACTCATTCCACGAACCATCATACATTGTCAGAGGCCTGCATTAGCATGTCTAAAAATTCCTTTGGATAACATTAATCAATATTGTCAATTATCCTTATAGGCAAAAAGTTACGATTTTCACCAATAGTATCTTTTTAGCTCTTGGATGAAAACAGAGGCACAATGACCTCAAGCATTTGTGCAACAACAAAAGGAACCGTATCCTGAAAAGTGCAAAAAATGTATAAAGGGCAGTAAGTAGCAGCTAGTTCGAATACAAAATAAAGTCCAGAATTCATCCTCAACAGAACATTCAATTTGGAATTAGCTGTAAGAAAAAGGAAAAGATACAGGGCATGTCCCATCCTGTGCAAAAAGCAATTCAATAGCAGCCAGTACATGTGCAAAAATGCAATCCAGAGTCCCACTTCGGTTGAGTTTTAAACTTAACAACAGAACAAAAATGGGAAATGAACTGATCATCTCCCTATTGTGCAAACCACAATAAAAGCAGCAATCCATGAGCAAAATACAATCTGACAAAGGACACATTAATACTCCATAAAAAGATGACAGAAGGGGGGGGGGGGGAGGTAACACACCATCTAAAAGAATTCATAAATTTTTTTTTGAATATATACATAAACTCCTTAAAATAATTAAAAAGTTTTGTACACACTGCTTCATTTTTTGGGCAAAAAAGAAAATCGCGGGCTGAAGCTACATTTTTAACACAATTTTGTAAGAACATCGGCCGAAGCCAGCGACGGCGGCACGCAACCAATGCTGGGCAGGCGAATAAGACATGATCCAAGGTCTGAAAACTCAGCTTACAAAAGTTGCAGGTTTTTCCATTTTTCAAATTCTGGGACCATTTGCTGTTACATCGTTTAAAGGTAGAAGATTCATGCGACATAAAGTGAGCAAACGTCGGGTTCCATGTTCTAAATTCCAGTATAAATATTTTTGAGAAATTCTCTGTGAATTTGTCCTGGCTATTAGCTTTAATCTCTTTTTAGAATTACAAAATGTAATATCTCTCTTAAAGCTAATCTTACCACTAGAGGTTTTTAAAAAAGATTTAAATTCTGATGGTAAGAGAGTAATCACTACTTCTTCTTGAACACAAACGTTTTTTAGTGCAAATGAGAAATCATGATTGAAGGAGTAATTACTTGCCTGAACTCCGAAGATGTCATGACACATGATACCTCTTAATGTGTCACGCTCGCTATTTTTTAACTGGTACCCCCAGCGTAAAACCCTTGCTAAACCTTGAATATAGGAGCTTATCAAGCCAAATTCCAGTCTAATAGCAGCCGTTGGAACTAACGTATTAAAATTACACAATTTACGTAGTATCTGACCTTTGATCCTGTCTAAAAAACTCCAGTCCTTGACAGGAATTGATTCGATGGCATAGAGCAGTGTTGGTGGAATTTTTACTTTAAAAACCATTAATAGATGTAAAAAATGCCTTCTACCCATAGCACTATAAAAAATACGCAAACCATTAGCGTGGGATACAGCTTTACAGGAGCTATGTTCAATATGAAGTTTGTTCTTTGTACTACCCGCTATTAGTTTCCCTAAATAAAGATATGAATCTACCACCTCCAGCTTTTCAGGGCCAATATACCAGTTAAAGTTACATGATTTTCTACTTTTATTACATTTCATAATTAAAATTTTACTTTTAGATAAGTTTATTTTCAAAAAATGGTCCACTGTATAGTTCTGTAAGGATATCAGCTTTCTATTCAGCCCAATAGGGGTTAGATCCATTACAACTATATCATCTGCATATAAAAGACATGCAAAAGGCGGGTTACTTATCATTGGAGCATCTCCCTCTGCTGGATCAAAACAATCGGGTAAATCTGCTATATATAAAGAAAATAGCAGCGGAGCTAACAAGCAACCTTGTTTCAAGCCGTTTACAGTAGGGATAACAGCTGATAAACCTTGATTTCCACCCATTAATATCTTGCACCAAGTTTGCGAGTATAGTGCGATAATTAAGGATAGCAGGGGAGAGGGCAGGCCCATTTTTTGCAATTTTCTCCATAGTAGTGGTCGATCTACCTTATCGAAGGCCGTTGAAAAATCTATGAAAGCCATGTATACCTTTGAGCTACGGAAAATTGTGTATTTCTCCTCAATTAATTTCAACATGAAGATGTTATCTAAGGTGGAATTATTTTTTCTAAAACCTGCTTGTTCTATAGGTAGGGCCTTCTTCTCCACCACCCATTCCGTGAGATGATCAAGGATACTACGAGCAAATATTTTTCCCACTGTATCTAATAGGGCTATTTACCGGTAGTTACCAGGATGTGTTCTAGGACCCTTTTTATATAAGGGGATTAGAATACTTCCAGACCAAGATGGGGGAGTCTTCCCCAGAGAGTAACACAAATTAAACAGTGGAGCTAGATAAGTAGCCCACAGAAGTGGCTCCTTTTTAATTACTGTCATGGGAATTTCATCAGGACCCATTGCTCCTGAAGATCTCATTTTTTTAATTGCCCCAGCCACATCATTGATCAAGTGTACATAATTAGATTCAGGGGTTTTAAACTGATCAGGTGTCGTAGTAATTGAACTGGTGGAATTAAAATTCGTGGAATACAGTTCTAGTAAATGAACTTTCCAATCCTCTTCCTTAATGGGAATAGGGAGAGATTTCACTCTTGTGCCACAGCAGTCGGCGATTATTTCCCAGTATCTTATGGAATTATTTTTTGATGCCGTCACTTTTAGCTGCACCCATGCTCCATCTTCCTTTATTCGTCTTAAGGAGCGTTTTTTCCTCTGTCTTTTTCTCTTTAGTAGATTTATTAAATTACTTCGTTCGCATGAAAAATTCAGGAACTGAGCCCTCACTAGTTTGTTTATTTCCCTGTTTAAAATAAGCAGTGGATTAAAATGTGATCTCCGTTTAACTGAAACTTGCGGTAATTTACAAGATTTGGCCAAGGAACATATATTGTGGGAGTAGGCTTCAAGTAAATCTAATTGGGTCGAATCACACTCGCCTGTTATTAAGTGCTGCTGATCACTTATTAGAGCCATTAGGCATGCTTTTAATTTGGCCGTCGCTTGAGAATTCCAGTGAATTCTGCCATTAGATGCATTGAACCCTACTGTGCTGCCTTTGAAGTTCCAGGGACCTACCCTAGCACAACTAAATTCAAATTTGAAGCAAATCAACATATGGTCACTAAAAACATTTCCCAGAACCTCCATATTTATAAGTTTACCAAAGAAGTCTGCAGAAGCAATTAAATAGTCTATAATAGATCTCCCAGTTGGCGCCTTATGAGTATACTTTGCTTGAATATCCTTTTCTAACCTCCCATTAGCGATTACGAGATCTAAACTTCTCAAACCTTCAAGTAATAAGGCTCCTCTTTTGTCTGTCCTGCTTTGATTCGGAAATTGGGCATTGGGGATATTTAGAGCTTCGTTTTTTTCGGAATTAGCGAATACCCTTAAACTATAGGATGAGACTTTAGAGTTCAAATCTCCCACTAATATTAAGAACCTGCAGTCTTCGCTTTCCAGGGTAGAGGAGATGAAAACAAATAAATCATTCAATAGATAAGAGTAAGATACGTCAGGAGGCAAATATGCATTTACGATTAACAGGGAATCCAGATGATCTTGGTCATCCTTGTGGTCTAACTTAATCGCTTGGATTAAATTGGAGGTGTGAGAAATTTCTTTATATGACCAGCTAAAGTTTGCACTTAGCAAAATAGCAATGCCTCCTTTAGCGTGACCTCTATTCACAGGGAGCGCAGGCCGGCTTAGCACTATATAATCTTCAGTGGACCAGTTCTTTGTGATCCAAGTCTCTTGTAGACATATAATATCGGCATTCTGCTCTTTTAAAAACAAGAGTTTGTTTTTATTAGTGCTTAAGCCAGCTGCGTTCCAGGATATCACACTAATATCCTTGCTAGGAAGAGTTCCCACCTTTTAGGCCTAAGGGTCTATTTGTGTTAAGGGCACCTGCAAGCCAACTCCATTTCTTATCTTCCTCCTCTACAGAAAGCGCATGCTGAATATTTTTCTCTGAGAGAAGTGAGACCCTCTTACCTTCTTTACCAAGGAAGACCTGTAATGTACTCTCTCTCTCTAAAAACGGTTTGCCCCTTCTGGTGGTTTCTAAAACGATGTTAGACAGTTTATTTTTGGCCACTTTTTTTAATGCTAACTCCTCTTCTGGAATTAAAACATCAATGCCACAACAACGTAATTTATCACTGTGTGCCATAATCAGGTGGCTTTAATGTAATCATAATAGCTTTGGATGTAAAAGTTACTCATGCGCCCCTGAGGTTATTATATTTTTGGACCTCAACCAAAGCGATGTCATTGCTTTCGATCAATTGAAGGCCTGGGATTTCGGCAAAGCAACCCAACAGAAAGGTCCTATTCATATACGGTTCGAGATCAAAAATAAACGTAAAATCCAGGGTATAGGGGGCAAGTTGTGAGTTATTGGCAATACTGGTTACCCCGGAAGTATTTTCGTGAGGGTTATAGATGACGTTATTACCTACCAACTTGGAATCAAATGTTTTGAAGAAGGAAGATGGACAATCAGAGTGCAATCTATCGGGTCCGTGTTTTTCTCTCCCGAACTTAAGTGTACCAATTGAATCTACTCAAGAAGCAGTGATAATAGACATAAATGTTCCCCCCACTGCCCAGAATATTTTGAACCCCAATGCTTCTTTAGGTATGTTATGAGTAAGATTGGGGTCGAAGCGCAACCGTTTTGTCCTTTTTTTATTAATCCTTCGGCATTTTTCCCTTTTTTCCTTCTTTTTATTACAGACGTTATTACTTTTTTTCTTAATAACCTTTTAATGAGTGGAAGAGCAACCAACTTTCAGTCCTTCCTCTATAGGTTGCTTAGGAGATTTTACAGCAGAATTGAGGAAAATGGGGAAAACCTTTCGAGTTGTACTTTAATTTATTTTTTCCGTCTTAGCTTGCGGGCAGGACATGGGTACAGCCACTGTATCTAACGGCTCGGAGTCGAAGAGCTGCTGTAGAATAGATAAGTGTAAAATATCAGATGGATCCTCGTTTTTTTCAGTTTGATTTTATTTTTCCTGCTAAAGAAAGGCTTCCCGGCCTGAATGCCGAAGTTCCGCCCTTTAGCATTTGGAGGAAAGTCTATTAGAGTAGAATATAACTTGTCAGAGTTATCCTCCAAAGGAAGAGGAGTAGAAGATCCCTTCCCTAAATTAGGCGTATGGGAGGGGAGTATGCAAGCTTTGCCTGGCGATGATTTTTGTTCAGAGGCTATAAACTTTGCCAGGGCCAAAACAGAGTCCAGAATGAAGTCGGAATTACTTACTGATTTCTCCATTAAGGCTAAGATAGAGGACAGCACTCTTTCCAGGCAAAGTAATGATTCCAACATCGGCATTTTTTGTCTCTGGATTGTTAATTGAGGGAAGAAAATTCGGGGATAAATCAGGAGTTAAGGAGCCCCGAGAATCTAATGAACCTGATCTGCTGGGAGTACTACTGAACAGATGCATTTTAACAGGGCAATTCTTGGCGGAAAGTGCAGTAGCAGGAATAGTTATCCTAGACGATTCTAGGTTAAAGGCGTGAGACATCTTAGGAGACTGATCTAGCTTAATATCAGGTAGCGTAAAGTCTTCCATTATATGTTCACCCGCATTTGGTACTAATTGAAGTACCCCTTCGGGTTCGGAGACTCCATTTACTAGAGAATGTATGGTTAAGTTTGCCAGCAAAGAGTCAGCCTCCCCAAATTCCGAGAGTTGAAGATCTATAGCTCGTGGTCCCCCGTTTTCAGACGGTGAATTGGAGGGAACTACTGGCAGTGGTTTTCCGATGGTTTCTTTAGCCTCCACACGATCTACATGATCTTTTTGGGGAGGCTCCTGCATCTCTGCTGATTTAAAGCTTATTTCTTTTTTTGGAAAGAAGGATGGGATGGTGTTAAAACTCTTCAGAGTATTTATTTGCAGTGAGTTGTTCCTTAAAGGATTAGCTCTAGTTTTTTACAAGCTCTAGTATACACCAATCTGCCGGAGCGCAATTTTTTTGCAGTCATAACTTAGTTCTTAAAATAAAAGACCCTTTGCCAAGCCGGCCAGTGCAGCTAGAGAGGAACAGCTCCAATGCGCCAGTCCACAGATGCGCCACTCATGCAACACCAAGGACCAAGCGCCGGGTTTCCACTCTCCAACTCACGGTTTCGCTCGCAATCTTGCAGTCTCGCCGTCTCACGGGCACGAGCAGAAGATTGAGTTGCGGGCTGCCAACGCAAAGTTCTAAGAAGGGGAGGAAGGCGCGGGAAGGCACAGCGCTTATCTCCAATAGACAGTGCACTCGTCTCCAATAGACTTAAGTCAGTATAGCATATACGGCAGGCATACTCTATCTCTATCTCCTGGAAATTTCTAACAATTCCAGTGGGAATCTTAATTGCTTGCAACTTAGCAGCTTAATAGCTTGATGAGATAAACGGCTTATAAAGCAAGGCAGTAACCGGGGCTAAGACACTAAGGGGAGAGGGGGCGGCAAACTCTGCAGGCCTCCTCAAATTCTCCTACGGCCTGTACCCGCCTGAGCCCGTCAACCCCCCCTCCGCCTCTCCTCCTCACCACTTCGCTTCTGCCCAGTCGAGCACCACGTTGTTACTTCACAGCCTCTATGCAGTCAGCACTTTCACTCTGCTTCAGCTTCACTCGAGTGCTTCCTGGCAAACTGCTTGCCGCAAAACGCCACTGGCCGCCACTCGCTGCACTCCGGCACTCCAACGCCCACAGGGGCACCCACAGGACCTGCCTCAGCCTCAGCCAGGGGTCTGCTACCAAACGATGGCAACGGTAGCAGCCTCGGACCCAACCCGGACCCACACCTCCAGCAATCTCGGCGGGGTTCAGCAGGTTAATTTCGGGCAGTTTTTAGGCGATTCAGGTAATTCGGGTGCTTTTTTTTTGCGGCGGCAGGCAGGCAGGTCGGCTGCTGCGATGCGAGCAGGCTCCAGGCTCCTCCTCGCACTCGTCACAGCTAACATCACGGCGTCACCAGCACACATTACATTACATAGCCACCACAACTGCAACACTTACCCTGTAGCTACCACAGCAAAGGCCTTTTTGGCACGTTCATAAAAAGCAAACCTTTCGACTTGTTCCAGATCACCCTGGGAAAATGAACAACAAAAGCATAGGTGATTATGGTTAAAAAGTATTAATTTTATTTCAGTTTCGTATGCCAGTGGTACAGGGATATAGAGCGGGTCGCCTCCAGGGCTGCTTTGGTTTGGGAGTTGAAAAAGAAAATTGACAGATGTTAATGGCATGAAATAGGAAAGAGACTATGGGCCTGATTACGATCTTGGAGGATGGGATACTCCGTCACAAACGTGACTGATATCCCGTCTGCCGTATTACAAACTACCTAGTATATATTTGAATCGTAATATGGCGGACGGAATATCCGTCACGTTTGTGAAGGAGTATCCCATCCGCCAAGATCGTTATCAGGCCCTCTTCATTCACACACCGCCACCACTCCCTGAAATACTGCACGTCAACTAAAGATCTAGAAGTGTTTCTAGACAGTGTATATTTTCAAGATTAACATGAGCACTGGAGGAACCTTCTTACAGATAGAACAGCACAGAATGAACGTTCCATAGTTACTCTGGTGGTTGGCATACTCATCAATGCAAAACTAGAATACTCTGTGGAAGCTAATTCCACAATAGTTTATTTTATTCCTTTTAAATAATACTAATGAGACCCCAATGCAATGTTTTTACTGTGTTTAATAAACAAAGATTTAAAGTTCACATTAGTGGACTTAGTCATGTTTTCAATTGCATTTTAAAATGTGTGTGATACACAGCCCGGCATGGTCTTGTTTCCCTTTTTTCTGCTTGTGCACCAAGGAGCCCCAAATGTGACCTTCACTGTTATATTACTTGTACAAGATTCCCTTTGCTCTATTGTCTTATTTTCAATGCGACATTTCAAAATTGATTATTTTCTGTTCATGTTATTCCTGGAGAGGATGGATTTTCAACTGTATACCACTGAAGCATAATGCAGGATTATTCAATAGATGTAGACAAAAGTCCTATTACCATGTGACGTGTTTTCTGTTTTACTATTGGTTAATAGTATTTAACTTTTGTCGAACTGCAGTGACTGCATGGTTTCGCTTTCTCCAGTGCTTAAATTGAGCTGGTAGTTGTTGTGGGGCCACTGGCACTTTTTTGGGGGGACAGGCAATTATTTTCCCCCACCAAAACTTTCCTGAGAGAATGAGAGGGAAAACACACAGATCGGAAAGACGGAAAAAGAGAAAGACGGAAAACCAGTCACAAAGGGAGAAAGCAGGTACCTGCAAGAGGGAGATGAAATTACACAGAACGTTTGGTAGTGGATTCAAGAGGCATAAGTAAGGTGGATTTAAGTCTAGCAGCCTTGGTATTCGGTGTGTCGATGTTTAATTGCACTGGCCGTGCGTTTCTGGGCAGAGCTTCAGGCACTGGCACTCTTTCTTTCACAAACCAAACAAAGAGTTTCTCTGCCTAAAAGTGTATAAAAACTCACAACTTGGAAAACAATCCACGTTCCTTCACAGTTCCCCTTAGAGGGACACTTCACATCAAGCCTTTCTTTGATCTAAACTTGAAGTATTTTTCATGTTCCTTCTCTTGTGTTAAACTGAGTACTTCTCAGGACAAATGCTCTTTGACTATTTGCTGTGTGCTAAACCGTTTTTGGTTCTGCCTATTGACTAGACCAGGGCTCACCTTTTACTGCAAATGTCGAATTACATTTATTTTCATATATGAATCTTCTGAATTGACTAACTATTGCCTTTTGAATTGATTTTTAAAGTTTAAATAAACATTTATGGTCTGTACCTTGAATCTTGACGTGAGTGGATTTTCCAGTGTGGACTTACTTATGTGACTTTGCTGGGTTTACATTAAATACTAGAGCTTTCGTCTTTAAATATATAGCTTGATCCATCAATTGGCCATTTTATGCTGAAAAACTATGACAACGCCAACACCCTGATCAAGGCATGCATGAGCTCCAGCTTAATCACCTTCAAATGATCCAAAGACCAACTGGTCGACACATCTCATGCCCAAAGAAAAGACAACCTGGCAACCTCTGCTTAATGAACCTCGACTGGCTTCATGTCAGAGCAAAATTCTGACTAAAAATCTAAAAATACACATAAAGGGGTGTATATGTTTTTCACAAAGAGGACATAGGGCCTCATTATGATGTCGGGCAGATCGTCACCGACAGGCTGTCGGTGGCGGTCTGCCCGACATCTGAGGCTGCGATCCGACCGCCGGATTTGGATACCAGAAGTCGGAGCGCATTGGGCGGGGGTAAGACCTTCGTTAGGCTCAAGGACCCCATCTGAGCGGTAGTCGGAATCCTATTTCCTACAATGGGGAGGTGCCTGTGGAGGCACCGCCGTAGGGATTAGGCTGTCCCTTTTCCCTCTGCCTTTACATTGCGGTCAGACTGCCCTGTAAAGGCAGACGGAAAGGGACTTTGGGGGCCCCTACCTGGGCCCCCGTGGGCATCCGCTATGGTGCTTGGGGTGCACATGTGGTGCCCCCCCAAACATCCATGCACTGTGTGCCAGGCTCCACATGGTACCTGGCAAACGATGCATGGATGTTTAAAAACATGCCTTTTTCAATTGTGGCTTGTGCTGAGGCCCTTTTCCGGGCCGCAGCACAAGCCGCAATTGAAAAGGGCATGTTTCCGACCAACTTCACGGCAGTCAGATCGTAATAAGGCGGGTGGAGCCGCCGACTACATGTTGGAGGGTCTCCATCCTGATACGATGGCGGTCGGACACTCATTCGACCGCCATCGTGATGAGGGCCATAATTTTTCAAGCTCTTTGGGCTAATTGTTTTTCCTCATTTCTTTAGACACTTTTCTGTAAAGACGTATATGATCAGACTCCTCTGTTTTACTTCAGAGGCACTGCTCAGCCTAAAGGTAACCGCTGGCTCCACAAGTGACAATTGCAGAGTGGGTCAAGGTGGCGGGCCCCAAGATTCACCATCATTATTGATTGCCATATTTAGCCTGCAGCAAAATGTCTTTTGGAACACAACTCTGCCCCATTAAGTAGCCACTCACTGCATGTTAATGTCTGGGCTAGCGACTTCTCGGACATTGTCATTTCCTCTGTATCCCTCTCTTTTAAGCACCAGGTTGAATACATTTAATATACCCTTACACATGATGTTTAAGTTTTCCCTTGCATGACGTCACAACTTTTAATATCCAACTAGCCCCAGAATTTTTTTTATTTCAATGTGATTCTTGGGAAGACTTTGAAACTTTTCCCTACAAGCAGCAATGCAGGCGTTCTCAAAGGGCCATCTGCTGAATGATATCACAATATGTCTTAAAACCTAAGAAGGCGTCATCAATAGATTCTATTTTTTGTACAGTGCACACTGAGTTACAGCGCAAGTCTAACCACGCTACAGAGTAGACACTTCTCCTCTTCCATCAGTAGTCACCCCTTCCAGCTCCACAAAGCCCACCTTTTCCTTTCTGCCAACAGCAATCCCTGACTTTCTCGCAATGCCCACCTCTGCGTTCGCCACAAAGACCACCTATAACCTTAATTAAAACCCCACCATGCTCAGCCCCAGAAGCCACCTTTCACCTTCCCAATGTAACAATACCTGTCCTTCCACATGGACACCTCTACTTTCCCCCAAGTGGCCATCTGTCCTTTCCCTTCAAAGTAACCACCTTTATCTCTCTGCCATCTCCTGGAGTGCCAAGTTTATCCTTAAGGGCAGGGGGTTATTTCTCCACAAAATGTGCATCCCTCTCTTCTCCTTGCACAATTGCACCCCTCACAGTCCACTTGTTTGACTGACCTCTGACCCAGCCTTGGAGAGCAGGCGCTTATACTCAACCCACACTGGAGTTTCAAGGCCACGTATCTTATCATCTTCAACCAGCTCCATCACTGCAGCCTGGAATGTGAAAGAGAAACGTGGTGAGAAAGCACCCTCTGCCTGGGAGATAATACTACTACTCATATAATAAACAGGCCTCTAATGAGAGAACACCTAGAAAAGGAATCATTTATACGCAGGGCTCTTTTCTCAAGGCTAAGCGCTCACACTTCATGGTAGGTGATAGCATTACTCTACCCAGTGTTCATCAGCCATATCCTCTGGCCACTGATGAGGAAATACAAGGTCTAATTCCGATTATCACTCTCCCTCTCTGGTGTTGTCACAATCCGAGTAAGCCGCTTCAAAACACATAGTCTACTTCACAGCATCATCAAATCATTTAACACAATCCAGGCAACTGACACCACACCTAAAATGTCATTCACATTTACACAGTGACTGCTCAGAGTCAGACGTATCGGATATGATCACTCTTCATAGCCCAAGCCTCCTCGTTCTCACTGAAGGCCGACTCTCTGGAGCCCCAATTGACCTTCTAGCCTTGACCGCCATGATCAATTAAAAAAACAAAGTTATCTCGCGTATTCCACGTGGCCCAATTTCTTTGCCTAGCTGCACATCACCCTACCCACTCCTTTTTTGTTTTTTAAAAATCCTTGTCACTATCTCTGTACTAGAGAAACATCAGTTTGCACCTCATGTTTCGAACTTCTCTTCCCAGCTATTTGAACTAACCGCATCAATAGTGCTTCATCTCTTTCAAAACATCTTTCATTGATTTCACCATTAACTTGGAATACAAACTCAGATCTGGGGCTACATGACTTTGTAACATCTACCACTTCCAGAACGTAGTTAGGTGAAAATGTCAGTTAAAACGTAATGTTTTAAACTGAAATAAGACTGAAATTCGCAAGTTATAAATAACTAACTTTCACTTTTGCCATGCACTGCTATTACCTGACATATTACATCACTCATGACATGTTCTATGACATCATTGATAACATCCCTGCAACATCTGAAATGACATCCTTGATGACAACACTGTGCATGGCGGGAGCGTGAGTGAGTTACTTTAGGGCACGAGTTATAGTTACTTGAAATAACTATAACTGGTGAATTTCAGTGGTTTTGTTTGCTTAAAATGGTATGTTTTAACTGACATCTTCACCAAATTATAATGTGCCTGTAGCCTTTTTATTTTTAAAATATATATTTATATATACATACATACACACACACACACACACACACACACACACACACGCCAGGCAATGGCCAAATGTACAGAACAAGAAAATATGTAAATGCATATGCAAGTCCTCACTCTGCAGGACCCACAACTCGTCAAGTTTGACTCAATTACTAGCACAGACACATTCCTTCACCCTTTCTCAGAGCATATTCATCTGAACCTAATCAGACTCCTATATACCATGAAAAACTGGGAATCATCTGGAACATCATCCACTCATTACCGAAAATGATGTGAGCCATACTAATAGCCAACTAGATGTTCTACATATGCCAAATAACAATGCAGGGTTTAGTCACGGTTTTGTAATCTTTTTGCACCTTAACTGCAGCACATGCACAAACAAATGTCATGCAATACAGCTGCCTCATACTCGCATGAGGGAGGAGATGTGGCCTAGCATCTAAAACGACTGACTCTGTAATCTTGTATCCCAGGGGCCATATCCAGAGTGCCCCGGGGGTGCAACGTGTGTTTGGTATTATAGAAGGGGACGCAGATGCTTGTGCGTCCCCTTCTGTAATACCCATAGCAAAGGGGCTCATAAAGCGTCAGTGCTATCATCAGAGGGCTTGGCCTCTCTGCCCGCACCGTATTGCAGACGCGCGTGCAGAGGCAAGGGGGGCTTGGGGGGCAGCCGAGCCCAGGGAGGTCTGCCCCCCGGGCAGTTTGGGAGGGGGAGGGGCAGGACGACAGCGGCCATTTTGGTGGGTTTGTTTGGGCTTCGGGGGGAATAGCCCAAATGTAGCCCAAAATCAATTTTGATAGCCCAAATGGCTATAAGGGGCTGGCTCCCCCTCTCCCAGCCACCATTTTAGGTTTTGGTGACCTGGTGGCTGGGAGTGTAGTGGGATTTAGTTTTTTGTGGTATTTAGCCTTTTTTGCGTGGTGAGGTAGCCTTTCGTGAGGGATTTTGTCAGCGTGTTTAGGACAGTGTGTTTAAGGCGTTCGTAGAACATGATGGCAAGGGAGGATCACAGAGTTGTGGAGGCAGTCCGGCTGCTCCGTGAGGCCGGCCAGCTTCAGCTGCTTGGGCCGAAAACCGCGCGCCTAGCGAGGCGTGCGTCCAGGGGGGTGGCGGCCGCCGTCGCGGCCTGCTTGTCCCCCAGGAAGGCGAAGCGCGGACAGGTGAGTGACCCGGGCCGCAGGAGTAGTGCTCGTGCGGCCCGGGGTGTGGTCAAGGAGCCGCAGCCTCTAGGGGGCGTTGAGGCTGTGGCGGGAGAGTCTGTGGGTGGGGCTCGCCGGCAGTGCGTGTCGCGCGCCTCCCCGGTTGGTGAGGAAAGGGTTCGGGCCGCTCATACACAAGGAGAGCGGCCCCGCTTGTGACGGAGGCGCCGGAGCCCCTCGTCTCCTTGGAGGCTCCGGCGGAAGGAAATGTGGGCGGGGCCCGCCTGAGGAGCAGTCCGGGTGGTGCTCAGGCCGGGCCCCGGGGCGGCTGTGAATGGAGCAGGGAGGGGGAAAAAGGGGCAGTTTTGGCACTCGGGGAGGGGGGGATGCAGACGCGGGGGCCAACCGGCATGGCTGCACGTCTAGAGGTGAGCCTGCCGACTGGAGGAGGGCAGGGGAGGCTTTTGGGGCCACGTGCAGAGGGGTACGGGGAGTTTTGGCAGCGGAGCTCGATGCAGGCACCGGTCGGGTGCAAGCAGGATGAGCGGGAGGGAGGGGGGGGTTGGGGAGAGGCGGGGTTTTTTTCTGGGGGGGCAAGGGGGGAGGGAGACTGGTTTTTGGAGGGGAAGGAGGATGATATCCCGGAGGAGCTGGGGTCGGAGGGGGGGGGTCGGGACTGGGAGGGCCTGGACATCTTTACCTCATGGCATGAGGAGGTACGGGGCTTATCAAGGAGGGAGCAGATTGATGCTTACATGGCGCATGGTGGCTCCCTGGGTCTGGGGGCTAGGCAGGGGGGCGAAGGGTCGGGGGTGGGAGGGCGATCTGGTGGAGGTTTGGGTTTCAGCTCGACAGCGGCGGGGCTGGGCAGGTTGGAGAACTTGGGGAGACTGGATTGGAGCGACGACAAGGAGGGGGACAGGGTTGGGGGGATAGCCAGTGATCTTAGCAGAGTAGGGCGCCATTGGGCGGCTAGTACTTTGGGTGTAGGTAGGAAGAGGAATTGGGAAGGGGGGGATAGAGAGATTAGGCCCAGCACACCGGACCATACCTTTTTGTTGCAGGTGGTAGGACAGCGGCGGGAGCCAGACTTGGCAGAGCTGGGAGCGGCTCATAGGCGCCAAGGTGAAGGGAGGGTGGAGCCTCGCGCGGCGTGCCCAGTAACGGCGTGGGAGCCCGTCGCGGCCGGCGCAAGTAGGCCCAGAACGGTCTCGCTGGCCCCAACACCCGATGGCCCCCAACGGGACACGGGACATCGTGCACACAGGACCATGTATGGCGATACTGTTGTGGGTCAAAGGAGGATGCAGACGGCGCCTCCGCCGGACAGGAGTTGGGGGCAGCGGGAGACCTTTGATTTGGGCAATGAGGAGGATAGTCTCGAGGAGGATGAATGGAGGGAAAGCGAGGAGGGCGGCGTGGGGGGGGCCGAATAATGTCTGTTCTAGTACATTGCAGAGGTCACGACGCCCGACGGAGCCCACGGATCGGTCAGCTGGGTTAGAGGACGCGACGGTTCCTGTGTAAAGGCGGACTGCACCAAGACGGGCACCCTCCTTGGAACAAGGTAAAACAAGGGACGGTCAGGTGAAACCTGTGATGGTGTCGGTGGGGATCGGAGGGGGGGAAGGGGTGGGGGGGGACGAGGGAGAGAGGTTAAGCAGAGGTAGATACGTGTCGGATGTGGGTGTGGGCACAGACGACTCAGGCAAGACGCCGGTACGTGTGGGGGACGATGCTCAGTCAAGAGGGGAGGGCGTCGCAGGGGCATCAGGGACGGTAGAGTCAGACGCGAAACTAGAGAGCAAGGAATTGAAAATCAAGAAGTTGCCATATATGGGGGTCACAAAGCCATTGGGAGCGCATTTGATGGTGGCCACGAAAGAGCGCATATGGAAAGGGGAGTATGTGGAAATGCTCAAGCTACTGCACAGGGAGGTACGCGCAAAGGAAGGGTCAAAGGAGGAGGAATATGAGTTGGCAAAGGGGCCCAGGGTGCCCCTCACTGTTGAAAACTGGACGGCAGCCTTTCTCATATATGCCAGCGTGTATTGCGAGAAATACCCGGAGCGGTGTGTGGCCCCTTTTAAGTATATGGACGTCATTAGGAAGGCGCAAATCACGGGGGAGGGATACGCTTGGGCCCAATACGACGAGGAGTTTAGGGCTCGTATGGCATGGGACACAGAAGCTAAATGGGGGGAGTTAGATACGGATCTGTGGCAGCACACGATGGGGTCCTCTAGGGCAGGGAAGACGATTTTTACAGCCAGCGGGCTACCGCTCGTTTATCACCCCTCTCAGGGGCAGCCCACCTGGGGAGGGGTGGGGGGTACGGGCCGGGGGCAGACGGGCTCTGGGAGGGCCTGCTGGGATTGCAATAAGGGAACGTGCTTCAGGGAATTTTGTAGATTCAGGCACGACTGCTCGAAATGTGGAGGCAGACACGCCGTGGTTAATTGCTTTGGGGGGGGGGCCGCAGTCGGGGGGCCAGCAGGAGCACCAAGGGGGGCGACAGCAGCAGCAGCCTTTCGGGTGGGGTCGAGGGGCTAGAGGGGCGGGGCCAAAGGGCTCATACGCCAGTTAGGGTGGACTGATTAATGGCAGCCTGGCCGGGTTAGAGCAACAGAAGGCTGCGAAAACGCGACGGGACTGGTTTTATGGACGGTTTTTCTTTTAGGTTACAAGGGCCCCAGGGGTAGGCGAGGAGAGGACAAGGTACAGTCAGCAAGGGAGCACCCGGAGGTAGTGCAAGGCAAATGGGATAAGGAAGTGCGTGAAGCTCGCATGGCGGGCCCACTTGCAGGGGGACATGGGATCATTTGGGGGGTCTCTATAGTTGGCGGTTCATGTGACAGAACAAGGAAAATTCAGGTTAATTCAGCATTTTTACGGCCAGACGGCAATGTGGTTCTTGATGTTATGGACAACACAGAGGTTACTGTGTCTTATTTAATAGGTTGACGTGACCATGTCACTGTTAAGTGACCACGGGCGCAACAGCGGGAAGGGCATACAGCGGTTGACGCAGCCATGTCACTGGTAAGTGACCACGGGCGCAACGGCGGAATGAGCATAAAGCAGTTGATGTGGCCATGTCACTGGTAAGTGACCACGGGCGCCACGGCGGACTGAGCATAAGTCGGTTGACGTGGCCATGTCACTGGTAAGTGACCACGGGCGCAACAGCGGAAGGAGCATAAGTCGGTTGACGTGGCCATGTCACTGGTAAGTGACCACGGGCGCAACAGCGGAAAGAGCATAATGCGACAGATGGTCAGCTTTCTGAGTGATATTAGTACACCAGGGGGTTTGGGACTTCTTGTGCATCCATTTCAATGGAATGGGACGGGGCAAAGATTTACCAATGAGCTGCTCTATGTTTGGCGCATTTGAAGATTTCAGTACGCTCTCCCAGGGGTTGGGTTACAGGCGCACGGGTCACCAGTTGGCAAGCACTATCTGGATGACTTATTTCTTGGTTGGCACCTCAGACTCCACGGAGTGCCAGGCAGCACTGGACAGCTTCAAAGAGATCATGAGGGAACTGGGAACGCCTTGGCACGGGATGCAATGATGGGGCCCAGTACGTCTCTTTTCTTTTTTGGGGCTTGGAGCTGGATGCCCACTTGAAGGAGGCTCGGTGGCGGATGGGTAAACAACAGCAGGTGCTGGGGCCGCTCGAGATAAGGATGGCCAGAGACAAAGGCACAGTTCATGAGATGCAGGGGTCGGTGGGACACTTTACATTTGTTTGCGGGGGTAGGAATAGGGAGGATTTTTTGCAGACGACTGGGGACGGCACTGACAGGACAGACTTTTACATCAGGGGTAGCGTCTGGATGCCAGGAACAGGGGGTGGGGATGGGGACTACTACGGGGGTGGAAGAGATGGGTTTCGGTCTGTTACCAGCGTTGTGCTCGCGGCGTTCCAAGAGGGATTGCGCGCGGTTATGTGTTTTCCTCTGTTCACGCAGTTTTCTATTTCAGGTTCGGTTGGGGGCCCCCTCGTCAGGGGGATGACCATATGGATAGTGGGACATTCTTTCGTGAAGTGGGCCCGGGCCCAGTATTTTTGAAGAAATATTGATGTTTATAAAGATGTATTTAAGGTTGTGGGAAAAGGGAGGGGGGCATGCTGTGGAAGGAACTTTTGCGTTTAAGGAATGGCAGGTTGGTGGCTGGTAGGTGCCCGACATTTTTGCTGATTCTCTTGGGGGAACATGACATGGTTAGAGAGGAGGGTTTTGGTCCTTACGAGAATAGGGAAGCGAGACCTGGCCCTGTGGAAGCCGCAGTGGTCCGGGTGCTCTGCCATTGGGTCGGAGCTTTTCCCGCGTCAAGGGAGAGGGGCTCGCATTCCTAGGGAGGTGGACAGGGCCAGGAGAAAACTGATATACAGAGTGGGGGCATAATGCAGAGAGTTGGGTTTTTTCAGGTTGGCGCATTGTGCGATTAAGTGGGACATGGCGGAATTGTTTAGTGGCAGGGGAGTACATTTGTCCGGTTAAGGTATGGACTTGTATCTGCTGGAGGGTAGGTAGTGTAGTAAAGTATTAAGGTGGTGTATTAAGTGTTTTAGTTAGTGCAGGATAGGATGTTGAATGCGTAGAGGCAGTGGGGGAGCATTCCTACTAGGGCAGGGGGGGCAGAAAAAAGGGGAGGCGGCGGCACCGCCTATGCTCCCGCTTTTTCCTGGGTGGCGGGGTTGTTAAAAAGTTGGCCAGATTGGCAGAAGTTTTTAGTTAAATGTTGGAAGTTTTGTGGGCAGGGCCAGGGAAAGGTGAGGCAGGTAGGATAAGTTTAACATAGAGGTTAGGTAGTTACTGTTGCAGAAGGACAGATACGGTGGTAGGTTTTTATTAGATGGCAGGAGTTTGGAACTGCAATATTGTGGAATGGGATTGTTATGAAATGTTATGAAATGTTATGGAATGTTATGTAATGTTATGTTATCGGCAGGGTGGGGGATTTTTATGTGGGGATCGTAGGGGTGGGGGTGGAGGAAATGGAGGATCAGCTATTTTATGTATATTGAGGTTTTAGTTTGTAAGGCATTGGCCTAGTTGGGACTTTGTGATATGCACCTGTCTTCAATAAAGCGGCCTTTTTCACACAACAAAAATGGGTCTCGGTGTTGGCTTGCCCCCTCCCTCCCAAGGGGGCTTGGGGGCAGCCGAGCCCAGGGAGGTCTGCCCCCCGGGCAGTTTGGGAGGGGAGGGGCAGGACGACAGCGGCCATTTTGGTGGGTTTGTTTGGGCTTCGGGGGAATAGCCCAAATGTAGCCCAAAATCAATTTTGATAGCCCAAATGGCTATAAGGGGCTGGCTCCCCCTCTCCCAGCCACCATTTTAGGTTTTGGTGACCTGGTGGCTGGGAGTGTAGTGGGATTTAGTTTTCCCTCCCGCCCACCCTTTACTTAGGGGTTTCAGTAGGCGTTTTTCGAAGGGATTCTATAAGGTTTGGCCGTTTTTGTTGGGGAAGGGTGCATAGGGTTCTAGTGATTTTGTATATGCTGTCGCTTTAAGCAGGTGCTGCGGGGTTGTTAAAAAGTTGGCCAGATTAGCAGAAGTTTTTAGTTAAATGTTGGAAGTTTTGTGGGCAGGGCCAGGGAAAGGTGAGGCAGGTAGGATAAGTTTAGAATAGAGGTTAGGTAGTTACAGTTGCAGAAGGACAGATACGGTGGTAGGTTTTTATTAGATGGCAGGAGTTTGGAACTGCAATATTGTGGAATGGGATTGTTATGAAATGTTATGAAATGTTATGGAATGTTATGGAATGTTATGTTATCGGCAGGGTGGGGGATTTTTATGTGGGGATCGTAGGGGTGGGGGTGGAGGAAATGGAGGATCAGCTATTTTATGTATATTGAGGTTTTAGTTTGTAAGGCATTGGCCTAGTTGGGACTTTGTGATATGCACCTGTCTTCAATAAAGCGGCCTTTTTCACACAACAAAAATGGGTCTCGGTGTTGGCTTGCCCCCCTCCCTCCCAAAGAAGCCGTTAGGTGGCACACTGTTTTGAGAGGCGCGCTCAGCGCTAACAAGGAGAGTGCGCCGTATTCTATAATACGGCCCCAGGACTTGAATGCTTTTGTGATACGGTCCCAAGTCTTTGATCCCTTGCAACACTGTGCGATTGTGAAACTACGGCAGCTATGATAAAGGTCTCTGTTAAAGCTGTCAGGAGAGGCCACCTCTCTGCATTACTGTCTCCTTTATTTTAGGGCTCCTAGATTCAAGTTTTTTTTTTTTTTTTTTACATTTCTGTCTATATTTATCCATATTATTTTTTTGCCAATTTTAAATGTGTTTGTGCATATTTACTTTGGGTTTTACGACCAAATGAAGCTGCGACTAGCATATTTCAACATTTATTAATCCAATATACTCATTCTTGAACGCCTGACAGGTTTCAATGTTACGAATACCTCTACAAGATAAATCAGTGCTCTTGTATGCAGAGCCAGCCTTAGTACAGAGAGCGCCCTGGCCTGAAACACATTTGGCGCCCAGGCTGCTGCTAGTCATTAAAGCAAGAAGCAATGGGGGGGGGTCCCGTTTCTATTCACAGGCCAATTGCTATCTCACTCAGGGCCTACCTTCAAACACAAACTTTTTCCCGCCTCCTCCAACCGACCTTAGTTACCCACATCTTACCGTCTTCATACTGGTGACAAGTTGGTTTTGGGGGGGGTGATGGGGTGTGAACATGTGGAATGGGAGGAGGTGAGAAGGAG
This sequence comes from Calotriton arnoldi, assembly GCA_963921515.1. Taxonomy (NCBI): domain Eukaryota; kingdom Metazoa; phylum Chordata; class Amphibia; order Caudata; family Salamandridae; genus Calotriton; species Calotriton arnoldi. The sequence continues at coordinate 1,676,885 of CAWUFW010000366.1, read as the reverse complement.
ATGGGAGGGGAACTAGGTGCTAAACACGGTGCCTGCAGCATATTATAAGAAAAAAAGATTAAAAGCAGTTTCGGAAGAATAACCGGAGCCCGGTCAGAGGAAGACTGCTGCATGACGAACCTTCATGCAGACAGGTCAGTGGGCCCCTCTAAAGGTTGGCGCCCTGGGCCTGGGCGCAGCTCGCCCATGCCAAAAGTCGGTGCTGCTTGTATGAAGAAACCGCCTACTGCCTACCAAAGGAGCTAGCCTTGAGTGCAAAAATTAATTTAACTCATCTCTGAGTCGCTAAAATCTGCTAAGGTCTAACTTTATGGTGGAGTTCTGATGACAGCTTAAAATGTGAAAGTTTACTGTCTCTGAAGGGAAGCAGTGTGGGTGACATGGTGGACCTAGAATCTTTTCTTGAAAACAAATAGCTGAAATTAATTGACAAAAAACATTTTGATGCAAAAAAATTTAAATAAAGCTACTTTTTACGTTTTTTATTTTTATTTCGATCAATGTATTTTTTGTTGGAAAACATCATTCAAAATTTAGACAGGCTTTACTGAATTTCTAGGCATGACAAGATAAAGTTGTATTTCAACTCAGTTTCCAAAATATTTGGGGCAAGGCAATTCGCCACTGATCCACGACATAATACTCTTCATAAAAATCCACATACACTGGAGTACTGCAGGTCAGAACCTGGGTGCATGGTCAGAGCGGGATATGAATTGAGCAAATCAAGTCTGCCCTACACTGGACAATGATCGTGGAACACCAGTCAAGGATCATTAAAAAAACACGTCTGACAAACATGAATATCCTGCATCAAAGACTTACCGGACACTTAACGTAGGTATCCAGCGGAAGGAGCTTCAAAATGGCTTCCAATAGCTGAGGGATGGCCAAGCCTTCATAAACAAAAACGTAACATATTACCAGGCAACATTATCCAATTTTAAAACATGTGTTCTTAACAGCCAAACAATTTTTAAAAAATTATGTTTCTGGCCCTATAACTACTTTTGCAGGAAGGATGCGCTGAAGATACATAGAAAAATGTTCTTCGTAAGAGAACATTCTTAAACGAGAAATTAAATACTGAAAATCTATTGTCGTGCAAGGGATTGTCCTCCGAAAGATACTGGACCCAAAACGGACAGCTTCAACTTGCTTAACTGCCTTCAAGAAACGGAGCCTGTTTTTTTCAAACAATTTCCCAAAGATGGATCGCCCCTATTCATCATAAGGCACTGGACCGCCCCACCCAATGACCCTATGGTAAAGGACCGAACCTAGACCATCCCTGAAGCAGATGTCCCTGCTGAATGAAGCTTACAGTGTACTCAGAGCTGGGAATTCTTGAAAGGTGACCTGAAACCCATAAAACAGCGCAAATAAAATAAGAAATATGGAGTATTTCCATAGCTGTGGAGCAACCACGGGATCTCAAAATAAGTGATCTGGCCAATAAGCTTTTGGGAAAGAATACATCTACCATGAGGAGAATATGGAAGACCTTATGTATTGTGGGCAAGATTTTAGACTTCAAAACTTGCAAATAAAACTAAAAAAGATTAAATATTCAATATTGGTCCTGCATGATGATGCTCAGTTTTTCTTCCGCTCGTTCTATTAATAAGTTGTTGTTTAAAGCACTCTTCTGGAGATAATACAAGTTTTGGTCAAGGAAGGAAAAAAATATTAAAGTCAAAACGTACCATCGGCTCGGATGAGGACTGGTCCGCAGCGACTGACAGAGACAGCTGGAAAATTAGCATCAGCAAGAACTGAAAAAGAAATCATTTTATTACATGAAGAGCTCTGCAAAATGGGAGAACTAAACATCGGCCAAAGCACACCCTGAGATCAGAATAACCAGGATAGAGACAACTCACAGTCAACTGTCTGCCAGTCACTGTTACCATCAAACCACACCTTGACCAAGGCCCCTGGCAACCATGATCCCACCAGGAGAGGATACAGACTCATCTTGTAGCCTCCCTAGATATGTGATCTTTGTTAATGGCAGGTGTAGTGAAATATGGGCCCATCACAATATAATATAAAATACGTTAATGGCATAAAAGAAAATTACTTTCTGGCAGTTTTTCAGTCCATGTTATTTTATGTGCTGTTTCCGGTCTGTTAATAGTAAAATATTTTTTGCACCTTTGCTATTTCCTACATAATTAGGCACATTAATGGCTCGATTTAATCCACAACTTTGTTATCTTCCGTTTTACAAATATCCTTCCATGAAGGGCAGTATTTGGGAAGGTCTCTCTTGGCCTCCACTTATCCCAAGGCACACTCTTGGCATGACTTAGACCCATATAGGTTTCTTTTTTCGGTCTGTGTCAGTCAGTCTACATTTCTAGCCTGTGTTTAATAAGTCTGTATTCAGGAAACAGTTGCTTTTATGACCTCTGTGAAGGACTCTACTAATTTGAAGGCTGTTGCGAGTTATATGGAGTCCACATGTGCCGGTACTTGGATTCCTACTTGTCCTTAAATGTGGCAGAGTACTCTTTAGCTTATGTATATGTGTGTGGTAGCTGTATAGTGTGAACCCAGCCGGAAGACAGCAGTCTCCTCTGTATTCTAACCAAAACTGTTCAATCAAGGGCTTAACGATGGCTCTTGGCAGAGCAAAATATCTTAATCCTTCAAGAGGTCAAAGTTAAACTTAACGCTTACATTATATGTTAGATGCTGGAATCTCAGAAGCCCTTCATCATCATTTTGTGTCACTCCACTTATCCAATGTTAGTTTTTATTTCAGAGCATACAAGGCGGACCGAGAAAGGCTGTTGGGAGTCAATATTTTCCAGAAAGCTTCCACACTTAATGACAGGACACCTGTTGGAGATAACACCAGAAAGTTGTGAAGCTCACGAGAGAGCCGAGAGCAGATCTGGCCTGAGAATCCTATGACCAACCAGATTGCCAAATGACCAACTAGACTCAAGTTATCCGTCAGACTTCAGGACGACCAATCAACTGACTGATTGACAAATTAGACTGCAGGATAGCTAATTTTATTCCCCAATGACCAAGTAAATGACCATGAAGTCACAGGTCTAATTAGTGATAATATGACTCCATAAACTACCTCAGGGCCACTCAACTGTGGTTAAGTAAATGCACCCCTCTAAAGACGTTGAATGATGGTTGGCAAGAAGGTGATGATTTTTACTCGGGTCATCGTGCACTTCTACCCTAGTTCAAGCATGTCACCATTAAGCTACGTCACCTTGAAAGTACATGCATATTCAGGGAAAACGAATGACACCATGTTTTAATTGCTGTTAACTGAGCATGTGTCATGATGGTTCTTTCAATAAATAATATTTTGTCCGTTCTCAACAGTAAGTTTGCAGTGATTTGTAGTACCACTTTCTACATTATAAAAATTGGCCTTTGTTGTGTTGGATGAGAATCCAGGACTGACAGGATGGGCGTAAATCCATTGTTTTTTTTGCACAGGACTCACATCAGGGCATACCCTTCCCACTTAGGGCCAAAAAAGCAAAAAGAACAAATGATGGACGGAATGCTGAACAAATCAAACAGTCACCCCATCCATTCAGGAGGACCTGGCAGTTTGGCTGGACTGTTCCCATGGGGAGCAGGGTCAAGACTGATTTGCATACGGCTGGGTCCAAACTGGGGTGACGTGGTGAGCAAAAAAACGAGTGATTAAACCCAGATCTGTCACGGGGTGAATGTTTGATTTGTTCAGCATTCCGTCCATCCTTTGTTCTTTTTACCTCATTACATGGTGGCAACTGACAGCTATATGCAATACTGAGTTGGTGTTTTACAAAACAAACGCAATCTGGCAACTAGTGTCTAATTGGTTCACATCAATTTAATTAATTGATCTCAAATTCCTCATCACAGTTATTGTTAAAATTGTGTTCTGGACTTTAAACATAGGGTGCCAGGGACAAAGCAACATATGAGAACACTAGCTATTTCCCAACATTCCACAGATGCACTTCTCTGACTTCTGACATGGGAAAACAAGCAATGGCAAAGACAGTCGGTCTAGCTTTTCAACAATTACAGGTTTTATACAAATTCACTAATGCATAGAAGCAGGCATGGCACAGGTAGCACCAAATGCTTATTTCATTTCAATATGTTCACAATTCCAAACATAGATACGTACCATAATTATAGTTTTCGGAATATCTATGATTTTGGAAATATTTCTCTCTTTTTTGAGGCTTCCTGGCTTTTCTTATTTTTTGTCACTTGTCTTACATAGCATCTGCAAGAACTCTTTCAATGAAAACATGGCTACCTCCCTTGCAAACAGTAATAGGTTCAACTGCACAATGCTTGGTGTTAGCAGTCACTGGTGGGTAAAATGACGCAGTAATTTTAGTTGTGTCAATGTATTTTGGTGGCTAACTAAATTTTTATGTTTTTACCGCCTAATTTTGTTTTGAACTCCCATTTACTTACATTTCTGATTTAGCTAAATGTCTGTTTAATTCACAAGTTATATTCCCAGTCATGTAACACAGTAGGTGCTCAACTGTTTGGCTAAATAGGTCTGGATACCTCTCAGAGAATCATTTCGACATGAGTTGTGTGTGTGTGTGGGGGGGGGGAGGCAGGTTCCAACATGCCAGTGCGTTCATTTGCAAAAACAAAAATTACAATGTCCTCTTATGCCAATGTTAAAACCGAGACGTGCTGGGACCACAGTTAGTGTAAAGGGTCTCTCTATACCAGGGCAAAGGCCCCGGGAGGTAGTTTGTCCAGCCTGACTGACCAGTCCTCCCTTGTGGTGTTTCACTACATGTTGCCTATCGGTGATAAACGTATTGTGTTGTGCCTCACTACGGTCCACAACCTGGGCTGTCTAAGACACTGCCGACCTAAATAACATTTTAGAGAGCATCGCAAAAAAATGCTAAGGAGTCGCCTCGTTCACAGCGGAGACACAGAAGGTGTCGAGAAGCTGCTGGGTTCAGGCAGCACTGACTGTTAGGAAAGTTTCCGACCCCTTCGATGAGGTCTCCTGAGAGACGCACTATCATACCAGCGCCAAATGAAAGAGAAACACTACACTGACAAAACCAACGAAGAGGAAGAATCGACACTGTATCTCCACGGTGGATTCTACAGCATCGCGTTACCTCAGACGCCACTCGGAAAAGCTGCCCCTTGCAGTCGTACTGAGGACAGTGGATCAGAAATCACGAGAAGAAAGGAACTGCCATCGGCTCATTCAGAATGAGTATGTAAAATGGCTGTTTCCCGCCGACAGGTCTGCGGTATAATCCCACATCATTTGTTATTTGTAAAACGTGCTGATATCTGAGCAATTCGAGGAGGGTGGGGAGCAATAATATGCCGACGCAACACCCTTGCCTTGCTCACAGGTCGGCTGGATTCAGGAAGGGGAGCTCCCTGGCACTTTTACAGCTATTTAGTTATCAAATTGTTTTAAGGCCTGGACTAGAAACAGTTCCCAGAGCTTTTCTAAACCCAACAAAATAAACAATGCAAATAAAAAATGAAAAAGGTTCAGTACTCTTCAGGCATAGTCTGTTTGGAAATGTCTTTCACATTTTGGAATAGGCCACACTGCAGACTTGACTGCGAATCGGCAGAGGCAGTGGGTATGCCCATGCACCTGGAATGGGTATTAGCTAAAGAGCCTTACTTAGCTGTGGCATGCAGGCACGTCTTATGTTGTGCTGATGAGGAGAGTACATAAAGTGCTACCATGAAGTTGTCCAAGCCAATCGTCTGCTTAATGTCCATAAAAGGTTTGGAGCATCATTCCAGTAGAGGCAGCAGAATAAAAGCTTGAGCACCAGGGACAGCCAGTGCACCCGCATAGAGACGAAACTACCTGATGTCAATGCAGGTAGAGAAAGAGCAATCAACAAACAACTGTCTTCCATGCACTGGACCAGGAGTAGTGGCAGCCATTTTGGAATCAGGCATGAAAAGCATCTGCTGTATTATAGAGCAGCTAGGTCTTTCTCTTTTCATAGGGTTTCCTACTTCTCCACCTCACGCCTCCTATTTTGACATCAGCTCCTCCTTCTAACACACTGAAGCAGACCCATGTAATTTTCCTAAGACTCAACAGCCAGCAGGCACATCTCTGAAACTTGAAAACAACTAACTGAAAAACAGAAAAACCTGCCCCTTCTATACGTCCCATGACCACAACAGCGAACGCAGATCCAGATTTCCTGATGCTTTGGGACGACTTCTGACTGCAACTCCAAAGCTCTGCTCACTGACGGCATAATAGGCATCCCCACTGCAGCGCCACAAGCACCAGGGACCCAGAGTGCTGCTACCACATGAATGATGCCAAATGAGGCGTCAGGACCCCTACTCAAACCAGCTCTAGCAGCCCCGCCCCCTACAACTCAAGGAGAAGAGTCCAGCAGCCGTGGCATCCCTACATGCTTCTGTTCCTGAACCTCTGCCCATTGCTGCTTCGGGAGCCCTTTCCACCTTGTTTAGGAGGGAAACTCTTTACTTCTCACCTATATGAGATGAATCCCGATTCACAAAGGGACTTACGACTTGTAAAGTTACTGCAGTGCGGAGGTTCCGCCACAAGTGCAGAGACTCCGCACTTATAACTTTACGAGTCGTAAGTCCGGTCGCAAATCGGGCCCTGAGAAATGAATTTTGCTTGATCCTGGCTGACATTGAGATACTGACTTCCAAGAATACCTGTGGAGGTGACTAGGGAGGAGAGGAAGCGATGGGTCGGCATATTGCATGAGCTCTATGTACTGCAGCCAGGACATACATGGTGGTTCATACATGAGGTGCGGGTGCCTCAACAAGATTGTCTAATGCCTCAAGCATGCATGAGCTCTGTATAGGCAGGAAGCTTTTGTGTGAACGTTCAGACATGGGCTCTGTACTCTTGGGAGGCTGTGTGAAGTGCTGTGTTGTGCATCATGTATAATCTGGATTTTAGGGAAGAGCTCTTTGAACTTCACCATTCAGAGGATCGGTGCTGTATTGTGTTTAGACCCTCTATTCTGAATGGGTCCTGTGTGTGCTGTTTCAAGCACGCTCTGTTCTGCCAGGAGTGTTTATGTGCGGCATCATACATGATTTGTTTATTCTAGGGAGCATTTGTGTTCTGAGTCAAGTACTAGATATGTATCGCAATCAGTCATGCTGTAACATACATGCTGCCTGCACCGCAGAAACACTGTACTGCATCATACATTGGCTGTGTGGAGATTTGCATGTGGCTTTGTACACTACATGATGACAGCAGCGGTGGCTGCTGACAGTATGACATGGGGGAGGGTACGTGCAGTTCAGGGAAAAAAATAATAAAAAAATGTACACTTACCTTGCACTGCAACGGGCCTGATCTTCTGCTCCCTCGCTGCTCCTCTGCTCCCAGCACTGCAATTCCCATGAGCACAAGCTACCAGACTCCTCACACAATCCCAGCGCTGCTCTCATGCTATTACTCCCAGCATGAGAGAAGCACTGGGCCAGTTTCACGCTCCAGCAGGGACTGGGAGCCTGTGCCCGTGAGCACTGCTGATATCTCCAAGGTACAGCCTAGAGATATCAAAGTGTGCATGTCGATTTGGCCGTCCTAAGACGGCCAGCCAAACAGACATGCGCATTTTCAGTGCCTACCATTCCTCCTCCCCCTGCTATGTGACGCTGCAACATGGCCCGCCATGCCTTAGACTCTGCAACTGGAAGTGAAAAATAAAATGATAATAAAATAGTTTTGTCATTTTTTTTTTTCTGTCTGCTGCCTTTCAGCAGTGGGTCAATGCCCCTCTGCCATAGCAGAGGAGCCGCCCCTTGATGACAGCTGTGTTGTCAGCACTGTCTCCGAGTATTATATACAAGTTGCGCCTGTACAGGTCTGCTAATGGGAGGTTGGGAGTGACAACAACGCTGTGTTATGCGTGGGCTGTCCATCTATTGCATATCTATCAATGCATGGATGATGTTGGTAGGCTTCATAGAACATTTTCTGCCATATTTATGATAGCAAGGTACCATTATACACAAGCATGAGGCCTTAATTTGTGCCAGTGGTTGCAGATGGTGGGCTCTAGCACTGATTTTTCGAGACCGGGACTTATTTTCATTATCTGAATTTTACCCAGAGGAGGGTGAAAGTTATGAAAATAAATAAACTGCAAGGGTGAGACAAAGACACGGGAAGTGTGGGGTGTTGGAATAAAGAGGTGTGAGGTGAATTCGGATGGGGCAGCCTTGGTATGTGGCCACCCTGGCATATGGCAGCACTGGGCTCCTAAGGAAATATTTGGGCCCTTTCATTATATTAAATTTATTTGATGTTTTATCTGACAACTCGAGACACAGGGCACTGCAGTAGTTTGACTGAGCTGTCCTGTGTTGTGTCTGAGTCGTTTTTGGGCGGCATGGGAGATTTGTCGCTCAGGGACGTAGGAAAGCTGTATTCTACTGTCTGGGGCAAGCTGTCTTTACTTTTCTTGTGAAAGTTGGTCTCTCATGTTGTGTGTAAGCTGCTAGCCTTTGTTGGAGTCTGGATGCCACTCCTTGTTGTGGGCAGATTAATCTCCTTTCTTGTTGGCTGCTCTGGCTAACTCTGTAACTCATTGTGTGGGCCGCAGCTTCCCTATCTTATCCGTTTGAAGTGAGCTAGAGGCCTCTTCGCTTTCATTTATGAAGTCTTTTTTGATCTGGATGATCTCAGAACCTTTTATATAGTGTGTTCATTTGCTACAAGTCTCCTGACTATTATTTGTTGTTTGGTGATTCAAGACTCCTGGCTTTCTAAGAAGTCTGTGCAACAGACAGCTTAAGCTGTCTCTTCAGGCTTATGTAATGAATAAAATAAAGCACAATATGCATACAGGTTTTTTGGATGCCCCCCTTCACATGTTGCTTGTTTAGAAATGTCATTTTGGTGCAGGCCACTTTGTAGTCATTCAGAATTCACAGTGTCCTTAAATGATGTGTGTTGTTTAGACGCTGCTCCACCGTTCATTGGGAGGGTATAAGCGAGGGTAGGCAGGGGCAAGTCCTGACAGGCAAAGAGTCTGCCTTAAAAGGGGCATGAATGCTTGTTTCTTTATGCTATGCAGTTCCAACCAGCAACCGAAGTGCCACCCTTAAGTTGCCCTGGCCTATTATCCGTTTCATGTCCGTGTGGGCATAGACAGCAGCCGGGGAGAGAGGTTTCTCCCTACAGCCGGGAAGAGACGTTTCCCCCTACCAATCACTAGCTCAGTAGTTGGTGCGCAGGGGATAGTCACAGAGCACCAGTTCCCTTCACTAGATGTGTTAGCTACAGTACTCCTCTGTTACCAACATCCCAGTCAAATGCAGTCTGTTGGTTTTAGCTGTCTGCCCAACTCTCACTCACTCCACTCCTTGCCTCCAAATGTCCGATAGTCTGCGCACCCCACTGCAAAACACACAATAGCACCACTGCAACAAAGTATTACCACTTACAGCTGTTACAAAACATAAACCTAAATCAGCTATGACCTGTTGGCTTTGTCAGTGCTTGTTTTCTTTTCAGGCCAGTACCAATGGCACCTCCCCCTCTAGTCACACAAGACCGAACTTGGAGAATGCATCTTCAATGTACCCCCTGAACCCAAACGGGTCAAACAAAACTGGTCAACCAAGCTTGCCTACCACCACATTTCATGCCATCAAAAATTACAAAGAGCATCAAACCATCAGTCTCAAGAATATTAAATTAGAATAAGATTCAAATACCCAGGTCCACTTGCATTGCACCTTACCTCAAAGCACTTACTTCCTTGCCACATGATCATAGTATTTCTTCTCTGCCACCCACAGCTAAAATTCCCACCCTGTCCACAACTTTCAATGATACATACTTAATCCTCACTGTTTTAAGTATTTCATAAGCCCCTCTGAATTATGTTCACCATATTGTTGCTGAATCCTTAAATTCCTTCTCACATTTAAAGTCACCAATCATGCAATCTCTTAACTAGACTTTTCATCAAAGCACACCAGACCACCTACACTGATCTGCAAGACATTCCCCCAGATGCAGCCGCATCTATCTTCCATTACACCCTTTACCACATGTTCCACACTGCAGCTGCTTCACTAATGTCCGCCCCAGTTTTATGTTCCTCTTATGACCTTTTAGGCTCTATTTTGCCATACTACCCCCTTCTTTGACTGTTCTTCCATAAGGAATGACCCTTGCCACATCCTATATTCTACTGAAAATGATTAAGCTGAAGCAAAACTGCTTCTAAGCGGTGAAGCATGATACACGCTTGGAGATGGAGGGATGACATGTCAAAAAGGTGGAGCAATTGGATAGAGTGCAAGTCAACAGGATTGCAGATCAAGTAGGCGAGAGAGACAGGGCTATACTCAAGATTAGCATTCATAATAGTTACTCTTAACACCAAAGTAGACAGGACAGTGGATCTTTTCTACAATAGCATAAAGCAATCTTGTAACGCCGTCCAACCCATTGACTACCATAATCATAATATTTGTAAATTTTTCGAACTAATCCAGTATTTTAAAATGCCACCTTCATTTTAAGAATATTTTATGCCCTATAACCTCTGCTTGGTAGTACACAGTAAGTGCCAGGTTCTTCCAGTTCTGATATCATTTGAACATGTTCATAGGATAAATTGTATAAACCCATAGCCTGTTTGGATAGTCTACGACAGTGGTTCTTAAATTGTGGTCCTTAACCTGTGGTCCGGGGACCCTCGGGGGTACGCATAGTCAGGGGGAATGCAACTGCTTAGAAAATAAAGTAATATTAAAAGATTAATAAAGTGTATATAAATAAAGAAGCAAAATGTAAAACTGGAGGCTAAAAATTAAGTTACTGTCCTCAGATTGATTCATCAGAGAAATACAAACGCATCAACCAAGATATAATATTGATGTTGAGAGGCCTGGATTGAATTTAGAAAAGCTCCAACCTTCCCATAAAAATTGAGATTTTTTATATTTGTTTGTAAGTTAAATCAATTATTTTATCATTTGTGAATGTGCTTGATGAATGCTTGTTTCTGTATGATTTAGCGTGGGTCCCCGGCTTCCAGTAGTAATTAAGTGGGGGTCAACAGAAGTCAAAAGGTTAAGAACCACTGGTCTATGGCATAGTTTGTTTCACTCAACAGTTTCCCTACCTCGTAGCCAGCTCAAATTACATGTAATTTGGCGTGGACTGATCATGGATGTGTTGTATGAGCCTGCCAATTATACCACAGTTCTTATCTTCTGGGAGGTCTTCAAAGCCACCAGGAAGATAAGCCTTAGGCAGTCTCATGTCTAATCACCCTAATTTTACCATCTCATTACTGACCCAGGCACCACACTACAGCACATAGAGACTTGGACCTCCTGGAGAAACTGGACAAACTCAATCTTAACAACTCAGAGCATCATCCAACCCTGAAAAACAAAGTATGGTTCAATCAGCAAACACCAGACTATTTATTTACTAATGCTCTCAACCCCACACAAAAACAGCGACTAAAACCTCATGCAAAAGCAGAATATACAAGCCAACTCAACAATGGATAGGTCTCAACCCAATGTGGTAAGCACGGTCTATGAAAAATACAAAAACCTTCTCTACACACAAACCTGGAAAAACAAATGGAGCTGGATGGAAGGTTTGCCCTGCTCATTCACAGCTGAGTCCTCTGGAAGTATCACCATTCCATAAGCAGGCAAGTCAGGCAGAGTGCTGATTTATAGCTGTTATTCTGACTGATGGGGACCGTGACAAGCCTGTATGTAGCCCCCACCCCCATTCGCTTGTGCACTTGGACAGTGGCTAGCCGGGAGGCACAGACTGGCATTACTGCAGCACCCCTCTAACATTTCCCACCACTGGTATGGACTCAGAGGAGAAGTACGGAGCAGGCAGAATGGGTAATGATTGCATTATCACTGGGACTGCCTATGCCAATCACGAGGAGACTAATGAAAGGAACAATTGGAGATTTGTAGCTGGTGTCCATTTGCCGACAGAATCTTAGAAATCAGATGCAAGTAGCACGCAGTGGGTACTGCAGTATGATCAACAATCACAAAGAAATGGTGTGACAGACCCTGTCCCGATCCTCGTCACTGACTGCCAGTGAAGATTTACCCAAGGAAGTGCACTCCTTTTATCCAGAAAGCACCTAAAGTAGTGGCTTTTGGGTCTCGGTGTCCTAGTCGGTGAGTTACTAATTGCCTAGTAAGATCTCAGGGCAGAACTGACTGGGTGCCTGGACATCACTAGAAAAAAAACTGTCCCCATAAGTATATTCATGTACACATTCTTGCATGTGTGGGAACTGCCAGAACCGGGGAGTTTCTAGGGAGACACTGGTGACTGTGGTGAAGAGGAATAGACACGGCTGGTTGACTGTAAGGAAGTATATGACAGCCAAGCTTTTTATTACCTGATGGCAGAAAGATTCTCCATTGGAAATGAGACAGAACACTGGTAATTTTCAAATTAATGACCTGGAGAAGACTACGAGAAGTACCAGGGTCAACAGTGGACCAATGCAGCCCACAATTGTATCTAGAAGTCAGCAAAGAAGTCCATTGAAATTCTATTAGCTCACAGTAGGGACAGAATAGGACTTCCCATCAGGGCCAGATAATCAGTGCGTGCAAAGATGCCAAGTTCCTGAACAGTGACTGTTGCTTTGTGTGTGTCAAAAAGGAGCACATAAGAAAGGAGTGACGTGAGTGAACCTACAATCTAATTCCTGCGATTGACAACATGTGCCATGTGAAAGAGGTCCAAAGTACTTTCCCTTTGGCAGTGGTAGTGGCCACCTGTTCCTGCTTGGAAGGAGGCTAAGCTCCCTGCAGTATACCAGGAGCCTACAAGAGTTGTTTCTTGCTGGATATTGCAGTAGGGATGAGCTCTGCCAGGTCCTTACACATCTCCACGTAACATGAATCTCGGAAACACTCAGTTCATTTACCATAAAACTAGCAAATTTAACCAAAAACTACTAACATTTTTAATATTTGATATTTTTATTTGTCATAAAAACGTCATATTTTGTTGGTGGTTAGTTTTTTTGTAAAAAATGTTTTAACACTTTTTACTGACTACACTGGTGGGACTGCAAATGATAGCAGATGCACAGCCCAAATGCTAAGTTGTTCCGTGCTTCAAGGTTGTACGTAAAGATGGACTTCTGTTTAGGGAGTAGCCAAGTTCCTCATTGGAACCCAGGTGTTCTACAGGTATTTAGGATCCTGTTGCACCATGAAGTCAGGCAAACAAGGGGAAGGTTGTATCTCTTGTAATATAAGTCGGGTATGGACATACATACAGATATATTTTCAGGGTCTACTCAACCTGCCGAATGAGTGGGGTGAAAACAGGAGAGCTAAGAAGTCACTAAATACTGCTTCCAGAAGTTGGAGTTTCCTCTGAAAGGGTGTGGGATGTTATGATTATTATCAATTGCTTGTCCTTTGGACTCACTTATGACGTAAATGTGCATTCTAAACTTGACCAGGCCATTTCTTTAGATAGCCCTCAATGGATTATTCTCTTTTGGACCCTAGGCTGGGAAATATCTTCAAGTCACGCTGCATGACAGCTGTGTAGGTTGTGTAAGTTAATTTCCCAGTTCTCCAACTCATCCCACCACCAGACAGCTGAATTGGTTACTCATGTTATGCTGTTATGTTATATTAATTTATAAAGTGCACGGCTACTCGAAAGAGTGTCCCGGCGTTGGCAAAGGGGAAATCGGGCAGGCGAGGGTTTAACTGTTAAAAAGGAAGGTTTTGAGCTTCTTCTTGAACAAATCAAGGCTGTCTATAAGTCGAAGATCTCGTGGGAGTCTGTTCCAAAAGAGAGGACCTAGAAAGGAAAAGGATCTCCCACCAATTCTGAGGCGATCAATGCAGGAACCTTTGCCAGGCACGCTGAGGCAAAACGAAGGGTGCGGGCAGGGGTGTAAGTACTGATTCTCTTGTTGAGATATGATGCCCCTGTCCCGTGCAAGGCTTTATACATGAGGACGATGGCTTTAGCAGCCACCCTCTTTTTCACCGGGAGCCAATGCAGGGCCCTTAGGTGGGGGGGTCATGTGGGACCTGGGAGGAAGTCTGAGCAGCAGTCTTGCTGCGGAATTCTGAACCACCTGTAGTCTGTTATTAGATAATCAGGGAGGCCTAAGTACAGCGCATTCCAATAGTCTAATCTAGATGTAATCAGGGCCTGCACTACCTTTCTGCCGGCAGCCTCAGATAGAAGCGGAAGACATTTTTTCAGCATGAAGAGCGCGCTGAAGCAAGACCCAGCAAGCGCTTGAATCTGCGGAAGGAAGGAGTGGGCGCTATCTATTTTAATTCCGAGATTCTTGACACAGTTTTGTGGGAGGCCAGGTTGCAGAAGGTTGTTCGGCCAGCAGGCTTTCATAAAGTTGTGGGGGACAGCTCCAAAGGTCACAATCTCTGTTTTATCTGGGTTGCATCTCAAATGGTGGAACTCCAGCCACTGAAACACCTTGGTGAGACAGCAAGAAATCAGTTTTCTGTCTAAGTCCATGCCTTTCTCACATGCAAACAGCAGCTGCGTGTCATCTGCGTACGAGATGACTTTAGCGCCAAGAGACTCTGCGAGAATAGCAAGGGGTTTCAGATATACATATATAGTCAGATATACAGATATAGTCATAGCAACAAAGTATTGTAAAGCATTGTTTCCTAAACTGTGGGTCGCGAGCCAACTTTTGGTGGGTCGGGAAAGTTTGAGCAATAAACAAAGATGCGCTTAAATTCTGTTTACCTTGTCACATTTACAGTGCTTCAGCGACAGAGTCAAATGACAGGCTATGTCTTCTGACAAGTTGTTGCTTATTCATTTAACATGAGTTTGGTGTTTACTTTTCTTTCTCTGACTGCAAAGAGAGAGGATTTTTTTAAAGTGACAATCTTAGAATATCTGTTTTTTGCAACACACAATGTAAATACTTGTAAATTAACTGTATGCATTCAGATGTTAGGAAAACAAAAAGGAAGGACTTTTTTTGTATTTCTGAAGTGTGCTGGAAACAGATTTTAATAGTATCGAAACAAAGCTAGTTTAATTAGTGATGCACAAATTATAAATATTCACAGAGACCTCATTTCTATGCTACATAGTTTTATCAGTATAACTGTGTGTCTTTGCGAAGTTACATTTTAATTGAGAATGTGCTTTCTGTAAATGACGCAAACATTTAGTTACATTCAAAACTCACCCCTCCTCATGTCCATTAAAAGGTAGGTGGGCCATGAATGTTTGTTGTTCTAAAAAGTGGGCTGTGATTCTAAAACGTTCAGGAACTATGTTTGTAAAAAATTATGGAGGAAGAGGGGAATTCTCCTGCCATGCTTGATGTTCACTCATTGAACAGTGCCACTGAAGGTAGTGGATTTAGAACGTCTGTACGTTAACCTTATCTGTGGCCATCTTAATATGGTAAAGGAGGATTAAGACAATAACTTGACGTACACTACTCATGACTGTACTGTGCCTTAGGAGGTAGATGGCCTAATTGATGCATAAGACAAACAATTTCAAGTACTATCAAGAACTCCAAAATAATAGAAGGACCAAAAGGCAACCTCTGCTTTTTACCAGGTTAGTGGAAGTTCCCAATCCTGAACCCAGTTTGTTCTAGGGTCACCACAGGGCCTAACACTATCCTTAGAAAGGTCTGTGCGATCATCCACTTGGTTGACTTCAGGCACGTCCGGGTCTCCACAATGCGTTCCATGTCAGTCAGCTCACACAGTACCTCCAGATGGAGGAATCAGCAGCAATACTTCTGGCGACTGGCATACAATGGAGGAGGCTGTGCCCATCCCTGAACTGTTACTTAGTCTGGTGTTTGCTGATTGAACAATACTTACATAGGTTTGGGTGACACCCATGCGCTTCATTGGTTAGAAAACGAACGTAGTAGTAAAGATTGGGTATATCCAGTTTCCCCGAGTAGTTCCAAGTCTGTATAAGTTGCAGTGTGGTGTCCAGGTCAGTGATGATATGGTAAGACTAGTAACCAGATGACTGGCCCCATGTTACCTACACACCTCTTTTCTATTTCTGGACTATGCTTTTACACATCATTATTAGGTGTGCTGGTCCTCCTGCCTCAATTAAAAAGCACCAAGACTACTATAACTCCCAGAATGCAGTGATATGTAATTTGGTCAGTGATATGTAA
This sequence comes from Calotriton arnoldi, assembly GCA_963921515.1. NCBI lineage: Eukaryota > Metazoa > Chordata > Amphibia > Caudata > Salamandridae > Calotriton > Calotriton arnoldi. Next base: position 1,660,668 of record CAWUFW010000366.1, on the reverse strand, counting down.
TGCTCGTTCATGGTGAGCAGAGGACAAGCCATGAGATTTAAAAGTCACTTAATATCCTTATCTAGTGATGACACCAGAGCTATGCCAACTTGTGGGAAGCTCCTGACACTTAACTCATGCAGTGCAACAGAAGCTGTCTCAAGGACACACTACTGCCCGTCAGGGTCCTAATCCGAGATGGATGTCGGCCCAATCCATGCACCTCAGATGGGGGCCCCAGGGGCATCTCATGCGTAGCTGCAAAGTTGCCTAAGTTACTACCAGGGTCATCGTAAGCCCGACTTGAATTCCTTTTGCAAGCAGCACTTTGAATACGGGGAACAGTATTTTCGCTGGTACGATAAGCATGGTCCTACAACTTCCAACATTCAAAGTGAAGGTGGCCAAAAAGTAGGGTGACCAGATGCCTCGAATTTCCGAGGACAGTCCCGGTTTTTGGTGGACTGTCCCGGCATCCCGACAATTTTAATTAAAACGGACAAATGTCCCGGTTTTAAGGAGAGGGGCGGGTAGCGTGCACATTTGATGTAAATTGTTTTGCTTTCGTTTTAAAGACTCGTACTGTGATGCAGTGTCATTTAACCAGCACAGCAAGATGTAAATAGGGGCACATCAGAATCTGAAAAGACCCTCAGTTGACACCCAAGCTTTTGAGTTGTCTCCTTAGGTTTAGCACAACATCTGGGAGAGGAGAGGGTCTATTTAATGAAAACACTGTTTATACTTTTTTCGTTCGGTTGGTTTGTGGGACGTGGGCACAATTTTAATGCTATCTCACCTTCGAAAAGAAACCCTGTATGTTTTATTTTTGGTTCCATATTGTAGCAAAGGCAAATATATATATTTTTTGGATCCTTGTGCATCTCTCCCTGTTATATGTTGTAGGCACGTCTATACTTTTATCAAGCCTTGGTTTTATAATTTGCTTTTGGCACTTTCCGCCCTGTGTGTACCTTTTAGAGGTGCAGCCAAGACTACAAGTCCCAGAATACCAACAGGCTCAATGATCTACTCATAAGGCAACTTGAGACCTTTGAAATGTCTTCCTTCAGCTGGGTAAAATTTAACAAAATAGTTTATGGGATGTGCCAGCGTAGTCCTTCCATGGCAATAAGTGAAGTCATTATAGTTAGTGTAACCTGGCGTCCTGGATTTGAGGAGGCAGACCTATTTTCTCACGAAATTTCATTGCATGTCCTGGTTTTCAAAGACGGTAGACAGTAGAAAGGGAGGATAGTTTTCATCTATTTTGGTGCAGAATTAGTTATTAGCCCTTATCTGAAAGCAATTTAGTTAGCACGTATAATACGGTGTGTAAAAGCTGCTTTTAATTCCTTGTAGTACCTATTGTCAGACTTTACCTATGTTTATCTGCACTATCAATTAAGTCTTAATGTCCCGTAAGTCGATGCAAAATTATAGTCCTACGTCTATGTTTGTGGACTGTCCCGGTTTTTGGTTTACAAAATCTGGTCACCCTAACAAAAAGTCACCCTTAGCTAGAGGCGCCTCTCCGGCGTTAGGCCCAGTTTTCAGTTAAGCAGATGCCACTGTGACGTTTGGCTCCTGACATGACAATAACATTAAACGAAAAAAAACATGTAATACATTCATCAAACGAGAGCTCCGCAAGTGTTAGCAGCCTAACTACAAGATTAAATAGAGCGAAACAGAAATGACAACGTTGTAACGTCTTTGGAGGCTGTTCACTGGGTAGTGGTGCAGCCTGCATTTATTTGTGGGCTGCTGTGTTTCATACGGCACCAGGCACTTCTCGCTGTTTCCGATTCAAAGGAATCACACAGGGGAGTCTAGAGAGCTACCAGGGCTCGAGCACTTCTGTTTACCACCTGTGGGCCTCTTACCGATCTCATCGCCGTGCCCCATCCCGGCTAAAGCGAAGAGCAGCTCCGGGGAGAGCAGGGCAGGAATCCCCTTCAGCACAACCATGGTACAACACCGCAAAACCCAGGATCACACAAACCAGCAACTTAGATTCCAACAACATTCAGCACGGAACTACCGCTGTCACACCCGCCGCCTCCTCCTGAACACCGCGGCCGCGCCCCCAGGGAGGAGCTGAGTGGGCCTGCGTGGACTTCCGGCCAGCAGAGTAAATTTAGCGCTAGCTGTACAGAGAGGCGATGTGTTCATGTTTACACACGCATGGGCGTAGGAATTGTGGGGGCGCGGGGCATTTATCCCCTCCATATTTTGGAGGTGTGGGGCACAGGGGACAAGGGAATGGGGGGGGGTACAAACAACTCTGAAGTTTAAAAAGAGACCGTCCCTGTTTAAACTTCACTCGTTTTTCAGCCCATTAAAAAAGCATGGGGACTGAAAACACGAATGAAGTTTAAACGGGCTGCTGACTTAAAGTCAGCATGCCGCGTTTCCCGAATTCAAACACCCAGCGCCCATTGCACTAAAAGGGCTTCAGATCTCCTGCCTCACCGTCTCCTGCCCTGGACTCTTCACACGACATTCAAATGCCTTTTAAAAGTAGAGGAGGCTTTGTTTTTTTTTTAATTGTTTCTTGTGCCGCTTGGGGTCTACCTCTCTTTTCAGCCCGCTTGCAAGCTGTCAATTAAAGACTTGTTGAGGACAGATAAACAGGGATGAATGGCTCCAGTAGTACATCTCTAGCCATTGACAAATACACTGCAATAGTACCTTGTCACACTTTTAACTACTACAAATGAGAGGTTATGTAAGTGTTCTTTAAAATATAAATGAGCAAGACAGTTACATTGTATCATTATATTGGCATTTCTATAGCCCTTTCCTAACCCTTGTGACTCCCAAGAAGCTGTAACATAAATATTTATGACAGAATATAGATGTTATTGTTTAAAAAAAAAAAAATTCTCAGCACTTTGAAACCATTCATTAAATAAGACACTATTCAGAATCTTTAATGAAAAAGGTTATTCTGTTATCAGGTTCTATAAATGATTTTATTTATGGCCCGGCCCTCCATGTCCATCCGCTCTTTCCATTCCAGCTAATAGTTGTGTTTAACAAAGTGTATTGTGGGTGCTGTAGGCCCTGTTGCACTGTAAGTGCATGTCACATTTTCCTTCTACGGAAGCTGCTTTAAGGGTGATTGTGTGAACTTATGGGATTTATAACTGCGTGAAACACTGGGTTTGCACCTCTGAAGGTTGGTACCCATCATCTCATACCAAACTGGTCCAAACATAGGCCACAAGGCACTCACAACTCACACACTTCTATCCATCCATATATTAGAATCAGTCTAGAGCAACCAATCTCTTACTCCTTTTCACCTCAAATGCATGCATACGAGCAGCAAAACCACATGGTAGGAGCACAACTCTGATCACCACGTACAACATATATGCAACTTTTGGGCGTTAAATAGGTACTATTGAGGTGAAACCTTTGCCCATACAGTGTTAGAATTTGTAAAAATGTCAATATAGTGAAGTAATACCATCACAAGAAGTGTCACATTATGTAGCACAATATGATTATTACTGCTGCATAATTTAGTCAGTGCTGTCACATAATTTGGTTCTCTCTGATCTATATGAAATCTGTTCTTCTGAGAGTCAAGCTCAAGTGGTTAATATGGAGGTGGGTGAGCTAACAAATTAACAGGGAGAGCCAAGTCAGAGCTGAGCCAAAGGTCTGGCTTGGCTCATAGACCCTGTGCATGAGCTGAGTCCTTAAAATGGTTGCCATTAAAATCATACACCAAACGTCACTTAAAATATGGTAAAGCCTTTTTAAATTTAAAAAAAGTGTATTTCTTTAACCAGTGGAAGTTTTGACATTAACACGTCACATTATAGCACTGCACTGAGAAGTATTTATTAAAAGTGATAGTTTTTAAATATGAACTTAGAACCAGTCCTGTCCTGACAATTGTCATTTGAATCCTTTATACAGCCCACATTCTTATAAATAGAGTAACATTATAGTCTATTAAATGAAATATAATAGGTTGGGTACAGCTGGTACTCTGAACTCATGTATTTGAGGGGCTTTCATATGCAATAGTGAAGAAAAAGGAAGATGGGTAAAATAAAATATTTGCCTAAGATCACACAATTTAGTTAAGCAGGGAAGCCATGACTAATCCAGGTTTTCTGTTTTCACATTATGCAAACCAGCCACTAAATTGGCATCTATTTGTATCTCCTTTTTACCTCAAATGTAAATGTTTTGTTTGAACCTTTATGTGCAGGAGGGTAGAGTGAGGGTGGCATGCAGAAGCCACATGAAAACTCGACTTGTTGTGGGCTCGAAGTTCCAACAGGACCCCGATCTGAGCCAGGGCCAAGCTTCAGGCTCAAGCCTGCTTGTGCTTTCAGTAGCTCACCCTCCTCTAGGTTAGTATGACTACTTCAGATATCTGTATGTATAACCGCTTGGTGCACTTGGATCTAACGATTTGTGTGTTTATCGACCTATGAGGTACTAGCCTGGGAGTGAAGGCACTGTGAATATGTTGGACAATTTAAAAATAAATGTATTACAGGCTGCACACAGTATAACATAGACTGCCAGAAAATGTGCAGAAAGATTCAAGGGGAAATTTACTAACTTTTTTTCACCAGGTTTGCGTCACAAAAATGCTGGAATTTACTCTCCAAATCACATCATGATTTGCTTTGGAAAGCTACCTAACATAAAGCAAAGTAGAGCTAAGCACTACTTTGTGGCAAGGGTACGTTCTATGGGTTGTACATGGTCATTCCCATTAGAGGTGGGCGGGCCAACAAATTAGCAGGGAGAGCCGAGCCAAGGGTCTGGTTCGGATCATAGAGCCCATGCACGAGCCAAGCCCTGAAAATATTTGTTATGTAAATGTACAACAAACATCATGTAAAATATGATAAAGGCTCTTCAAAATTCAAAAATGTGTATTTGTTTAAGATGTGGAAGATTTTACATTAACAGGGCGCATTACAGCACTACACTGAGAAGTACTAATTTTCTACCACTGTTAGTCTGAATTCACATATTTGAATGTGCTTTCAAAGTTGGTAATGAAGGAAAAAGAGTTTGGTGAAATAAAATATTTGCCCAAGATCACACAATTTAAGTGAGTAAGCCACAATGTATTCAGGTTTTCCAGTTTCACTTTGTACAAATCAGCCTGTAAATGGGTATCTATTTGTCTTTCCTACCGTTAAGCCTTTATTTTGACCTCTTAGTGCATTGTTCTACAGTTTTTGAAATATAGCACAAACTCATCCCAAAGGTATTGAAGCGCTTTATATGAGCACCAGTTACGTTGCACAAGATCACATGCATTGTTTGTTGGCATGGGGAAATTAAGTGATTGGCCCAGAATCATCGGATGATGAGCCGACGCAGAGACTCAAACCTGGTTCCCGGTTCCATAGTTGGCAGCTCTGACCGTAACGCCACATCCTGGGTAGAGGGAGGGTAGCAGGCAGAAGCCAAAGCTCAGCTCGTTATTGGCTCAAGGTTCCAACAGGACCTTGAGCTGAGCCAGACCCAGGCTTCAAGCTTTAGCCTGGCTCCAGCTTTCAGTGGCTCGCCCACCTATAATTCCTGTACAACCATCCATGGTTTTTGATGCAAAGCCTTAATTACTAAAAACAAGAGAAGATAGGACTTTGTGCCAAAAATGTACACCTCCTCGAAACAGGCATAAAGAATGAGAACATTTTTCTTTTCTAAAATTTTGAAAATGTATGCATGTTCAGCACTTTACAGCATACATACAGTGGTAAAAATATTGAATTATGTTAAAGCATAGATTTTATACAGAAGGGTACCCTTCCACTACAATAACCTATGCTTGACCTCACACATACACCCATGCACTAAAGTGCATGGCTGTGTGCATTGGCGCAATACAGCCAAATGTGCGCCAGCTCAGGGAAAGACAAAACTGGTGCTATACCTTAGTAGATATGGAGCTGTTCTAATCTCTCCTATTGATGCAGGAAAGCAACTTTGGTTACTGTGCTACATTGTACCAAAAGTTACAAATTTGCCCCTCAATGTTTAAATGCTTACAGTGCTTTAAAAAATAATTATTTAGTACAACACATTCCGACTGTACTTAGTGCAAACCTTTCCAGGACTGGTAACAACCTTAGAGTGCCTTTCAAAAAGAATAACTCTCAAACACTAGGAAGCTTCAATGATTATATGAATTAAAGCCTGTACTGACTCCAAAGAAGACCTAAGTTTAGATTAGTAACCAAGCATCACCCACGCTCATCTCATTCTGCATATTTCACTATACTGAATTTCTGTGAGCATCTCACAAGCCAGTGCCACATTTCTCATTGTTTCAAGCATCTCCCAACGTAGGACACGCTGGGTCTCACATAGCAAGCTTTATGCATTTGTATGGCCTGTCATACACTGCATCTCGTTTTTGCAAACATGTTACACACACACACACACACACAAACACACACACACATTTTCTGCATCCTGTTTTTGAAGGCCTCTCACATACTAGGCTTTTTGTGTTTGTTTCTTTCACATCAGGTTTTTCACATTTGTAAAGCATCTATCGCCAATACACACACTGTGCATCTCATTTTGCGAGCATCTAATACAGAAGACATATTTTATAGCATGTTTGTTTGCAACTTCAGCTATTCAGTTTGTGAGCACTCTACACTCATGGCATACATCTGCACAAATTCTTCCCGCAGATTAGACAGCAAAAGTTTAAAGTTTTTTATTGTGTTTTATATTTTGTGTTTCCTTGAGTGCATACAGTGCCCCAATCTCCACCTTCGAGCCACAGGAGAGCAAACAATACACTTCAACTGTCTGTGGTAGTATCCTCACTCCCCTCCTGTGCAATGCCAAAGCAAATGAAGGCAGAGTTATATGTTGAAAATATGATTGACTATGAGTACACTTTTTCAACAGGGAGGCTGCTGGGAATAATAATAATTTTTACTGATTCCACATTGCCCACAGCACTACAGTTAAGGTGGGGTAGGTTCTGATGAAAATGCCCAGAGATTGCCCTCAACAACAAATGTCACTGTTGGGACCCCTGTGCAGATTTTAATGCAGTGCTTATTACATCAGACTTTTATTAAAAAAGATAATCTGAGATTAGGTATCTAATAGCTCTTTGAGAAACACTTAAACACAGTGCCATATTTAGTGGAGTGTTGCTGTCTGCTTATGCCAAAGAATTGCCAACTGGAGGTCTAGTCAAGGTTTTTTTGATAGCATTGTTTCTTAGCGCTTCCATTCTTTGACAAGCAGATTGGTAAACCTCTTCTTGAGGCCTGGGGTAGTAGATGGTTACTGAATGATGGAATCTGTAAGAAAAATTGGGCTTTTGATTGAGTGAGGTGAACACCCTTCTCAAGCAACAACCATAAACATGGTCAGGGATGACCACAAAAGTCATTAAATTAACCTGTGCTTAACCCTCTGGTAGCTTGGCACAAAAGCAGTCAGGCTTAATTTAGAAGCCTGTGATCAAAATGTATGCAGCACATAAACAATAATAAAGTGAAGACACAACACAAGAAAAACACCACACCAATTTAGAAAATAGAGTAAAATGTAATAAATAAAGTAAGAACAAAATTATACAAATGCAATCAGTAGAATCGGAGATGCACAATTTGAAAGGTTTAAGTAAAATTAGCGCCAAGAAGCAGAAAACGCTAACTTTTGGTATCTGGTCGTTAGACCTGGACATCTTCATAAGTTCAGGCAACCACGATGGAGTGCAGGTCGGATACAGGAACCAAGTTAGTACCGCTGAAAAAGGTTACCTTCTCTAAGTCATGCATGCAGAGTTGAGAACTTCAGGATTTCACAAGAGGAGCTCAACTAATGACAGCCAAGTGTCCAGGACCTGGGGAGGTGGGGATCAGGAACTCACTCCAGAGGACCAGTAGGGCTTAGGCAGGTCCAGTTGCAGGCCCAGGCAGGGCCAGTTGCAGGGAGGCCCCTGGAGCTTGCTGTATCCCTGTAGCTCAGACACCTGACCCTTGAGTCACTCTGGTATTCCTGGGGTCATAGAGATGGTTCTCTCTCTTTCAAGCAACAAGGCAGGCATCAAGAAGGAAGGCAGTCCTTTGAAGAAAAAGACAAGTCTCAAGCAACAGGGCAGTCCTATGGTAGCATCAGGGCAGTCCTCTGAGAATCAAGGCAGGCCTCAAGCAGCAGGGCAGGTCCCTGGAGTACAAGGTAGTCCTTCTGTAGACTTCCATAGGTCTAGGAGTGTACTGAAGAGTTGGTCTGAAGGTTCAGTATCTATACCTGGTACCAACCTTTGAAGTGGGGGAAACTTCCAGACTTCTCCCACATCTGGTTCTGGAATTTCCTTCCTTCCCCAGCCCAGGTAACAAGGGACATGGGGTGACAAAAGACTGGTGTCAAGTTCTTTGTGAGTGTGCTGAGGCAGCCACTTTGAAATGTAAGTGGGGCAGGGAACAGATATTCTCCTCCCACCCTGACAACACCTAATCCCCCTTTATCTCACTGTCTGGGAGGAATACACAAATGCCAACTACCCCGAGTCATGTGACCCAGGACACAGGTTGCAGACACCAAATGGTTAGGACACCAAGCTGCACCATAAAAATGTCTTTCGAAGAGATTCTTCATCTCACAGACAACAAAGCCGAAACCAAAGTTTACAGCGCAACAGAAGCGCAAGAGATTTATGGCCTCATCCGGGAGGTCCGCACTTTTGATTTAACTCAAGGGCCAGTCACACAACAATTGAGACAGTTAGAATACTGTGGAAATAAAATCTATAATTATGCCCCTTCGCTGCCCTCTGCGCGATCTAATTATGCCCCTTTGCGTGATCCCCTTTGCGCGATTAATAATTGCCCACATTAAAAGCAGACACCATTTTGTTTTTAATTCACCCTTTGGTGTCCCAAAACCCCGAGCACGAGCACGACACCCCTGCACCTGGTTTTCCTCATTTTCACCATCTGTCTCTGTGGTTTCTGCCAAGTCCGGGAAACCAGTACATGAGTTCCTGCTCCCCCGCAGAGATGGTTCATGTTTCTGACATGAAGCACGAGCACAAACCCCCAAATGAGGAAGCCTTCCCCTTCCAACTGTCAGACTATTTCACATCGCAAGTCCCCTCACGAAGCCTAAGACACGCCCCCATTTCTTCACACTCTGCTCCTCTTGCTGAATCTTTGTTCCTCTATCTGCCACGACCTGTTTGTTCCTCTATTTTGCCTCGTGACCAAGACTGTATAAATATTCTGCTGTTGAAAATAAAGACCCCCACTTAAAGAGAGGGACTTGAGAGATTGCTCCTGTGCCCGCTTGGTGCTGGAAGCGCTCCCTTTAACTCGAGTTATTGGTCTTCTCCTCCTTCATTTGAGCACCACGGACTCCTCGCTTTGCATTGACAAGAAATTATGATTTATTAAGCATAGAAATTCAGAAATGAGGTAATAAGTAAATTTAATTTACCACAGTAATTGGCGCCCGAACAGGGACCTTCCCTTTCCCCACGCGCCGGCGATATTGGACCCGGTACTGTCCCCTCCTGACCGTTGACGGACTTCAAAAGTGCACAACGTGGGGAATTCCCGCTAACTCCCTCGAGGCGAAGAGGGGGACCGACTGCGGCCCAGCATCCACACGAGGCGGTGAGGAAATAGCGGAACGTCCTGAACCAAATCCCAACCTGCGAAGCAGACGAGTCCGAGGTTCTACAAATCCCACCTTGAAACTGCGCGCCGCGTTTTCCCAAAATCTTCAAGAGGCCTTCCAGTTACTTTTCGGTGAGTACTGCTGAAAAGTATAAAAACGAACCCACAGCTTTTGTGGGGGCGGTAAAGATACGCGTTTTTTTGGTTTCTCACCTATCTTTGGTGAGGACTACTAAAACTAGTATAAAAGACGGACTCACTACCTTGTGGGCACGGTAAAGATACATGTTTTTTGTGGGTTTCTCACTTATTTTGTGAGGACTACTAAACTAGTATAAAAGACGGACTCACCTCTTTCGTGGGTACGGTAAAGATATTTGTTCTGTTTATGTTTTTCTCACTTCTAAAATCTTTGAAAGTCTTGCCATCATGCCTATTTTCTCGAAAATACGTAAGATGGCAACCAAAAGGAGTATTCTTGAGAAGGAAATTCCCCTTCCTCCTCGGGATACTCCAGGACACTTCATGTATGCAAAACATGGTGTCGGTGCACTTATTTATTGTGATCTATGGGTAGAATATACTAAAGACCTAGAACTCAGATATAGATGGCCTGAAAATGGTAGTTTTGATACGGAGTGTATTATGAAATTAGAGGAACAGTTATGGAAGAAAAAGAGAGTCCGCCAGTCACAGAGTGACTCAGTAGAATTATGGAGAAAAGAAGCCCATAGGAGGCAACAGAAGGAATTGCATAAAGTTGAAAAGGGTAAGAGAATGTCAGAGCAGGCCAAGAAAGAACAGTTACAAGAAATAGGGAAAGAAGTAGTTAGTGAAAGGAATAAAAGGGAACAATCAGCCATTTCTACTGGTTTTTATCCTGTATTGCCATCTGCACCTGAAAACCTTAACATTGCATCAGCACAGCCTACAGCCCCACCACCAGAGGATACTTTTACTAATTTTCTCTTAGATACTCCACCACCCTATGAAGTTCCAGTCATTCAACACCCTCTGCCTCCGCCACCCCTTTCACAACATAACGCACCACCTCTCACTCCAGAAGGGGGTGCCGTAGGTCCAGACCCAGGTAAAACAATTCCCGACTGCCCCTATGACCCGACTCCGAGCAACACAGGGGAGGCGGGCCGAATAAGTAAAATACTTCATGACTCCTGGGAAGAAATAAGACATCTACCAGCAATTGACACGTTTCTTCAAGCGGCCTCTGAGTTTCTTCGTACTGGAGAGAACTCACGAGCCATTAACGCTATGACTACAAGAAGATCACACCCTGTAAAAATGCACATGTATAGGTTCCTCCTTTGCTGTTTCATAAAACACATACAAGCAGAGGAAAGAAATGTACCAGTTTCACTTTTTGACTTATTAGATTCCGCATCCGACCACACTAGTCTAGAACTTATAAATGATGCACTAGACAGGTTCACCCGTAATGTGACCCGTATTCTGCAAAACTTGCAAACAAATGAAGAGAATAAGAAACTTGAGGAGGAAATTACTGAACCTACTGAAAAAGTCCTACCCGTTCGTTCTTCCGCCCCTAATTCACGAACACCCCCGCCTACATTCCTCCAAGGTCACTCTGAACGGTCATCTCCAGATGAGTTATTTGAAAATACATCCAATGCATTAGACTACTGGTTAGACCAGGAACCTCCGCTTACACCGGAGGAGGAGGAAATAGCTAGAACTGCGACCCTATGGGTCTCTCAATAAAAGATATATGACAATGATCTCATAGCCCAGCTTTTTCTAGCATTACCACGCTCACATCAAAGATTAGCAAGTCTCTACATGGTACAACATCTCATCACACTCAATGACACTCATTTTAAACATGATCCAAGACTCGAAGATTTTCTGTCTGACTGCGCTGATAACATGTTCCTCCACAATAGTTCAGTTTTTCTTAACACATTTATAGATTTTAGACAGAAATACCAGAAAGTGACTGGATATAGATCTCCCCATAATACGTGTGGATCAACTAATAGACTTCCTCAAACACGCCAGTTCCCCATGAGAGAGGTCCACCCCAGAGCTGACACGAATGGCGCGCTACAACGCGTCTTCATTTATGTACCCTTGACAAAACTTGAGTTACTAAGGATGAAAGAGATGGTTCCCTCCCACTCAAAGGATCCTGCTGGATTCTTTAAGGAATTAGGAGATGTATTAATGATGGGAACATATACTCTTTCTGATATCACAGCAATTCTGAAATTATTGTTGCCATCAGGTATATATGACAAACTAAGAGAAAAAGATTGGGAAGTAGCAGGTGAACACATTAAATGGACTGAACTTCAGAATGACGAAAATACTAGAGTAGCAGGTCAAGGTATAGGAGACAAACTAAAAGCACTTCCTGGCACTATTTTAAAGGTGCTACCACAGTTACTAACAGTGAAAAAGGAGGACTGGGATGCCATTTCCTCCTGCAAACAGAAACATGGTGAAGACATAGGAGATTATTACACTAGACTTGAAAAGTGTTTTGCGGTAAATAGCGGCCTTACGCCAACAAGTGAAGCTTACCCGCATCTGTTTGTTTCCAAATTAGTAGATAACGCCTTGCCAGCCATTAAGGACAGAGTGCTAAAAGTAGAAAGTACCTGGCAAGCACATACACCTCCACAGGTGTTACAAATGCTACAATATCAACAGAATCGCATTAGGGATGAAGAAGAAAATGATAAGAAACGCATGAAAGACACAAAGATGAAAGCATTAGTAGCCCAAACTGCACCCCAGCGTCAACAGACACCAAGTAGCCAGACAAATATAAAAAGCACTTGTAATTATTGCAAAAAGATGGGACACTTCGTTAAAGATTGCCCTGTCTTAAAGCACAATTTGGCTACTGGTAAGACCCAGCCACGCCCATATCAGCCAAAACAGAATGATTCCCTAGACAGTTCAACACCTTCAGTTCCACTGACAACACAAATGGCCCAAATGAATATTATAGACAGCGCCTACACTGAATATTACCCAGATTTCTCATGATGTTGCCCAGAGAGAGAAGATGACAAACTGCCCCTAATCCCCATTCCAGTAGATCAGACAGGTCCATTTATAGAGGTCCGACTTCTTGAGGAGGATAGGAAGTTTCTACTAGACACTGGGGCCAGTAAAACAACAATAAGCCATCAAGAGGTCCCAGAGGCTCCTCTCTCGGGTTCAAAAAGTATTTCTCTGGGTTTCTCGGGACAACCTGTGACAAACGTCACGTCAAAGCCACTGCCCTTGCAGGTTGGTCCCCTCATGACAACTACAGATCTTATATTGACAAAATCATGTCCAGAAAACTTGCTTGGTATAAAAACATTGAAAGAATTAGGAGCTGTCATTGTTTGCTCACCTACAGATGTCAGACTATTTCTGCGAGATTTCAAGGGCCACTACACAAGTAAAGAATTAGATGAGCGTTTGAAAGATTTGCCACACACCCTGTGGGCCACTGATTCCACCACAGTAGGATGTATGGAAATAACACCTCACAAGGTTACACTGAAAGAGGGAGCCCAACTACCACGCATAAGGCAATACAAAATTCCACCTCAGGCTGAACAAGCATTAATGTTAATTATTCAGGACCTAATACAGTCAGGTGTGATTAAGGAAACAACTTCTAACATTTGCAATTCCCCTGTTTTACCAGTTCATAAAAAGTGGAACCAGGAACACCACCTGTCTACAGACTAATGGTGGATTTGAGAGAGCTCAATAAATGTGTCGTTCCACAACACCCTGTGGTTCCAGACATCTCCACCCTACTCACAGCCATAGATGCGGAAGCAACGCATTTTTCAGTCATTGACTTGAAAAACGCATTCTTTAGCATACCTATTCACCCAGACAGTCAATACCTTTTTGGCTTCTCCTTACAAGGACGAAGTTTCCAATTCACAAGAGCTCCTCAAGGTTTCACAGAGAGTCCAAGCGTATATAGCCAAGCATTAAAAAGACAACTAGATACTGTTCAAATGCCCACGGATACAGCCATACTACAATATGTTAATGATATCCTCATTACGGCCAGATCTGACGCAGCATGTGCTGAAGCATCACTACTAGTACTAGAATTCCTAGCTGCAAATGGCCATAAAGTTTCCCCTGGTAAGCTCCAATTTTGTTTACAGCAAGTGGCATACTTAGGGCACTTGCTGTCAAAGGAGGGTAGGCAGCTTACACAGGAACGCATCCAACTCATACAACAAATACCACAACCAACAACACAGAAACAAGTTCGAGCCTTTGTTGGTCTCACCTCATATTGTAGACAGTGGATCCCACAATTTGCACTCATTTCCAAACCGTTAGTGCAGCTGACAACACTCGAAGCTGGCGCTACTCCACAATTACCCTGGACAGATGAACACACGCAAGCCTTTCAGTCTCTTAAAAAAGCTATGTGTCAAGCCCCAGTGCTGGCAACACCTAATTACACCAAAGATTTTACATTATTTGTAACAGAAAACTCAGGTACAGCACTATCAGTTCTGACCCAACTTCAAGCAGACAAACATAAACCATGTGGTTATTTTTCAAGCACATTAGATCCAGTAGCACAAGCATTGCCTGCATGTCTAAAATCAGTAGCAGCTACTGCACAAGCTATTAGACAAAGCGATTCTATTGTATTGGGACATCATCTGATAGTTCAGGTCCCACACGCTGTAGAACTTCTGTTAAACAGAACACAAACACAGCATCTGACAATAGCCAGACTCACCGGATATGAGATGACACTTTTTCAGCCACACATTGAGATTAGACGCTGCAACATTTTAAACCCAGCAACACTGTTGCCACTGACCTCTCCTACTGAAGAAATTCACGATTGTATTGACATAATTGATTTAGTGACCAAACCAAGACCAGATTTACAAGATACTCCCCTTGCTAAGGCAGAAATGACACTCTTTGTTGATGGTTCATGTATGAGACTCCCCACAGGAGAATTAGCAGCAGCCTATGCCGTCACAAATGGTACAGACACTTTAGAAGCACACAAGATAGAGATACTGTCGGCACAGGCAGCAGAACTCATAGCCCTAACACGAGCATGTCACTTAGCAAAAGGAAAGTCAGTTAACATCTACACTGATTCACAATATGCCTTTGGAGTTGTACACAACTTCGGTACATTATGGAAAGAGAGAGGATTTCTCACATCACATGGGTTCAGAATACAGCATGCTACACTCATCACTGCCCTCTTAGAGGCCAGTCAGTTACCAGAGAAAATCGCAGTGCTAAAATGTAAAGCGCACACAAAAGGAACAGATGAAATATCAAAAGGAAATGATTCTGCAGACAGTGCAGCCAAGTTAGCAGCAAACACAGAATTAACTATACCACACCGCCAATATACAATACGAGACCCCTTTTCTGACATCCAGGATGTCCAAAGTCACGCCACACCACAGGAACTGCTAGAATGGAAGGAAAAAGGAGGGGTCCTTACAGATCAAGGCTGGATGACACCTGAAAGAGCAGTATGGGTTCTACCGGATGCCATGGTACAAGTTATGGTAAACACCATACATGGACCAGCACATCTGGGAGAAAAAGCAATGTTAGACAGCATACAGAATATATGGCACAACAAACATTTGAGAGCTGCAGCCAAACAAAAAGTTAAAACGTGCATGATTTGTAATCAGTTCAACCCAGGAAAAGGCACAAAGGTGGAACAGGGAGGATTCCAACCCCTGACCATCCATTTGAAGTTCTCCAGATGGACTATATCCAGATGGAGAGATGTAGAGGTCACAAGTATGTGCTAGTTGTAGTGTGTGCTCTGACCAGATGGACAGAAGCCTATCCCGTCCCAGATTACACTGCAACGACAACTGCTAAACAATTAGTTAGAGAGTTTTTTCCGAGGTATGGGTTGCCCCGTGTCATCTACTCAGATAACGGCCAACCTTTTTCCTCTGAACTCATGAAGCAAGTGTCTCTTCTGTTAGGGTACACTTGGAAGTTTCACTGTGTAAGACATCCTCATGCAGCAGGTCTAGTAGAAAGGCACAACCAAACTTTGAAGACAAAATTGGCCAAGATATGCACTGACAAAGGCGTGGACTGGATGGTAGCCTTACCGGTTGCCCTCTTCTACATGCGTATGGTAGCCCATTCCAGAACTGGCTTATCTCCATATGAAGTGGTCTTTGGCAGACCACCAAATATGTGGAGTACGCCAAGGCCTAAAAGAATAACTGATGTTGACAGTACTATGCTGACTGACTACCTGGCTTCCTTGATGTCTGCACTCCAATCTTGTTGTTCTCAGGTTGCTGCCACCTTCCCTGACAAAACCAACCCGGAAGAACACGCCATCCGACCCGGGGACTGGGTCCTCGTGAGGAACTTCGACCGGACCAGTCCCCTCCAGCCCAGGTGGAAGAAGCCAAGACTCGTACTACTAACAACACGGACAGCAGTGAAGGTCGAGGGCAGGAAGGGCTGGCTCCACGCAAGCCACTGCCGGAAACATTTTGGACAAAAAGACACTGTTGCTGATGGCCCTGCCAATCCCACTGACATTGTGACTGAACAATCTTTATTGCCTTTGGAACTAACCCCACAACAGGATTACAAATCAAAGTTAAGGTCTGCCATTCGGACTCTGGCTAATTAAGTCCATTGGGCGTCGGTCCAGTGGTGAAGCGGTTGGAGCATGGGAATGGATTTTAACACCTTGACTATGTGGAGAAAAAAAAAAATGAACTCTAGAAAAAGACATAATGGTCCTATTATATGTTTGACAGTATTATTTTTCCTCATGGCAGTTATGACGTGTCTTGGTTGGATTCTCCACACTGTTTTTCCCCCAACACAACACACCTCTCATACACCCAACAGCACTCAGGAACACACCTATCACGACCTACCCCCTCATGAACAAGCCTTAGACTAGCCTTGCGAAACAATACCTTCATACAGATGCTACACCACACTCAGCAAGCCAGTAATAGCACCAATTGTTGGATATGTGGCCGCATCCCACCTCATCAGAAAAAGGGAGGGATGCCTCTTTTTTTCTTTCCCATTCTCTTATAATGGAACTTGTGAAGCCTGGTTCGCCCTAATAACAGCTGACGCTACTACCCCCACCTCCTGCCCTGACGGAAATAATTCATGCAAGAATGGGTGGCCTTGGGGGATTTAAACAAGGTACTCAATACTGCCTGTTACCCTAATAAGGAGGGAGATCCTCAGGCGACCGGTACAGTCCTAGAAAGTGAAGAATACAAGCAAGGGAACATGACCATGTCCTACAAGATGTTAAATACCAAACCTAAAAAGAATGCTGGTTCCCCTTCCATCTCGGTCTCACCAGTAAAAGGACACCTGTGCATCCAGAAAAATGGCTCTGTTCCATTAGGACACAGTGACTGTCATACCACTATAAGTTTTGAAGACAGAGGAAAGTCCTCATTTCTAGCATCTCGCCATACTTATTTCATCTGTGGCCAAACGGCCTATGTGCAGCTGCCCTTGAACTGGGGGGAACTTGCTGTATAGCATTCCTGTTACCCCCTGTCTTTGTGGCCCCATCCACTTACCACAGAGACCTCCTAGTGCCCCATGTCAGACATAAAAGAACGATCGATACCTCCTTGGTTGACCAAACGGAAACCTCATGGGAACAGTATACAGATTTTAACAAAGGGTTCTTCTTCTTTGTTGGCCCTGTACAGAACAGCAAGCTTATACGCAGGTTGACAAGGACCTTAGAGGCTGTAGTAAACCAGACGGCGTCTGCCCTGGGGAGCTTAACCCAGGAGCAGTCTGCCATACGATTGGTTACTCTCCAAAATCGCCTTGTCCTTGACATCATCTTGGCTGACAGAGGCGGAGCCTGTAAAATTATAGGCTCTAGCTGCTGTATATTTATTCCTGATAATTCCCCATCTGTATACACGGCCATAACAAAATTACACAAGATAGCCGTAAGTTTACATCAAGAACCTGGCACTTGGACGTGGTCTGACTGGTTCTGGAAGATAATATCGTCCTGGGGATGGCAACTGCTGTCAGCAGCAGGCATAATATTCCTGATAATAACTGGATGCTGCCTTTGCATCCAATGTGGTCCTGCCCTATGCGGTCTATGCGCTGCAAAATGCATTCCTAAACCACTTGTCCAGCAGAGAGAAAGGGAAAGAATCATGTTACAAGAATGTATAAATGATCTCATGCAAATTGAGATATAATGTAGGTACACTCTGGGGC
This sequence comes from Calotriton arnoldi, assembly GCA_963921515.1. Lineage (NCBI taxonomy): Eukaryota > Metazoa > Chordata > Amphibia > Caudata > Salamandridae > Calotriton > Calotriton arnoldi. The sequence continues at coordinate 1,642,774 of CAWUFW010000366.1, read as the reverse complement.
AAGGAGGGAATGTGGAAATAAAATCTATAATTATGCCCTTCGCTGCCCTCTGCGCGATCTAATTATGCCCCTTGCGCAATCCCCTTTGCGCGATTAATAATTGCCCACATTAAAAGCCGACACCATTTTGTTTTTAATTCACCCTTTGGTGTCCCAAGACCCCGAGCACGAGCACGACACCCCTGCACCTGGTTTTCCTCATTTTCACCATCTGTCTCTGTGGTTTCTGCCAAGTCCGGGAAACCAGTACATGAGTTCCTGCTCCCCCGCAGAGATGGTTCATGTTTCTGACATGAAGCACGAGCACAAACCCCCAAATGAGGAAGCCTTCCCCTTCCAACTGTCAGACTATTTCACATCGCAAGTCCCCTCACGAAGCCTAAGACACGCCCCCATTTCTTCACACTCTGCTCCTCTTGCTGAATCTTTGTTCCTCTATCTGCCACGACCTGTTTGTTCCTCTATTTTGCCTCGTGACCAAGACTGTATAAATATTCTGCTGTTGAAAATAAAGACCCCCACTTAAAGAGAGGGACTTGAGAGATTGCTCCTGTGCCCGCTTGGTGCTGGAAGCGCTCCCTTTAACTCGAGTTATTGGTCTTCTCTTCCTTCATTTGAGCACCACGGACTCCTCGCTTTGCATTGACAAGAAATTATGATTTATTAAGCATAGAAATTCAGAAATGAGGTAATAAGTAAATTTAATTTACCACAATACTTGATGCGACGTGAAATCAATCAACGCCTGCATGCTACCACTTTAGTCCAGTATCATAAGGCAAGTAGCATTCACAGGGGACTGAGATTACCTTTAAAACCTATGATGTTTAAGATGAACAAAAAGTTCATGGATAAGTGGTATTCAATTTTAAACAAATGCTCTCTTGACTTAATTCTTTTAATAGTAGAGGAACTATCGAGTGTTTTAGTGGGTCTAGAATAAGAGATACACGAACTACAGAATTCTTTAAAAGCACGCATGGAGGGCGAAGATTGGGCAGCATCACTTGAAGATATTAACAAAAGGTTAGACGCTTACGCTAAAGAAATTCATGAACGTAAGATGCGCAAATTCAGACGTGACACCATAGTCTATAAACTTGACGATCTTTATTCATTGGCAGAAGTATATGCACAGAAACGTACATATCAGAAACCCGGTACCACTTCATCAGAAGAGAGTTTAGTATCCATCAGTGAGACTCGAGTATCTCGACCTCCTGTGCCAGCATTGTCTGACATAACACAAACTGAAGTACCATCAACATCAGCTTCTAAGGTTTCTTTTTTAGAGATAAGCCCAGCGGCAAACAACGCACCCATGAGTCTAGCAACCACACAGCTAGACACAGCAAAACCCGCAGAGGTCGTGGACAACACCAAACAAACCAGCACAGGTCGCAGACAGAAGAAGCACTAGTAGTTAACATTTCAGCAGTGCCATTAACGAAAGCACAAACTGTAGTATTAAACAAGGGCATATCTTTTGTACCTACTTTCCAGGCCAGGGTTTTTGAGACAGAAATAGAACTTTACAAGTTCATGAGAAAATTAAGACTACGGTATTTCTTTTCTAATCAAGAATTAGCACAGATCAACATAGACCAAATTGAATACAAAGAATTTAAACCCAAGAGTACTTTCACGGCTCCGATTTCACACAAAGTCTTAGATTCCTTTGAGATGTTGATCAAAAGAGACCTGGCCCAATTACCAGCTTTATCCACTAAGAGACAAAACTTGACACTAGCGGATAGAAAGGCACTCAAATCCTTGAGGATGAATGAGGCTATAGTATTTTTCCCAGCAGACAAGGGAGGAGCACTAGTGGTCATGGACCGGAGTTACTATGAAGCTAAAATTGACGTGATGTTATCTGATGAATCTACATATTTACTTTTGAATCAGGATCCTACACCAGAGTTTCAGGAGATTTTATTGAAAATACTTGTACATGCAGTAGATATGGGATGGATCTCTGAAAACACACGTAATTTTCTATACTCTAAATTTCCACACAGACCTATAATTTACATGTTGCCCAAAATTCATAAAAACCTTAAAGACCCACCGTTTCGTCCTATAGTATCGGGTTGTAGTTCAATACATGAACCATTGGGACAGTATCTGGATACGTTCCTACAACCATTTGTACAGTCAGGATCGACGTATGTACAGGACACCACACACTTTTTGAAACTGTTAAGCGAGCTTACGTTGCCATCAGGGACAGAGATCTGGCTAGGGACAGTGGACGTAGTATCCCTCTATACCTCAATACCTCACGCTGAGGGCATTGAGGCAATAGAGTGGGCACTGTTGCAGCAGGGAGACATACAGGCCAACAAAGTTTTCCTTTTAGAACTATTACAGTTCTGTCTGTTTAACAGCTACTTCAAATGACAAGACAGATTCTATTTACAAACCAATGGAACTTCCATGGGTTTTGCAGGGGCACCTAGCTACGCTAACACTTTCATGATGAAATTCGAACAAGAGAATGTGTTGAATGATCCATCTTGGACTGATCATCTAATTATATACCGCAGGTATATAGATGATATATTCATCATTTGGCAGGGTATGAAACACGACTTGGAAAGCAAGTTAGTGGGGTTGAATGATATAAATTCCAGAATTCAGTTCACATATACATTGGATAAACAGAGAATTTCATTTTTGGATGTCAGGGTGGAATTGCATGATACAGTAATCACCACAAAGGTGTACAAGAAGCCTACAGATCGCAATAACACATTACTTTTCAGTAGTTTTCACCCTGAGACTTTAAAGAAACATCTTCCTTTTTCCCAATTTTTGAGGATCAAGCGCATTACGTCAGACAGTCTTCAATACACAGAGACATTAGCTGCATCTAAAAAGAGTTTCTTGGATCGGGGGTATCCTACCGAGATTGTGGAAGCATCAGCTAGAAGGGCAGAGGAGATTTCGAGAGAGACACTATTGGTGAAAAAAGAGAAACCCAAAAATAAAAGAGAAGTGTTTGTGTCTACTTTTTCAACTCAGTCACCAGCCATAAAGAAAATAATTTTGCATCGTTGGGATCTGTTGCAAACAGAACCTGACTTTGGAAATCTTTTTCAGGATCCTCCCATTTTTGCATATAAAAGGTCTAACAATCTTCGGGAGTTGCTCACTAAGAACATCAGTAATCCTACGGAGCAGCATAAGGGCATGCTAAAATGTTACAATTGCTCGCACTGCAATAATGTTCTCATTGGTACATCCATATCTCATCCATGTTCAGGAAAACCAATAAGATTTCGATTTACTGCAAACTGTAACACCCAAAATGTCATTTACGCTATCCACTGCCCGTGTGCTTTGTATTATGTAGGGAAAACTGAAAGATCACTCAGGACTCGCATAGCCGAACATAAGAGCAGGATTAGGACCAGAGTATTGAGTTCACCACTTGCCAGTCATTGGACTGAGACACACCACACCATAGCCCAGTTAAGATTTACTGTATTGGAGACAGTTACATACCGGAACGACAGAGACATGTCCAAATACATCACGCAGAGAGAGACTTTTTGGACCAAACATTTGGACACCATGACCCCAAAGGGGTTAAATGACAAATTAGAGTTATCATGTTTTCTATAGAGCTAATTTTGTGACTGGACTTAACACTTAATTTTTATTTCTAAAATTTCATTTTAGCAAGAGTAGAATTAGAACTACACACGCCATATGTGGTAGTTTGTACACTGTGTGGGGGGAAGGCGGTTGATTTCCGATGGGAATCAATAGCTTGGATTGTATTGTTTTTATTCATTTTCACCATTAATTTTTTGATCTATAGAGCTGTACACATTATCATAAATGCCACATGTTGATTCATGAAGTCAATTCCGGAGCAATATGGGGGGGTTCCAAGGAATTATTGTTGATGCAAGCAAAACGCTCTACAATTTTATTTTATTAAGAATGGATCTAGTACACAATTGTTAACTTCATATCGTGAGTTAGTTATTGTTAATACAAAATTCATGTACTTTTATGTTGCTTCAAACATTGTATAAACTATGTAAGAGAGAATACAGTTTCAATAGTATAAGTGAGTTTGAACTCTTTTGTGTAGGCGCCACAGGGTGTTTGCGAAATTCTTAATAGCTATTTCTTTATTTTTGATGTTTATTTTTACTTATTTTTTATTTCATCTTTTTCTCCGGGTATCATTTGTGGATCTCTCTTTCTAAAGGTGTTTGGGCATCTGAATTTTTTCATCGATCATTGTCATACTTTCTTTTCCTTTTCTCTTGTTTTCTGAGGGGGTTTTCACACTATTTAGACTGGTTAAGATGGCCGCCAGGCTTTCTCGTAGATCTGACGTGTATTTACCTTGTCAGGGGTTACCTAACGACGCAGCTCACGTTCAAAGGGAGGGTTGCGAGCAGGACGCCACTATTAAATAGCAGCACACGAGTGAGCGTTTTTTCAACTCTTGTGAGCGTTTAACAGAGGACTGCTTCCATTTAGCAGTTAGTAGATCGCTAGACCGGCGGACAGTAGGAGCGGGGTGACTGTTGTTTCACCACGTGTTTTTACTTCGCGTAGGTTGAAGCACTCCGGCGATCAGCGACTTGATTCTTTTCAGAGCCGAGTGACTGGGCAGCAGGTGAGAGCTAGGATTTCAGGTCAGAGGGACATTCGGTCCTCAATCAGAACTAGAGTTAAAGATAGGATGGTCAGGGGACGTTTGTTTCACCACTTGTTTACATTTTCAACCGGAGGGTTAGTGGGTGGAAGTTTGTCCTATAATCTGTTTGTATTTCCTAATGGTTGCATTTCAGAGACTCATCATGCAATTTTTGACATCATGTGTACAATTTTTCTTGGTATTGGGCATTCAGGCTTGCGGTGATAGTTGTGATAGGTGTTCTTTTTTTGGGGGGCCATATAGTTTATACTGTGCGCAAATTACACCTTAGTGTATTTTCTTGCATTCCAGAACTTAGATGGTACATTTTTGAGCGCCCTTTGATATATTTTCGGCTTGAGTAACAGAAGAGTCTGCAGGCTTCGTAACACTGTTCGAGATAAACGGAGGTACTGAGACTACAATTATCAGTTATGGTGTGCGCATTATGGGTACCAATCGCAGCAGCATGATTTGTGACACCAAGCAAAGTTTGGGATGCAGCACTTCATTAGTATGTCCAGTTTATTAGTTCACTTGAATGGTGGCGTGGCATCTTTTCTTTTTCTTCTTTATTCATTTTAGTTTTTAGTGATACCACATGGTTGGTGGACGTTATATCTGCTCTTTCTATCCGCAATGCAATTTTTCCTTTCCCGGATAAAATAGGCCAGTATAGTTATTATTTTTAATTATGACATAAATGTGATTATATTCATTGTGTGTATGTTTTGTTATAGATTTCCCCTGATGAAGGGTGTCTGATACACCCGAAATGCATTGGGAATAATTTACTACGTGATTGACAGGAATCTGTATACTGTCATTGAAGTTGCACATAATTCATGAACTTTGCTTCAGAATAAAAAGAAGCGCAAAGAAAAACGACGGATGAAGTTATTGTTTTATGTTGACTTGCAGTTATATTGTAAAAAGTTTTTTGTTTAGGTTGAGTACTAAGTATAACTGCTTCTAAAATTGTATTACTTTTGATGTATAAATTGATGATATACTCATTTTTGAGTTACACCGGTAGTGCACACTCTGTCTAGGACTGTTTGGTCCTAGTCAATCTCTTCTTTTTGAACAGGTGGCAGGGTAGAACCACCTCAGAGTGAGCACACCAATCCTGATTAATTTGGAGTCCTGAGATTATTTGGACGAGAGTTTAATTTTGAGTGCACCATAGCTGTTCTTTAGAATTAACTTTCTAAAAGTGGCATTTTCAGAATTGTGACTCAAAATCCAACTTTACCATTACAATGGGCTTTAAATTACAATTCTTTAGACACCAAACTCGACCTTTCTATCTCTTCCCTGTTGAAAGTTATCACTTATTAAATGCAATAAGGTAACCCAATGTTATCCTATGGGAGAGGCAGGCCTTGCAGTAGTGAAACATGAATGTAAGAGTTTTTCCCTACCGGGACATGTAAAACATAAAATCACATGGGCAACTTTTTATATGCACTGCACCCTGCTATATGGGCTGTTTAGGGCCTACCCTAGGGGTGACCTATATGAATTAAAAAGGGAGGTTTAGTCATGGCAAAAGGTTTATTTCGTTGGGTCGAAATGGCAGTTTAAAACTGCATTACAGGCTGCAGTGGCAGGCGTGAGACATGTTTTTAAGCGATCCTTAAGTTGGTGGCACAACAATGCTGCAGTCCCACTAGTAACATATAATTTACAGGCCCTGGGAACATGTAATACCACTTTACTAGGGACTTACAAGTAAATTAAATATGCCAATTGGATGTAAGGCAATTTTACTATGTTTAAAGGAGAGAGCACTTTAGCACTGTTTAGCAGTGGTAAAGTGCACAGAGTCCCAAAAACAGACAAAACCGGGTTCGGAAAACTGAAGGGTAGAAGGCAAAAACTTTGGGGGTGACCCTGCATAGAGGGCCAAGTCCAACCAATACTGTTTTTATTATTGATGTCCTATTGCCTAAGACACTCTTAAATTCCAATTCAACACGCCTTTATATAACTAACTCTCCAAGAGTAGCAGCAGTGGGAAGTTAGGGTTTAATCGAGGTAATAGAGGGGTGGTGACTTCCTTACAGCATGATACATTAATCACACCCAAATTAAAATTCAATGGGTGATTACAGCTTTATCTTTCAAACAGACTGATGGCTTATTGAAGAGAATTGTGGTATGGACTGAAACCTCAAAAATGGGCATAGAGAAACACACAAGACAACATTGCTCAATACCAAGAAATTTGCTTTGCTGCCCTCACCTCAGTTAACTGTATTATCAAGTATGTTTAAGTACTCTTCAGGGCCAGAACTTGCAGACATACTTTGAAAAAATGTTTCCAACAGAGAGAGCTTTTTTTACATAGGTTGAGAAGCTACAAGAAGTTATCATAGTTATTGCAGTATCTTCTTTGAGGCTGAGATAAACTTTATTGGTCTCCACCAACTGAAAACTTGGTTAAAGTCAAATATGTCCCAGAAAAGACTGAATCATGTCATATGCAACATATATGGTGAAATCATTTGACATACAGACAATAACAAAATAATTTGTTCTCCACACTGCAGGGCGCAAGAAAATAATTGGTTTTTCAAATAAAAGTTTAGGATTTTATTATAACTTCCTGCATCAAAAAGAATGGTTTCTGATTAGGCCAGTTGCATTTTGAGGTTTATGAATGTCGCTAAGAAAATCTTGTTTATCCTTACTTTTTTCCTCTCCCACCCTGTGATTTAAGACTGAAGAAACTGTAAGAAACAACGACCTAAGATAGAGTTTCAATGCCTCGTCAGGGGTAGTAAGCACTATATAAATCCATTTAAATTTGCAGATATCTCCCCACCCTACAGTACATAGATATATATACACTGTAAACAGTGCACAAGTCCTAAAGAAAATAGTGGGGGGACTAAATATCATATGCAATTCACAATTACGTTACCAGAAGTGATGTCACCAGAGGTAATGCCTTGCCCTTTAAAAATCCTCACCTAAAAGGTCAAGGACCTATATTACAAAAGCAACAGGTTAACATAATAAAGCAATGTTGAAAGAGCATTTTTCACTTTTACGTTTTTTTACATCGCATGTATTTTTCCACCTATCAATTTGTAACTGAGTTCAGATAAAGCTGAAAGTCACAATATTGTAAAAAACATGTCAAACTTAGAAGTTACACTTTGAAACTGTTTGCAGTGAGTAAACAAAATATGCTGGGTGTATTTATTTTTTTTTAATAAACTTGCTGTTTATGTGCGTTTGTTTCCTGCAACTGTCCTTTATTCAGCTTCAAATCACAAAAGTGCTTGGCGTTTTCAGTTCGTTAAGCAACAGAAGGGTTCACAGTATCAAGTTCTCTGTTCTTCAAATAAGAGATTTAAACATAACCTCCGTCTGGGCCATTCTCACAAATAAAGGGGATGCTGCCATTGGGCTGGAGGTTTACAAACATCCTGAGGCCAGGTTACATGCATGCAGTGTTTGCACATACAGGCAGCTGGAGTGTTGGGGCACAATGTGACAACCCTCTGCCTTGGACTAAGGGTAACAGAGTCGCCATTTTAAAAGGTACTGAGGGGTTCCATACACCAGCATGCACCCCTGACTTATGCCCTGAGTGTAAATAGGGCAGATGGGACATCGGACACTTTTTGGTGGATATCACAAATCCAGAAAAAACTCTAAGTCACTCTCCATGTGCCTAATTTAGGGTTTGGATGAAACAGAAAATCCTCCAATTTCTGGAGAAAATTTTAAATACAGAGTAGAATCCTGATTTTTTTCCATCACAGGCATTGAACTGTGGAGGAAAGTCTGCTGGCGATCTCAATTTGTATTTAGTATTTCTTCCAGAAATTGGAGGATTTTTAGTTCTCTCCAACCTCTACATGTGGCCTCAAAGGGGGTCATTTACAATCGGGCAGACGGTCAGCCAGGGAGGGCATTGACTTAGCCACCTGGTGGTAGGTTATAAGCCCTCTTGAGGGCTGTGAGGGGTGCTGTTTCTGCTACACCTCCCATCACAGCACTGCAGGTTTCCTGAGCGGGCTCCAAGTTTAAATCACCAGCTTGCCAAATTTTTTGTTCTGACAAAACAGGGAGATAGGCAAGGAAAATCTGTGACAGTCACTCTGTTTTCAGTAGGGCGAGGCAATCGTCATTATGAGCTGGTATTCCTCTGGTGGAACGACCACCAGGTGGGGATACCACTGCCAGAGCCAGATGAACCTCCAGTATGTCGTCTTCTGGTCACTGGTAAAGGTTCCATGGTGTAACAGAATAGGGATGCTCTACAATGCTTGTACTTGTTCTCAGTGTATGCCAAGTGGAGAAAGCTCTCCTAAACAGGGCTGCAGCAGGTAGCGGTATAGCACAGTATCAGATTTAGACAGACGAGCTCGAACTGTGCTTCTCAGGCACTCGGGTCCTATAGGGTCTCAGGGGTGCAGACAAACCACTGACTATCTTGTAAAGTGTAGAAAAAGGTGCTTTATTGAAACAGGTGCACATTAGCGACTTATTCCTGGGCAAACTGCCTGACAAAACTACCACCTCGCTAAACATCCAATTAAGTAACCAATGTCCTACCCCCACCCCTACTGTCGCACCCACAATACCCCACCCGCAAGTATCTGATAGCTACATTTTCAACATTATCCTACCCCTCCAGCCTCAGACTGCACGCATTAAACTTTAAGCAACTAAACCTCTTAACCTTGAACTTCCTGCTACCCTCCCTTTCCCTGTGTTTCACCAATGGTACCATCAGTCCAAATTCTTTAACCTCCTGGAAAACTTTCCAGGTCCCCTAACCCAGAAAAAAGCTGCTTACTGACTTTTTCTGCCCCCCCCCAACCTCTGTAGATGACTTCCCCAGAGCTCCCTACTTATCTACGGATATTCAGAGCCCACTCCACTACCTCTTTTAACTCCAACAAGTACAACTCCATTCCTACCCGGGAAAGATGAACACCATCACCTCGAAAAAACTCAACGTTGTCATACTGAATATCCAAATGGCAAATGCGTCTAAAACCGAGGTCCCTGCAAAACCGACTCATCTCTCTGTTAAACATCCTGCATGCCCTGTCCATGTCTGCTGGCTTCACAGCTCCCCTCCACTGCCTGCGGGGCATAAACTCTGTCCAGATTGCAAAGCAACCAGACCACTGCACCTTTAACTGCCTTAAGTCATGTTCCATGGCCCTCATCAAGACCACACCCTTCTCCAGTGCAAGATCATTTTCCCCCAAATGGAGAACAAACACATTCGGACATCTCCCTCCCACCAGAATACCATTTAAACACCTGATCAACTTGTGCCATCTCATGCCCCTTTTTTCCTGTCAAGCAGGGCCGGACTGGGAACCCAAGCAGCCCATGCAAATTTTCTCAGAGCAGCTTCCATATGGTGCATAGCGAGCCTGACCACTACATGGGGGTTTGGGGGGGCAAGGGGGGTTCTCCCCCAAGAAAAGGTGGGGGAAAATGGTGCATTCTGCAACACATTTTTCATTATATATTCAATTGTATTCGTTTTAAAAGCATAGTAAATAATGCCCTTACAGTGCACTAGGATTGTCACACTTCCTGATCTCAGCGTGCAGAAGCTCGTTGGCAAGAGACGGCGATGCGGTGGAAGTTATCCCCGTGTCTCACCGGAACTACATTTCCCATGATCCTTCATGGCTCGGGTCATGCGCGTGCAGTGATGACGCGCATTCCCGGAAGCCTCATAATCAGGGCGGTGGCGCTAGTGCGGTGCTTCGTATTCAGGTGAAAGCAGACGCCGGAGCTGGTGTGTGGTATTTCAAAGAGGAATCTTGATTTTGAGTTCGTCGCTACGAGGGCGGTAAGGGTGATGTTGTCACCATTCTTGAGAGTCAATCTCTTCTGCAAAGTACAAGTAAATCCGGAGTCCTGTGGGGGTATTACAAAACATACACCCAGGTGGGGGTGCCCAAAGTACTTAACAACCGTTCTCAGAAGATTCTAGTATGTGGTTGTATCTGTTCCGACAAACTATTACGTTACGTGACTTTATGTGGAATTAACACTGTGAATATTGTGCTGTGAAATAACAGCCAGGATCGTGATAGGCATGAGCTGTTAATGCCGATCAAAGTGTATGCATTCAGTGGCTTAATTACCTCCATCAAAGCTTCATGTGGTTCCTTGTTTTCTTTTCCTAGCAGGGGATAGTGGTGTGTGTGTCAAGTACTTAACCCCCCCTGTGACGCAAGTTCCTTCAACATTGTGGTGGGTAATGAGGGTGCATGGGAGTGTGTGGGTTCTTACTCAGGATAGGTTTCGCTACTGATTGAATGGTGTTTCTTTTTACGTTTAGAGAGCCTTCAGCTGAGAAGGTATTACAAACAAGAATGTTCACAAGACACCAAGTTCTTTTTCTTTACAGGTAGTTATAGCATTTATTATATGGTGTATATCAAGGTGATATGATATTGGAGTTCGTCTTATCTTCTAATTGTGTTTTTTTTTTGTGTGTTGTAGGTCTCCCTCCCTGCTGTTCCCATCCTTTCCTTCCCTTGCTTAATCATTCCAACCCTCTGCGCTATTATAGCATCAGAGAGTGGGGCGATTGAGAGGTGGACCCATTTGAGCAACATGCCGATCCTGGGAGTTTAGAATAAAACCTTGACAGAATACGAAGCCCAAGAATTTATTCTCTCCTGATCGGTATTGGGTTGATGATGGCCACCTTAGAGGATGTAATGGCCGCCTTGGTTTTAGTTCAGCAGGAGTTAACCACTTCTAGGGCGGAAACAGCGGCCTTACAAGACCGCGTTGATAAATTACAGTGAAATCCATTTGATGTAAGTACAGGAAAAGGGTTTGGTGGTGCTTCTTGGCCTTTGGGTACTTTAGCTGGAGCAGCATCACCGGTGTCGGTGGAAATCCCCACACCTATACCATTGGCGGCCCCGGAAAGGTTTTCAGGTGATGAGAGTAAGGTGCAGGTATTTATGACACAGGTGTTGTTGCATTTTACATGTAAACCTCGGGCGTTTCATACTAATCAAGCCAGAGTAGCCTTCCTGATATCATATTTGGCGGGGGATGCAGCCTTGTGGGCTGTTCCGTTGGTACGTAGTGACGATCCTCTTTTGTATGATTGGGACGAATTCAGGAAGGAGTTTGAGAACATCTTTGATAGACGAGCTCATAGTCTTTCAGCCAACAAGGATTTATTGGAATTGAAACAAGGCAATAAAGATCTAATAATATATTTGAATACCTTTCAGCGTTTAATCTCAGAGACTAGGTGGCCTGAGGAGAAGAGAGCCGCCTTGTTTTATCAAGGGTTACGAGATGAGCTTAAGGATGTGATAGCACAAGTAGACCCACAGCCTACCACATGTTCTGATCTTATTAATTTGGCTTTAAGGTTAGACAGCAGGATAAATGAGCATAGGAATGAAAAGAGAAGATCTGATAGGTTTTTTCCTAGATACGAAAAGCCTCGGTTTCTAAAACCTAGCACGGCAGGTGTGCCGGAACCCATGGAAATAGGAACAGTCAGGGCTGCCTTATCACCAGAGGAACAAGATCAAAGGCGTAAACAAGGGCTTTGTATGTACTGTGACAAGAAAGGTCATTATGTCAGAGATTGCTTGGCTAAACCCAAGAGTAAACCAGGGTTTGGTAAAGGGGATGCTTCCATGCTTCCCAAGTCGGAAAACTAGAAGGCTCAAAGGTATCAGGAGGGGGCTTTTTGAGCGGGTTAGCAATCCCTTCCACGCAGGAGGTAAAGGTGCTTAAGACTAATCATTTTAGGATCTCCATCCAGATACATGTAAAGGGTGGGTGGAGAGATCTGGAAGCCATGATAGACTCGGGAGCAACAGGTTTGTTTATGGATGAGGAGTTAGCTGCTGCCTTACAGTTACCTTTGGTTGAAAAGGACACGCTTGAGACTGTTTTGGCCATAGACGGCAGGGAGTTAACAACGGGACCAGTCAGTCTTTCCACAGAAAACGCTAGAAATATGTAGTGCACCTCACCATTTCGAATCTTTGAGTTTCAATATAATACAAGCCCCACAGTATGGTGTCATTTTGGGATTACCCTGGTTGGTAAAGCACAACCCTACCATTGATTGGGTCACCAAGACCGTTCTTTTGACAGTCAGTGGTGTAAGGAACACTGCGGCCAAGGTTCTAACGATCTACCTGTACATGCCTTAGCCTCCTTACTACACATAGCCACCACAGCCGAAAAAGACACTATATTACCCAAAGAATACAACAAATTTCGGGATGTGTTCAATGAGAAACAAGCCAACGTGTTACCCCCTCACAGGTCTTACGACTGTCAGATAGATCTAGTACCAGGAGCCGTAGTGCCATGTAGCAGAATTTATGCTCTTACTGAATCGGAAAATGAGCATCTGAAAACATATGTGGATCAGTATCTGGCGAATGGTTTTATAAGACCATCCAAGTCTCCTGCAGCCTCCACTTTGTTTTTTATCCCGAAAGCGAATGGGGAAAAACGCGCGTGCATAGACTTTAGAGCGTTGAACCACATTACCATCACGAACAGGTACCCGTTACCCTTGTTCTGTTAGACCAGGTGAAGGCGGCTCAAATCTACACACGGTTGGACTTGAAAGGAGCTTATCACCTGGTCCGGGTGAGAGAGGGAGATGAGTGGAAAACGGCGTTCCGCACACGTTTTGGATTGTTTGAGTATACGGTGATGCCATTCGGACTGTGCAATGCTCCCGCGGCTTTTCAATTCTTTTTGAATGAGGTGTTGCGAGAGTATTTGGATGTGTTCACAGTGGTGTATATAGATGATATTTTGATATATTCCAATTCGGTGGGCCAGCATTTTCAACATGTTTGTTTGGTCCTGCAAGCTTTGCGCAACAATGGATTGTTTTGCAAACTGTCCAAGCGCGAATTTCATGTCCAGAGGGTGGAATTCTTAGGTGTGATTATCTCCCCTAAAGGATTGGAAATGTCTGAGCGGAAAATAAAAGCTGTAAAGGACTGGCCACAACCAGTCAACGTGAGGGAGGTCCAATGCTTCCTGGCCTTCACTAACTTTTTTCGAAGATTTATACCCCAGTTTTCAAAGGTGGTAACTCCTATAACTAGGTTACTCAGAAAGAATACTCCATTTGAATGGACAGGAGACACAGAAGCCTCCTTTTCTCAGCTGAAAGGAGCCTTTACATCAGCACCAGTATTGGCCCACCCAAATCCTGAGAGGCCTTTTGTAGTTGAAGCTGATGCTTCAGATGTGGCGGTGGGGGCAATCTTGTCTCAAAGGAACGAGACAACAGGTCAACTCCATCCCATAGCGTACATATCTCGCAAATTAAATGATGCAGAGAGACGGTACACCATCGCTGAAAAGGAGCTATTAGCCATCAAGGATGCTTTTAGTACTTGGAGACATCATCTAATGGGGGCAAAGCACGTTGTCACAGTATATACAGACCATCGAAATCTACAATTTATGAGGTCCGCACGCATGCTGTCTCCTAGGCAAATGCGTTGGATGCTTTTCTTCTCCGAATTTGATTACATTGTCACTTACAGGCCTGGCGCGGAGAATGGGAAGGCAGATGCTCTCACCAGACAAGAAACGGCTTGTAGTTTGGTGAATAAACAACCTCTTTCTATATTAGCACCTGATCATGTCATAGGTGTTGTACACTCTGAACAGTTTCTGACATCTGTGGCTCGTGCAAGTACAACACCTTCATGGAAGAAATGGCTCAAGGGGCATCCTCAATGGAAACTGCGACAAGGTGTGCCTATTAGACAAAAGCAGATGTTGATCCCTACAAAGGTGTTACAAGAAAGAGTGTTTCATTGGTGCCATGCAGCTCCCAGTGCCGGTCATAATGGCATGAATAAAACACTAGACAGAGTTCTTAGATACTTTTGGTGGCCTGCTGTGAAAGCAGATGTGGTACTACACGTAAGGAAATGCGAAATATGTGCAAAAACAAAATCCGATCATCGCAAGACACACGGTTTGTTACAACCTTTACCCACACCCACTGTTCCATGGAATACTATATCTTTAGACTTCATAGTGGGATTACCTAAAGATCAGGGTCATATTGGTTGTGGTTGACAGTCTTACTAAGATGGGGCATTTTATCGCATGCAAGACCTTACCTACATCTGGGCAATTAGCCAAAATACTCCTGAGTCATATCGTACGATTACATGGTGTGCCATCCAATATTGTATCAGATCGCAGTTCACAATTCACTGCTCACTTTTGGAAGGTGTGGTGTGATGCTTTACAGATAAAGTCTGCAAAATCCACAAGTTTTCAACCACAGACTGACGGTCAGACTGAACGTCTAAATCAAACATTAAAACAATTCCTACGTTGTTATGTGAAGGACAACACTGATGAATGGGTGGACCTCCTGTGGGTCGCCGAAACTGCGTACAATAGTGCGATCCACCAATCCACCAACACACCCCATTTTTTAGTAATTATGGGTTTCATCCTCAGTTTCTGCCCTTGATTCATCCAGGGATGGACCATAAACTGCCTGAAGTACATGACAGGGTGAGACAAATACAGCTCACCATTAAAAAGACGCAACGAAATCTCCAAAAGGCTAAAACACGCTACAAGAAACACGTCGATGTACACCATAGGGAAAATCCCTCATACAAACCGGGCGACATGGTGTGGTTATCCACCAGACATATTAGATTCCGTAGATACAGTATCTTCAATCCTCGCTATCTGGGACCCTACAAGGTGACGAAATGTATCAATCCTGTTTCTGTATGTTTGGCACTGCCAAAAACCATGAGAATACACCCTGTGTTCCATGTATCCTTGCTAAAACCTTCCTACACCACAGTGAAGAAAAGGCCTCCTCCCTTATGGGTGAACGGTGAACCCGAATACGAGGTATCTAAGATCCCTGATTTGAAAATGAGGGGTTCATCCTTGTGGTATCTGATATCATGGAAGGGGTATAGCGTGGAGGAGAACTCGTGGGAGCCAGCGAGGAGTGTACATGCGCCCAGGGTGATTCAGAGGTTCCATAGGAAGTTTCCAGGTAAACCGTGTCTTCGTCAGCCTCTTCGGGGAGGGGGATGTACTGTCACACTTCCCTGATCTCAGCGCACAGAAGTTCGTTGGCAAGAGACGGCGATGCAGTGGAAGTTATCCCCGTGTCTCACCGGAACTACATTTCCCATGATCCTTCATGGCTCGGGTCATGCGCGTGCAGTGATGACGCGCATTCCCGGAAGCCTCATAATCAGGGCGGTGGCGCTCATGCGGTGCTTCGTATTCAGGTGAAAGCAGACACCGGAGCTGAAGTGTTGTATTTCAAAGAGGAATCTTGATTTTGAGTTCGTCGCTACGAGGGCGGTAAGGGTGACGTTGTCACCATTCTTGAGAGTCAATCTCTTCTGCAAAGTACAAGTAAATCCGGAGTCCTGTGGGGTTATTACGAAACATACACCTAGGTGGGGGTGCCCAAAGTACTTAACAACCGTTCTCAGAAGATTCTAGTATATGGTTGTATCTGTTCCGACAAACTATTACGTTACATGACTTGACGTGGAATTAACACTGTGAATATTGTGCTGTGAATTAACAGCCAGGATCGTGATAGGCATGAGCTGTTAATGCCGATCAAAGTGTATACATTCAGTGGCTTAATTACCTCCGTCAAAGCTTCATGTGGTTCTTTGTTTTCTTTTCCTAGCAGGGGATAGTGGTGTGTGTGTCAAGTACTCAACCCCCCCTGTGACGCAAGTTCCTTCAACTTTGTGGTGGGTAATGAGGGTGCATGGGAGTGTGTGGGTTCTTACTCAGGATAGGTTTCGCTACTGATTGAATGGTGTTTCTTTTTACGTTTAGAGAGCCTTCAGCTGAGAAGGTATTACAAACAAGAATGTTCACAAGACGCCAAGTTCTTTTTCTTAACAGGTAGTCATAGCATTTACTATATGGTGTATATCAAGGTGATATGATATTGGAGTTCGTACTATCTTCTAATTGTGTTTTTTTTTGTGTGTTGTAGGTCTCCCTCCCTCCTGTTCCCATCCTTTCCTTCCCTCGCTTAATCATTCCAACCCTCTGCGCTATTATAGCATCAGAGAGTGGGGTGATTGAGAGGTGGACCCATTTGAGCAACATGCCGATCCTGGGAGTTTAGAATGAAACCTTGACAAGGATACAGCAATCTTTAATGGGGCTCATCAATGATTCCCTCACTATCACCCTCCAACAGTCCCTCTCATCTCTCCATAGCCCCTCTCTCACATGTATTTAATTTGTTTTATAGCGCCTCTCAAACCAATGTAGGGTGTCACAGCATTTTACATTGCAAACATATAAAGAGACAATGAATCATACGTGTGTAAATCAGTGTATAGAAAATGTTACATAAGGCAAAGGTGGACTACAGTGTGTAGGATTCACATGTCATCCATACTGGTAGGTATTTTTTAAGAGTGCTTGGTCTGAGGAAGCACAAACTCCGGATTCAGAACGTAACACAGTGGTTAGGGTTGACTTTGCTAATAAGAATTTATTTCTACACAAACAAACCCTTTTTAGCAAAATTAGGATAATGAAAGACTAGGAAAAGAACATAACTTTCTAATCTAGATTACTATTGTAACTCATGAACTGCACAGTAACAAAGGGATCTCTGTGACAAAAGCAGTAACACACTGAGCTATGCACATAAAATACTGTTCTGTGATCTGCATAGTACACGCTCTTTGCAGCAGGCATATTAACCCTCTGCGCTACCTTAGATGAGTCAAAACTGCCACTAGACAAAACGCTGATCTCTCTCCTGCAGGTACATTATCCGCCAGAGTTATCTTGGCACTTTAATTGTCGCCTGAAAATTGTTGGATATACAAGGAACTCTGCAGTGCTTTTAAAACTGCTGCACTGCTACAAAACTGACCCACAGTAACAAAAGTAGCCCACCACCCTTCCAGCCTCCCGGGGAAACACCCGATGCCCAGTACGGCCAGTAGGGATTTGCCACCAGGTAACTGGAAACAAGCGCTGGTTGAATCCCAAGTTGAATCATATCCCATCTGAGCCGCCTGATGTTCTGCCCATTGGTGAAGGAATGTCCTACTACCCAGACGGATACATACTCCAAAGGCGGTCCCGCAACCGAACCTGAAACAAAAACAGCAGTAAATATTCACACAGGAAGCCCTGTCGCGCTGCCCTCCCCCCAGTGGCGTGCACATATCTCTGAAAGCAATCTGAAGATCAGGGCCCCAGCCACATAATGTTCTCTCATGCCCAGCCGTAATTGCCAGCCTCGGTCGTAGTGCCAATCCGCAATGAAGGTGTCCCAAATTCAGCCAGGGTAACTCCCACCAGATGAGTACCTTTCCCAAAAACATGGAGGAGCTGGAAGGAAGAAACCCTCACCTCAGACCGGTGCTGGAAAACTACCCCCCCTTGTAACCCCGCAATGCGCAGCCCACATGTCACCCCATGCCACCGGGCAGGGCCCCGACGCCGGAAGCGTCTGTAACACCACATTCTTCCCTTGTGCCATCTAATCTGTCATGGAGCTGACCAGTCACAGCACCAACCTACCCTCTTTCCTACCACTTCACTCCTCCCTTGCAGCCAAGCAACTCAGACACTCAAAAGGCACCAAAAAACATCCATGACATCAAAGTGGAGAACAGGCATACCTCCTCATCTCCCCTGCAAACCAACAGTATTTGTCGTAGTACCCGGCAGAACAGATTCCAAGATAAGGGAATCCTAGGTCTCCCCATGCAACCTTGCTCCCTAGCCCAGCCCTCGAGTACCCTTTGCCCCAGTTCCCTGGCTGACGGGTCGTATCCCCACAACAATATGCCCATAAAGGCAATACCCACCAGCTTCCCTGCAATTGTCACTCACAACAGTCCCTTCTCCATCAAATCCAGGGTGAATTAAACCAAAACCTATGTCCTACGCCATTCTGTCTCCCTGCGCTGTGCCCCTGATGCCAAACATTCCAACCATGCCTGACCATTAGCTATCCTTGTAGATTTAGCCACCCATTGCACCATCCTGTGTTGCCTACTGACCACACCGCCACTGGTAGAGGCGTCTTGCGTCTGTGTGCTTCTTTGGCCAGATCACAGAATCTCTCCCACTGAAAATGAGACCAAGCATCCGCAATGTCACTATCTATCCCTGGCACTTGCCGTGCCTTGAAAGAGATATCATGCCGCAGGCCAGCCAGAACAAAAAAACACAACAATTTCAGCTCCTGCTCACCCCTTTCTTTTTTTTTTTAAACAGATTTTATTCATATTTTTGGCGGTACATCATGGCCAGGGAGGCTCTTTGCATTCATCAAGGTAGAAAGTATTACTGAATGGTACCGGTTTTTCAAAACATCAGCAAAGGCATAAAGGAAAACTACTAAAACAACTTTGGCACAGGCAATGCACCTCACCCCACCCCGTAATAAATACCTATCTAATTCATTCGGGTGGCTGGGTCTGCTAATCGTGGGAAAGTCTGTATCTGTATGGGTGTATTTCCTGCTCGATGGAAGATACTAGAGATTGTGCAGGGGGCAGGTCTATACCTCTGTATTCGGCCCAACGAGACCAGATCTTATTTTATTTCTGTGGGCAGCCCCACGCCCTGAACACCGCTATTTCCGTCCCCATGCATTTTTCTATGGCACGTTTCCAACCACCCACTGATGGTGGAGAGGTCCCATTCCAGTGTTAGGCTATGTCCCGCTTGGCCAATGTGAGCCCCAGTAATAAGAGGTGTTGCTTATATCTATTTCCACCAATCCCGTCTGTGCGGTGCAGTAGGAACAGTTTGGGATCCAGAGCAAGTCGCCTGAGTAAGACCTTTTCTAGGCAAGAGGTCACCTGTTGCCACAAGGACTGAAGTGTCCTGCAGCTCCATACTGTATGTAGAAAGGTCCCCTCCTCTTCTCCACATCTAAGGCAGGTGGGGGACGGAATAACGCTCATATGCCAGAGGCGGGACCTCATGTAGTATGCTCTATGCATGTATTTAAACTGGATTAGGCGGTATCCTGTAGCGACAGCGGCACAACGGGGGCTTGCCAGGGCCTCAGTCCAGTCGTCAACAGTGAGATCTGGAATGTCCACTTCCCATGTCGTGCGTAGTGTGCCTAATGTAGTTTGGTTATGTGTCATTTGTCTGATTTTGTGAGCACCCAGGTCTCCCATCAGCAAGCGCCCCTCCAGTGGGTGAAACTCCAGCAAATCCACCAGGGATCGAAAATGCGGTGTCAGTGCATGCCTGAGCTGAACATATCTATAAAATTGGCTGCCGTAGAGATTATATTCTGTTTGTAATAGTTGAAAGGACTTAAGCACCGTCCCCTGCATTATGTCTCCCAGTGTTGAGATCCCAATAAGGTCTCACGCACAAAATCCTGGTAGTGTGGCAACCTGACGGAGGTAGGTTCCATGCCAGAGCGGGGTTGTCTGTGTCAGTCGCCCATCCCAACCTATCCTTCTAACTGTGCCACGCCATAATTGTATTACCACTTTACACGCTGGAGGTAGGTGATCTAAGTTTGTCTGACTGTACAGAAGGTCCAACAAAGTCTGGGAATTCATCGCTAATCTCTCGACTGCAAATGCCGGATCCGTCTGCACACTATATCACCACTCATTAATGTTGAGTAAGTGAGAGGCGGAGTAGTAAGCGTATATGTTGGCCACGGCGATACCCCCACAATAGATAGACTGCGTGCAGGTCTGCAGAGCCACCCTGGTGGTGCCCCCCTCCCATAGGAATTGATTAAGGAGTGCATTGACTTGCCGGAACCATGATTGTGGGATGGCATAAGGGAAGTTTTGAAGTCAGTACAACATTCGTGGTAGGGAGACCATTTTGAAAATGGCAGCCCGCCGTATAGGTATAGGGGCAGAGGCGACCACACCTTTGTCTCGTCTAACAATGGATGAATATTGTGTGACCAAGAGACGATCGGACATGGCGAAATGAATACTCCCAGGTATTGGAATCCTCCCATAGCATGGGTCAGTTGGGTTGTCCATGAGCCCCTCCCCTGGTTTCGGCAGACCTGGAACAGCACAGACTTTGCCGGGTTGGTTCTGAGTCCAGTGGTTAACCCAAATACACAGAGTATCTGCAAGATTCGTGGACCGGAAAACCTGGGGTCTGTAAGGAAAAACAAGACGTCGTCTGCATATAATGCAATCCTATCGGACCTGGTCTGGATGGATGAGCTTGTGGATATGTGCACAAAGACCGTCAGCGAGGACCCTGCCCAGGAGTTTAGATTCAATATTCAGAAGGGAGATACGGCGGTATGAGGAAGGTTCCTCAGGTGGGCGCCCTGGCTTAAGGAACACCACAATTTCTGCGTGCCGCCAGTCCAGGGGGAGGATTCGCTGTTCCAGGGCTTTGTGGAGGGCCTTTAGGAGGTTTGGGCCTAAGAGGGCCATGTGAGATCGTAAAACTTCGCTCAGAAATGCATTGGTGCCCGGCCGGGGCGCTAACCCGACAGGGCATTGCCAAGTTCTTCTACCGTGATTGGCTCTTCGAGTTGCTCACGGATATGGTCGGGCAGTGATTTTGGTGGTATATCGCTCAGGAATTCACCAATTTGATCTTGGGATATAATTTCTTGTTTTGTGTACAGCATTGAGTAATAAGATGCGAACGCCTGAGCAACCGAGTCGGGAGTAATCAATCAATCACGGCATTTATAGAGCGCGCTACTCACCCGGGAGGGTCTCAAGGCGCTGGGGGAGGGGGTAAGTTACTGCTCGAACAGCCAGGTCTTGAGCTGCTTCCTGAAGGCGAGATGGTCCTGGGTTCGCCGAAGGTGAGTGGGGAGGGAGTTCCAGGTCTTGGCCGCCAGGTAGGAGAAGGATCTTCCTCCGGCGGTGGTTCTGCGGATGCGTGGTACGGTGGCGAGGGCGTGGCTGGTTGATCGTAGCTGGCGTGTGGGCGTGTAGAAGGACATGCGGTCGTTGAGGTACTTTGGGCCCAGGTCGTGGAGGGCCTTGTGTGCGTGGGTGAGGAGTCTGAACGTGATTCTCTTGCTGACGGGGAGCCAGTGCAGGTCTTTCAGGTGTACGGTGATGTGGCTGTGTCGGGGGATGTCCAGGATGAGTCGTGCGGAGGCGTTCTGGATGCGCTGGAGTCTCTTTTGAAGTTTGGCTGTGGTTCCGGCGTAGAGGGTGTTCCCATAGTCCAGTCGGCTGGTGACGAGTGCCTGGGTGACGGTCTTCCTGGTTTCAGTGGGGATCCATCTGAAGATCTTGCGGAGCATGCGCAGGGTGTTGAAGCATGAAGATGAGACGGCGTTGACTTGTTTGGTCATTGATAGGGAGGAGTCCAGGATGAAGCCCAGGTTGCGTGCGTGGTCCGTTGGCTTGGGTGCGGTGCCCAGGGCCGGGGGCCACCAGGAGTCGTCCCAGGCGGAGGGTGATGAGCCCAGGATGAGGACTTCCGTCTTGTCTGAGTTCAGTTTAAGGCGGCTGTTCCTCATCCAGTCGGCGACGTCTCTCATCCCGTCGTGCAGGTTGGCTCTGGCGGTAGTGGGGTCGTTGGTGAGGGAGAGGATCAGCTGGGTGTCGTCGGCGTAGGAGATGATGTTGAGGTTGTGTCGGCGTGCGATGGCTGCGAGGGGGCTCATGTAGACGTTGAAGAGGGTCGGGCTGAGTGAGGATCCTTGTGGAACGCCGCAGATGACTTCGGTGGCTTCGGATCTGAACGGGGAGAGGCGGACTCTCTGGGTTCTTCCGGCGAGGAACGAGATGATCCATTCCAGTGCTTTCTCTCGGATTCCGATGTTGCTGAGGCGCTTCACTAGGGTGCGGTGGCAGACGGTGTCGAACGCCGCGGAGAGGTCCAGGAGGATGAGGGCAGCTGTTTCCCCGTTGTCGGTTAGGGTTCTGATGTCGTCGGTGGCTGCGATAAGGGCGGTCTCGGTGCTGTGGTTGGCCCGAAACCCGGACTGCGAGGGGTCGAGGGATCCATTCGTCTCGAGGAAGGCGGCAAGCTGTCTGTTGACGGTCTTCTCGATGACTTTGGCCGGAAACGGAAGGAGCGAGATGGGGCGGTAGTTCTTGAGGTCGGTGGGGTCCGCCGTTGGTTTCTTCAGGAGGGCGGTAAGCTCGGCGTGCTTCCAGCTCTCCGGGAAGGTGGCGGTGCGGAAGGAGGAGTTGATGATGTCCCGGAGATGGGGTGCGATGGTGGCGTCGGCTTTGTTGAAGACGTGGTGTGGGCAGGGGTCGGTTGGTGATCCGGAGTGGATGGAGTTCATCGTGCGGGTGGTGTCTTCGGTGTTGATCGGGGTCCAGTTGCAGAGGGTGGTGGTGGCGGGCATTGGTTCGGCGGTAGGGTGCGTTGTTTGTGCGTTGAAGCTGTTGTGTATGTCGGTGATCTTGCGGTGGAAGAACGCGGAGAGTGAGTTGCAGAGGTCTTGCGAGGGGGTGATGTCGTTGTTTCCGGCGCTGGGGTTGGAGAACTCTTTGACGATGCTGAAAAGTTCCTTGCTGTCATGGGCGTTGTTGTCCAGTCGTTCTTTGAGTGCCGACTTCTTGGTGGCACGGATCAGCTGGTGGTGTTTGCGGGTGGCGTGCTTGAGGGCGGTCCTGTTGTCTGTGGTCTGGTCGAGTCGCCAGGTTTTCTCGAGAGTGCGGCAGTTCTTCTTGGATTCCTTGAGTTCGTTGGTGAACCAAGGGTTTTCTTGCTTCCGGGTCTGCTGGGAGGGTTTTTAGTGGTGCGAGGTCGTCGGCGCAGGCGGTCAGCCACTTGGCGAGGTTGCTGGCTGCTTCGTTTGGGTCCGTTGTGTCGGTGGGTGTGTTCTGGCTGAGGGAGGCGGTGAGCTGCTCGGCGGTGATCTTGCTCCAGCTCCGGCGGGGAGCCTGTTGCGGGTGGTGGTGGGTCGCAGTCTTTCTGAAGCTGAAGTGGACGCAGCTGTGGTCGGTCCAGTGGAGTCCGGTGGCGTGGCTGAAGGAGATGTGCTTGCTGGACGAGAAGACGGGGTCAAGCGTGTGGCCGGCGTAGTGGGTGGGCGTGTTCACCAGTTGCTTGAGTCCGAGGTTGGCGAGGTTGTCCAGCAGGGCGGTGGTGTTTCTGTCGTTGTTGTTCTCCAGGTGGAAGTTGAGGTCCCCTAGGAGGATGTAGTCGGCGGAGGGCATGGCGTGCGGGCTGATGAAGTCTGCGATGTCTTCGCTGAATAGTGTGCGTGGTCCCGGGGGTCTGTAGATGAGGGTGCCTCGGAGGGTGGTCTTGGGGTCCGTGTGTATCTGGAAGTGTAGGTGTTCGGCGGCGGTGAAGGTCTCGTCGGAGTTAGTCGAGATGCGGATGGTGTTCTTGTGTACGATGGCGATGCCTCCTCCCGTCTGGTTGACGCGGTCCTTCCGGGTGATCTTGTATCCATCCGGGATGGCTATGGCGATGTCAGGCGCTGAGGAGGCGTTCATCCAGGTTTCGGTGAGGAAGGCGATGTCCGGTGCTGTTGCGTCGAGCAGGTCCCAGAGTTCCACGGCGTGCCTGTGGACGGAGCGGGTGTTCAGCAGGATGCATTTCAGGTGGTTGCTGCTGTTGCTCGACTTGGCGGAGGTGGTGCACGTCAGGGGGCAGGTGAACCGGCAGGTTTGGCAGGTGAAGGGTCCGTGGGTGCGTCTCGGTGAGGCTCGGTAGCAGGCAGGGTTCCGGCCGGCATTGAGTGCGGTGAGTGTGGCGGCGTCGTAGGTCCGTCGAGTGGTGTTGCATCGGTGGGATCCAGGGGTTCTGGCGCTGGGCGCGGTCCAGTCGCGGACGGGCGCAGACGGGCTTGCCTTAGGCGCGCCTTCGGCGCGCCAGCGGCGCGCCCGCTGCGCACGTCCGCTGCGCGGCCGTGCAGCGGCCGCCATTTAGTGGGGGAGGCGGGAGGCAGGGGCAGCGAATGGGCAGTCAGGGGGCGGGGCCGCAGGGACGCAGCGGCGGGAATGGCGATAGGCAGCGAGGGGCACAGAAGGAAAAACGGGGGGAGAGCAGGCAAATCACGGGCACAACAACAGTGGGGCAGCGAGGGGCACAGAAGGAAAAACGGGGGGGAAAGCAGGCAAATCACGGGCACAACAACAGTGGGGCAGCGAGGGGCACAGAAGGAAAACGGGGGGAAAGCAGGCAAATCACGGGCACAACAACAGTGGGGCAGCGAGGGGCACAGAAGGAAAAACGGGGGGAAAGCAGGCAAATCACGGGCACAACAACAGTGGGGCAGCGAGGGGCACAGAAGGAAAACGGGGGGAAAGCAGGCAAATCACGGGCACAACAACAGTGGGGCAGCGAGGGGCACAGAAAGGAAAGGGGAGACAAGCAGACAAAACTGGCACCGGGGCCACAAGCGGAGGGCGATCTTACCTACAGGAGCAGCGGGCAGACAGCACAGGCGGAGCTGTGTGGTGGGGGAGCGACCTACCTGGCAAGGTCAAGGGTCGCTCTCCTCACCGTGCAGCGGCCGCCATTTATGGGGAGGCGGGAGGCAGGGGCAGCGAATGGGCAGTCAGGGGGGCGGGGCCGCAGGGGACGCAGCGGCGGGAATGGCGATAGGCAGCGAGGGGCACAGAAGGAAAAACGGGGGGGAGAGCAGGTAAATCACGGGCACAACAACAGTGGGGCAGCGAGGGGCACAGAAGGAAAACGGGGGGAAAGCAGGCAAATCACGGGCACAACAACAGTGGGGCAGCGGGGGCACAGAAGGAAAAACGGGGGGAAAGCAGGCAAATCACGGGCACAACAACAGTGGGGCAGCGAGGGGCACAGAAGGAAAAACGGGGGGAGAGCAGGCAAATCACGGGCACAACAACAGTGGGGCAGCGAGGGGCACAGAAGGAAAAACGGGGGGAGAGCAGGCAAATCACGGGCACAACAACAGTGGGGCAGCGAGGGGCACAGAAGGAAAAACGGGGGGAAAGCAGGCAAATCACGGGCACAACAACAGTGGGGCAGCGAGGGGCACAGAAGGAAAAACGGGGGGAGAGCAGGTAAATCACGGGCACAACAACAGTGGGGCAGCGAGGGGCACAGAAGGAAAAACGGGGGGAGAGCAGGTAAATCACGGGCACAACAACAGTGGGGCAGCGAGGGGCACAGAAGGAAAAACGGGGGGAAAGCAGGCAAATCACGGGCACAACAACAGTGGGGCAGCGAGGGGCACAGAAGGAAAAACGGGGGGAGAGCAGGCAAATCACGGGCACAACAACAGTGGGGCAGCGAGGGGCACAGAAGGAAAAACGGGGGGAGAGCAGGTAAATCACGGGCACAACAACAGTGGGGCAGCGAGGGGCACAGAAGGAAAAACGGGGGGAGAGCAGGCAAATCACGGGCACAACAACAGTGGGGCAGCGAGGGGCACAGAAGGAAAAACGGGGGGAGAGCAGGCAAATCACGGGCACAACAACAGTGGGGCAGCGAGGGGCACAGAAGGAAAAACGGGGGGAAAGCAGGCAAATCACGGGCACAACAACAGTGGGGCAGCGGGGGCACAGAAGGAAAAACGGGGGGAAAGCAGGCAAATCACGGGCACAACAACAGTGGGGCAGCGAGGGGCACAGAAGGAAAAACGGGGGGAAAGCAGGCAAATCACGGGCACAACAACAGTGGGGCAGCGAGGGCACAGAAGGAAAACGGGGGGAAAGCAGGCAAATCACGGGCACAACAACAGTGGGGCAGCGAGGGGCACAGAAGGAAAAACGGGGGAAAGCAGGCAAATCACGGGCACAACAACAGTGGGGCAGCGAGGGGCACAGAAAGGAAAGGGGAGACAAGCAGACAAAACTGGCACCGGGGCCACAAGCGGAGGGCGATCTTACCTACAGGAGCAGCGGGCAGACAGCACAGGCGGAGCTGTGTGGTGGGGGAGCGACCTACCTGGCAAGTAGGTGCATAAGATCCCTTCTGTGTTTCGCAGTGCAGGCACCGGGGTTTGTGACTGCGCCCCTTGGCAGAGGCGGTGTAGCATCTTGCTTGATTTGTCACCCCATTGATAAATTCTGGATTGGGTCGCTTTCCATATGTGTTGAGCTTCGTTTGTAAGCAGCTGGTGTAGTTTCTGTTGTGCGAGGAGACAGCGCTTGCATTGGCTCCCTTGCCCTCCCTCACTTTGGTCTCGAGAGCACGCTGGCATGTTTTAATGTCCAATGGGGGTGCGCGACTCACAAAGTCCATTAGTCAATCATATATGTAAAAATATAATTTCTTTATTTTGAATTGTGTTAAAGAACATCACACATAAAAACTCCAGCCAACGCGTTTCATTCCCAAATCGGGAACTTCATCAGGGCTGAAAGAATAACAGACAACACAAAAATTACACATACATCACAAGGCACAGGACCAAACACAAATATCTATGTAAATACATGAATAAAAATTATCCAAATAGCAAACCAAAAAACCAACATTAACATACATATAACAATATATATAAACATAACAATGATAATAATCCTAAATACCATAAGACATAACACAGCACGAAAATTAATCTAAATTCCACATTAACATACACATAACAATATATATAAACATAACAATGATAATAATCCTAGATACCATAAAACATAACACAGCACGAAAATTAATCTAAATTCCACACATCAATTATATATGACATAAACACTAAACATAATTATAAGGGTGGCCACAGTTTATACTAGAACATTATCCCAAACATAGGATACTCCGACCCCATAGAAGTATTCCAACCCCAGTAGGTAACAGCGTGTTCCTGGAGCAATTCCCTTTATGTCAACCATAATCAACAATAAATGACAACGGTCTGTACAAACCACAAACAGTGGCCTAAAATACGCCAAAAGCAGATTAAAAAAACCATATGCAATAGAGTAGGCGGGGAATAGTGATATAGTTCTTGCCTCATAGAGGAGGTGACAACCAACTTGAATCCAACACCTCACAATCGGAAATATCCGCATATGGCAGTTAATGGTGAGGTGAGTTCACCCCAGATGTATATACATTGGTCTATATTACTAGGAAGGGAGAAGTAAACACCAAACATATCAATAGAGCACCATATCCAATTCATGATAGAGTATGGGCTACAGATGTACCAGTAAATGTACGGGAAACACCGAAGAGAACAAGAAAAGAAAAGAAAAAGAAAAAGAAGAAGAAGAATATTTGTAACGGTGGCGGGTAGATTTACCTCACATCAGAAGAAGGAGTAACATTCGTGCGGTCGGAAGATAAGAAGGTAAAGGCAGGTCATTACGTTTTGGACTTGGTTGTCACCGTGGGTAGTAGCTTGCTGTTGATGACAAACTTTAATGTGTGAGATGCTCTAGAGGTACAGTGAGGTTTGTGTTCAGGCTATGGGGATATATAGGTGAGAATGGGTCTACTCCTTAGCTTTTAACTAATCATGTGAAATTTGTGCCTTCTATCCAAATAAGGGTATGTCTGGTAAATCACAGTCAAAGCGGTCTTGCAGGTTGGTAGTCTGTACCTGGGACGCGTAGGGGTAGTCCTTTGAAATACAACAAGAGGGGGATTGTGTTGATGAGAGTATATGCCTGATTACTTAGGTGCGCTTCACAGAAAACTGTGGTTACTTTGAGCTAAGTGCTGGTTCAACAGGGACGTGATATGACGCACAGGGGGACGTTTTTTTGAGAATATTACAGGATTAATTTTAGCCTCTTATGATTTGGTATGACCTTTAAATGTGGCCTCTCAATGGGTTATGTTTAGTCTCTTATAGGAGTTAATACGTTCATTACTACATCGTTGGGTTCCAGTGCAGTACACGGGACCTGTTATTCACTTGTGGAAGCTTACCATTGAAGGAAACCGACTTATAAGGTATGATTCAGGCAGTTGATATTATACACAGGGGTACGTTATTGAGACCATTGCGGAAACCATGTTAATCTATACAAGGTGGGTGGATCTTTTGGAATTTGGCCTTATAATGGGTTGTGTTTCGTCTCTTATAGGAGTCAATACGCTAACCATTACGCTGCTGGGCCCCAGTTTAATACACGGGACCGCATCTACTCATTTATGTAAACTTACCATCCAAGGAAATCTATATATAAGGTATGATTTAATTTGGTTCTTTTTTATAACTGAGGGTTAGCAACTAGAGACCTTTCTGGGGTGGATATGGTCTGACTGCTTTAAATTATTGCTATCGGATACGTGTGTATTATTGGGTACCAAGAGCAGAAACACATAGGATGACGTATTTCTTTTTATTTGATTATTTCAATTGTAGATTGAGTCTACTTACTTGCTACTTCTGGTGATGTCAAACCCTGTGACTAATATCTTCCATATTAACCGATGGAAGATTAGGTATATTGTTGGAACTATATTTATATTCTGTATTGATGTAGTTAGAAATGATCGGCCCAACGGGGGACAGTCAGGTGTTAGTGGGGATCACTCTGAATTAAGGGATGATGGATATATTGCAACCATGATTGACTTTTTGCTGGCTTGGTCCATGATAAAATCTTAGTGCTCATGAATGGAGCTGGTGGAGGCTTATTTGTTTGGATTTGTTATTTCCATGTTTTGTGTTTGCCCCTTTTCCCCTCTCACCTTCTTCTTCTTCTTTTTCTTTTTCTTTTCCTTTCTTGTTCTCTTCGGTGTTTCCCGTACATTTACTGGTACATCTGTAGCCCATACTCTATCATGAATTGGATATGGTGCTCTATTGATATGTTTGGTGTTTTAGACTTTACTTCTCCCTTCCTAGTAATATAGACCAATGTATATACATCTGGGGTGAACTCACTTCACCATTAACTGCCATATGCGGATATTTCCGATTGTGAGGTGTTGGATTCAAGTTGGTTGTCACCTCCTCTATGAGGCAAGAACTATATCACTATTCCCCGCCTACTCGATTGCATATGGTTTTTTTTATCTGCTTTTGGCGTATTTTAGGCCACTGTTTGTGGTTTGTACAGACCGTTGTCATTTATTGTTGATTATGGTTGACATAAAGGGAATTGCTCCAGGAACACGCTGTTACCTACTGGGGTTGGAATACTTCTATGGGGTCGGAGTATCCTATGTTTGGGATAATGTCCTAGTATAAACTGTGGCCACCCTTATAATTATGTTTAGTGTTTATGTCATATATAATTGATGTGTGGAATTTAGATTAATTTTCGTGCTGTGTTATGTCTTATGGTATCTAGGATTATTATCATTGTTATGTTTATATATATTGTTATGTGTATGTTAATGTGGAATTTAGATTAATTTTCGTGCTGTGTTATGTCTTATGGTATTTAGGATTATTATCATTGTTATGTTTATATATATTGTTATATGTATGTTAATGTTGGTTTTTTTGGTTTGCTATTTGGATAATTTTTATTCATGTATTTACATAGATATTTGTGTTTGGTCCTGTGCCTTGTGATATATGTGTAATTTTTGTGTTGTCTGTTATTCTTTCAGCCCTGATGAAGTTCCCGATTTGGGAATGAAACGCGTTGGCTGGAGTTTTTATGTGTGATGTTCTTTAACACAATTCAAAATAAAGAAATTATATTTTTACATATATGATTGACTAATGGACTTTGTGAGTCGCGCACCCCCATTGGACATTAAAACGTTTCTTTGATCTGGAGCACAGTGGCGTCATGCTGCGGCTGACGTAGGGGTAGTTCTGCGCGACCAAACTGATCAACTGGAACTGGTGTGAGGTGCGGAGCTAGGGGTCCGCCGTTGCTCCATTTGCCATTCACGCTGGCATGTCTCAAGGTCCACCACCTGTGCGAGTTGGTGGGTTTCTCTCCCGAACGATGGCTGATGTCCATACCTCATATCGTGGGTTTAAGGGCTTCCCATAATATCGTGCAGGAAAGGGCAGTGTCAACATTAGACTCCAGTTAGTCCGTGATCGCTTGCCAGAGTGTGGTTTGATAGGCCAGGTCTCGCAAGTGCCAGGGCGACAATCGCCATCTAAAGGGAGATTTACGCGGTCCTATGTGTAGCCTTAGTGTTACTGGGGAATGATCTGACCCCCTGTGCAGGATGGAGACTGCTGTGACTCTATGGATGGGTACAAGTGGGAGGAATAGGTAGTCTAGTCTAGAGAGCTACCTATGCACCGCTGAGAGGTAGGTGAAGCCTGACTCCGCTGGATGGTAGGCACACCATGCATCTGACCACCCCAGAGCAGAGACCAAGCCGTGTAGTTTAGATTCTCCCACGCTGTGTCCCGGCCCATCTCTCGCCACCGGTCAATGGGTGCCATAATGTCGTTCCAGTCACCTCCCATTACTGATAAGCCATCTGGGAGCTCCCCCCATAAGTGTACGTCCCCGTCTATAAGAGTTTGCCCCAGAGGAGGGGGGGCATAGAAACTTCCTAGTGTCAAGGGTTCCCCATGCAATGTGCCTGCAACAGTGGTATACCTCCCGCCCGGGTCGGACCACACTTTGGAAATGCTATATGGGACCCTGCGGTGTATTAGGATAGCCGTACCCCTTGACCCACGGATAAACCCGGAATGAAAGACCTGGTCGAATCCATAACGGGCTCGGCATGGTGCTTTTGTTCCCATCAAGTGGTTTTCTTGCATGAGGAGTATGTCAACTTCTAGCCTTTTAGCCTTCTTTAGAACTGCTCCCCATTTAATTTTCTCTAGAGCCCCACGGACGTTCCATGTCATAATATTGAGCCCACCGGGCATAGTATTGGTGTTATTTGTAGCCATCCGTGTATCAGGGGGATTTCCAAGTGCAGAGTGAGTGTGTAGGGTCTATGGTGTCACTGTGAGCCACACGGCTCCCGCCCTGCCATAGCAAACGGCAATGTCCCGGGGTGGGCACCCCGGGACATTGCAGGAGCCGGCCCTGGGGGATGGCGGTCCCCAGGGCCATCAAGGGCTCCTGGAGGGGGGCCGCGCGGCCCCCCTCCCATCAAGTACAAAGCCCCGAGTAGGTTGTTGGAGGGTGACATTTTATGGTCTCGGGGCACTGGACCAGGGCGGCTTAATTTGAGGGGGTGCCTGTCACGATTCCGGCTCCCCGACTCCCCGAATGTATGCGGGAGGCTGAATCCGTGCTGGGTAGACGGAGCAAGGTCAGCGGTCCAGCTTCCAGTGGCCGTAAGCTGACGTCACCTTGATCACGGCGCTTCCGGGGAATCCGCATAACCAGCGCGGTTCCCGTTGCGTCCCTGCTTTGGATTAACGCCTTCGCCAAGACAGGAAGTCCTTGAACCACCGCCTCCATGTCTTCTTGCAGGCAGAGACCTCCGCGCTGGACGCATCTCTGCTATTCGAGGTACGCTGCAGTTTTTGCCACGTCTCGCTACACGCTGTGATTGGAACCAGCGATCCTGGTTCACAGCGCTGGAGCGCTTGTTTGTTTTTTCCGGTATTCAAACACCGGAGTACTTGCTGGGTGTCAGGGTTTCCCTGCGCAGGAGCGCTTGCCTTATTTTCGGGTGTCCACACACCGGAGTACTTGCTGGGTGTCAGGGTTTCCGTGCGCAGGAGCGCTACTTTAGTTTTGGGATTGTTTATGTGTAGGAGCGCTTGTATGTTTTCTAGTCATTCCGGGCGCAGGAGTGCTTGCCTGATTTCCGGTTGTTCCACACACCGGAGTTCTTGCTGGGTATCAGGGTTTCCATGCGCAGGAGCGCTACATTACATTTGGGGATTTTCTACGCGCAGGAGCGCTTACTTGTTTTTTGTTTGTTTATGCGCAGGAGCACTG
Source organism: Calotriton arnoldi (assembly GCA_963921515.1). Taxonomy (NCBI): domain Eukaryota; kingdom Metazoa; phylum Chordata; class Amphibia; order Caudata; family Salamandridae; genus Calotriton; species Calotriton arnoldi. The sequence continues at coordinate 1,610,383 of CAWUFW010000366.1, read as the reverse complement.
GTATGCTTTGCAGTTTCCATTGATGACCTGCTGACCTTGCTATGATGTTCCCTGATGCTTTCCACAAGGTGAATATGTGGATGTGTCTGTAGATTGGGTTCGGGAAGAAGGTGGGGGAGTGCATGTTTCGGTAGTGTTAATCCTTCCTGCTCTCCCTTCCAGGTGGCGTCTCCCAAGGGATCTTAAGGAACAAGAGGTCACCATCCCGTTTATTCCACATCCATCCTTGTTTCCCTGGCATCTTCCCCCGGTCCATCTACATCCTTGTTAGTGTCAGCTTCTACTAAGTGGTAGGTGGAATCGGTGGTGGATGCTCATGTCATCTCTGCGAGATCGCCCCGCCAGAATACGGTAAGATAAGCGGGGTCCTGACAGAATCCAAAGCCCACGTTTAATATCTCGCCCAGGTGACATGAGTGATCCTGCAATCACCCTCCAGGATATAGCAGCCATGCTTACCAGCATGCAGGCAGAAAGCCGTAGTCTACGGTAGGACCTAACAGTGCTACAGAGCCAGGTGGCAGGTGGCCTCACAGGGCCTTGGGGTCCGTCCCCTTCCACCAGGGTTAGGCAGGAAGCACTATTGAGGCCTCCTTTGTTCAATCCGGGGTGTTCTGCCTCCCATGACACATCTATACAGGTGATAGCACCTCACACAGTTCAGTTAGCACCACCAGAGCGCTTTTATGGGGATAACACCAAATACAGTGTCTTCCTACATCAGTGTCACTTACACTTCATGGCCCGAGCCTCAGCCTTTCCAGACGATGCATCCAAGGTCGCCTTTATACTGTCCTACTTAGGTGGTGATGCTTCCCAGTGGTCCATATCCTTGGTGGAGAACGATGACCCTATGCTGTACAACCTGCCGGTGTTCAAAGAGACCATGCGAAGGATGTTTGCCCGTCATACCTTCATGCAAGCAGCAGACAACAAACTCCTTGGATTGAGACAGGGCAGCTCAGACCTGCTACACTACATTACCGTGTTCAGTAGGTTGGTCATCGAAGCACGTTGGCCTGAAACCAAAAAGGTATCTGTGTTCTACAGAGGCCTACGCGATGAACTCAAGGACCTGCTTTCCCAGATACGGGAACCCCCAGAAGAAATAGGTCCCTTTATCGATCTGGTGGTCAAGCTTAATTTCCGGGTGCAGGAGCGTAGGACCGAAAAGACCAAGGGAAGCGATGCCCGATTCCTAGCGCACAAAGAAAGGAACACTGAGGAAGCGGTTTCGCCTCCTGAGACACCTGAACCGATGCAGATTGGTGGTATCCGGGGGCCCCTTTCCAGAGAAGAACGTGACAAGAGGAGGAAACAGAACCATTGCTTGTATTGTGGCAAAAGCGGGCACTTCGTTCGGGAATGCCCCGTAAAGCCAAACAGACCAAGAGGGAAGAAACCGTTTGTGCTTCCGATCACCAAAGGAGACAGACCGGGAAACGAGGAAACCCGGTAGACTGTGGGGTTCACCTACTGGGTTCTTCGCGTTCCACAACCCCGACCCCTTCCTTGTGTGTCAACAACCATCATTTAGGGGTGAGTGTCACACTACAGACTCTTTCAGGCCAGAGATGGCGGGTGACAGCCCTTATCGATTCAGGAGCCACCGGAAACTTCATCGACACTCAATACATGATGGATCTAGGTATGGCCACAGTACACAAGGAGAAGCCCGAAACAGTAAAAGCAGTCGATGGCACGGACCATACATCTGGTCTTATCCGCTTTCAGACCGAGGACATGAGGATGACGTTTGGTAACGACCACACGGAAAGCATTGCATTCGACGTGATCGATGCACCCCAGTTTCGGTTGATATTAGGCCTTCCTTGGTTGGTGTACCACAACCCCCGTATTGATTGGGCATCCAGGGTTATGTCACTGGATTCGGCTCACTGTTCTGCATCCTGTTACCCACAGACAAACCCCCCGAGCACCATGGAGGTACAGGCCCATGCTTTACCCCTGACTGGGATGGGTATGGTCACCCAAGGAGAAGTGCCCGAAGACTACTCGGATCTTGCTACCGTGTTTGATAAGAAAGGAGCAAGCACGCTTCCTCCGCATCGCAGCTTTGACTGCAGGATCGATCTACTCCCAGGCTCCACGCTTCCCTGTAGCCGTATATATTCCCTTACGGAAAAGGAGAACGAGCACCTACGCAATTACCTAGACGAATACCTGCTTAACGGGTTTATACGCCATTCCAGATCACCTGTGTCCTCTCCTCTCTTCTTCGTGGCTAAGAAGGAGGGGGATCTCCGAACGTGCATCGATTTTAGGGCCATGAATGCTATCACGGTAAAAAAACGATACCCCTTGCCCTTAATATCCAATGTGCTGGACCAGGTGAAGGACGCCAATATATATACCAAGCTTGACCTGCGCGGAGCTTACCACCTCGTCAGAGTCTGGAAGGGTGACGAATGGAAGACAGCGTTCAGAACCAAATACGGTCTCTTCGAGTACCAGGTCATGCCTTTCGGACTCTGCAACGCCCCTGCTGCCTTCCAGTACTTCATCGACGAAGTGCTGAGGGAATACCTTGATCTGTTTTGCGATTTGATTTTTTCCGATAACATACCTGAGCACGTTCAACATGTACGTACCGTCTTGCAACGGCTACTGCAGTATGGCTTGTACGTGAAACTGGAGAAGAGCGTTTTCCACACCACTTCCGTTGAATTCCTGGGACACATTATAACCCCTGCGGGTATTCACATGGATAACAAAAAGGTGGAGGCTATACTGCAATGGCCATCCCCCAGTTCCGTGAAACACGTCCAGAGATTCCTGGGATTTGCGAATTACTATTGCCGCTTCATTGTGGGTTTCTCCGCATTGGTCGCTCCCATCACCCGGTTGTTACGAAAAGGAGCCCAGTTCCAATGGGGCCTCAAGGCCGAACAAGCCTTCCAAGACCTGAAAACAAGGTTCACCACGGCTCCCATTTTGATCCATCCAAACGCCGAGCAGCCTTACATAGTGGAGGCTGATGCCTCACAAGAAGCCCTGGGGGGGTGTGCTCTCCCAGAGAAACACCGAAACGGGCCTGTTGCACCCTGTGGCCTTCTACTCTAGGAAATTGCTACCAGCCGAACGCAATTACACTATTTCAGACCGTGAACTGTTAGCCATCAAAGCCGCGTTCGAGGAATGGCATCATTATCTGAAGGATGCTAAGCACCCAGTGACTATCTACACAGATCACAGGAACCTGCAGTTCCTTCGTTTGGCTCGAGCCCTTACCTCCAGGCAGTTACGTTGGACTCTGTTCTTCAACGAATACTCCTTTCTATTCACTTACCGACCTGGCAGAGAAAACGCTAAAGCCGATGCGTTGTCCCGACTGGAGGAAACCGATGAGACCACGCCGGTAGCTGAGTCCGCGCCCATTATTCCTGAACACTGTTTTCAAGGGGGTGATCCTTACCTCGGCTTTTCTCTCTCATCTCCACGATGACTTGGCGCAGAAAGACACCGCGTCCTGGATTGGGAAGCTCAAGGGTATCACCGTACAGGATGGATACCTGTATAAAGGAGACCGCTTCTACCTACCGACGATGGAACACCGACAACAAGCCCTATATATGTGTCATGACCACTTGCTGTCCGATCATCCTGGACATGCTAAAACCGTAGACCTGCTACAGCGACATTTCAGGTGGCCCTCAATGGGTACTGACGTGTACGCCTATATCAACCGTTGTACCGTTTGCGCCCAAGGGAAGACCACGTCTCAACCTTCGGTAGGATTACTACACCCTATCCCTGTGCCACCGTATCCCTGGCACACAGTCTCCATGGACTTTGTTGTTGAGTTACCAAGGACCCATGAAGGATACACCACTATCCTCACCATTGTGGACCACCTTACCAAAATGGCGCATTTCGTTCCTCTGAAGAAACTGCCCTCAGCGGCCGAGTTGGCTGTGATCTTCATGCATAACGTAGTCAGGTTGCACGGCATTCCTTCTGTGGTGATCACGGACAGAGGCTCCCAGTTCGTGTCTCAGTTCTGGAACAAAGTCTGTGGCACTATGAACATGGAAGTGCGCTTATCGTCGGCTTACCACCCGCAGACCGACGGACAGGCGGAGAGAACGAACCAGACCATGGAACATTACCTTCGTTGTTTGTTGTTATCCGTAGAGAAAGAATGATCGGAGGTACTGTGGATGGTGGAATACGCCTATAACAACAGCAAACATTCCGCCATAGGCATGTCACCTTTTTTTTGTCTCCTTGGGCGCCATCCTCATACAGTACCCTGGGAGCAGCCACAGGAGAGCCCTTTCCCTTCAGTAGAGGCCTATCACGCCCTCCTTTGTACTCTTTGGCAGCAGGCAAGATTTGAGTTGGCTAAGGCGAAGGAGTCCTATAAACAAAAGGCGGATAGCCGCAGGCAGGCCGAACCACACTATAAGGTGGGGGATAGGGTGTGGGTGTCCATCAGCAATCTCAATGTCCACGGCCCTAAGAAACTGTTGCCTCGCTTTATAGGTCCTTATGGTATCGTTAAGGTGATAAACCATGTTTCCATGAAACTCTCCTTGCCTTCCCAGATGAGGGTTCATCCCGTTTTTCATGTGTCCCTTCTGCGGCCTGCTCATCCTGCGAGTGGGGTTGCCTCCCCGCCTCCTCCTGTTCTCGTGGGCGACCACGAGGAGTACGAGGTTAGGGCTATACTTGATTCCCGCAGGACACGGGGTAGGCTCTTTTACCTGGTGGACTGGAAAGGGTACGGTCCGGAGGAAAGGTCCTGGGAGCCCCTGTCCCATGTCCGTCACGCCTCCCGGTTGATTCGGGCCTTCCATGCTAGTCATCCCCTGTGTCCTCAGCCTGTGGGCCCTGTATGATCTGCGGGGTTGGATGGGGGGTCTGTTTTGTGGGGGGTGCTATCACGATTCCGGCTCCCCGACTCCCCGAATGTATGCGGGAGGCTGAATCCGCGCTGGGTAGACGGAGCAAGGTCAGCGGTCCAGCTTCCAGTGGCCGGAAGCTGACGTCACCTTGATCACGGCGCTTCCGGGGAATCCGCATAACCTGTGCGGTTCCCGTTGCATCCGTGCTTTGGATTACGCCTTCGCCAAGACAGGACGTCCTTGAACCACCGCCTCCGTGTCTTCTTGCAGGCAGAGACCTCCGCGCTGGACACATCTCTGCTATTCGAGGTACACTGCTGTTTTTGCCACGTCTCGCTACACGCTGTGATTGGAACCAGCGATCCTGGTTCACAGCGCTGGAGCGCTTGTTTGTTTTTTCCGGTTTTCAAACACCGGAGTACTTGCTGGGTGTCAGGGTTTCCCTGCGCAGCAGTGCTTGCCTTATTTCCGGGTGTCCACACACCGGAGTACTTGCTGGGTGTCATGGTTTCCGTGCGCAGGAGCGCTACTTTAGTTTTGGGATTGTTTATGCGCAGGAGCGCTTGTTTGTTTTCTAGTCATTCCGGGCGCAGGAGCACTTGCCTGATTTCCGGTTGTTCCACACACCAGAGTTCTTGCTGGGTATCAGGGTTTCCATGCGCAGGAGCGCTACATTACATTTGGGGATTTTCTACGCGCAGGAGCGCTTACTTGTTTTTTGGTTGTTTATGCGCAGGAGCGCTGGTATGCTTTGCAGTTTCCATTGATGACCTGCTGACCTTGCTATGATGTTCCCTGATGCTTTCCACAAGGTGAATATGTGGATGTGTCTGTAGATTGGGTTCGGGAAGAAGGTGGGGGAGTGCATGTTTCGGTAGTGTTAATCCTTCCTGCTTTCCCTTCCAGGTGGCGTCTCCCAAGGGGTCGTAAGGAACAAGAGGTCACCATCCCGTTTATTCCACATCCATCCTTTTTTCCCTGGCATCTTCCCCCGGTCCATCTACATCCTTGTTAGTGTCAGCTTCTACTAAGTGGTAGGTGGAATCGGTGGTGGATGCTCATGTCATCTCTGCGAGATCGCCCCGCCAGAATACGGTAAGATAAGCGGGGTCCTGACAGTGCCTCTATATAATATGAGAAAACACAAGTGTGAGAGACAGGAATTGAATCATGGAATGTTGTGCTTTATTACACTGAAACCACTCCAACAAGGAGCGTAAAGAACACACTTTATAATGCAACGAGACGCCGTGTCTTAGCAAAGACTAAATGGCAGAGGACACATGTTAGAAATATAACAGAGGCATATAATGAAATGCTTTTAGAACAATAGGAATGCAGGAACAAGAGGATAAACATTTGTGAATATATTAAACATACGCAACAGTGTCAGGATTGTTTTAGAGAGCAGAAGACACACAATTGCAATGAGACTTAAAATCATAGAGAAATACTTTTCATGATAATATACGCAGAGAGACAATTGTCACAATACATGCAAGAAGCAAAATACTTTTCTTGATGGATGATATGAGAAAAATATATTTCTTAATAAATGCAATGAGAAGGATATGTGTTATAATAATGCAAGGACAAAAAGGCATTTCATGGTCAGTAAAAACAGATACTAAGAGAAACACTATTTAAAATACACTTTAAAATATCACAACCTTAAAACAAGAATTCTAGAATGAGCTCAGGTCAGTTAACTGGGGAGCACCTAAAAACAGCCGCGACTCACGACACAGTGCAAGGGTGGTCCGAGGAATGGCCAGTTGGGCAGCTCTTTTATATCGATAAATGAAGAACTGCTTAACCACAACTCAAAACCAGCATACGTCACTTCTAAAAATAAACGGAACAGTAGGAGGTTACAGGTGATCGTCTCACGCCATGTGCACGTCATTATTACTTCAATGCAAGCAAAAATATATTAAAATATATTAAATTGAAAGTTAGCAGCAGCCCCCACCATCAGGTATCGTGTGCTGTTCTTCCTAGTTCCCTGTTCCTGCGGTTTGCGGTTCTAGCCACCCCCTGGTAGGTGAGCTAAGAGAAGGGCATCTCGAGTGCAGGGAGTGGGGGCTTGGGTGACTTGTTTACGAAAAGACAGAGCCGGAGCTTCTTGTGTGTCGCAGAAGAAATAACTTGTATTTCAGCAGAGAGGCATTTTGGGCCTACTACATTAAAAGAACAACTGAGACAGTATGGTCAACTTAACACCACTCCGTATGCTGGCTGGTGGGGCCTTATCAAGGCTAGATAGGCCTGAATATTTTCATATGGTAAAACTGGACCCTGCTTCAAGGCCCCCCCATTAATAAAGAAAGCCCCGGGGAGGTGGTAGCCCCCGGGGCTTGGGGGGGCTTGTGAGGCCCCCGCACTTAATTAGGCATGTCCCGGGGAGGTAGTGGTCCTCGGGGCAGCGTGGGGGGCAGGAACCCCCCCACACTTTTTTTTAAAACAAAGCCCCGGGGAGGTGGGGGTCCCCGGGGCTGCCGGGGCCCCCGTGTGCCCCTGCTAATTAAATAGGCATTGCCCCCGGGACCTGGCCCACCTGGGGGCTTAAGAATAACGAAGTGCAGGAGCCCGCGCTTCGGTTTTTTTTTATTTAAAAAAAATGCTTTCTTTGGCCCTGGGGTCCTTGTGGGACCCCCTGAGCAGGCCTAGGGGGTCAGGGTGTTTCTACCCTGCCCCCTTTTCTTGGTTTTTAACCTTTATTTCACTGTTTTCTTGTGACTCGGTTCTACTGAGTCACAAGATGGCTGCAACACTTCCTGGTTTGGAGTTTTGGCAGCCAATCAGAGTGAAGCTTGTGCCTCGGTGCTCAGATATCGAAACTTTTCTTTTTCTAATTTCTCAGGAACTACTGAACGGATTTACACCATTTAAGAAAAAGGGCTCTTTCTGAACCAATACCTACCTTTTTGCCAAATTTGGTGTAATTCCATTCAACAGTTCGGGCTGTAGCTTTGTCTAAAGTTCCTATGGAAATGAACATGGGGAAAACGCGTTTTGGGACCACCCTTTTTTCTCGGCCCCCACTTGACGAATCACCTCGAAACTTTCAAGACAGATGCTGACCGGAGCGCCCCATTAGTTTTGAAAATTTCGCGAAGATTCGTCAACCGGCGCCAAAGGTATTGGCAAAAGAAAAAGCGCTTTTTGAGGTCCTAACTATAACTACCTACTCGCGCGAGAGAGAGAGAGAGAGATAGATGTGATAGATGGGGCAGAAATACTACCGAGCAGGCTTGGAGGCTGCAGTAACTTGACCACATGAACACTCGTCGCACATGACACCCAACGCTTCCCCCACACTCCCTTCAACCACTTATGCAGCCTGTGCCCTCCCAGTGCGCCCAAACAAGACCGGCCCAGAAAGGTCCTAAAACAGTACCCAGAAGAAATTTCCCCCATTCAAAAATAACTGTTTCTTGCTCGATTTAACTTTAAAGGGCTTTTCTAGAGTGTTTGCTGGTTTTAAGGAAAAAGCTTCTGTTTCACTTGTTCCAGTTCTTTATTCCATGGCAGCTGTGTTTATCTACCTACAAGGAGAACTAGTGCTGTGTCTTGGCACCCTGGTACACTACTCGAACATTTTCATTTCCATAGACAAGGACTTTATTGCGAGGACACAATGCAAAAAAAACCTAAAAAACTGACATGGGAATACATAAGATCTATACACCCCCATTAGCGTTTGCATGAAATCAGTGCGTCTAAACTGATAAAAGGTCATCACCGTGCAGTTGTACTGACTCCATTTTGTAGGCCAATATGAAGGAGGTTTAATATTTCAGTGTGTTCTCCCTTTGAGCATATAGTACGCAGTCAGTCATGGCCGTTCAACTCCCATTTTTGTGCATGTTGTTGTTGGTACTTGTAGTTTTACCTTTCTAAACAAAAAAAAACTTGACTTCACGCACCAAAATGTAAAATGATGCCAACTAAAAAGCCTGGAATGGGTTAATAACTTCAAAGGGGTGTACTGCAAAAAAGGCTAAAAGGTTGCCCCTCGCCAGAAGCCGAAAAGAGGAAGAAGGAAGGGAAAGGGAGGCAAAAAGGAAATAACATGGAGAAAGAAAATAAAAAACGGCCATTAAAATACTCACGTTGGGGGCTTGCAGGCTGGGAGGGCAAGTCTTGTATGGCTTCAGAAGGATCCTGGCTGAGGCAGCTCCGATGTGGAGGCAGGTTCCCGACGGTGCTGGTAGGGCTGGGGAAGCGTAAGGAAGGTTAGTTTCACTTTTCGCTGCTGCTGGATTCTGTTGCAGTCCCTCGCTTGCTTTAAGGCAGAGCAGGGTCACACTGGTTGCTGGATGGATCTTGCTGCAGGCAGTGAAATCAGTCGTGGTGGTCACAGGTCGTTCCAACCAGCTGTTGTGCCGATGGCTGGCACGATGATGACGTAGGTGGCGCTGCGTTGTACAAAGAGAAGGGAAATCCCGAGACAAAATGTCTCTCTTCAGGGATTTCCCTTCCTGCTACAACGCTCACCTAAGTGATGTCGCGCCTTAAGCAGTGCAAAGAGAGCATGCTCATCCAAAACACTATTAAAAAACTGGGACACTTCTATGTTTAACACAGAAACTGCACAAAAACTGGGACATTTCTTTAATTTGGAGAAAAGTGTCGGGACACCAGGATGCTTCTCCAAAAACCGGGACCGTCCGGGGAAAACCGGGACGTCTGGTCACCCTATCCCCCAAGCCTGGTGATTTCCCCAGGGGCAGACCACGCGAACCAAATCTATAGATATCCAGACCGGGAACTTGTGACTGGGCACCAGACGGCTCCTTGTTGCAGTCATGAGTTTTCATCCTGTGCCTGGGAACACCGGTTGGACCTGGACCTGTGCTGTCATTTGGAGGTGGATTTCTTCGGATGGTTTCTTCTGTTGCCCTGTGAGGAGTCCGATTCCAATGGAGGCGGAGTATGCGGCCTGAGGTGAACAGTTTCATTAGTCCATGTGAAGATCGCCTCTGGGATGTCAAAGAATAGGGACTCTGTTTTATAGATTATTCGCAACCGTGCCGGGTATAGCAGCATATATTGAATGTTCAGTTCTTGAAGTCTACGTTTGGCTGCAGCGAATGACTGGCGCTGCTGCTGAATGAGCCGGGTATAGTCAAGAAAAATCATGATGTTATGAGAGTCATATACTAGTTTATCTCTGTGGCCCCATGCGTATTGAAGGATAGTGTCTCGATCCATAAAGTTTGGCAGTTTGGCTATGACAGGTCGGGCCGTTCTCCCAGAGGAGGGGGGGGACTTCCTTATAAGTGCTCAATGGGCTCGTTCCACCAAAAAGCAGGAGGAGAGGGAGCTCTCAAACAAGAGAGATCTCAACCATTGAGTTAGGAAGCCCTCCATTGAGGCACATTCGCATCCCTCCGGGAATCCAATAAGGCATAGGATGTTCCGTCTTGCCCAGCCTTCCACATCTTCCACCCGTGAGGCTAGTTCCTGTGTCACCACTGTAAGCTTATTGACTTTTTGCTGTAAAGATGCAACCGTATCCTCAACAGATGATACTCTGGTTTCACCCTCAGTAATGCGGTCCAGGGCCTTCCTGAGGTCATGTCTGAGAAATGAGACTGCTGAGCCGACTGCGCTGATCTTGGCGTCTAACATGCCGCAAGACTGACTTATTGCGGCGAGCAGGGCGGCGTTGTCTGGGATGGGGCCCCTGCCATCAGCACTGCTTGCCCCCACGAGGGCGGTGGTGTATTGGTCCAGCGTACTTTGTTTTGTGGTAGGGCCAGAGGGCTTGTCTTTTGACAAAGTGGCAGGAGGAAGGACCTACAGGCCGAGGACCACCTCACCTGCCACTTCCCAGTAGGAGCAACTGCCCCGCAGCACAGTAGGCCTCTCCAGACACTTCTTCAGGGGATATCAGGGTGGGACACTGCGGGCCAGGCCTCACGAAAACAGTCAGCCTCAGGCCGCAAGACGCACCGGGCCTAGCTCGGCTGCTTCCGCAGCCCAGGGGCAGACTGCAAAGCAGGCCCCCTAAGGGGATCACGCCTGCCGGACCCCCAGCCCTCTGCTCACATCTCTGTTTCTTGGAGTGGCCGCTGGGCCACCCCTTGCTCTGGCCAATTAAAGGAGGGGCCCCGGGCGATGCCCAATCTGCGCCCACGCCTGGTGTCCAAGTGACAGTAACTCCTGTAGGAGTCCCCGGCCCCGGGCTGCTGTCATGCTGCGGGGGGGGAGGCACAGGGCCACCTCCCTCCCCGTGAGCCTCGATGATTGGTGCAGCACTGCTGGCCTACCTTGTTTGGGCCTGATGCCCAATGCATCCGGCGGTCCGGGTAACAGCCTGAGTTCCCAGGCTGCATTGCTTTCCACCAGGCACTGTGGGCCACACATGCAACTCGAGTGTGGTAGTCGGCAGGGGTGTCCCCGCGTCACTTGCAGGGATCTTCCGTGCTCCGCCTCTGAACCGGCTCTCCCGATGAGGAGCCATCTTGTCTCCTTTCTGCCACGCTGGGGGAGCGCCGCTGTGCATGTGCAGCCTCTCCCCGTCACCACCCAGGCCTCAGTAGGGCGAGCCCCCCAGATCAGGCTGCACCACGCCGCTGCTCCGGCCGTCTCCTCACACCCCCCCTGGGGAGGCCAGATGGACTAGCTATGCGATCAAGCCTTGGCCGAATCGCATGAGCGGATGTTGTTAGCCCTCCTCAATCTCTGCTCCGGTGCAGTCAGAGCAAGCAGCTGGTGCCACTGGCCGCGGAGGTAAGGCCAGGCGGCTTCCCCTCAGGGCTGGTCTCTCGCATCCCCGGCGCACCACTCCACCGGCTCCAGATCGTCGCCCGGGTGCCCCCCCAGTGAATTAGTGTCACGCGGTCTGCCCGAGATGTAGTTGTGACCGATAATGCCGGATTTAGGGCTTGGTGGGACGGAGCTTTTTCAGATTTTGTCCACCATGCTGGCTTCTCAAGCCACACCCCCCTCATCCCTTTCTGACTGTCTGTTCACCATCTGCACAACAGCTATGTTGTCCACCTGGAACAGCATCCTCCAGTGTGCCAACTCTGCTCCCCACAATGTAATGGCTACCTCTAATGGAAAGAGTTCCAAGAATGTAATGCGTCTTCCTCCTGCCTTCCACTGTGCTGGCCACTCCTCCGCACTCCATCGTCCCTGCCAGAACAAACTGAAACCCAGACCTCCAGCCACATCTGAGAATATCTGCACGTCCCAGTCAAGATCGTCCTGACGGGCCAACGGAATTCCATTGAAGGACTCCAAGAAGAACCCCCACATCCTGAGATCCTCTTTGAGCCCAGCCGATATGCGTACGTGGGGGTGCGGCAATGCTCCGCCTGCCAGTACAAAACCCAGCCTCTTACAGAATGTTCTCCCTGCCCTGACCACCGTACAGGCAAAAATGAGATTGCACAACAAGACCTGCACTTCCCTCACCATCACCTTCTCTCTGGCCAGCATGTTTGCCAACAGTGCCTGCATAGCTTCCTTTGTGCCCTGTGGAAGCATCGCCTACATTTTTTCTGCATCAAGAGTAATTCCCAAAAAGGGCAATACTGTACGTGGGTCCACTGTTTTATCAGGGGCCAGCAGAACACTCATATCACCCATGAGCTCCTGGAATTTTACCAACGCACGCTGCCAGTCCGCTGAGCCAAGGTGCCCCTACACAAAATAAGTCATCAAGGTAATGAATCACTAGTCTATGGCCCATATTCCATGTGAAGAGTCACTGCAGGAAGGAACTGAAACACTCAAAAAGTGCACATGAGATAGAACATCCCATCGGCAAAGCCTTGTCCAAATACCATTTTCCTTCAAAGTGCATACCCAACAGTTGAAAGTCATCCAGATGAACCAGAAGCATCCAAAAAGCTTACTTCACATAGCACTTAGACATCTGTGCCCGTTGCCCTGCAGACTCCACCAGGGTCATGGCCACGTCCACTGAAGAATAGGACCCAAAGCCATTTCTTTGGGAATTAAGTCATTTACCGACCCGCCTTCAAGCCATGGTAAATGCTGGATGAGGCGAAACTGGCCCTGTTCCTATGTGGGCACCACCCCTATGGGTGGCACCATCAAGTCTGCCTTTGGCCAATCCTCAAAGAGGCACACCATTCTCCCCTCAGAAACTTCCTTGTCAAGTTTGCCCTGCGCTCCGTTTTTGTGTTCCTTTGTGGACTGCAAAGTATCTGCCGACCTCAAAACCCAGGGGCTAACATAACCCAGTCGAAAATCCATTCTGAAACCGTCCCTCAAACTTCTTGCCTCCTCTGGCCGAGCGGAGAATCCCAGCCAGTATTCCAGCCTGTCCAATTTAACTGGAGTATAAGTCTTTCGCCCCAGGTCCCTGTTCCCCTCCTGCCTCCTCTGTTGCTGATATGCTGTTGCTGTTGGTGTGGTCCTTGACGCCTGCATAAGACTGCCACTGCCATGCACTCTGTTCCTGGTACCCACCTGTATTCCCAAAGCAGTGGTTAGGCACGTGCCTGCCCGCGCACTTGGATCACTAATGCCGAAATTTGCAGTACTCACAAGTATACATTCCCTTGTTGTAGTCCCAACATGATCTCCCTGAACCTCCCTGCCCTTTGGTTGTCTGTCCCACCCTCTCATTCCCCGGGTGGGGCACCCTCAAAAGGGCTTGTACACTATCAGCAAACCACTGGCAGTGAAAATCATCTTTCCGAAATTAGCTAGCCCATAATATGCTGCCACAGATCCGTATCCAGTTTCCCCCACTTAGCCTCTGGATCCCAGGCCAACCTTGCCCTCAATTCCTCATTATATTGGGCCCAGGCATACCCTCCAAAAGTCAGTTGGGCATTGCATATTACATCCATATATTTGCACTTGGCAATGCAGCGTTCGGGAAACTTCTCGCAGTAGACACTGGCGTAAATTTAAAAACAACGCTGTCAAATTTTCTGTTGTCAGGGAAACCCTCAGCCTCTTGGCCAACTTGTCCTCCTCCTCATTCGACCCTTCTTTGGAGCGCAGCTTCCTATGAAGAACACCACACCGATCATGAAACACCTCAACTTTCAACTCGACCATAAGAGGCACCCTCGCCTACAGACCCCCTGGACCTCCCCCCACTTTCTGCAAATTGATCAACGATTTCATTGCCCCACTAGCCATCGAGTTCAAGCACTACATCTTTCCCGACGACTTCAACTTCCACCTTGATGACTCCACAGACACCATCTCCGCCAACCTCCTGGAACACATGAGCAACTGAGCAACATGGGGCTCACCGAGCTAGGAACCCGGCCCCCACCCACAGCGCAGGACACACACTTGACCTGATATTCACAGCCAGAATGAAATACAGTCATACCACAGACCTCACTTGGACTGGCCACACCATCGTCCACTTCACCATTGCAGGACCTCGGCGGATCGCCACCAGCATTCCCAACTCCTCCTCCCGCCGCTGGAGTAAAGTGACACAGACCCAATGGAAGGATGGACCCAATGGACGGACGCCCTCAACATCACCAAGCCAGCTCCCGCAACCAACTTGCAACAGGCCGTCCAGAACTTCACCACCTGGATCACCAACTGGTGACCTCAAACCAGCCAAGACGTGCAGATCCACCAAACAAGCCAGTTGGTACACACCAGAACTCAGTACAATGAAACGCAGCTACAAACAATGGGAGAGAAGATGGCCCACCAGCAGAGACACCACAGACCTAGCTACCTTCAAGTCTGCCCTCAACAAATACCACCAATGCCTCAAAGACGTAAAAAAAGACACCATAGCAAACCACATCGAGGCAAGCACCAAACACACACTTCAGCATTGCCCAACGGCCACCAAGAACATGATCCCCCCATCACAGAATCTCTGTGACTCTCTAGCAAACCATTTCCACAACAAGATATCCGCCATCTACAGGAACTCGGAACACCAACCCACTGACCTCTGCAGCCTCCTCACTGCAACAAATGCCACCCCCAACCCTCAGATCACTGCATGGGAACAGCTCACCACACACAACAACATGGCCATCATAAACTCCATCCAGTCAGGAACACCCACAAACCCCTGCCCCTACCACCTCTTCAACCTCGGATGCAAGGAGATCAGCCACCAACTCACCACCATCATCAACTCATCCATTTCCACAGCCACCTTCCCCGACACATGGAAACACGCAGAAGTCAGACCTCTCCTCAAGAAAAACCTCTGCCAACTCCAGCGAACTCCAGAACTACCGCCCCATCTCAATGCTCCCATTCCCTGCAAAAGTGCTTGAGAATACCATCTACTGTCAGCTCACCGAACACCTAGAGATAAACAACCTGCTCGACACCTCTCAATCCGGCTTCTGCGCCAAGCACAGCACAGAAACCACCCTGATCACCACCATGGATGACATCCGCACCCTTCTTGATGGGAGAATCAGCCGCCCTGATCCTCCTCGATCTATCCACAGCGTTCAACACCATATTCCACCACACACTTATCAAAAGACTGCGGAATACAGGGATATGAACTCAAATGGAGCGCATCTTATCTCATGGGACGAACACAGAGAATCCGCCTACACCCTATACCTCGGCACCATCTGCAGTGTCCCTCAAGGCTCATCCTTCAGCCCCACCCTCTTCAACACCTACAAGACACCACAATCCGACATCGTAAGAACCCACAATCTCACCATCATCTCCTACGCCGACGATACCCAGATCAACCTCTCGCTCTCAGCAGACCCCTCCACCACAAAAACCAACTTCCACAACTGCAAAAAGAATGTTGCAGACTAGATGAAGACCAACTGCCTGAAGCTCAACACCGACAAGACCGAAGTGCTGATCTTTGGGAACAACACCTCCTCGTGGAACGACACCTGGTGGCCCTCTGAACGTGGACCCACCCACACCCCCACACCAACAGACCATGCCGGAAACCTCAGCATCATCCTGAACAACAATCTCACCATGAAACGACAGATCAACGCAGTCTCTTCCTCCTGCTTCCACACTCTCCGCATGCTCCAAAGAATCTTCAAATGGCTCCCCATCGACACGAGGAAAACCGTCTCCCAGGCCCTAGTCACTAGCCGAATGGACTACAGCAACACACTGTACGCAGGAACCACCACCCAACTCTTGAGAAGACTCCAGACAATACAGAACTCAGCGGGCAGTCTCATCGTCAAACTACCCAAATGGACCTACATCTCCCCCACCTCAGGAACCTCCACTGGCTCCCCGTGCACAAAATATGCTAATTCAAGATGCTGACACATGCCTACAAAGTCCTCCACAACCAAGGACCAGCATACATCAACCACCACCTGAACTTCCACCAACCCTCCAAACACTTTTGCTCCTCCTCCCTCGCCCTTGCACAGACACAGCGCATCCATCGAAGACACAGTGGAGGCCGTTTCTTCTCCTACCTCACCACCAATTCCTGGAATGGCCTGGCCCTCCACCTCTGACTTAAGACCTGGCTGTTCGACTGAGCCTGGCAACCGAGCGCCTGGATACCCTCACGGGTGAATAGCAGCCCTTTATAAATACAAGTTGATTGATTAAACATCTCCACATTTTCCCCCTTCCAAATTTTCTCCTTCATTTCTAACATTAAGTGTTCCCCAAAGGCTTCTTCATCTCCATGTTTGACAGCCACTTCACTTTTAGCTCCTTGCTGTCCGGCCCATCCTTCTTGCCACCTTCTTCCGCCATGCCCGTCGCACTAGCGTCCCCTGTACTCTGCCTGCCCTTTGCCCTGCTGTCCTCCTGTCCTTCCCCTCCTGCTCCCATCTCTTTTGCAGAACTGAAAGATGTTCTGTCCGTACCCACACCAATATCAGCAATGTTCTTACCTCTTCACAGCTGCTCCCCCCCTTGTTGTCACACCCCAACTCCCAGCTGTGGATACCAACACTGGGCCCGTGCCTACCTCATAGCCCTTACTTGGCTCCAAGGTCGGTGCCCGTATAGGTGCTTCCTGCCTCGCCAGTGGCCTTCGTGTTCCTGATGCCGCACTATGCCGGGCATCTCCTGTCTGTAACACAATAGAAACAAATGCGTTAGCAGTACCCCTACCCGCGCCCCAACCTGTGCCTTCACAGCTTCCTCCCTATCTCACACCTCACCTTCTTCGAGGCTATCTTCCTCATAATCCACCATTGACACCTCCATGGTGACCTCTGTTCTGCCCCAACTCGGGCCTACCCCCGCAGACTGTCTTGTTGCTGTTGTTCTGCCCTGAGCTGTGGGCTGGCACCCGTTGGCCAGGAGGCCGTATGAACCCCACCATACTGGTCTGCTGACACCACCTGTCCATCCTCTTCACTGAAGGAGCCTGAGGTCACCCAACCCCTACCCGCTGTCAATAAGGTCGTCCTGGACCTACTTCTGCTGGCTGAGATGGGATCCCCCGCAGATGTCTGGCAAACCTCTCTGGGCCCAGCTATCTCTTCACCTCAGTGCTTGTGAGCTACGCCAAGCTCTCCTGAGTCTGGAAATCTGCGATGCTCCTCTACCTGCAAAACAGAGGACAGGACTGGTGTGCTGGCACCCCTCGCCCTCCTACCCCCACCCATGTCTACTTCAGGGACCCAAGACCACTGGCCCTGCCCGACTCTTCAATTCCCACCACCCGAGGGGTACTCTCCCATTGCCCTGCTTCCCCCCTATGATCTTGGCCCCCTACCTCCTGCTCATCGGACTCTGCCCCTGCCTTCTCCCCACTCCATTCTAGCATGGACACAACAAAAGCAGTGACCAGCCTCTGTGCCGCAGAGGGCCCGCCACCCCTCCCTGGACCAGCCCGCTATGCTCCGCACCCGGCCGGTCTGCATCTTTCGCACCCCCAGCCCCCAGTACCAACCTTCCGCCCAGCATTCCTGTAGGCCCTGCGGGACCCTCTGAAGCCAGTCTCAGTGCCCCAGCCAGGGATCCTCCTCCATCCCTGGGGAACCCCCCTCCACACCACAGCCTCTTTCTGCCTGGTGGGACCCCATCTTTGCTGGGGCCCCAGAAAAATGCCCAGAGGCTCCTGTACGCACCTCCCTCACTCCAGATGTCCATTTTAAGCCCAGCGGGATGCACTACAGCAGCCTTCTGCTCCTCGCCCTTCTTATTTACAGCAAGAGGTCGCATCCGATGCCTCCTGCTCAATTATTGACCCCTGGGCAGCCGCTGCAGTGCCTCCCGCCAACCCGACCTCTGTGATTTAGCGGTCCTGTACACTCGTCTGGACATTGTGTCTGCTGTCTTGCCCCAGCCACCACTCGACCTACGCAGCACAGATGCAGGTCACTGGGGTGCCGGGGCACTACACTCCTGCTCTTCACCCGCCCCCCCAGCACCGAGGATCCACCTCCCTGCACACCTCGCAAGGCTGCCCACTGTGGCACAGAGCGGCTTCTGGGTCTTACCTGGGGTGATACTGCCCGCAACTTGTGGGGTGGCAAGCAGGCAATCACGGCCGCGGCCATGTGTTTGGAGGCCCACTGCAGTGGTCTCACTGGAGCAGGCCACATCACTCCCCTCGACCTTGAGGTCCATGCGCCCTCCTTCATAGAACAGGTGCATTGCCTCAGTAACTTTTCCGGCACTAGACGCCATCTTACGCTCCGAAATTTTGTTTTTTTAATGCAAAAAAGGACTAACAGGGCACCCTGCCACTAAGTCACCAAAAAACTAACATGGTAGCAGGGAGGCCAAAAGAAGCCCCCTATATAACCCTTTTGGGCTACATTGGGCTCGTTGGAGCCCAAGCCCAAAAAGAGGAAGGCCAGTCAATTTTGACTGCACCCACTCCCAAAATCCCGGTGAGAGCAGACCTCCCTGAAGTCAGCTGCCCCCCAAACCCTCATTCTTCTAGCCTCGATCCTTGTGGCAGTGCAGTAGGAGCAGCAGCAGCCACATGGAGAGTTCTGCAAGCTCTGCACTCTAGAACAATGAGTGGCAGTGGTTGGCGTGGGGGGGTCAGAATCCCTCAACACTTGCAGTCATGATGGTGAAGGCAAGTCTGAGAGTAGCAGTTTACACAAACGGGCCAAAAAGAGGAGATTTTGCCTCAAGGCAGTGAAGGAAGTGACCCGATAAGGGTCACCTGGGTCACTCGTGACCACCTCTCAGCCTTCCACACAAATGAAGAGTCGGTCAGACAGTAGAGAATACAAACCAAATATATTTTATTCAGGTACACTCGAGTGGAGTCCGGTCTGACCAGCCTCCTTGGAATGCTGCAGAGGGACTAACTTCAGCAAGCATGGAGATACATAGTGTACAATTCAGAACCAATAAAGACAGGCCCTCACTGGAAATTTCCAGTTGGTAGCTGGTGAACAAAGGAGATACAGAAGGATGAGTTTTAATCCTGAGACTGGGTACATGCTATCTCAGCGCCAAGGTCACTCTGTCTGTGCCCGCCGCTCTAAGGGTGGGAGCAGACCTATCTAATGGTAAAGGTATGGACTGACAAACACAGTGTATTCATTAGCACAGCGTAGCTCAACCTTGGAGAAACAAAACTATCACAGCTGCTTTCAGCTGGGGCAGAGAGAGAGTGAGACAGAAGCTAGTTTCGATCATGGCTCAAAATGGCGGCTGAATATAAAATGGTGCCGCAAATGCTAACTTAAGACATACAATGCATGGATAATTCAGCTAAAACATTTTTATTCCAACAGACCCTCCTTTTAGCAGTCGCTAAACCATTTTATTACTACCTGGAAACAGTTAACATCTTGCAGAAGAAAAGAGCTACCACTAAATGTTGATATGTTCATTGTCAATATTCAAAGATGCCTTCATCAATCAACATAAGGTCATTAATATCTTTCATCATCATGATCGTGGCATTAGTGTAATGGACTGATATCTTTGGCTTATGTGTCAGAGTATTTACACAATTAGCACAACAAGCAGGGAGGCAGTGTATGCAAAGACACCATGTAAAGATAGTACCAGCAATTGCAACCAGAAAGATAAGAATCTTCCAACCCCAGGAGGTGAATATACCCCAGTACCATCCGGTGAGGGTCCAAGTACCATTCTCTTGGTGTATGTCAGATGAAAGCCTATGCAACTTCTGTATGGCTGCATATACATTGGTGGCGTGGTCTGGGATGTACACACAGCAGCTACTGCCAATAACGCGACAGGCCCCTCCCCGATCAGCAAGGATAACGTTTAACACCATCCTGTTTTGTAAGGTGACGAGCTCATAGCCTGGAGCTCAGCAGTGATATTTGTCAGTATCCCTGCTGTTGTATTAATAACCCCTTCTAAAACTCTTGTGAGCCGACGAATGTTAAGGCTATTGGACATGGGGCCCCAAAAGGTTACGATACACTTCATGGCATCTTCAAACTGTCGCAAAGTGGTATCTGTCTGATCTATATCTTCCGTGTCAATAACCCTTCTGACTCGGGGCAAGTGTACACTCCAACACTGCAGCCGATGGTCTTTGTGATAATTCGATGGAGCTATGTACACAGGGGGAAGAAGAAAAGAGAGATAACACCTACCCGAACATCCCTCCGGGAGCCAAACATAACCTTGGGATCCACAAACAAAATAGACATTATGGGGTGGTATTAAGGGCGGACTATCAGTCGTTCTTAACCTATATGTGAAATTGCATCTGCTCACCCTCACCTTTATCCTCCTGGTCTCCTGCACACAGAAACTAGCAGTTGTGTTGGCCACTGAAACCGTTATTGGCTTATCCTCAGTAACATTACGAGCCTGGAAAGACTGGAAATACTCTGACGTGTTAAACCCTAGGAAATCAGCTATTTCCATTCGAGACCACATTCTATTCTTCACCCCTTTGTATGCATGCATACAGGAACTTAAGAACAATCTACCAAACGGCTCTTGGCCTGTCGAACCGCCGGGGGGAGGACTGTGCTGGAAATGTACATTCTGTACCATAGTGCGAGAATCAGTACGTGTTCTATCTAGAGCATCGAATTGGGGATGGGGGCGCACCATACTGAGCAATGCAAACCAACCCTCGCAACTACTGATATATGACAGTGGCATGGACAACAAGTTATCACTTTTATGAGTCACTGAGGGAAGTAGCCCACACACCCAACAATTAGTTGTATTAGACACCTCATGAGCCTGATGCAACATTTGTTTAAATACATTATCCTTATAAGACTTTCGGTGTTCTCCTTTGTGAGGGGCCAAAGTGACAAACATGTGTTTGGGAGGAATCAGTGTTGTACCAACCAAGGAATGGACAGGATACTTCTCTTCCAGAAAATAAGATATCCCTAATACAATGATTAGTGCAATGACAACTATTGATGCAAAAACTATTTTACTTTTTGTGGACCAACCCCGCTCTGGACGCGGAGGTGCAAATGGCTGTTCTTCCTCAGTAATGGGCCGACCAAAGGGATACACTGTGAAGCAAAGAAAAGGGATTGCAGTAAAACTGATGACAAAAGGGGGCAAGTGTTCCCAGTGTCCGTCTGAGCCTCACTGGTAGACTCCTATTGTTCATCAACGTTGGCGCTCTTGAGCACCGGCGGTGGAGCTGCTCAGTCCTAGCTCGTGATGAATCCCACGTCGTCCAGGATAATGAACTCCCCTCTAAGGGAGCACACTCGATCTATCCTGTCCAATGTCCAAACAATGCACCAATTTTGCCTCGCCCTAAACTAACACTGTTGGTACTATAGGCAAAGTACACCCTGACTTGCGCAGTCCATCCCTCCTAATCTGACTTCTCCTTTGGTGCACTGTTCTTCACTAGAGGGCGCAAATTGTACCTGGTGACTCCAGGCACAGAGGGGTCAGTAAAAAGGGGCTCAGGCACAGAGGGGTCAATGGAAAGGGGCTCCTGAATGGTCCTGATCTCCTGGGGCACTGCCGCATTTAGCACCTCATTATTTTCGGCATCCATTTGGGTCCATGTGAGCTTGGCATCAAAAAAGGGGGCAAATCGTGGGACTTGTTCCCACTCCGAGTCCCCAATACCCTCTTTCACCCACTGGTCGTAGGGTAAGGGAAGAGGTACTCTGCGGCAATGATGCGTATGGATCCAGTGCTTTCGGCCGGCGACCTTTAATGGCGGTGCGGGTGGCGAGGAGGACCTTGATTGGTCCCTACCAGCGGGGCTCCAAACTCTTTTTCCGCTGAAAATTCCTCACCAAAACATATTCACCAGGCCGAATATCATGCCCGGGCCCCTCGGGTGCAGGTGGAAAACTCTCACGTATCTGTTGATGAATAGAACGCAGACTTTTAGTTAACTCACATAGGTAATCCGTCAACAAAGGATACTCAATTTCTGAAAATTTAAGCAGTCGCGGGACGCCCCGAACATTTACCGGGCGTCCGAACACGACCTCGTAAGGTGACAATTCTGTCCTAGAATGTGCTGTTGTTCTTGTGGACAGAAGGGCTAATGGAAAAGCATTTGGCCACTGCAACTCTGTGGTCTCCTGAATCTTTGCCAATTTCAGTTTGAGAGTACCATTGTACTTCTTAACCAAACTTGCTGACTGGGGGTGATTCGCAGCATGGAACTTCTGTCTGATGTGTAGTCCCTTGCAAACTAGCTGGATAACCTTGGCATTGAAATGACTTCCATTATCACTCCAGATCAAACGGGGCAAGCCGAAGCGAGGAAATAACTCCTTCAGGAGTATCTTTGCAGTCGCAATGGCTGTATTGTCCTTAGTGGGGTAGACCTCAACCCATTTACTGAATGCACAGACGACCACCAACACATACTTCAAATTATTGGCCCTGTCCATTTCGATAAAATCCATTTGGAGGACCTCAAACAGGAAAGTGGGGGGGTGCAAAATTACCAGGTGGTATAGGGGTACCCTTGCCAGGATTGTACATCATGCACACCTTGCAGTATTTTACCAAATGGGCTGCTGTCTTGGAGATATTGTCATTCTGCCTTACGGGGTCTAACAACTTGCAAATACCCTTAGCACTGATGTGAGCTGGGCCATGAGCCATTGTCACTACAGGAAAAACATATGCATCTGGCAACATCCATCTCTGCTTCCCTGACTTATCAATACAACATCCCTCATCATTCAAATTTGCTGTACTCTCTTGCCACACCGCTAATTCCTCCATCGTGGCCTCACTCTGGATTTCTTTAACATTCTCGAGTGTATCCTCAAACATGGAGAACTCGGGCACCCACCTAGTGGGACCTGCTACAAACATTCTTTTAATCTTCGTGTGGGCTGTCTCCTTAGCTGTCTGATCTGCAAACATGTTCCCCTCACCCACCTTGTCAGTAACCTTTGTATGAGCGCTGCGCTTCACAATTGCCATTTTCTTAGGGAGCGTCAGGGCGGACAGAAACCTATATATGAAAGGACCATGCTGAATGCGTGTCCCATGGGAAGTAAGAAACCCTCTCTCTGCCCAGAGCCGCCCGAAATTATGGGCGACCCCGAAGGCGTACTGGCTGTCAGTATAAATATTAACAACCAGTCCCTCGCTCAACTCACAGGCTCGAATAAGGGCGACTAGCTCAGCTGCCTGGGCGGACGGATAGGGAACTCGTGAGGTCTCAACTACCGTGTGCAACATAGTAATTCCATATGCTGCAGTGGTTGTGCCATCTAGTAATTTGAAACAGGAGCCATCAACATATAGTTCCCCTAGGGGTCGAGATAAGGGAACAGCAGTCAGGTCTACCCGTCCCTTCGTCTCTTCCTCCGTCCGAAAAATGCAATCATGTATGTCAATTTCCTCATTCTCAGAAGGGAGGGGTAGTAACGTGGCTGGATTCAGAGCGGCACAGCGTTTGCTCGTAATGTGCTTTTGAAAGAGCGTCATCTCGTAACTGGTCAGACATGCACTGGTGAGGTGCTGCGTCTTCGTCTTATTCAAAAGTGTATCCACAGCAGGGGTACCATAACTGTGAGGTCAGTATCAAGTACGAGTCCAGCCGATTGTCTTATCGAGATGGCCATGGCCGCGACTGCTCTTAGACAGCTCGGGAGGGCTCGGGCGACAGGGTCAAGCACAGAAGAGAAATAAGCACACGGTTGTTGCTTATCCCCGAATTTTTGTGTTAAAACAGAAGGTGCGCAACCACCCAGCTCATGGACATACAACAAGAATCATTTTGCATAGTTTGGGTACCAAGTACTGGAGCCGAGCAAAGCGCAGTTTTCAATTGCTCAAAAGACTGCTGACACTCTGGCGTCCAAGGCAGGGGCTCATGCACATCTTTTAGTGTTAGGGCAAGCAAGGGCTTAATGAGCAGTGAGTAGCCAGGTATCCACTGCCTGCAATAGGAAGTGATACCTATGAAAGCACGCACGTCTTTCTGAGTTTGCAGGACAGACATTTTAACAATGGTACTGATGCTCTCAGGGGTCAATCTCCTACCCTCCTTCGACAGTAGGTGACCCAAGTAGATAACCTTCTGTCGACAATACTGAAATTTGGAAAGGGATACCTTATGACCATGGTCAGCTAAGTGGAGCAACAGTTTAACCGTACTGTCTCTGCAACCCTGTTCTGTGTCCGAGGCGATGAGCATGTCTTCAACATATTGGAGTAAGACATTACCTGTGGGAAGCGACAAAGAATCCAACTGACTTTTCAACGCCTGACTATAGATACTTGGACTCTCCGTATAGCCTTGAGGAGCGCAACAAAATCTAAAGCTCCTACCAGCTAGGGTAAACTCGAACAGATACCTGCTGTCAGGATGAATTGGGGTGCTGAAAAAGGCATTCTTCAAGTCAATGACAGAAAAGAATTTAGCAGCAGAAGGTATCATCGTCAATAGAATCGTAATGTCAGGGACCACGGGAAACTGGGGAATCACTATTTTGTTAACTTCATGCAAATCAATCACAAAATGGTAAACATCTTCGTGATACTGAGAGGAACCCGAAAGCATCCGTTTGAGGATCGGAAGAATAGGGCTGTTACAAACATTAGCAGATGTCTCCTCAACCACTCCTTTCTCAATCAAGTCTTGCACAATCTGAATCAAAGCTCATTCACGTGCCTGCGGTATCTTATACTGGGGAATGCGGGGTAAAATAGCACCTTCCTTGACACGAATCGAAACAGGCGATATCTGCAACAAGCCCACATCTGTGTCGCCTGTTGCCCACAGTGTGGGTGGCACATCTTTAAATTCAGCAGGGAGAGGCGCATCTTTAGACAGGCACTGCGTAGCACACACAACATTCGGACCCACTGTCATGTATACACCCTCCGGGGAGCAATAAATTGTGGCATGCAATTTCTTCAATAGATCAAAACCCATCAAATTCTCTCCACAATTGGACATCAGCAAAAATGGCGAATCCACAGTGAAAGGACCAAGAGTCAACGCAAGAGTTTTGGAAATGGGGTTCACAACCGGTACACCAGAAAAACCTACCGAAACATTATTATGGCCAGACAGAGCCGCCCCAGGGAACAAGGAACGGGAAATAGAGCTGTTTGTTGCACCTGTATCCACCAAAAATGCCTTAGTTGAACCATGCACATCCGCACTAACGTACGGACCACGTTGATCCACAGGTATCTGAACTGGTCCCTCACTTTGTCCCTGGCTGCCCTAGCTGTAAGACATCCCTGTCACCTCATCCGTATCATAGTCATCATGATAATACTGTTTGCTCCGAGGGTCGTCAAAGTAATTTTGATCAGTTCGGCCCTCCGATGTCTCAGCTGTCTGAGTTCTGTGCTGGCCACCATCTCCACGACCCCATCCACGAGACCCTCGTCAACTTGGGACCACCATCTTCTGCAAAACCACAGGACACTCGTTGCGCCAGTGTCCCTCCTCCTTACAGTACACACACTGGTTCGGTCCTTCATGCGTAGTATTCCTGCCAGTACGAGGAAGCTGCCGGGCCACACCACCACGTCCTCTCCCATTCCCTCGAGAAGCCTGTTGCAACAACACCTTCGTCTTCAATTCTTTATGCTTTTTCTCCACCTTCTCCTTCTCCTCATTTTCCCTGTGCTCATAATACTGCGCCATATTCAAGATAACAGAAGGAGAGGATGTGGACCAGGTACTCTCGGAAGCCTGTAATTGAGTCGCAATAACGGGGAGCAAATTCGAAACAAATCTACCAACAAACAGACGCACACCACCTTCAATCAACAAGTCCTGTCCACTATAATCCAGAAACGCACTTTCAAACCGGGTGAAAAAATCAGACACACTCTCATCTTTCTTCTGGCGACAAGCCGATAACTTGTCCCAATCAATCTTTCAGGGTGGAATAAGGGAATGCATATACGTGATAATTCGGCCAGGCAAAGCTAGTATCTCTGCCTTAGGCTTCTCACCAGGCTTCCTCTCCTGGTCCCATGCTTTAATCTGATCCCAGCTACCACCCAATTCCACGACGTGGTCCTGTGTGTGCACCTGTCTCCAAATATCAATGGGCACCAACAAACCAAAGAACATTTCGATATCCGCAAGCGTCATCACTGTCGATGAAGCAGACTCAGTCAATTCTTTATAATATGCAGCAGGGTTTTTCCTAGGGTCAGGTAACTGAGTCTTAATGGACAAAACCTCACTCCTTTTCCATGGAGTATAAACCCATTGTTATTGGAAACAGGCCTCTACCCTTTGTCTAGTAGCAACATCATGCTGATCCCATAGCTCTGGTATTCCAGGGTGATATATGGGGTGCACCTCCCTCATCGGAAACTGGGACACAATCTTTGGGCTCTTTTTAAGCAGCCTACTCTGATAAGCAACCAACGTCGCAACATTACCAAAAAACTGACCAGGCGCCATATCAGGTACATAGACATGATCCTTAATATCTTAGATAACCTGTGGTGCTGCCCCATTGAAACACTGCTCCCAAAGCCCAATTAAAGTGCTGACGTGTTTAAGGGCATGCTGCTGCACAAAAGGCTCATAATCTTTCATCTCATTCCACACATCCTCCACACCATAAATGTGATTCCAGGCGCGCTGCGCAGCCTGATTAGCTACTACCTGTTTTTCAGCCTCCCCCACGTCAGATCATATCAACGTTTGCCCTAATCGGTCCTTGAATTTCGTCCAGTCTCTATCCTCAGGGCCACGTACTGGTGTCCCAGTATCCTGCAATATAGGGGAATGGAGGAAAACAGTGGGAGTGATAACAGAGGTAGTGTGCATTAACGTCGCTGCTGGCTGGGTCGTGGGTGTAAAAGCTCGTGAAAGGGATGCCGAAGCAATAGGTGTTGCCGGAATGCTGACAGTCGTAGTTGCCACAGACGGCGAAGATAAAGAAAGGACAGAAGTTGCCGTGGCCAAGGCAGACTGAGCAGCAGTAGCAGAAACAGAGACAACAGAGGCAGAAGAACAGGGCAGTTGGGTCTGTGGGGGAAGAATGGGATAAACCCTCTGCGGGGCATACAGAGATGGGGGTCGAGCATCTAGCAATTCTTCGACGAAATTCTCTTATGTGGCTACATAAGATTTATCAATATTCAGCCGAAACCTCGTATCTTCACATTCAATCCCTATCTCCTGCTTCTCTCTATCATGTGCCACAGCTTTCTGAGTCAACGTCTGCATTCTCCCCTTCCGGGTCTCTTTCTCTGCTTTCATTCGCCTCTGTTTAGCCTCCTTTTGCTCTGAGGGAATCAAACATCGACTGCCTACTCCTTTTCGCAAACAGTTTCTCCTGTAAAAAATGAATTTTTTGTTCATCAAAAGTGCCCGTCAATGGCCGCTGCAACTCAGCATTGTCCCTCGTATTATGTGCCATAAGGTACTAAACATAATAGGGCCAAGGCCATGTTTTACATACATATCAAAATTCGGAGTGCCTTCCGGAAGCGCTGGCTGACTTTCTTCCAGTCGAGCATCAGCAGAACAACAACGACAGCAAGAAACCAAGAAGCGACTTAGGCAAGGCATTTTCAAAAGTAAGCCAAATTCGTTATGTTGCCTAACGAAGTGTCCAGAAACAATACGTATCCAAAGTGGTCCTCAGACCATACCAAAGACAATTCAAAATCGGTCCTCAGACCGTACCAAAGACAAACCAAAATGGTACCATATCCACAAAGAACCAAAGCAAACTCACCTGGTGCACACAGGTCAAACGAATTTATTCGCCACTGCCGACTCTTCTGACCAAACGGTCAGATCCAAGGGTTTTACCGTTCAGGACCTTAGTTGGGATGATCGCTGGGCGAGACACCGACTGGTCAGACAGACGGGGCAGCTGCGAGTTCAAGACTCTCTCGTGCAGGGATCCCTGGTCTCCCCGTCCGACCCGACGCGGCCCGACCACCCCACCCGTTCGCGGGCGAGGATGGGTCACCCGATGGGGTCCCTGTTCGGGCGCCAACTGAGGGAAATGACCCAATTAGGGTCACCCGGGTCACTCGCAACCACCTCTCAGCCTTCCACACAAATGAAGAGTCAGTCAGACAGTAGAGAATGCAAACCAAATATATTTTATTCAGATACACTCGAGTGAAGTCCGGTCTGACCAGCCTCCTTGGATTGCTGCAGAGGGACTAACTTCAGCAAGCATGGAGATACATAATGTACAATTCAGAACAATAAAGACACGCCCTCACTGGAAATTTCCAGTTGGTAGCTGGTGAACAAAGGAGATACAGAAGGATGGGTTTCAATCCTGAGACCGGGTACATGCTATCTCAGCGCCAAGGTCACTCTGCCTGTGTCCACCGCTCTAAGGGTGGGAGCAGGCCTATCTAATGGGAAAGGAATGTACTAGCACAGCGAAGCTCAACCTTGGAGAAACAAAAACTATTGCAGCTGCTTTCAGCTGGGGCAGAGAGAGAGTGAGACAGAAGCTAATTTCGATCATGGCTCAAAATGGTGGCTGAATATAAAATGGTGCCGCGAATGCTAACTTAAGACATACAATACATGGATAATTCAGCTAAAACATTTTTATTCCAACAGCAGCAGTGCAATTACGGCTGCTTGGGCCAACAAGATCCATGACCAATGAGGGACCAATGGAGTCTGGCTGCACTACAGGGCACACTACAAGGCACATCACGCTGGGCTAAACACAGGCATGGGGAGAGGGGAAGAGGGCTTTGGTCAATCCATGTCTTTGGTAGTGGCCTGCCCTGAACACTTCTTGACTTTTCCATCGTCCTTATATGGCGGATGAAAGTTTTCAGGTTCAGATCTCTCTCATTGGAAAGTGGTGAAATCAGTGAGAGCTCTGCTTTCCAAATAAGCACAATTGGGCCACTTTGGGTAGCAGCATCAGGTCTCCGATCTCGGCACACTTTGCTATTTCAAGTTCATCATGGCAAAATGTGGCTTACCTGGGCTTGAAACAATTAGCTTGAAATGGACAGGTTTTCAGCATGCCAGGCAGTCTAGCTCCTCTCCTTTCATGTCACAGCAGCAAGTCTTTTACTCAGTCCTGGATTATATGCCTTACAGGGTTAGACTGGGGCAGAAAATAGACCTCAGCACCAAAATAAATGTGCTGTCCCATTAGCGAATCAGATAGCTAATTAACCGGCCCACATTTGTAAATTTGGGCAGTTTGAAACTTATAAAGATACGCTGTATAGGTGTTTTGGAAGGTATGGGAGACTACATGCATTTGTGCTTGCTGCGGGCGGTGTTTGTGGTGAAATGAGGGAAATCAACAGTAAAGACCAGTCCACCAGATCATAAAGCATGCCCACAGACACAAATATGGCCTACACACGGACCTGTCAGATTAGCCCTCTGACACTGGCAGATTGCCCGATAGGCCCTTCAGAGCTTGATTTCCAAATCCTTCAGATACAGCAGGCAAATTTTCTGCCTGTGGTCCAGTCTGTCTCTGCCGGAGCACAGTGTGACTTCAAGTTAAACGTGGACTCTGATCTGGTTCATAGTGCCATCTTACATTAAGTTGGGCGCAAACCACCAGGCCACTCAAATTCAAAGTTGGCCTTTTTTGTATAGAGAAATAATTACTACAGCTTGCATATTTTCCTGCAGGGGTTGTATAGGTCCAGGGAGATCATTTCCCAGAAAAGGCCTTGAGGGTGTCGGGCACCCCATAATATAAAGAAAAGTGTGGCATCCTGCGTCGTGGAATGTTGGAGGGGCTGTGATGTATGGTATTCGAGGCGGGCTGTCGAACTATGGCATTCAACAGCCCTTCCAACATTCCACGACGCAGGATGCCACAAAATGGTTATAGAACCTATCAGCAAATTTGTGCGTCGTCTGGCTCCACCAGAATGATACATTAAGGCCCTGGGTGGCACATGGCGATTGCACCTGGGATTTTGAACCCTACAACTATCACACCACCAGAGAGAACCTCAAGAGATTAGATCAGGAAGCAACTTCAGCAACAGCAAGATTTACCACAGTAACACCAAACTCAGTAAGTCTTAGTCAGGGCAAAACATTTAGCCAACTTAGACAAAAAGTCAGAGTTGGCCAATTTTTCAGAAGCCACTCCATCAACAATTTCCCCACTACCCTTTCCTTTTAGCTAGTAGTTCACTCAGGAGCCAATTCATAAGCTGCATTTGGTAGTGCTTTTATTAGTACTCCAATAGCATACTCACGTACTACAAAATGCTATTCACTAACCTAAATGTGGCCCTCTCCACCTCCGCCTCGCCTTTCTTTTATATGCGGAAATCTCTGCACACGTAAGCCTATGATTTAGTAATGTGTGCAAGGACAGGGGAAGTGGCTGGACAATAGGGAATGCCTACTACAAAATGGGAGGGATTTAGCAAGGAGTGGTTTAGGAAGGGTTAAGGAGGGGTTAAGGGAGGAACATGTAGCAACCCCCAAATGAGCAAGCCCATTGGTATACACAACCTGCACTTCTATAGTTACTAAGCCAAAAAGGACCCAAAACAGTTGTAAATGTACTCCGCATAGACTTGGAGTAAGTCCAGCACCACACATGGCCAATCGCTGGTACTGCAACACCCTCCCACAGAAAATAATGGAGGTAGGGACTTAAAATAGAATCCCACAGGAAATAATGTTAAAATAAATGTATGTATTTTGATATTTTTTTAAATAATATATATTTATATATATTACATAATTTTAATATATATATATATTTTATTTTAAAATAACATATATTTATATAAATATATATTATTTAACTAAAAAAGATATAAAAGTAATAAATATTATCCTATTTTTTAATATTTTAACCTTTTAATTTAAAGATACCTGTGTTTTAAAAAAAAAAGAATTACAGTAATTGCAATTGATTCTATTAATAACTTTTTATAAATATTTTTCTTTGAGCATCTTTTTACTAAATATGTAGAAAAATTATGTTAATTTAATTTAATATATTTAAATTCATTAAATATGTAATGCAAAAGTAAGTTGATGGTGCTGCAGCATTTCATTTTTATTTTTGTTCTACATTTAATCAAATATATGCAATTCTTTTACATTAACATTTATCATAAAAATATTGTAACTATTTTTTTTAAAGTGTAATAAACTTTTTTACTTTTCAGTAAATTTTAACATGGAGAGATCTTCGGCCTGGTGCACTTTCTGCACTTTATATTTCTCCCAATTAAAAGAAAATGACTCTATATTTCAGCTGTAAATATGGCAATGTGTCTAGCAGCCTCTGGGAGCAAGGTGCCAGCTGTTTGTAAATGTGACACTTCTAATCATTAAGTTAACTCTTCATTTTAATTTTCTCTCATTTAAAAGCATTCAGAAATATCATTTTGTTCTCATGCTCCAATATTGAGTTGAGATAGATTTATTTCAGAGTTAAATACCTCAGTGCTTCGGTTCTGAACCTCTGTGACCACATGGGTCATAAATCTGAGTGGAGCACTGCTGATTATCAGGCTCTGCTATCTGCAAGCGGATAATAATCTAAAATAAACATAGCCTTTCCTTAATTTTAAAAGGAAAACACAAAACTTATTTATTACAGTACTTAGTTACAAAATTAACTCCAGGCTGGGAGCTACTGGTAGTTCGCAATCCACTGGTTGAAGACACCTGTTCCAGTACAATATGAAACAAGCATTGGCAAAGCCAATAGGTCTCGCCTATGCAAGAGCTATTGGCTTTGCCAATGTGTTTGAGCCATGTTGTACACCAGTGTGGCTGCTGTTCAGCATGGCTAAAAGTTAGTGGTATAGAGGAGAGCAGCATGGAGTGGAGTTGAGTGTCAAAGAGTGGAGTGCCGAAGTGTGTCATGGAGTGGCGTAGCTTTAGTTAAGGGCTGTGGAGTGGCATAGAGAGGAGTGTCGTGGAGGGTTGTAGAATAGAGTGTCGTAGAGTGGAGTAGACTTGAATGTGGTGAAGTAGAGTGGAGTATTGTGGAGTGTCGTGTTGTGGAGTAGAGTGGAGTGGAGTGGAATGTCGTAGAGTGGAGTTGAGTGGAGTAGAGTAGGGTAGGGTAGAGTAGAATGAAGTGGAGTGGTGTAGAGTGATGTGCTGTAAAGTGGAGGGGTGTAGAGTGAAGAGGCATAGAGTGGAGGGGCGAAAAGTGGAGGGGCATAGATTGGAGTAGAGTGGAGTGGCATAAAGTGTTGTAGAGTTGGATGGCATTGAGTGGCAAGATTTGAGTGTTGTAGAGTGGAGTGGAGTAGAGGGGATTAGTGGGATGTAGAGTAGAGTGCAGTGGAATAGAGTGGAGTGGCGTAGAGTGGCATAAAGTGGCATGGAGTTGTGTAGAGGGAGTTCTATAGAGTGGAGTAGAGTGAATTAGGGTGTCCTAGAGTGGAGTGGCATAGAGTGTCATACAGTGGAGGGGCGAAGAGTGGAGTGGCATAAAGTGGAGTTGAGTATTGTATAGTGGAGTACAGTGCCATAGAGTGGAGTGTCGTAGAGTGGGATGGAGGGTCGTAGAGTGGAGGGTCGTAGTGTCGTGGAGTATATTTGCATAGATTGGAGTGACATAGAGTAGGGTGGCATAGAGTGGCAGAGAGTGAAGTACAGCCGTGGCCTGTGCAGGTAAGAGGGGTGGGGCGTTGGGGCCGGGTGGGGGACGATGATGAAGCAATATTAAATAAATAATTAATTTTCCCTCGTCGTGTCAAAATCTCCCTACCCACCCGGCCCCTCCACTCTTACCTGCATGGGCCGTGGCTGCTGAAGTATAGTGAAGTCAAGTGGAGTATAGTGAAGGTGAGTGGAGTAGAGTGGAGTAGAGTGCCACAGAGTGGACTAAAGTTTAGTGGCATAGCATGGAGTCGAGTGTCGTAGAGTGTTGTAGTGGAGTAGAGTGTCGTAGAGGGGAGTGTCGTACAGTGGAGGGGCATAGAGTGGCGTAGAGTGGCATAGCGTAGAATGGAGTAGCTTAGAGTGGAGTGGCATAGAGTAGAGTGGAGTAGAGTTTCGTAGAGTGGAGTGGTGAATAATGATTTTATTAGTGCACCAGACCTTAGTGTCTGGGATGGGATCTGGAGTAAGGAGGGAACTAAATTCATGCAGGAAATTATTAAGGACTGTCTCATCCTTGAGCATGGTAAAAAAAAATCCTTGGTTGATATATGTTAGACTTGGCACCATTGGCGTGGGTCTCCCTTCCATTTTTTTTGCTGTTGCCTCTTATGTTTTGCTGGTTTTAGATGCTTTTGGGCACTGTGCCACTGCTGTTCAGTGCCACAGTGCAAGTGCTCCCTACTGTAAATTGTGTTATGGATTAGTGACTCCATGATTGGATGATTGGTTTACTTGTCAGTCCCTAGTACAGTGCACTGAGTGTGCCCAGGGCTTGTAAATCCAATGCTGCTGGTGGGCTTGCAGCACTGGTTGTGCCACCCACAGAAGCGGCTTGTAAAATGTGCCTCGGGCCTGCCATTGCAGAGCCTGTGTGCAGCCTAGGGCTGCCATGTCGACTTGGTGAGTGCACCCACTTACCAGTCCCTAAACCTTCCCTTTACTGCATGTTGGTCACCCCTAAAGTAGGCCCTAGGGCAGGGTGCATTGTAAGTATAAGGTAGGACATGCCCTGGTGTGTGTGGCATGTCCTAATAGTGAATTACAGCCATTTTCGTTTTTCACTATTGCAAGGCTACCTGCTCCCCATAGGCCAGAATGGGCAGACTGACTATTACACCTTATAGTCAGAACTGACCCAGGAACATGGTAGAAAAACGAATTTAGTATGCCTGAACTCAGAATGATAAAATACATCTTTTAGTGAAGTTGGTTTTAACATTCTGTGTTTGAAAATACCACTTTTAGAAAGTGGGTATTTTCTTGCCTAAACTTCCAAGCCTGCCTCTGCTAGGTTGTGTATTCCTTGTCTAGAGATTGAGTGACAGGGGCTGGGGGTGGCTACAGGAGACAGGGTGAGTCAGCACAGGGCTGAATAGGAAGGTCTGCATCCAGAGTGGAGGGAGGAGTTGCACCTGGGTCTGAATAGGGCTGTGCCTGCCTTCCACAATGCTGGCTCCACCTCCTGCCGGGCGTCTGATGGCTCTGCCCCTCACTCACAAAGGAAAGAAGGAGTCAGAAAAACAAAGTGCTCCAGGACTGACCAGAACTGGTTTTGGACTAGGCAGAGGCCTCTCTGCCTTCAGAGAACAAAGGGAAAAGGTGTATAAAAGGGGACCCAGACCCCTAGGAAATTAGATCACTTCTGGGAAATCAAGAAACCTGTGCCAAGGAGAAGAACCGGAGAAGCTGAAGGAGGAGTACTGCCCCTGTGCTGTTTTGCTGATTGGGGTTGGCCTGCAGTGGTTGCTTTCTGCCAAGGACAGGAGAAAAGACTTTGCTGTGCTTTGTCATCTTGAAGAAGGGAATCTCCAAGGGCTTGAACTGAGCTTGCCTCCTGCCTGAAGTCACAGGGACACAAAGACTTCACCCCTTCTGTTTGCCTGCATCTGGAACTGCTGTTTTAGCTGCTAACAGAGGGAAATTGCAACACCGACGCCGGCGAGCGACGCCGTAACCTGCACCGAAGCCGTGGGCACCGCTCGTGAAGAGCACGACGCACCGCCCCGACTTGCACCGTAGGCCCGACGCCTGCCGACGCCGTGCGACATCGACTCCGAAGCCGTCATCGAGGCCGCTGCCTGCACCGGAGCCGAGGACACCGCTCGTGACGCTCACGACGCACCGTCCCGACTCGCACCGCAGCCCCGACTTCACCGACGCCAGGGCTTCATCATCGCGGAGCCGATCCTCGACGTGGGTGACCCCCGAATCCATCGACGCCGCACCATCGTAAGGAACCGACGCCTCGCCGCCATCCGTGACGTCACCTCCCCGACACAGTAAGGAACCGACGCCTCACCTCCCCTGCGCTGCAGTAAGGAACCGAGACATCACCTCCCCTGGGGTCGTAAGGAACCGACGCCGCCGGCGCCAACGAAGCATCACCTCCCCGACGCCGTGCACCGTCTTTGTTTTCATCGAATTCCAGGTACTGTTCTTTGTGGGTCTGCTCGACTCCGGGCCCGGCGCCGCGCACCTCGCGGTCGGCGCCGTACTTTGGGATTTCCACCGGTCACGACGTCGTGATAACTCCAAGTGGAGTTATTTGTTGCTACAAGCTTTATTTGATTGACTATCCTATTTTTGAAGATAACGTGAACTGTCTCTATCATTTTAAGTCTATTTTTGATTACAGTATTGTGGATTTTTGCTATTGGGTCTTGTGATAAGTCTATATAAAGATTACTTATTTTTACATAAACAACCTGTGTGGTGTCCATCTGTAGTGTTTTCACTGTATTACTGTATGTGGTCACAAATGCTTTACACACTGCCTCTGAGATAAGCCTGTCTGCTCGTGCCAAGCTACCAGGGGGTGAGCAGGGGTTATTTTAGGAGTGTTTCCCCTTATCCTGACCAGAAGCAAGGGTCCCTATTTGGACAAAGGTGCAAACCATTGCCAACTAGAGACCCCCAGTTCTAACATTGGTGGTCAGCGGTGAGGATTTGGACTTGCATTTGTGATTCATATACAGTGATTGGTGTACACTACTAGTGAGTGCAGACCAATACGCGACCACATACCTTTTTGATAGGACTTTTTTTCTTTGGAACCTTTATTTTTGTTGAGAACTGCCAATTTTCACCATGAGCAAAAGGATCCATTGCACCTGCAGATATTGAATTTGAAGAAGATAGGGTTGATACCTACACTGTGCCAGAACTCAAAGCTGTTTGCAAAAAGTTTAAAATCTCTATGAGAGGCCTCACCAGGAAGGAGGAGTTTCACAAGGCGCTAAGGGCCTGGTTGGAAGCACGGAATGCCAGTGGGCAGTCCGAGGAGCCTGTGGGGGAGGCAGAGAATTTAGATGGGCAGCTTGAGGGGCCATTGGGCTTAACTGGGAGGAGAGCGCCTTCCAGGGAGGGCAGCAGTGTTTCTCAAAGGGCCTGTCTCCAGAGGAGCTGGAGGACAGGGACAAAGGCAGGATGCATGAAATGGAAATGGCCAAACTGAAACAGGGAAGCCATGATAGCCTTGAGCATAAGAAATTGGAGTTAGAAAGTAAGAGGTTGGCCATGGAAGAAAAGAAGATGCTTTTAGAGCATGAGAGAGTGGTGAGGGAGCTAGAGCTAAAGGCTAGAAGCCTAGAAATCACTCCCTCTGGTGGCAGCACACCTCCAGTGCCTGTAGAAAGTAGAGTGTACATCCCCAAGGAGGTTATTAAGGATTTCATGAAGGGGAGGACATTGGGCAATGGTTTAAAGCATATGAGATCGCCATGACATCACACCGGGTCCCTGAGAAGGATTGGGGAGCGGGGTTGTGGGGCCGCTTTGCAGGTGAGGGAAGGGAAACCTTACTAGCCTTGCCCACAATTGATCAGATGTCCTATGCCCACCTGAAGGAAGCTTTAGTGGCAAGGTATGGGTTAACTCCAGAGCTTTATAGGCAGAAGTTTAGGAACTGCAAAAAGCTGGAGCCTAGTACCTGGGTGGAGTATGTGTCTTATTTTTGCAGAGCATTGGATGGATGGGTGAAGGGTAGCAAAGTAAATGACTTGCAGGAGTTCTATGATTTAATTGCATGGGAGCACTTGTCCAGTAGTTGTTTTCCAGAGCTACGCCAGCACCTTGTTGACAGTAAGCTGACTAATCCTAGGAAGCTTGCTGAGGAGGCGGACCGCTGGGTCAGTACCCGGGTCCACAAGGGTCTTGTGGGAGACTCCGCCAAAGGTGGGCAGGGTCCCCAGCAGAAGAGTGGGGGGACAAGGGTAAACAGAAGGAGTTCCAAAAAGGGCCCCAAAGTAAACCCCAAGGGAACCAAGGTAAGGGTTCCCAGCCTCCCACTGAGAAAAGACCATGGGTCCCAACAGATAAGTCTGTTCAGAAGGGGCCCAAAGCATGTTTTAGTTGTGGTCAGGTGGGTCACTTTGTAGGAAGTCCCAAGTGCCCCAATACTGTGACCACTGCACCCACTGGTGCACCACCCCGGCAGATGGCTAGTGTAGCCCTGGGGGAGGAGTTGGGTGCCCAAGGTGGGTGGGGTCCCGCAGAAATGTCCCTGGTCTCTTTAGGGGACAGTGAGATGGTCCCTAGGACCCAGCTGCCTGATAACACTAAAAAATACAGGCAGTGGGTGACCATCAATGGCCATAGGGTGGAGGCTCTGAGAGACACCGGGGCCAGTGTGACAGCTGTCAGTTGTCGGCTGGTGTCTGAAGAGCAGGTGGTCCCCAACGTATTCTACCCGGTAGTTGCCGCTGACAACTCAGAGAGCCACTGCAAGGTGGCCCAGGTTCCCTTTGAGTGGGGGGGTCTCAGGTATCCTTCAAGTAGCTGTGAGGCCAGCCATGCCTGTTGACTGTCTGCTAGGCAATGATTTGGAGAGCTCCCCTTGGGCGAAGGTGGAGCGGAGGTCTCATTTGGAGATGTTGGGTCTGCCAGAGTGGGCGTGTGTGACCACTCGGTCAATGGCAGCCGGTAAGGGTATTCAAGAGGACCTGGAGCCTGGAAGAAGGGCCCAGGTGCCTGCCTTAAAGAGAGGAGGCAAGGGGCGCGGGAAACCGGCCCCCGAAGTTCCCACGGTCCAGGAGGAGGCAGACCTTGAGGGGGATGCCCTGGAACCTACAGGGGAACAAGTGGCTGAACTGGGGGACCTGCCTGAGCTGACCCATTGGCAGCAGGAAGGAGGCCCCTCCAGGGAAGAATTCTGCGAGGAGCAGAACAAGTGCCCTTCTCTTGAGGGCTTGCGGCAACAGGCTGTAAGCCAGGCAGCAGGTGATCAGTCTGGATCACACTGGATCTACTGGGAGAATGGTCTCCTGTATAGTGAGCCTAAGGTTGCTGAGCCTGGGTCAGCCCGTGTGCTGGTGGTACCCCAGCGCTTCAGAGCCTTCCTACTGGGTCTGGCTCATGATGTGCCTTTAGCAGGACATTTGGGGCAAGACAAGACCTTTCAAAGGCTTGTCACCCACTTTCATTGGCCCCAAATGCGCAAGAGTTCAGATACTCATTGCAGGACCTGTCAGACTTGCCAGGCAAGTGGTAAGAGTGGGAGGAAGCACAAGGCTCCTCTCCAACCTTTCCCTGTTGTCAGTACCCCCTTTGAGAGGGTGGGTATTGACATTGTGGGGCCTCTGGATCCCAAGACAGCCATGGGCAACAGGTTCATCCTGGTCTTGGTGGACCATGCCACCCGGTACCCGGAAGCCATCCCTCTTCGGACAGTGACGGCCCCCGTGGTGGGACGTGCACTGATGGGGATTTTCTCCCGTGTGGGGTTCCCCAAGGAGGTGGTGTCTGACCGTGGTACTAACTTCATTTCCAAGTATATGAAGTCCCTGTGGCAGGAGTGTGGTGTAACCTATAAGTTCACCACTCCTTACCACCCCAAGGTAATGGGCTGGTTGAGAGATTCAACCGGACCCTTAAGGGCATGATTATGGGTCTGGAAGAACCCATGAGGCGTAAGTGGGACGTCCTCTTGCCATGCCTGCTCTTTGCTTACAGAGAGGTGCCCCAGAAGTCCTTAGGGTTCAGTCCCTTTGAACTGCTGTACGGCCATCCTGTAAGAGGACCTCTGAGTCTGGTCAAGGAAGGCTGGGAGGAAGCTCCCAGGAAAACTCCCCAGGATGTATTTAGTTACATGCTGGCCTTCAGAAACCAGACTCGGCGTTTCAGACAACTCGCTGAGGCGAATCTGGAAGCCAGCCAGGAAGAGATGAAACGTTGGCATGATCAGAATGCCACTCTGATCGAGTTTCAGCCTGGACAAAAGGTGTGGGTCATGGCCCCAGTGGAGCCCTGTGCGCTCCAGGATAAGTGGACCGGACCATTTGAGGTGGTGGAGCGCAAGAGTGAAGTCACCTACTTGGTGGACTTGCAGTCTCCCAGGAACCCCTTGAGGGTCCTGCATGTGAACCGCCTGAAGCCCCACTTTGAGAGGTCTGAAGTGGGCATGCTCTTAGCAACAGATGCTGGGATGGAAGAGGAGACTGAACCTCTTCCTGACCTCCTGTATGCAAAAGAGCAAGATGGGTCAGTGGATGGTGTGAACCTCTCTCCCACCCTGACCCCGGAGCAGCAGAATGACTGTCGCCAACTGTTGGGGCAGTTTTCTGATCTGTTCTCCCTGGCTCCCAGTATCACTGAATGGTGCATCCATGATGTGGACACTGGGGACAGTCCTCCTGTGAAGCACAAAACTTACAGAGTGACTGACAGGGTGAGAGCTTGCATCAAGGAGGAGGTCTCCAAGATGTTTGCCTTAGGGGTGATTGAGTCCTCTAACAGCCCTTGGGCCAGCCCAGTGGTCTTGGTCCCAAAGGCTGCCGCGCCTGGTGCCACACCCGAACTCCGGTTCTGTGTGGACTACCGAGGACTCAATTCAGGCACCAGGACTGACGCGCACCCCATCCCCAGAGCTGATGAGCTCATTGATCGGTTAGGGGCTGCCCGGTACCTCAGCACGTTTGATCTAACGTCTGGATACTGGCAGATCGCCTTAACTGATGGGGCCAAAGAGAGGTCAGCATTCTCCACACCAGATGGGCACTACCAATTCCGGGTGATGCCCTTTGGGATGAAGAATGCCCCTGCCACCTTTCAGAGGTTGGTCAACCAGGTGTTGGCTGGGCTGGAGGATTTCAGTGCCGCCTACCTGGATGACATTGCAGTGTTCAGCGCCACGTGGGAGGAACATCTGCACCACCTCTGGGAAGTGTTGAAGGCGCTGCGGAGGGCAGGCCTCACGATCAAGGCAAGTAAGTGCCAGATCGGGCAGGGTTCTGTGGTGTACTTGGGACACCAGGTTGGGAGCGGCCAGGTGGCGCCCCTACAGCCCAAGATAGATACCATTCTGGCTTGGGAACCCCCAAAACCCAGACAGAGGTGAGGGCCTTCTTAGGACTCACCGGGTATTACAGGAGGTTTGTCAAGGGGTATGGCAACATTGTTGCACCCTTGACTGAGCTGACTTCCAGGAAGCAGCCCAGGAAAGTGAACTGGACTGATGCCTGCCAAAAGGCTTTTGATGCCCTGAAATCTGCCATGTGCACGGCGCCCGTGCTTCAGGCGCCCAACTTCTCAAAGGAATTCATTGTGCAGACAGATGCTTCAGAGCATGGTGTTGGGGCTGTGCTTTCACAGATGAATGAGGAGGGCCTAGACCAACCTGTAGCCTTTATTAGTAGGAGGTTACTCCCACAGGAACAGAGGTGGAGTGCGATTGAACGTGAAGCATTTGCTGTGGTCTGGGCACTGAAGAAGTTGAGACCATACTTGTTTGGGACTCACTTCCGGGTTCAGACAGACCACAGGCCCCTCAGATGGTTAATGCAGATGAGGGGTGAGAATCCAAAACTGTTGAGGTGGTCCATTTCCCTACAGGGGATGGACTTTACGGTGGAACACCGCCCTGGTACAGAACACGCCAATGCTGATGGTCTGTCCAGATTTTTCCGCCTTAGTGATGAGAACTCCCAGGAGGAAGGGTAGTTCTCCCCACATTTCAGCTGGAGGGGACACGTGTTAGACTTGGCACCATTGGCGTGGGTCTCCCTTCCATTTTTTTGCTGTTGCCTCTTATGTTTTGCTGGTTTTAGATGCTTTTGGGCACTGTGCCACTGCTGTTCAGTGCCACAGTGCAAGTGCTCCCTACTGTAAATTGTGTTATGGATTAGTGACTCCATGATTGGATGATTGGTTTACTTGTCAGTCCCTAGTACAGTGCACTGAGTGTGCCCAGGGCTTGTAAATCCAATGCTGCTGGTGGGCTTGCAGCACTGGTTGTGCCACCCACAGAAGCGGCTTGTAAAATGTGCCTCGGGCCTGCCATTGCAGAGCCTGTGTGCAGCCTAGGGCTGCCATGTCGACTTGGTGAGTGCACCCACTTACCAGTCCCTAAACCTTCCCTTTACTGCATGTTGGTCACCCCTAAAGTAGGCCCTAGGGCAGGGTGCATTGTAAGTATAAGGTAGGACATGCCCTGGTGTGTGTGGCATGTCCTAATAGTGAATTACAGCCATTTTCGTTTTTCACTATTGCAAGGCTACCTGCTCCCCATAGGCCAGAATGGGCAGACTGACTATTACACCTTATAGTCAGAACTGACCCAGGAACATGGTAGAAAAACGAATTTAGTATGCCTGAACTCAGAATGATAAAATACATCTTTTAGTGAAGTTGGTTTTAACATTCTGTGTTTGAAAAATACCACTTTTAGAAAGTGGGTATTTTCTTGCCTAAACTTCCAAGCCTGCCTCTGCTAGGTTGTGTATTCCTTGTCTAGAGATTGAGTGACAGGGGCTGGGGGTGGCTACAGGAGACAGGGTGAGTCAGCACAGGGCTGAATAGGAAGGTCTGCATCCAGAGTGGAGGGAGGAGTTGCACCTGGGTCTGAATAGGGCTGTGCCTGCCTTCCACAATGCTGGCTCCACCTCCTGCCGGGCGTCTGATGGCTCTGCCCCTCACTCACAAAGGAAAGAAGGAGTCAGAAAAACAAAGTGCTCCAGGACTGACCAGAACTGGTTTTGGACTAGGCAGAGGCCTCTCTGCCTTCAGAGAACAAAGGGAAAAGGTGTATAAAAAGGGGACCCAGACCCCTAGGAAATTAGATCACTTCTGGGAAATCAAGAAACCTGTGCCAAGGAGAAGAACCGGAGAAGCTGAAGGAGGAGTACTGCCCCTGTGCTGTTTTGCTGATTGGGGTTGGCCTGCAGTGGTTGCTTTCTGCCAAGGACAGGAGAAAAGACTTTGCTGTGCTTTGTCATCTTGAAGAAGGGAATCTCCAAGGGCTTGAACTGAGCTTGCCTCCTGCCTGAAGTCACAGGGACACAAAGACTTCACCCCTTCTGTTTGCCTGCATCTGGAACTGCTGTTTTAGCTGCTAACAGAGGGAAATTGCAACACCGACGCCGGCGAGCGACGCCGTAACCTGCACCGAAGCCGTGGGCACCGCTCGTGAAGAGCACGACGCACCGCCCCGACTTGCACCGTAGGCCCGACGCCTGCCGACGCCGTGCGACATCGACTCCGAAGCCGTCATCGAGGCCGCTGCCTGCACCGGAGCCGAGGACACCGCTCGTGACGCTCACGACGCACCGTCCCGACTCGCACCGCAGCCCCGACTTCACCGACGCCAGGGCTTCATCATCGCGGAGCCGATCCTCGACGTGGGTGACCCCCGAATCCATCGACGCCGCACCATCGTAAGGAACCGACGCCTCGCCGCCATCCGTGGCGTCACCTCCCCGACACAGTAAGGAACCGACGCCTCACCTCCCCTGCG
Organism: Calotriton arnoldi; assembly: GCA_963921515.1. Lineage (NCBI taxonomy): Eukaryota > Metazoa > Chordata > Amphibia > Caudata > Salamandridae > Calotriton > Calotriton arnoldi. The sequence goes on along the minus strand of CAWUFW010000366.1, from coordinate 1,567,872 downwards.
CTGCAGTAAGGAACCGAGACATCACCTCCCTGGGGTCGTAAGGAACCGACGCCGCCGGCGCCAACGAAGCATCACCTCCCCGACGCCGTGCACCGTCTTTGTTTTCATCGAATTCCAGGTACTGTTCTTTGTGGGTCTGCTCGACTCCGGGCCCGACGCCGCGCACCTCGCGGTCGGCGCCGTACTTTGGGATTTCCACCGGTCACGACGTCGTGATAACTCCAAGTGGAGTTATTTGTTGCTACAAGCTTTATTTGATTGACTATCCTATTTTTGAAGATAACGTGAACTGTCTCTATCATTTTAAGTCTATTTTTGATTACAGTATTGTGGATTTTTGCTATTGGGTCTTGTGATAAGTCTATATAAAGATTACTTATTTTTACATAAACAACCTGTGTGGTGTCCATCTGTAGTGTTTTCACTGTATTACTGTATGTGGTCACAAATGCTTTACACACTGCCTCTGAGATAAGCCTGTCTGCTCGTGCCAAGCTACCAGGGGGTGAGCAGGGGTTATTTTAGGAGTGTTTCCCCCTTATCCTGACCAGAAGCAAGGGTCCCTATTTGGACAAAGGTGCAAACCATTGCCAACTAGAGACCCCCAGTTCTAACAATATATATTAATAATCTTTTAAAAGAATGCTCAGAGAACATTGATTTTAATAATCCCACACAAATTCTTAGCTATAGTAAAAAGGAATTAAAAACTGGGCTCATAGAATCAAGAGAATGGTTAAGAGAAGTTGAGGTAAATTCAAAACAGTTGACTAGGGCATACTGTGACAGGCCCACTAGACCATGGATACAGCGCTACCTACTCCAGGTCTCGAACATAAAACATAGATTCTATCTTACAAGGCTAAGAATGGGAACCATCCACTTCTTAATAACTTTTCCAACCATGGGCAAGTGGAACCGAAATACCCCAAAGTGCCCATGTGATGGAAAATCGGACCAGACAACTTTACATTTTATTCTATTTTGTGATTTTTATAGAGACATCGGGAAGAACATTTTACGTCCATTATTTATAAAGGAAAACATTTATTTGTATAAAATTGCTTTTGATTTTATCTGTAATTTAGAAAATGAGAACGTTTGTAATGCGGTGGTGGTCTATACCCAAACGGCAATTAAATGAAGAAAGCTTAATTCATACCTTGAGGATCTACTTTACGAAGATGACAGGACTAGTGATACTTAGGGATGCTGTGTTTTTAACATCTCACACGTTGTACTTAGGCACTGTATGTACAAATCATCTCCTGTGTTTAATTCTTTATCATATTATGCTTGTTGTGTTTATTCATCTTTAGAATAATTTTTAACTTCTTATGTGTCTTAATGTATTGATTATGATGAATTGTGAAGAGGATTTCTTTTTTTTTTTAGACTGCTTTTCTGGTTGTATTTATTTTTTAACCGAATAAAGCTGAATAGAATTGAATTGAGTGGAGTGGTGTAGAGTGGAGTGTCGAGGAGTGGAGTGTCTTAGAGTGGTGTGGCATAGAGTGGAGTGCTTAGCGTGGGGTGACAGAGTGGAGTAGGGTGGAGTGGCATATCGTACAGTAAGCTAAAGTGTCGTAGAGTGGAGTAAAGTGTCCTAGAGTGGAGTAGAGTAGGGTGGCATAGAGTGAAATAGAGTGGTGTAGAGTGTCAAGGAGTGTCATACAGTGGAATGGAGTGGCATAGAGTATCTTAGAGTGGAGGGTGTAGAGTGAAGTAAAGTGTCGTTGAGCGGAGTGGCATAGAGTGGAGTGGAGTGTCTTAGAGTTGAGTATCATAGAGAGTTGTAGAGTGGAGTGCCATAGAGTGGAATGGTGTAGGGTGGAGTGCGATAGAGTGGAGCGTCATGCAGTGCTTTGGTATAGAGTGTCATAGAGTGGATTGACATAGAGTGGAGAAGAGTGGAGTAGAGTAGAATGAAGGGCGTAACATAGAGTGGAGTAAAGTGTCGTAGAATGGAGTAGAGTGGATTAGAATAGAGTGACATAGAGTGGAGTAGAGTGGCATAGAGTAGAGTGGCATAGAGCAGTGTGGCATAGAGTGGAGTGTTGTAGAGTGTCATAGAGTATCGTAGAGTGGAGGGTCATTGAGCGAAGGACAGTAGAGTGGAGGGTCGTAGACTGGAGAGCATAGAATGGGGGGCATAGAGTGGAGGGGCGTAGAGTGGAGCGGCATAGAGTGGAGGGGCGTAGAGTGGAGTGAAGTAAAGTATCGTAGAGTGGAGGAGCGTGGCATGTCATAGAGTGGAATATAGTGCTGTAGTGCATCATAGAGTGGAGGGGCGTAGAGTGTAAGGGTGTAGAGTGGAGGAGCATAGAGTGGAGTAAAGTTTTGTAGAGTGGAGGGTCGTAGACTGTCATAGAGCGTGGTAGAGTGGAGGGGCGTAGAGTGGTGTAGAGTGGCGTGGAGTGGCGAAGAGTGGAGTGGCATAGAGTCATAGAGTGGAGTGACGTAAAGTGGCATAGGGTGGAGTGGCATAGAGTGTCGTACAATGGAGTGTCGTAAAGTGGAGTGTTGTAGAGTGGTGTATAGGGGAGTGTCGTAAAGTGGAGTGTCATAGAGTGGAGTGGTTGAGAGTGGCCTAGAGTGAAATGGCAGAGAGTGAAGTGGCACAGAGTGCCATAGAGTGTCATAGAGTAGAGTGGTGTAGTGTTGAGTGGCATAGAGTGTCATGTAGTAGAGTTGAGTAGATTGCCATAAGGTGCAGTACAGTTGAGTGTCTTACAGTGGACTGGGATAGAGTGGAGCGTCGTAGAGTGGAGTGTCATTGTGTGGAGTAGAGTGGCCTAGACTGGTGTAGAGTGCATAGAGTGGAGTGTTGTAGAGTAGAGTGGAGTTGTGTGGAGTGGAGAGACATAGAGTGGAGTGGTTTAGAGTAGAGTGGCTTAGAGTGGAGTAGAGTGGCATAGAGTGGAGTCGAGCGGTTTAGAGTGGAATAGAGTAGAGTGGCGTAGAGTGGAGTGGCATGAAGTGGCATGGAGTGGATTGGCATAGAGTGTTGTATAGTGGAGGGGCATAGAGTGGAGTAGAATGGAGAGGTGTAGAGTGGAGTAGGCATGGTGTGATAGTGCACTGCCATTACAGTAACTTCCCAAATAGCAATTTCTGACTCAATGCGACTACAAAAGGAAGAGGGCCATAGATCCACTGGGCCCACAGATTTGTTAGGCAGGTCCAAATTAGTAAATCACGCTGTAACGAGCAGCCCACATCAAATTCAGTTGGGCAATCTTACATTATTGGAGAAGGCCAAGGGATGTGAAGCACCAACTGCCTGTGGCACAATTCAAAAGAGATCTAGTGCACGGAACAGGTTACTTTCCACACCTGGTCACCAAGTAACGCAAGTGCAAAAAATAGGACCCCCGACAGGTATAGATCCAACACACAGAGCCCACAGATCAGAGCCTCAACCAGGGCTTGCAGTGGTCCCCTCCCTTGGAGATCCAATCTTCACGTTTTTTTACCCGGAGTATAAGTCAAGAGGTAGCTGCGACATACTAAATCGCGGGAACATCATTAAATTGATAGAAGCGATAGGCTTGTCTAATGTCGTAACCTCACAGGACATTGTATCAATAGAATTCATTGCTCCAGGCCAGGGTCAATCAAATGAAAGCACGAAGGTCACTTGGAGCTCGATAGAGCCAATGAACATGATCCTACGGCACACAGAAACCTTCAAGCAGTGGGGTATACTTATACTACCCGGCAGGAATCCAGGCTATCCACATGTTCTGCAGGAAACCAGAGGTCTTGAGCGCCCATGCGCTGAAAAAAGAGCTGTCTACTCAGTCTTGAGGAATGCCCGTGATAAAACTCCCCCCTCCGACTCAAAAGTAACAAGCGCAAGAAAGGACCGGACCTCACTTAATAGGAATTCGGAAAAGGGTGGAACATGGTCATGGCTGGCGGGTTCCCTAAATTCAACTCGGCTGCTCTGTTGACAACAACATAGCCAATCCGGTTATGACAGCTGCCCACTGAGAATTTGCTCTTGGAATATAAACGGGTTATCAAGCAAATTGGGGGACAAAGCAACAATCTCCTATTTACGATCATTTGAGATAATACTACTTCAGGAGACATGGCTCGAGGAGCCGCAGCAATAGAAGGGTTCAAAGTACATCATATTCCAGCATTGAAACTGAAATCTTTGGGAAGAGGCAGCGGTGGCTTAGCAATTTACATTTCAATAAAAAACGAAATCACCTCATGGGATCTGGCGAGCCCTTCTCATTTCCTCCAGTCTGTTGGAATCTCATTTAGTACAAAAAAATTCCAGTGTAGGTCCATCATTCTAATGAATGTCTATGTCCGCCCCAACTCAGTGTCCAGACAATCCTTCTCAGAGGAGGTGACCGAGGCAGTGTTAAGAGTGAAATCTGGGTTCTGGTCCACAGACATAATACTATCTGGTGACTTCAATATGTGGTTAATGTCTGACCTACAGAAAAATGAGGTAACCAAAACACAGGAAAGCACTTGGGTCATACCACCGCAGGCCATCCCTGGATGGCACAAGGAAGATCGGAAGGGACGCTCCCTACAAAGCAACCTGGAACATCTTGGTCTTAGAGCCCTTAATGGGCGCTTTCTTCCTGACCAACCACCCGGCCTCTCATACTTATCGAAAAATGGCGCATCCCTAATAGACTACACCTTTGTCAGCCTCCCTCTCCTGCACCAAATATCAGGTTTTGGATTCGGCAGAAGAACAGAAAGCGATCATAGCCCTCAAGAAATATCGCTTAGTACCAGCTTAGTTCAACATGCAGAGGCAAGGGCCCAAGCCTTTGAGAGTTATACGATCAACTTAAAACGAATCAAGTGCTCGGTTAAAAAAATTCAAGGAGTAGCAACCGAGGCAAAACATATTTACAAAAGTACCAGTAGGATAACCGATGATCAAATCACCAACTGGACAACATTTGTATCAACTTTGACTGACAGACATGCAAAACCAACAATGCACGTAAAACCAAATGGGACGCAACAGTCGAACTCTTGGAATCCAGTGATACGATCAGTGAAAAGATCCATGAACCGGCTATGGCGGGAACTAAAAACAAAGCCAATGGATCCATCAACAATAATTAAACTGAGAGAAGCCCGTAATCATTTGAAGAAAGTTAAAAAGGAACATCGCAGGGCTTATTGGAACACTTTTTGGGCTAAACTATATCAAGACATCAAGTCAAATAATTCGGCGAGGTTCTGGCGAAGCATCAACAGTCTTGGAGGGAATCTCCCGAAAGCTGCTTCATCAAACATACTGGAGTCAGAGTGGTATTCATTCCTGCACATTTATTTTAATGATCAACAAGAAAACACTACTGATCAGTGCCCAGGTAAAGAGGGTAGCAAAGCTCCAAAAACGGCGAACATGCTCTCAAAGAGACTTGTCAAAATGCTAACAATGGAAGAATTTCCCTACAAAGGCCAAATATCGGAAAAGCCAATAGTGAGCTTAAATCATCCAAGTTGCATTGAACAAAGCGTAGTCCCGGAGGACCAAATTGAGAAACAGATTAAAAAGGGCCGGAAAGATGGAGCTCCTGGTCCAGGAGGCATCCCCCCGGTTTTGTTCAAGGAGGACACGGCCTTCTGGGCTTCTAAGCTATCTCCACTTTTCACTTCCATCTTACAAAAGAACATTATTCCGCCCTCTTGGCAAGGATTGATTCTTGTGCCAATCTTTAAAGGAGGGGACAAAACATCTCCAGGGAATTATCGACTGGTTGCTCTTATTGACAATGAAGCAAAGTATTTCGCCGGTATACTGCTCGACTCACTTCGGGAATGGGCCGATGAACATTCAGTAATTCCTCCAAACCAAACCGGCTTCGCCAGAGATACTGGCACCTCGGTCAATCTTATGATTCTTTCTTGCTTGATAGACCAGGCGGAAAGAAGAATCAGTCCGCTTTACATGGGCTTTATAGATTATAAAGCCGCGTTTGACAACGTTAACAGGGCCAAGCTCTGGCAGAAGCTTTCCAGATTGAACATCCCAAACGGCCTTTTAAGAGCCATACAGCTACTGCATCAGAATACCTGGGTCAGGATTAAGATAGGGACGGCTCCAGACTGTCACGCCCAATCATAACAACAAAAGGCTTAAAACAGGGATGCGTCCTGGCCCCTACACTCTTCAATCTATTTTTATTGGACTTTCCGGAAGCCCTAAACAAGGTAAACTCTCATGCTCCCAAACTAGGCAGTTTTCGGTTGTCAAATCTTCTATATGCTGATGATGTAGTTCTTTTGAGCAACACAAAGATCGGTCTACAGAGACTTATGGACGCTACGGCCGAATATTCAATCAGGAATGAGCTTCAAATAAACAATAAGAAAACAAAAATCTTGGCGGTACGCTCAGGAAGGCCGCGGAAGCTGGCATGGGTCCTAAACTCTGAAAGAATCACAGAATCCAAGAGCCACAAGTATTTAGGAGTTCTTTTTAACAACAATGGCAGAAATAAAACCCATCTAGAAGAGCAAAGAAAGAAGGGAGTAGCGTTATCCTTTGCACTCAGTTCCATTCATAAAAAGCTACTTGGCCCAACACTTGCTCCAACACTGCAGGTAGCTCAGGCAAAAGTGATTCCCACACTAACGTATGGAAGTGAGGCGCTAAAAGGGCAGGATAGCGGCCAGCTAGATAAAATCATTGTGAAAATTTTCAGAACAGTGTTCCAGTTACCAACAAACACGTCACCTGCCCAAATCAGGTTGGAACTGGGCATCTGTAAGCAATCTTTGGCTAGATTGATGAGCTTCTTAATATGCTGCTACAAACTAAGGTCATCAAAAGAAGGTACCCTAGCCCAACACCTATGGTCCATACTGTGTACAAAACAATGGCGAGCAGGATATGATTACTGGGCGAGAGGATTAAAAACTTTAGCCTTGAATGAAGTTTGGGGCTTACAAGTCAGCCAAAATGAATTCAAAAGGCTGGGAAAAATAAGCGCAAAAAACCTTTCCTCATTACAAGACAAGGCAAGGCTCGCAAGTAGAAGTCACGGTTGGATGACTCTTGGATCGTACGACCAGCTGAAGCTTCAGAGTTATCTAACTCTGCCATTCACGGTACGTACTAAATTGTGTTTTCTAAAACTAAGAATGGGAGTGATTAACTTGTCCTGCCATTTTCCCAAATGGAAAAGAGATCAAGCCCAGCAAAGTTGTCGGCTTTGTGGTAATCATAAGGAAGATATAACACACATCCTATGCCTGTGTCCAAGTTTGCTGAAGGAAAGAAGGTTCCTTTTACGGAGAGGCTGGAACACCTAATGAGGTTAGATCGTGCAGAGCCGCAGTACTGCCTGCTTCGACCCACGGAACACTAACTTAAACTGCGCGCTAGTAAGGTTTATGGAATGTGCTGCAAAAAAACTAGGGGAGGGGACCCGCAATTAGCAAACCCCATCAGAAAAACAATCGGTGGATCCTCCCAGAAGGCACCGAGATAAAGGAAAAAGAACTGTCAGAGCCATCAAGCTATTTGATCAGAGGGGCTCAGCGCACATTTTGGGTTAATTTGGGACTTAATTTTCAAATCTCGTACAAGTGTGTCCAATGCCCCAAAGGTGGGAGGTTGGGAGGTGTAAAGACAAGTGAATCCTGGGAACGGGGAGGCCCGGGCGTTTTGCACCACAAGAACTGGGCTTCTTAATTCTTTTATCTGTGTCAATTTTTATTCGTGCAAATTGTAAAGGTTTTTTTTAAATCATGCAATAAAGTTTTAAAGTTTAAAGTTACAGTGAACACATTTTCAATTGACATGACCATTACATTTGCACAGACATACAGTTTTGCCAATAAAACTATATAGCGCACAAACAATAATGTATGGAAATGGCATCACCTAGTTTATTGATTTATTTTGATCGTATTAAAATATTTGTTTCCAGCACACTTCAGAATTACAGAAAAATTTGCTTCATTTGTGCTTTCCTAATTCCGATATTTTCTGAAATATTTGCACAGTTTATTTACAGACTTTTACATTTTGTTGTGTGCTAGAAAAAAGCCTTTTCTTTTGCACCCCAACATTTTCAGATAAATCCTCTTACTTTGAAGTCAGAGAAAGAAAAGTAAACACCAAGCTCCCTCTGAAGACAGAGCCTGACATTTGACCTCTGTCTTTGAGTGCACAGCAAATGTTACAAGATAAGAAAACAATTTAAAAGCCTGTTCACAGAAAGAGAGCACTTGTAAAGGAATACAATAAACAGGCTATGCTCCACAGGAGGGACAAAGACATGCTAGACAGCCTAAAACAAATAAAGCCAGAACATAGAAAGAAACAAATGTGAGTTACAACTCACAAAGCCAATGTTAAGCAATTGGTGGAATGCATTCTTAGGTCAGCTTTCAGAATGTCCCCAAGAAGTGCTTAGCAGCCAATACAGCTCAGCTGTCTGGTAGGTTTTGACCTGAAAATAGTTCATGTAGAAGGAAGAATGCAGTCAGGTGAAAAATGTATAAAAAATCTCTGTGGAAATTTCCTCCTAATTTTAATTAATGCTAACCTTACTTCTGATTGGGCGTAGACTATTGTTGTCCAAACAGTATCAGTCCTAAACTGGCCAAAGGTACCAAAAAAAAAAATGTCAATGTACCGAAACATGCTTCACTATGAGATCACATCCTCAAAATGGACTCTCACTTAGAGAGAGAAGTTACAAATGTCCTTAACTTCAATGTTTCTGTGCTTGCATGGCCTCCTACTGTTATTAAGCGTTTTGCAGATTCTTTAAAAGTCAATAATGCTTCTTAATCTTATATCCAAAAGCATTTTTTTCCTCTAAAAAGCAATTCTACATAGTGCTAATACAGATGTTTACAAAGTAAGATCAGTACAACTTTAAATCAAAACGGTCTAGAAACCTGTATGTTGTTTTTGTTCGAAAAAATCAATTTAAAGTCTATCCTTTTCATATGTCTCTATTTAACAAGCATTGACACTGCCAATAGGTATGGCCTTTAAAGGAATGTTGTATGGTAATGTGAAGCAGTACAAGTACATTTACAAGTAAATTGCATGGGAATGGATATTTATTTGTGTAAAAGCAAAGAACTGCAGAATAATATTGGTGAAGGTTAAATAATCAGGTGAGAGTTGCACTGTCAAGCCAGAACTTAAAATCCATGTAGGTTAGTGACTGTCCTCCCATCTGTGCTGTTGCCAGAGAAAAAAACAAAAAAACTTCTTGTTATCTAATAATCGCATTACAATGTCATTTGTGTGGCCCTCAATGTTCAACCTTAGGCAGCTGGATAAATAAACAAAATGATCACAGCTGTGTGGATGGCAACCACTTTTTTTGTGGAAGCAAAAAACTTCTGCCCCATCAAAACATGTACTTCTGGCTCCCAACCTGTGGGCGGAGCCAAAGCCCCTCTCCAACAGTGATGCTCACATAATTGTCTGATGACAGCTGTGCTGTCAAGCCAGACCACACAAATTTTACAATATACATAATAACAATACGTTCCTCAGTCTCCGTAGAGTCCTGACCCATCTGCCTAATGATTATATGATTTTATTAAGAATTTATTAAGCCATGGACATCTATCCCAGTTAATAATCTAGACCCTTCCTTCACAGTGGAAATTATTTTTAATTATCTCATATGGTGAAGCCAATTGATAGTACCTTATTTAGTTTTGACCAAGTGCTTTTGGCACTGGAGACCACTGTATTTGGGATTTAAATTCATGCTGTTTTCAGTTAAGAGGAACTAAGATGGTATCTAACCATTTACTATTCAATTAAAACTGCGTACGTCCAAGGCAGGATACATTATATGGTGATCTTTGTGCAAACTTTACAGTACCTGGAGGTATTGTTTCAAGTAGCTGTCAGACAGATGATTTAAAATAGATAAAATGTTCTGGTCTGGAAAATGCATTTTAGGCATTATACCACTTGTCCTTATAGCAGGGAAGCAGCCCAAAAATTACCACCATTTTTATTGCTACACGGAAAATTGAAATAACTAAGTCTTTTTATATTTGGGGGTACTCTTTAATAGCGAAGGGACATGGACAAATATGGTTGAGAACCGATGAAAAGCACTAGAAAAGAACACCTTGGCCATTCGCTCATTTATAAAAAAAACTGGGCACAAAGCCACTGGAACCAATTAAAAAAATTATGACGCCAAAGCTATTGCTTCAGCCACATATGGAGCAGGGATTTGGGGCATATCCAAAACTGAGCTATTACAACAGAAAGAAGATAGTTTCTTTAAAAAGCTATTTTCTCTCCCGAAAGGTTGCTCAAATTACATCATGCACCAAGAGCTGAATGTCCCATTTATATCTGATTTGATTTTTATAGCTCCAGTCCTACTTTGGCACTCAATCTGGACCAGAGACACAGTGGGACTCACTCAAAACATTATCAGAGATTGCTTATCCCTCGATAAGGTGCTTCATGTTCCCTGGTTGCGTTATGTAAAGACCACATTGTTAAAGCTGGGCTAAGAGACCCTATTTACAGATCCCTTTACCTGTATGGGTACCTCAAAAGTGGAAATTAAATCCTGTGCTAAAGAGCATAGGGAGAAAGAAAGATATGCTTCAAACTGTAACAAACCCATGGTGGCATTATACTTGGGCCTTCCGTCTATCCTTGGGGAAGCAAACTCATATCTGACATCCTTGACAAATGCTCGACATGGATTTGTACTCCTGAGATTTAGATTAAATCTCCTTCCGTGCATGCTGGTCTTCCCATCAGGGACATACTCAATTAATGAACTCTCAGTGTGTCCCTATGATGGCATATCTATCCAATCTAATCTTCATTTTATATTTTTCTGTAAATTTTATTCTTGTGCACGGCAAATGTATATTCGCCCATTGTTCTTAAAATATAAATTTGCACAATGTCGCCCAGCCTTATTTTTTCTCCAAATGCTCCCAAACCCATACGTAAACTTCTGTGTTGCATCATATCTATGTATGTTTGTATCAAAAAGAAGATTAATTAGTTGATAAATTATATTTTAATAGTACGTGGCACTGTTTAGCACTTTATACGGCACTCTGTTTGCTGTCCGCTGTTCGCAAATGAGTTTGTCCCAGTATTGCACTAAGCACTTTATGAGTTACTGAATGAATTCTCCATGTTTTAATCAATGTTTTGGATAATGTTTTAACACGGTTCCTATCTGTGTTCTAATTTGTGTTTTTATTGAAATTTGATGGAGATGTATCATAATTTTAACATGTGAACAATGTATTTTTTTGCACTTTTATGATCTTAATGTTTAAGATCGAGTAAAGTCATATTGATTGATTGATTGAGAACAGAGGTTTGCTAAATTTGAGACTGTTAAAATTATCCTATGCTCATCTTTTAAATGTCGAATCTGTACATATATCTAAACAAATTTCTTTTCAACTGTGTCATAAAGAAAAAAATGCCAAATTATGCATCACTGTTCGACAAATTCCAGGACTCAGCTCCCTTTCATTGCCTCCTGAAACACCTTTTTATCACCCAATCATTTATCCTCAGCAACAGGGGAATGCCGTATTTTTATGAAAAACATGGCTTTTTTGTTTTGATTTCCAAGCTGCATTTTCACTGCAATGTGAATTGTGTGAATAAAGCCTTCCTCTGCACTAAGTTTGGCGGCACAAGGGGGGGCGTGGTCTGCAGCCCAAGATGGTGGTCGCTTAAGCGACGAGCTCCGGGCCGGGGGCACCTATCCGCCTATGATCCGTCATTCCCTACATTATTAGACAGCTGCTTCCATCGCTGATCGTTGTATCCCACCAACCGGCTGCCTCGGACGTGCTTTCCGGCTCCCGGAGACCCCGGGAGAGTGGACTTCTGGACGGCACTCTCTGGTGTGGCTCGGGGCCTGGTACGTGGGAGGAGCCCTATCAGCCCCGGGCTGGCCTGCGGACTGGTGCGCCCGCGTGAGACTGGCTCCGGCTGCGGTGCCTGCTCGAGCCCCCGGACTAGGGCCTGCCCGCCCGCCTTCCGGAAAAACTATCGACGGAATCCGACTGGCACGAAGCAGTCCATGACCGCCTGAGTGACCCATACTCCTACTACTGCCTGGGTGAGTGGAGTGCACAACACCGCCTACGGGCCCTGCGATCTGCCGCTGCCGACGGGGGGCCCCTGCGCTCCGGGGGACAGATTCGCGCCACGCGTCGGTGGCGGTTCCCCTGGTGTACCCACGGTGCCTTGCTCAGTTGGTGGACTTACACGGGGGCATACGTGGGCCTCTCCGGCACATCGATAGCGCTTGCTGCTGTCTGCGGAGCCGCCCCACACAGCGCATTGGAAGCGGGTCCCCTGCTGTATCTGCGGTGCTCCGCTCAGCGGGATGTGGATTGCGTTGCATGGGGACCGATGACCGTCTTGTGTCTCCGCCTTTCCCCCCTTCCTTTGAGAACGGCGTGTTGGTGGCGGCCGTTAGAGTTGGGTTGCTGAACCTGTGTCCCACTCAGTGAGGATCTGTGGGCTTATGCTGGCTGCGACCTGAGGCTTGGTACGTGGGAAGAGCCTTAACACCCCCGGGCTGGCCTGTGGACTGGTGCGCCCGCGTGAGACTGACTCCGGCTGCGGTGCCTGCTCGAGCCCCCGGACTGAGGCCTACCCACCCGCCTTCTCTAAAAACTATCGGCAGAAACTGTCCATGATACTCCTGCTACTGCCTGGGTGAGTGGAGTCCACACCAACACCTGCGGGGCCTGCGATTTGCCACTACCGACGGGGGGGCCCCCTGCGCTCCCGGGGACAGATTCGCGCCACGCGTCGGTGGCGGTCCCCATGCTGTACTCATGGTACCTTGCTCAGTTGATTGAATGCCGCGGGTCCGTGCGTGGGCCTCTCCGGCGCATCGGTGGTGCTTACTGCTGTCATGTTGATACCCCCACGACCGCACTGCTAGTTTATAATAGGAGTCCTCACTCACCTTCTTGTTGGCTGGTCCTTGGTCCATCGGTGGTTATATTATACTTGTCACCGCGTGATCATCGCACTGCTGCGCTCTGACTCCGACCATGGGCAAAGGGAAGCCCAGAGCGGCTACTAGGTCCGGGAGGACGGGCTCCCTCTCTCCTACCTCAGGACACTCATCCAACCGATCACACCATGCCGAAGGAAGTATCGATACCTCCGCCCCGGTGGATAAACTGGACATGATTCTACAGGAAATCCGCGATTCTCGCTCCGTACTAGAAGCACAGCTGGGCATGATATCTGTTGATCTCAATCTCTTGAAAGATGATCATAAAAAATTAGCTGATAAAGTTCAAACCGTTGAGCAAACTGTAGAAACTATGTTACCGCAGGTGAAAGCCCATGAAGAACAACTCAGTCACATGCGCCAACAGATTGACTCTCTCCAAGCCCGGGCCGATGATGCAGAAGGTAGGGCGCGCCGCAACAACCTCCGTATTGTTGGATTACCGGAGGGAACGGAGGGCTCCAACCCCACGGATTACATAGAGGCCTGGCTGAAAACTAGCGTGGCCCCGATCGGACTATCCGCACACTTTACAGTAGAGCGGGCACACCGTGTCCCCACACGAACACCAATACCTGGCGCCAATCCACGTCCAATATTGGCTAGGATCTTGAACTATAGAGATCGGGATCGCGTGTTACAAGCGGCGAGGGATAACGGCCCATTGCGTATTGATAATGTACAGGTCTCCATCTTCCCTGATTACACCCTGGCTGTACAGCGAAAAAGGTTTTCCTTTATGGAGGTAAAAGCCCGGGTCCGGGCAGCAGGCCTGACGTTTGCTCTACTGTTCCCAGCAAAACTGAAAATCATCTATAATCAGCGATCCTTGTTTTTCGATGCTCCTGATAGTGCATGGGATTGGATGGACAAGACCTTCCCTGATGTCCAACCCACTAGACGGATGGATTCCTCACAACCAAAGTCACAGCGCCCTCCTCGAAGACGCAAAAGGGGACTCCTTACCCAGAGTTCAGCCACTAGTCCCCCGCCTCGTCAACAGGTGATGGAGGGCAGACGTGGGGCACTACAAACTGCCACAACCTTTCGTACATCTCGCCCATCCATCAGTACCAGTCCGTCCGAAGATGCTAATACGGACTCAGACTCTGACGGCAACGTTAGCGTTGCATTGTTTCCCTCTATAGACACACAACTTAGTAATGATCCTTTGGCGTAAATTGTTTGTATATTATTGGATACAGGACCCCGGGGGCGACTCCCAGTCCACAGTCAGTTACCGGTACAGCTTGATATGTCATTATTATAGGCATGCCTACTTATATTACTTGCAGTATACAATGTTCCTAGTATGTACGCACAACTGGTAGGGATGTTTCAGAAAGTCCCCTGGCCCGGCCCGCGTGTTGGGCGATGTTATATATAGCTCATTGTAATTGTTTGGACATTGATAGTGTTGGCGACCTTTCCCCGTAGGCGTTAGCAACTGTTAATGTAAAGTATGTTCCTTTTGTTTTCATGGTTTGGTCGAACACAGTTTGGTCGTTGGACCCAGTATTGGGATGTTATTGAGTTATTTGCAATTTTGCCGCATGGTCTGGGATTTGGGGGTGGGTATGCGGGGGGTGGTGGTGGTGGGGGGTGGGAACCGGGGAGATCTCTCAATATTTATTAATGATGTCTACTGTCAAATCTTATACTTTCATCTCATGGAATGTCCGGGGTATGGGAACTATCACTAAGCGGCACAGAATAGCTGCGCAGCTACACCGCCGCAAAGCTCAAATAGTGTATCTCCAGGAGACTCACCTGCTCCCCTCCGAAACGTTGAAACTACAAAAAAGATGGCGGGGTCAATTTTATGCGACTGCATACTCTGCCTTTTCTAGAGGGACTGCAATATGGATTCGAGCGGGGATTCCTTTCTCCCTTAATGAGAGTAAAATTGATGATCAGGGTCGGTTTGTCCTCCTTTCTGGAACATTAGATGGTAGACAGGTAGTGTTGGGTTCCCTCTATGCTCCGAATACAGATCAAGAAGCGTTCTTCACACGGGTCTCTCGAGCACTTTCAGAATGGTCTCACATCCCATGGTTCTTGGGTGGAGATTTAAATGCAGTGTTTGATGTGGATCTCGATAGATCTCATCCTCCCTTATCTAACACAGCAGCACGAGTACAGGCTGTTAACTTGACAAGATGGGCACGGGGTTGGAACTTAATAGACATATGGAGGTCCCTACATGTTAATATGCGAGAATATTCCTTTTATTCTTATCCACACAAATTACACACTCGTTTGGACTACTTCCTTTGCACTCCAGATCTAGCCCCTTCCGTTGCGCAATGTGGTTATCTGGGCAAGACCTTATCTGATCATAATCCCATAGAACTATCGCTGACCTGGGGCCGTTCCCCCGCTCCTATCCCAACGTGGAGAATGCAACCTATACAATTGGAAGATCAAGTTTATCGGGCCGCCTTAGCTACTGCTATCACTACATATTTTATAGATAATGAGGGCACTGCCTCGTCCAGATCCTTTGAGTGGGAGGCCTTCAAAGTGACCATTCGCGGGGTCTCCATGGGAACCTTGGTGGGCTCGCGGAGGGAAACGATTAGAGATCTGACGGACCTGGAAAGGGAACTACAGGCTCTAGAGGTAGCTGCCCAGAGGAGCAATGAAGGTGTAGAGCCGCTGCAGACCGCTAGGATTAAGTATGCGGAATTACTGGAACGCCTGCGACAGATAGATTTTCATGCCTATACACTGCGTACACACTCAGAGGCGGATAGAGCAGGCACATTATTAGCACGACTGATTCAACCTTCAATGACCCCCACTCCTATCTTGGCGATACATACAATCCATAACACTTTGGTTACTTCTCAAGCTGCAATTAATGCTGCATTTCAGGAACACTATGCTCGCCTATATACTGCCCCCTCTTGGATATGGCCGCTACAACCACCGATTTCCTGGCACAGATCCAACTTCCTACTATATCAGCTGCAACCGTCGAAGACTTGGCAGCTCCGATTACTACGGCAGAGATTCATAGGGCGGTTACTGCATTAGCTCGTAACAAAATGCCGGGCTCAGACGGCCTCCTGTGGAGTTTTATTCCACTTTTGCAGATACATTGATTCCTAAACTATTGCAACTTTATACCTCCTCTTTCGACGAAGGTGCCCTACCTCCTACCACCAGGGAGGCATTAGTTACGTCTCTATTAAAACCTGATAAGGACCCGACTGAACTTCTGTCTTATAGACCACTCTCGATTCTTAACACAGAATATAAGATACTTAGTAAGGTCTTGGCATCGCGGCTCCTTCCGCTACTTCCTCGATTGATCCATACGGATCAGTGTGGATTCATACCTCAACGCAGTACCTCACTGAATATTCGTCGGCTTCATGCCTTGTTACATACAGCGTCCGAAACTTCACCTCTTGCCGGCTGCCTGTCATTGGACGTCCGTCAAGCATTTGACACCCTAAGCTGGCCTTATATGCTAGCTGTATTGTCCAAATTCGGACTGCCTCAGTCATATTGTGCTTGGGTTGGTTTGCTTTATACTAACCCCACAGCTCGTGCTAAGACAGGCTCGAGCATTTCTCCCTCCTATACTGTTTATCGGGGAACGCGCCAGGGCTGCCCCCTATCCCCCTGCTTTTTGTATTGGCCCTCGAGCCTCTCGCACACTGTCTGCGTCAAGTTATGGTTCCTTATGGCATCCCCCTCCGGGTGTGATTCATTCGGTATCACTCTATGCCGATGATATGTTATTATATTTCCGGGATCTCACTGGAGACAAACGCACGGTAGCAACTGTTTTTTCTAGCTTTGGGGAAATATCTGGTTTATGTCTTAACGCCTCTAAATCAATTGCCTACTCCTTTTATGATACCTATACCTCTTCTTATCTGCAATTTGGTCAGATGCAATTTAGAGTGGAGCCTGTTACTTTTAGATATTTGGGTATCTACATATATAGATCTAATGCAGATACCATAGATGGTAATGTGGTGCGAACAATTAATTCACTACGGTCCCAGATTACCTTCTGGAATACGTTACCATTGACAGTGGCGGGCCGCTTGGCGGTGTCTAAAATGGTTATGTTGCCCAAACTACTTTATCATTTTGTGAACCTACCGGTTATCCTCCCGGCCTGGATATTTAAAACACTCGATACCTTGTTGTCCTCTTTAATTTGGGGGTGGGTAGACACAGGTTAGCGTTGGCTAAGTTACAGTTACCTAGTAATGCAGGGGACTGGGAGCACCTGATTTTAAAACATACAGTATAGTCGGACAATTGCAGTGGCTGGCATATTGGTTGGCGGGCAAGAATTTATTTGAAATTGGGCAATCCCCAGGCTTTTTACAACGCGGAACTCTGCAATCACTGCTATGCCCGGGTGCGACGAAAATGCAGGATCCTCCTTATCTTTTGCAAGTTGCATTGCATTATTGGAAACAAGCCCATAAATCAGCAAAGCAACCCTTTCCATACGCTCCGAACATCCCGCTCTGTGGATTGCCTACCAGGCGCGGGGTAATATCAATGACTCAAATAAGAGGGTGGACGCAGATGGGAGTAGGGACAGTTGGTGAGTTCTTCCTGGATGGACACCTGATGCCCCACGAGGAGTTTGTACGAACTTATTCTGTACCTAGCACATTGTTTCTCACTCACGCAGCAATAGTTCACTTTATTCGGAAATATTGGTTTATAGACCGGGGGGAACCTCCAACTTTCCACTTATTAAAATCTATTCACATAATGGGGCATGGCCGTCACTTGGTTCGTTGGCTCTATCGGGGTTTGAGGGAACATTTACATACTCCATTACAGTATCTCAGACAGAAATGGGATGTGATACTTCTCCGTGAGTTAGAAGACAGAGAATGGACCCTAATGTTGGAACACCCTCGGCGAGTATCCCGTAATTGCCGGTTAAAAACGATACAATTATTCATATTACACAAAGCTTACCTAGCCCCGACAACAATACGCAAGATGTACCCGAATGCGTCCTCGGCATGCCCGAGATGTCAGACACAAGAAGCCGATTTTATTCATATGCTATGGTCATGCCCAGTACTAACGGGGTTTTGGTCAAACGTTATCCAAGGCTTAGTGGCCCTGACGGACCACACATCATGGGGCACGATTGAGGCCTGTCTCCTGGGGCTCCCCCTTCCTAAGAAAGCTAAATTGTTGCGTCGATTTACCGGATTGGCCCTGATGCTGGCCAAAAGACTGATTACACAGCGCTGGAAATCCAGCACGGCGCCCCGTGAGGACAAATGGCACGAAGAGGTAATTAGGTGGGCGGCTGCAGAAAGGGAAGCATTACAGCGAGAAGAATATAGGGGATTACGAAAACATCCCATATCCTTAGAATGGGTACACCTCATAGAACTTTTTAAAGCAGGCATGGGGGACGAATTAGTAGAATCGCAGGTCACAGTGTTGGAAAACAGAGCAGACACCTGATTACTGTTAGTGAGATGCTAGTGTTTCTTGCTCCTTCCCTTTCCCCTGCGCCCCCTCCTCCTCCCCCTCTCCCCATCCCCCTCTTTCGCCGATTCCCCCCCTTCCCCTCCCCGTGGTTACGGACCGGGCAGTCACCAAGTATAGAAACAACTGCTACAGGGTGCTGTCTATGATGCGGCAACATTTTGCTTATTGTTTAGTTCTGGGTATTGTTGGGGGTGGGTTTCTTAAGTGGGGATTCATGAGTACTGCACTTTCTGTCCATATACAGGACTTTACAATATGTAAACATAGAAGGTATGTGCATTTTTAACATATGAGATCAACACGCTAAGTATTGCATAGATCGCTATGTTACCTACTGTCACACAGTATATGTATATGACCACTGTTATTTCTGGAATAGAAAATTGTAACCAAATGCCTAATCTTGACTATGTATAAGTATATATTTCCTCCGCAGTACTCAATAAAAATTTTGTGGAAAAAAAAAAAAAGTTTGGCGGCACAAGCTCCACAAGCTCCACTACACAATTTGTTCTAAAGAATATGTTTATTTTTTCCATTTCACAACTGTTAAGGTTACATCAATAATGTTATACATTGCAATGTTTATGGAAAAAGAACAAACTTTGTAGCCATTCTGCCCCTTCACACGCCGTTGTCAGAAAAGCCACTCCCCCCTCGAGATCCCTTGTTTTTCAGGCTCTGTATTCCGTGCCGGTAGTATTGCCAGTGCCTATTCCCCTATAACTAAGACCTCTCTGTTGTTTGGTGCATTTTCCTATTAAAATCCGGAATCCACCGGATCTTGCCTTCCCACTGCGGTCTCAAAACTCCCTATGGCCTCCCTCCATGTTGACAGGTCCTCTTCTGCATTTTCATCTACCCTGCACCCCTGTAGCCTGATTTCTTCTGCTATCGCCCATTCTTTCACATCTTTCTCCCATTTTTGCTTATTAGGTCCTGCAATCCCCATCCACACCATCGCTACTCGTCTTTTTGCCAATAATAGGGCCAATTGTACGAATCTCCACTGCATTTTCCCGTCCCTTCATTGTTTAAGTATCCCCAGCAGACATGTGGTTGGTTCTAGTCTCATTGTCATGCTTTTTATGTTCTGAATTGTTCCTACCACTTGACTCCAAAAGGTGTATACCGTTGAACAGTGCCAAGCTAAATGTATGTAGGTTGCCGGGGTAACACTGCATCTGGGGCATGTATCTGGTTTTGCAGGGTTTATGAAGCTCCACTACACAATTGACTCAAATTCAAGTGCCTCGCTAAATTTAAACCTGCAGTCACTAATCATAAAGTACTGTACCACCTGAAGTTTAAAATCCCCAAGAATATATTTAACTTTACAGCCAATCATAGAGCCTTAGGTCCTCTTGCCAACATTTTTGGTAGCACCAACATGCATGACACAAGCAATAGGTCCACAACAAGTCTCTGCTATTGTGGCCTAGTTTATAGAATTTCATACCGTTCATCATTCTAACTAAACCAAACCTCAGCAAGTTCCAAAAAATCCTTGAAATGCATTTCTTCTTGAGTAGCAAAGAATGATGCTGTGCAAAGATTGCTGCATCTGACCAATGGATCAGAGAAACCAAACAAAATAATTGTTTAGATGCCCACTAGTTTAAGAGCAATGCAAAATGCAAATGGACAAGTACAGAAAGAATACAAGTATAAGCAGGGTTAGTAATGTAAAAAAAAGTTAGCTCATTTTTTTAGCTTAACGCAAAAGGAGGAACATAGACAGACATTGAAGGCAAATTAAGTTGAATTTCAAGATGACTAATTAAAAAATAAGCCTTTTGATCTTAACTCAGTTTATAATTTAAGCTACCAGCAAATTCAAACAAGCCTAGTAATATTTCTTTCCTTATGGAAACTTTGTTATACTCTAGTAAAATGATCAGTTTCAATAAGAATGTCCACTACAATGTCACAGTGTGACTACAGACTTGCAGATCAAACATACCATTAAAAACCTACTAGCTCGAAAGTCACTAAAGCTAAGGTGTGACTATGCCAAAAAGTAAAAATTTGCTGTGTTCCAATATTGCTCCCTGCTGAAGGATACTCTTCTGGTCATCTGCTTTGTAAACTGAGGGGCTTATTTACAAGACCCTTGCGCCACCGGCACGTCACTTTTTCCCATATTAAAAGTGACTCACCAGCGGAGCAAGGGGCTTGTTAATAAGCCCCTGAGTGGTGAAAATGCAATTCCCTTTACACAGCAGGAAGCTATTGCTGCGAGAGGTGACTTTCATTTATGGTCATCATGTGGCTGCAGCAGAAATGACAACCATACCTTTATTGTATAAAGTTTGTCCAGACCAATCATAAACCTCTCAGGTGATGGGATATGTTGAGTGACAAATTCCAATCTCGTTTTTTTGGGATTGACATTCCAGGTACACCAGATAGTTGTGATAACACCACCTGCACAATAAGCCTGATCAATTCTCCGGATTTGGGCAAAAGAAGGATATCATAAACCTGACACATGCAAATTCCTGTATCCATTCTTTTACTATGGTTGCAGCGAAGATCTATCAGTCCTCCTCTACGTTTGTACAGTAAAGGATAAAAATAAAATCATCAGATGAGCCCTAGAGTAGTCAATTTGCCACTTGTTGGTTATGATCACTTTATTTTCATTGTACTGTTTTCTATGTAGGATGGAAAACTCTTCTCGTCCACAGGTTTCCAGTGCAGTGGAAATGTTCGTAAATGTCTACAATGATCACAGTAAATCATAGCACTCCTGAGTAGTTTTGAACCGATTGATCCCCATTTGCTACAGTGACTTTTTCTATTCAGCACTGCATTATGCTACCTTGATGATATGGATGCAGTGAACCTGCAATTTTGACACCCCAAAAAGGTTACCTTTACAGAGCGTTTACAATTCAATTAATCAGAGGTGATGTATCCCCGACCTCTCAACACATCAAAAATATTAGATAAACAGTCAAATAAGTTAAAGGGCTCACTCAATAACTGAGTTCTAGAGCAGCAGAATATTTTAAAAGATTTATTACAAAAATTCAAAAGTACGGCAGTACAGTGTCAATCCCATGAAGGCTCTCAGCAAATAGGGTATTGCAGAGAAGTGCAAAATCAAAAATATACTAATTCCCTAGTGGGCAGCAAAATCAAGAGAGAAAAGGATAGCATCCCTAGCAACATGTAAGTCTTCAAAAAAGTCTTCCAGATCACCCCAAAATATGACGGGTTTTATACATTATTTTCACATATGAAAACACCAAAACTGCAGAATCAGTGTGGTATGATCAAATATTTTAAATTCTCAGCAAACCAGAGCATGAGTGCAAAATTGAAAACCTAGAACTTTTTTCTGCCTTAATCTGTTCCCTTATCTTCTTCTCAAATTTCCAATGGCTCACAATTTTCATTCTTCTCTCATTATATTCCTAACAAACTCTCCTCCGATTTACTTAAACTGGACACATACTCCTGCTTAGTTTTATTAGTATTATGGTTAATTTGTACAACTGTATGCAGAAGTTTACCATATTTTAACCCATCTTTAGAATCTTCAGAAACAGGAAGGATTTCCAGTGAAACGTTGAAATCAAATAGAGAAGGCAATAGAAACTCATGTTTTTAAAAAATGCTAACAAACACATTACAAGGCAATGAGTAGGAAATTGGAAGCTGTAGGTAGGTTGCACTATCACCTGCAGAAGGGCAAAAAGTGCACAAAAACTATCCTTGAGCCCCATAATACCCACTAATCACCCAATATTTTAGTATAGATATTATCATGAAATACACTAACTAAACATTACTTACATGTCAATGTATTAGGTCCACCATCATTATGTACTGCAGTTAATGCAATTTCTGTGGAAACATATCCCACCGGACAAAGGAGGCACAACAATAAACCAACTAAAACTATTAGTCTCATTATTAAAGAAAACAAGTCAATAATTTTGCAGCATTTGCTACATGCAATTTTCTATTAAGATCAAAACAAAAAGGGGCATAAGACTCCAAAAATCAGTAACATATTTCTCTCAAAACAATAATAGCACGTTTCTTTTTTAAAAAAAAAGTAATAATCAAAAATCAAAATAGACTTCAAAGTTTTCTTTACAGCCCTTTTTGTTCAGTTCAAACAGTTCATATTCTCAACCCCATTTCTTCATCTGGATTCTTCTTTTGCAAAGTTCAAACTGATTTTACCCCTGTCAATCTTTTCTCTCAAAGTTCAAGATGATTCTTCTTCTTCTAGCCCGCTTTCACTGTTCTCTGAGTAGATTTCAATCACTTCAGATTCTTCTTTGATTTTCTTTATTCTTTCATTCTGACAGAGCTTTCTTTTTCAGGTTCTTTTTACTGCTATTGCATCTTCACTTGTGACTACTGCTGAATCTTTTCCACAATTGATGGACTCAGCATCAGCATCTCGACTCGTCGTGAACTTCTTTCTCCCGGTGGGCGTTCTTGAGACTCGAGTTTTCAACTGGAGTCTTTCACTGTATGGATCAGAGACTATTTCTTCTTGCTGCTACTCGTGACCTTGCAACCGCTCTTTACTCTGACCCTCAAATTAAAACTAGCCACTGCTACTGACACCTTCACCAGGATCTTAACTTTCAGCAGCAGCATCACCAACATCACCAGTTTCAAAATTTTCTTCACCTCCCTGTAGATCCAAGCTGCAAACTTGAGCTTGACTCTGTGAATCAGTAGTTGTGGTCACCACTTCTTCATCTGCCATCTTCGCTCTTCTCTTGTGAGCAGTGTGGATCCACAGCAGGACTTTAGCACACCTCAGAGCACTGTCAGTCACAAGTGCAACTTGGAATAGCCCCCCTGCAGGTTTCGTCCAGACAATTTTTGTAGACGTGTTTCATTATGAGAACCCAATCTCCTGGGTTCAGAGGATGGCACTGAGTTTCTTTTGTCGATGCCTTTGCCAAATTCATCTGATCAGAAACATATTTTACCATATCTGCCAGACCTTTACAGTAATCTAGAACAATGTCATCAATCATTGAAACAAGTGTAGCGTCAGGCCATTTCAAACTAGTGGATGCACACACTTTGGGCAGCTTGTTTGCAATGTACAAATCAACCTCAAAATTTAATTCTTAAAGTGAGAGCCACGATCCGTCTCTATAGAAGTCTGTAGGCCAAAATGGGGTATTAATTCCCTCAACTAAAGCTTGGCAACTGTCATGCTATCCTATCTCTGTGCGGGGTGAATGGGCCCTCTGATTTGCCAATATGGTTTAAAAGAACTACAGTTCTTTTACCTTGATTATTTCTCTGACAGTTGTGGCACCTCTGACACAAATCCTCTTAAACACTTCTGAATTTGGAATTAGACCAATACTTATTGAATGCTCGTGTTATATTGTCTCTCGCTGCATGTGGCTGATTATGCAAATACCTAGCTAGGCAACTCAACACTGAATTAGGTTCAAATATTTTTATACTAAGGAGTGACCTAGACTAGTTGCTAATTCTAGCTCAACATTTCCCACCTTCTCTTCTCATCTTCTGGGACTTTTTCCTGATGGTCCTTCAATTCACTAAATGAAGTCTGCATTTGATTCAACAAGAAGCAATTGACATTTTCTGTATTTTCAACAGAACTCTCAATTGATTAATTGTATTCCATCTCTTCAATTGTAAAGTGTTCATTTGATCTCACAGCTTCATTCTCAACTGCATAACATCTCACTACCTGGTCTGCATATTTATTTCTGAGTGTAACCATATCTTTTCTCGTTTTTTGGGCAGTATACTTGACCGCTGAAACCTCTTTTGGCTGTTGTATTGCTTCCAACAAATCAAGTATGTAGGAAGTATTCCTGATGGGAATTCCAGACGATGTCATAAAAACCCCATTGTAACCACAGTTGTCCAGCATCATGGACCACTCCGAATCCATATTGGCTGTCTGCATAGATTGTCACATTCAAGTCTTCTGCAAGACAACAAGCTCAGGCCAGTGCAACCAACTCCGCTACTTTTGCTGAAGTTACATATCGCAGGTATAATGCTTCAAGAATTTCTGAAATGGAATACAATGGTCTCTCAAACTAAAACCATCTACAAACAGAATCAGATCAACTGTTTCAAGAGGAATTTCTTTAGTATCTGGTCTTGGCTTGGTACATTCTTTTGTGACAGTGATACAGTCATCATCATCATCATCACTTCTGTCTTTGTCTTCACTGCTGCCTGGAACAGGAAGCAGTATTGCAGGATTAAAAAAATTATACCTTTAGAACGAGATATTCTCAGCTGCCAGAATGACTTGTTCATTTCTGGTCAGACAACTGTTTGTCATGTGCTGAATCCGAGTACGGTTCAGCAAAATCTCAACAAAATTTGAAACAAACACAATCAATGTATGTCCCATTACAATTCTTTCACTTTTCTCAATTGCAATGCAAACAGTTGCAACCACTTCCAGGCAGCCGGGAAGACTTCCAGCTACTGGTTCTAACACAGCTGACAAGTAGACTATCTGCCTCATGACTCCACCAGGTTTCTGAGTAAGGACTAAAAGAGCACACCTGTTTCTCTCGTGGAAATAAAGATACAATTGTATATTGTAATCAGGCATTCTAAGGGCACATTAGACACTTTTTCACTCAAGGCTCGGAAGGCCTCTAAACATTTGTCATCAAATGCTACTGTGCCTCTGACATCACTGTGGGCTTTGAAAACTCAAACAAGAAAATGTGGTAGAACACGCACTACTAAATTAACAGGGTGCTGAGTTGTCGCGTGCTTCAGAGGTATCACTCTCTGGTCGTTGAGTGTGGTACATAAAACTAGAAGGTAGCGTTTCCTAAATTAGGCGACGTCCCCCTGAGCACAGCAGGAATATCGCAGGATGCAATGTCAAGAGTTCGTTAAGAGATTTATTCCAAAATATAAATGAAAATCTTCAAAGTAGATTGACCAAGATTTTTTATTCTTTGGTTCATGAGACGATATTCAGTCCATCATATCGTAACTCCATAGAGCCAACTTAAATGCATATGAGCATACATTTCCACTTCTCCCAATGCATTTCGTGCAGTGTTTGCCCTTCGTCAGGGAAAAATCTATACAAAAATAAGGCAATGATGTCATAAGTAACCAACCGACAATTGGTGTGCCTGCACCTTTACCCAGGTGACATCGGAAGGTGTAACGAAAATATACTGAACAAGGCACTGCATCGTTCTAACACTCAGATGAGTGAGGTCAAATCGGGCGTCCATAGATAATCATGCAAACGTATTTGTTGAAAGTATGTGCTGACTATTGAAACGAGAAATAAAAAACATGCAACAATCGCAGGTGTGTTAACCGATCAAATAAAATAAATAAAGGTAGTAAGTGAACGCGGGTGCGATATAGTTATGAGCAATGTTAGAGCACAAAAATTATGGCTTCACGTGTTCTGGTGGTGAAAAAATATATACCGGCGGTGTCAACAGTAACGAGCATGCAAACGATTCAAAGAATGAAAGCAGGTAAGTAAACGCGGGTGCATAATAGTAATGAGCAATAAAAAAGCTCGAGAATTGTGGCCACACGTGTTGTTATAGTGGCAAGCTTCTAGCCGTATAGAGTGTAACAATTTAACAAGCAGACGATATAAATTGACAAGGGTGACCGAAATATGCGGAGTCAAGGTTGACGGTGAGTTAACTTACTTCGATGAAGTGGCGGTGACTCGAGGCAGATGCTGGTGCTGGCGTTCAAACAACGGTGTTGTGCACAGGACGCTAGATAACGTGCCAGTGCAGTAATAAAAGACGGACTACGTGTTCAAAGAAAAATGTTATAGTGAGTGTAAGCGCCATTTTAAACGAGTAAGAGTGTGCCGGTAGCCGATTAGCAAAATATAAAGAATGGTGCAGGTGAATAGCAAAATATAAGAAAAAATGCAGATGAATACACAATTATAGGGTGCAATACCAATAAAATCAATGTACAAAAAAACAGAATTCACAACTCTAAAATATATAACATGTGTAAACAATAGTCAAACGTATAAACCAAAGTGAATAAATACTAAGAAGTATCAGAATAACACAGGGTGGTGCAAGTTGCATGACGTGTTGAAACCTGAACAATCGGTGATGCACTAAAGAGCATAGAAAAATATTTACTGACATGTAATTGGATAAAAGATGTAGCTGAAAAATGAGATATAGACTACTATTTGTACATGACCTATACAATAAGGAGGAAAGACTGAAAAGGGTGACCACTGATCTGATGAAGCGTGTAAGTGTTCAAAACAAATTAAACTGGATTTACCAGGTCTAGAAGTGAGGTTCGGGTAGGATAAAATAGAGCGGAGAAATATAGCCGACATGCAGTGGCATGTCTGAATGTAGTAAAAATGCAACAGTGAAGATAGTGTGTAAATTCTACAATAACCCCCATAAAGGGAGAAACTATACCACATAGCTGTAGTAATGGCCAGCTGTTTGATGCCCCCTTTGAGGCTTCGTACGTCTGATATGATAATGGCAGGAAAGTACGTGGACAGAAAGAGGGTGTGTGTGTGTCACCCTAAATAAAGGGTCTTCAAAACTATATAAACGGGAAGGGTGAATAACATAAAAAAACTCAAATGGTGTGAGACAAAAGGTAACATCTAAACAATACATAATAGATGAATAAGAACATGAGTGTACTGGGACAATCTGTGGGCATAGACCTCAAGAAGAAATCATAAATTTCAGTCCATAAATGCATCATAGATAACATAAGAATTCCATTCCGTCATTAAGACCACGAGGTTTCATGGAGTCCAAAAATGTGGTCCAATAATTCTCTCTTTGTAAAAGACGATAGTTATTGTCTCTTCCTTCAAGTTCTTCTACGACTTCCAGAATGCTAAATTTCAACTGGCTTATGTTGTGAATTTGTTCCACAAAGTGGGCTGCCACTACAGATTTAAGGTTTTTGGTTCGTATATTGCTCTTATGTGCGTGTATACGGGTTTTGACTTTTCTTTCCGTTTTACCCACGTATACTAAGCCACATGGGCATTTCAACAAATAGATAACGTTGATAGTGTCGCAGTTGGCGGTCACATGTAAATGAATTTTGGTACCTTTCATGGGATGAGTTATTACAGAACTTTTAATCATATTATTACAGTTGCTGCAATTATAACACAGTGACGATCCTTTGTGAGCTGATTGTGAGACACTTTTGGGTGGTTGAGTAATCAGTTCTTTAACGTTCTTGCCTCTATTATAAGCAAAAATAGGAGTCTGTCCGAAGATGCCCTTGAAGTCTGGTTCCAACGCTAAAATGGACCAATGATTGTTGATTGATTTTTTGAAGCGCTTACTCATGGTGGAAAACTTGGAGACAACTACTATGCATGTTCTTTCTTTTTGGTTTGCGTCATCAAATCTAGTCTTGATTTGTTCATACTTCTCAATCTCGCTTGTTCTAAAATCTTTCGAGGATATCCTCGTTGACTGAACCTCCAAAGCATAATTTCAGTTTGTTCTTTTAAATCCCTGGGGTCAGATACAATTCTTTTCACTCTGAGGAGTTGTGAGTATGGTAAGTGGTTTTTGAGAGAGTTTTGATGAAAACTTTGTTAGTGTAACATGTTGTTTCTGTCCGTAATCTTTCTAAACACTGTGGTCTCCAATCTGTCATTAACTCTGTTGATCTGTGCGTCCAGGTAAGCTATGCTCTTCTGTTGAATGTCAAAAGTGAATTGGATTCGATCGTTGATTTCGTTGAGCATGTTCAACGCTGTCTTCAGTGTGGTGTACGATCCTTTCCATAACACGAATATATCATCAATATATCTCAAGAAGATTGCAGCGTGTTCTTTCCATATGTCTAAGTTCAAGATGTTTCTTTCTTCAAAAATGTGTATGAAAATATTGGCATATGCTGGGGCGGCGCAATTGCCCATTGAAGTTCCAGTGAGTTGGAGATAGCACTGGCCTTCCCATTTAAACTAACTCTGGTAAAGAGTGAAGTGTAGTAGTTCCATAAGGAACAATTTAAAATCTTGATCGAAGTCGGAGTTGAGTTAGGTTTCTTCAATGGCTTCTAAGCCAAGGTTGTGTGGAATGGAAGTATAGAGGGATTTCACGTCCACGGTACACAACCATATCTCTTCATCAGCCTTGAACGTCACTTGGTTGATTTTCTTGAGGAAGTCTGTAGTATCTTTGATGTAGGTACGTGTCTTGATCACAAATGGTTGGAGATATTTGTCTAAAAATTTGCCCACTGGTTCGTGTAAACTCCCTCTGGTGGAAACAATCGGACGAAAAGGAGGATGCTGTAGATCCTTGTGTATTTTTGGGAGCATATATATATGTGGTGTTTTAGGGTAGTCTTGCATCAGGTATTTACGTGCCTTTTCATTGATGGTGCCATCTTCAGTTGCTATCTTCAGTACATTTTTAAGAAGGTTCGAGAACTGTTCAGTCGGATGATATTCCAGTGCACAATAAGTTGCAGTATCGTTGACATGATTGAAAACTTGTGCTTTGTAGAAATCGGTATCCATAAGTACTAGTGCCCCTCCTTTGTCCGCACTCTGGCATGTAATGGTGGGATTGCTAGCTAATCTTTTGAGCTTGTCTCGTTCCTTTATGGAAAGGTTGTGGTGTTTAGATCTAGGTTTGAAGTTGAATTTCCAAATGTCGTTTTTCGCAAGATTTTCAAACGTGTCTAGACTTTTATGGCTGATGGGAGCCATGAATGTGCTTTTGCTTCTGAGACCCCGAAGGAGGTTTTCATCCTTATTATCTCGTTGCTCAACTGTGTATTCAAAAAAATGTCGTAGGAGAAGGTTCCGCATTAGTTTGAACAAGCTGATCTCCAGCTCTAAACTGTGTGTGTAACAAGTGGGTACAAATGACGTACCTTTTTGGAGAGTTTTAATTTCCACTGTGCTAAGTTGATAAGAAGAGATGTTGATGACTAAGTTGTTGTGTTCTGAATCTTCTTCCCTTTCAGTCTCTTGCTCATCACTGATAATGTCTTCGCTTCCGAGCTGTCTTTCTCTGGTTCTTTTTCTTTTGCCCCGCCTGGGTCGTCCTTGTCTTTTGGGCCTTCCTCTAAAAAAGGAACACCAGTAGTTTGTAGTTGTTCTAAATTTGTTGAGGTAGAGGGTTGTTCGACAACTGTTCTGCGGGTCTTTGATTTTGTATCTCCCTCGGACGATGATGTTTCGGTTTCTGTGTGTTGACTGTAAGGTTTGTTTTGGCGTCGTCTAGCATATACTTCGGCCCAGAAGTAAACTTCTCCAAGTTTATAGTCGATAGTGTCTCTTTTATATTTGCAGATTTTTCTTTCATTAATTTCCTGGGTGTATTTGCTGAGTTGCACATTGATATCATCCAATGTCTTCGCCCAATCTTCGGTTTCCATTATACTCTCCAACTCTGATTTGGTTTGATCTATTTCCTTAGACAATTCTTCTAATATTCTGGACAGTTCTTCAATTATTAATAGTATTAAGTCCAAGGAGCACTTGTTGAGTATGGCGTACCATTTCTCTACGAATCTGGGACTGTTTTTACATAAAAGATGTTTGAGCGGGATCCGTAGACCTCTTGGAATTCGTTGTGCACGATGATATTTTATTAACGTGCTGGCGTGTAAACGCTGGTTGATTTCTCTTTTTGTGAGATACAACAATTGTCTGATGTTACTCTCTTTGTTTCTGACATTAGTAGCCAGTGTGGTTTCCTCCTGTATCAATGCGTATATCTTGGTAGCGTCATCCTCAGCGAAAGCAAATGTGTCTGCTCTTAGTTTGGTGAGTTTGGAAATATCTTCGTATGCCATGGTGGATGATTTGATCTGGTGTGCTGTGTTCTGGGATCAGAAAACTCAAACAAGAAAATGTGGTAGAACACGCACTACTAAATTAACAGGGTGCTGAGTTGTCGCGTGCTTCAGAGGTATCACTCTCTGGTCGTTGAGTGTGGTACATAAAACTAGAAGGTAGCGTTTCCTAAATTAGGCGACGTCCCCCTGAGCACAGCAGGAATATCGCAGGATGCGATGTCAAGAGTTCGTTAAGAGATTTATTCCAAAATATAAACGAAAATCTTCAAAGTAGATTGACCAAGATTTTTTATTCTTTGGTTCATGAGACGATATTCAATCCATCATATCGCAACGTCGGCTATATTTCTCCGCTCTATTTTATCCTACCGTAACCTCACTTCTAGACCTGGTATATCCAGTTTAATTTGTTTTGAACACTTACACGCTTCATCAGATCAGTGGTCACCCTTTTCAGTCTTTACTCCTTATTGTATAGGTCATGTACGAATAGTAGTCTATATCTCATTTTTCAGCTACATCTTTTATCCGATCACATGTCAGTAAATATTTCTATGCTCTTTAGTGCATCACCGATTGTTCAGGTTTCAACACGACATGCAACTTGGACCACCCTGTGTTATTCTGATACTTCTTAGTATTCATTCACTTTGGTTTATACGTTTGACTATTGTTTACACATGTTATATATTTTAGAGTTGTGAATTCTGATTTTTTTGTACATTGATTTTATTGGTATTGCACCCTATAATTGTGTATTCATCTGCATTTTTTCTTATATTTTACTATTCACCTGCATCATTCTTTATATTTTGCTATTCACCTGCACCATTCTTTATATTTTGCTAATCGGCTACCGGCACACTCTTACTCGTTTAAAATGGCGCTTACACTCACTATAACATTTTTCTTTGAACACGTAGTCCGTCTTTTATTACTGCACTGGCACGTTATCTAGCGTCCCGTGCACAACACCGTTGTTTGAACGCCAGCACCAGCATCTGCCTCGAGTCACCGCCACTTCATCGAAGTAAATTAACTCACCGTCAACCTTGACTCTGCATGTTTTGGTCACCCTTGTCAATTTATATCGTCTGCTTGTTAAATTATTACACTCTATACCGCTGAAAGCTTGCCACTATAACAACACGTGTGGCCACAATTCTTGAGCTTTTACATTGCTCATTACTATTATGCACCCGCATTTACTTACCTGCTTTCATTCTTTGAATCGTTTGCATGCTCGTTATTGTTGACACCGCCGGTATATATTTTTTCACCACCAGAACACGTGAAGCCATAATTTTTGTGCCCTAACATTGCTCATAACTATATCGCACCCGCGTTCACTTACTACCTTTATTTATTTTATTTGATCGGTTAACACACCTGCGATTGTTGCATGTTTTTTATTTCTCGTTTCAATAGTCAGCCCATACTTTCAACAAATACGTTTGCATGATTATCTATGGACGCCCGATTTGACCTCACTCATCTGAGAGTTAGAACGATGCAGTGCCTTGTTCAGTATATCTTCGTTACACCTTCTGATGTCACCTGGGTGAAGGTGTAGGCACACCAATTGTCGGTTGGTTACTTATGATATCATTGCCTTATTTTTGTATAGATTTTTCCCTGACGAAGGGCAAACACTGCCCGAAATGCATTGGGAGAAGTGGAAATGTATGCTCATATGCATTTAAGTTGGCTCTATGGAGTTGCGATATGATGGATTGAATATCGTCTCATGAACCAAAGAATAAAAAATCTTGGTCAATCTACTTTGAAGATTTTCATTTATATTTTGGAATAAATCTCCTAACGAACTCTTGACATCGCATCCTGCGATATTCCTGCTGTGCTCAGGGGGACGTCGCCTAATTTAGGAAACGCTACCTTCTAGATCACTGTGGGCTTTGCAATCAAGGAAATGTTTGGAATCCACTGAGGACAGTGCCACCAATTCCCAAGAACATCCTCACCTCCCTCTCGGTGATTGGAGGACCCATAATCTGTACTGCAGTAACATGTTATTTTGAAATTTTCCTTGCCCCGTTCTGAAGGTGATGACTGAGATAAATCACTTCTTTTTTCAGTACTGCATCTTTGTTGGTGAAACCTTGTGACATTTGTCAGCGAAATGATTCAGCAGTACAATCGTATCAAGTTTACAGTCTTCATTTGTCTTAGATGCCACCAACAGGTCATCTATATATTGAACCAGGACTGAGTTACAGGGCAACTGCAAACTTTCCTAATCTTTCTGCAGGATCTGACTAAAAATTGAAGGACTTTTATTAAACCCCTATGGAATTCAACACCAAACGAGAACTTTATTTTGGAACTGGTACACAAAGGAATTGACTATCATCATGCAGAGGAATGGAGAATAACGTTTGGCATAAGTCGATAAATATGTACAATTCTGCAGCTGTTGGAATCTGGAACAGAATTACTGCTGGATTTGGTAGCACTAGATTACATGGAATCACTAGTTCATTTTCTTTTCCAAGCTCCTGCACAATTCTCCATCTACCACTTGTTTTTTTAAAGCTCATCACTGGAGAGTTGCAAGGACTACCAAGCATTTCAATTCTTGTAGTTTCTATCATTTATGATTTTTTTTTTTATTATTTAGATTCCAGCATTAAAAGTTAATATAATCCATCAATCGATATTTGATTATAAAACAGAAAACAATATTAGTTTAAATGATAGGTAATATTGTAATAATACAACAAGCATGTTCCAAAAAGGAAAATTCCTAGCCTAAATGAAATTGGAATAAAGAGAAAAAAGGTGTCAGTTCAGATACCCAAATGCAGAGTTCTGATGAGAGAGTCAATACGCAAGCATAAAGCTTACGCATAATAAGCTGGAAAGTGTTCTCAGCTCAAAATCAGTAAACAATCAATGAAATCTAAGTAAGACAGCTTCTCATGAAGAAAACCATTAGAAACTCAAAGGTGAGTCTCCAGTCAGAGAGTCAGGAAAGGAATCCAGGGGCTACTCTAGGAACACACATTAATAGAAACACACAATATTCTATGTTGCAATATTATTTTCTTTTCATCTCCCAAGTTCTCCAATAGAATTTGAGTAAACTCCTGGGAATAGGCACAGTCCCCATTTTACCAGACTCGTCAATATTCTTTAGACATTAGACCTTGAAAAGTTACATCATTGGTATTCTATGGTCCAGGCCCTCTCCTCTTGGTGAGAACCTCACTGTCAGTTGTCTCATACAAAACAAGTGTTCTAGGAACACGCACTAATATAAACAGTCATTATTCTATGTTTGATTCAAAATAAAAACAGGCCTATGAATGTTAATGCATTATTTCCAGGTAATATGGCATCGACAATTAAGCTAACTCAAGCCAGTACCTATTTTCTTCACTTGCAGGCTTATATTGTTAAGTATGATTGCCTACTATAAATTTTACATTTAGTATATGTGCTGTTCAAACATAGATTCTGCACATTAATTAAAAAGAAATACATCTTTTGTTAACAAATAAAATTTGCATAATAAAATGTAAGAGTTCATTCTGCATTATGTTAACAATGAACAAAACATGAATTCACAAAATCCTTAGCAATGGTATGTCTGGAATTAACACATTTTACAAACAAGGCATAACCCACGAAATGGGCAATTGACTGAAAGTTGCATGAAATACTACACAGCAATGATAGAAGCCAAATAACATCACTACCCAGCAAAACAATAAGCAATGGATACTTCCATTAAGTTACTCTTCAAAATTCTGAAACAACATGAGTCACAACCCAGCCGCCTAGGAGTAGAATCAACAAGCATCTCTTACATACATTGTAAACAACCAGTAAAAAGTCACAGACCTTATCACTCCACTTGTTATCAGCCACCAAACATCCAAAGGTGCCCTCAGTAAAGATTTTTTTTTGCCAGTTTAAGAGAGATTTTATTGATGCAAAATAAAATGCAATACAGTATAATGAGAAATTGTTAACATAAGAAAATCGGTATGCAAACTGGTAAGGCAATAGAGGTAAAAAGGGAAAAAAGAGACAAGAAGAGGAAAAGGCAAGGACAATCAATTATCAGTATATCATAACTACGATATAATTGTTAGCAAAATTTAGAACAATAAAACGTAAAAGGTATAAGGGAAACTGAGTAAAATGGTTAAATGGAGAAAACAACAGGAAACATATAAGCATATATATAAAAATAGAACTTATGGAGGTTTAAGAACTTCTTCAATTCGAGGGTCATGAGTTTGCGAGGTACGTGCAGATACATCAAGAAAATGAGTAACAGGTAGCCATAGGAGGTCTCTCTTAATGGCAAGGGAGATAGGGTGAACATATGCTCTGTCTAACCTATGGTTATAGCAAACTCCATACCACCAAGCGCGATAGGAAAGGTTGGAGGTATCTTTCCATGACCTGGTAATCTGTTGGAAGGCAATTGCAAGGAGTAGATCAATGATAATGGAAGTTGCGAGGTTGAGAATTCCAATCGTCAGAAAGACTACCTAGAAATGCGTTAACAAAAGAAAAAGGGACTTGGATATGAAAAATGGCATTAATCTGTGCCCAGACTTGTTTCCAAAAACTATGAACCTGAGGACAAAGGAAAAGCAAATGTTTTAAGTCCGCTGAGTTTGCATTACAGGACCAACAAGAGGTGGAAAGAGTGGGATTCATTTTGTGTAATGAGATGGGAGTAAATAAGAGTCTGTTATAAATGTAGAACAAAGTTTGGGTAGTATTAGCAGCTCGGGAAGATTTTCTAATTTTAATCCAAATCCTATTCCACGTAGACGTACAAAAGGAGGAATGAAGATCAGTCTCCCAGAGTAGTTCCACCTCAGTTTTATTTCTAATGGGTGAAAAAGGTGAAAGAGATTGGTAGAGTTGTGATGCTGATGGGGAGAGAGACAGAATGGATAAAGTATGTGGGGGTGAAGAGGAGGGATGAGTCATGGATGTCATGGTGTGATAAGAGGTTTGGATTAGAGAAAGCAAGGAGGTATATTTGGAAAGATATGATGAAGGAAAGGAAAAGCGTGTTTGAGCAGAAGAGAAGGACAGCCAAGTATCTTCATGACAAAGCTGATGTACCCACTGAAGACCCTTAAGATGCCAATCTTTCCAAAATAAAACTTTGTTATTTAGTTTAATATCTTTATTATACCATATGGAGGATTGTAGAAATTTGTCTGAAGGAGAAAGGTGATTGGTAAATAAGGGTTTAAGAAGTTTGCAAGAGTTATTGAGTATAGGTAGAGAAAAGGAAGTAGGTCGTTAAGAAAAAGATACGGTTTCTTGAAAGGAGAAGGGCTGAAAAAAGGACCTTTCCACAGCAACACATAATGGTAGAGGGCGGGCATCATCGTCTTCTAATAAAAGTAATGAGACCTGCCTAAGAGAGAATGCATCATGATAAATTTGGAAATCTAGGAAGTTAACGCCTCCTAAAAATTTAGGGCGTTTAAGTTTATGTAAGGAGATGCGGGGTGTTTTGTTATTCCATAAAAATTTAGATAATATGGAATTTATGGTTTTAAAATTTTTAGAATTGGCAATATTTATAGGGATATTGGAAAGATAAAAGAGAATAACCGGGACAAACATCATCTTGATCATGTCAAGACGACCCCACCATGATAAAAACAAAGGATTCCATTTAGAAGTAGCAAATTTCAAAAAGGGCTGAAGTTCTTTTAAATTAGTTAAAATAGAATCTTTAATAGAGGATTTAAACCATAAGCCCAGATATTTAATTTTATCAGCGTTCCATTTGAAATCGGATGTAGTATAATCTGCAGAAAAGCATAATTTATTTAATGGAAGGATTTCGCATTTATCAATATTTGTTAAGAGGCGAAGGATTCTACTTCTGATAAGAAAGCTGGGAGAGATGATTGCAAATGGGACAAAAAGAGCAAAATATCATCTGCGTAAACAGATAATTTCAATTGGTTACAGCCATATTTAAAACCTGTGATTTGGGAATTTAAACGGATCTTTATTAAGAAAGGTTCCAAGGCGAGAATAAAGAGGAGTGGAGAAAGGGGACAACCTTGTCGCACTCCACGATGCAATTGAAAGTTTGATGAAAGAAGACCGTTTGAGAGTACAGAAGAAACTGGAGAGGAATAGAGTAAAGATACATAATTTATAAATGGAGGACCAAAACCAAACCAGGATAAAGTAGAGAAAATAAAAGGCCACCCCACTCTATCAAAGGCTTTTTCAGCGTCTAGAGAAACGGCTGCTAATGAATCTTTATAGGATCTAGCTTTAGTAAGGACATTGAAGAAGAGTCTAGTATTGTCAGAAAGGTGCCTGCCCTTAATAAATCCACATTGTTCACGACCAATTAACGAGGGTAGAAATTTCTCTAAGCGAAACACTAGGATTTTAGCAAAAATCTTATACTCAAGATTGATTAGAGAAATAGGTCGAAAATTCTTACTCAGAGTATGATCTTTGCCGTCTTTAGGTATTAAACATATTAGAGCCTCTTGAAAAGATCCCCCAGATTTTTTAGAAGAAATAAAGAAGTGAAATAGTTGATACAGTTTGGGAATAAGGAAACAAGAGAAATAAGAGTAAAATTCAATGGTAAAACCATCAGGTCCTGGGGCTTTACCCCGTTTAATAGTACGAATAGCGTTACTGATATCAGATTCTTTAATGTCATCATTTAACACCGAAAAGTCTATATCTGGAGAGGAAGGAGGGGTAATAGAGGAAAGATATTGAGAGATTGAGTCTGGAGAGACAGAAGTTTCAGGGTGTAAAGAGATTGAAAAAGTGAGTGAATTCCGACAAAATGTCTTCATTTTTATAAAGCATACGATTATTGGAGTCAATAATAGAGCTAATCTTAGTGTGTTCTTTCTTAATTTTTAAATAATTGGCTAGAAGTTTCCCGGCTTTATTCTGGCCACCATAATATTTAGCTGAAGATTTAAGTAGAAATGAGTTGCCATTTTCTGTGGAAAGTTTGTTGAATTGAAATTTAGATTGAACAAGCTCATCCAAACAAGATTTAGAGCCAGAGATAGAAAAGGAAGTTTCTAAACGTTTAATTTGTGTCATAAAATGTTGTAATTTGGATAGGGAAGCTTTCTTGCGACGGGATACAAAAGAAATAATAAAATCCCTGGAGGCCGCCTTAAAAGAGTCCTAAATGATTTGAGGAGACATAGAAGGGGATTCATTTTCAGCAAAGAAAGTAGTGGCAAACGATTCAAACTGCAGAGTAAAATTAGGGTCTAGAAGAAGAGAGTTATTAAATCTCCACCTTCTAGTGCCTTGTATAGGAGAAGATATGTCTAAATTTAAGATAACCGGGGCATGATCAGAAATTAGGATAGAATCAATGTCAGATTGTAGGATATGTTGAGTGAGTGATTGTGAGGTAAAAAGGTAGTCAATACGAGAATGTGAAGAGTGTGCTGCGGAAAAGAAAGTATACTCTAAAAGAGTAGGGTTACATAAGCGCCATGAGTCTACTAATGACCGTTGCTGAATAGTGGAAGTAAACTGGGAGAACATAGTGGACGGGATGAATTTAGAAGTGGATTTACGATCAATGATCGGATCCATAACCATATTGCAATCACCTCCAACTAATAAATAATCATCTTGAAAGGACATTAATTTGGATAAAATAGCTGGCCAAAAAGTGACATTAGGAGCAGTAGGAGCATAAAGGTTAAAAAGGGTCATGGGGATATTATTAAGTAAAAGTGAGACAGAAACCCATCTACCTGAAGTATCTGATTCTTGAGTAATAATTTGTAAGTCAAGACGTTTATGACATAAAATGATAACGCCATTGCGATGACCTGTGCCTGGGGATGCAAAAATGTTACCTACCCATAATCTTTTAAGTTTAGGAATTTCTTTATCTACAACATGAGTCTCTTGTAATAAAGCTATATCACAGTTCAAGTTAGATAAATGGGAGAGAACCCTCTGGTGTTTGATCGGGGAACCTAAACTTTAACGTTCCATTAAACAACTTTTAACGCCTTTTATAAGAGATAGAACAATATAAATATTGCATGGTAATCAATATAACAATTGAAAATTGGAGAACAACAAAAAGCATCAATGAATAAAACAGTAAATATGTAGCCATACCAGATAATATTAAATTGCTAGTAAACGAAAGAAGGTAGGTAGTTATGAAAAGGAGTGTAAGAATGAAGGAAAGAAGAAAAGCAACAGAAATAAGAAGAAAGAGAGAAGAGAAAAGAAAAGAAAAGAAAGGTGAGAGATAGAAAGAAGAAAGAGAGAGGGAAGAGGAGAACAAGGCATCATTGAGAAACAAGGAGATTCAGAAGTAAGAGAAGAGGGGTGAAGATAATACAATAAAGAAAGAAAGGTAAATACATTGAAGAAAGAGAGCAAGATAGAAGATTCAAAAACACACTGACTTACTACAAGTAACATAAAAGGATGAAAGGTGGTGAAGCCACATAGGGAAAATGGCAGAGCTGACCGGGCGACTCAGGGCGGACCAGGGAAGGAGGACATCATCCAGAACAGACCAGGGATGACATAGATTACATACATAAAATGACTGCACTTAGAGGATAAAAAAAGAGAGAAGATATGAACAAATGAGACATACAAATATGGTACATTAACACAACATGAAATGGGTTGAGAAATGAAACACCAAAATGTTTAGAACGGAAAAGCACAAAAAGATATAAAGGACAACAATTAGGCAGGTACAAAACGAGATATGTCCATATCATCATCATCACGGTATTGGTCCAAGAATCTCTGGAGCAGAGCAGGATCTTCATAGGTCGTCATTTTATTTCGATATGTAACTTTGAAAAGGCAGGGGTGGAAGAGTCCATAACGAGCATTGTGAGCACGAAGAGATGGGCGCATAGCAAGAAATTTCTTCCGACGTTCTGCTGTTGTCTTGGCATAGTCTTGAGCAAAGAAGAGGGTGGAGCCCTGCCAGGTGATACAATCTTTAGATTTAGCAGATTGTAAGACCCGTAGTAAGTCAGTATACTCTAAAAAATAGATAATGACTCCTCTGGGTCTGGATAAAGAGGATGTTGCAGTTGGATTCCGACCCAAACGGTGAGCTCGTTGGATGTTCAAAGCAGGAGACAAAGGGAGACCAAGGATCTGAGGAAGAAAGGTTTTGAAGAAAGAGATGGGATCTGAACCTTCCAAACCCTCTGCCAGGCCATAAATGCGCAGGTTATTGCGACGGCTGCGGTTTTCCAAATTTTCCACCTGTTTCTGGAGAGAGAGAATATCAGATTGCACAGCAGGAACTTGGTGGACTACATCTTGGATAGAATCCATTCGTCGTTCCATCAGTATGATCCTATTGTCCATTGTAGACCACTTGTCATCCAAGGATTGAAGGCGCCTGTTTGTTTCTTCCATATATGGGCGAAGAGCTCGTATTTCCTCAAGTAACACCTCCATAGTGTCTGGTGGAGGAGATGTGGTAGATGACGGAGGGTTCGTTTTAATCCGTTTACCAGTAGTGGAAGCTAATTTCGGAGCAAGAGTAGGTGAGGAAAGTGAGGTATTAGCAGATAGTACCAGAGCGTCCATATGAGGCGACGTTGCAGGGCCTTCAGTTTTGTCCATTGTTGTTGAGAGAATTGAATAGGGATTATGATCTGCCAAAGAGGAAAAAGGGACAGGAGACCAGCTACATTACGTCGGGATTTCGTTCTCCCCATACAATTGAATTAATAATGTAGCGCTCCTTTCTGCCAGTAATGTTCCTTCAAAGAGACCACAGTGCTAATGAAGTTTGAGGAGAAAAATAGGTATTTCACTGGCCAAGCTTAGAAAATATCAAGAGGAGGCAGTCATATGAAGAAAAAATTCCAACAAACTTCGCAGACCTTTTATAAAATGCCAACAGAAACATAAAGGTTATAAAATGCACCTTTCCTTATCATGAGTGAAGGCAATGATAATAATGCCAGCATTAAATGCCATGCATTTGAAGCAGAGAATGTGGGTAATATGCAAAACAAATGTCTCTGGAAACATTCCTCCTCGAAAAAAAAAAAAAAACAGTGAGGCGACGAGCGTCATGAAGAGACAAAATGGCGGGTGCAAGGTGAGGGAAAAACGCGCCGGTCGCGTTTAACGTGAAAAAATGCTCACCGAAGCCGCAGAAAGGCATGAAGCGGTGGCGGAATACGTCCCATGGCAGCTCCGGTCCTTGAGGAGCAGCAAGGAGGAGAAGGTCCGCCGGAGGGTACGCACTTCCCTCGAGCCGCTACAGAGCCTGCTCAGGCAGCGGCCATCTTCGATAGGCGCCAAGCCACGCCCCCCTCAGTAAAGAATTTGACTAATAAAAGTACCAAAGTATCTTTTCCCCCAAAAGTCCATCTGAATACAAGAGTCTATCCACATCATGACAATTATGAAACAAACACTTTACCCAAGTGTTCCAGGCCAATCAAGAACTGTCAAGAAGTAATCAATTGCATGAGTACCAGCACTAATTTTTCCAATCAATGCATTAATTGCCAGCGGAAATGTCCCAACCCTCGTAACAGAATTAGTGCTAAAGTTAATTAGTAGTCAATGTCAGCCTAACTGGTTCTAAAACAGTAACTACTAATTTTCCTTATTTGTGGTGTTGTACCCATGCCGCTTTTAGTAAACCTGTTGGCCACTCACAACAAGATAGAGAACAAAATCCTACTTGATGCACTCAAAGTGGGTGTAATAAAAATAATAATAATATAGCATTTTCTAAAGCGCCTAGCTACCTCGAAAGAGGTGTCCCAGCGCTAGGTACAGGTATCTGCAGCCCCAAATGCAGAGATTAAACTCCTGTAGCTCCCACACTAAAGAACCAAGTTTAAATTTTTTTTCTAAATACTCACTCCGTCTGAATCTGACAAGCCATCAGTGGAAAAGAGTTCCACAACTTTGGAGGCAGGTAACTGAAAGAACTGCTACCTGAGCGTGCTCTTTTTATGCTGGGAACAGACACCAACCTCTCCCCAGCCGATCTTAGATTTCTCACTGGTATATTTGGTCTGACCAGAAATTGAAGGTACTGTCGTCCTTTTTTGCAAGGGCCTTGTGACAATAGCACAAGGCTTCAAAAGAAGACCTATGTCTCACCGGCAACCAATGCAGCTTCTTAGGTGCGCCCCCCCATCGATGAGCGCTTTGGGAAGTTCAAGAGAAGACAAGCAGCAGCCTTTTGCACTCTTTGGAGCCTCTTGATCCGGCCCTGTGTATCCCCCAGATATAGCGCATTGCAGTAATCAAGCCTTGACACAAACAGAGCCTGAACTACTGTTTTTCTAGCTGGCTCTGGCAGAAGGCAGAGAATATTTCTCAACATCTTGAGCATTCCAAAACATTTTCCTGACACTGCAGTAATTTGGCTGTCAAAAGACAGTTTTCTGTCCAGCAAAATTCCCAGGTTCGTAACCTTGGATTGGGGGTTCCGGTACTGGACCAGCTCCATGGGCCACCAAGCAGTGGGCCAGATGTTTGATTGAGTGCCCAAGGTCAGCAACTTGGTCTTTCCAGCATTGAGCTTAAAACAGTTCTAGTCCATCCACCTGGCAACTTCTGCAAGGCAGGGACACAAGGACGAGGCCATGTTGGAAGAGTTCTGTGACAGATGATGATGAGCTGTGTGTCATCTGCATATGAGACAATGGTAAACCCATTGCATTCAATAACCTCTGCAAGCGGTTACATGTACACATTGTACAATGTTGGAATCAAAGACGAGCCCTGCTGCACTTCTTGATTCATTGGAAGCACTTTTGACTCGTACGTTTTTTGGGATACCTGAAAAGTACGCCCCTGCAAGAACGAAGTGACCCAGCTTAATGCTTGATCGACCACTCCACAGTTCCAGAGTTTGTCCAACAGGATGTTATGAGACACAGTGTCGAAAATGGCACTAAGATCTAATAATAACAGTGCAGCTGAATCGCCTTCATCCAAGTTCTTACGGATCGACTCTGTCGCCAGCAACAAGGCAGACTCAGTACTGTGTGATGGACGAAAACCTGATTGCGTCACGTGTAGTAAGTTGTGACTCTCTATAAAGCCTGAGAGCTGCCTGTTAACAAACTTCTCCCTGATTTTAGATAATAAAGGTAGCAGCGAAATCGGACAGAAATTCTCGGGCTTAGCCGGATCCAGTAAAGTTTTTTTTAGTAGTGGGACCACCACAGCATGCTTCCATCGCCCAGGAACCTGGCCAGAAGCCAGGGATCTGTTGATCAGTCCGCCTACTACAGGTAGAGTCACCTCCACTCCTCTTTCTAATATGCATGGGGAGGCCGGGTCCAACGGCGACCCTGACTTCACTGCAGCGCATAGCAATGTCAGCTCCTCAGGCTCAATTGGCCTGAAGTTCAATAGCTTAGAGCTCTCCTCTGGGCAGTTGAACCAAGAGCTCAAGCACGGGGCATCTTTTGCTTTTTTCAGGAAAAGACTTGTATATTTTGGCCATGTTTTCCATAAAGAAGTGTGCCAAGACATTGCATCCCTCTTCAGAAGGCGCAATTGACATTGAGACTTGAGATAGAGATGAGAGTGACTTCACCACTGTGAAAATTGTGCAGCAGGAGCATTGGACGGACTGTATTTTATTCGTATAGAACTCACGGCACGCTTTCTTGATATAATGATGATACATTTTTTTTGCAGCCACATGGTCTCTCTTACAGGCGGGATCATACTCTATGCCACCAGCACTCAAGATGCTTAAACTTCTTTTTTAATACCAGCAAATCCTCAGTAAACCAGCCAGCTGATGGATTTAATTTGCGGAAGATCTGCTTCTCTAGTGGAGCTATTTTATCTAATGCTCCATTAATCCAGTTATCCACTTGTGGATCTGCTCTATCTTTGCAACTTTCCAAAATAGGCCGACTAGTGACCAGAGCATCGCAAAAGTTAGGGATAGTAACTTTAGCAGACCTCCTCACCCCTGTTGGCGAGGTTTAAGAAATGTTCTAGCCTTTCTAATGTCCTTTATGAATTTGCGCTACAAACAACTGTCATGTGTATTGCTATATCTATTTTCATTGTATTTCTGCTCTGTTTTGAGTGTCAATTACTGTTTTAGCAAAATCATCTTGCATACCTTTGTTTGAGCACTAGTTCAGACAAATACTCTATTGTTTCTCCTGGTACTGTAAAGTCACCAGGGCAAGTGTCACCTGCACCCAGCAGCGGCCCGTGCAGGTAAGAGCGGTGGAGCGGTGGGGCTGGGCGAGGGGGGATTTCGACAGACGACGATGAGGGAAAATAAATAAATAATCAATTTTCCCTTGACGTCTGTCGAA
The DNA here is from genome assembly GCA_963921515.1 of Calotriton arnoldi. Classification (NCBI taxonomy): domain Eukaryota; kingdom Metazoa; phylum Chordata; class Amphibia; order Caudata; family Salamandridae; genus Calotriton; species Calotriton arnoldi. Next base: position 1,524,200 of record CAWUFW010000366.1, on the reverse strand, counting down.
ATCGCCGCGTTCCCCCCCACCCGGCCCCACCGTCTTACCTGCACGGGACGCGGCTGCCTGCACCTGAACAAAAACATAGCCTGTGAAAGCATTCCCTTCCCTTAACCTGGAGCAGTAAGTAAGACAGGAAAACAGACTGTGACTGAAACACATGCTTCCTCATTGACAGAGACAGTAAAGCAAGGCTAGCGTTGGACACTGAAAGACAAGCCTGATACAGCTATGGACCTCTTGCAATAGACTATTGTGGATTTTCAAGATTTATGACATTTTCTATTGTAGTTGAGGTTTTTGCTCCAAACAGCCTATAAATAGTGAAGGACTTATTAAGGAGAAACAATGAGCAGGAGGGAGGGGAAAGTGATAGAGGGTTGCTGTTACATAATAAAGCTATTATTTGTGCACTGTGGGAGAGAGTGTTCAAACTTACCCAACAGCAAGCTATGTTCCTATAAAACTTGATATGTATAGTTGGGATCTCAGAGTGTGTTTGTCATTATTAGGAATCTGTGTTTGCTTTGCTGCATACAGTCACAAGGCCTTGGCAAATCCATACCGCGTGACCTCTGCAACAGGCATACTCATCCACAGGGCCGGACTGGCCGTAGTGGGCACCGGGCATTTCCAGTACAGCATGGTTCCAGCGGTAAAATGAGCCCGGGACCCACGTCTGAGCATACCCGACACACTTAGGTCATCAAATGCAAAAACCTCATGGTGATGGATGGAATGCTTGAATTAATCTCACCCACTGTCAATCGCTTGGGGCGGCATCCCGATCCATTGTTTTTCACCCACCTTGCCACCTCAGTTTGGACCCAGCCATATGCAATTCAGTTCAAAGAAGAGCATAGCAGGAGCTTCTGCAAAGTCAGGCCAACCAGCGATGCACCTTTTGCGGATTGGCTAGCAGGTAGGTGCCAGTTCTTCTGACACTTTTTGGTGAAATTTCTGTAAGTCCCAACTATTAGAGTTAGGCATGAGCAGCACCTCTAACACCACTTCCAAGGCTCCAGGACCTGGGGGGCGGGGTAAGGACTCACTCCAGCAGAAGCCAGGTGCTGGGTTCAAGGTCTCTGGAGCTTTTTGTATCCATGTAGCTCACACGTGGGGCCCTCCAACTAGCCCTTGGAGTCACTTATGGTGGTCCATGGGTTCAAGGAGATTGTTCAGTTCTCCTTCCAGAAGCAAGGCAGGCCAGAAAGCAGCAGGGTAGTCCTCTGGTAGCAGCAGGGCAGTACTCTGGGAGTCCTGGCAGTGATTCTGAAGTCTTCCACAGGTCCAGGAGTGTACTGAAGTGTTCTGAGGGTCCAATATTTATATCTGGGGCCAGCCTTTGAAGTGGGGGTTTTTCCTATTTTACCCCACATCTGGTTCTAGAAAGTTCATCCTTTCCCTGTCAAGGCTCAAAGAAGTCTGGGGTGACAAAATACTCGTTTCAGACTCCTTTGTGTTGAGGCAAGCCCCTTTGAGTTGTAAGTGGGGCAAGGAACAGCTCTGCCCCAACAATCCTGGTAGGATGGCCCATCACGCTTGTACCCTGTCCCCTTTGTCTCACTCTCTGGCATGGATACACAAACTCCAACAGCAGAGTCATTCACAGTCATGTGAGCTAGGACACAGGCAGCAGACATGAAATGGCACCAAATGGTTAGGGCAAGAAAATGACAACTTTCTAAAAGTTTCATTTTCAGAATTGTGACTTAAAATCCGACTTTACCATTAAAGAGGATTTGAAGTTACAATTAATTTGAATCCAAACATGATCTTTCTACCTGCTTCCAATCAAACGTTAACACTTATTACATGAGGTAAACTAATTGTATCCAATGGGAGCGATAGACAGTAGTGAAAAACAAATGTAGGAGTTTTTCACTACCAGGACATGTAAAACTTAAACCCACATGTCCTACTTTTTAAATACAACCCACCCCGCCCCTATGTGCCTTTAGGACCTAGCTTAGGGGTTAGGTTTGTATATTAAAAAAAGAAGGGTTAGGTCTGGCAAAAGGTTTATTTTGTCAGGTCGAAATGGCAGTTTAGAACTGCACTACAGGCTGCAGGGGGCAAGCCTGAAACAAGTTTTAAAGGGATACTTTTAGCGGGTGGAACAATGAATGCTGAAGCCCCACTAGTGTGATTTAATTTACAGGCCCTGGGTACCATGTAGTTCCATATACCAGGGACTTACAAATACATTAAATGTGCCAATCAGGTGTAGGCCAATTTTACCATGTTTTTGGGAGAGAGCACAAACACTGTAGCACTGGTTAGCAGTGGTAAAGTGCAAGAGTTCTAATGCCAATTAAAAATAAATTAGGAAAACAGGAGGGGTAAAGGCAAAACGTTTGGGGGTGACCCTGCAGAGAGAGCAAAGTCCAACATCTCCAGTAGCATTGCTCTGTACTGAGACGTCATTAAGCTAAAGTAAAAAATATCAGTTTCAGAATTAAAAGTTTGCTTGAATGTGGAGGTGAGACTAAAACCTTCCATATAAATGCATGTTTACTTCCTTTCCCAAGCTAAAACATTTTTCTGCTCAGGTAGATACATTTTTCTCCAAAAGGTTTTGGAAAAATATTGATCTACATTCTCACATGATCATACTGGAAAGTTGCCATGGTCATTGAGGTTTGAAGAGTATAACTCACAAGTTAAGATTAGAAAGTGGAAATTCTTCATTATTTCCAGAAATGCCACATGGACGTGAGCAAAACTGATATACTATTCTGTAAAGCATTGGTGACGATCTGTCACTTTTTCCAAGTTCCTTAACATATACTAATTTACACGTCATATCCACATATATGAAGTGTGATTTTCATGTTATATTTGACCATAGTGAAAGTGTGTTCACGTTTAGATAGCCATGGTTAATTTAGGCCTCGGTGTATACAACTCATGCTAATTTGAAATGTTCTTTTGACTGCTGTGATTCTGTCTCTCTTTCTCTCATTTCAGGAGCTGATCTATAGTAGTTAGAATCAATTACAATTTGTTGCAAATGTTTTGGTTTCTGTGAGAAAGATTACCCGTATCTGTTCTGTAGAGAGAGAATAGTGAATTTCTACATCTGTGCCTGAGACAAGATGACCGCGATGTACCATCCTGTTACGAGATATCTTTTGAAGTCCATGCAGCTGAAATCTTTCATTGTGCGATGTCTGGGATGACGGCTACTAATGTGTTAAAATGAAATGTTAGATTCTGATTGGTTCTCTTTATGGGAGCTGTATGTTTTTAATTGTACATTGCGGAGCTATTAGATTCATATATGCTTCCACACTTGCGTGAGAGCAGATTCCCCTTTCCACGCTCTTGAGCCTTGTTACTTGCCTTTGCTCCTGCTCACAGAGTTAGATTCCTGAGCAAATCCTTTCTCATTTAGCTGACTGAATCTTCATTTGATTCTGTCTGTTAGAGGTTTTACTCGCTGACACATCCCATCCCACATTCTTTTGATTTCTTAACTTAGCATTAGGGAGTTTCCCTTCAGGGGAAAGTGAAACTTATTTGATTTGCATTTGACAACTTTAAATAGTCTTTCTTTATATTTGCTATATTTGAAACCCTTTGAATTATACTGACTATCACTGTTTACTTGATGATTTATAGTTTATGATTAAATTGGATGATTTGAGTGTGTAACTTTGCTAATCTACTAATACACCTTCATGGTTTGCAAATCTACGACTCTCTGTCATCTTTGTGGGACCAAATGTGCTTCACTGTTATTAATAAATTGCTGATTTATTGATGTCAAACCTCAGCCCAGGACGAAAGGTCAATCTGTTTGAGCACAGCTTGTACCTGAGTATGCAATAATAATTGGTACGATGCAAACCTCTTTGCAAGCTATAACAATTTGATCGCATCCACAAAACAATCCTAGTCTTCAAGAACGTAACGCATTTAGTGCATTTTCTTTGATATTATTCATACTTTGGCATGCTTTTAAGTGAGTCATTCCCTATGTTTAAATATATGTAAACATTTTCTAAACACCACTCAACTCTATGCCACTCTACTGCACTCTACACCAGTGCACTGTTCACCACTACTCTCTAAACCATTCTACTCTGCAACACTCCACTCTACGCCACTCTAATCTATTCTGCACCACTGCACTCCATGCCATTGCGCTCTACACCACTCTACTCTATGCCACTGCACTCTACGCCACTCTACTCTACACCTATGCACTTTACCCTGCACCACTCCATTTTACGCCACTTCACTCTACTCTGAAACAATCTACTTGACATCACTGTACTCTATGTCACTGCCCTCTACGCCAATGGACTCTACACCACTTTGCTCAAAACCAATGCACTCTACGCAGTCTACTCTGCACCACTGTACTTTATGCAACTTCACTATATTCCACTCTACAACACTCCACTCTACGACACTCCACTTCACAATACTCCACTCTATGACGCTCTATTCCATTAAACTCTACTCCACTCTATGCCACTCCACACTACAACAATCTTCTCCTCTGTATGTCACTCTGTGACACAACTCCACTCTGCGAGTCTCTACGCAACTCTTACTATGCCCCTTCATGCCACTATACTCCACTTTATTCTGACACACTACTCCACTCTACTCCACTCCACTGCTCCCACTCTACACCACTTCACTCTATGCCACTCCACTATAACACATCATTCCACTCCACTCTACTCTATGCCACTCAACTCTGCAACACTCTACTCCACTCTATGCCATTCCACTCTCCTACATTACTCCACTCTATGCCACTCCACTCTACAACAATCTACTCCGCTCTGCGTTACTCTACTCTACAACATTCTACTCCAGTCTACGCAACACTCTTTACACCGCTCCATGACACTCTATGCCAGTCCACTCTACAACACTCTACTCCACTCTGGCACTCTACTCCACTCTATGCCACTCAACTCTACTCCACTCTACGCCCTTCCACTCTATGACACTCTACTCCCTCCATGGCACTCCACAACACTCTACACCACTCCACTCTATGCCACTCCATGACAATCCACTTCACTCTACTCCACGCCACTCAACTCTACTCCACGCCACTCAACTCTACTCTACACGACTCTACGCCACTCCACGCCACTCTACGCCTCTCTATGCCACTCAATCACACTCCATTCTATTCCACTTTATGACACTTCATTCTACTCTCCTTTAGCTTTTAGCCATGCTGGACAACAGCCAAACTTGTGTTCAACATGGCTAAAACATATTGGCAAAGCCAATAGCTCTTGCATAGGCGAGACATATTGGCTTTGCGAATACTTGTTAGTACTGTCATCAGCCAAGACCGTTTGATTTTACTAAAATTATGTATTTTGGCCACCCGTCTTCATTCATTATTAGCCTGTTGTTGTGTCATTCACATTTTTCTTCCACCCACTACAGCATACATCATGGGACAATGGGTAAGCCCATTTCGGCCACTGGTTACCTTTAGTGTGAGTGGTACCACTCTGCTCTTTCTCGAGCAGCACATCCGCACACAAATCACTTCCCTTCAGTGTCAAGGACTACTGTGGCAAGGTATGCTTTTTGAGACAAAAAATATGTTTGCTTTTAATTAATATTGTTTTCTATATTAAGGGGCCCGAGCCCGGCTGCTCCCCCAGCAATAAAGTTGTACAAAAACAATGACAAAACAAACACGGCCAAAAGCAAAATGCTGGCAGTTAATGTCAGGCCTATTGGCTATGCTATTGCTTGTTGAAATAGCAGTGAGTTATGCCTACCTCTCACATCAGAGTTGGGGAGTGAGTGTAAAAATTGTAGAGCATCGACAGTCGCCGGAAGGCACTAATAGAGCAAGGAAGAGTAAAGGGAAAAAGGCAGAATATCCTAAACAATTAACAAAACAAAAGGGAATTCATAGCCTTCTAAAATAACGATTAGCGATTTGGTGTAGGTGTAGATGAGCCCAATCTTAAGCTGAAGAACTAACACAGGGAGTGACCAGCCCTGAACTCTGGCCCTCCTATAATGGGGGTCAATAGAAGAACGTGGACTCTATATTGCAGTGTTGGGGACATATCTGGCCAGTCTAATGCAGATACACAGGCCTGGCTTTTGGCATGGGCTAAATGGCTCAGGCCCAGGGCGCCAAACTTCAGTGGGCCAACACATCTGTCTGCATTGGGGCCATGCAAACAGCAGCTTTGCCTCCATCTGCCGAAAGTGCTTTTACTTGTTTTGTAATATTCCTCAAGCACCATTGTTTTCAACAGTATTGTATCATTTCAGTGTTCCAGGAAAATACTAACTGAGCAAACCTGACAGCAGAGATTCCATCAGTTTAGTACAGTTCTATAACTAAACAGGGCTAACCCACCCTTCCTCACCCTGGCTTATTGGCTACAATAGGGCACATATCACATACATTTGTTTTCGCAAGTATGCCATAGTACGCTTTTAAATGTCTTTCAACAACTCTGAATCAGAACAATTGATTAACAAGCTAATCTCAACGATCTGATATGTCATCTCCCATTGGTGGGAGGAAATATTCTTACCTAAGATCCACAAGCCATCTTTTCATGTATGTCCATGAATGTTGGGGCCTATGTCAATGAGTGCCAGTTAAATGTTGGAGCTAAGACCTTTCGGCATGGTGTAAGTAGTCAAGAGTTTTCCCCATGGAGTAAGAGATCTAAATGCTGCTGTTACACTATTCCCCGGGGCCGTGACCTAGTGTTTCAATTGGACGTATTGCATGCCCTCTGTTTCTCTGCCATGGAAGTGGTCTTTTTTGCATTGTTCATATGATTTAATTTCACTTCTCTGGAATAGGTCTTAAAGCATTCTACAGCCTCCCTTTGACCACCTAGAAACTCAATCCTGAGTGCCTGCAGGTGTCAAATCAGGGTGGGAAAAGAGGTGAGTCTTTGATTTCTACTTACCAAGTCCCACACCTTCAAAGTAGGCGCAGGGTCTCTGAGTAATAACAACCCCGGGGCCTAGCAGACCTAGACAACCAGGGTACAGCAGCCTTATCCATATGGATCCAAGGTCTTTCCGTTTAATAGAGACCACCGGAATATCACTCAGAGCTGGGAGGCTTGAGGATAACCATTGCTAACCAGCAAGCCCAGACCTCCCGGTCTTCTGCTTGCTTTTAACACCATGCCTGATACTTGTGCTCATTTCACTGCCCAAATAAAGGCGTCAATGGCTACTTGGAGGACTTATATATTCTTCTTAGAAAAGTTCAACAGGAGGAAAAATATTTAGTAGTCTGGGTAAAATATTGAGTTTCACAGCTGCTACTCTCCCCATCCGTCATATAGAAAGGTCCTGCCATCTACAGAGATCAGTAATGATAGAATTAATGTGCCTGGGGTAGTTTGCAGTATAGAGGTTACGGAGCTTGAATGTAATATAACCCCCCAGATATTTAATTTAATTTTTGTCCCAGCAAACGTGGGTCACAGTCAAAAGTTGTGTCTTCACATCCTATGGTAACCCCATACCCAACAGTGCTGACATATCTAGGTTAACCTTGGAAGTTTGAAACCCAATGCCTCATTGTATTCCTCTATGAGCCCCAAGGACCCCTCGACTGATTGAAATTACTATTACTGCTAGAAAGATATCATCCATGTATAAGTGAATCGTGTTATCACCCTTCCCCAAAGGACATTACCTTGATGTTGTCTAATTCTAAGGGCTAGAGATTCCATTACCAACGCTAAAAGAAGGGGGCACCCCTGGCGTGTTCCTCTATATAGGGAGACTCTATCCAAATTTACCTCATTAACTATTATTTTAGCTTCAACCCATGTTATCATATGCATTCCAAAGCCAAGCCTATCACTTTACCCACTTTAAGGAATGTTCAATTGACTTTATCAAATGTTTTTTTCTGCATCCAATGGAATTATAGCCAGAGGAAGTTTTCAATATTTTGACTTTTTATGAGGTGAATACCCGCCTGATATTATCAACTTCCTGTTTATGAAGCCCAACTAAGTCGTTGCATTAAATAGGCTAAGTGATGTAAGAGTCTGCTGGCTAAAATTCTAGTGAAGATCTTCGAGTTTTAGTTTAACAATGCTATAGATCTATGTGATGGGCAAGGCCTTCCAGCCTTGTGGACAAGTGTAACATGTGCCTCAGTCACTGAGGGAGTGACTATGTGATTGGAGAAATGAAATGACAGAGGCTGGATCAAGTTAAATCGGAACTGTTTGTAAAATAAGTTAGTCAAACTATCAGGTGCAGGGTTTTAACAGGGTGTAAGTCTTTCATCGCTTTTGATACCTCAGTGGCCAAATTCAGGGCCTCCAGTGCCTGGCAATTAGCTGCCGGCAACTTAAGGGAGCTTACTGTCTTCAGGAAGGCGTTCGATACAAAAGGGGATGATGGACGGAACGTTTGAGCCAATCAAACACTCACCCCCAGTCAACTGATCTGGGTTTAATCCATCATCATTCTTTAGCTCACTCCACCACCCCAGTTCAGACATGGCCATATGCAAATCAGTCTGACCCTGTGCCTCATGGGAACAGTCCAGCCCGAACTGCCAAGCCATGTCTTCCCTGGACCGGAAACAAGCATCCTAGGACCGGTTTCTGGCATTCCAGCCGTCATCAGCCAGGCTTGCTTGAATCCAGTGGCAAAGTGAGCAAGGGACCCACGTCTGGGCATACCCCCGCCAACTTAGGGCGAACAAAGCGATACAAAAGGGGATGATGGACGGAACGCTTGAGCCAATCAAACACTCACCCCAGTCAACTGATCTGGGTTTAATCCATCATCATTCTTTAGCTCACTCCACCACCCCAGTTCAGACATGGCCATATGCAAATCAGTCTGACCCTGTGCCTCATGGGAACAGTCCAGCCCGAACTGCCAAGCCATGTCTTCCCTGGACCGGAAACAAGCATCCTAGGACCGGTTTCTGGCATTCCAGCCGTCATCAGCCAGGCTTGCTTGAATCCAGTGGCAAAGTGAGCAAGGGACCCACGTCTGGGCATACCCCCGCCAACTTAGGGCGAACAAAGCGATACAAAAGGGGATGATGGACGGAACGTTTGAGCCAATCAAACACTCACCCCCAGTCAACTGATCTGGGTTTAATCCATCATCATTCTTTAGCTCACTCCACCACCCCAGTTCAGACATGGCCATATGCAAATCAGTCTGACCCTTGTGCCTCATGGGAACAGTCCAGCCCGAACTGCCAAGCCATGTCTTCCCTGGACCGGAAACAAGCATCCTAGGACCGGTTTCTGGCATTCCAGCCGTCATCAGCCAGGCTTGCTTGAATCCAGTGGCAAAGTGAGCAAGGGACCCACGTCTGGGCATACCCCCGCCAACTTAGGGCGAACAAAGCGATACAAAAGGGGATGATGGACGGAACGCTTGAGCCAATCAAACACTCACCCCCAGTCAACTGATCTGGGTTTAATCCATCATCATTCTTTAGCTCACTCCACCACCCCAGTTCAGACATGGCCATATGCAAATCAGTCTGACCCTGTGCCTCATGGGAACAGCCCAGCCCGAACTGCCAAGCCATGTCTTCCCTGGACCGGAAACAAGCATCCTAGGACCGGTTTCTGGCATTCCAGCCGTCATCAGCCAGGCTTGCTTGAATCCAGTGGCAAAGTGAGCAAGGGACCCACGTCTGGGCATACCCCCGCCAACTTAGGGCGAACAAAGCGATACAAAAGGGGATGATGGACGGAACGCTTGAGCCAATCAAACACTCACCCCCAGTCAACTGATCTGGGTTTAATCCATCATCATTCTTTAGCTCACTCCACCACCCCAGTTCAGACATGGCCATATGCAAATCAGTCTGACCCTGTGCCTCATGGGAACAGTCCAGCACGAACTGCCAAGCCATGTCTTCCCTGGACCGGAAACAAGCATCCTAGGACCGGTTTCTGGCATTCCAGCCGTCATCAGCCAGGCTTGCTTGAATCCAGTGGCAAAGTGAGCAAGGGACCCACGTCTGGGCATACCCCCGCCAACTTAGGGCGAACAAAGCGATACAAAAGGGGATGATGGACGGAACGTTTGAGCCAATCAAACACTCACCCCCAGTCAACTGACCTGGGTTTAATCCATCATCATTCTTTAGCTCACTCCACCACCCCAGTTCAGACATGGTCATATGCAAATCAGTCTGACCCTGTGCCTCATGGGAACAGTCCAGCCCGAACCGCCAAGCCATGTCTTCCCTGGACCGGAAACAAGCATCCTAGGACCGGTTTCTGGCATTCCAGCCGTCATCAGCCAGGCTTGCTTGAATCCAGTGGCAAAGTGAGCAAGGGACCCACGTCTGGGCATACCCCCGCCAACTTAGGGCGAACAAAGCGATACAAAAGGGGATGATGGACGGAACGCTTGAGCCAATTAAACACTCACCCCCAGTCAACTGATCTGGGTTTAATCCATCATCATTCTTTAGCTCACTCCACCACCCCAGTTCAGACATGGCCATATGCAAATCAGTCTGACCCTGTGCCTCATGGGAACAGTCCAGCCCGAACCGCCAAGCCATGTCTTCCCTGGACCGGAAACAAGCATCCTAGGACCGGTTTCTGGCATTCCAGCCGTCATCAGCCAGGCTTGCTTGAATCCAGTGGCAAAGTGAGCAAGGGACCCACGTCTGGGCATACCCCCCCCAACTTAGGGCGAACAAAGCGATACAAAAGGGGATGATGGACGGAACGCTTGAGCCAATCAAACACTCACCCCCAGTCAACTGATCTGGGTTTAATCCATCATCATTCTTTAGCTCACTCCACCACCCCAGTTCAGACATGGCCATATGCAAATCAGTCTGACCCTGTGCCTCATGGGAACAGTCCAGCCCGAACCGCCAAGCCATGTCTTCCCTGGACCGGAAACAAGCATCCTAGGACCGGTTTCTGGCATTCCAGCCGTCATCAGCCAGGCTTGCTTGAATCCAGTGGCAAAGTGAGCAAGGGACCCACGTCTGGGCATACCCCCGCCAACATAGGGCGAACAAAGCGATACAAAAGGGGATGATGGACGGAACGCTTGAGCCAATCAAACACTCACCCCCAGTCAACTGATCTGGGTTTAATCCATCATCATTCTTTAGCTCACTCCACCACCCCAGTTCAGACATGGCCATATGCAAATCAGTCTGACCCTGTGCCTCATGGGAACAGTCCAGCCCGAACCGCCAAGCCATGTCTTCCCTGGACCGGAAACAAGCATCCTAGGACCGGTTTCTGGCATTCCAGCCGTCATCAGCCAGGCTTGCTTGAATCCAGTGGCAAAGTGAGCAAGGGACCCACGTCTGGGCATACCCCCGCCAACTTAGGGCGAACAAAGCGATACAAAAGGGGATGATGGACGGAACGTTTGAGCCAATCAAACACTCACCCCCAGGCGTTCACCTACTCTAGGTCTATGGGTGCCTCCAAGTAAAGCTTAACATAGTCATCCCTGAATGCTGCTCTCTTCGCATCTTCTTCGATAATTTGAATACCCTCCAATCCCTGCAATGTAGGAATTCTCTTAGCTGCTAATTGCTGTTTTAATCTGTGTGCTAGGAGTGAATCAGTCTTGACCTTTTTGTAAAATCTCTACTTCAAACATAAAAGAGCTTTTTCACAATTTTTCGTGGTCAGTAGATTAGTTTGCCCTCTTAAGGTGGTTACCTCCTGAAGAACCTTAAAAAAACCAGAGTCCTCAAGTTTCTCCGCTGCTATGCAGAGTTCTGTTTCCAGTATATCCCTGCTTAATTTACGGGTCCACCTTTGTCCTGCCCTCTCAGCAAAACATTGTCACCTAATGACAGCTTCAAAGGTGTCCCAGAGAGTGCTCTGTGAAATCTCTCCATTGTCATATTCTTTGAAGTATCACTGGAAAGTATCCCTCAACGTCTGGGTTATCAATCTATCTTTCAGGAGGGATTTATCAAATTTCCAATTCTCTCTACTCTGGGCCTGGTGAGTCCTTTTCCCTTCCCATATAAGCATAGCATGATTACAGAGTGCAATTGTTCCAAAATTCCTTGAGTGCCCCATACTAGACCTATCGTACAATAGGATCTATGTAGATGCAAGAAGTATAGCCTTGACAACTAGGATACTTTCACCTCTAAATATCAAAAAGCCCTTGGTCTTCAAGCTACATTTTTAAGGTCTGAGATATCGCCCTCTGTACATATCTATCACGAAGGGTGCCTGTCTAGTTGTGCATCAAGTACAATATTAAAATCTCCCACCCAAATAAGGTCCCTTGGGCTCTATTCTTATCCATTATCTCTGATAGAAAGAGCTCCTGCCCTGTGCTTGGGCATAAACATTAAGTATATTATTATCACTCCTTGAACCCGTCCCTCCAGATATAAAAAAAGGCCTCTTTTGATTCTTGTACTACCTTAGCATCTTTGAATAGAAGCTCTTTATGAAAACCTAACATTACCCACCCCCTTTCTTTGTATCTGCTGTGTCAAAGTAGTGGAGAAATTATTTTTTCATAAAGTGAAAGATCGCTTTTTCTCATATAGGTTTCCTAAAGACAAACTACATCAGGGGTAATTCCCTTCACCTCCCTCCAGATCTTGTGTCACTTGATTTAGAAGTTTAGTCCAAATATATTCCATAAAATAAGCTTCACCATGATCAGGTTGTCAACGCCCTTGCCTATGAACCATGACTTGCCAGCATCTCATACCATGTGTGCCCTCCTCGAACCTTAAGAGCTCAAACCTCCCCGTGACCAGTTCATGTATCCCCCTCAACTTCCCACCATTCTCTTCCCCCAATCCCTCACACCCTCACAAATTCTACAATGTATTCTCCCTCCCCAACAACTCTCCGAATCTGGGAAGAGAATAGACACATCCCTGATAACTTGATGAAGAGTGCTGTGGTATACTACTGGCCCGATCAACCCTCTCACCCCAGCCCCATTAACATATTCCACCATCAAACTCATTTGGACATCCACACCCGAGTGGGGAAAGTTTAAATACCAGCCTAGAACTAACAGAGTCGCTCCTAGACCCCCTATATTCTAGACACATCAGTCAATCATTTATTATCTAACAAAGGATCGAGGTAAATTATTTGTCCCTTTTCTACAATTTTTCATTGTCCTTATTGCCTGGTTCCCAATCTCCCAGGTATATATTTACAAGGCATACAGCTCAGCAGGAGACGCTTCACTTCTCTACTTGCATGTCGTTTTAAATGAAGATCTTGGTTTCTCCCACCCCTCATTGCCCCCTCTCCGTGGGTCATCGCCTCTGGGCTCTCCACACCAGGTGCCAGTACCTCCTGGTCTTCTTCAATCATGTGAATCACATGGGTTTTGGAGTTCTGCTGAAACCACAAGGTGAACATGAATGCCCATCTGTAACAATTCTGTCTCTTTTGAAGTTCTGTGGTTATAAGCATTCGCATCCTCCTTTTATTCAACATGCTCTGTGAAAGGTCCTGGTATGGTTCAATTGCTTGGGTCGGTAAAGTGAGGTCTTCACTCTTCCTAGCATCTCTCATTATTGCATTCTTGAACTGTGAGGATCCGAATTTAGCAATGATATCTCTTGGTCATGCCACTGTTACTTCTCATGGGGAGACTACTCTTTGGGGCCTGACAATGGATATCGCAAAAGTCTGATCTAATTTTAATAAGGATCTAAAAAGATCTGTGCAGTATTGGGCAATATACAATCCCTCTTCAGATTCTCTCACATTTTGCATCCATATGTTGTACCTGCATGATTTGCAACCCCTATCTGTGCATTTGTCCCATATCACTTGTATTTCTTCCTCCATTCGTGCATGGATCTCTTGAGACTTTTTTATCTATTGGCTCATGGCAATTATATCATCCTCATTCATGGCTACAAGCTCCCCTCCCCCCCCACCTTGGACTTCTTTGGACATTTCAGGGAGGGCTGTCACTATATCTGCCTTCAAGGATTGCATCTGTGTGGTGACCATGTTCAAGATTCTCTGATGCAAGTGCTCCAAGTAGCTTTGTTAGTTCTCTTTTGTGAGTGGTGTGGCAATCTCTCCCTTTTCTTGAAGGCATCTCCACTCTCTTGGCCTTCGGCGTAGTAATTTCTAGAGTCTCAGGCAGTTTATTTTCTAGTCCCTTCTAGTCTTTGAGATTTGTTTTTTGCTCATCTGTTTTTTATTGTTGGTATTGAATTCTATCTCGAGCCACCACACAAGAAGCTTTTAAAGCGATTAAATTCACTCCCAGGTCCAGCTTACAGCACTTTTTTTATGGACTTCAAAGTTTAAGGTTCAAAATAGCGCCAAAAAATGTTAAGCAGCAACTGTGTTCATCTGGTTGCGCTTGACTGGGCCAAGGGAAGGGTTTATGCTGACAGCAATGGAGCTTTGGCCAAATTCAGGAGCCAGATTCGTCCAGGTGAAATATTTTACCTTGGGAATTAGTTTCTGGAATGGAACCGGATTTGCTGCTGCAGAGAAGAATGTAGAGAGAACAACCTGAATCTTTGGCCCAGTGGGGATGCACCTTCGTTGGATCGGCTTATCAGGTTGGTCCTAGTCCCCCGTCCGATTACAGAGCATAAAGTTGGCAAAAAGTTTTTAAGTAACAGGTTTCAGACAACTTCAAGAGGAGTACTCTTTGATATCAACCAAGGGTCCAGGAGCGTGGTGACAGTACTTGGGGGTCAACATCACTCTAGCAGAGGCCGGCAGCAGAATCTTGGGCAGGCCCATTTGGAAATGGGCGGCTGGGAAGGCAGAAGAAGGTCTCTTGAGGCATGTTATGACCCTGTAGCCAAAACAGGAGGTCAGCTTTATGCCCCTTTGAGTCCATTTCTTTGTCCTGGGTAGAGGAGGGAGAGCAGGTCCCGTCTTCAGGTTTCTTCTCAGGTCACAGACAGCAGGTCCAGTCCTCTTCTGTTCTCACACAGGTCCAGAAGTGATCTGAGAAGGATACTGGGGATGCCACATTTATGTCCAGGGCCAGCATATGAGTGTGGGTAACTTCCGGCCACTTCCTAACCAATGAGGTATACTCTTCAAAGGGGTTACCCTATCCACGTTTGTAACACCCCCTGTGTTTTACTATAAACTAACCCAGAGCACCCTTCTCTACCCAAACCCAACATAGCAGAACCTTCTTTCCCCTGTGCAAAGCTCCCTGGGCCCACCCAGAGGTGTGGCTATCATAATGGTCAAACCCTCCCTTGTGGTCACTCCAAACCAGTTCTGGGGCAGCTCCCCCCCCCCCAATGGGTTTGGGGCCAAGTTGTCTTTGAAGACAAATAGAAAGCAGGCCTAGGTGTGAGCTACACCTGCCAGTGACAGCATAGGCATCCTTTGAAGCCTACCACCAGGCCATACTGCGCAAGGAAGAACCCCCCCCCCCACCCAAGCCCTCTGTCCACTGTCTAGGAGCAATCCACATCTCACCACAGGGGAGCCATCAGCAGTCAGGTGACACTGGACACTGGCAGAAAGGCCCTTTTGGTTTTATGCACGAAAATAATAACTTTCTAAAAGGGAAATGTCCAAAATAGTTATATAAAATCCGACTTGGCCATTAAGTTGGATTTAAATTACTATTAAAATGAGTCCTTGAACCATACTTCTACTCCCAAACTGGATTTAACACTTATTAAATGTAATAGTGTGAACCAATTTTAGCATACGGGAGAGCCAGCCTTGCCATAGTGAAAATAGCTTTGTGGGTGTTTCACTGCCAGGGCATGTAAAACATTAAATGTACATGCCCTGTACATTTTAAATACCGTGCACCCTGCTCTATGGGTATTTAGGGCCTACCTTTGGGGTGACTTATAAGTATTATAAGAAAGGTTTGGGCCTGGCAAAAGGTTTATTTTGCCAGTTCGAAATGACAGTTTAAAACAGTACTCCCAGGCAGTAGTGGCAGGCTTGTAGACAGGTTTTGCAGTGCCACTTTAGCATACATGGCAATATTCTAGAAGAGGAAAGGGGGAGATTTAAATAAAAGTAATCTGAAGAGTGTATTTCCCCCATTGAAACAGAAGCATTATCAGGTGGAAGACAGACCAAAATAGCACAATTTTTGACTTAAAAAATCAAGAGTCTCCCAACTGAATCGGTTCAATTGGCATTTATGCTTTAGTGGGTGGCATAATGAGTGCTGCAGCCCACTAGTAGCATTTAATTTACAGACTCTGGATCCATGTGGTGCCATATACTAGGAACTTACAAGTAAATTATTGGTGCCCAATAGGAGTATACAAATTCTAACAGGTTTAGAGAGGAGAGTCTGAGCACTGTAATACTGTTAGCAAGTGTAAAGTAAACAGAGTACTATGGCCAGCAAAAAAGGGGCTGAGCAAATGAAGGCAAAGATCTGGGGAAATAGCATGCATAAGATGGTCATCTCCAAAGCTAATCTTGGTTTTAACACTATCAGGGTGAACGGGTCCTGACTGAGTTCTATTTTGTATGACATTTGTACCCAGTGGAATGTGTGGGAGTCGATTATCTGTCAATTAAAAAGAGCATTACAAATTGAATTCATGCTAACATTAGATTGTGTTTACAGTGTCCTCCATCTTGCCTCAACTTCACCATATATCATGTGATAACTGCTGCTGATTCCCATTCCAAATAAAACTTGTCTAGTTTTCACTTGAGTAAGCAGAAAGTGTTGTCAGAGAAATTTCCACACAGTGAATCAAGGACTGTTCTCACTGTCCCAGGCTTATGTTAAAACAATGTATCAGTGGCTACAAGCGTCAAGATGGCGGTCGCACTCTGAGAGTGCTCCGGACCCCTCCGTCATCCGCTCACATCCACCACCGAGACAAGGAGCCGGAGATAACCTAATCCATCCCTAAGTATCTCAGCAAGCCGCAGAAGGGTCCCTGATTGCGACGGTGACTGCAGACCCGAGCTGCTGCCGCGGTGAGACTGTGGGACCCAGAGGCAAGATGGCGGCATCCGGGCAAGGGTAGCGCCCTACCTGGAGGTGGTGTGGATGGTCTCCGATGCACTCTTGTGCGGCCTATGGGAGAGGTTTGAGAGCCCGGCCTGCTTCGCCCGCTGGACCCACAAGTGATACGATAACCTGGTCCCAAGGCGGTCTGCATCAAGGAGCGGGGAAGAGCGGAGGCTGTCCTGTGATGCGAGACCAGTGGCCTGAGACGATCCAGCCCACCGGGGGAACGGAGTTACGGCCGTGGATACTAGGATCCTGAGCGGGCGGGGTACCCGCCTTTAGCGTGTTGACACTGATCCGGAATGACTGGGAGGTGGTGCCTGGCGGTCGGAGGAACCCCGGGAGAAGTCCGACCCAGTGACTGCGGCGCTCTCAGTCACGAGCTCCCACCCCACCTGAGAAGGAGTGAAGAACGTCGGACCAAGTTCGGGGAGATCCGCAGCCTCGCAGAGCCTGACACCCGGAAACCCTGTGGTCTGTACTCATCATTGCCACAGGTGAGGAGAAGCGGAAGCGGGCTGAGACTGTGTTGAACCGTGTTCCGGTTGCGAAGATGGGGGAGCTGGGACCCATTGGTGGCAGTGGGGACTAGGTTCTGAGTAGGCGGAGGCCCCCGCATATCCCGCCAACAGAAGGCTCGTTGTCTCTCTGGGGCCTGCTGCCTACCCCTGCCGCATAAACTAAGGTGGTTACCCCAGGGCCCTCCACACTGGGTGTCCTCTTGGGGGCCGAGTGGGAACCCACGTGAACCTGAATTAGAGGCGGATTCTCGAGCAGAGAGACTACCTTTGTGAGTGCTGACGCGGGGAGGGGGCCTGGAGTGACACCAGAGTGGCATTAAAGAAACGCCCCTGTGGTGAAGTGGGGCAGCCTGCCTGCGAGGGAGCCTGTTGTGGCACGCCTAGTGGGGCTGTCGAAAGTGGAACCCTGGGGAGAGCACCGCTCAGGGCTTGCACCTCATTGACCTCAGTGCGTCCTGGACTGGTGTCGGCGGATGGCCCTGCACATTCCAGCTGGGGGCGAGTGCCCCAGACCGTGGGAGGCGATGGCCCGAGAGACACATTGGGAGCTGAGATTGTGGGCTGGGACCTGGAGCCCCGGGTTCGGTCGGAGTGCAGTCAGATGGCGCCATCTGGTAACCCCACAAAGCAGATACACCCCCAGCAACACCCTAAATAAGTCCCGCTCAAGCACGAAATAGAACCTAAGGGGAGAAGGCGGTTGAAGAAGAAGGCATAAGGAGTCAGGCATTGGGCAATCAAGGATCTACAAGGGAGAGTTCGTACCCCTGCCTTGTGGAAGGCATTGAGTGCTAAGCCTGTGTCTTATAGGAGAAGCGAGAGAGGAGGGCTGTAACGGTGCTCAAGAATAACAGTGAGAGACTCCCTGGATATCTCCAGACCCTACCAGGTTGTGCACGAAAGCCATACATCACGGAGACAGAGCAGACAAGATTAGTGCAAGCCATGGGCAAAGAAAGACCAGCAGGGCCGTCCCCCTCCCAGACTCGCATTGAGCAATTTGCCACGAGTAGTGGGGCAACTAATGCTGCCACCGCGAACAAGACCTTGTCACCTGAGGGAGACCTGGCCACCATCCTTCAGGCGATCTGTACGTCACAGGATTTAGTGGAAACGAAGATTGGTGAAGTGCGTGTTGATATGGCATTCATCCGACAGGATCTCCACAATGCTACAGTGAGGATCTCAGAGGCGGAATCCCATCTATCCTCCGTGGAAGATGAAGTCGCAACAATGAAATGTCACGTTTCCAAGCTCCTATCAAACACAGCCGAGCTACACTGAAGAGCAGAAGATGTGGAAAACCGTTCCCGTTGGAACAACCCCCACCTTGTGGGCATTCCGGAAGGGGTAGAACCCCCTCAAGTGGCGACCTTCATTGAGACCTGGGTCAAGTCTTGGATGCCAGCGGACCGCCTCTCAACATGGTTCGTGGTGGAGAGGGCACATCGAGCACTCGCGCTTCAGCCGCCACCTGGAGCCCTGCACAGGCCCATCATAGCACGCATACTCAACTTCAAAGACAGAGATGCCATTCTACAGGAGGCACGATCCCAATCCAATCTCTCTTACCATGGGAACAAAGTTATGATATTCCCTGATTATACTAAGGAGGTGCAAGCTCAACAGAGATCCTACACTGCAGTCAAGCAGAAGCTGTGTGCCCTCAATCTTTTGTACCGGCTCCTGTTCCCGGGCTCGCCTCAGGGTAATTCACAACAACAAAAGCCTCTTCTTTGAGTCTCCTTAAGCGGCTTGGACTTGGGCCGCAGAGGAATGCCCCATGACCAGGCACAACACGAGCGCCTTCTCCCCCGCATGGAGGCAGTCTAATTCTGCAGAGGAACTATAGGAATTGAAAATTATTCTGCACCTACTGTCTTGTTGTGTGTCATGTTAAGTTAGCATCCATGGCCCCATTTTAGCTTAATAGCCGCCATCTTGTATGAAGATTGAAACCAACTTCGGAACCCCTTTTGCTTGTCTCAGCAGAAAGCAGCTCCAGTATTGTCTTATGTTTCTCATGGCTAAGCTTTGCTGTCCTAATGAATGTATTCAATGTATCTTCGCATACCAATCTTGCTTGATAGGCTCGTTCTCATGCTCTACAGTGGCAGGCACGGTTGGGGCAGCCTTGGAGCCGAGATAATGTGTACTCGATCCCAGGAGTGTAGCTCATCTCAGCAGTGCCTCCATTGTTAACCTGCTCTAACCGGAATTTTCCAGTAGAAGGCGGGTCCTGTGGGTGATCGAAATGTATAACTTAGTGTGTATTGCTGTTGGGGGTCAGTCCCTCAGCGGCTGATTAGGGTGGCTGGTCAGACTGGACTCCGCTGCAGCGTGATTGACTAATAAACTACTTGGTTTGCATTCTCTACTGCCTCTTCTATATTGGGAAGGCAAGAGGTGGTCGTGAGTGACCCAAGTGGCCCTTTCCGGGTCACTTCCTTCAGTTGGCGCCCGAACAGGGACTCCATCGGGCTGACCCATCTCGCCCGTAATCTGGTGTGGAGGTCGGGGTTGCGTCTGGTCGGATGGGCGGATCGGGGATCCCCACATAATAGAGCTCAGTTCTCGCAGCTGACCCGCCTGTCTGATCTGGTGGCGCCTCGTCTAGTGGTCATCCCGGCTGGGGTCCTGAAAGGCGAAACCCTTGGATTTGACCGTTTGGTCCGAAGAGTCGGCAGTGGAGAATAACTTTGTTTGACCTGTGTGCACCAGGTGAGTTTGTCTTGGTTCTTGGTAAATATGGCGCCATCTTAGCTGTTTGAACTTGGTAGGTCTGCAAACCGTTTAGAGATACAAGGTGTCTGCGGTTACCCTGCCAGGCAACTGAGTGAATTTGGCTTACTTTTGAAAATGTCTGGGTCTTGAGCCTGTCTCTCTTTGGTGCAGTCTGTGGACTGTCTTTGGAACAAGCGCTTGAATTTGTTTGGGTTCTTTGTGAACATGGTGCACCGTTAGTTTGACTTTGGTACGATCTGAGGATCATTTTGGACTAAGCGCTTAGAATATTTGAACTTTTGTATTTGGTACCAATACTTTGTTGAAAGGGGTCTGTTGACCTGCTTTGGAAGAGCTGCTTGTGAGATATTTGGTTGAGCGTGCTGTGTGCGTGTGTGTGTGTGTGTAGGTAAGAATGTCTTGCTTTAGCAAGTTGTGCTGTGTGGGATGCCGTTGTTGTTCTGCTGATGCTCGATTGGAATAGAAGCAGCCTGCGCTCGCAGAGGGCACACCAAATTATGATATGTATATTAAGCATGGCCTTGGCCCTATTATGTTTAGTACACTATGGCACAAATATACTAGGGACAATGCCGAGTTGCAGTGGACACTGACAGGTACTTTCGATGACCAAAAACTGAATTACTTGCAAGATAAATTGTTCGTAAAAAGGAGTAGACAGTCAATGTTTGATTATCTTCAAGTATGGCAACGGAAGGCCAAACAGAAACGAATGAGAGCAGAAAAGGAGGCCAGAAATGAAAAGACGATGACATTGACCCAGAAAGCGGTAGCATATGACAGACAGAAAATAGAGAAAGGAATAGAGTGTGCAGACAGGAGTTTAGGTTACAAGCTAGTAAGTCTTATGTTTCTAGGGAAGAAGATGACCAGTTTGTGGAAGAACTGTTGGAGGCTCGGCCTCCGCCACCATATGCCCCACACAAAATATATCCTGCTGTCCCCATGTCTCAGCCCTCCGCCCCACCTCCTGTCTCTGTAGCCCCCGTTTCTGTCGCCAATGGCCAGAACGGGTTGGTCACCACCTCCCCCTCGTCTGTCCCAGTTTCCTTACATGCAGTAACTGCAACTGCAAGTCACCCGGCCACACCTATTGCCTCAGCATCACTCTCTCCGGCCCTTTTGCCCGCTTTGCACCCTCTGATCTCATTGTTGCCAGATTTGTCCGTTATTGCCTCTCCCTCTAGCGTCCTAATACCATCCGCAACACCTTCATTGAATATAAATATGCCAGTGCGTGGATTGGGCAGTGGGGAATGGGCTGCTGCAAAGGAGAAATTGGTACGCGAGTTGATACGATCTGATGTGGGAGACGAAGAGAAGAAGTTGGTAGCTAATCAGGCGGCCCAATGGGCTCGTAGCCCAATTTACAGTACAGAGGATGTGTGGGCTGTGTTGAAGGACTATGAGCCCTTCCTACAGCAGCATGCTCTTCGGCACATGTCAGCAACTCTGATTGGATTGTGGGAGCAATGCTTCGGTGGTGTAGCACCTCAGACCATTTACGATATTAGGGACCGTGTGTATACATCCGGTATGGAGCCAGACCAGGTTTTCGGTAGTGTTGCTGTGTTAATTGGCTATCGCGGATGGCTGGCGCAGAAGAGCCCCACGGTGATCACCCAATTCCCTATGAGGGAAGTGCATCCTCTGTACCACCCTGAGGTGCCCGAGTTACGCAATGCGCAGGATGTGGTCGTGCGGCAACGGGTTGAGGGCCGTTTTCAGGAGCAGTGGGTTTACACTCCGTGGAAGAGTAGTAAGGTCTTGTCTTTTAGGAGTCAGTTGCCCGACCCTAGGAAAAATCCCACTGCGTACTATTAGGAATTGACAGAAGCAGCTTCGTCGACTGTTATGACATTGGCAGACATTGAGTTGTTCTTTGGATTATTGGTGCCAGTTGACATTTGGCGGCAGGTGCATAAGCAGGACCACGCTGCAGAGTTGGGTGGTACTTGGGAGGAGATTAGGGCGTGGGACAAGGAGAGGAAGCCTGGCGAGAAGCCCAAGGCTGAGATACTTGTCTACCAAGTCGAATTATTACGTATATGCACTCCCTTATTCCCCCTAGAAGAGTAGATTGGGACAAGTTAGTGGCATGTCGACAGAATAAAGATGAAAGCGTATCGGACTTCTTCACCAGGCTTGAGGGAGTGTTTCTGGATTTTAGCGGCCAAGATTTGTCGGTGGAGGGAGGTGTTCGACTGTTATTTAACAGGTTTGTTACCAACCTGCTTCCAGAGATCACGACCAGGTTGCAGGCTTCGGAGAGCACGTGGACTACCTCCTCCCCCTCAGTGATATTGAGTATGGCACAGTGTTATGAGCATCGAGAAAATGAGGAGAAGGAGAAGGTTGAGAAGAAAAATAAGGAGTTGAAGACGAAGGTGTTAATGCAGCAGGTATCTAGGGGGAACGGAAGGGGACGTGGCATTGGTCCGGCCCGGCAGTCGCCCCGCACGAGCGGAAACGCTGCGCCTGTGGGACCGAATCAGTGTGCATATTGCAGGGAAGAGGGTCATTGGCATAGTGAGTGTCCGGTGCTATTGCAGAAGGTTGCGGTTCCTAGAGGACGGGGTTCCAGGGGAAGGGGACGTGGAAGAGGGGGACAGGACAGAGATCAGGAGGATCGAGACAGCTCCAGGTCACTCTGACCAGAATTATTTTGATGACCCCAAGGGGAGACAGTATTATTATGATGACTATGATTTGTAGGATGTGACTGGGTTGTCTCACAGCTAGGACGGCCAGAGGCAGGGCGAGGGACCAGTGCAGATACCTGTAGATCAACTCGGACACTATGTTACTGCTAATTTGCAGGGATCGCTGAAGGAATTTTTGGTGGATACAGGTGCGATGAATAGCTCTGTTTCTCATTCGTTGGTCCCCGGGGCAGCCCTGTCTGGCCAAAATAATGTCTCAGTAGGCTTTTCTGGTGTGCCGGTTGTAAGCCCCATTTCCAAGCCCCTTGCCCTGACCATTGGTCCCTTCACCGTTGATTCGAAATTTTTGCTGACATCTAATTGCGGAGAGAATTAGATGGGATTGGATCTATTGAAAAGGTTGTGCGCTACAATTTACTGTTCTCCGGAAGGAGTACACATGACAATGGGGCCTTCCGTGGTAAGTGCGAAACAACATTCGTCAAGGGAGGCCCCACTTCCTGTTGAGTTCCAGGATGTACCGCCTACGTTGTGGGCGACAGGTGACCCGGATGTAGGGTTGTTGCAGATGCCACCAGTTTCCATTCGGGTTAAGGATAATTCGGTTTTGCCTCGTATCCCTCAGTATAAGATACCACAAGCAGGCGAACGAGCCTTGTTGCAGATTATACAGGATTTGGTTAAGTCAGGAATGGTGGAGGAGAAGCCTGCGAATGTGTGTAACAGCCCTATCCTTCCTATTTTTAAGAGGGCGCCTACAGGCTCCCCAGATGATCATCCAGATGTGTATCGCTTTGTGATTGACCTGCGTGCAGTAAGCAAAATAGTGGTTCCTCAGTTCCCGGTGGTCCCCGACATTACAACGCTTCTGACAATGATTCCTTCATCCACCAAATTCTTCTCAGTCATTGATTTGAAAAATGCATTCTTTAGCATACCTATTCACCAGGATAGTCGGTATCTCTTTGGATTTGCCCTGGCTGGCCAAAGCTTTAGATTCTGTTGGGCTCCTCAAGGATATACAGAGTCCCAGTATATATAGTCAAGCCCTAAAAGGTCAATTGGATTCCCTTGCCCTTCCCCAAGGTAATGTATTGCTGCAGTACGTAGATGACCTCCTGATTGCCTCCGACACAGAAGACGGTTGCAAGGCTGCAACTGTCAAATTGCTGCTACATTTGGCCAAGAATGGACATAAAGTGTCCCTTTCCAAATTCCAATATTGTCAACAGGAGGTCACCTACTTAGGCCACCTCCTGTCGAAGGAGGGAAGGAGGCTAACACCTGAGCGAATTAGTGCCATTGTCAAGATGCCCATCCCTGAGACACAAAGGGAGGTGCAAGCCTTCATTGGCATTACTTCGTATTGTCGTAACTGGATACCTAACTACTCATTACTAACAAAGCCACTTCTCCATTTAGTCACTAAAGATGTGCATGACCCCTTGCCTTGGACGCCTGAATGTCAGCATGCTTTTGAGCAATTAAAGATTGCGCTTTGCTCTGCGCCCGTGCTTGGCACTCCTGACTACCAGAAGCCGTTTGTGCTCTATGTGCATGAGAAAGCTGGCTGCGCGCTCTCTGTCTTAACACAGGCCTTTGGAGGTAAGCAGAGGCCGTGTGCTTATTTTTCTGCTCTGCTTGACAACGTCGCCACAGCCCTCCCGAGCTGTCTGAGAGCTGCCGCGGCTGTGGCAGTCTCTATCCGACAATCGGCAGGGCTTGTTCTTGATACACAGTTATGGTACCTCATGCTGTGGATACATTATTGAATAAGACAAAGACGCAGCACCTTACTAGTGCACGTCTGACCGGCTATGAATTGACCCTCCTTGCACCACACGTCACTATCAAGAGGTGTGCCACCCTGAACCCAGCCACGTTACTACCCCTCCCTTCGGACAGTGCGGAAACAGACATACATGATTGTATGCTCCGAACGGAGGAGGAAACAAAGGAACGGGTAGACCTGACTGATGTTCCCTTATCTGAACCCCAAGGGGAACTATATGTCGATGGCTTTTGTTTCAAATTACCGGATGGCACTACAACAGCTGCTTATGCTATTACGACACTGCGCACAGTAGTTGAGACATCTCGAGTTCCCTACCAGTGGGCACAAGCTGCGGAACTGGTTGCCCTCCTTCGTGCCTGCGAGTTGAGCAAGGGACTGGCTGTCAATAATTATACTGACAGCCAGTACGCATTTGGTGTCGCCCATAATTTTGGGCGACTCTGGGCGGAGAGAGGGTTTTTGACATCCCATGGCTCATGAATACAACATGGTCCTTTGATACACAGACTTTTGTCTGCTTTGGCACTCTCCGAGAGGTTGGTGATAGTGAAGTGTAGTGCTCACATGGCAATAACTGATGATGTGGGGAGGGGAAATGCGTTCGCAGATCAGACAGCAAAGGAGACAGCTCGTACGAGAATGAAAAGGATGTTTGTGGCAGGTCCTGCTAGATGGGTTCCCGATGCTACTATGTTTGAAGACACCCTAGACAATGTTAAGGAGATACAGAGTGAGGCAACAATGGAGGAATTAGCGGTTTGGCAAGAGAATACAGCGCATCTAGATGATGATGGGTGCTGGACGGATAAATCCGGAAAGCAAAGATGGATGTTACCAGATGCGTATGTTCTTCCTGTAGTCACCATGGCCCATGGCCCCGCACATATTAGCACAAGGGGCATCTGCAAACTACTAGACCCTGTATGGCAGAATGACAAGATACCCAAGACAGCAGTTCATTTGGTGAAATACTGCATGGTGTGCATGATGCATAACCCTGGAAAAGGTGTCCCTACACCCCCCGGCAATTTTGCACCACCTTCCTTCCCCTTTGAAGTCCTGCAAATGGATTTCATTGAGATGGAACGGGTCAATAACTTGAAATACGTCCTGGTGGTTGTCTGTGCGTTCAGTAAATGGGTTGAGGCATATCCAACTAAAGAGAATACAGCCCTAGCGACGGCAAAAGCACTGCTCAAAGAGTTTTTCCCTCGCTTCGGCTTGCCCCGTTTGATTTGGAGTGACAACGGCAGTCACTTCAACTCTAAAGTGATACAACTAGTGTGCGATGGTCTACACATCAGGCAAAAGTTCCATGCTGCGAACCACCCTCAGTCAGCAGGTTTGGTTGAGAAGTACAATGGTACTCTCAAACTAAAAATGGCGAAAATACAAGAGAGCACAGGATTGAAGTGGCCAGATGCTTTACCATTAGCCCTTTTGTCTACGAGAACTACCGCTCATTCCAGAACAGGGTTGTCACCTTGCGAGGTCTTGTTTGGCCACCCCGCAAATGTCTGGGGCGTCCCGCGGCCTTGTCGCTTCTCCGAGATAGACTACCCCCTTTTAACGGATTACCTTTACCAGTTAACTGAAAGTTTGCGTTCTATTCACCAACAGATCCATGAGAGCCTGCCACCGGCACCAGAGGGGCCTGGACACAGCATTCGGCCTGGCGATTTCGTCCTCGTAAGAAATTTCCAGCGGAAAAAGAGCCTGGAGCCCCGTTGGAAGGGACCTATTCAGGTCCTCCTCGCTATGAGGACCGCAGTAAAAGTCGCCGGCCAAAAGAACTGGATCCATTGTCAGCACTGCCGCAAGGTACCCCTACCTTTACCCTATGAGCAGTGGGTGAAGGATGTAGTAGGGGATTGTGAATTTGAAAAGGTCCCAGCATTCGTTCCCTTTTCTGACGCCAAGCTGACATGGACCCAGACAGAGGAGGAGAACGACGCCATTTTGAATGAGGCAGTTCCCCCTGAAATAAAGGCTACCCAGAATTCTTGCCCTACTAGCCCACCATTGCTTGAGCCCCAGTCACCTGGCCACTCTGAGTTTCAGCCCCTGTTTGCAGATGACTCCGTGCCCAGAGTAACTAGGTACAATTTGCGCCCTCGACGAAAGGACAGTGCACCGAAGGGAAAGTTAGACTAGTAGGGAAGGACTGTGAGAATAGGGAACAGGGCGAAAAGTACCTTGCCTGTGGTACTAACGTTAGTCGAGGGAAAGGGAGATTGGTGCATTGCCCGAACTGTGAACAGCATAAACTGTGTTTGAACGCTTGGTGACATACGTTGGGAGTGGAAGTACCCCAACCACCGCAGGATCCTTGTAGAAGAAAGGGCTGGGATCGCACAGCTCCACCGAATAGTGCTCAATAGCATCGTCGTGGGAGGACAATAGGAGCCTAGCCATGAGGCTCGGACAGACGCTGGCATTCGTTCTTGATTACGCTTTTGTTACCTGACATCAGTGCTTGGATTGCATCTGGTATTGCTCCTGTTCACTATGTATCCGTTTGGTCGCCCAGTTGTTGAGGAGGAGCAGCCCTTTACGGAACAACGCCTAGAAAGGGGAGGGGTTGGATGGTCCAGTTGGTCAAAAGGGGGAAAGACAGTTTTCTTGATTATTGTCCTGATATCTTTGATTGCTGTGCTCTGTATAGTGTGGTTTTTAGAAAAGAGATATCCTGCACATTTCCTGGTTGGCACAACGCCTGCTCCCCCTGAGCACATATTCGTGACCCTATCCCCTCACAAAGGTGAACACCGGAAAGGTTATATTGGCAATACGTTTGTTCAGATGTTACACCAGACCCATAGCGCGTCTAATGCAACAAAGTGTTGGGTATGTGGGCTACTTCCTTCCGTAACACACAAGAAGGATTTCCTTTTGTCCATGCCTTTCTCTTACCTGAGTAGTTGCGAGGGGTCGGTTGAGCTGCTTAGTATGATACGTCCCACTTCCGCACCCCCGACGATGGCCAGGACCCCTGTTGACTTTCGTACTAAAGTGCACAATGTACGCTCCAGTCATCGAGCTCCCTTAGTGGGTGGAAGGGGACAGGCTGCGTCCGGTACTGTGTTCCTGAGGTCCTGCTTGAATGCGTACCGAGGAGTACAGAACAAGTCATGGCTTCAAATGGAGATGGATGGGTTCAAGGGTTTTAACACTTCTGACTATTTCCGGTCCTTTCAGACTCGTAATGTGACAGAGAACAGGCTGGTGCCGGTACCGGTAGATAACATAACAGCTAGTTTTTGCATTGAGAGGACGGGGAAAGTTATGGTAGGGGAGAGTAGATGCAACTCCACAAACAGTTTGAGAGCAGGGGAAAGTCCGTCCTTAATACCCCCTCCTAATGTTTTCTTTGTTTGCAGATCCCAGGCTTATGTTTGGCTCCCAGAGGGCTGGTCCGGCAGATGTTACCTCTCTTTCCTTCTTCCCCCAGTTTACATAGCACCATCCAATTACCATAGGGACCATCGATTGCAACATAGGAGTGCCCACCCGTCCCGCGTTAGATGGGTTATTAACACAGATGATATTGACCAGACTGACACTACTCTACAGCAGTTCACCGATGCCATGAAAGGCCTTGTCCCCTTTTGGGGCCCTATCTCCAACAGCCTCAACATCCGTAGACTCACTAGGGTGGTAGAAGGGGTCATTAACACTACAGCAGGGATACTTACAAATGTTACAGCTGAGCTTCAGGTGACAAGACTTGTTACGTTACAGAACAGAATGGTTTTAGACGTTATCTTGGCCGATAGGGGTGGAGCCTGTCGTGTGATTGGCAGTAGCTGCTGCGTGTACATCCTTGATAACGCCCTTAGTATATGCACAGCGATACAGAAGTTACACAAAATTGCATCTGACATACACCAGGAGAGCGGTACTTGGTCCTTTACCGGGTGGTTCTGGAGTTTGTTTGCATCCTGGGTTGGAAAATATTCATGTTTCTAGTGGCGATAATAGGTATCATATTCACTTGTTGTTTATGTATACATTGCCTTCCTGCCTGTTGTGCCTGCTGTGTGAAAAGAATGATGCCCGGCCCCGAAGTACCAGATCCCGACCCTATAGCTAAGGCCATGATGATGCAGGGGATCCAGGATTTGATGCTCATCGACGAAGGCATTTTTGAGTACTAGCAATGAGTGCCTACAGTAGTAATGCACTGAATAAAGACGCTGGGTTTAGTTTTGAACAACAGTCTGCCGAATAAGTAAATATGCTTTGCCGAATTTCTCTCTCTTAGAATTGTAAAGACCCTGACCTGATAGCACCAATAAAAATGGTTAGCCATGTATGCTAAAAGGAGGGTCTGTAGGAATTGAAAATTATTCTGCACCTACTGTCTTGTTGTGTCATGTTAAGTTAGCATCCAAGGCCCCATTTTAGCTTAATAGCCCCCATCGTGTATGAAGATCAAAACTAACTTCGGAACCCCTTTTGCTTGTCTCAGCAGAAAGCAGCTCCAGTATTGTCTTATGTTTCTCAACGCTAAGCTTCGCTGTCCTAATGAATGTATTCAATGTATCTTCACATACCAATCTTGCTTGATAGGCTCGTTCTCATGCTCTACAGTGGCAGGCACAGTTGGGGCGGCCTTGGAGCTGAGATAATGTGTACCCGATCCCAGGAGTGTAGCTCATCTCAGCAGTACCGCCATTGTTAACCTGCTCTAACCAGAATTTTCCATTAGAAGGCGCGTCCCGTGGGTGATCAAAATGTATAACTTAGTGTGTATTGCTGTTGGGGGTCAGTCCCTCGGCAGCTGATTAGGGTGGCTGGTCAGACTGGACTCCGCTGCAGAGCAATTTACTAATAAACTACTTGGTTTGCATTCTCTACTGCCTGATCGACTCTTCTATATTGGGAAGGCAAGAGGTGGTCGTGAGTGACCCGAGTGGCCCTTTTCGGGTCACTTCCTTCAGAACGACCACCAAGGCCGCAGCAGCGACACACCCGCTCCCGACGGGGACGCAATGCAAGCAGGAGGAAATCCTCATCACCCGAGGTGACCACGAAAAGCCCATCTCACTCCCCCGCAGAGACAAGACCACGAGCTCTATTGCAGGAGTGAAAACCAAATAAAGGGGGTGCCCTGGACACGATCTTCGATGCCGGCGACTCAGACCTCTCACGCAGTCCAGCAATATGAACAATTGTGCCTGAAGGTAACAGTCGCTGCCAAGGGATGGCCTCGACAGCGACGAACACTTCCGGACACCTGAACATACACACATCCATCGACAAGGAGGGGTCCACCACTCCGTTCTCAAATTACAATGTTTGAACCTGTTTTAGTTTTCTTTTTCAGGGCGACAGATGCTTCAAGGGACGAAGTATGGGGAGGGGGGATGGTTCAGGGTTTTTTTGTCTGTTCTTGCTTTATCTCTTCTGGTTGATCGAGACACCCGACATGACACGCTTACACCACTCACGCGTTGGCACCATTTCAGAGACACCTCAGTGCTCCATACCCATAGACCGCACACATAAGGGCCCAATCACGCCCCGAGCCAACCATTGTTGCCCCTCTAGAAGTACCACCCAAGGCGACACCCCATCTTGACCTAGAATCCCTACGCATCCTCTCCTGGAACATCAATGGTCTCCTAGACAAGGTGAAACGGGCTGCGGTCTTGAAGCTTGCTAACCGCTCCACCCCCTGCGCTCTCATGTAGCAGGAAACCCACTTGCTAGGTAACCACTGTCCATTCCTAGCTCGACAAAATGTTGACAAAGTGTTCCACGTGGGATTCACACGGGGGTCCTGAGGATTGGCAATTCTCCTCCATTGCTCCTTTCCCTTTGTAGTCACTCAAGAATTCTGTGATCCGCAAGGGCGCTTCTTGGCCCTCACTGGGGCAGT
Source organism: Calotriton arnoldi (assembly GCA_963921515.1). Lineage (NCBI taxonomy): Eukaryota > Metazoa > Chordata > Amphibia > Caudata > Salamandridae > Calotriton > Calotriton arnoldi. Next base: position 1,493,654 of record CAWUFW010000366.1, on the reverse strand, counting down.
GGGGGGACGTCTCCTCAACTTGATTATGGTCTACGTACCCCCAGCAGTCCTTGGGCCCTCTCTCCGTGATCTTACAACCTTACTGATCTCTCTTCCCCAGGGTATAACAGTGGTTGGGGGGACTTCAATGCAGTAATGAATCCGGAATGGGATGCCTCTGGCTTCCCTTTCCCACAGCGGCGATTTTCTGCCAGGAATCTCACGGAATGGGCTTCCCATCTGGGATTATGCATTGTCTGGAGAGTATGGAACACATGCCTCCGTCAGTACATGCATACATCTGCAGCCCATCATACCCATTCACGTATCGATTTAATGTTCATGCCCGCCCCGACTGTCGCCAGATCGCAAGCGTCCATACTCTTGCCCGGGGACTCTCGGACCATTCACCGCTACTTCTGGACGTAGGGAGACCTACAGGCGCTCTTCGCCCCATTTGGCGACTTAATGCCTGGTTTCTGCAGCACAGTGACTGCAAAACAGCAATAAAAGTGGAGCTTAAGCAATATTTCCAACAGAGCGAGGGATCGGTCACCTCCCCTGGTACCCTCTGGGCGGCCGGCAAAGCGACGGTCAGAGGCTTTGCCAAAAGTTATATCAAAAAAATGCACCAGGCTTGAGACAAACACCTCTCCCAATTGGAGACCCGTGCAGCCAAGTTGGAACAGGCCGGGGACGCACTGGCGGGTGGTAACATGGCCAGTCAGTTAGACTTAATGCGTGAGGAAATTTGTCACATCTCCTTAGAATCGTCCAAACAGATGTGGAGGTCCTCCACTGCTCGGGTATACGAATGGGTGTGAGAAGTTGGCCTGGTATATGCTGTCCACTAATTATAGTGGGCACCTTGCACCAGTCCAAACAACCCCTTATTGGAGATAGGTTAAAGACAACCTTATTGAAAGCTATCCTAGTGGTAGCTATGGAGAGCAGCCTTCAGGCTAAGTCTTGAAGGAATGTAAAGCAGCTTGTTTTACCAGTCTATAATCTCTTGAGTGATCAAATGAAAGAGCACCACACCAGGTATATATTCAAAATATATGTATTTATTGCTAAACACACCCCTCTAGTCTCTTTATGAGGCTAGAGTTCGAAGTACATAAGTTATAAGTTATTAAATCACAGTAATAGCACAAATACACGTTTGGGCCCTAGGGGCGTACCAAACCATATACCAATAAAGTGGTATGCGAACCACGACTGAACTAGACACTAGGCCTAGAGCCTCTAGAAGTGCTTGGACCACAAGGAACCACCCAAGGTAGTGACACAGGGGACCTACGGGAGACGCGTGCAGTGTAAATACACAACCGCGATACGCCGTTGACTTCTATGGAGAAAGTCGGGATCGGGAAATTAGAGAAAAGGGACACTTAAAAGAGGACTAGGACAAAACCCTTTGAGATCTAGGACTTTGAAGAGTCTCTACCCATGGGAGCACCGGAGTACTCATGTTACCTCACCCAGGGAAGCCGGGTGCATAGGTGCCTTTCGGGGTCGGGTTTCGTCGTCGATTCGAATGGCGATCTGCTGCAAAGTGCTGCTGGCGGCCAAGAGAAAAGTGTCCGGGTGGATCCAAGAGTGGATCGGAGTTCTGAAGAACCTGAAAGCAGAGGGGACAGAGTCTGGGTCACTAGCCAGTGACCAGGAAGGCGATGGACAGATGCCCACCGATGTCGAGTGCTTCAGGTGCGTTGACGGTCGTCTTGACTCTTCAGCCACGAGGTCCAGGAGGCGTTGTCGGCAACCAGGAGCAGGATTCGGGCTGGTACACAATGTCTGTCGAGTGCTGAGGTGTCGGCGACCGGATTGGACCCAACAAGCCTTGGCAACGGCAAGTCTCGGTGAAGATGTAGATCGTCGATGGTGCAGACCAGCAAGGTCTGTGGAACTCACCCAGCGAGGGTAAGTGAGGGCAGGCCTGGAGCAACCAGGATGCCAAGTAAGAAAAGGATTGGCCTTCGTTAAGGGCTACTAGCCAACGGGCTAGCGACCGCGAAGGAGCCTCATGATGCCGCACGTGGATCTGACTTACAGGACACTCATGGAGTGGGGGCCAGTGATCTTCGGTGCAGGTGGTGCTGGAGGCTAGGGCTACTCGGAGCCCAAAGCACGACTTCTTGGGAGACCCAGAAGAGGATGCACTTGCAAATGTGCTCGGTGTCCAGGGGTCACGGTCTCAAGTCACCCACGATAGCCACGGGCCTCAGCTTTGCTGGGGACTCAGGGTAGCCTCGGGGAAGTCTGAGAATCCACCTCTGGTGATGCGATGACTTTGGCATCCGACGGGAGCTTCAGAAATGCGAACCGGACAGATGCTTCTTTGGTGCCTGCCAAGCAGGGGAGTCACTCCTTGACCCCAAGGGAGATTCTTCTGTCCTCTAATCGTGAGTAGAGCGTCGAAGGTCCAGGATTCAGTTTCAGAGTTTCGTCCAGGTATAATCTAAAGTCCTAAGGACTGGGTTCCTACCTTTATACTAAAGATAGGGGTTGGACTACTCTGTGGCCCCACCTATGGGTGGGTCAGGGCAGAGGGTGGCTACACCCTTTCCCTTTGTCCAGTTCGCGCCAAAGCAGGGGCTGCAAGCCCTGATCCGGTTTGAACTGGGGTATGCACAGGGACACCAAATGTGCCCCCAGTGCAGGACTTCAAAGCACCCGAAAGTGCTCCCGCCCAGCCCCAATACACATTATCCTGTCTGGGGAGGTGGTCACACCTCCCTGGGACAGGAAACCTATTGTCCAGGCCTCCCCTGCCAGAGTTTCATCCAGCAGCAGGAGGCCAGACTCGTGTCTGTGGCAGCAGCATCCATTTTGTGATGCCAGGGCTCTGGAAAGAAGTTACCGGACTAGTCAGAGTTAACATGTCTTTCCCTCTAGAAGGGTGGAATGCTACCCCCGCCGCCAGGATTGGCGGGGGGGTAGTATTCCAAGATGTTTGACACCAAACACGACATGTTTAGGTGCAGCCATTCCAAAGTTAGCATTTTACCGCGAGGATATAATGCGCTTAAGAGTATATGGTCAGGCTGCACTACAAACAGCTTCAGAGATGGTCTCCGAACGCTGCAGAGGGGCCCTGCTCATGCAGGGGCACCCTCTCACATAGGAACCACGCACTCTGCCTTAGGATTGATAAGGCCTGCCTTAGGAGTGACTTATAGGTTTATATGTGTGTATGTATTTAGTGATATAGGTAACCTATATCACAGTAAGGGGTGCATGCACCAACTTACCCAGGCTGCAGTAGCAGACCTGTGGTGTCAGTTTGGATGGCCTCCCAGGCGTGGCATAATACATGCTGCAGCCCCTGGTAGGCCTCTGAGGTACCTATGCCCTTGGTACATAGTATACCATATACTAGGGACTTATAAGGGCACTCCAGATTCCAATCAGAGATGTGCCTAAGGCACATGGAAACCTTTTACAGAGAAAGCAGATAGACTGGGGTCCTGAATAGCAGGATCCCAGTCCAACTAAGTCATAAACCAGCAAAACACCATAAAAAAAGTGGGGGCAACCATATAGTCAGATTCCACCTTCCTACATAACCCCCCCAAACGAAAGGAGATAAGGCTAACCTTGGCCAGTTGAGCCTTTATTGACTAAGTGGCCATATAAGGAAGCACCTGCACTAGCATGGTTGCCCCCTGTCTTATGGTCCACTAAGCAATCCCTCACCCTAAGGGTATGAGAGGGTCTCCACCATGGGGAATCACTACCTGTGGTGTGCTTAGGTAAAGTACGAGGCTGGTGAGGTGTCTGAGTAGGGAAGTGAGGCCCTAGGAATGTTGCCCTCAGCTTCCTCAGATCACTGGTCACCATGTATGCCTGTCTTTCCATGACTGAGTTGCACTTTGCTCTAAGGGTCAACCTTTGGCTGCCTACAGCTGGGGGTTGGGTCCCTTTGGATGGACTACTGGAGGGACATCGCAGGTTTGGAACCTTCTGGTCCCAGGTTTGCCCTTGCCTACCAGAGTCCTTCTGGGGGAGGTCCCTACATAAAGGTATGGGGGATCCCTCAGTGTGTAGAGGAATTTTCACCTGGCTAGGGCTACTAGACTGGGTGCCCCTAATCTGCTGATGGGGGTTCCTCTGGACAGGGGGCCCTGGGGGTCCACTGACCTCCCTGGCCTCTGCAGCCCTGGGCTGGCTGAGGCAGGGTAGAGAGGGGCAGGTTACCTGCTCCAGACTGGGTACCACCTTGGAAGGGTCCTCTGCCATCAGGGGTGTGGCCAGGCCAGGCCTGACTACCTCTGGGGCAGTTCCTTCACTAGGGGTAGGGTCAGTTCCCTGAGGAGGCTGACCCTTACCTACTGTCTGGAGGGAAGAAGACTTTTCTTCAACTCTGGTGCTCTCTTTTGGGGAGAGTGGGCCATTCTTTCAGGCTCCATCTCTCCAAATTCTTGGGCTGGGGCTGTGGCCATTACAGCCCCACTACCCTTTACAGGGACGCCCAACATCCTAAGGTGGGTTTGGTGTTCAACTTCAGCCCAGGCTGAAATTTCCAGATCATTGCCCATCAGGCAATCTACAGGTAAGGTGGGGGACACTGCCACTCTCTTTGGGCCTGTGACCCCCTCCCTGCTGAGATTGACTATGGCCATGGGGTGATCTGTTCTGACACCATCAATGTTGGTCACCTGGTATTTAAACTCAGGTAAAAGCTGGTGAGGGGGGACTAGTTTCCCTGCCACCATGGTGTTACTAGCCCCTGTGTCCCTAAATGCCACAGCTTTCTGACCATTAATCATTGGCTCCAGTCTGTACCTGCCCATTGCTGTGGGACCCATGGTAAAGGTGGCGAATCCTACACCACCATCAGAGTCAGAGGAGTCTGTTGAGGGGTCCCTGTCTGAACCAGGGCCCACCTCTGTTCCTGTTGCAAAAGCACCTAACTTTTTGGGTGCACTACTCCCAACTGGAGGATTACTACTGGTAGTACCAGGAGGGGGGTAGTAGTTGCTGGGGGAACATTTTCTTTATTGCCAATCCTGGGGCAACTGGGATCACATTTCCAGTGCCCAGGCTTTTACAGACATGGCAATATGGTTTCTTTTCAGGAGAGGAAGGAGTTTGGGACCCACCCCCAGAAGAGGAATTTTGGGGCCCTGTAGTGGACTTATCCTTAGATTTATCCCCACCTTTCTCTTGGGACTTAGTAGAATCTTTCTTCTGGTCACCACCCTGATTTCTAGTTTTTACTCTGGTTCTGACCCATTTGTCTGCCTTCTTTCCCAATTCTTGGGGAGAGGTCAGATCAGAGTCCACCAGATACTGGTGCAAAAGCTGGTTTTGACAATTATTAAGGATCTGCTCCCTCATAATCAAATTGTACAATCCTAAAAAGTCATGCACTTTGTTGCCATGTATCCAACCTTCCAGAGCCTTTGTAGCACAATCTACAAAATCAACCCAGTCTTGAGTCTGAGCTTTTGGGTGTCTCTGAACTTCAACCTATACTGTTCAGTGGTTAGGCCAAACCCATCTATCAGAGCACTCTTCAAGACTGTGTAATTGTCAGCATCCTCTTCTCTTACAGTGAGGAGCTTGTCTCTACCTTTGTCTGCAAAGGAGAGCCACAAGATTGCTGCCCACTGCCTCTGGGGGACCTTCTGAACTTTACAGGCCCTCTCCAGAGCAGTTATCCATTTGTGGATGTCATCCCCACTCTGGTAGGGAGGGACAATCTTGTTTAGGTTTCTATGGTCATAAGACCTTTCCCTATCTCTAGGGATATTGCTGCCACCATGGGACTCTAGTCCCAACTTTCTTCTCTCTCTAAAGAGATCTAGGGACTCCCTGTCTATAGCCAGTTGCTTCTTTTTGATTTCAAGCTGAGCTTCCTCATATTGAACCAGCCTCTTTCTTCTCTCATGAGAGGATTCCCTCCTATGAGATGAGACAGAGCTCCCTATTGAGGTGCCAGAGTGGTTAGACTCCTGAGAAGGAGATCTAGACTTTCTGGGCACACTCATAATCCTTCCTGGGGGACAAAGAGGGCATCATCTTGATCATCCTCTTCATCTTCCTCAGGAGGGATTGGGTTATCCAGGTCAGGGTCATTTTCACCCTCCTGGCCAGTTTCAGAGGGGGCTGGGGGTATTTCTACCCCTGGTCCCATCCTCATCTTCTGCCCCACCCTCAGCTCCTACCCCTTCAGTCCCCAAGGGCTTACTAAGGTCATAAGCCACCAACAACTCCTTGAGGTGTTGGGTGGTGAGGCTTTGGCCTGTCCTTATTTTTCTCAAGTTGCATAAAGCTCTCAGTTCCAAGAATGGGAGTGTATCATACTTGGAGGGTGGAAGCTCAGTGGCTTCCTGCAAGGATTCTTTAGATCCTACCCTTAAAGACATTACTAGTGTGGTGTGGTGTATGCACTACCTACTCTAGTGTGGCCTACTAAACTCTCTTGAATTGTAGAAAGGGTTGTGCTATCCCTTAACACACAACTCTAAGTTCAGTAGAACTTACTGTATTCTAAGCTTATTATATGTACCTTAGGTACCTTTAGTGGTTTTCAGTTGATCAATTCAATTGAGATTATCTGGTAAAACAATAGCAAGCTGGAATCCCACACGCTGCACACCAATGTGAGAAGTTGGCCTGGTATATGCTGTCCACTAATTATAGTGGGCACCTTGCACCAGTCCAAACAACCCCTTATTGGAGATAGGTTAAAGACAACCTTATTGAAAGCTATTCTAGTGGTAGCTATGGAGAGCAGCCTTCAGGCTAAGTCTTGAAGGAATGTAAAGCAGCTTGTTTTACCAGTCTATAATCTCTTGAGTGATCAAATGAAAGAGCACCACACCAGGTATATATTCAAAATATATGTATTTATTGCTAAACACACCCCTCTAGTCTCTTTATGAGGCTAGAGTTCGAAGTACATAAGTTATAAGTTATTAAATCACAGTAATAGCACAAATACACGTTTGGGCCCTAGGGGCGTACCAAACCATATACCAATAAAGTGGTATGCGAACCACGACTGAACTAGACACTAGGCCTAGAGCCTCTAGAAGTGCTTGGACCACAAGGAACCACCCAAGGTAGTGACACAGGGGACCTACGGGAGACGCGTGCAGTGTAAATACACAACCGCGATACGCCGTTGACTTCTATGGAGAAAGTCGGGATCGGGAAATTAGAGAAAAGGGACACTTAAAAGAGGACTAGGACAAAACCCTTTGAGATCTAGGACTTTGAAGAGTCTCTACCCACGGGAGCACCGGAGTACTCGTGTTACCTCACCCAGGGAAGCCGGGTGCATAGGTGCCTTTCGGGGTCGGGTTTCGTCGTCGATTCGAATGGCGATCTGCTGCAAAGTGCTGCTGGCGGCCAAGAGAAAAGTGTCCGGGTGGATCCAAGAGTGGATCGGAGTTCTGAAGAACCTGAAAGCAGAGGGGACAGAGTCTGGGTCACTAGCCAGTGACCAGGAAGGCGATGGACAGATGCCCACCGATGTCGAGTGCTTCAGGTTCGTTGACGGTCGTCTTGACTCTTCAGCCACGAGGTCCAGGAGCCGTTGTCGGCAACCAGGAGCAGGATTCGGGCTGGTACACGATGTCTGTCGAGTGCTGATGTATCGGCGACCGGATTGGACCCAACAAGCTTTGGCAACGGCAAGTCTCGGTGAAGATGTAGATCGTCGATGGTGCAGACCAGCAAGGTCTGTGGAACTCACCCAGCGAGGGTAAGTGAGGGCAGGCCTGGAGCAACCAGGATGCCAAGTAAGAAAAGGATTGGCCTTCGTTAAGGGCTACTAGCCAACGGGCTAGCGACCGCGAAGGAGCCTCATGACGCCGCACGTGGATCTGACTTACAGGACACTTGTGGAGTGGGGGCCAGTGATCTTCGGTGCAGGTGGTGCTGGAGGCTAGGGCTACTCGGAGCCCAAAGCACGACTTCTTGGGAGACCCAGAAGAGGATGCACTTGCAAATGTGCTCGGTGTCCAGGGGTCACGGTCTCAAGTCACCCACGATAGCCACGGGCCTCAGCTTTGCTGGGGACTCAGGGTAGCCTCGAGGAAGTCTGAGAATCCACCTCTGGTGATGCGATGACTTCGGCGTCCGACGGGAGCTTCAGAAATGTGAACCGGACAGATGCTTCTTTGGTGCCTGCCAAGCAGGGGAGTCACTCCTTGACCCCAAGGGAGATTCTTCTGTCCTCTAATCGTGAGTAGAGCGTCGAAGGTCCAGGATTCAGTTTCAGAGTTTCGTCCAGGTATAATCTAAAGTCCTAAGGACTGGGTTCCTACCTTTATACTAAAGATAGGGGTTGGACTACTCTGTGGCCCCACCTATGGGTGGGTCAGGGCAGAGGGGTGGCTACACCCCTTTCCCTTTGTCCAGTTCGCGCCAAAGCAGGGGCTGCAAGCCCCTGATCCGGTTTGAACTGGGGTATGCACAGGGACACCAAATGTGCCCCCAGTGCAGGACTTCAAAGCACCCGAAAGTGCCTCCGCCCAGCCCCAATACACATTATCCTGTCTGGGGAGGTGGTCACACCTCCCTGGGACAGGAAACCTATTGTCCAGGCCTCCCCTGCCGGAGTTTCGTCCAGCAGCAGGAGGCCAGACTCGTGTCTGTGGCAGCAGCATCCATTTTGTGATGCCAGGGCTCTGGAAAGAAGTTACCGGACTAGTCAGAGTTAACATGTCTTTCCCTCTAGAAGGGTGGAATGCTACCCCCGCCACCAGGATTGGCGGGGGGTAGTATTCCAAGATGTTTGACACCAAACACGACATGTTTAGGTGCAGCCATTCCAAAGTTAGCATTTTACCGCGAGGATATAATGCGCTTAAGAGTATATGGTCAGGCTGCACTACAAACAGCATCAGAGATGGTCTCCGAACGCTGCAGAGGGGCCCTGCTCATGCAGGGGCACCCTCTCACATAGGAACCATGCACTCTGCCTTAGGATTGATAAGGCCTGCCTTAGGAGTGACTTATAGGTTTATATGTGTGTATGTATTTAGTGATATAGGTAACCTATATCACAGTAAGGGGTGCATGCACCACCTTACCCAGGCTGCAGTAGCAGACCTGTGGTGTCAGTTTGGATGGCCTACCAGGGGTGGCATAATACATGCTGCAGCCCCTGGTAGGCCTCTGAGGTACCTATGCCCTTGGTACATAGTATACCATATACTAGGGACTTATAAGGGCACTCCAGATTCCAATCAGAGATGTGCCTAAGGCACATGGAAACCTTTTACAGAGAAAGCAGATAGACTGGGGTCCTGAATAGCAGGATCCCAGTCCAACTAAGTCATAAACCAGCAAAACACCATAAAAAAGTGGGGGCAACCATATAGTCAGATTCCACCTTCCTACAATGGGGAGATAAAAATGGTAAGCTCCTCTACTGGCTAGCATCCCAGCCTTTAGCTAACAGGATCATCCCTGAAATAGTGAACACGGACGGTAACATGCAACAGGCGCCGGAGGCGGTTGCCCGGACTTTTGCCTCCTACTACAAACATCTCTATTCCTGCGCGCGGTTCTCGGGCACAAACCCCAGGTCAGACTTTTTGAGGGACGTTCCACTCCTGAGTCTGTCCGAGACAGATTCTCAACTGCTGGATCAGCCACTCAAGCAGGAGTGAATTAGCCAGGCCATCTCGACGCTGACCACTGGCAAGACTCCAGGCCCCAATGGCTACCCAGTGGAGTACTATGTGGCATTCAGAGAGCTTCTGACTCCTCACCTTCAGGTGCTATACATGGAGGCAGCGGGGAGGGGAGGGTTCGGAGGACTGGTGCTACCTGGAAGCCATACTGATCCATGCGGACTTCGGCCCATACTTCAGAGGACTCGTGAAGGTATTATATTCCAGTCCATCGGCCCGGGTCCGGATCAACGGGGTCCTGTCTGAAGAATTCCCCATAAGCCGCAGAACAAGGCAGGGCTGTCCCTATCCCCCTTACTTTTTGTATTAGCTATAAAACCTTGGGCCGACGCATAAGATGTGATGCTCAATTCCAGGGATAGTGCTGGAACACGTCCCATGAAGACCGTGTTGCTTTATATGCGGACGACGTGCTCCTATTCATGGCAGACTCACTCGTACAGGCCCACGATGCATACAAATCCCTAAACTCTTTGGTGAAGCTTCAGGACTGAATATTAACCCAGCCAAATCCAAGCTGGTTCCGCTACACATCTCCCGGGAGTTTGTGGAATGGCAAACGAACATTCCAATCAGACATCTGAGCTTTCGTTACCTCTGGATCTGGGTGGCAATACACCCTGAACTAACCTTGTCCCTTAACCTGGCACCACTACTGAAAAGATCCAAGGAGGATCTACAGAAGTGGCAAACCCTACTCTTGAACCCGATGAAGAAAATCGCACTGTATAAGATGATGATCCTCCCCTGATTCCTATACATATTGCAGAATATACTCCTCCATCTCCCGTGGCAATGGTTCCGCGCCCTGGATAAATCGTCGATCTCGTTCCTTTGAGGGAATTCGAGGTCACGAATGGCGCTGGCCCACTGCCAAATAGCTCCATATGATGGGGCATGGGAATGACTAATCTCTACCTCTACTATATTGCCACAAGTTTATTGGTGATTAACGATTGGTTTTCAGGGGGTGGGCAAACCCGACATACCAACTAGAGCTTGAGAAGCTGGGATTCTCACAGATCCAAGCAATGCTTTATGGCTCGCCATATTCCTGCTGTCACCAGATCAGTCTTCTTAGCTTGGCGCTTCGCGCTCCGTTACACCCGCTGGGATGCTAGAATCACACTGCAAACACCCTTGTGGCAGGGTACGTGGGGTGGGAGAGGTGGTGCGGTTGGAGGGTTTCCAGATATGGGATCTTATTGGTATCTCCCAAATCGGAGATGTCTGGAGGGGAGGCCAACTCTGAGCGTTTCAAGACCTGCAACACACATATTCCTTGAATACCACGCAATTTCATAAATACCTGCTGCTTCGACAAGCGCTTATGACGCACATATCCAAGGGCTCCACACTTCCTGAGTTCAGTCCCTTAGAAGCGAAAATACTATTGGGGGAACTGGGAAAGGTAGGGGTGTCTCTGATCTAAAAAACCCTCATCAATAACTCCCCCACCACGTTAGCTCACTTGCTGACCCGATGGGAACGATGGCTGGGACCTATGGAAGACAAAGACTAGAGGAACACCCTCATGGCCCCCCGGGAGACCACCATCTCGGCTACATGAAGAATGATCCAACTCAACTACCTCCAGTGCGCATACCTCACCCCTGCTAGGCTACACTGTGCAGGATGTTTACCAACCTCGAGATACCCACGTTGTATGGAGGAGCCCACGGATTTTTATCATATGACCTGGTCCTGCACCCTCATCACGAAATACTGGGTTGAGGTGGTCAGTGAGCTGAGTGGGGTACTGGGATGGGAGGTGCCACTCATGCCCCAAGTCCTGCTCCTGGGGATCCTGGAGGGTATAGGAGGTTCCAGGCCAGACAAAGCTTTTCTGGGTATGGCCTTTGTGGTAGCTAAAAGAGACAATGCAACTAAATGGAAGAACCCCCCCCCCACAATCACCCAATGGAGGAGAAGCTTAGATTGGTGTGCCACGCAGGAACAACCAGTGTACATGGCTTGGGCAGTCCAGCTAAATACAAACGAGTGTGGGGCAAATGGTTAGGACTGCTGGAATGATTAGGCGAGGCTGGGATAGGGGGAGTTACAGATCCTGATTCTCTGTTTGACTGTAAATGTGTATCTATGAGTCGTGTGCGGGCAGGTAGCCCGATATATCCAATGTGGTCTATGTTAAGCCACGGTGACCTGTCAGCATGAACTGTCGTGTCCAATTTTGTTTTGTTAAAATTCAATAAAATTTGAGTATAAACAAAAACCAATATATCAGCTTAACTGTACAGCAAAGATTGTGAGAATGGTTGAATCTCAATGTACTACTATCCTTAGAGAATCCTCAAATGCATTCTGTGGTAAAGTGTTTCTTCTAGATTGTTTCCTATTGGTCCAAACCCTGTCAATCATGTATTCACACACAATGTATGAAAGTCTTTGTTTAGAGTCCTATATAAGAGAGTGGATTTCGCTAGCATTAAAGTCCCCCTATTCCCCCCTTCAGAAGGCGAATCTATGCCGGATTTCATTTAGAACTATACTGAGTTCTTTTTACTTATGACTTATATGCTTTGCTGCTAAACTTGCTCATGACACATTTTCTGTAACTTGCCTATTAATTCTTCATGTAAAGTTTTGAAACAAGACGCTGTCTGTCATTCTTACGAGAATGTTTCTGCATTATTATATGGATTCCCTTAATTGCAAAAGTGACGGTTGCAGTAGTGGAGCACCAATGTCCGTATCGGCAGTAATCTGCTCCCGGGTGCGAGAGGTTGGCACGATACATGAGTTAAAACTGAAGACAGATTTGCGCGCCAACAGATCTGGTAGCAGAGGTGATGGTTCCGGAGAGAAAAAGTGGCTGAAAATCAGAACAATGACATGAGTATCAATAGGGACTGCATGCGTAATAGGGAAATAAAGTAAGCAGCAAACTGCATGTTGGGAGTTGTAGTAAACATAGAGAAAAGGAATGCAGTGGACGATAATTAAGGACAGATATTGTGTGGCTCTGATTATTGGATTTGTTGGAGTTATAATTGTTGTGGTTCTGATGATGTTTTTTAACTTTTGATCGGAGGTACCTAAAGCTGAATATTCAATCGGTAAACTTGCCTGCTAGGAGGGGTGTACTGTGAGGCGCTATAAGATACACCAAATTTGAAATGTAACTTTCTTGTGCCTGAGTACTAACAGAGCCCAGTAGGGGTTCGTTCCTTAGTGCACAGGGAGTGGCCACGCTGATTAGTGACTTTAGTAGGTTTAGAGCTCACAATAGGTAGAATTCTTGTTGCTGTAGAAAACGTTTGTGTAGTCGAAGCAGGCAAACAGAGTAAATATTGAAAAATGACCTAGGAGCGATTGGAGGGTTTGCGCCAGTGCAAGACTGAGCAGTGATTGGCTGGTGGACACTGAGACCATGAGTCCCTGCAGTTGGCATGCAGCTCGACGCTAATCCAATACATAGATGATCACCTCAGTGACTAAAGATGCTTACAAACAGACCACTATTGTTTTACTCAATCATTTTGCTGATAATGTACGTAAGGTCTCACCTGAAAAGCTGCAATACTGTCATAGGGAAGTCGTGTATCTGGAACATTAAATAGCAAAAGGAGTAAGGCGAATGTCTCATGATTGCATAGAGGCAGTTCTTAAAATGAAGTTCCCAACCACACAGAAAGAAGTGAGGATGTTTTTGGGCATAGTTGGCTACTGCTGACAATGGATCCCAAACTTTTCCTTGGTGACAAAGCCTTTTTTTGAGGCTGACGCATGCTGATAGCAATGACCTGGTACCGAAGGATGACAAAAGTATGGAAGCCGTCCAGGAGCTTAAAAAATGTCTTTGGAGCGCACCCTCTCTTGGAATGCCAGTCTATATGAAATATTTTGTGCCCTTTTGTCACGAAAGAGATGGGTATGCTCTGCCTGTATTAACACAAGCTCATGGAGACACTTAAGGCCTAATTACGATGTCGGTCAGACGAGCGTCTGACCAACATCATAGTAGAAATGGACCGCATGACAAGGAGTCGGCGGTTCCGCTTCCACAATCAGGATGCGACCGCCTTCATGGCGGCCGCAAAGTGTATATTTTCTATTGAGGCTGGTGCTGTGGGTTGCAGCACCAGCCTCAATAGAAAATATACACTTTTCCCTCTGACCGCCGGTATTGTAATACGAGGATCAGAGGGAAACTATCGATATCGGACGGAAAGCCTCCAACAAGCTGTCGGATGGCTTTCCGCCCGACATTAAAATCGGGCCCTAAGTGTCCCATCGGCTATTTCCTAGCTTCTCATGATCCGGTGGGTGCAGCAGTGCCTGGTTGTCTCAAAGCAGTTGCAGTGGTTAGCCTTAGCATGCAGCAAACTGAGGGGATCGTGATGGGCTATCCCTTGATTGTGATGGTGCTTCACTCCATCGAAAATCTCATGACGCATTCCAGAAATCAACATTTGACAAATAGCCGCCGAACTCTCTATGAGAGAATCATTTTGGCAGCTGAGAATGTTTCCATATGGAGATGTAACACACTAAACACAGCTTCCCTATTACCAACCTCAGAGGGAGATGATGAGAGTGACTTCGACCATGACTATCAGTGTAACTGAGTTGTGCACAAAACCGAAGCCTGTCATTCTTGATGTTCCCCTTTCCAAATCTGATCATACGCTTTTTATTGATGGGTCATGTCTGAGAGACCAACATGGTATCTGAAGAGCTGTTTATGCTGTATGTACTTTGAGTGGGGTAGTGGACGCATCCTACTTGTGCCATGTGACTTCTTCACAAGTTGCTGGATTGATAGCCCTTACCAGAGCCTGCTGTACCTCAGAAGGCTTGTGAGTTACTATTTGCACAGACAGCCAGTATGGGTCTGGAGTTGTGCATGCTTTTGGTCAGTTATGGTTGCAGCAGGGATTTTTGATTTTGGGTGGTACCCCCATCCGCAATGGCTTGTATGTTTCAAATCCATTAAATGCCCTCCAATTGTTAAGGGAGATAGCTGTGGTGAAGTGCGCAGAATACAATTCCGTTAGATTTTAAGATAGGGTAGAGACATTAGGATAGCAGCTAGAGGACTAACCATTTATCAAAAGTTTCCTGGAATCAAGCTGAACATGGTGCAGCCATGCTGCAAAATTATAACTGTGAGTTTAGCAGTTGCCATTTCAGTTTCTATATTTGGAGGGCTGTTGGATGTTTACTTGGTAGGAGGGGACAACTCCCACATTTCAAATAATTTCCCCCTTATCCCTGTAGCCAGCCCTCCCTAGCCCAAGAATAAGGTTTCATACTTCCCACAGCATGAGAGTGTTTACAGCTATAATGTGTATTGTCAGTCTGAATATGTAAAGGTCATGGAGGTAGAGGACTGCTTCATCTGCTCTTATCTTCCTGCTTCTGCAGCTGAAGGAGCTGCATACTTTCATCTACCTGCGTCATACTTGTTCTCCTGCTCTGTTTTCTTAAATATATTTACCAACTGAACTTCATTAAACTGTTTCATTCTGAGTTTGATGACTCTTTAGAGAATGTATGTATTGTCAGTGGAGAAAATCTGGATCTAAGGGCTACTATACACATTTCTCTCCCTCAAAAAAAGTCAAAATCAAGGGATCAGTGTGAGTTTATGATCGAATTCTTTACCCCTGTGACTAACATGAGCATCACTAATCATAGCTTGCATGATGTAACATGCAAAGTTAGCCAAGATGAGAGGGTGCTTGTAGATGATTTGAACGAAAGGATAAAAATAGATGAAGAAAGGGGAGAAGGAAAGACGAGTGCAGTGCATATTTTTGGGAAAGGCAGGGAGATCTTAAAGGAACTGTCCCCTGGATTAAGTATTGAAGTCACCAAGAAAGGATCATTATGCTTAATACGACAACCAGAGGAAAACGAGATCGTTGTTGGAATGGGTAAATACAATGTCAATGAGTACCATGAAGTGTGCAGGCCTGACAATGACAATACAGATAAATGCAATGCCAACGTATGCCATAACCTTTGCCCATATGACAATGTCAATGTTCATAAATACAATGTCAATGTATGCCATAATCCATGTACAAACGTCTATGCTGTTACCAGTAAAAGCGATGTCACTGTATGTCATGATCTAGGAATGCATAACCATGTCAATATTGGTAAAAACAATACCAATGTACACTATAACAACTGTACACAAGCTATTGAGAAGGTCGATAAAAATGACACCAGTGACTGCCATATTATTTCTAAGAGTTCCAGTGAACTCATCTCATTGCTGTTGGATTTACCCAAGGTGACCTCCCCATCAACCCAGAGTCAGAGATACGTGGACAGACAAGCCCTGCGACCCGCACCCACACCTATCGAATAACATATCACAGGTGGGCTCTTTGTTAACCCAAAGATAAACGCACGCCCAAGGAATACCTTGATCGACCCCACAGATAGATAGTTGCACCACAAACAGGTTGGCGGCAATTGGCCCCAATAAAACACGTTTGGCCAAAGGCTTGCTTTCCCCAAAAATACCACAAAGCTAGATGCCACATGTTGATAGAAACACTCAGCCAATCAGGATACGACATGCACACCACATGTAGTGATCACGCATTCCTCATGCTGGACATCTGGACACATACACACTGGCCACACTAGCTCTCCCCAAGTTCGAGAGCCATCTGTGTCCTTATCAGATGCCCAACCTTGTTAATTTACGACTATGATGCCTTTTAAGAATGCAGAAATCGGTTTATGGTACTTCACAAGATGTGTAAAAAAACTGCAAAACTTTTGTACACCGAGAGACTTTCCTCAGACGCATCCTGTCGAAACTCTCCCGGACGCTGCGTTTAATTTAACCAACTTGTTCCTGTTTGGCCAAACGCCTCTTATCTTTTTATTTCTTTAAGGTAGATTCATATCCAAGCAACCCAGTAGAGAGGTTAGGAAGGAGTGAGCGTGAATATAATTATTTAGTGAAAGAGAAAAAAAAAATTCTAATCTAGAAGTCAGCATTAAGGGCATTTACTATGTGTGTGGTAAATCCACTTATTTCCAGCTAGCATACAATTGGGTAGGCAGTTCTTATGCCGCTTTAGTCTTTCCCTGAATCTATCATACTAATGAGTTAGATTTTCTTCTCAAGAAATATATTAGGGGAATAAGCAAAGTTTTATGCAGATTCTCAGTGATATCTTCGGAGCACTTATACCCTCTATAAGAGTAGCATTGAATGATGTGAAGATTAGAAAACTGTCCACTTTATTTGATCGACTTGCCACTAATACTGCAGGCGCATTGACAGTGATTAATAAAGAGTTGCTTGCAATGAGAGCGATGATTATGCAAAATCGCCTTGCGTTGGATTTACTCCTCACCAAGGAAGGCGGAGTTTGCAAAGTTGTTCCTGTTTGAGAATGCTGTGCATACATTCCTAGCACAGATAAGCAGCTTGGCAGCTACATTACTAACATTACAAACATAACACATGAATTAACCGAACTGGAAGAATCAGGTGCCTGGGAGGATTAAGATCATTCTTTGAGTCCATTGGTAAGGGATTTGTCAAGATAGGGGAGTGGCTAGGTACTGTAGGAGGAGGTATTTAAAATGTGCTTATAACCCCTCACTTGATCATACTAATTGGAATTGCAAGTGTGCTAATTTTCTTGAAGTTTTGCAAAGGAATTTCATCACAGAAGGGGATAAATTGTGGGTATAAGAAGCTGTCAGCAACAAGAGGAAGAAAGCGGAAGAGACTTGCTGGCACATGCATCAACCAAAATACTGGTCGCAAACGGGCAGATTCTCAGAATCTGCCCCGTTGCGATCAGTATTTCTGCATTTGGGATGCATCATCCCAAATGCAGATATCGCAATTTAAGGAATCGCAAAATTGCTATTCCTTAAATTGCAATTGCATTTAAGGAATCACAAATTGAGATTCCTTAAATGCAATCCATTAAAGTTAAAAAATTTGCGATTTCGCTAATAGGGGGAGCAAATTACCATGAAGTTAAACTGCATGGTAATTTGCAAAAACTTTGAAAAATGCACTAAAGTTCATTTTTCAAACTTCCATTTTACACACACACATGCCCTTGGGGCATGTGTGTGTGCAAGATGTACTCATATGCAGATTTCAGGGTGCAACAGGGTGTCCTTTGACACCCTGGCACCTTGAAATAGCTCCCGCTGTTAGCCATTCTTTAATAGCGAATCGCTAATAGTGAATATCTTCCCATTCATTCCTATGGGCCTCCTGGCCCATAGGAATGAATGGGTAGGTATTCCTTAATTGCGACTCGCAATTTGCGAGTAGCAATTAAGGAATGTTTAGGAATCGCTATTTATTGAGCGATTTCTACATGCATAGGCAATTGCGATTCCTTAATAGCGATTCCTTAATATTAGCTATTAAGGAATCGCAATTGCCTAGCTTGATGCATGTGCCCCTTGATGTCATGGTTGAAGAAATGCAAAGCGCGCTTTATGACACCCTCGAGAATCTAGGAGAGACTAAGCAGAAGAATCCAAAGTTGATGGATGATGTGCTGTAATAAAGAATTTGAGCGTTGGTTATAATCATCAGGGGGGACCATGGTAGTCGATTTTCTGTCAGTAAACTTATGCTAACATTAGATTGTGTTTACAGTGTCCTTCACCTTGCCTCAAGGTCACAATATATATCACATGATAACTGCTGCTGATTCCCATTCTAAATAAAACTTGTCTAGTTTTTACTGGAGTAAGCAGAAGGCGTTCTGAGAGAAATGTCCACATTGTACTGAATCAAGGACAGTTCTCACTGTCTCAGGCCTATGTTAAAACAATGTATCAGCTTAACTGTACTGCTTGGACTGTGAGAATAGTTGAACCTCAATGTACTACTATCCTGAGAGAATACTCAAATGTATCATGCTGTAAAATGTTTCTTCTAGACTGTTTCCTCTTGGTCCAAACCCTGAGAATCATGTATTCCCGCAGAATGTATGAAAGTCTTTGTCTAGAGTCCTAAATAAGAGTGTGGATTTCACTAGCAAGAGAGACACCCCCCCCCACCCCCTATTCCCCACTTTAAAAGGTAAATCTATGCCGGATTTCATTTAGAACTGTACTAAGTTCTTTGTACTTACGACTTATATGCTTTGCTGCTGCTAAACTTGCTCATGACACCTTTTTTGTAATTTGCATATTAATTCTGAAGCTTTGAAAAGAGACTGTTTGTCATTATTAGGAGAATGTTTCAGCATTATTACATGGGTTCCCTTAATTAGAAAAGCGACGGTTCCAGTCGGGGTGCACCAAAGTCCGTAGGGGGACTACATCGCTCCCGGTCCTAGAGGTTGGCGCGCCCCATGAGTTAAAACTGAAGACAGATTGGCGCACCGACAAGTTCGAGCGTCACTAATGATATCCTTGTGGCGACGCGCATAACGTACCATTTATGAAAGTTACACATATGACACATGCAAAAATTATGCAATGACATCCACATGACTCATTCCCATTGCTTTTGAATTGTTTTCATTTGGAGCAAGGATTCAGGCAAGACCATACAGCACTACTTTAAGTGACTGTAGTTGAAGTGACTTTCTGTGGTAGTTGAAGTGACTTTCTGTGGCATCCATGGGTTATTTGTGCTGTTTCCACCATTATATCCGCTCTGCATAACTTATCATTGGCTTGGCGCTACACAAAGCAGTGGTATTTAGCAGTGCCCTCGCGTCAACTTTGATTGCTTGAAACCTTTTGCGCGCGAAAGACGATCGGCGCTACCGTTTGCTTCACTTCAGGTCAAGCAAGCTGCAAGAGCCAGCAGTTAAATCTTCGCCGCATCGTTTTAAACATTGCAGGGACCGTTACAACGAGTTGTAATTGACAAACAGTGAAAGTGGAGTTTAAAATGTCTGTGAATCACTTGCGAGGCATTGGCGATTTTTCGGCCAGAGGAGGCGCACTTCCCATTTTGGGACCGACCCTTCAGATCTGGCTGGTTCGTTTAGAAAGGAGGCGGTCTTTTGTTGTTTGAATACAGTCCCGAAGCTAATGCCAACCCTCTTTCGTTCTGCGACCATAACCTAATCGCCTCGCGCGGCTCCCTATTGTGACCTTGGAGCCGGTGAAGCACTCGCCCGTCTCTGCGCAGCCATTCTGTAGATGCTGACTTCTGCTGAGAAAAAAAAAGTGTCCTTTCTTACTTTGGTGAACAGTGGGAACTGATTGATAAGCGCGATGCCTTCTGATTAATCGTCCAGATCAAACGAGGAAATCAAATAAAAGTCAGCTCCTCTTTTCCCGAGAGAAGCTTTGCTAAACAGGCCTCCCCGCCGCAATCCAGAAAGGAGGCTTTTTAGGGACAAATTAGGCGAGTAATTCCTTAAATATTTTCCAGCCGCGATATTAAAGGGGGCTGCCTTTGAAGTAAGCGATTGGCACACAAAGCCCTTCTCCAATCCAAAGAGGCGGGCAGGTTTGTTTGTAAGCGCCCACAACGCTTGCGTTAAAGTTGCTTTCCTGGAGACTTTTAGTGAAAAGTTGACAAAATGCTATACGTTTACCCTCCTAAATGACGAATTCACTTGATGATCGCGCAATACGATTTACCACTTAGATGCCACTTTGATGTTTTAGAGGTTCACAAATAGAGGTCAGGCGTTTTTGAGTGGTTTCACTATCATTCCGTCTATAGGTGTTAATTGTTAAGTCTGCTAAATAAATAATATAAACACACGAATCTATAAATAAGTAAATAAAATGTAACGAGACCTGTTGTGTTTTTTGCTGTACAAAAGAACAGTATCTCTACAGAGCTAATCAGACAGATGAGTGATTAACAAATACCAAGTGGTGAGTTCACAGTGAAAATCAACCCTATATGAGAGAATAAACTCGTGAGACACACACACACATATAGATAGATAGATATAAAGCTATAGATAATTTAGACATACAACTGACCAACATTTACATACATACCTTGTCAGGGAGAACGACCATTATATACAACTATTATTAGAGGCAGAAGCCTTTGAAGCAATTCTGACTTCTTCCTTTGATGACTGAGCAACAAGATACTTTCTTGGTAAGAGAGAAGTACTTAAGGTTTTAAAAGATCATAGTCCTGGCACCATTGCAGATAGACGAAAATGAAACAGTCCTAATATGCTGTGGGAATATTGGTCATTTCCACCATTTGAAAGCACCCAAACTTTAATAGTCATAGCATAAATACTCGCCAGAATCCTGATAGGCCAAAATGCAACGCAACCCCCCATCCTTAGAATTTAAATTTCACATATTAGGAGCATTTATTTAGAATACCTTGAAAGACAAATTAAAAATATAGCTATATATTATGGCTATGCCTATTGTTTTGCTTTCAGATATTCCTGAAAATACAGGCCCTCATCAAGGCCTAAGCTGGCCTTTTGAGAGCTTTGCTCTGTCACACACACCAACAAGAATTCTGCAGTGTTTCTGCTGTCTTTTCATTATCAGACATATTGTGTTCAGCTCTAATATCGTAATCAAAATCTGCTCGTAAATTTCGTTTTGGACACAAACAGGAGTTTGCGCGTGGCATCGGATTACCAACTGGGCGACTGCCCATGGATTTTGTCCACACTATTGTTGCCATATATAACAAGAGAGAACTGTCCCAAAAAAAGCCAGCTTTCAAACCCTGAAACGGGAAAAGCCTACATCAGTGTGTCATATTCAGGGCTTTAAGCGGGCTGGGTCACACCGGTGCTGAGCACCGGCAGTTTTTTTACGGGGGCCTCGAAACGGGTCTATATCGGACTCTGTTTTGTGCCCTGGCACAGGCGGTCTGGTTTTTTTCCGGACTGCAGTGACAGCAGGCACATCGATGTGGGCATGCTCACACTGCTCACTTCTCACTAGTGGAGACGTTACGGCATTACGTCATACCAGGTGAGCGTTGTAGGGGAAAGGGAAATCCTTTAAAGAGTAATTTTCTCTCTGGATTTCCCTTTTCTTTTTGAATCTCAGGAGCAGCAACATTGTTGCTATGATTACTTACCGGTAATCCCCATTACTCTTAGTCCTACTCGTCCTCGACCCAGTCATTACTAATGAGGTATATTCCACTGACAGGAAACAAAACAGGAAACGCTTTTAGGCTCCACCCACCCTCCTGCCAGGGGCTATAATTACATAGCAAACAGAAAGCACTTCCTGATATACCAAGCAACAAAGACCTGAACATAAGCATGACTGGGTCGAGGACGAGTAGGACTAAGAGTAATGGGGATTACCGGTATGTAATCATAGCATTACCTCTACGTCCTTCGTCCTCGACCCAGTCATTACTAATGAGGTATACCAAAGCAACAACACAGAAAGGCCTTTGGCACACCACACACAAAATACAGACCGAACACAAAAGTGTAGTGCAGCAAGTGAAAAAGTTTAACAAATACACAGAATCAGGAGGGGGAACATGCCCCACAGCACGCAACACACCACAACCAAAATTCGTACGGTCAGACAGAGCACAATTCAAACGATAATGCTTTACAAAAGTAGAATCAGAAGCCCAAGTCCCAGCCCGACAGATCTCATCAAGGGAAACCCCATGAAAAGCAGCCCAGGAAGCAGAGACACCCCTAGTGGAACGGGCCTGAACCCCAGAAGGGCAAGGCAAACCAGAGCCCTGATAAGCCAGAGAAATAACAGACTTGATCCAGCGTAAGACGGGAAGCAGCCTTCCCCCGACCAGCTAGACCAAAAGTCACAAAGAGAGAGTCGGAAGAACAAAACACCGCAGAGCGTTCAACATAGACAGATAAGGCACGCTTCACATCAAGAATGTGCAATAACAGCTCATCAGGAGAGGAAGGAGAAGGGCAGAAGGAACAACTCCTGAGAAGAATGAAACCGAGAACGAATCTTAGGAACAAACCCAGGATCCAGAGAGAGGACCACCGCGTCATCCAAGAAACGCAAAAAAGGAGGAGAACAACACAAGGCAGTGAGCTCACCCAACCTCCAAGCAGAAGTAACGGCCACCAGAAAGGCCACCTTAAAAGAGAGGAATTTAAGGTCAACTGACTCAAAAGGCTCAAAGGGAGAGGACTGCAGAGCACTCAGGACCAAAGAAAGATCCCAAGGAGGAACAGGAGAACGAGCAGAAGGAGAGGAGAGAGAGAAACTCCGAAACAACCGAGAAACCAACAACCCATCCGAAGACGGGAGCGAAATTGGATCCCCGAAAGCCCGAATAGCAGCCCACTGGCCCTTCAGAGTAGAAAAAGCATAGGGGCACATGCATCAAAATCAGAATTAGCGATTCCTAAATAGCGATTAATAAGGAATCGCTATTTAGCAATCGCTATCTGCAATGCATGACCCCCCTAGCGAATATTAACCGAATCGGTAAAATTCGCAATCGCAAATAGCGATATGACAATAGAGACGCGCAAATACCGATAAAGCTGTTTTGCGATTTCGCTTTTAGCGAAATCGCTAATAGCGAAATCGCAAATAGCGCGTCGCATTGGAAGCATGCTGATGACATCACAACCAGGAAGTCATCCAGCCCATGCTTCATTCAGTGCCCAGAGAAAGTGAGAGGAGGAAGCTGAGTGCTGGAGCAGAGCAGAACTAGCATCCAACTTGGCTTGCAGACACTTCCAGTGCACAAAAATGGATACACCTACATCAGGGGAGAGTGCAGTGCCCAGGAAGCGCAAGTTGAAATTTAGTGAGAGGGAACTTGAAAACCTCATAGAGGAGGTGGCCAAGAGCCATGAAAAGCTCTTTGGCAAACTCTCACTCAAAGTGCCAGAGGCAGAAAAATATGGCTCTGGATCAAGAGCAAGGTAAATGCAGTGAGGGTCACACATCGCAGTATAGATGACCTCCAGAAGCGATGGTACGACCTGCGCAGCCGTGCCAAGGAGCGAATTGCAGACAGGCTGAAGGAGGCCAAGAGTACTGGAGGGGGACCATCAACAGTTCCTGACAATACAGCCCTGGAGGACCTTGTTGAGTCCACAATCCAGCCAGAGGCAGTGGTGGGAGTGACCCAGCTGGATACATCCGGAGCGGCCAGTACTTCACAAGGTAAGATGCATGCAACTATACATATCAAAGTACTAATCAATTGTGCACATCCCCTCAGTCCAACCCCAGTGTACAGATACAAACTCCAGTCAACCTTTTCCCTCAAAACCCAAATGCATTATGGGAGTTGTAGGCAGGTCAGGCAAGTGGGTAGTCAAACACAACAATGGCAAGTAAAACACGCCAACACTTCATGGCAGTCAGTGATTACAGTCAGTGATTTAATGAGAGCCAAGTATGCTTAATGTCACACAACAGTAGCCTTACCACAAATTAACATTGCACTGTTTCACATCACAGATGCAGCTGAAGGAGACACTGAGGACAGTGAATGTGTAGACATCACGGAGACTCCTGCAGAGGCTGACGTGGAGACACCTGTGGCCCCAGCAAGCATAGCCCCCACACCCACAAAACGCAGGGCCCCAGTTACATCACTGCAGCCCATGGAATCTGAGCTGGATCCTGATCCCGCTCCTGCGACTAGCCAGCCTTGTGTGAGCCCCACAACTACACCCCAGGCACAGGTCCGACAAAGACGGAGGCGCAGCTCAAGGGCCCGCATTGCAGCACAGGATGAGCAAACTCCAAATGTGTGGGGTGGCGTGGAGTCCCAGATGTTGAGGGTGCAGCACGTGCAAGCAAGACATATGGGGGTCAATATAGCTGCAAATCACCAAATTGGCTAGGAATATCACAGTCATGACTGATTGTGTGCGAGAACTAACTACAGCGGTGGTGGAAGGAAACAGGCAGACCAACGCAACCATGCAGGAGCTGACCCGGGTGATGCAGGAGGGCCACGACACACACAGGAGAAGGCATCAGCAGTTCATGATGCGCTTGGCTGGCTATACCAGGTCAAACAATAACCTTTGCAACACCACTGCACTGCTGTCACGTCGGTACGTGGCCATGCAAATTCACATGGGCCATTGTTGTGGGGATGTGGCCAGGGCCCTTGGCCAAGTAACCACTGCCGTGGAACAGATCCAGGCTGCTACTGTTGGGGGCAGCAATGTTACGGGGGAAGAGGGGAGTGAAGAGGCATCCAGCCTTAGCAGCCTGTCTGTACCAGTCACCATTGGCAGGAGGCGCAGTACCCACATCACAACACCTACCGGTGCACCCATGAGTGATGTCGCAGATGCAGGTGAAAGGCGTTTGGGGGTGCGTGGCAGGAAGCGCTAGACTGACTTGCCCATCTTTATTTGCCCATGGTGACGTAACCATGAACATTATCATAATAGTGACTGAGTTCCAGGTCCTGTAATAAGTTATTTTGCACTTTTGTGCATGCAATCACTGTGCTACTTAGCACCTTCTATGTGTGGCTAAACACTACTACATGGTCTCATGGTAGTAAATACTTTTCTGTTCAAACATGAAGTGTCGTGTCTCATCATTACATACCTCAGAAATAACGTTGTGTGATGTCTGCACATCTCCTTTGCCCTTCTGCTGAGCTTGCCCCATGCGATTGTCGTAGTTGTGCCGGTGGCTGGTTGTCCCCCTCAGACTCACTGTCGGACACTTCAATGGGTATGCCTCTCCTGGTTGCAATATTGTGCAACATGGCACAGGCAGCCACAATCCTGCAGCAGGTCTCTGGCCGGTACTGCAACGCTCCGCCAGTTTTGTGGAGGACGCGAAAGCGACTTTTCAGCAGTCCAAATGTGCGTTCAATTACATTCCGTGTGCTGCATTGTACCTCTGCTCATGTGGGGTGGCTGGGTTGAGGTATGGTGTCAATATGTAGTTCTGCACGGCGTATGCGCTGTCACCTACAGGGTAGTAAGCAAAGGGTTAGCGACAGTTATGCATTGCCATTTTGTAATTTTGTGTGGGGAATAAGTATATGTGTTTACCAAGCAGATGTCCTTTGCCAAATTCACCCCTGAGCAGACGGGTGTGTATGCCACTGTGTCGAAATATATAGGAGTCATGTGTGCTTCCAGGGTATTGCGCCACAATGTCTTTTATGATATGGTTTGCATTGCACATTACTTGTACATTGATGGAATGATAGGATTTCCTGTTCCTGAAAATGTATTCATTATCTGCTGGGGGATAAATGGGAACATGCGTGCAATCTATGCAACCGATCACATGAGGGAACTGTGCTACCTGGTAGAAGTCCAGTTTGGTCTTGTTCAATTCCTGTTGGGTTGTGGGGAAGGTGATGTGGGTGTGGATCCTTGTCATCATGGCGTCCAGGAAGGACTTGAAGAAACGTGAAAGGGAGCTTTGTGATACCCCTCCAGCTACAGCTACTACCCCCTGGAAACTGCCTGACGCAAGTAGGTGCAGGCAACATAGGACCTGGACATGAGTGGGGATGGCATGGGTCCTACGGGTCTGGCGCCACATTAGGGGTTCCAATTCTGCTATTAGGTGAAGGATCATTGCACCGTTCAGCCTGTACTTGTCGTAGATTTCATCTTCTGTTTGTCCCAACAATGTGTTGCGCACTCTGAAAATCCGCTCCTGTATTCTACTTCTGCGCTGGGCTGCTGCATGGATCCTCATCCTCCTCGCCATCACGTAGAGCGCTGCCATAGTGAAAAGGTTCAGAGGCCTCCTGGGTCAGTTTAAATAGGTTTCTGAGGGGTTGCACCTGTGTGTATTTTTTTTCTCCTGTTTACCACCTGATTGAGATTCCCCTTAATCTGCACTTGCTAAATTGTGATTTTCGTGCGAATCGCTATTTGCGAATTTACATGCATTGGTTTGCGAATCTTTGTTTGCGAATCGCTATTTGCTATTGCTGTTTGGGTACTCGCAGATAGGGATTCGCTAAATTGTCTTTCGCAGTTTTTGCGATTCCTTATTTTTGCGATTTTGTCTATTTTTCGGTATTTGGGTTCCTGCATTGGAAAGGGCTAAATTGCGCTCACAAACAGGCTTTTTTTGCAATTCGCTATTTTTGCGAGCCCAATTTAGCTTGATGCATGTGCCTGATAGTTCTTCTGAAACCCATCCAGAAAAAACTGAAGGATAGAAGCAACAGGGCAAGAGGCAGGAGACAGACCAAGCCCAGAACACCAGGAGGAGAAGGAAGACCAATGCTTAGAGTAGGAGGACAAAGAGGACTTCCTACGGGAGGCCTGCATCACCATGATGAGGTGGTCAGGCAAACCCCGGACCCCAAGAGACAGCTGTTCAACCTCCAGACCGCCAAGGTGAGAGGGACAAGGAGGGAGGGTAGAGGTCGACCTCAGGGGACACGGGCAGCGAGGCAGAATCCAAGGAGGATCCACCGCCAGACTCAGCAACAATGGGAACCAGGACCTCCGAGGCCAGTGAGGTAAGACAGCCGCCACCTGGGCCCCCACTCACTGCACCTTCAGCAAGAATGCCGGAATCAGAGGAAAAGGAGGGAAGGCGTACAGCAACC
Organism: Calotriton arnoldi; assembly: GCA_963921515.1. NCBI lineage: Eukaryota > Metazoa > Chordata > Amphibia > Caudata > Salamandridae > Calotriton > Calotriton arnoldi. Next base: position 1,466,558 of record CAWUFW010000366.1, on the reverse strand, counting down.
AAGGGGGCCACAGGAGAGACAAGGCCTCCACCTCCCAAGCCCCCAACTCCGGCGTCCGGGAACAAAAGAGGGGGGTAGCAGAGCATTGGTCCCGGAAGCAAATAAGTCCAGCTTGGGAGTCCCGAACCTCCGGCAGAGCAACCGGAAAATCCTGGGAGAGAGGCACAGGGCCAAAGAAGATGGAAACCTGCGACTCAAGGCATCCGCCACCACATTGTCCAAACCCTGGATATGTTGAGCAGAGATGGCCAGAAGATGAAGCTCCGCCCAACCTGCAATCGCACAGGCCACCAGATTCAAGGAAGGACTTCAAGTACTATCCTGGTGATTGATGTAAGCCACAGTGACCGTGTTGTCAGTCAGTACCAGAACATTGCACCCCAGCAGACGATCCTGGAAGAAACGAAGAGCACGCTCCACAGCAGACAGTTCCTTCCAGTCGGAGGACCGGCGGGACTCCGACCGCAGCCAACGAGCCTGGACAGACCAGGGACCCAGAGTAGCCCCCCCAACCGGACGCACTGGCATCCGTCGTCAACACCACCAGAAGCGGCGGGCGATGCCACATCCCCTTGGAGAGATTCGAAGAATCCAGCCACCACTGGAGAGCGGACACAAGCTCCAGAGACACCGGCACCGACACTGCATAGTCCTGAACCGGGAAAGGCACCCAATGGTGGAATGCCACAGTAATGGCCGAAGATGGAACCTGGCCCACGGAACCATGAAAACAGTAGCGGCCATATGACCCTGCACTTCGAGCCACTGAAGCAGGGGAGCCGAAGCCTGAGACAACAACACCTTCAACAGGGGCTGAAGGCGCAGGAGCCGGGAAACAGGAAGGAACACCTTGCCCAGAACAGAATCGAAGTCCGCCGCGATGAAGGACCTCCATGGTGGCAGGAAACAGTTGGCATTTCGGAAAGTTCAGGGGAAATCCATGGCGCTCTAGCGTATGAACGGTCAAAGACAGGTGCTGAGACATGACCATGGGCGAAGGGGCCTGGAGAAGCCAATCGACCAGATAAGGAAACACAGACACTCCCAGAAGGTGAAGATGGGCCACCAGGGGAGCCACCACCTTGAAGAACACCCTGGGAGCGGACCAGAGACCAAACGGAAGGACACAGAACTGCCAATGACGACCTCCCAGGAAAAATCGCAGGAATTTCTGATCCTCCAGAGCCACTGGCACATGAAGATACGCGTCCTGGAGAGCCTGCGTAGACATCACCCAACCCTCCTGAATCAAAGGGATCACACGTTGCAGGGTCTCCATCTTGAACGGGATCTTCCGGACAAACTGGTTCAAAGGCCGGAGATAGATCACAATCCGAAATCCCCCCGTGACTTTCAGAACGAGAAAGATAATCGAATAGGTCCCCAGACCCCAATCTGACTGGGGCACAGGGACAATCGCCTTTTTCACGAACAGGGACTGAACTCCCTCCAACAGAGACCGACGACGAGTCAGGCCCAAGGGAGTCGGAGTCCGCACCAAGCCGGATGGCGGAGGAAGGGAAAGAAACTCGATCCGATACCCATGGCAGAGGACATCCAGAACCCACTGGTCGGACATTGTCAGACGCCAAGCAGGCAGGAACAACCGCAGTCTCCCACCTACCACTGGCAGACCACCAGAGGGACCTTCCAGGAGGGCGGCATAGTCAGGAACGCTGAGGACCTTGTCCAGCATCCTGAGGGGGTTTCTTCTGGAATCGGCGGTGGAAATCTTTACCAGCTCCTTTCTGGCCCCGAAAGGAAGACTTCTGAAACCTCGAAGGCTGACGGAAGGACTTGGAATTAGAGAAGGAAGATTCCTTACAGTGAGGCTGATGCCGGAAGGACAAGGAATGCTTACGTTCCTTGAACACCTTGTGAAGTTTATCCTCAAGGGCGTCTCCAAACAGACGAGGACCAGTAAACGGCAAACGCAAAGTCATGGATCTCTGCGCGGCATCCGTATGCCACCCCTTCAGCAACAAATTCTGCCGATCAGCAACAGACGAACCACAAGACAAGGCAGAAATGCGCACAGACTCAAAGGCAATATCCGAGAGGAATTCGGCCTGACGTTCCATGGATTCCAGCAGGTCCGGACAACTGCCACCTTCCTGCATGGTGTAAAACAAAGTCTTAAAGTCGGCCAACAAGGACTGAGCGATATAAGCCCCATAAACACCTGAACGGATAGCAAAGTGGAACCCCGCATACGACTTCTTCAAGGCAGAGTCAATTTTCTTATCCACCCCATCACGAAGGATATTATCGTCAGCCATAGAAGGACGACCCACCAAACTGGCCACAATAGAAACCACATGCACAGACTCAGGAATCGTATCCTCCATGTCTTGCAAAGGGTAGAGCTTTGACATAAAGCGAAGCATCATGATGTGATCAGGGTCCTTCCATTCCTTCAAAAGGACATCCATTACAAAGGGATGGATAGGCAGAGATGTAGTAGCTGGCTTCCAAAACTGCGGCAAGACCGCATCCTGCAAAGTGCTGGCCACAAACTCATCTGGAAAACCCATGTTCTCCCTGACATGAGAGAGGATGTCCGGCAACAATTCCTTGGATATATATTTTCCCTTCAGGTCCACCGCACCCAAGGAGGAACCATCAGAAGAGTCCGAACTAGAAATGTCCGAATAGAGGTCAAGACCCCCACCAGAACAACCACCAACAGACTTTTTGGAGGACTTCAAATCGGACAAAGTCTCCAAAATCAGGCGCTTCAACCGGCTGTCATCCAACCAGGCCTGCTTCACAGGAGGGGCAGAATCCCCACTGTCCACCGGGGAAGAGGAAGAGGAGACAGGAGACACATGTCTGCATTTTCTCTGATGTTTTCCCATAATAAGCACAACTACCAGGAACCAAACCACACAGCAAGCACAGGCACAGGTCCAACAGAAAAGAAACGTGACCCCCCCTCCCTTATTTAAAGTCCAAAAACCCGGAAACCGTACCTCGCATGATAACCGGCAGGCAGAACAGCTGAATTTAATGAAGAAAATGAAGCGGGGGTGCGGCCAGCCAGAGGCACAAATTCCGACCAATCCCGGCCGCCGAAGGCCCAACACCGGAAGATGGGACGAAGTCCCCACCGGGAGCGTAGAGCGGAGCACCCGGAGCCCAACCCGGGTGCTCACCGACTGAGGCTGTAGCGGGCATGCAGGCGCGGCCCAACAACCAACACTCACCATAACGCGGGTGAAAGCCAAGACCAACACGTGGATCACTCCGAGCCCAGCCCCGGTGCCCAATACCATAGAGGCCGCCGGGGAGGGCTCCCAACACCCCCGGAGTGACAACAGTGCCCCGGGAAGCCGCAACAAAGAGCCGTGCCCTGCAATGCATGCTCTGAACGCTCGGCGCCAAGTAATGACTCCCATAATAGTCATTACTAACTTGGATCCATGCCGACATCCCCAACCGGTGTGCAGAAGTTTTAACCTCAAGTCCAGACAGCAGGCAGAGAGGATTGTACGTTCCGCAATGCTGGTAAATTGCCGTGAAGAGCAAGAACAAACCCCTCCCCCCAACCCGGTACGTCCAAAGACGGCGGGAAGCGAGAGCAAAACCCAGGGAGAAGCAGCGCGGAGGAGGGGCAGAAGACTCACCACGACGAAGCCAGCCTGAAAAACACGGACTCCAGGAGACCAGTGCAGCCCAGTAGCACGGGAAACGGAGAACCGAACGGAATCCAGGAAGCCAGGCGTCCCGACTCCAGCAGCTCCCACGAAGGCCCAGAAGCACCCCCAGAACCCAGCAAAGGAGGAAACAACAGGACAAGCACGTAGCAGGTAAGTGCCCAGCAGTTACCCCAGCGTTCCCCGTCATGTCCACCGACAGGAAACAAAACAGGATGTGCTTTCTGTTGGCTATGTAATTATAGCCCCTGGCAGGAGGGTGGGTGGAGTCTAAAAGCGTTTCCTGTTTTGTTTCCTGTCAGTGGAATATACTTCATTAGTAATGACTGGGTCGAAGACGAGGGACGTAGAGGTAATGTGGTGTCACCAGGGCTTTAAGTGTAAGCTTTTTCAACATTATAAACAAGGCATAGTTTCTTCTTATTTATCTTATGCAACTAACAACCATTGACAAAGCCAATAGTCCTGACTTGTTGTAGGTATGATGTTACTTGTTGTATCATATATCTGGATGCAATGACAGAAACAGCAAAATACAGGTCGGGCGGCACACTATGCTAAGCACAGGTTTTTAGCTTATGTGTTTTTAAGCCACGCCCTTAATTACAGTGGCCACGCCCCTTTAAAAGACCTCCCCAGTTTTTTCATCCCACTTAAAGCCCTGGTCATATTCATTCAGAATTCAAAAACTCAGAATCAGGTGCGTATTGCATGGCAAGTAATTACTGAACCTTGAACAATGAGTACTTACCGGTTGCATAATTTGACTCGAGATGCTTTGATATTGTAATCAGGACCTAAGAGTGGTTGAGTCTGTGATTCACATTGCCAAACTCTGGAAGTGTCTTTTCATTATTTCTGTGAGTTTAATGCAATGACTGAGGTGAGTCACTTCTTCCATAAGGACCGCATTGTATTGCTCACATATCCTATCCATTCTGCCCATTGTTGTTCACCGTGTGACTGGTCTTCATTTGCTGTGTGTAGGACAGAGAAACAAAGCCTCGAAGCCAGGGTGACAGAACTGGAGCCAAGATGCTAGGCCCTAGAGTCAGAGTGATAGTGCTGGGACCTAGCGAGTCAGATATGTCAGTCACTGAGCACCAAGAGGCCAAGCTCTTGGCCAGAATAGCAGGGGAGGAGTCAGTCCCTGCTGCCAGAGTCAGGCACTTCAACCTGTATGACTGTGGTTAGGTCGAAAGAGGACAGGTTATTCAGCCAGTGGTATGGGAGAGAACACAGAAACTCGAGTCCCTAATCCAGTGTGTCAGGGGATGGATAGGCCCTGCAGCCTGTGCACATGGGGGGAGATTAAAGAGTCAACACTGCAGTCAGAGACAGCAGAGAAATCCAAGTTACCCTGACAGAGTAACAACTCCCTGTCCCTGATCAAGGTTGACAGAAGTATTTTGCGGGTCTGGGTCTGCAATTGTGTGGGGGTGCACCAGACAAGTCTTCGGTATTTGCCTAGCACCATAAGCTCCCAATTCTAAATATATATATATAAAAAATAACAAGTCCTTCTGGGAAAGAGAAAACACAGCAACGACGGCAACGTATGCCATCTAGTGGTGGAGCCATGTAAGCTGGCATATTATTAATAATGTCAAGTTTGCTTTAAATTAACAAACATTGGCAAAGTCAATAGGTCTGGCATTGGCAGCCAGCCTTTTGGCTTTGTTAATGCTTGTTTTGTTTTGTGATGGTTTTTATGAAACGCTTTTGGTGAGTTAGCTGTTAGGCTCTCGACAATATGAGCAGAGACCAATGCTCAGCCGCAGGCGATTTCCAAACGTATAAAATTTTTAGACATTGCGTACAAATTATTAAGGAAAAATCCAGTGTTTTAAGAGCTGCAGCGTCTTAGGGCGAATTTTTAGAGTCAAAGTTACAAATTATGCAGCTAAGAAGTCTGTGATAGATAATTTGTTTTACTTAGATCACATGTTTTTATTAATGCACTACTAAAACAAAAACATGCAAAGAAAATAGAAATAACCGGCTCACTCATGTGGTTCAATTTTTAAAGATTTTATTCGTTGTCTATTAATGATGTACTTAAATAAGTACACCCCCTCGACCGCGACCAGAGCTGGTAAGAAGATCCGATGCCTAAAGACACCCCTGCACCACGGCCTTGGGTGGCCCAACCGACGGCGTCCAAGTATCCCCCAAGAACCCAACTTACCTCTCCTGCCAGTTGTCGCCCTCAGGAAACCTCCTTGGCCTGCAGCATTTTCTTCGAACCAGAGATCTCCATTGCATATCACAGGGCTCCCTAAGTCTCCTTGCCACTCTGTATCTGTCCGCCTCCGTGCAGCTCTTGAGCTAATTGTTGGGGCCTGCAGTGCTGATCCTAACCCCAGGAGCTTTGCTCCCTCAACCGATTGGCCTGCTCGTAAGCAACCCTTGACCGAAGCCCCCTTAGCCCAATTGGCTAACACCGTTGCCCTAGTGCCGCTGGTGGTATGATTTGAGTGCCTAACTGAACCTTGGGGAACCTTAGTTCTAAACCCCAAAAGCTGTTCTTGCAGGTCGTTTACTTACCTGCAAACTGTTAACATTCTTTTCTCCCATTGGAACCGATGTTATGATTTTTTCCCTCCAAAAAAGTTCTAAGTGTTGAACTGGCTTTTTGTATGATAACCAAAGTAATTTTCCTGAAACCAAACACTGTCGTACTTACCTGTGTTTTGTAAGACCCACGGTGTGATATCTAGGCATATCACCCGAGTAGTAAAAGTAACTAAAAAGTAATCTAAAAGCACTCTAAAAATAATTCCAATGTGTTTTTAACTGTTTTAAAAGCTAATACAAACTTGTAACGATTCCAATTTCAACCACAATTGCATCTCTGTGTATAGCCTTGCATTTGAAAGTGAATTTTACCTTCCTGTGCTAAGTTCTGCTTGATTCTAGAAATAAAACATTAGTATACCTTTTTTTAACTTACCTAATTGGTCTGGATTCTGTCTCTGAGTGTGTGCCATCAGTCTTGAATGGGTGTATACAATAAATGCTTAAAACACCCTCCTGATAAGCCTAACTGCTCGAGCACCCTACCTCAAATAGAGCTGTTAGTGTTTGTCTAATTTAGCCTCTGTTATGCCTCTGGGGATCCACTGGACTCTGTGCCCACTATACCTTACATTGGCATAGTATATAGAGAGCCAGCTTCCTACAAAGACATCAGGTAATTGCGCACTGTTCACTGTAAAATATTACAGCGAGTATGGGGAAATAACACAGATGGCTAGAATGCGAGTGGCTGTTACTCATGCAACTTGTGTTTTTCGCACTAATTTCTACTACAAAAGATGTCCTCGCATAAACAATTGATGAGAATGCATTTCACGCTAAAATATAGCACTAAAAGACAGATTTGCATTTCTCTTAATAATAAGTAATTTCACGTACTTTCCCCAAAATTTCGCATAATTACACAAAACTAAATTACATGAATTTTACACACCCCTATTAAAGCGATGACAAAACTCGTTCAATAAAGGAAACCATTTTTCCCAGCAGGGATAAACTTTTCCCAATATGCTAGCTTCAGAAAGAACGGTGTTAAATGGAGTGGCTTGCTCTAATTTTAAGTTTAATAGCAACCCATTAACTCTTTATAAACACAAAAGCAGCAAGATTCATTAACTCATTGTTCTGAGTCCTATATAATCTCTTTTACCCTATTATATGTAAAAGAGGTGCACATGATTTGCAACAGATGAAAATGGCACCTGAATGTTTTTCTTGATTTTAATTCTTGAGAAAACGTTTATTCTCTGTTTTGTTTTTATAGAGCACTCAAACAGTGTGGCTGTTGCTTCAGAGCGCTGATAAAAACACAATATAGCAAAACACAATATAGTTGCACAATATAGTATACCGTGTAGAAATAATTTGTTTTGTGTCTTTTATATCAACTTGATAAGCCTGATATATTTATGAGAACAGCAGGAATGCATAGTTTCTCAAGCAATCTCTCTATTCCTTATTTCGCATTTCATCATTAAAAGTGATCATTATTTTTTGTAATGTGAAGGAACACAGCGGCAAAACAATCACTTTTTTAAAACAAAAATCCTCTTAATTGAAGATGCTGAAAACAGCAATTTACGTTCTTTTTGAAATTTAGGAAATTGATGATTTCCTGTTGTGGCCCTCCAAAGGATCTCGTCATATGCATTTCCAAGAACAGTTTAAGTAGGGAAAGCATTTGGTGTCAGAGGAACTTTGAAAGGTGGAGGTCTAAATAGAAGAGAGGCAGATGTGAAAAGATATGCAGCGGTGGCGATATTTATGTGGTATATTTTGCTGGGGTACTGGTGGGTAGCTTACCCACAGCTATGGCGTAGTGGTTGTTCCGTCTGCTGAGATGGGTTTATGTAATGGCAGCAGCCTTTATACTGGTGTCTCCAGTACATCTCTCAAAACTCCTATGCTGCTCACTTGTTGTTTGACTTGAAATGACACAGTCACAAAACACTGGGCCTTATATCACCCCATTGCATCCAGGTGAAAAGAGTGACAATTTAAACACCTATCCATGTGCACAAAGTGCTCCACGGTTGTGCACAAATATATTTTGTGTCCCTTGCCAACCAACCAGAAGCTTCAGGTCCAACAACCAGTGCTTATTGACAACCAGCCTGATTAAGTGCAAAGAAACCTTGATCAATGCTTTCATGTTTAGGGACCTTGGGGAATTCTATTGAGATTAGGAAGTTCCAACCTCTTCATTCTTGCATTTGGATACTGAGATCTTCTTCAAAACAGTAATTTCCACTTGGATCCCTAAATCTTGCCTGGCCAGACTCATAAAACCAGTGCTACCCCAAAACCGGTGATACCGTGAAACCGGTCTCAGGATGCTTGTTTCTGGTCCAGGGAGTACCTGGCCTGGCAGTTCAGGCTGAACTGTTCCATGAGGAGCAGGGTCAAGACTGATTTGCAAATGGCTGGGTCTAAACTGGTGTGGCATAGTGAGCAAAAGAACGATGGATTAAACCCAGATCTCTTGACTGGGGGTGAGTTGTTGAAAAGTTTCAGCACTCCGTCCATCACCTTGTTGTGTTTACTATGTTCGCCCTAAGTGGCCAAGGGTGTGCCCAGAAGTCGGTCCCTTGCCCGCTGTGCCACTGGATTCAAATTAGCCTGGCTGATGAGGGGTGATACCCCAAAACCAGTCTCAGGATGCTTGTTTCTGGTCCAGGGAGTACCTGGCCTGGCAGTTCAGGCTGGACTGTTCCCATGAGGAGCAGGGTCAAGACTGATTTGCATATGGCTGTGCCCAAACTGGTGTGGCATAGTGAGCAAAAGAACGATGGATTTAACCCAGATCTCTTGACTGCGGGTGAGTTGTTGAAAAGTTTCAGCACTCCGTCCATCATCTTGTTGTGTTTGCTATGCTCGCCCTAAGTGGCCAAGGGTATGCCCAGAAGTGGGTCCCTTGCTCGCTGTGCCACTGGATTCAAGCTAGCCTGGCTGATGAGGGTAATACCCCGAAACCGGTTTCAGGATGCTTGTTTCTGGTCCAGGGAGGACCTGGCCTGACAGTTCAGGCTGGACTGTTCCCATGAGGAGCAGGGTCAAGACTGATTTGCATATGGCTGGGCCAAACTGGTGTGGCACAGTGGGTAAAAGAATGATGGATTAAACCCAGATCTTGTGACTGCGGGTGAGTAGTTGAAAAGTTTCAGCACTCCGTCCATCATCTTGTTGTATTTGACTTTATCCTAACTTTCAGGACTCTTGCTCTTTTTCAAGGTCTTGTCATCAACATGAGGACATAGTCGACAGTGGGTATCTACAGTACTTTCCATCCCTGTTGGATGATTGGCTGCTTCTCCACCAACTGGTTGTTACAAATGTACTTTCTTCAAATTTGCCACTCCCTCTTATATGTACCCGTACCCAAAAGTGCTCTGATTCCACAATGGGCTGTTAAGAAATACTTTACTAAAAACCTAACTAAATAAACACATAATTATACAGAGTTATAGATGGGTAACTGTGAATAAATGGGATATTATTCACTAAGTTTTTTGGAGCAATTTAAAATAGGTGAGAGCGAAGCTTGGGTTGCCTATAATGTCACTCAGAACTGTAAGACAAAAAACATCCTGCTATTTACATTTTGCCCATCTGCAATTGTAGGAAATCTGACTTTTCTGCAAGGTCACCCCGGATTTTCCCGCCTTTTCTTGGATCCAATATATTTGTTGGCTTTGGAACTATGTACACGTTACCCCTGCTAGCCAGTAGTAAAGTGCCTGTCTCTCCCTTTACGCATAGTCGAATTGGTATATTCCTTATTCGTATATTTAACTTACCTATAAGTCCATAGTATATGGTACAAGGTGTCCCCAGGGCTTGCAAGTTAAATGCCACCAGTGGACTGCAGCACCTGTTGTGCCACCAAAAACAGTGGCAGTGCAAACATGGCTTCAGGCCTACCATTGTAAACTGCAATTTGCCCAGTCAAAACAAACTCTTTTTCACAGGTAAAAGCCTCCCTTTTAAACATTAATAAGTCACCCTTATGTAGGCCTTGTAGTATACAAGGTAGGGCGCATTTCTTGTGCATCCACTGTCCGGTTGCTGGAAAACCTACCTTTGTTCTCCCAAACGTCTGTCTCTGGGTTTATTGTGGGTACAGTGATTGCCCCAAATTCTAGTTTTAAATGTGGGAGGACACTATGATTACCACAGTACACTCCCTACACACACCCAGACTTCAGAACAAAAGTTTAGTGTGGTCAAAGACTTTCACCATCATAAAAATTCCCAAAGTGGGTAGGGTTGACCCCAGGAACCTTTACCCTATTGGTTAGGACATGCTCAGGAGCCATTCCCACCCACTAGCTCATGCCAGGCAAATGTGGCATCTCCAGGCACCCACTTCGGAGCACTCCTGGACCTGAGGAAAAACAGAAGAGGACTGGACCTGCTGTCTGTGACTTGCGAGGAGCCAGAAGGACTGGACCTGCTCCCTCTTGTACCCAGGACAAAGAAGTGGACCCCAAGGGTCAGTTGGCCGCCCTCTTATTCAAGCTATGGGGATACAACTTGCTACAAGAGGCCTTTCCTACAACTACCCAGTTGATCAGTGGCAACTGAACCTGGACTGGACACTGCTTTTGGCCTTTGACTGACACCCTGTGAACAGTGATGCTCGGCATGGCTTGTGGGTGGCAGGGCGGTGGTGGGCGCGGGGGAAGGGGGGATTGGGGTCGCGGGGGGTGCGCAATATAAAACATTTTTTTTAAAAGAAACTCATTTTGCCGCCGGGTCCTGCATCTCTGCTCCTGCGTTCCTTGTCAAACTCGAGGAACAGGAAGCAGAGCCAGGCCCCACTGACCAATCACAACGCTGCAATGTGGTGTTGTGATTGGTAAGCACCCAGGCTCCCCTGACCAAGCACAACGCTGCAAAGCAGCATTGTGATTGGTCTGAGCATCCTGGTTCAATGCTCTGCCAGGGAATGGGGGCCTGGGCATGTTCTCTGTAATGCAGCCTGCATGGAGAACAGGGAAAGTGTGCATGACTGTCATTTGCACTTAGGAGTGGGCAAACCACTCCTCCCCTGCCCTGCTGCGAGAGCAGAGCAGCCCCGCCCACCCGCCCGCCCACAAAGCAGCACGGAAGCAAGAAATGACAATAACTCAAAGTTATCATTTTATGTTTCTACTTCGCACTGCTTAAAAGCAGTGGGGTGAGGCTCCTCCGCCACAGAGGAGGAGCCGCCACTGCCTGTGAATCTCTAAGTGCCTCCCCTGAGGTCCTGTGGAGCTTTAGAAGTGTACTCCTATGGTGGATTGTTAATTAAAGGACTAAAGTCAGAAGGTAAAATATTTTACCAGGACAAACCTGGTTGGTGTAACCAACCCGCACACCATCGCGGTCATCATCAATTTAAGCCTAGGTCTCAGTCTACTGCGACCATTGACTATGATTTGCACTTTGTGCTTCTTGGCGTTATTATCGCCATTTTTGTGTCCTTTTGTTTGTTAAATTTCACTGAATTTTTCTAATTCGGTTTAGGATTTTTATTGTTCTGCATTTAAACGTTATTATTGTTTTGGGATTGCGTAAATACTTTAGCCATTGCCTCTAGGATACACTTGTCTGCTTGTAGCCATAGCTAGCAGGGGGTTGAGCTCAGGTTTATTTAGTGACTTTAGTGGTTCACCCTAACAAGGACTGTGATTATTACTTGAGGTGGGTAGTCATCCACTCCAAATAATAATTCAATTTCTTACACATACGTGCAGGGGCAAAGGAGTAACTGGGGTGCCATTCACACCATGTATTAATAAAAGGAAAAAAACACTGGCCTCCTGCCACACTTACTCATCATCTCAAGACACTCTTATCCCCCTAAATGAAATACCTGACCTCCTGCTACCCTCCTCCATTGCCCTTTGCACAAAAAGAGGAAACGTTACATGGCCTACTGCCACCCTCCCACACCACCCAATGCGCACTCACATCCCCTCAAAGCCAAAGTCACGCTCTCCATTTTCAAATTGAGAGTGGAGAGTCGGTACTGTACTGACAGCAGCTCTGTGAGAGCTGCTGGTCAACCCAGCTGCACATCTTCTATCAGCATGGGTCTGCAGAGACCCACTTTGACTGGGAAGAAAACGGTTGGTGCAGTCACACTGCTGCCTGCGTCCTCCTGCCTCACTCAGATCTGTGGAGGCCACAGAGAGGCTGTAGAAGTCTGGCGAGGCCACCAACTGCCTTTCTGCCGCAGCACTCGGGTCTCTGGAGACCCGATTGAAGCATCGCAACTAAGGGGAAGCAAACACTTCCCCAAAATGACATCACAACGGTGGAAAACAGGTTTAACCCCTTTGGTCAACCACTGTTGTGACATCAATCCAGTGAATAACCGAATTCCTGTCCAGTGCTCCAGCTCAAGTCTTCCTATGGAATAAATATCCAACAAATAAATAAATGTTTACTTTTAAAGAGCTATGAAGTAATGATCTTAGCTAAGAGTGAAATGTGTACAGTAAATTAAGAGAGAGTGTGTGTGTGTATGTGTGCGTGTGTGTGGTTTTAAGGCCAGTCATGCATTCTCATGACAGGTAAATAGCAGCATCATCATTGCACAAACTTCTTTACACATAAAAGTTACAGCACAGGCAAAACCCAGCAAAACAATTGAATGCATCAGCTGTATTTGTTTCAATATGATAATCGAGCGGAAATATAAAAGAAATTCAGCACCAGTGAAACACTATGGGCCTAATTACAAGTTGGACGGTTAATTCAGTCCTGTGCATAAACAGGAATTATGAGTATGTTTTTATTTAACGTATCCAATAATAATCACATGCATTAAATAACCCAACATTCATTAAATTTCGGCAGTTCAAACCTGCCAAAATTTAAAAAGGGAAAAACATATGGTATTTACTGTATCATCTGGATTTTGGTGCGTTAAATACCAAAATCTGCTTGTTATTCCCCATGAACTCATAATTGGTGTTATTTCTCACACCCAATAAATAATGTACCCCATGGTATCCTTATTTATCAGGGGCAATAAATAATGCCTCAGCTTGTAATCAGGACCTTAGCTGCATATCTCTCCACTGGGGTTGTAAAACGAGATGTGTCTCCAAGAACTATTTATCAGCAATGCATTGTGTGATCCTTGGACACACACGCACAAACACACCTTTGTGTATCCTCAAACATGCTCGCGATATTTGAATGTGTACGTGTGAGTGGTTCTCAATGCAGTTTTCAAACACCTTTGCACAGCAGTTCTTCACCTTTTGACTTCTGTGGACCCCGCTGAATCATTACTGGAGGCTGGGAACACCCAAGTAAACAATTTTACAATTTGAACCTGAAAACAATACATAAACATACAGTAATGAGTATGCCTTAAACAAATATACAAATTATAAAATATTGTATTAAATTTTCTAACTAAGAAATACGAACAAATCGAAATTTTAATGGCAAGGTTGAACCTTTTCAAAAGTTTAGTTTTATTTCTAAAAGACAAGCAAAATGTTAGACTCTAGAATATCACTTTGTCTTTTTTGCTCCCAAGGCATGATTTTTTTTGTCAGTGTATAACAGCGTTGTTTCTATTGATGCTACCAATCCATTCCTTTTGCTGTACTTGTGCTTCTCTAAAAAATCAAGATAAGGATGCCAACTTAAAGTTCAGCTTCCAATTTCAAGTTCAGAACGTTTTAAAACTTTCAGTTTTACTTTTTTGTATATGTACTTTATTATTAAGCTGGTAATATTATTTAATTTTCTAAACAGTTACTGACCCTTTCAGTAGATGTTGAGAACCCCCATTGGGTCGCTGGACCCTAGGTTAAAAACCACTGCCTTAGCACGTTCAAAAACCAAAACTCCCAAAAACTTTCAAAAATGTAATTACATATATTACATGAAGCTACGTTTGCGAAAAAATATTTTGATCTACACATTGAATACAACACCAAACATAGGCAGAGACGTGGCCGGCAGGGCCAACACCACAGGAAAAGATCCCACAGAGGGTGCGTGACCACTTGGAGACACCTGCTACTTCGGACTTTGAGAGGGAAGAGAGTGACGCCCTGGCCCCCATCGGGGGCTGGAGGTGCTGGAGGAGATGCTTCCCATGCAGGGAGAAACTAGGGGTCCTTCTGGAGGGGCAGGCACACAAGACATGACACAATTTATTGCGCCACTCACTGGTGCTGCTCCAGCTAGCAGACCAAACACAGGAAAGGGGTGACAGATGTGGAGGCTTAAGGCCTGGTTTCTCCAAGATAGGACTTCCACTAGGTCCTTGCAGATCCAACTGAAGGTATTTCTGAGTGTCAATCAGGGAATGGTGAACTCACCGGTGACATTGTGTGTAGCTTGTAAGGCCACCATGCTTGGTAATGTGCGCTCCTATACAAGAGGCCACTCCCGCGAGATGCAGGACCGACCTACGGAAATAGAAAGGTCCAGTCTAACCCTAAAGAGTAGGAATTGGAGTAATCTGACTGAATTGCTTGGCCGATGCTTGGCACTGAAGAATGCTACCTTATGCTTAGATGAGGCCCGCCGAAACTGGGAGACGTCAACCAGGTGTGTCTATGAGTGGGGGTATAAATTGGGCAAACCCCCTTAGTGGCTAGCGACTAAAGAATAAAAATCTAGGGTCGTGGCCAGTGTAGTGAGGGAGGATGGTACACGAGCCGTGACGGGCCCTGACATAGCCTCCTCATTTGTGAATTACTATGCTCTTCTCTATGCCGAGCGCACACACCCGGAGCGGAAGATGTCTACCCCAGTCATTGCTGATATTCCACTACCCAATCTCACCCCCTCAAAAGTAGTGTTGTTGAAATCTGGCAAGACGCCAGACCGGTGCGACTCCTACCAGCCCATCTCCCTCATTAATACGGAGGTTAAACTATTTGCCAAAGTGTTGGTGTGCTGACTCAGCATGGTCCTGACCCGGCTGGCCCACCCAGACCAATGCAGCTTTATCCCGCACCGCAGCATGAGACACTGCATCTGGAGGGTTCATCTTGCCCTGACTCGCTTCCGTTTGTTGCAATGTGCAACCGCCCTGCTGCTTCTCGACTTCCAGAAAGCCTTCCACTCGGTGGACTGGACTTTCCTACAGGAGGTCCCGGCTAAAATGGGCTTTGGCATGTGATTCAAATCCAATATCTGGGTCTTTATGCCGAACCACAGGCGCAGGTGAACGGGGTGGTATCCCCCAGTTTCCCAATCAGAACAGGCACGCGGCAGGGCTGTTCCCTGTCACCACTGCTCTTCACCAAGGCAATCGAACCATTAGCGCCATGGATATGGTGCGGTGCTCAGGTCTGGGGGTCTGACTGAGGGTTAGCCCTACAGGGCAGAATAGCGTTATATGCGGATGACGTCCTTCTATTTATGGCCCACCTGGCAGAGACCGGATTCCGCCTTCTGTCTGTTTTGGACACCTTTGGGTCAGGATCTGAGCTAAAGTAAACTGGTCTAAATTAAAACTAATGCCTCTGCGGGGTGACAGGTGAGAACTGGCACCCAAGCCTCCCCATAAGGTGCCTCAGCTTCCGCTACCTAGAGATCCAAATGTCCTAGGAACCAGAATTAGTATGGAGCCTTAACCTCAGACCTCTAAACCGAAGAGTACGGTTGGACTTTGATAGGTGGACCAAGCTACTGTTCAATCTGTACAAAATGATGATCCTTCCACACCTATTGTATACCATCCAGAATGACCCTTTTTCTATCCAAAATCATTGGCTGGCCACCTTCAACGCTAAAGCCCACAACCTTATATGGGTGGGCAAGTCCCCAGGATCTCCTTTACCCAGAGTGTCAGATCGACATTTGATGGTGGTCTGGGCATGGCAGACATTCGTCTCTACTACTGGGCTGCACATACATTGGTGGTGAACGACTGGGTGCATGGAGGGTGGGTGGACCCAGCCTTCAGGATGGAAATTGCACTGATAGGTCTGTACAACCTCACAGGCCTGTTATATGGGATGCCTATACTGCAGTCCCTCCCAGAATTGAGCAGGGTGGTGCTCAAGATCTGGAGGGCTACATTGCAGTGGACAGGTTAGGACCACAAAGTTACGCTGGAGACGCCACTCTGGACTAGCAGATGGCTGACTCAGGTGACACGACTGGAAGGCTTTAAGGACTGGGATAGAATAGGGGTGTTGCATTTGGGCGATGTGTGGGATGGAGATCACTTAAATCATTTGCTACCCTTCAAACAGAATTCTCTCTCCACAAGTCCCAATTCTACCATTGTCTCCAGGTTAGACATGCCCTGGCGGGCCACCGGGAAGCTCTTACGGCACTCCCGGTATACAACCCCCTGGAGGCTTGACTACTTTTGAGACTAATAGAGAAGTGGGACATTTTGCAGGGAGATAAAGTCCTGGTCAACCACTCACCCTGTAACCTTTCACATCTGAGAGCCCGATGGGAGTGCTGGGTGGGACCTGTGGAAGATGCAGAATGGAATGAAGTCTGTATGGCACCATGTACCCAGGAAATATCGGCTAGACTACACCTAAAAAAAAACCATTCTTTACACTGCACCTATTTCACACACAGAAGGCTGTGGAAGGTGAAAAGAATCTCTGAACCCAGCTGCATTAGATGTCAGGACAGCACGGGGGATTTCTTCCATATGGTGTGGGGATGCCCTTCTATCCAGCAATATTGGCACACCATCTTCTGAATTCTCTTTGATGTATTGGGTAAACAGATTGAGGGTGCGCCTAAAATTGCATTACTGTGGATCATAGAAGATTTGGGAGGACCCAGGTTTGAATGAATCCTGGTGGGAATGGGGACGATCTTAGTGAAAACAAACATTGCAAAATGCTGGAAGAGTCCGATGGCTCTCCGCTATGAGAATAGAGAGACGGTATGGACCATTGTGCAAAGCTGGACGAACCTCTTTATATTGCGAAGAAACATGCCAAGGTGTGGAGCAAATGGTGGTCCTATTATGGATTTGATGGGATTTGTAAGTAAGGGGGGGGATCAGAGGGCTACACTGCCTTTCATGAATCCTTGCTGCAGGTTCTCTGCGTGGACCAGCGAATGGTGTGCTTTGTTTCTGTTTGTGATGAAACTCTAATAAAAATGTTCTTATAAAAAATATGCAACACACAAAAAATAAATAAATACGTATGAAGAAATAGGAGATTTGAGTCACTCATTATCAGTCTTTGGAAGGATGAAAACCTATTTGCCTCTGCTCATCAATACTGGCTCAGATTAGGTTTTTCTAGAAAATAGACTGGGGTAAGGGACTGAGGAAGATGAATGATGAGGAAAGGAAGAGCAACATCATGCACCACAATCTGACAACAGTGATAACTAAGGGCCTGATTATGATGCCGGTTGGACCGACTTCTGCGGTCCTGTCGGAGGCAGTCAAACCGTCGGGGTCTCATCGGAAGCGGTCGATCTGACCGCCGGATTACTATGCATGCATCCTGTATTCCGACTGACCGCTGAAAGACCGCCGACTCTCCAGCCTTTCTCCGACCGCCGAGATGGTGGTTGGGGAAAAACAGCATCCATGGGCCAGTACAGGGATCTCCCACTGCTGTCCGGATTATGATGTGGGTTTTCGACGACCCGACCGTGACGGTCCAATCGACTGCCTCGAGTCATCGGAAACTATGGATTTGGGGTGCATACTCACCCAAATCCGCTTCTCTTCAGCATTCTCCACCGTGGATCCCTTCCTCCAGGTCCCCCCTACACCTAAGCAGCTGCACCCCGATGACTAGGGACCTGTGGGCGCTGGAATCCAGGTAAGTCCTTATGTGGTATGTATCCCCATTGACTGGACTATGCACATTCCGCCTCACTCCAGCAATGGGGTACATGGTGCACAAGGCATATCCCCACATATGTCATGCATGTGTGTACAATTCACATGTTTTCTGTGATTTTGTACACTTTTTCAGCGTCATATTTGGGGATATGTGCTCCGCTGTAGATGCGACCGCCATGGTAGCAGCAGTTGTATCGTAATACGGCAAGGAGAAACTTCCCGGCCTCTGTGGTAGAAAAGGGCCCGCGAAGATGTCGGTCAGACGGTCGGTCTGACCGGCATGGTAATCAAGTCCTAAATTGTTAAACCTGAGCTGTTACGCCCTACAATCTCCTGGATATAGATTTTTTACACATTGCAAGAGGAAGCCAGATATCTTAACAAATAGATTACAATTTGCTAAATTTGCAACCTACAGCTATCCAGTGAGAAGTCTGGGCAGCACTGCTCCTATGGAATCAATACTTTGGCCTGGCATGTGAAGACCCACTTCAGGAGGCAGCTCAAATGAACAGTTGAAGCAGGAGGCGGAAATGTGAGGAGAAGATGGATCTGCCAAAGCTCAGCTATCAATCTCTAGAGTACTGGGCAGGGAAGCTGGTGCGCTAAGATGAAAGGTTTTGGAGCAAGTATCTGCCACAAAATCTTTACTAAGTTGGAAAATTATGAGATGCACTACATCACACCTTGGCAAGAAGGGGATCAAATTCGGATAAGGGCTTTTGGCCTTTGAGGAGCATAATAAAACGGGTCGTAACTATTTTTCCTTCATAAATCTGCTCTTGTCATCCATTTCCCAGATATGAAACTCCTTTTTTTGTTGTGAAGCTGCAAGCTTGAGTTTTTTCTTTGGTTCCAAGTGTAAACAAATAAGGGAAACATATAAACATCTATTCCCCAAAAATGTATTTTCAGTGCGGAAGATGCTGATTAAAATATAACTTTTCTACCATATTTTCTTATTCTATTTTCCGACGTGCCCCATACCCTAAAACGGGCACATGAATCACCTTGGGCTGAATTCTGTGAAGATTCAGGTGGCTTGGCCTCTGGGTACACAGCATTGGCAGTAGCCACACCAGGCACACGGACGATGAAGACAGCAATATACATAGCCAAAGCAATGCATAGTAGTTTCTGGTGGTAGTTTGTGTCGAAATTCAACTGTGCATGACTAAAAGTGCAAGGTGCGAACGGAGGCCATCCAAGGGCTCAGAGCTTCTTGTGCACAGTGAAAAGCCACTCAAAGTAGATACAGGAGCACACGGGCAGGGTCGGGGCATAACCTAAGGCAATGTCCTAAGCAACCACCATGCAACCATGCAACCAAAGGCTATCTGCACCAAGTTCTTGAAGGAAGAGTCTTGGCACATGGTGTGGCTTGAGGCCGCATGCTGCACTCTTATCCCACTGGGTATGGCTGAAGCAAGCATGGGGCAGAGCACAATTCTGCTGCATGGCATTTGGACTAGTCTTACCTGCAGCCATTTTTCAAAGGCCCATGGGAGAATTATTTGTTTGTTGGGGTAATTTTTTCCCAAGATGACATTTTGGTCATCAGTCTAAATTATTCAAAGTTATTGAAATATTAAGATCTAGAGGGCTCACTATTGAAATTACCAAATGTAAGTTTGCTGAACAGCAAGTTTCATACTTGGTCATGTAATTAGTAATGATGGTATAAGTTCCAAAACTACCTTCATTGAATCAATTAGAAATGCTCCTACATCCCAATTGAAAGATGATGCTAGAGCCATCCAATGTATGGCAGAATACTATGCTGAATTTGTAAGAACAATTTCATGCAAAACATTTTCTTTAAGGCCGTTATTTAAAAATAAGTCAAAATTTGAATAGTCTGTTGAACACCAACATTTTTTTCAAGATATCAAAGATGCCATTAGTGGTGCACTTTGTCTTCAAGGTTATGAACCCACTGCACCTACTTTCGCCACTATAATGCCAGCAGTAGAGGGATTGGGACGGTTTTAACTCAACTAGATGAAAATGGGAAAATAAAGATTGTAGCCTATGTTTTACGTTCTTTCTCACTTTGTGAAGAAAGATATTCAGTTATAGAGAGGGAAATCCCAGCTTGCATTTGCGAAACAGATTATTTCCATAAATACATATTGGGACAGAAATTTAGCACTCACAGTGATCACAAACGTCTAACAAAACTACTTACCGCTGATGGGTAACTTTCTGAATCTCCCAAAATAGCTAGATTATCGATGCTTCACTAGGATTTCATTTATGATGTACACTATGTACCTGGTGTAAAAAATGCCACTATTGATTTTTTTTAGCAGAATGTCCATGTTCCTGGTTTAAATTGATGACAATTAGTGGAATGATTTCAGTGCTGCTTGTGTTATGGATCTGTGTGAATGCAAGAAGGCAATCTCTGAGCAAGAATGCAATTTGGCCTATGACTCGGACAATGTTTTAAAGAAAGTTAAAGAATGCCTAAGTAAGGTTTAATGTCAATGAAATTTTATTATTTAGTTAGTGAAAACCATAACAATTTTTGTACAAAACAATATAGGTAACAATACCCATCCAAATACAACTATTACAAAAAAGAATACATATTTCCTCTGCCATTAAAACTATTTCTAAAACTCGGAGTACACTCCGTGACAAACAGGGAGTAAAATTAGTTTTAGTAAAATCTTTTGAGTTGCTAAAAACTGAAACGAGAGACGAGGATAAAAGCTAAGTGCTGAGTGGTTAAATGCATAGTGCAAGATGTTAAAGTAGTTTACTGAGAAGGGTACCGAGTTGGGTCTGAGTGCCCTTGGGTAGTGGCAAAGCCCCCCCCGTGCAAATCCTGAAAGAGGCCCCTTGGACTAAAGTGCTTGGTTAGGCTCGGGGTGAGAGAACAGTGTGTCGATTGGTAAGTGTGGTAACTTCACTCAGGGCTAACTCGGGAGAGCAACAATTTAGGGTGACAGACTTATAAAAACCAACAGTCATGTCCCCATTTGCCCCCCCCTCAGGTGATGAGGGCAATGTGCTTTATACAGTTCATGGACGAAGAGCCCCTCGCCACTCCGAGGCCCCGTTTCAGGTTTCTGCATGCAGTGGTAAGGTTTAGAGCATATAATTTAAAATAGACCCCAATCTCAGAGGATTCTTGAAAGTAAGAAAAAATTCAGTGAGGTTACATCTTTCTTAATGAGAGGCAATAGAGCTATTCCACCCAAGGAGTTAAGGAAAATGTTTGTTGTGCTCTCTCATGAAGGCCATTTAGGTATAGTTAAAATAAAAAGGATAGTTAAAGAAATGCACTTATGGCTAGGAAATGACATAGCAACAAAGGTTTGGCAGAGAATGTGTTGAGAGAGAGAGATCTGACAGATCACAAAATGCTTTGAATCCTCCTTTGTGCCCCATTGGATTTCTGAGTGTACCTTCGAATAGCATTGGATTAGAGCTCATGGAACCCATAATCTAGGATGAAGGATTTTACAAATAT
Organism: Calotriton arnoldi; assembly: GCA_963921515.1. Lineage (NCBI taxonomy): Eukaryota > Metazoa > Chordata > Amphibia > Caudata > Salamandridae > Calotriton > Calotriton arnoldi. The sequence goes on along the minus strand of CAWUFW010000366.1, from coordinate 1,445,077 downwards.
TTTTTATTCCTGGTACACTTATATTCTAAATTGATTAAAGTGAAAATTGTAGACAAAGTAGACACACAATGTGTAATAAAGTTTTAGCATGAGGTTTTAAAAAAAGAAGATTTTCTTGCTTTAAACTTGATAGACAAGAGGGTACAAGTCAAATCATATGAAATATTATAATTCTTGCAATGTTCTGGTATAAAGATACATTTACCTTGTTGTATCCCAGCAGAATTGGTGCGTGAAAAGAATGAATCACAATATCAAAGCTCCCTTGCAACTTGCTAAAGCTGAGAGGAAAGACTTGATGCATGAATTAGAGAAAACGTTCTATACATACAGGGCACCAAATTGCAATGTACAGGATTAAGCCCATTTATAGTCATAAGAAGGCTCATCCCTTATTCAAAAATGAATCCGTGTTGAAGAAGCAGTATAGTTCAATGGAGTTTGGATGATGTTAGACTCCCAACTGATGTGGCACAAAGAAAATATAAGAATTATTATGACAAGCAACATGGAGTCAAAGAAACTTGTGTGTATGTGTCAGACAGTGGGTGCATGTTATACATGAAAAAAGTACAAAAAGGTGAAAGAAAGCCCAAACGAGTTGCTAATGTTCTCAGAAATTCTGTAGTGTTAGATGATGGAAGTGTGTGTCACATAAGTAGTATTTCCAAAGCCAAGAATGGGTTTATACAAGTTTAAAAAAAACAAGAAAATACTCTAAGATAAGGTTTTGGTGGCTCATTGATGATGATTGTGATGGTGGAACTTGTGGTGATAGTAATGCACCTGTTAAGTGATCACATTGTAAGGATTTACATGGCAGAGTGATGTCTCCATTTTAATCTCTTCAGAGCAACAATAATTTGAATCCTGAAGATAAATAGGTTATTATGGAACTTGAGCAAAATTCGATAGAAATTTGTCTAGTACGCAACAAAATCACACGATTAAATTTTGAGTCAATTCACTCTAATTTAACGCATACTCTAACAGGGGGTAAATTTGGTAGTATTACAAAAAGACATTCCAAATGTATAGACTCATTATGAATGTATAATGTTTTAGGTATTTTACAATATACATACATTTTTTTCTCTCTTGCATCTCCATTTTTCCTTTCATTTTGCTTCTTTCCAATTGCTGTGGTTAGTTGTTTCATGCTTACTGTGCTGATTAAAAAAATGATTTTTGTATTGTCCACCTACATATTTTTTACATTGAATGTATCACAGGCATTGTACTGTGTTATGTTGTAAACCTAAAGGGCATTTTGGGAGGCTGGTAGCAGGGAGTTCTACAAGCTGGGTAGTGAGTGAGCAGAAAGGGGAATGGCAGATGGAGAGGAGAAGGTTCTTTCTCCTTGACTGTTTGCATGAATGAAAAATTTCCTAGCTAACGCAATGGAAAGTTTCAATTCTATTAAGGACCCAGAGGCGAGGATTATGCTTTATCTTTCTCCACTTTAATTTAAAAGCAGCCATTTTAACAGTAAATCAAACCACATTTCCCAGAACTCCAGGGAAATTGGTGAAACAAAAAACAGACAAGCACAGTCCATCACAAGCCATTGTCCAATCAGGGTCCAGGATCCAGCATATAGTCCCTCTTCTGTGTTCTAGTCTTCCTCTTTCATCGCGCAAGTCATGCCATTAATCTTTTCCTACACCTCTTGCTTTCCAGCATCTCCTCCTGGAACCAAAGAAGCGAAATCAGCACTAGAAATGAACTCAATGATGATTGAATACATTCAAGAAAAATCGCCATTTCCCCACAGAGAAAAACATGCTATTAATTCAAAAATACTAACCATTCTAAACAAAGAAAAACATTCCATTTATCAAGGCTCCGGAATTAGGAGCACATACGAAATATTCCAACAAAACAAATTACTTACTATTTACGGGAAGGGAACTCCAGAGCATATCCGCGGGTGGGATAATCCTCGCCTCCGAGTCCTTAATAAAATTGAAACTTTCCGTTACGTAAGCGAGGAAATGTTTCATTCTATGTCAGGATCGGAGGCTTCAGATTATGCTAGTTTAAAGCTTACTTACCACCAAATGGGCCATATCAATAATGGGCTTAAAATAGAACCTCTTGAAGGTTGAATCTGAAGACCAATCGGCCGCATTCATAATGTCTTCAAGCTGTGCACCTAGAGTGAAGGCCTTGGAGCCCATAGCCCCCTGACAGAATGGGCTCCAAATATCCTGAGATCAATGCCTGCCTCCTGCATGATCCACCGCACCCAACGTGCAATAGTGGGAGACGAAACCACTTTATGAGGTTTTCAGAGAGCGATCAGAAGTTGACTCTCTCCTGGAGGCCTAAGCTCCACCGACATCTCCTCATATGCCTTTAGACATTGCACCACACATAATTTAGGAGATTCTGGAAATATGGGGTACTCGATCACTCTGGTGTGACATTTAGTTCTCTGACAAATCGTAAAAGAAACCCCTGTAGGAGATAAAACCCTTCCTGTGATATCGAGGGCTCTAAAATACGAGACCCGTCTACACGAGATCAAACAGAGGAGCATTGCTAGCTTTGCCGACAGTTCCTTACGCGACAAGAACTTATTCGACTGCCAAGACAAGAACAGGTTCAGGACCCTATTCACATCCCACAGCTTCGAATATCGCGGCTCTGATGGAAAAGATAATCTGATACCTCTCAGAAGCCGACACACAAACGGGTGTTACCCAACTGGGGAGCCTTCCATCGGAATGTGGCCTGCCGAAATGACAGAACAAAAGGTATTGAAAGAGCGATAGGCCAAACCTTGCTGGGCCAAGCGTGCTAGAAAATTTAAGACTTGAACTATGTCAGCGCCCACGGGATCACAACCCCATCGCACACACCAACTACAGCATCGCCTCCAGGCCGACCGATATCTCTTGACTGTGCTGTCGGACAAGGCCTTGGACAAGAGAACTCCAGCGTATGCCGAAAGGCCTGGGATTGACCATCTACTCCTGTAATCCTCCACGCCATCAGGTATAGGGACCCGTCCAGCACCCTCTGATGTGGAACTTGATCCGGGTCAAGAAGAAGCTCTGGAAACTGGGGGAGACGGGTTGGAAAATCCCAAGAACGTTCCAGAGGAACAAGAAACCAAATTTGTGACCTCCAAATTGGGGTGATGAGAACTACCTCTACATGTTGCCACCTGATCTGGGCTGACACTCTCGTGATCATCGCAAATGGCAGGAATGCATAGGCTCGCTCCTGATCCCAATTCTGCAGAAATGCATCCCTGGCAGCTGCCACAGGATCCGGCCTCCAACTAAAGAACTGGGGTATCTGATGATCCAGTCTGGAGGCAAAAAGATCTACTGAGAACGGGCCCCATTGGTTCTGAGTTAAGTACCAATGGGGTAACCCGAAAATCTACCAGACCCGGGTGAATTGCAAGTACACAAAAAAAAATGGTCACAGTAGCAACAGTTCTAAGTAAAGGAAATCAGTGCATTCACTATATCTCATAGGGGTTACTGCAACAAATGCAGTTTATTAAGCAGAGTATCAAATGATTATTGCCAATTGCTTTCATTTCGGCTAAGCAGATGCCATGCATTTCAAGACTCCATTTTAATGCCTTCTGCACATGCGCTAGAATTTCCCTCCAAACGTGACCTCGTCATATTGCGTAGATGCAGTTGACGCATGTGCGGTAAAGATTTCCCCGTTTAAAGCTGTATTAGTCCGTTTTCATGGTTATTTACATTAGTATACACATAAGCAAGCTTCGCTAACCCGTGTGTTTCTGTGGTGCGTGTTATTATCTACAAGACACGGTTAGTAATTTGTTAGCAAGTTAAACGAGAGGATTACTTTCGAGCAAGTCTCTTTCTTTACGAGTCCTTGCTCCATCAATCCCCTCTGATGGCATTTTAAGCCATCACAAAATTACCCATCCCATCCCAGATGCCAACTTTAGCACATCTCAATTTTCTATTTCTTTTCTCATTTTTCCATTTGTTACTTCTTTTCCTTCTAAATCTTTCATCTTTTTATATATTTTTCCTTTAATTTCTTCTAGTTGTATCTCCTCATATTCTCTTTTTCGTTTCTTTCCTTTTCCCTCTCTTTCTAAATGTATTCTTCCTTTCCCTCTGTTTCTACAACATTTATATGTAGTCATTGATATCATTACTATTGTCACTATCACAGCTAATGGTAATATTATTTGACCTAGAAAACGTTTCCCAAAATCAATAAACCAACTCCCTATTGATGTTATACTCTTTGTTAGTTTTCCCCATACACTGTCAACCTCCAGTTGGGTCAAGTCATTATGCATTCTTGTAATATTTCCAATATACCCTTTAATTTCTTTGCTCTTGTCCGGAATATAAGTGCAGCAATGTTGAATTTTCAACATACCACAGACTCCACCCTCTTTTGCTAATAAAATATCAAGAGCAAGACGGTTTTGTAAAACCATAGACCTGATTGCAACCATTTCTGTGTTGATCTTTAAGAATCCTCCTGCAGTGTCTGTAGAAAGACGATCAACTATGGTTGATAATTTACAAATTCTCTGCGAATTTAGAATGACTCCAACTGAGGGTATCAATGCACTAAATATATCTCCTACTATTTCAGAAAAACTAGCTCTTCTTCTACGTGTTAGTTCATTAGATTTTCCATTGATTCCATTGATTCTGTCCACATGGTATATTTTCGGGAAAACTATTCCAAAATAACAGCTCCCGTACCATCTTGCAGGTAACCTATAATAGGCATTGTTCCCACAGACATAATAAACTCCTGAAAATACAGGATCAGTTCCCCCTTTTAGTCCCCACCCTCCTAAAATTAGGAAGTTGTGTGCACACTCACTGGAACCAATGTAGTTATTATTGTAATCTGTCTTTAATCTATGGAGGCAGACTTTTCCCTTTCTCACAAAATCCAGGGACATCGCAGCATGAGCTTCGCCCTTTGCATACACTTCTTCTTTCTCAGCCCATGGAGGTACATGGGTTTTCTGTTCAGCAGCTTTCTTTATCAAATCCTGTCTCCTTTCTTCTACTAAATTTAAAAACTCTTTTTCTTCTTTGCGTAATGTACAAGTCAAGTTATTTTTGTGTGCCTGAGCTATATCTATTGAACCCATTGTTAAAAAGAATTCACCCATAAATTGTGCATTCCTACTACTAGATTCATATTCTTTCTAATAGGTAATTCTGAAAATACTACATCTAGATTTGAATAAAAATACTGAAGTCTCCCTGTTGCATAAAATAAACTTGATAAAACACTACATGACACACCATATGTTAAAGATATATGATGATACGTCACCCCTCTGACACTGATGAAGGTAACTTCATACAAACATAACAATTACTAATCTCCATTGTATTAACGTACTGAAATAACAATTTAGTAAACACATTTGAAGACGTATTATTGTCTGATTCATTATGATAATTTGCCTCATCTTCTACCCCTATTTTAGTTCCCTTTATTCTATCTACCTTTTCATTAGTAATTGTATTATTCTTATCACTTGTTTCCATTAGTAAAGGTACTCCTACTGTTAGGAATAACCATAATAATACTACCAGTAAAATACTACAAAAACAAAATCTAAAACATTTTCTTTTAAAACCTCGTTTTGGTCTTTCTGCGACTTCAACTTCTGCCATTTCAACTTGAGAATTTTTCTTCTCTCTTTTTCTTTCTTTGTCTGTTTAATTTTTTTCTTTTATTTTAAGGAGGTCTCAATTTGCTTTCATCAATCTGTGCAGCATGAACCCTTTCTGTTTCTTCACTTAAATCTAAGTTTACAAATTCTTCGAGTATAACATAGGTCCACTCATGGGCCTTGTATTTTCTATTTAAATTGCTCAATCTTGGGCTTCTTCGTGTAAGTTTTACTAAGGTTTGTTTAGATTGCGTTTGACTCGTAACTTCGTTTACTTGTTCTGGTTTCTTTTCTGATTTTCTCAAATAATACCTTAATTTCTTCACTCCTTCTGGCCAATTGTCTCCTTTTCTAACTCTTTTGACCTGAACTGCACTTTCACCTTCCCTATCTCCTTCTAGAGTTCTTTTATTTTCACTTAATCTAGGCACAATCTGTCCTTGTTCTCTATTTTCTGTGTTTGGACTTTCCTCTTCTTGCACCTGTTCAGGTCTTATTATAATTTGTTCTTCTTCTTCTGCCTGAACTTGTTCTTCTAGATCTACCTGATCCTGTTCAGGTCTTATTTCAGATTGTTCTTCTTCTGCCTGAACTTGTTCTTCTAATTCTGCCTCTCCCTCCTCAGGTTTCTGAATGTCTTTATTTATTTCTACCTGAGTGTGTTCTTCTTCCCCTGTCTTTTCCTGTCTACCTTCCTGCCTTTTCAGTTTTGTTATTCTTCTTGTTTCGACAGCATCATCAGGTATTTCAAATACTGGTATCCACTCTTCCTGACTTGTACTTGGCTGTTCGTCATATAGTTGTCTTTCAGAATCTATCACTCTAGATTCTTCAATTTCACAGTTTTTAACTTCTGACGTTTCAGCCTGTCCAGTCAGTGGTTGCTCTTGTTGTTCTGATGGGCTCGGAACTCTTCTGGTATGACTAGCATGAATCCAGTTGGGCAAACCTGCACACTTCACTGCCGTGGTAGTGACTAGTATGACCTGACGCGGTTTATCCCACCTTGGTGCTAGACACGACTTCCTTGCGTGTTTCTTCACTAGCACCCAATCTCCAGGATTCAAATCATGTGCTTGGTCTGGCTGTCTTTCAACTGCGTCTTCTCCAACCTGGTGAGAGACAGAACGCACCATTTCAGCCAATCCTTTGCAATAGTCCAATACCAGATCAACAGTTATAGTCATTAATTTATTTCCAGGAATAAATGCTTGTCTCATTGCCCTTCCCATAAGAACCTCATGTGGACTCATTCCTATCTTTCTGTCAGGAATACTTCTGAGACCCATCAGTACAAGAGGTAATGCATCTGGCCATTTCAGCATTGTGGATGCACACACTTTCCCTAATCTTGACTTGATTGTGCCATTTAGCTGTTCAACTATTCCAGAAGCCTCTGGACGATAAGCACAGTGCAGTTTTTGTTCAATGTTAAATGCAGCACAGATTAATCAAATTATCTCATTATTAAAATGAGGTCCTCTATCTGATTCCAAAGTGACTGGAAAACCAAAACGAGGAATCAACTCCCTCAACAATAGTTTAGCAACTGTAACACTGTCATTTCTTCTGGTGGGGTATGCCTCCACCCATCTTGAGAACAGGCACACTATGACAAGTACATACTTTAGGCCATTACAAGGAGGCAACTCAATGAAATCTAACTGCAACCTGGTAAAGGGTCCTTCTGCCTTTCCAATCTTTCCCCAGCTTACCACTGTCTTCCTACCTGGATTTTGCTGCTGACAGGTTAAGCATCTTGGGCAAAGGCTCTCTGCGACTACCCTGAACTTTGGATTGCACCAACTCTGTCTGAATAATCTGATCATTGAATCTCTCCCTATGTGTGTTGCTCTATGATATACTCTTGCCATTTTAGAGAGCAAACAATCTGGCATGACTGGTCTTCCATCTAAATACACCCATACTTCATCTTCTGACCTTTTTGTACAAGCTGATTTTATCCTAACATTTTTTTCCTTTTCCTCAACTTCTTCCTGCAACTGTCTAATCTCATCCCATGTTTCTGGAATTGAGAAAAACATAAGTTGGCAGCTGGTTTCACCCGTTTCAATTTTTCTGTTTATTGCCATTGTATTTCTCGCACAGTATCGAGCAAGTTGGTCAGCATATCTATTGCCAGCTGCCACATAGTCATTTCCTGACTGATGTGCAGAGCATTTAACAACTGCAACTTCTTTTGGCAATTGTAATGCTTCCAGCAGATCTTTCACATTTTTACTGTTTCTAATAGGAGATCCTGAAGAAGTCAGAAATCCCCTCTGCATCCAGAGTTGGCCAAAATCATGCACAACCCCGAAACCATATTGACTGTCCGTGAATATGGTTATTTTCCAATTTTTCCCATTTTTGCATGCCTTTGTTAAGACCACCAATTTGGCTACTTGTGCAGATTTGACTCCCGGTAAACAGGATGCTTCAACCACCCCCGATATTTTACACACAGCATAAGCAGCACTTAATCCTCCTTCTTCATTTCTTAGACAAGACCCATCCACAAATAATTCATGATCAGCTTCTTTTAATGGTGTTTCTTTAATGTCAGGACGGGGCTTAGTACACAATTCAGTCCCATCCAAACAATCATGATCAATTTCATCTCTTACTTCCTCATTGCATGGATCTGGCAGTAATGTGGCAGGGTTCATGATCGTACATCTTATCACTGTCACATTTTCTGCTCCCAAAATCACTCTTTCATACTTAGTCAGCCGACTAGGTGTGAGATGTTGAGTTCTTGTTCTTGTCAGAAGAATTTCAACTGAGTGTGGAACGTAAACCTTTACAGAATGTCCCATCACTATTGACTCACTTTGCTCCAGACTCATACAAGTAGCAGCTACTGCTTTTAAGCAGCCAGGTAAGGCTGAAGCCACTGGATCCAATGTGGCAGAAAAATACGCCACTGTACGTCGGCTCAGTCCATGTCTCTGTGTTAGGACTGAAAGTGCACAATTTTCTCTCTCACAGCAAAACAACGCAAATTCTTTTGAATAATCAGGCATGCCTAAGGCAGGAGCCTCACATAAACAATTCCGCAATTTCACAAAGGCCTCCAAACATTCATCATTCCAATCAATTGGATCTTTTGCTCTTTTCCGGGTCAATTGTATCAATGGTTTTGCTAGCATGGAAAAACTGTTAATCCACTGCCTACAGTACCCAACCACTCCCAAGAACATTCTCATCTCTCTTTGTGTCTGAGGTAGTTGCATCTCTTTGATTATTTTTATTCTTTCCGGTGTCACTTTTCTAACTCCTCTTTCTATTTTATGCTATAAATACTTAACTTCTTGTTGACAGAATTGTAATTTTTCTGGAGACACCTTGTGTCCTCCTTCAGCCAAATGGTTCAGTAATGCAATTGTGTCTGTGACACAATCTTCTCGTGTTTTCGATGCCACCAGTAGGTAATCAATGTATTGAACCAGAACTGATTTTCCAGGCATAACTAATGACTCTAAACACTTTTTTAGGATTTGGTTAAAAATTGAGGGACTCTCTGTGTACCCTTGAGGAACTCGGCACCATGCGAAGATACGATCCTCAAACTTAAAGGCGAAAAGATACTGGCTGTCTGGGTGCAAAGGAATAGAAAAGAATGCTTGGCACAAATCAATTACTGTAAACCAGCCTGCATTCCAAGGTATCTGATAAAGGATCACTGCTGGATTTGGCACTATTAGGCAACGTGCCACTATAATTTTATTAATCTTTCTCAAATCCTTCACGATCCTGTATTTTCCGCCAGGCTTTTTCAGTCCTATTATTGGCAAATTACAAGGACTACCCATTATTTCCTTTAAAATGCCTTGTTTAACCATTCGATCGATTTCTGGAATAATTCCTGCTTTCACTTCTGGACTCATCTTGTACTGTCGTGTGTTTGGATAAACTGCACCTTCCTTCACTGTCACTTTAACTGGGTCTACATTTGACATCAGCCCAATATCTTTTCCTGTAAAATCCCATACTTCTCAATTGACTGTGGCTCTCAACTCTTCCGGCAATTCATTTTCAGTCATTAATGAAAACATCTCATCTACTTCTGTTCCTTGCTTAACTATCATAATTTTGTATATAACATCTTCATCAGGGGTCTGGAAAGCAACACCATCTGGTGTACAATAGATTGTGCAATTCATCTTGCACAATAGATCTCTTCCCAACAGATTTACGGGACTGGAATCGCAAACTACAAATTGATGCATTTCTTTAAAGTTTCTGATATGCACCTCCATCGGTTTTGTGATTGGGGTTCTAATTTGTTGATTTGACACTCCTACAACTTGGATGGACTCTCCCGAGAGGGGTAGGTTTGGGATGTCTGCTGTTCTCACAGTAGACCGGGTAGCACCAGTATCCAATAGAAAAGTGATGTCTTTACCTTCCACTTTCCCATCAACAAATGGACCTGACTGATCTATTGGCAAGGATGCGCCAAGCACGCACTCCTCTTCCTCCCCCCTCAGGCACCGTCATTGCACGAAGTCCGAATTTTCCTCATCATTCTGCAAAAAATATTGTGTAACTGTTCTATTATTCTTACCACTTTCTCCTTGAAATCCGGTGTTCGCACTGAACGTTTGGTGGTTCACAAAGTTTGGCATAGGAGCTGGTGGAACCTGATATTGTGGAGTAACTACCTGCTGCTGCTGATTCATAAGTACTTCATTCTGCATCTGTGGAATTAAATTTTGATTTGGCCCATTATTATTCTGAATACTCTTACACTCGTTCTTCCAATGTCCAAGCTTTCCGCACGCATGACAAGGAAAGTTCTTCTTCTTTGTTCATTCGTCCTCTAAATTTACTACCATTCGCCACTTGATCCTTCTGACTCTGCTCTTTCACTTGATTATCAGACTGAGTATTTGTTTTATTCTCCTGCTGCTCTGCCAATTTTACCTGTGCCCACATCATTTTCTCCTTTAATTTTCTACGCCTCGCCTTAATGTCGTCTCCGCAATATTTTGCATACTTTAAAATTTCATGCATTGTTTTACTCTGCCAACACAACATGTGCTGCTGAATCATCTGACTAATCTCCGGTTTCAAACCATATACAAACCGATACACAAAATGTCCCATATTCTTATCACCAATATTCTCAAAGCCACTATACTGCTTAAACACCTGCAGTAACCTTTCATAATACGCATGTACAGACTCATTTGGTTCTTGAGTTGTCCTATCTATCTTTACCCAATCTGTTTCTTTAGGAGGAATTTTCCCTTTCAAGAATGTAATCACTTGGTGATATTTCTTCATCACCTCCTCTGAGGGTGCTCCTGTCTTCGAGTCTCTAGCATACTCCTCACTTGGCCAATCAATTGTAATCTTACACTCTGTCCATAAATCCGCAGGTACCACAATGTCAAATAAACCATCCAAATTTTTCAATAAAACCTTTGAAACTTTCACAAATCTTTTCACCTGTTTATACCATTCCACTGGTTTTTCTCTCAATCTTGGAAAGTCATTTGTAAATGATAAAATATCTTGTCTGCTCCAAGGAACATGAACATATCCACCTCCGGGAACCTCTCTCATTGGACACAATTTCTCAACCTTTTCTGTTTCCCTTACTGGAAATGCAGATGATGCTTCTCTCGCTTGAACTTCCTCTTTCTTTCTTATCCATCTAATTCTCCATTTATCAATGTCTCCCCATTTTCGCAAAATATTCATCAATTCCTTTATCTGTAGTCTCTTACTAGAAACATTTACACTTTCTAAATCCTTGTCAGTAAAATCCACTCGATATGGTTTCTGCAACAACTTCGATTTCCCTATATCTATTCCAATCTCTGAAGCGACTTCTGTTAATTTCTCATGAAATACTCTTGCTCTTCTGGTTAGACTCTTACATAAGAATAATAACTCTTCATCATTGTAAACGTTCAATCTTTCTATGCTCACACTTCCCACTATCATTTCTTCCAATTCCACTTTCAATCTGCTGATATCTAGAATCTTTGGTGGTGGGTTTCAATTATCTATTTCCTGTGCCCCTCTTTCTATATCTTCAGGGGTAACTACAGTTGCACCTCCAGTTCCTATAGGAACCAAAGATCTCTCTCTCTCAAATTTGTAGGCGTAACTCTTTTCGGAGTTTCAGTTAAAGGTTCTACATTCGGGAGATCCATTAATGAAATAACTGATTCACTTTCACTGACCTGATCATCTGTAATTATTACTTCTTTTCTGGGACTATTCAACGGAATTGTTACAGTTTGTGGTTTCTGGCAAGTCTTTTTATCTCCATACAATGGGATTGCCGGACCAATGGCCACGGGTATTGTCAAAGCTTCAGCATTCAAATTTAATTGGCTTATTTTCTGAACTAATTCCTCTCTAGTTTTATTTAAAACATCCCTCTCATTATCCTGCAACACCCTATTGAATGACGTATCATGTAAAATTTGTGGGGTTAAAGGCATTCCTATCACTGGTGCACTTGGGGTAACCTTACTAGTTGCTTCTTGATACGGTGGTGGATTTTTAATTAAAATATCCTCTAATAACTCATCATCTGATTCACCATATCCTGTTGTATTCATGTGTTTTGTTTTCTCTTTACACTTTCCTCCAGACTGTTCCTCAGCCATTAACACTGGATATAAACCTTCTGATACCATAGCTCTGCTCCATTGTTTCATCTGCCCTTCGCGTGACTCATGCAAGTATCTGGGGAAAGATCCTCTATATCTCCCACTTCTGCATTTCTCACGTTCATATGACTCAGTTTCCCATTCTTCTAAAGCCTCGTATTGAGTTAACCTAGTTCTTGGTTCTAAATCATTCATTCTCATTCTCAAATTCTGAAGAATTCTCCCGTTAAACGTACCATTTTCAGGAAACGCTAGCACTCCATCACCTTTCGTATAATCTATCCAATTTTCCAACCACACGCAAGTATGATATCCTCTTTCCATCATCATAAAAGAAGCTGGTGTCTTCGGTGGCGGAATAGGAATTCCTTCCCTCGTCAACACCGGCTTATCTTTCTTAAAGAAATTCTTAATTTCTTTATAAATGACATTTTTCTCTTTTCTCCATACATCCTAGATGAACGATATATAAAATTATATTCTGCAAACCCTTGAAATCTTCTATCTGCGCGTCTCACACTGGCAGTCAAATCAGAATCCTGCATACAATTTCTCTTTCTACCAATCCTAGCGCGGCTTCTTAACTAATTATCCAATCAAACTCAGGCTCACGCTCGTGGTCTGACCAATGCCAACGCGACCTTTTGTGACATCAGTTCTGCTCCTTACTACTGACCCCTCCTTTACAAGGCTGCTTTTGTCACACGCCCGCTGTTTCTACCAATCCCAGCGCGGCTCACTGTGACGTCAGTATAACTCCGGCGACTGACCGACCCTTCACGAGGTTATACAGAAACTTATTTCTTAATACTTTTCATTAAAATTCTTTGTTATTAACAACATAAAAACATTCGCTACTCTGTCTGTTCCACTAAACAAAAGGATAGAATTTTTCGACTTATTCTGGAGTCTCAGAATTGCTCCTCTTCTACTGCGAGTAAAAACCTCTGTTTGCCCTTCACTCAAGCTTCAGAGAACCTGCTACTCCTCCAGTGTCACCCGTATTGGGAAATGAGACCAAAGTTTCACCAGCGAACCCCTTTTGCTATCATTCGCACTCTACTTTTATACGAAATAGTCCCTAGTTTAACACTGCCAGCCCTACCTAGCTTCTTAGTGTTATTCCAACAGACGAGTAACCTCACTGCAGTATGGCTTCTGTCACCACCCGCTATTCATTTCCCGGGAATTCTGGACAACATAAAATAAAGACGCTAACTCTTTTGTTTAAAACATAAATCAATAATCAATAATCTATACTTATCACCAAACTAGTCAATAATAACCATAACTCTGCTACCAGAAAACTGATCCAGCGGTATACTAACAACAGATACTCCACTACCATATACTCACCTGGGCCCATAAACACAACACACTTCTGTATCGAGTAGACCGCTGGGGTTTAGTTTATAATTTTCATATTTCAGGATTAGTTATTTCTTATTCCTAACTAACCTTTCACTGATCAAAAAGTACTTTCCTCTGGTCGATGGACCATTAGTTGAACTAATTGATGGTGATAATGAACATAACTCTTAACTGTTCTTTAATTAAAGTAAATAACCACAGACTCGGGAAGTTTTAAAATCTTTATCTAAATTAAATGAATGTGAACCATCTCAAAGTTTCAGCACAAACACCCTCATTCATAAGAGTGTAAATTCAATTGAATAATCATTAAAAACAAAAACATACTTCAGATTCATGCAATAACTATGCTCAGAAAAGAGAGGATAGAGAGAAAAGAACATCTACAAACGGACAAGAAATAATTACCAAGGATGGTGTGAAGACCAACCCCCTGGCAAAAGGGCTGGTGAGGGACCCCCGAGATAGATCAGGAGACAAAGACTTCAGGACAGGATACTTGACCTCTCCAAATACCGAAGACTGCGTCGCACCCCTCTCTGACACTCTCTTCCTCCTCGAGTTTCTTCCGCGATCTTCTTATCTAACCCAATTAATTTAGGATAGAAGGTTCTGCATTCGGCTTCTTCATCAGCATCTCCCAGCATCCCTCCCTGCGTCAGCATCTCAGCAACACGAACTCTCTAACTAACTAAAGCTACCTCAATTATACCTTTCGTTCATCATGTACCACCCACTAAAGTTTCAATTTCGTAAAAATACGAAATCTAATTGGTCAGGCAAGGGGGATGATCATCACACCATGCTTACATATTACTTTTATTCTATCAATCCATTGTTTGTAAAACCATCCCCTTAAACTTTATTCATTTCTTTCGTTCCCATACATATCCAAACTTTATTAGCAACATTTATTTCAAAATCATGAATAAGAGTCTTCTTGGCTGAACTCTTCACCCTCTGTTCTCAGGGCACATCATTCTCGTCCTTGGACGACTGTCAAATCCTCGGTCATCCTTCCGGGTTAGCTTTCTTGTGGGCCTGCACACAAATCATGTGACTCAGCTTACTTTGGTCATTCACGAGAGGCCCAAATGCGCACTAATAAAGTCAAAAAGACAAATGTTACTTTCACAAATTAATGGTCTCACTGTATACCACCCATTTCTACTCTAACCCTCTTTACTTATTAATACTTTCCCCGCATTAGCATTAGTAAAATAGCTTGTTTTCATTTCGGCTAAGCAGATGCCATGCATGTGAGTCTTCAAGACTCCATTTTAATGCCTTCTGCACATGCGCTAGAATTTCCCTCCAAACGTTACCTCGTCATATTGCGTAGATGCAGTTGACGCATGCGCGGTAAAGATTTCCCCGTTTAAAGCTGTATTAGTCCGTTTTCATGGTTATTTACATTAGTATACACATAAGCAAGCTTCGCTAACCCGCGTGTTTCTGTGGTGCGTGTTATTATCTACAAGACACGGTTAGTAATTCGTTAGCAAGTTAAACGAGAGGATTACTTTCGAGCAAGGCTCTTTCTTTACAAGTCCTTGCTCCATCACCAACATCATAATTCTTAATGACAGCATATCATATAATTGTTGCAAACATCATACTCCTTTTGATTCTTGAGCTAAAGGTGCTCACAATAAAGAGAAAGTATAGTGTTCAGGGAAAAAGTGAGTTGGTGAGGGTAATGAAGGAAAGGAGAGGTAATGTGCCATATATACATTATATTTACATGTTGTAACCTGCCAGCCTTTCACAGGCAAAATATTACATATAAATACATAGCATTGTTAATGACCCTGATAACAAATCTCAGTGGTCGCAGCTTGTTGTAGGAAAAACAGTCAACATTTCGACCCCTTCAAGTGTTCTAGGTCAGTGCATCCTTAGGGTAGAACTGTTGCTACTGTGACCATTTTTGTTTGTGTACTGTATTGCAATTCACCCGGGTCCGGTAGATTTTCGGGTTACCCCATTGGTACTTAACTCTACTAGTGCAGGTTTTTCCTGCGAGGGTCCCTTTTTCCTTTTTTTCTTCCCATTAATTCTTTTGTTCAATTATGTCAGAGAACGAAACACTCTCTTACACAGAGGACTATATTAATCGACTGATACAAGAGCAATCCAATACTGGCTTTCTAACAACAAACACTCCCAATATAGACTTCTCATTAAATGAAAAAATCAACAAATTGGAATGGCTGGAGAAAAAACTGATCCACACACGCCTACATGGCCATCTTTTGACCAAATACCTCCAGGCAAACATAATTCCTGTAGGCTTACAAGTGAAGAATGAACCTGCCATCTTCGTGGACCTTCTAAAATTCAAAGAGGGGTTTAGTTTCGTAGCGAACAACTGCTCCCGCCACTGGATGGTGTTGGGGATCGAAACGGCCATAGAACAGGTTGAAAAGCTCCTTAAGGAGATCACTGAACTCAAGCTGGAGATTGCTGGCAACACGGCATTAACCAATGCTAAAGAGGCCTTAGAACATCTGGACAAAACTATTAAAGATTTTGACACCAACACACAGACCAAAAAATTGGAGAAACTGGCCAGAGATATACGCTTCTACTACAAGAAGATCACATATCCTTACCTTCAGGAGGATTATTTCAAACAAGATTCTCAAGGACGTTTCTTCAATAGGGGCAGAGGAGGGTACAGAGGCAACGGCGTTTCACAACTTTTTCGGATTCCTCTGCCTCCAACAGTGCTGGAAGTGAGGGTGAACAACCCAGCACCAGTGGTGGATACTCATACCAAGACAGCTGGTATCAACAACCGCAGTGGCCGTCTTTTTTAGACGACACACAATGGAGACCACCGAGAGGAAGAGGGTACGGTTGGAACAGAGGACCCAGGAGGGGACCGAACCAACAAGGTCAGAATTGGGACGGTGCGAGACAACGCGGGCAGAACCAGAAACAGGTGCGATTCCCGCAGAAGAGCCACGGCGAGATACAGACGCGGCGTCGTGTCTACAAGTTGTGACAGTCCCTACTAGCCCCATCATCGACCTCTCTGCGTATGTGCTCTCAGAAGACGAAACTAAGGTCCTTAGTAAAGGACTCTCTTTTGTTCCCACCTCTCATCCCAACAGATTCACCATAAAAACAGAATTACATCGATTTTTTCGCAAAGTGAGGTTGAGATATTATTTCAAACACTCTCAACCGATATCATCTACCACACAAACTGGTTTGAGAGTACCATCCACTTTCATGTCACCCTCCCACATGATGCCACACAAAATTCTCACTTTTGAAAGTGTGGTACTTCGGGATGTCCTGAACGCCTGCTCCAAGAAGAAATATACCAAACACAATGTGACCAAGGGAGAGCGTGAAGCATTAGGAACACTCAAAAACAACAAGATGATTGTGATCAAGCCGGCTGATAAGGGGGGAGCCATTGTTGTACAAAATACCCCTGATTACAAAGCAGAGATCTACTCGCAATTGCATGATGGTGTGAGCTATTCCGTACTCAGCTCGGACCCTACTAAGGAGATTAGAAAACTGATCCTTAACATCACTGAAAAGGGCAAGCAAATTGGCTTTCTATCTGACCATGAATTTCAATATCTCAACTTGAAGCAACCAAGGCTTCCAACCATCTACACGTTACCGAAGGTTCACAGGAATTTCAATCACCCACCTGGATGACCCATCATTTCCGGTTGTGGTTCTCTTTTAGAACCAGTTTGTAAGTACGTAGATTTCTTTCTTAAACCTTTAGCAACATCTATGAGAACATATCTTCGTGATACAATGGATCAGCTTGATTGGCAATTTACCATTTGACCCGGAACATCAATTACTGGTAACACTAAATATAGTATCACTATATACTAGCATCCCCCAACGACCAGCACTTGAAGCAATGAGCAAAGCACTGGATAAAAGACCTCAACCCTCACCTGTTCCTACGGAATTTATAGTCCAACTACTTGAGGTGGCAATGATGAAGAATTTCTTCGTTTTCCAAGGGGAATTTTATCTTCAAACCAAAGGGGTTGCGATGGGTGTTGGCTTTGCCCCGGACCTAGCTATCCTATACATGGATGAGTTTGAGGAACAATTCATCTTTAGCCAGACTAATCCGTATATTGAGAATGTGTCACATTGGAAACGCTATATAGATAAGGTGCTTCTCATTTGGACAGGTACTGTAACGGATTTGAACAAATTCTTTGAATGGCTTAATGCGAGATCAGAAGACATCAAGTTCACCATTCAATGGAACTGCAACACCATTGACTTCCTCGACATCACAATAAAAACAGGCGAGAACCACCTATACACTACCCTTTATACACTAAACCAGCGGAACGCAACACACTATTGAGCTATTCCAGTCATCATACAAGGAATCTACGGGACAACCTGCCCTTCGGGCAATTCTTGCACATTCGCAGGAATTGTTCCCAGAAGGATGATTACTTTACAGAATTGGACGATCTCATCAATCGCTTGGTTGAACGAGGATACCCCAAGAGAATGGTCAAGCGTGCCAGGACAAGGATTCCCTGCTTACACCCAAACGACGGCAAACTGACGACAGCAACAAGATGATATGTGTGACTACATTCTGCACTAGGAGTAATGAGATCAAAAAGATCATTAATGGACACTGGAGACTAATCTCATATGATCTACAGAAACCAAATCCACCTATGCACTCCTTCAAAAAAGCAAATAATAGAAAGGACTATGTGGTTAAATCCCTCCTAGAAACACCTCCGCAACCCACAATCCAGACAATGTGGAATCTACCAGAAATTGTGAGGCATTTCAAATGTGGAAAATGCAAAGCATGCAAATTCACAATTGAAACCAAGAAGCTTTGTTATAAACACCACAATATAGACCTGCAGGCACATACAAATTGTAACACCACAGATGTAATCTATGCCATTATTTGTCCGTGTAATGACATGTATGTAGACCAAACGAGACAAAAGGTGAAAACTAGGATCCTGCAACATTGCAGCAGGATAAGGTGTGGCACTGTCGGCGCACCTCTGGTTGATCACTTTCAAAAGCAGGGCCATCACCAAGACTCTATCAGATGGGTGGCACTAGAAAAGGTATCTGTGGGCCCCAGGGGTGGTGACGTTAATTCCATTCTCAATATACGAGAATGCAAATGGATGTATACCCTGGACACAGTGAACAATGGGTTAAATGAACTTGATGCGACCAATGCTCAATTCGCTGTTCTGAGTACTGAGTAGTAATTTGGTATGTCTCTTTTGAGCTGTGCCCCATCTAAGATGTTGATACCCACTTAACCTTTTCTCTCTTTAGTGAATATGAAACCTTTTCACGTGTAAATACTGTTGATATTTGCATCATCACCAGAAAGCATAGACACTTCATGTTAAATTGGTGCACTATGCGACTCTAGACACTGTACAGTGTTGATTTTGTGTAATACTTTTGTAAAGTACATGTTGTTTTTCTATAGGAAACATTGCAATACTTTTGCTTTATTTATATCGCTCCTATGATGCGACAATTTCCATTACATGATCTTCTACTGTGAATATGTTCAAAACATTTCCGTATTATGAGCCATCTGCACATTTTGTTGTGACTAACATTTATACCATTCTATTTCTATTGCATTTTTGCTGACATCAAGAGAGTCTTCAGGATTTTCATTATCCACCTTTGCAGAATAGGGGATTCTTAGCAATAGTGCCCTTTCACAGGAAAAAGACTCCTCGGTCCTCCATTTGCCCCTTCCGCCCGCCAGGCAACGTTAAACGTGCCGGTAACCAGCGGCTGCATCTGGCGTGCACGCTGCAGCGCGAACAGTTATATTGATCGCGTATTGAGCTTCCCGGTGCCAGACGTCACGGACCCGCTCTTGAGAGACGGAGGTAGGCTTTGTTTGACCGATGCTCTTTGGCCTTAGGCTGACTTTTTGGCTGAGTTGTGAATGTTTACATTGACACATGACTGATACTTACCCGCATTTGGTCCCTCTTTTGGCATTAGATATTCCCTGGCCAAGTAGAGGACACACTGACTTAAGGTATTTGGTTTTTGCATACGGGCGACACGATGCCCATGCCACACAGATGCTTACCCGGCTAGTTGGTTTGGTGTGCACTTAATCCCATCAGACACTATGTTGCTCGCTGTGAAACACGTCGTTCGTTCATGGTGGATCATATTTTGCACTCCTTTCACAAATACCTTCATTATAGACATCATCCCATTAATCGTTCTTCTTCACGGTACACATGAGGGGTTGGAGCATGAGGCTTCACGTCGTGAGACATTGAGTCGCAGGCATTTTTGCATGTTATGTGTTCCGTTTTTCTTTCATTACAATGCATGTAACCACCTGCTCATTTTAGAGTCTTCAAGATCAACTAATAAGAGTGCACCTTCTCAGTGTGATCGTGGGTGTCACTGTGACACCCTTCTGGTGTTTTCACTTCTGTATGATTACCAGAGGCACCGTTCTCAGTTAGTTGTTCGTTCTCTAATTTCCCCTTAGGAGCTTCAATGAGCCCACCTTTGGAATCAGTTCAGCCTGATTTGCCACGCTGATCCCATACCGGGTAATTCACTTTACCATTTACATTTGTTTTGAGCTGCATTCACTTACGTTCATTTTAATTATTAACACGGAGCATTCCATTACCTATAGGTGCTCCTCCCCACTCTGTCCTGATGAAGACCCCACCCTAAGGCTGCACTGACCTAGAACACTTGAAGAGGTCGAAACGTTGACTGTTTTTCCTACAACAAGCTGCGACCACTGAGATTTGTTATCAGGGTCCTTAACAATGCTATGTATTTATATGTAATATTTTGCCTGTGAAAGGCTGGACAGGTTACAACATGTAAATATAATGTATATATGGCACATTACCTCACCTTTCCTTCATTACCCTCACCAACTCACTTTTTCCCTGAACACTATACTTTCTCTTTATTGTGAGCACCTTTAACTCAAGAATCAAAAGGAGTATGATGTTTGCAACAATTATATGATATGCTGTCATTAAGAATTATGATGTTGGCAATAATCATTTGATACGCTGCTTAATAAACTGCATTTGTTGCAGTAACCCCTATGAGATATAGTGAATGCACTGATTTCCTTTACTTAGAACTGTAGCTACTGTGACCATTTTTTTGTGTGTACCCCATTGGTTCTGAGGCATAGCAAAAACCTCTGGATGTAACCTCCAATGACTGGAATCTCGAAAATGGCGCGAGTGCCAATCCGCCACCTGATTCTCCCGCCTCGGGAGATATTCAGCCGTCACCGAAATTTGGTGGTCGAGGGAGAACTACCAAAAATTTGTCACCACATCTGAGAGAACCTTCAACCGAGTGCCGCCCCGGTGATTTATGTGCCTGACCGCCGAAATATTTTCCATCTTTAGAAGGACGCATGTCTGAATTCTGTCCCTGGTCCAGCAACGGATCGCGAAGGACCCCGCCAAAAGCTCTAAACAACTGATGTGCAGTGTTTGCTCTTGCGGAGACCATGAACCTCCTGTGGAAAAATCTCCACACCGGGCGCCCCAGCCTGACCTGCTGGCGACGGACTCTATAACCAGGTCTGGGTGGAACCAAATATCGCTTGTCCATTCCACGCCTCCTTATGAGCGAGTCACCAGCTAATCTCATTGCGCGCTTCGCTGGACAGGGCCACAGAGTGACAGTAAGGAAGGCCTCTCTGCAGGTGCGTAAGACATCTCTCAGGAGGTGGATTCCCTCCATTTCAAAATGGCGGTAAACCAACCACTCGTTGAACTCGCGTAAATTCAACACTGGATGCTGACCACCGTCCGCTTTGTCCTCTAAAAACATGTTGCTTATAAAACCTGCGGGTGCGGAAACGTAAGGCAAATAGCCCTTTTCCCGAGAAGGGAGGTAACCTCAGCATTGACCAGTTCTGCCTCCTGCCGCGAAAACTGGAGAGACCTGGGCCTCCTCTCCTGGCACGGGTTGCGGCAGAACTCTATGCGAAACCCCTGCACAGTTTGCTACACCCAAGCAGCGCTTGTGATCGTTTTCCACACCTGTACAAAATTGGCCAAGCGGCCCCCACTTGTAAGAGGGAAGAGGTAGATACACTTACTGGAGTTTGAGGCAGCTTCACCTCCTCTGAAGCCACAGCCCCTTGAGCGTCTTCTGCGGGTGGGGTAGAAGTTGTTATAGCAGGCTTGATCCTGAACTTCCAGCGCCTGTAGCCTTGCCCTCTGGAGTTTTGGAAGGACTTGCTGGTCGAACTGCCTCTACCTCGACCGACCCCATGGAAAACCCGGGAGGAGAAAACCCGCTTCATAGAAGACTGGGCCTTATCCAGGGATGTGAATGCATTGACACATTTCCCGAGCTCTTTGATGAAAGGCTTGCCAAATAATCCTCCCTGGGGCACCGCCCCAGCCTCAGAATCTGCTAAGTCCCCCAACTTCAGTTCAACCTTAATAAGAAATGATCGTCTCCGCTCCGTAGAGAGCGCGCAGTTGACATTTCAGAGGAACACCACTGCATGCTGGGCCCAACTGGAGAGGGCATCCGGAGATATAAGGGCACCCGATGCTTTGGCATCTTCGGCCATGTCCAGAATCATAGTGACAGGACCAGGGCATCCAAGAGCTTATCCTGGCATGCCCACCAGGACCTGTCGATCCTCTTTTTGGGGTCCTTAATAAATATGGACAGGAAAGTGGCCATCCTGGGGTCCAACCTTGCCATCCAGAGAGGGGCGAGGACACTCCGTCCAGATTCGACTACGGGCCTCTTTACCCATGGCGGTGCAAATCCTACTAGCCACGTAGCTTGCGACCTCGGAAGAGGGTGTCAACTCAGACGACCGAGGGTGTAGGATCTGCTCCGGATCCAGCATATCAGAACCATCATCCACCCCTTGAGGTTCACTAGGTAATGGTGTAGTGGAAGGGTGCCATGGTCTGGAGGGACCGGCCTCCTCATCTGTATCCCCATGGGCATCATCTCCCACCCCTTCTGCCGGGCCCACGGGTAGAGGCAGCTTGGGCGGGGACTCAGTGACTGGTTCTGGGTGAGAAAAGCTTCACACAAACGCACAAAAGCATCCCGGTCCACCCCATCAACCTTAGGACGTTTGGCTGGGGTAGGCTGCACATCCCCCTGAGCAGTCTGCGGGCATTCAGTGGCATTCGCCATGGGCTGAGCCCACTTTGCGCAATCTGCTGCACTAGGCGCACCTCCATGGGGGCCATAGCCTCCTCAACTGCCCTGTAAATGGATGCGTCTAATGCATCGTTAACGTAATCATCCCAGGAACCTGGGCCAAGGGATCCTCACCCCACTGCATGTTACCTTGTTCCGACATGCTTGCAGCACACATAGCACCACGGTAACAATACTAGGGACCCTGCCAGGCGCTATATGACACCAGTGCTGCTTAAGGCATGCGGGGTAGAGTAGGGCCTCCAAGCAGTCTCGGTGAGACTGTCGTTCAAGTGCTGGGGACCAGCGAATCACATAGAGGGCAGAGCCACAACTCAATAGTAGTCGAGGCCCCAGGGACACTACCCTCTCTTACTGATACAATAGTTGGGGTACAATTAACCACCTGGGAGTGTGATCCCTCCAGGCCAGTAGTAATGCCTGGCAGCAATACAGACCCCTATGGGGCATCTATGACACCAAGCAAACCTACCCCAGGTGGCTACCCAGGGCGTCCAAAGTTATGCAGGCTTCACAGCCTGTACAGACCCTTAATGAGGGTGTCACTCTCCAGGGGCAGGTGGAGTCACTGACAAGCGACGGGCGATCTTGAATCCTGACAGGGACTCCAAAATCGTGCATCGCAAATCATATAGTTTTCGCGCTCCAACAGCGCCACCGAGCGGTTGGAGGGCACCATCACACTCCGCCACATAAACAGGGAAATTATAATGCAGAGTCGGGTAGGAGCGCAAATGTGGTCCCGCGACTGAAATCTGAACATACCCACACAGGCATAAACATTCAACTACCTTATGAAGAGAAAAGGAAAAATGCACTCATCTCTTGCTGTGAGCAGCGAAGGAAGAGGAAGACCAGGACACAGAAGAGGGGCTATATGCTGGATCCTGGACCCTGATTGGACAATGGCTCGTGATGGACTGTGCTTGTCTGTTTTTTGTTTCACCAATTTGCCTGGAGATCTGGGAAATGTGGTTTGATTCACTGTTAAAATGGCTGCTGTTAAATTACAGTGGAGAAAGATAAAGCATAATCCGAAGCCTCTGGTCCTGATGTAGAATTAAAGTACTCAAGCTTCATATCTGTGCAAGAGCCATCATTACACAGCATTTTCATCATAAGCAAGACTTGGTCACAATGTAATGGCAGCGACCCAGCCGTATGTGCTGTTGGTGCAATAATAGCCAGCATCATCACACTGGCCGTCATTGACTTTCCTTTCCTAAAACGTTTGTGTGTGGGAGACAGCAGGCATTTAGTGTGTTTCCTGGCAATGAGAAGATCAATTAGTATACTTGACAACATTTTCACATTTTCCAGTGGGCTGAGCTGGGTCAGGAGTTGGTAATGAGAAGATTTACATCTGTTTCCATCCTTAATGATAGATACCTGCATTGCTCCACCTAGCATTGTGTGTGGTGGTACTATTTAGATTGAATGAAAAGATAAGCAAAAACAATGGCCAATAAGTAGGTGCAATCCGAAGGGATGGATGAGAACTTTTGACCCATGGGAATTTAATGCTTTACAAATTGCAATTGCACTTGCCACTTGGGATACCGTAACAGAGGAATCAGGGAACCTTGGAAAATTACTTTTCACCACTAAAAGATGTGTAGTGGAACCATAAAGATGTGTGGCAAACCTTCACCAATAAGTATTGACTGGTCTGTGCCATCATCTGTTATTGTCCCTTGGGAGATTCATTTACAGAAGGCTTCACATCTTTAGATATTAGTGCCTTAACAATGATATCCCAGTTCTTAGATGGCAACATTATATGTATTATCCTGTTTATCGAGGATAGTTTTTCTTTTGCTAATGGCTGAAACCTCAACATCCTAGAGTGAAGCTGAATGAATTTATGAAGTTTGCTAACTTCCTTATCATAAAAAGTATTATTCCCAACTCTCTTTGTGTTGTACTTGAAACAAAACAATTTAGCGCCTTGATGAATTTCATCTACAATTATTTCATAACAGTTGATCCAAAGTGCAGTATTGTTACATGACTGCAACACTATAAACAGTAAACCTTTCATGGTTGCAAACCCTCTGGTTTGCTAAATCAGCGAGGTTTGTGACCACCCAAAAGCATTTTTGGATTTTCTAAACCCATTTAATGATTTGGAAAACTTTTCCAAAGACATGTAAAAACAGGCATGGTGGTCTGCTGACCCTTGATGGCCACCATCCCTGTCTTTGAAGCCAAGCGTATGGAGTAGCAATTTGGGACCTTTCGAATTAATATTTGACAGTTAGTTGTGCGACCCACTCCAATTCCTTCTTTTGTGAAATGACCTAATATTACATAGGTCAGTTCACAAAATAAGCTACTAATCGCAGAAAGTCGGCGCAATTTTTGACTGCTTTTTGTTACCAAATCTTTAGTACATCTAACCCCATTTATCTTAATTGCCTGAATGAGTTTCAGTGATCCCTCCCAAAATATGGATGGATTTAGGCACTGGCCAATTTTCTCTAGGATGGATACTTTACAAATAAATGCTGATGACAACGGGTATTCTAAAAACCAAACACAAATAACCATTAAAATTTGAGCGAACTGATGACCCTCATCACAATTGTCAATGCACAAATCATCACAAACATGAAAATGTTTCTAGCAAAATTAGGATAACCACTGGGTTAACCGCTAACCTTGGGTTTCGAAGTAGTGTGCTACTCGCCTTAAAGCACTTTAATGCCTCGTATGGGGTAGTAAGCGATTTATAAATACAATCACAATTACTTCCATTCTGGAGTACTTATTCCAGTGCATAGTTCATGGGTGTTTCATCATTCCAGTTGTGCCAAAAAAGTACAATCTCAGATGGCCATGCTGCAGGTCTTGGCTACAGGATTTGCATGTCACCTTTCATACGTTTATCTTCTTATCTCCTCTGGGGTGTGGGAAAATATACACACTAGTGATTTACGTGGATAATGAACTGCTTTATCACCCTTGGAAGATGTTGGTGCTAGCAGTACATGATCTTGTTGATGTTCAACAGCAGATGCTTGGCATTGGTGGGCTTCTGCTACCAGCGGCTTTGGTTTTCCTCCTAAATATCTACTCAAAAAGATCATGTGACCACAATATCATAGTCAAAATATTGAGACTACGGGAGGTCAGGGAACATGGCGGCATGCACTAGATGGCTGCAAGCTCCTTGGGAGGGAAGCTTTTCTTGCCTCAAAGTGTGCCTTTATCCCCTCACCGCTTCGCCGCATACATACCTAGTAATAAGCCCTGCACCCCCGGCAGGTGTCGCGTTTTCTTCCCTGTTTTCGCCTAAATGTTAGAGGTGCTGTCTCTTGACACAGTGGCCGGAACTGGAAAAACGAGCTGGGAGGAAGCCGCACAGGAGCTTCAGTGCGGAAGAACGGCCCGTGCTCGGGTCCCACCAGGCAGTATCACCAAAGCCCTGAGGGGTGGACTTGGAGTGGGAGCCAGGCAGCAGTGGATGGCTTGGGGAGGATTACCCCAGTGATCACAGCGGAGCATAATAGTCCCCTGCCTGCGGGGCAGCAAGGCAGAGGTGGAGAAGGCAGGAGGCTGTGGAGGTGGCTAAGAAGAGTTAGTATCCTGTTTCTATGGATAGGAGGCGCCATAGCCTGGGTAAAACCTCAAGGTATATGCTTCATACTCACACCGCAGCCATCTCCAGGGTAAGTTCCGAAGTGGATTTTTCCTCTGCAGCCCTGAAGTCATTGTGAAAGCTTGATGTAGTATTGCTGGGGGGGTCCTTGTAGTTTCAAATCTTAAGTTGGGAAGCATGCAAAACTGCCTAACAAGATATGAGGGGATAGGGGTAGGAAAGGACCAGCTCTCCAGATTAAAGAGGCACCATCCCTTAACTCCTTTTTTAAAGTTATGGCCTTGCCTGCCCACAGTGTGTTGAAGGGGCCCCTGAGGGGGTCATGGGAAGACAGAGTCAGAATACGGAATCTTCCCTCGTCCCTGCAGGTGGGATCAGTACGAGAAGCGCAGACATACTTGGCGCAGGAGCCAGTCCAGGTATGAATAGCCTCATCCAGCATGTCCCGCAAATAACCACCAGGTATAGGTTTGAGGTTTTCACCTCCCTAGAGAGGCTTGAGCAGGCAGGTGAGTCCTGCCAGGGAGATCTGCAGGAGAAGGCTCCCTTTCTGGGGACTCTCACCAGACCAGATGGAGTTGAGACAGCTGGGGTACAGACAAAGGTGTCACTGGCAGCTACCCGCCTGGGCCTTAAGGAAGAGATTGAGAACTGGTTTGAGGTATCTGAGGCTAATCAATTGGGGTTTCAAGCTTCCTGCCTAGCTTCAACCCAACATCTGGAGAAAGTGGCCGCATGGACTAGAACACTAGAGGAAGAGGTTGTCTTGGTTAAACAAGATGCACAGAACAAAGCAACTGGAATAGGTCTGCTGACCAAACAAAATCAAGGTCTGAGGGAGGGTCTAGAGAGGACTGAGAATCATTCTCAGAGGAATAACCTTTGGATTCTCAATATCCCGAAAGCAGGGGAAGGTGGTGACATGAAGACTTTAATCACAGCACTATTACAGGATACAGTCCTCAAGGGTAGGCCTGATATTAATCTTGAACAGTAGATACAGAGAGCACACAGGGGGTCCAGCAGCCCCCCCCCCAGCACCTTGAGACCCTCACGGGTGAGTCGCCATGCTTTATAAGCTCCTGATTGATTGATTGACAGGGATCCATTCAAAAGGAATTTACAGCACCAGAAACCAAGGAAGATCTTGGTAAACTTCTTCTCCTACGCAGCGAAAGAGGCCATCCTGAGTACTGCTCTGAAGTGCGGGTCCTTTACTGCCAAAGGCTATTCCTTCACCATCAGGTCCGATGTATATAAGGCAACAGACCAGCGGCAGTGGGAGCTCGGCAGGATAATGAAAGAGCTCCACAAGTTGGGGGCCAAGGCGCAACTAAAATGCCCGGTGATGCTACGCATTATGTGGAACAATCAGATGTATAATTAATGTGCTTTGGAAGATGATGAGGCTCCGATTGACTCCATTAAAAGGGGCACAAATGCCTGAAGTTAGGTTTTATGTAGGGTCTAGGAGTGGCGAGGGCGGCGGGGTGAACACTGTGGTTTAGTATATAGTTTTTGCTTACTTTTATACCTCCCGGGGATGATCTTAGGCATTTATGATGCCAACCAGTAGTGGGAGGGTTCCTCTAGGTGGGGTTTGGAAAGGGGCACTGAGTGGGGAGCAGCGGGGAAAAATAATATTAAATGTCCTCAAGTTCACCAAACTGCAATCTTTTTAATTACTGGCATCAACTATACTGCAGGAAGAAGTGGCGGAGACACTTAGAAATTAAATGGGTGTAGGTAAGGAGATACGCTTCTTAACTTGGAATGTTAACAGCCTTAGTCAAATGGGAGGCAGAGATTGGTGCTTCAGTATCTTGAAGAGTGCACCACCCAAGTTCTCTTCTCTAAATTCAGGTGGATAGAGAGCTATGTAGTCTCGGTTCAAGCTGACTATTGCAAAGGGGTTGTAATTATCTTTAGAGAGGTCGCATTCACAAAAACAGATAGCTCAGATAGGTGGGTCTTGGCAGGTATGAGACGTGCTGATTATGTTATGTTAAGAATTCTTTTAAAGCACGCGATTACCACAAAGGTATCTTGGCGCTGTCTGAAAGGCAAGCTAGATGCTATTTTAGATGTTAAATAGCCAGGTCTTTATCTCCTTCCTAAAGGATGATAGTGAAGGGATTGCTCTGAGATGAGGTGGAAGGCTGTTCCAATGTTTGATCGTGTTGAGGACTATACTTCTGCCACGTCATTGCATCTTTTTTAATTTGAGGACAACTAAAAGATTGGCTTTGGCCAATCTGAGTTCTCTATTCGGCTTATGTCGCTTAAAAGCTGACCTAAAAAAATCCGGCCCTGAGTCATGCATTCCTTTGTGGGCTAAGCAGAGGGCTTTAAATTTTGCCCGACTGCGCATGGACAGCCAGTGAAGCTTGCAAAGTCCCTGCATGATGGAGTGGAATTTTGGAAGCTTAAGAATCAATCTAGCTGCGGCATTTTAGACTGACTGAAGGCGTGTCTTGTGTTTTTCCAAAATGGTTAAATAGAGACTATTGCAATAGTCCAACCTTGGAAGGACTAGAGCAGTGATTAAGATTTTCCTATGACTATCCGGGATGAATGGAAGAATTTTCCTGATACTTTTTAGGATATAGTAAGCTGAGGATGTTCTGGCAGAGATTTGCGCACTCATATTAAGGTTGTCATCAATAATGACTCCTAAATCCTTAGCCTTGGTGACGGAAAGAGGAGGCTTGGGCAAATTTTCAGGCCACCAATTAATGGACCAGGCTGGAGAGGGGTTCCCGAACACAATGATCTTGGTTTTACCTGAGTTAAGCTTCAGGCAGTGCCCACTCATCCAACCACTGACCGCCTTGATGCAATTTTGGCATCTTAGAGGGCCTGATGAATCATTATTGGCTGCCGTAATTAGCAACCGAGTGCCATCAGCATAGGATGTTACCTCCAGATT
This sequence comes from Calotriton arnoldi, assembly GCA_963921515.1. Taxonomy (NCBI): domain Eukaryota; kingdom Metazoa; phylum Chordata; class Amphibia; order Caudata; family Salamandridae; genus Calotriton; species Calotriton arnoldi. The sequence continues at coordinate 1,415,654 of CAWUFW010000366.1, read as the reverse complement.
GAAGCTTCTAAAGAGAGGGGCCAGTTTAGCTACATAAACATTAAAGAGTGTTGGGCTTAAAGGTGACCCCTGAGGGACTCCGCATGGCAGGGAAAAAGGTGAAGAGTTAAATTTCCCCAATGCTACTGTTTGTGATCTGTCTCTGAGAAAAGAGAAGAGTAGATCAAGTGCGACCCCCTTCACCCCTATTTCCTCTAGACAGGAGATGAGAGTTGTGTGATCTACAGTATCGAAGGCAGCGGATAAGTCCAATAACATCATAACTGCTGAGCCTCCACTGTCTACTGCCTTCCTTATTTCTTCCGTTGCCTTGACCAGGGCGGTTTCTGTACTATGCCCTTGTCGAAAGCCAAACTGAGAGGAGTCTAGAAGCTGGTTATCGAAAATTTATTTAGATAGCTCAGAATTCATTATCTTTTCACAATTTTTTGCGGGGAGAGGTAAGCGTGCAATTGGACGGTAATTTACAGTGTCATTAACATTTAAGTTGGATTTTTTTTAAAAGCGGGAGGATAGAAGCCTGTTTCCAGACAGAAGGGAAGTTACCGGTAGAGAACATAGTGTTAAAAATATAAGATCGGTTCCTTGCAATGATGTCTGGGACCAATTTCAAAATCTTTACCGGGCAGGGGTCATAAGGGGAACCTAATTTACTTTGCAAAAGTAAGAAACTCACTGGTTCTGGTGTGGTGGCAGAAAAATATGTAAGCGAACAGTCACCCGGATCCCTCCCCTTCGGCGGATCCGAAGGTTGAAAGATCCCACTATCAAAGTCCTTAAAGATCCCATTGATTTCTTTTTAAAGGCATTTGCAAGGGCATCACAAAAGGATTGACTGTCAGATGAATTAGTCTTATTCGAGATGGTAGTGAGTTTCTGAACAACTTGGAATAATTCTTTCGAGGAGTTGGAAGAACTATCTATTAATTGAGTGAAATACCGGCTTTTTTCCTTCATGATAAGATCTTTGTATGTGGCTAGTGCCCTCTTATAAGCCTGTTTCATCTGTTCATTGTAATTTCTTCTCCAATTACTTTCTTGCCTTCTACAGGCTTGTTTTTTAAGCCTCAGGGCTTCTGTAAACCAAGGAGCCGTAGGTTCCTTCCTGAAGGAGCGCTGATTTTTTGTAGGAACTAGCTCCCTGAGGGAGTCCGACAACCAGTCGGAGTAGCAAGTCGCAGCAGATTCAGCCTCGGCGGGTAAAGGGGAATAATGTTCACCTAAGGAATGATCTAAGATGACAGCATCTAATTTACTCCAATCATTGTAACTAATGATAGCAGGTGTGTTAAGCAAATAGGCCTGGTCTCTAAGGTTTTCCTTAGAAAACGTGATGACCGAATGATCCGACCAGACCACAGGAAAGATATTCTGAATTTTTAAAGAAGGATCATTGGAGAAGAGGACATCCAGCGTATGTCCAGTTGAGTGCGTAGCCTCCTTAACTAACTGTTCCAGTCCCAAGGAATCTGCGATATCTAGCAGATTAGCTGTGTTCTTATCTTCCTGGGCCTCCAAATAGCAATTAAAGTCTCCAAGAATGGTGAAATGCTTTAAAAGAAGGCTATTCTCTGCTAATAATGAATTTGTATGTGCGGGTTTTTATGGCCCGATTGCTGATAATCCTTCCCATCTTTTGATCCTGGAATGAAACCTGGTGGAGTATTCACTACCGTGGTCTTGGGGTTAATTTAACACTCTGTTGGATATTAGTCTCGATAGATCCACCAGGAGAGATTGTATTCATACACCCAAGATTAGGCAGCCTTTAAGAAGTATGCTACAGAACTTGGGGCTGGTAGATGTGTGTCATCATACAATGGGCCTGACAAGGGGGTATACTTTCTAAAGCAAGAAATATGGCCATTTTTCAAGGCTTGAAATTTTTGTGGATAGTGCTATTGATGGAGCAAGGTCTTGTAAGAAAGAGACTTGCTCGGAGGCAATCCTCTTGTTTAACTCATTAACAAAGTTACTAACCATGTTTTGTGACTAATTAATATGCACCACATGAACACGCGGGTTAGCGAAGCTTGCTTATGTGTGTACTAATGCGGATAACAATGAAAATGGACTAATACCGCTTTAAACAGGAAAAACTGTTGTGCACATGTGTCAACTGCATCTACGCAGTATGACGAGACAATGCTTGGAGAGAAATTCTAGCGCATGAGCAGAAGATACTAAAATGGAGTCTTGAAGACTCGCGTGCATGGCATCTGCTTAGCTGAAACTGAAACAGGCTATTTTACTAATGCTAATGCGGGGAAAGTATTAATAAGAAAAGGGAAATAGAGTAGAGGTGGGTGGTATACAGTGAGACCATTTATTTTGTGAAAGTAACATTTGTCTTTTGACTTTATTATTAGTGCGCATTTGGGCCTCTCTTGTATAACCGGACTAGATGAAATGACGCAATGCCTGCGCATGCCCACTGAATGAAGCTATGAAGGTCAATGACAGAACACTTGAACAGAAGCCAAATTGGAGTGCCATACCCTGGGAACGGATGGTGAAAAGTTCAGCAATGAGATGTTTTATTCTTCGTAGTGTTATTAATGTTTCAAAAAGATACATGTAGTGGATGGGAATAAAGTTTTGAATAAAAATTAAGGGGATGGGTTTGCGAACAATGGTTTAACAGAATAAAGTGACATGTAAGCATGGTGTGATGATCATCCCCCCTTGCCTGACCAATTAGATTTCGTATTTTTACGATATTGTAACTTTAGTGGGTGGAACATGAGGAAACGAAAGTATAACTAAGGTAGCTTTAGTTAGTTAAGCAGCAGATTTGGGGATGCTGTTGTTGGAGAGATGCTGTGAGATGCTGATAAAGAACTGAATGCTTAATCTGAAGCAGAACTTATTATCCTAATTAATTGGGTTAGGTCAGAAGATCGCGGAAGAATCTCGAGGAGGAAGAGAGTGTCAGAGAGGGGTGTGACGCAATCGTCGGTATGCTAGAGAGGTCAATTATTCTGTCCTGAATCCTGTCCTGAAGTCTTTGTCTCCTGGCCTATCCTGGGGGACCCTCACCAGCCCTTTGGCCAGGGGGTTGGTCTTTCACACCATTCTTGGTAAATATATTTTCATGTATTTTGTAGATGTTCTTTTCTCACTGTCCTCTCCCTTTCTGAGCATTTGTTATTGCATGAGTCTGAAGTATATGCTTGATGTTAATCAATTGAATTTTCTCTCCTAAGAATGAGGGTGACTGCACTGTAATTTTGAGATGGTTCACATGCACTTAATATAGATAAAGATTTTAAAACTTCCCGAGTCTGTGATTATTTTCTTCAAAATAAAAGAATAGTTAAGGGCTAAGTTAATTACCACCATCAACTAGTTCAACTAATGGTCCGTCGACCAGAGGAAAGAACTTTTTGATCAGTGAAAGGTTAGTTAGGAAAGTTAAATAACTAATCCTGGGAAATATAAAATTTTAAACCACTCCAGCGGTTTTACTCAACTTGTGTGTATGAAATAAAATTTATATGGGCCCTGGTGAGTATATGGTAGCGGAGTATCTGTTATTGGTATACCGCTGGATCAGTTTTCTGGTAGCAGAGTTATGGTTATTATTGATTAGTTTGGTGATAAATATTGATTATTGATTTATGTTTAACAAAATGAGTTAGTGTCTTGTTTTCTGTTGTCCAGAATCCCGGGAAAATGAATAGCGGGTGGTGACAGAAGCCACACTGCAGTGAGGATACTCGTCTGTTGGAATAATACTGAGAAGCTACGTAGGGCTGGCAGTATTAAACTAGGGACTATTTCGTATAAAAGTAGAGTGTGGATGATAGCAAAAGAGGTTCGCTGGTGAAACTTTGGTCTCATTTCCCAATACGGGTGACACTGGAGAAGTAACAGGTTCTTCTGAGCTTGAATGAAGAGTAAACAGGGATTTTAATCCCAGTAAAAGAAGAGTAATTTCTGAAACTCAAGAATAAATTGAAATCTATCCTTTTGTTTAGGGGAACAGACAGAGTAGCAAATGTTTTTATGTTGTTATTAACGAAGAATTTAATGAAAAATATTAAGAAATAAGTTTTCGTATTACCTTGTGAAGGGAGGGTCAGCGCAGGAGTTGTACTAACGTCACAGAGAGCCGCGCTGGGATTGGTTGAAACAGCGGGCGTGTGACAGAAGCAGATTGTAAAGGAGGGGTCAATAGTAAGGAGCAATACTGATGTCACAAAAGGTCGCGCTGGCATTGGTCAGACCACGAGCGTGAGCTTGAGTCTGATTGGTTGATAGATAGAAGTCGCGGTAGGATTTGTCGGAAAAGAATTGTATGTTGAGTCCTGATTTGACTGCGGGTGTGAGTCGTGCTGACATAGGACGCGACGTAGGTAATAGAGCTAGAAGATATACGGAAGACTCTTTCCTATATCGACCGTCTGAAATGTTCAGAAGACCAAAGAAAATGACATTAATGAAGAAAATTAAAAATTTCTTTAAGAAAGACAAGCCTGTAATGACTAGAGAGGGAATTCCTATACCGCCACCCAAAACACCTGCTTCCTTTATGATGATGGAGAAAGGATATCACACGTGTGTATGGTTGGAAAATTGGATAGAGTATACTAAAGGTGATGGAGTTTTGGCTTTTCCGGAGCATGGTACTTTTAATTTAAAGATACTTCAGAATTTGAGAGATCGAATGAATATGCTAGAACCGAATCCTAGAATGACGCAGTATGAAGCTTTGGAAGAATGGGAAATTGAGGCATTTGATCGTGAAAAATACAGAAGTGGTCGGAGATTTAGAGGATTTTTACCTAGATATCCGTATGAGTCAAGTGGAGATCAAATGAAGCGTTGGAGAAGAGCTGTGGTGATCGAGGGTTTATATCCAGTAATAATGACTGAAGAACAGTTAGGAGGAAAGTGTAAGGAAAAAACGAAACATATGAATACCCCAGGATATGGTGAATCAGATGATGAATTATTAGAGGATATTTTGATTAAAAACCCTCCACCGTATCAAGAAGCACCTAGTAAGGTTACCCCAAGTGCACCAGTGATAGGAATGCCTTTAACTCCACAAATTTTGCATGATGCGTCACTTAATAGGGTATTGCAGGATAATGAGAGAGAAGCTTTAAATAAAACTAGAGAAGAATTAGTTCAGAAAGTAAACCAATTGAATTTAAATGCTGAAGCTTTGACAGTACCAGTGACTATTAGCCCTGTAATCCCATTATATGGAGATAAAAAGACTTGTCAGAAACCTCAAACTGTGACAGTTCCGTTAACTAGTCCCAGAAAAGAAGTAATAATTATGGATGATCAGGCCAGTGAAAGTGAATCAATTATTTCATTAATGGATCTCCCGAATGTAGAACCTTTAACTGAAACTCCGAAAAGAATTACACCTACAAATTTGAGAGAAAAGAGATCTTTGGTTCCTATAGGAACTGGAGGTTCAACAGTAGTTACCCCTGAAGACATAGAGAGATGGGCACAGGAAATCGACAATCGAAACCCACAACCAAAGATTCTAGATATCAGCAGATTGAAAGTAGAGTTGGAAGAAATGATTACTGGCAATGTGAGCATAGAAAGACTGAGCGTTTATAATGATGAGGAGTTATTATTCTTATGTAAGAGTATAACCAGAAGAGCAAGAGTATTTCATGAGAGATTAACAGAAGTTGCTTCAGAACTTGGAATAGATATAGGGAAATCGAAATTATTGCAGAAACCATATCGAGTGGATTTTACTGACAAAGATTTAGAAAGTGTAAATGCTTCTGGTAAGAGACTACAGATAAAAGAGTTGATGAATATTTTGCGAAAATGGGGAGACATTGACAAATGGAGAATTAGGTGGATAAGAAAGAAAGAAGAAGTACAAGCAAGAGAAGCATCAGCTGCATTTCCAGTGAGAGAATCAGTTAAGGTTGAAAAAATGTGTCCAATGAGAGAAGTTCCTGGTGGTGGATATGTTCATGTCCCTTGGAGTAGACAGGATATTTTGTCATTTACGAATGATTTCCCCAGATTGAGAGAAAAACCAGTTGAATGGTATAAACAGGTGGAAAGATTTGTGAAGGTTTCAAAGGCTCTATTGAAAGATCTGGATGGTTTATTTGACATTGTGGTACCTGCTGATTTATGGACAGAGTGTAAGATCACAATTGATTGGCCAAGTGAGGAGTATGCTAGTGACTCAAAGACAGGAGCACCCTCAGAGGAGGTGATGAAGAAATATAATCAAGTAATTACTTTCCTGAAAGGGAAAATCCCTCCTAAGAGACAGACTGGGTAAAGATAGACAGAACAACTCAAGAGCCAAATGAGTCCGTACATGCATATTATGAGCGGTGTTACAAGTGTTTAAACAATATAGTGGTTTTGAGAACATTTGTGACAAGGATATGGGACATTTTGTATATCGGTTTGTGTATGGTCTGAAACCGGAGATTAGTCAGATGATTCAGCAGCACATGTTGTGCTGGCAGAGCAAAACAGTTGATGAGATTTTGAAATATGCTAAGTATTGTGGAGACGACATAGAAGCAAGGCGTAGAAAACTAAAAGAGAAGATGATGTGGGCACAAGTAAAATTAGCAGAACAACAGGAGAATAAATCAAATATTCAGACTGATAATCAGATGAAAGAGCAGAGCCAGAATGATTAAGTGGCGAATGGTAATAAAATAAGAGGACGAAAGAATAGAGAGGAAGCGAAGAAGAAGTTTCCTTGCCATGCGTGCATAAAGCTTGGACATCGGAAGAACGAGTGTAAGAGTATTCAGAATAATAATGGGCCAAATCAAAATTTAATTCCACAGATGCAGAATGAAGTACTTATGAGTCAGCCGCAGCAGGTAGTTACTCCACAGTATCAGGTGCCACCAGCTCCTATGCCAAACTTTGTGAGCCCTCAAAAATACAGTGCGAACACCGGATCTCACGGAGAAAGTGGTAAGAATAACAGAGTGGTTACACAATATTTTTTGCAGAATTATGAAGAAAATTCGGACTATGTGCAATGACGGTGCCTGAGGGGGGAGGAAGAGGAGTGCGTGCTTGGCGCATCCTTGCCGGTAGATCAGTCAGGTCCATTTGTTGATGGGAAAGTTGAAGGTAATGACATCACTTTTCTATTGGATACTGGTGCTACCCGGTCTACTGTGAGAACAGCAGACATCCCAAACCTACCCCTCTCGGGAGAATCTATCCAAGTTGTAGCAGTGTCAAATCAACAGATTAGAACCCCAATTACAAAACCAATGGAGGTACATATCGGAAATTTTAAAGAAATGCATCGGTTTGTAGTATGACAGAAGCACGTACCAGATCTAGATCTTCCACGGGGGCTGAATCGCTGAAAACTCCACCACTGATGTATATTTCTCAATTCCCCTACAACACTGGGAGCCAGAAGTTACTCTGCCCACAGTACCAAGGGGGAAAAGGGGAATGGGAAGAAAAGAGAGACTGCCACTGTGGTGCTTCTTCTTTCAGAATATTCTGTACCTGACTGCACCTGAAAACACAAAGCACAATATTACTAATTCTCCCTGACCCTCCCACCGTATCTCAACTCTTTCTAGAATTCTAAATACCTGTGAGACTCAGTGGGGAAGCTTCTCTCTTATGGATTGATATTATTCAGCGTATGCAACTTTAAATATATATATTGTTCAAGCTCGCACTGTCCTCAAGTCTTTTCTCTTCTTTTGCAGTGGTGGCAGACCAGAAGACAGAGGCGAGGAATAAAGGTGGTAGGTACAAGTATATATATATATATTTATAATTACTTGGTAGATAGAAACTGCGCTGATGCTGAGTGAGACTTGGTACACAGTAGCTGTCTTGGCTGATGCAAATATGTAACAGACAATCCTTTGTAGAGACTATGTGGTTGTATCAATGCTCTACTCTCTCTCTCAAACTGTAAGTCACTAAACAAGGTAGGCGCTTCTAAAACTAAGGTAAGTCTCTAGTGCCTTTTGCAGGTTGGTTGACTTTCACCAAAATAAGCGGAGAATTAGAGTCCGAGACTGAAAGTAATCGGGCCAAGGTATCTCCAAACAGACAGGAAACTACCTATGCCCAAACTAAGTAATTCCTGGAAATTACTTGAATAGTTTCTCAGAAAAGAAAATGACTTTACAGACCTGCAGAGTGCTAAACTGGGAAAAATACAACCTCTGGATACTGCGCTGAAAACTCCAGACTGGATTTTCTTCTTGACAGAACCCTGCGAGGGAAAAACGCTCCTGGCTTCTCCTAAGCGACGGTTGAAGTGCGCATCACCTCAGGTGCGAGCGCGCGATATTCCTGAACGCGTTCCTAATGAAAAACACTAGAACGCTAACCTCCTTTATAGGCGGCTGCCATATTGGAATTCCGCCGCATTAAATGAACTGAAAATTATTGCCCCATTCTAGACCGGAACCATCTGGCTACCAGTTGGCTCCAATGAAACACAGATTTCTTGCTCTGAACCTTCTGCCAAACTATGGAACCACGAAGAGATCTGCTCAAACCTGGAAGGGTATGCACAGGCCTGACAGTACCCCCCACCAAGAACCCTCCTCCTCTCTCCTTTGGCTTCTGTGGGTAAGTCTTGTGAAATTCCTTTACCAATCTAGGGGCATGAACATTTGAACTGGGCTCCCAAGACCTCTCCTCTGGACCATAACCCTTCCAATCCACCAAGTAAAATAACTTTCCCTTCCTGATCCTGGAATCTATTATTCTTTTCACTTCAAATTCCTCTTCAGACTGCACTTGAACAGGAGCAGGGGGCAAATCTTTTCTTAAATCTGGTGGATTTCTTTTGATCAAGGAAACATGGAATACTGGGTGTATCTTGAGCTTAGAAGAAAGTTTGACTCTTACACTGACTGGGTTTACCATCCTGTCCACTTCAAAAGGACCTACAAATTGAGGTTGAAATTGTATATTTCCCTTTAATCGCATGTATCGAGTGGAAATCCAAACCTTATCTCCAACCTAAAATACTGGATTTTCTCTCCTACTCTTGTCTGCCTGTTTCTTGTAAGATTCTTTAGCTTTTTCTAAATTTTCAGCGGCTAACTGATAAATCTTCTGTAACTCTTGTACTACTACCTCAGCTGCAGGTACCTCACTGTCAGTCTTGCCTAGTAACATGTTTGGGTGTCTCCTTGAATTCAGGTAGAACGGAGAGTAACCAGTGGAGGAGTGTACAGAGTTATTATAAGCGAACTCTGCTGCCCAAATTAAGGTTGGCCAATCTCCCTCCTGATCCATCAAGTATAGGCGCAAATACTGCTCCAATTCTTGATTCACTCTCTCCGTCTGTCCATCAGATTCTGGGTGGAAACTAGTTGACAAACGGGAATCTACCCCCAAACTCTTTAGAAAGGATCTCCAGAAACGAGACACAAACTGAGGCCCCGGGTCTGAGATCACCACCCTTGGTATTCCATGATTTTTAACTACATGTTGCGTGAACAAGGTAGCTAGCTGAGCAGCATTTGGGATGGACTTTAATGGAATAAAATGGCTAATTTTAGAAAAAAGGTCAACCACAACCCAGATAGTGGAACAGCCCTGACTTGAAGGCAAGTCAACAATAAAATCCATGGAAAAGGTATGCCATGGATAGGGGGAAACATCCAAAGGCCGGAGCAGTCCTTGGGGAGATTGTCTGATGACCTTTCCCTTAACACATGACTCGCAAGAGGCTACATACTGTCTCACCTGAGTTTCCATGCCTGGCCACCAAAAATGTCGTCTAACAAGCTCCAGAGTCTTCTTCACTCCCTTGTGACCAGCCAAAGGATTATCGTGGAACAACTGAAGGACCTCACCACGTAATTCTTCATTGGGGACATAGAGTTTTCCTTGATAAAAGGGCTTTCCATCCTTGATTTCTCTATCGGGCCCCTCCTGTACCCAATTCAACTTTTCAGATCCAGAAAGATAATCTTGTATCTTGTCTTCCAATTCTGTGTACGATATTGTCCCAACAATCTTTTCTTCGGGAATGATATGACCTTCTTTAGGTTCTTCTCGGTCTTCTCCAGAATTCAACCGGGATAAAGCGTCCGTTTTTCCATTAGCAGATCCCGGCTTGTAGGTCAGAACGAAATTATAGTCTGCAAAGAAGAGGGACCATCTCAATTGCTGAGGGGTGAGAGTCCTTGCTGACTTAAGGAATTGAAAATTCCGGTGATCTGTAAAAACTGTGATTTCATGCCTTGCTCCCCATAAATAATGCCTCCATTCTTGAAAGGCATCCTTAACTGCTAATAGTTCTTTGTCGGCAATTGGATAATTGACTTCTGCAGCTGTTAATTTACATGATCGGAATGCCACTGGATGAAGCTGGCCAGTCTCTTTATGTCTTTGCGAAAGGATTCCACCTATGGCCAAATTTGAGGCATCTGCTTCCACAAAAAAAGGTTCTCCTGGATTTGGATGTAATAGGATTGGTGCTGTGGTGAAAGTTTCTTTTAATAATTGAAATGCCTCTTCAGTTTCAGTATTCCAAATGAACCTTTCTTTCTTTCTGAGCAGACGAGTGATGGGACTAACTTTCTCAGAAAAGTTATGGATGAAGCGCAGGTAAAAATTGGCAAAGCCAAGAAAACTTTGCACCTCTTTGACAGTTCGAGGAGATGGCCAATCCTTAATCGCTCTAACCTTGGAATCATCCATGGATACGCCTTCTGAAGATAGAACGAAGCCCAAGAACTCCACTCGACTAGCATAAAATACACACTTTTCCAGTTTCACAAAAAGTTGGTTTTCCATCAAGGTTTGCAAGATTGTACGAACATGCCTGACATGCTCCTCCAAGTTTGCGGAAAAAATGAGGATGTCATCAATGTAGACAATTGCGAAACGATCCAGATACTCTCGTAGAATGTCATTGACAAAATGCTGAAATGCTGCAGGAGCATTACATAGGCCAAACGGCATGACCTGGTACTAAAACAGACCAAAACATGTTCTAAATGCTGTCTTCCACTCGTCACCTTCAGCCATGCGTACTAGATGGTAGGCCCCTCTTAAATCCAATTTTGTATAGACATGGGCTTCTTTAACCTGATCCAGGAGTTCAGAAATTAGAGGCAAGGGGTAACCGTTCTTCTTGGTGACTTGATTTAGAGGACGATACTTAATGCACGTTCGAAGTTTCCCATCCTTCTTAGGGATGAAGAATAATGGAGACGAGACCGGAGAGTCGGATAAATCCGTTGGCTAAGTATTTGTCCAAATATTCCTTCAAAAATTCGTTCTCAGCTTCTGACAGAGCGTATATCCAACTACATGCAAGGATCCTCCAGGTTCAAGTTCAATTTTACAATCGTACTCCAGATGAGGGGGTAATTTTGTTGCCTCTTTCTCATCAAAGACAGATATCAAGTCGTTATATTCCTCAGGTATGTCTTGAACTTCCACTGGACAAATCATACGCGTTTGCTCCGCCAAAAAGGACGAAGGAGACGGCTGAGGATGAGAAACACCAGAGTCGAAACAATGCCCCACACAGTATTCAGAATTCATTTCAATGGTTCTCTTAGCCCAATCAATCTTCAGATTATGTTCAGTAAGCCATGGCAACCCTAAAATAAATTGAAACTGCGGGGCATCGATAAGGTTAAAACTAAAAAAACTTTGATGTCTTTCGGGTCCCATCAACGTGATCTCTTCGGTGTCGTAAGCAATGGGACTGGAAGATAAATTGGTGCCGTCTACTGCACGAACAGGTTCTGGTCTTTCTTTCTTGACAAAACGAATTCCCAAAGACTCTGCAAGCTTAATGTCGCAAAAATTCCCCGGAATCGATCATCACTGAAACCTTATCCACAGTTATTTCTCGAAATTTGATCACACAGGAAATTATCAGATGCGGGGCGGAGGACTGTAAGGTATTCACAATTTGTTGGGTATTTGGAGCTGTCTCTTCGGCTGCTCCCACCAGAGCAACTCCTTCTACTGGTGGAGCCTGTCTTTTACCCAAGTATTGTTCTTTGGTTTCTTGGGACACTCTCTGACAAAATGCCCCAGATTTCCACAGTACATGCACAGCTTACCGCTCCTTCTCTTCTCTCTCTCTTCCTTAGTCAATGGACCACGCACTGTGCCAATTTCCATAGGCTCCTCACCAGCACCTCCCTCACTAATCTTAGGTGCTTCAGATTTGATTCTATCGAGTCGAGGCGGAATATATCGGACTTCCTTTCGACGTTCATTCTTCCTTTCAAACTGTCGTTGATCTATTTGCAAGACCAGGTCGATCAATTCAGATAATTCGGTAGGCCTCTTAGGAATTTGTGCTAGACCATCCTTTAATTCATCCTTCAGGCCTCTATAGAAAATGGCAGCTCTCTTGGCTTCCGGCCAGTTAGTTTCTACAATCAATTTGTTAAATTGCGCCAAGTAAGCAACCAACTCACGATTCCCTTGCTTTAAATCTAAGAGTTCGTTATCTGTGGTCTGAGCGATGGTTCTTCGATCAAAAATTCAAAGGAACTCTGACTTGAACTCTTCAAAATTGTAAAGAATACGATCATTTGAATTCACCAACGGCATGGACCAAGCTGCTGCATCTCCACTCAGGTAAGACAGTATGAAGGCCACCTTGGATTGGTCTTCTTTAAATATTATGGGCTTACACAAAAAATGTAAGGAGCACTGAGTGAAGAAAATCTGGGCCTTGTGTGGATCAACTTGAAATCTCTCTGGAGGGGCTAATGGAATTGTCGGGGACATGGCATGGATCACTTGAGTGGTCAACTCAGCAGCGGAAGAAGAAGGGGAGAAGGATTGGGGCATTTGCTCCTTAGAGCTTGGGTTGGAACTCGTAACTAACTCATCCAATCTTTGACGCAGGAAACTGGCTTCCTGACTAGACTTCCTAACCTCTTCCCTGGTTTCACTTAATTGTTTTTGCAACCCTTCTAACACTGAAGCCAAGGCCTTAACATCTATACCTTCAGCCATTCTGCCCAAGTGGAAGGTTTTGGTAAGGCACTTCAATCTGTCAGAAGCACGTACCAGATTTAGATCTTCCACGGGGGTTGAATCTCTGAAAACTCCACCACTGATGTATCTTTCTCAATTCCCCTACAACACTGGGAGCCAGAAGTTACTCTGCCCACAGTACCGAGGGGGAAAATGGGAATGGGAAGAAAGGAGAGACTGCCACTGTGGTGCTTCTTCTTTCAGAATATTCTGTACCTGACTGCACCTGAAAACACAAAGCACAATATTACTAATTCTCCCTGACCCCCCCACCGTATCTCAACTCTTTCTAGTATTCTAAATACCTGTGAGACTCAGTGGGGAAGCTTCTCTCTTATGGATTGATATTATTCAGCGTATGCAACTTTAAATATATATATTGTTCAAGCTCGCACTGTCCTCAAGTCTTTTCTCTTCTTTTGCAGTGGCGGCAGACCAGAAGACAGAGGCGAGGAATAAAGGTGGTAGGTACAAGTATATATATATATATTTATAATTACTTGGTAGATAGAAACTGCGCTGATGCTGAGTGAGACTTGGTACGCAGTAGCTGTCTTGGCTGATGCAAATATGTAACAGACAATCCTTTGTAGAGACTATGTGGTTGTATCAATGCTCTACTCTCTCTCTCAAACTGTAAGTCACTAAACAAGGTAGGCGCTGCTAAAAATAAGGTAAGTCTCTAGCGCCTTTTGCAGGTTGGTTGACTTTCACCAAAATAAGCGGAGAATTAGAGCCCGAGACTGAAAGTAAGGGGGCCAAGGTATCTCCAAATAGACAGGAAACTACCTATGCCCAAACTAAGAAATTCCTGGAAATTACTTGAATAGTTTCTCAGAAAAGAAAATGACTTTACAGACCTGCAGAGTGCTAAACTGGGAAAAATACAAACTCTGGATACTGCGCTGAAAACTCCAGACTGGATTTTCTTCTTGACAGAACGCTACGAGGGAAAAACGCTCCTGGCTTCTCCTAAGCGACGGTTGAAGTGCGCAGCACCTCAGGTGCGAGCGCGCGATATTCCTGAACGCGTTCCTAATGAAAAACACTAGAACGCAAACCTCCTCTATTGGCGGCCGCCATATTGGAATTCCGCCGCATTAAATGAACTGAAAATTATTGCCCCATTCTAGACCGGAACCATCTGGCTACCAGTTGGCTCCAATGAAACACAGATTTCTTGCTCTGAACCTTCTGCCAAACTCTGGAACCATGAAGAGATCTGCTCAAACCTGGAAGGGTACGCACAGGCCTGACAGTAGTTTGTGATTCCAGTCCAGTAAATCTGTTGGGAAGAGATCTACTGTGCAAAATGAATTGCACGATCTATTGTACACCAGATGGTGTCGCTTTCCAAACCCCTGATGAAGATGTAATATATAAAGTGATGTTAGCTAAGCAAGGTACAGAAGTAGATGAGATGTTTTAATTAATGACTGAAAGTGAATTGCCAGGAGAGTTAAGAACCACAGTGAATCCAGAAGTGTGGGATTTTACAGGAAAGGACATTGGGCTAATGTCAGATGTAGATCCAGTTAAAGTGACGGTGAAAGAGGGTGCAGTTTATCCAAACACACGACAGTACAAAATGAGTCCAGAAGTGAAAGCAGGAATTGCCCCAGAAATTGACCGAATGATTAAACAAGGCATTCTAAAAGAAATAATGGGTAGTCCTTGTAATTCGCCAATAATGGGACTTAAAAAGCCTAGCGGAAAATACAGGATAGTACAGGATTTGAGAAAAATTAACAAAATTGTAGTGCCTCGTTGCCCAATAGTGCCAAACCCAGCGGTGATCCTTTATCAGATACCCTGGAATGCAGGTTGGTTTACAGTAATTGATTTGTGCCAAGCTTTCTTTTCTATTCCTTTGCACTCAGACAGCCAGTATCTTTTCGCCTTCCGGTTTGAAGATCGTATTTTGGCATGGTGCCGTGTTCCTCAAGGGTACACAGAGAGTCCCTCAATTTTCAATCAGATACTGAAAAAGTGTCTGGAGTCATTAGTTATGCCCGGGAAATCAGTTCTGGTTCAGTACATTGATGACCTATTGGTGGCATCAAAAACACGAGAAGATTGTGTCACCGACACAATTGCATTACTGAACCATTTGGCCGAAGGAGGACATAAAGTGTCTCCAGAAAAATTGCAGTTCTGTCAACAAGAAGTTAGATATTTAGGGCATAAAATAGAAAGAGGAGTTAGACAAGTGACACCGGAAAGAATAAAAATAATCAAAGAAATGCAGCTACCTCAGACACAAAAGGAGATGAGAATGTTTCTGGGAGTGGTTGGGTACTGTAGGCAGTGGATCAATAGCTTCTCCATGTTAGCAAAGCCATTGATACAATTAACTCGGAAAAGGGCGAAAGATCCCATCGATTGGAATGATGAATGTTTGGAAGCCTTTGTGAAACTACGAAATTGTTTATGTAAGGCCCCAGCCTTGGGCATGCCTGATTATTCAAAAGAATTTGCGTTGTTTTGTTGTGAGAGAGAAAATTGTGCACTTTCAGTTTTAACACAGAGACATGGACTGAGTCAACGTCCAGTGGCGTATTTCTCTGCCACCTTGGATCCAGTGGCTTCAGCCTTACCTGGCTTCTTAAAAGCAGTAGCTGCTACTTGTATGAGTCTGGAGCAAAGTGAGTCAATAGTGATGGGACATTCTGTAAAGGTTTATGTTCCACACTCAGTTGAGATTCTTTTGACAAGAACGAGAACACAACATCGCACTCCTAGTCGGCTGACTAAGTATGAAAGGGTGATTTTGGGAGCAGAAAATGTGACAGTGATAAGATGCACAATAATGAATCCTGCCACATTATTGCCAGATCCATGTTGTGAAGAAGTGAAAGATGAGATTGATCATGATTGTCTGAATGTGACTGAATTGTGTACTAAGCCCCACCCAGACATAAAAGAAACACCATTGAAGGAAGCTGATCATGAACTGTTTGTGGATGGGTCTTGTCTGAGAACTGAAGGAGGAGGATTAAGTGCTGCATATGCTGTATGTAAAATAACGGGGGTGGTTGAAGCATCCTGTTTACCGGAAGTCAAATCTGCACAAGTAGCCGAATTGGTGGCCTTAACGAAGGCATGCAAAAGTGGGAAAAATTGGAGAATAACCATATTTACGGACAGTCAATATGGTTTCAGGGTTGTGCATGATTTTGGCCAACTCTGGATGCAGAGGGGATTTCTGACTTCTTCAGGATCTCCTATCAGAAACAGTAAAAATGTAAAAGATTTGTTGGAAGCATTACAATTGCCAAAAGAAGTAGCAGTTGTTAAATGCGCTGCACATCAGTCAGGAAATGACTATGTGATGGCTGGAAATAGATATGCAGACCAAATTGCTTGATACTGTGCAAGAAATACAATGTCAATTAACAGAAAAATTGAAACGGGTGAAACCAGCTGCCAACTTATGTTTTTCTCAGTCCCAGAAACATGGGATGAGGTCAGACAGTTGCAGGAAGAAGTTGAGGAAAAAGAAAAGGAAATTTGGATAAAATCAAGTTGTACAAAAAGAACAGAAGATGAAGTGTGGGTGTACTTAGATGGCAGACCAGTCATGCCAGATTGTCTGCTCTCTCAAATGGCAAGAGTATACCATGGGACAACTCACATTGTTAGGGATTCGATGATCAGATTATTCAGACAGAGTTGGTACAATCCAAAGTTTAGGGTAGTCGCAGGAGCCTTTGCCAAAGATGCTTAATCTGTCAGCAGCAAAACCCAGGCAGGAAGACAGTGGTCAGTTGGGGAAAGATTGGAAAGGCAGAAGGACCCTTCACCAGATTGCAGTTAGATTTCATTGAGTTGCCTCCTTGCAATGGAATGAAATATTTACTTGTCATAGTGTGCCTGTTCTCAAGATGGGTAGAGGCATACCCCACTAGAAGAAATGACAGTCTTACAGTTGCTAAACTACTATGAAGGGAGTTGATACCTCGCTTCGGTTTTCCAGTCACTTTGGAATCAGATAGAGGACCTCATTTTAACAATGAGATAATTTGATTAATCTGTGCTGCATTTAACATTGAACAAAAACTGCACTGTGCTTATCGTCCAGAGGCTTCTGGAATAGTTGAACAACTAAATGGCACAATCAAATCAAGATTAGGGAAGGTGTGTGCATCCACAATGATGAAATGGCCAGATGCATTGCCTCTTGTACTAATGGGTCTCAGAAGTATTCCTGACAGGAAAACAGGATTGAGTCCACATGAGGTGCTTATGGGAAGGGCAATGAGACATGCATTTATTCCTGGAAATAAATTAATGAATATAACTGATGATCTGGTATTGGACTATTGCAAAGGACTGGCTGAAATGGTACGTTCTGTCTCTCATCAGGTTGGAGAAGACACAGTTGAAAGACAGCCAGACCAAGCGCATGATTTGAATCCTGGAGATTGGGTGTTAGTGAAGAAACACACAAGGAAGTCGTGTCTAGCACCCAGGTGGGATAAACCACGTCAAGTCATACTAGTCACTACCACAGCAGTGAAGTGTGCAGGTTTACCCAATTGGATTCATGCTAGTCATACCAGAAGAGTTCCGAGCCCATCTGAACAACAAGAGCAGCCACTGACTGAACAAGCTGAGACGTCAGAAGTTGAAAGCTGTGAAGCTGAAGAATCTAGAGTGATAGATTCTGAAAGACAACTATATGACGAACAGCCAAGTACAAGTCAGGAAGAGTGGATACCAGCGATTGAAATACCTGATGCTGTTGGTGAAACAAGAAGAAGAACTGAATTAAGAAGACAGGAAGGTAGAGAGGAAAAGACAGGGAAAGAAGAACACACTCAGGTAGAAATAAACAAAGCCATTCAGAAACCTGAGCAGGGAAAGATAGATCTAGAAGAACAAGTTCAGGCAGAAGAAGAACAAACTATAATAAGACCTGAACAGGTGCAAGTAGAGGAAGGTCCAAATACAGAAAATACAGAACAAAGACAATTGGAAAGGGAAGAAGAACAAGGACAGATTGTGCCTAGATTAAGTGAAAATAAAAGAACTTTAGAAGGAGACAGAGAAGGTGAAAGTGCAGTTCAGGTCAAAAGAGTTAGAAAAGGAGACAATTGGCCTGCAGTGAGTGAAGAAACTAAGATATTATCTAAGAAAATCAGAAAAAAAAACAGAGCAAGTAAATGAGATTACGAGTCAAACACAACCTAAACAAGCCTTAGTAAAACCTACACGAAGAAGCCCAAGATTGAGAAATCTGAACAGAAAATACAAGGCCCCTGAGTGGACCTATGTTATTCTTGAAGAATTTGAAAACTTAGATTTATGTGAAGAATCAGAAAGAGTACATGTTGCACAGATTGATGAAAGCAAATTAAGACCTCCTTAAAATAAAAGACTGAATTTTAAGAAAATTTAGACAAAGAAAGAGAGAAGAAATTTTCTCTGATAAAATGGCAGAAATTGAAGACACTGAAAGACCGAAACGAAGTTTAAAAAGAAAATGTTTAAGATTTTGTTTATGTAGTACTATATTAGTGGTATTAGTATGGTTATTTCTAACAATGGGAGTACCTTTGTTGATGGAAACAAGTAACAAGAATAATACAATTACCAATGAGCAAGTAGACAGAATAAAAGAAACTAAAATAGAAATAGGAGTAGAGGATGAGATAAATTATCATAATGAATCAGACAATGATTCGTCTTTAAATGTGTTTACTAAATTGTTATTTCAGTATGTAAATACAATAGAGATTAGTAATTGTTATGTTTGTATGAAGTTACCCTCATCAGTGTCAGAAGGGGTGACGTATCACCATATACCTTTAACCTATGGTGTATCGTGTAGTGTTTTATCAAGTTTATTTTATGCAACAGGGAAACTTCAGTATTTTTATGCAAACTTAGATGTAGTATTTTCAGAATTGCTTATTTGAAAGAATATGAATCCAGTAGTTAGTAGTAAAAATGCACAGTTCATGGGTGAATTCTTTTTAACAATGAGTTCAATAGATATAGCTCAAGCCCACAAGGATAACCTAACATGTATATTACGTGAAGAAGAAAAAGAGTTTTTGAATTTAGTAGAAGAAAGGAGACAGGATTTAACAAAGAAAGCTGCTGAACAGAAATCCCATGTACCTCCATGGGCTGAGAAAGAGGGAATTTATGCAAAGGGCGAAGCTCATGCTGCGATGTCCCTAGACTTTGTGAAAAGAAAAAATTCTGCCTCCATAGGTTAAAGACAGATTATAATAACAATTTCATTGGTTCCAGTGAGTGTGAACACAACTTCCTAATTCTAGGAGGGTGGGGACTAAAAGGGGGAAATGATCCTGTATTTCCAGGAATTTATTATGTACGCGGGAATAATGCCTATTATTGGTTACCTGCAAGATGGTACGGGAGCTGTTATTTTGGAATAGTTTTTCCAAAAATCTACCATGTGGACAGAATCAATGGAATCAATGGAAATTCTAATGGACTAACACGGAGAAGAAGAGCTAGTTTTTCTGAAATAGTAGGTGATATATTTAGTGCATTGATACCCTCAGTTGAAGTCATTCTAAATTCGCGTAAAATTTGCAAATTATCAACCATAGTTGATCGTCTTTATACAGATACTGCAGGAGGATTCTTAATGATTAACACAGAGATGGTTGCAATAAGGTCTATGGTTTTACAAAATCGTCTTGCTCTTGATATTTTATTGGCAAAAGAGGGCGGAGTCTGTGGTATGTTGAAAATTCAACATTGCTGCACTTATATTCCGGACAAAAGCAAGGAAATTAAAGGGTATATTGGGAATATTACAAGAATGCATAATGACATGACCCAACTGGAGGTTGACAGTGTATGGGGAAAACTAACAAAGAGTATAACATTGATAAGGAATTGGTTTACTGATTTTGGAAAAAGTTTTCTAGGTCAAATAATTTTACCAGTAGTTGTGATAATGACAATAGTTATGATAGTAATGATCACATATAAATGTTGCAGAAGCAAAGGAAAGAGAAGGGTACATTTAGAAAGAGAAGGGAGAGGAAAGAAATGAAAGAGAGAAGATGAAGAAATTCAGCTAGAAGAGATGAAAGGAAAGCTATACAAAAAGATGAAAGATTTGGAAGGAAAAGAAGTAACTGACGAATTGATGAAAGAGAAAAGAGAAAGCTGAGATGTGCTAAAGTTGGCATCTGGGAAGGGATGGGTAATTTTGTGATGGCTCAAAATGCCATCAGAGAGGGGATTGATGGAGCAAGGTCTCGTAAGAAATAGACTTGCTCGGAGGCAATCCTCTCGTTTAACTCATTAACAAAGTTACTAACCATGTTTTGTGAATAATTAATACGCACCAAATGAACACGCGGGTTAGCGAAGCTTGCTTATGTGTGTACTAATGCGGATAACAATGAAAATGGACTAATCCCACTTTAAACGGGAAAAACTGTTGTGCACATGCGTCAACTGCATCTACGCAGTATGACGAGACAATGCTTGGAGGGAAATTCTAGCGCATGAGCAGAAGATACTAAAATGGAGTCTTGAAGACTCGCGTGCATGGCATCTGCTTAGCTGAAACTAAAACAGGCTATTTTGCTAATGCGGGGAAAGTATTAATAAGAAAAGAGAAATAGAGTAGAGGTGGGTGGTATACAGTGAGACCATTTATTTTGTGAAAGTAACATTTGTCTTTTGACTTTATTATTAGTGCGCATTTGGGCCTCTCTTGTATAACCGGACTAGATGAAATGACGCAATGCCTGCGCATGCCCACTGAATGAAGCTATGAAGGTCAATGACAGAACACTTGAACGGAAGCCAAATTGGAGTGCCATACCATGGAAACGGATGGTGAAAAGTTCAGCAATGAGATGTTCTATTCTTCGTAGTGTTATTAATGTTTCAAAAAAGATACATGAAGTGGATGGGAATAAAGTTTTGAATAAAAATTAAGGGGATGGGTTTGCGAACAATGGTTTAACAGAATAAAGTGACATGTAAGCATGGTGTGATGATCATCCCCCTCTTGCCTGACCAATTAGATTTAGTAATTTTACGATATTGTAACTTTAGTGGGTGGAACATGAGGAAACGAAGGTATAACTAAGGTAGCTTTAGTTAGTTAAGCAGCAGAGTTGGGGATGCTGTTGTTGGAGAGATGCTGTGAGATGCTGATGAAGAACTGAATGCAAAATCTGAAGCAGAACTTATTATCCTAATTAATTGGGTTAGATCAGAAGATCGCGGAAGAATCTCGAGGAGGAAGAGAGTGTCAGAGAGGGGTGCGACGCAATCGTCGGTATTCTAGAGAGGTCAATTATTCTGTCCTGAATCCTGTCCTGAAGTCTTTGTCTCCTGACCTATCCTGGGGGACCCTCACCAGCCCTTTGGCCAGGGGGTTGGTCTTTCACACCATTCTTGGTAAATATATTTTCATGCATTTTGTAGATGTTCTTTTCTCACTGTCCTCTCCCTTTCTGAGCATTTGTTATTGCATGAGTCTGAAGTATATGCTTGATGTTAATCAATTGAATTTTCTCTCCTAAGAATGATGGTGACTGCACTGTAATTTTGAGATGGTTCACATGCACTTAATATAGATAAAGATTTTAAAACTTCCCGAGTCTGTGATTATTTTCTTCAAAATAAAAGAATAGTTAAGGGTTAAGTTAATTATCACCATCAACTAGTTCAACTAATGGTCCGTCGACCAGAGGAAAGAACTTTTTGATCAGTGAAAGGTTAGTTAGGAAAGTTAAATAACTAATCCTGAGAAATATAAAACTTTAAACCACTCCAGCGGTTTTACTCAACTTGTGTGTATGAAATAAAATTTATATGGGCCCAGGTGAGTATATGGTAGCGGAGTATCTGTTATTGGTATACTGCTGGATCACTATAGTTGATAAGATCAAAGAGGTCAACCACTTCCCAGTGCATATCCTTGACCATTCGCCATGACTATGCTTCTTCAATGTCCTGGAGGTGGGCAGAACTCTAGGTGTATGGTTATTCGTGCACTTCTCTTGGATGCGGGAGTCACATTGGTCCTGAAAAAAGCTAGCAGTGCTTTTTCTCTGATAACACAGGATCTGCCTCCCCCGCTATAGTCTGGGATACTTTCAAAGCTTTTATATGGGGGTCTTGCGAAGTCAAGCAAATTTTAAGAATAAATCAGAGAGGGTGGAGTTTACATCCCTGGAGCAAGAAATCGGGACACTGGAGGCTACCTTGCAGACACAGAACTCTCCTTTGGGCAGGCAACAGGCACTGAAGAGGGTGGATGAGATGCAGCTAAATTATAAAATCAAGCTTGATAAGTAGTGCAGGGAAAAGTGGCAGGCCAAGCGTCTGAGACTCTTTCAGTGTGGGGAACGATCAGGATCACTCCTGGCATGAAAGATGAGATCGGAGAGGTCCAGGAATAACATCAAGGAGATGATTATTTATTCCCGGGGTACATTTCTAAAAAGGCTGGGGAAATGCACGGACATTTGGTCTCCCACTTTTCAGCACTATATATAGAGGAGGTCTATCTGGACCTTGATAGGCTTAGGGAATTGTTGAGGGATAGGGACCTTCCTGGGCTCATGGAGTCGGGAAAGGAGTTACTTGAGGCACAGATAACTGAGACAGAAATGTTGTAACATTTGAAACATGTTAAGAATGGGAAGGCTGCGGGCCCAGATGCCATTCCCTCAGAGCTCTATAAGCTCCTAAAGGAAGTGGTTGTACCGGTCTGGGAAAAATTGTTTAACTCTATTTATTTGGAGAATGCCCAGATCCTAGATTCATGGAGAGAAGCTACGTTAGTATTGATTCTAAAACCTGCTAAGGATTCCAGAAGGGCAGACTCATATCGGCCAACCTAACTATTTAAAAGCCAATTATAAGGTTTTTTGAGTATTTTGGCCGGCAGATAGGCCAAATTAGCCCCTCAGTTAATCCACCCCGATCAGATGAGTTTTGTTCTGAAGCGCGAGATCCTAGAGCTTACTCAACAACGAGTATGATCCATCAATCTAGCCACAGCCTATTCGATCCCTATGGCAGTGGCTACAATAGATGCTACCAAGGCTTTCCATCGTGTATGCTGGGTTTATCTCTGGGAAGTCATGGCAGTACTAGGTTTTAGTTCATGTTTTATCTCGACTCTCCAGAGATTATATGAAAATTCGTCCACCCAAATTTTATTTAATGGGTCCTTGACTCGGAGTTTCAGAATTTGTGAGGCACGAGACAGGGTTGCTCCCACCTCTTTGACATCTACGTCGAACCATTTACCCAGTTACTTAGAAGATATTGTTGTGTAGTTCCTATAAAACTTATACAGGATCTGCGCGTTTGGACAACATACACTGCAGGCTTGGTGTCCAGACTGATTCCAGACCCCCCACCGGATATGTTGGCCTGTGTACCAGCAAGCTCACAGTGCCACTAGAAACTCCTCTTACCAAGGAGAGAATAGTTCTTGGCAACTATCGAACATGACAACCCTGATTCCTCAGGACCATGGAAACAGTGTGCTATGTTTTACTCAGTCACTCGTGCTCACTTAGTCTCAGAGAGATACACAGAATAGGCAGTATGGACGTTTTTCAATAAGCATTTATTGAACATTCGTCATGCTAGTGTAAAATAGGTGTGCTGAAACAACCATTAGATAGTAACAGATATAAATGATTAGAAGCACTAGGAAAGTAAAAGGATGGTATATTTCTACCATTTTGCTATAACCATGAATACAGGCAAGTATGTAAAATACATGACAATAAAGTGCGTACTCCTACGATGCTACCCTAACTAGATGTACCTAAGTGTACCTAGCATGTATGTAGGTGTTAAGCCAAGAATCCCTCTAGGATAAAGTCAACCCCATTACCTGAAGTGAGAGACTGTGGGACCCCGTCTTGGTCTCGAGTTGGACATCCCGCAAGGGATGTGAGACCACTGCGAGCTGGAGTATCTGCATGCAGGAACCTCAGCATCTCATGTCAGTGTGTGTCGGCACGGAAATCCTGATCTCCTCTACTTGTCTCAGCAAGATGTGATGTTTATATGCCCAAGGGTCTCCCCGGGGGTTCTACCTTGCTGTGCCACTTGTCGGACTTAGGATGATGTCAGGACTGAACTTTATACATAGTTATTATACAGGAGATGGTAGTCCTGCTGAGTTTCCAAGAATCCTCATGCATAATGTATGAGGCTTTTACCAGGGAAAATCCTGCGTTCGGTGTGCAGTGTCGTATCTAGGTAAAAGGTCAGTCCCCAAGAACCTTTATGTGTGTAATGTAGGGGAGAGCATAGGTGAAAGGTTATGATGTTACCTGAGCCTATATCGGGGTGCCTACTAAGAGGATGGCTGCCAAGCTTTTTCCTTCACTTGAAAGCTCATATCCTAAAAAAAGGACATTGAGGTGGGCTATTTTTGATTTTTTTAAGTTGAATTTGTAGCCCTCAGAGGTGAATCCCAAAATTATGGTGCTCACCCTGGTCAAGTGTTCTTCTATGTCATCATCCGTCAGATAAATATCATCCACATAGGACAATGCCTCTTCATCCAGATCCTGAAGTAACTCAGTTACCCTGGCGGAAAACAACCCTGGACTGTTCTTATACCCCTGGGGGAGTCGACAAAATTGACCCTGGGACCCCAGCGCTGAGAATGCTGTCAAATATCTGCTCTCAGGCACTATATTTTGGCAGAAAAATCCATTTGAGATATCTAGTGTTGTTTTGTATTTTTTCCGCACGATGTTGTTCATTAATGCGGCACTGTGTGCGTTTTGTACTGCAAACGTTTTTGTGCATGAGTTTAGATGTCTGTAGTCTAAAACTAGACAATATGAATTATCGGGTTTCATTACGGAAAACAAAGGATTATTCATTGAAGAGGTGCAAGTTTCAATCACACCCTGATATTCAAGTTGATCTAAGATCTCCCTGACCTGTTTTTTCGCTTCCTGTTTTATTGAATACTGTCTCTGTGGAGTTGGAGTAGATTTTAATGGTATCACGTGGTGGGTTGAATCTTCATCCCATCCAACATGGTTGCGATATAATGCAGGAGCAAGGGCCACCGCCCACTCCCGCGTGTATTTGTGTTTTAAGTATTGGGGAACGAGGTCGGAAAAGGCTGGCATAATTACCGTTTCTCCCTTTGGGCAATCCATAACAATAGTATGCGGCCAATCGCTTTCAGCTAAAAGAATGTCGTAGCCAAAAGTCAGGTTCTCCCAAAAGAGACCTTTAATTTTTCTGGGCTTGTCCCCTTCCATTTGGAGTATTATCTCATGTAACCTATGTGAGACACTCACCCTAGTATCAGGCGTTTCCAACGTGATATGTTCACTCAACTCCGTTGTCACCAGAAATTCCATCAGGTTCTGGCGAGCTATTGTTACTTCTGCTGCGCTGTCTAGCATCGTCAGAGCCCATTCCCCGTTCAGTAGTTGAGTCCTCAGAATTCTGGGCATGTCTAACTTTGAGACCTGCTACTTCCTTCTTTTTGAATTGAGGTTTTGCTTTAGGCTTTTCTTCTTTTTTGGAAGCGAAGTCTGAAGTGCGTTGTGCGTCTCTGGACTTTGTACGCTCTTCTTGTCTGTGTGCTGACCGTCCTTCCCTCTCCGAGTTTTTCGATGAACCCTGGAAGGAACGAGAGGAACGTGTATCAGTGTCCTGATACCTGTCAGGTTTTCTAATGTTGTCCCTATTCCTAAGTTGATACCTCCTTTCGGAGGGCTCCTGTGGAGGAGACCTACCTCTGGATTGAGATCTATTGTCTTTATTCTTTTGCTGTTTCTTATTATCCCATTTCTTCTTTGAAGAAGCAGGTGCTTGCTTAAAGGTATCCTTTTCGGGACTACCCATCAGTTGAGGTTTTATTGCTCTACCCCCCAAACTGTCTCTGCCTAATTCTGCATAAGCAGTTTCAATTATTTTGGGTAATTCATGTTCCTGTTGTAGAGGAGAGAATTCCCTTAGGTGTTGGCGTATTGCCACCGATGCTGCTTCCCCTTTAATATTTGCTAATATTATAGCTGATACCTGGGCAAAATTACCTAGTAACTTCATCCCTAAGTTCAGAGCAGGTTCTGCTCCATACTCATTCTGTATTTGTCTTAATACATCTGGTATGACAGCTAATGATGAGATACCATGAGTCCTGGTATATATGGCAGCGAAAACGGTACCCCAAGAGGTACAATCCTCTATCTGGGGTGTTACCCCAATGGGCAAGCAAATTGTTAACATTCTGTGTTTTTCATGTGGGCTGGTGTTTGGAAATACCGCCACTAGCTGTGTTATTTTTTGAGCCAGTCAGAATGGCATCTGTTCACATTTAGTGGGCATTTTACCCACCACTGCATGCAATGTTTGTGGTGTAATTTTAGTTGTTGATGTTTGAATCGGACCTGTTGGTGTAGCCGTTGCTGCCTGAACTGTGAGTGTCCGCATCACGAACTGTGTCATGTTTCTGTAAAGTTTTATTAGTTCTTTATGAAGTGTAAGTAAGTCTGCTGCTGGCATTGTTTTAATGTCAGGATGTGGTGTATAGGCTACTAATACTGGCCATGTTGCTCCGTCTCTTCTGAGCGGACCGAGTCTTACTTTATTTCTTGTATGGGGTAGGGCGCCTTTAAACCAGTATAAATGACCCTGGTAAGTGAGCGGAACTTCAATGTCCTCGTATGGACAATATTCGTCCGGTATTTCATCTTCTGTGTAGTAATGACATGTCTTTGTTAGCGCATTTGCCTGTGGGAATGTAACCCATGAATTGAATACCTGTGTTCTAAATGATTCGTGTGCCTCAATCATGAACATTACTGGCCCACCCCTAGCTGTTAAACCATATGAAGCTAGTTTAAGGGTGATGGCATTTCTAACATTTTCTGTAATTTGTATTGCATCTGCATCTTCTTCTTCTTGGACTGTTATATTCAGTTCGCGCACAGTGTCTCCCTGCTCAGTCATCGTATTTAGTAAGAAGAGTTCTTCAAGGGAACTGAGATAAGGTGTTATGCACAATAGGAACAATGTGTCCTTCAAGCTTGATTAACTAACAGCCAATAGATAGGATTTTGCCTACTCAGCTGCGGCGGATTTTGTACCCTCCGACTCCAGACGTCTCTGGGAAATGTGAGTAGGGGTCTCTGAGAATAGCACAACTGAACTAATCAGTTTTGACTGTTAAATAAGTACCCAACCAACGTTGGCGGCGCCATGTCGTGTAGTTCCTATAAAAACTATACAGGATCTGCCCGTTTGGACAACATACACTGTGGGCTTGGTGTCCAGACTGATTCCAGACACCCCCACCGGATATGTTGGCCTGTATACCAGCTAGCTCACAGTGCCACTAGAAACTCCTCTTATCAAGGAGAGAATAGTTCTTGGCAACTATCGAACATGACAACCCTGATTCCTCAGGTCCGTGGAAACAGTGTACTACTTTTCGCTCAGTCACTCATGCTCACTCAGTCTCAGAGAGATACACAGAATAGACAGTATGGATGTTTTTCAATAAGCATTTATTGAACATTCGTCATTCTAGTGTAAAATAGGTGTGCTGAAACAACCATTAGATAGTAACAGATATAAATGATTAGAAGCACTAGGAAAGTAAAAGGATGGTAGATTTCTACCATTTTGCTATAACCATGAATACAGACAAGTATGTAAAATACATGACAATAAAGTGCGTACTCCTACGATGCTACCCTAACTAGATGTACCTAAGTGTACCTAGCATGTATGTAGGTGTTAAGCCAAGAATCCCTCTAGGATAAAGTCAACCCCATTACCTGAAGTGAGAGACTGTGAGACCCCGTCTTTGTCTCAAGTTGGACATCCCGCAAGCGATGTGAGACCATTGCGAGCTGGAGTATCTGCATGCAGGAACCTCAGCATCTCGTGTCAGTGTGTGTCGTCAGGGAAATCCTGATCTCCTCTACTTGTCTCAGCAAGATGTGATGTTTATATACCCAAGGGTCTCCCCGGGGGTTCTACCTTGCTGTGCCACTTGTCGGACTTAGGATGACGTTGGTAATGAACTTTATACATAGTTATTATACGGGAGATGGTAGTCCTGCTGAGTTTCCAAGAATCCTCATGCATAATATATGAGGCTTTTACCAGGGAAACTCCCGCGTTCGGTGTGCAGTGTCGTATCTAGGTAAATGGTCAGTCCCCAAGAACCGTTATGTGTGTAATGTAGGGGAGAGTATAGGTGAAAGGTTACGATGTTACCTGAGCCTATATCGGGGTACCTAATAAGAGGATGGCTGCCAAGCTTTTTCCTTCACTTGAATGCTCATATCCCCAAAAAAAGGACATTGAGATGGGCTATTTTTGATTTTTTGAAGTTGAATTTGTAGTCCTCAGAGGCGAATCCCAAAATTATGGTGCTCACCCTGGTCAAGTGTTCTTCGAGGTCATCATCCGTCAGATAAATATTATCCACATAGGATAATGCCTCTTTATCCAGATCCTGAAGTAACTCAGTTACCCTGGCGGAAAACAACCCTGGGCTGTTCTTATACCCCTGGGGGAGTCAACAAAATTGACCCTGGGACCCCAGTGCTGAGAATGCTGTCAAATATCTGCTCTCAGGCGCTATATCTTGGCAGAAAAATCCATTTGAGACATCTAGTGTTGTTTTGTATTTTTTCCGCACGATGTTGTTCATTAATGCGGCACTGTGTTCGTTTTGTACTGCAAACGTTTTTGTGCATGAGTTTAGATGGCTGTAGTCTAAAACTTGACGATATGAATTATTGGGTTTCATTACGGGAAACAAAGGATTATTCATTGAAGAGGTGCAAGTTTCAATCACACCCTGATATTCAAGTTGATCTAAGATCTCCATGACGTGTTTTTTCGCTTCCTGTTTTATTGGATACTGTCTCTGTGGAGTTCGAGTAGATTTTAATGGTATCACGTGGTGGGTTGAATCTTCATCCCATCCAACATGGTTGCGATATAATGCAGGAGCAAGGGCCACCGCTCACTCCCGCTTTTATGTGTGTTTTAAGTATTGGGGAACGAGGTCGGAAAAGGCTGGCATAATTACCGTTTCTCCCTTTGGGCAATCCATAACAATAGTATGCGGTCAATCGCTTTCAGCTAAAAGAATGTTGTAGCCAAAAGTCAGGTTCTCCCAAAAGAGACCTTTAATTTTTCTGGGCTTGTCCCCTTCCATTTGGAGTATTATCTCATGTAACCTATGTGGGACACTCACCCTAGTATCAGGCGTTTCCAACGTGATGTGTTCACTCAACTCCGCTGTCACCAGAAATTCCATCAGGTTCTGGCGAGCTATTGTTACTTCTGCTGCGCTGTCTAGCATCGTCAGAGCCCATTCCCCGTTCAGTAGTTGAGTCCTCAGAATTCTGGGCATGTCTAACTTTGAGACCTGCTACTTCCTTCTTTTTTAATTGAGGTTTTGCTTTAGGCTTTTCTTCTTTTTTGGAAGCGTAGTCTGAAGTGCATTGTGCGTCTCTGGACTTTGTACGCTCTTCTTGTCTGTGTTCTGACCATCCTTCCCTCTCCGAGTTTTTCGATGAACCCTGGAAGGAACGAGAGGAACGTGTATCAGTGTCCTGATACCTGTCAGGTTTTCTAATGTTGTCCCTATTCCTAAGTTTATACCTCCTTTCGGAGGGCTCCGGTGGAGGAGACCTACCTCTGGATTGAGATCTATTGTCTTTATTCTTTTGCTGTTTGTTATTATCCCATTTCTTCTTTGAAGAAGCAGGTGCTTGCTTAAAGGTATCCTTTTCGGGACTACCCATCAGTTGAGGTTTTATTGCTCTACCCCCCAAACTGTCTCTGCCTAATTCTGCATAAGCAGTTTCAATTATTTTGGGTCATTCATGTTCCTGTTGTAGAGGAGAGAATTCCCTTAGGTGTTGGCGTATTGCCACAGATGCTGCTTCCCCTTTAATATTTGCTAATATTATAGCTGATACCTGGGCAAAATTACCTAGTAACTTCATCCCCAAGTCCAGAGCAGGTTCTGCTCCATACTCATTCTGTATTTGTCTTAATACATCTGGTATGACTGCTAATGATGAGATACCATGAGTCCTGGTATATATGGCAGCAAAAACGGTACCCCAAGAGGCACAATCCTCTATCTGGGGTGTTATCCCCATGGGCAAGCAAATTGTTAACATTCTTTGTTTTTCATGTGGGCTGGTGTTTGAAAATACCGCCACTAGCTGTGTTATTTTTTGAGCCAGTCAGAATGGCATCTGTTCACATTTAGTGGGCATTTTACCCACCACTGCATGCAATTTTTGTGGTGTAATTTTAGTTGTTGATGTTTGAATCGGACCTGTTGGTGTAGCCGTTGCTGACTGAACTGTGAGTGTCCGCATCACGAACTGTGTCATGTTTCTGTAAAGTTTTATTAGTTCTTTATGAAGTGTAAGTAAGTCTGCTGCTGGCATTGTTTCAATGTCAGGATGTGGTGTATAGGCTGCTAATACTGGCCATGTTGCTCCGTCTCTTCCGAGCGGACCGAGTCTTACTTTATTTCTTGTATGGGGTAGGGCGTCTTTAAACCAGTATAAATGTTCCTTTTAAGTGATCGGAACTTCAATGTCCTCGTATGGACAATATTCGTCCGGTATTTCATCTTCTGTGTAGTAATGACATGTCTTTGTTAGCGCATTTGCCTGTGGGAATGTAACCCATGAATTGAATACCTCTGTACTAAATGATTCGTGTGCCTCAATCACGAACGTTACTGTCCCACCCCTAGCTGTTAAACCATATGAAGCTAGTTTTAGGGTGATGGCATTTCTAACATTTTCTGTAATTTGTATTGCATCTGCATCTTCTTCTTCTTGGACTGTTATATTCAGTTCGCGCACAGTGTCTCCCTGCTCAGTCATCGTATTTAGTAAGAAGAGTTCTTCAAGGGAACTGAGATAAGATGTTATCCACAATAGGAACAATGTGTCCTTCAAGCTTGATTAACCAACAGCCAATACATAGGATTTTGCCTACTCAGCTGCGGCGGATTTTATTGCCTCCGACTCCAGACATCTCTGGGGAAATGTGAATAGGGGTCTCTGAGAATAGCACAACTGAACTAATCAGATTTGACTGTTAAATAAGTACCCAACCAACATTGGCGGCGCCATGTCGTGTAGTTCCTATAACACCTATACAGGATCTGCCCGTTTGGACAACATACACTGTGGGCTTGGTGTCCAGACTGATTCCAGACCCCCCCCCCACCGGATATGTTGGCCTGTATACCAGCTAGCTCACAGTGCCACTAGAAACTCCTCTTATCAAGGAGAGAATAGTTCTTGGCAACTATCGAACATGACAACCCTGATCCCTCATGCCCGTGGAAACAGTGTACTACTTTTCGCTCAGTCACTCATGCTCACTTAGTCTCAGAGAGATACACAGAATAGACAGGATGGATGTTTTTCAATAAGCATTTATTGAACATTCGTCATTCTAGTGTAAAATAGGTGTGCTGAAACAACCATTAGATAGTAACAGATATAAATGATTAGAAGCACTAGGAAAGTAAAAGGATGGTAGATTTCTACCATTTTGCTATAACCATGAATACAGGCAAGTATGTAAAATACATGACAATAAAGTGCGTACTCCTACGATGCTACCCTAACTAGATGTACCTGAGTGTACCTAGCATGTATGTAGGTGTTAAGCCAAGAATCCCTCTAGGATAAAGTCAACCCCATTACCTGAAGTGAGAGACTTTGGGACCCCGTCTTGGTCTCGAGTTGGACATCCTGCTAGGGATGTGAGACCACTGCGAGCTGGACTATCTGCATGCAGGAACCTCAGCGTCTCGTGTCAGTGTGTGTCGGCAGGGAAATCCTGATCTCCTCTACTTGTCTCAGCAAGATGTGATGTTTATATACCCTAGGGTCTCCCCGGGGGTTCTACCTTGCTGTGCCACTTGTCGGACTTAGGATGACGTCGGGAATGAACTTTATACATAGTTATTATACAGGAGATGGTAGTCCTGCTGAGTTTCCAAGAATCCTCATGCATAATGTATGAGGCTTTTACCAGGGAAAATCCCGCGTTCGCTGTGCAGTGTTGTATCTAGGTAAAAGGTCAGTCCCCAAGAACCGTTATGTGTGTAATGTAGGGGAGAGTATAGGTGAAAGGTTACGATGTTACCTGAGCCTATATCGGTGGATCTACATGGAATGGGAAACAGCCATAACATCGCATGTGTTACATCGCATGTTTTTACAACGACCGCGTTGTTACAACGCGAGCCATTACAGCGCAAGTCGGTTCAACGACTTGCTGTAGGGGGCGCACTGGTGTTGGATTCACAATCCAACACCTTCCCTGCTGTTGCACAAACTGGAGTAGGAATAGTAAATTATACTATTCCTAAGTCCAGCGCGCCCCCTACAGCAAGTCGTTGAAACGACTTGCGATGTAATGGCTCACGTTGTAACAATGCAGTCTTTGTAACAACCGCGTTGTAAAAGCATGCAATGTAAAGCTTGCGAGGTAACAGTATGTATTCACATGGAATATAACAAGATCAACAGGAAATTCCCTTTTCCTCGCAGCACTATAGAAATAAGATAGCGCTCTATGCCAATGATCTTATGATATATATCGGACCTGGCTCAGCCCATCCACAGGGTAGAACAGCTGGCAGAGGAGTTTGGGGCTTTATCAGGATACTCCGTGAATACTGCCAAGTCAGAGTTCATGTGTTGGAACAATGCTAATTAGAATGGGTAGGCTAAGACTGAGATCAAGTACCTGGGCATCTCTATAGTCCATTCTTTGGAGGTAGCCATGTCACTTAACTTAAGGAGAGTGGCAAAGGAGATTGATTTGCTGCTTACTAGATGGAGGAATTTGCCACTGACAATTTAAGGTGAGGTGAATTTGATCAAAATGTCGATACTCCCTAAGTTGATGTATCTCTTTAATTGTGTCCCACTTATGTTCCCTTGATCGGCTATATCTAGAATATAGGGAAAAATAACAAGTTTCATCTGAGTCACTGGTGGAGCTAGGCTAGCTTAGAAAAAATTGAGGCGTAGGTTGAAGAAAGGCGGCTTGGCATTACTGGACCTGAATCTGTTTCGTATGGCTTTCCAATTCAAAAACTGTAGGATGCGCCTTGGGACTCCAAGATTTTACCAGAAATGACCAGGGAGCTGTGACCTATAGGTTTTCTTTATATGTTTGGTGCCCCAATTTTTTTTAAAAAGTTCAACTAAAAGTTTTAAAGGCTGTGTTCAGCCTTTGGTTCAGAGTCAGGAAGATACTGGGCATGGGCTGTTACTCAGAATCTTCACCAATTTGGGACTCCCCACGCACCCCAGAGTGTTTGTTGGGTGGGATGAGTTATCGCCTGAGGAGTACTGGGATAGAAATCTTGGGCGAGCTCTTTACAGTTCAGGGACTATTACCTTGGGAGGTATTTAAGGCTAGGACTGGGGGCTCCCTATCAAGATTTAAATACTTGCAGCTCTCCTCTTGATATGCAAGGGCGAATTTGGAGATTAGTCGTCCCTGGAAAGATGAGTCACTTCTGCAAAATGTGAGGCCTTTGAGCAAAGAGGTTGTCATTTGGTATTGTAAGCTCCTGGATGCTGACAATACAAAACTGGAGGCACCGCAGTCGGTTTGGGAGATGATCCCAGGGCCTGAATTACTGCATCTGTGGCATGCCTTAAAATTGCTGGACTCTACGGTCAGACTTGCTAACCTTAAAGGGAACCATTACTTCACCCTCAACAGAATAATTTGGATCCCTCAGAGGGTTGCAAGATTTTTACAGAACCCGATTCCCAGGTGCAGAAGAGGCAGCCACCTCGAAGCAAACGACGAACATATGTTTCCCAGTTGCCCCTCAATCAGTGGGTACTGGGAGGCTCTGAGTAATGTTACTGTGGAAATGTTGGGTGTTAGAATCAAGCTGAGCCCTATATTGGTTCTGTTCGGGGTTGATACTGTTTCAGACATCCTTTTGAGTAGACCTCAGGGGTGTTTGCAGTTCTAGTTAGTGCTTCACGCTAGAACGGCGATCTGTAAACGCTGGATAGACCCACTTCCTCCCTCCTCAGAGGAATGGCTAAAGGCATTGCACCAGACCTGCCGGCTGGATATAGGGAGTACTCCAGGCAAGGCGGATGCAATCTGGGCTGATTTCTCAAGGTGGAGTGGCATGTCGGTTCTGGAAAGTTCAGAGGTCCCATGATTACACCCAAGCAGAAATAGTGATACGGGCTTTCAGCCCAGGTTAGAGTGGTGGGACCAACGCAAGTGCATCAGGCTGATGGCCGGTCCCCCAACGTAGTACAGAATGAGTTTGCAGCAGCCTTGGTGATATGAAGACCAAAAAGAAATACTGAGACTACAAAAATATGGTGGACCAAAATATTAAAGGTAAGTATATAATTTTTTTATTAGGTTGTTTTATCTTACTAAATTATGGTTTAGTTCAGTATTTATGATATTGTGAATTTTAATGTTTTATTACATTTGAAGAATATGTTAATTAGTGTTAATTGACTATTTTATTATTTTTTATAATTATATTTTCGTTTACATGTTTAATAATTCCCTAACTTTTTAATTGATTTTAATGTCCGATGATGAGGTTAACTGGAATTGGGTGGGTAGTGTTTTTTTAATTAAATATGGGTAGTGTTTTTTTAAATCAAATATTAATTATTGTTATTTTTTGTTAAAGTTTTTAATTAAAATGTTATTCATTTAGTTCATTGTAATTTTGGACTGAGCTATTCTTTCGGAATTTGAGTGGGTAGCATTTCAATAGAATACATATCAATTGATATTAATTATTAATGTATTAATTATGCACAAATATGATGCCCCCTCGCCCTTTTATGCACTTTCTCCAAAGTTTGTTGGACTGGTGTTCGAAGAGTAAGTCTGACCTTCTCAATGTATGCTGTTTACCAAATGTTTGTTAGACAGGAGTCAGAATAGTAAATCTGCCACCCACAAAAAAGCACTTTCCTCAATGCTTGTAGAATGGAGTTAGAATTACAAATCTTACACCCCATTGTATACAATTTCCCCAATGTTTGTTAGATTGGAGATTGAATAGGAAATGTGACCCACAATGTATACACTTTTCTCAATGTGTGTTATACTGGAGTTATAAAAGTATATCTGACCAAATGTACACACTTTGCATTAAATAGGTTTAAGTTTTACACTAGAGCCCAAGAAGAGGGAGAGTGTTTTGATGATTTCCTTACTGCCCTTCGTGCATTGTAATTTTGGTTTGATCACTGATGAGATGATCAGGGATCAAATCATTGTTCATGTGAAAAGTAAAAAAGTCCAAGAGCAACTTTGGATTTTGGGTGACCCTAACTTGGAGACTGCCATCAGCACTGCCAAAGCTTTAGAACAGTCGTAAAAGTGGATGAAGTCCCTCAGCAAAGAGAATAAGCCTTCCATTTCAAGTGAAGTGAACAGTGTCACGCCTAGTACTTCTAAAGGCCCATACAATACTAACTTCAGGAGTAACCCTAATTCCAAAAGTTTTTACTGTTACAGATGTGGTAATCCTGGTCACATAGCCTCCTTTCCGCGTTGTCCTGCCATTGGGAAAGAGTGTAGTAAATGTGGACGTATGGGCCATTTTTCCAAAATGTGCAAGGATACTAATACGAAGAAAAGTACTTCTTCTGTTTCGTCTTCCAACTACTTCAAAGGGAAAATTTCTTGTATTTCTCATGATCTATCCTTGGGTGATGATATCCAGTCTGAGTTAGAGACTGGAATTGTAGTCTCCATTCGTGACTCATTCGATGATTCTAAAGCTGACAAGATTGGTCCACCTAAATGTTTTGTTTGTATTCTTGTTTGGAATCTTGAACTTATGGCAGACTCTGGGTCACCTTGGACTATTATCACGAGGCAATATTGCTTGGAATCTTTTGGGAACTTACTTGATCTGAGATCTTTATGCAAACCTGATATTGTGGCACAGAATTTTGATGGCTCCAATATTGATTTTATAGGTCTCAAAGAAGTACTCATTGAATTCAAAGAGAGCAGTGCTTTTATTAAGCTTTATGTAGCTCTCAAAGGAGTAAATGTGCTGGGGTGGCGTGACCAGGCCAAACTTGGTATTGTGTTAAATCCTAGGGAGAAAGAACCTGTGTCTGTTCTTGCTATAACTGCTTCCTGTGCTGATGATTTTACTAAATTATTTCCTGATGTGTTTTCTGAAGAACTCGGTAAGCTTAAAGGTTTCAGTCATAGGATAAAAGTAAGAGAAGGATCGGTACCCGTCAAGCAAAAGCTTAGGGGGTCCCCATCAGTGTTAGGGCCGAGTTAAAATCTATGTTGGATGATTTGGTTAATGGTGATATAATTGAGTCATCCGAATGGGTTTCTCCAATTGTTTTGACACAGAAGCCTGACAAAAGCCTTAGGTTGTGTGTTGATATGAGAGCGTTGAATGCCAACTTGGTTGCTGATTGCCACCCACTTCCTAATATCAACGAGATGGTGTGTATGTTGGATGGTGCCTGTATTTTTTCCACTCTTGACCTTCGCTCTGCGTACCACCAAATTGAGCTCACTGGAGACTCCAAACATTTCACTTCTTTTATCACTCCTCATGGATTGTTTCAGTTCAAAAGGATGCCTTTCGGCCTAGCGTCGGCGGCATCCGTTTTTCAAAGAGCCATGTACCACATATTTAAGGATGTCGGTAACTTTGTGAAATGCTTCCAGGATGACATCCTCATTTTTTCTAAGAGTGAAGATGATCATTTCCAACATGTAAAGGAAGTTTGCCTAAGGTTGAGAAATAGTGGTTTGACACTTAAAGCTGGCAAATGCAAATTTTTCCGCAAATCGGTGGAGTATCTTGGTCACACTCTCTCGGGTGAAGGTGTGGTGCCCAAAAAGTCTTTGGTTGATGCCATTATCAATGCACCTTCACCTGACAACAGAGAGAAGCCTCTCTCTTTTGCTGGTCTGTGTGAATACTATAGTAAATTCATTCAGAATTTTGCCACCAAGATGGAGCCCCTCAGAGAATTGACCAGGAAGTCCACCGAGTTTGTCTGGTCAGACAGACAGGAAACAGCTTTTAAACAAATCAAAAGTGAGATCGTGAATGCTCCTACTCTCAAGTCTTTTTGCTTAAATAAGAAATGCATCATTACTGTTGATGCCAGCCTTTACGGTTTGGGAGGAGTACTTAGTCAGTGCTCTGGGAAGGAAGAATGGTGTGTAGCGTTCGCATCTAGAACTCTCTCGGCTACTGAAAGAAGGTATGCTGTCATTGAGAGAGAGTTATTAGCATGCATTTGGGCCATATAGCATTTCCGCAACTATGTGTGGGGAAACAGGTTTCTTCTGAGGACAGATCATAAACCCCTCATCAGAATTTTATCCCCGGGGGAGTGGAACTCTACTGCTCGTATTGCTCGGCTCACATCCAGACTACAAGAGTATGATTTTGAGGTTGTGTATGTCCCTGGCAGGTGTAATGTTACTGCCGACTTCCTCTCCAGATTGCCTTGCTCTGATGATTGTGCACTTTATGATGAACAAGAGGTAGACATAGTTGCCACTGTTAAAGATTTTGTCTCAGAAGAGTTTTTTAGTCTGTCTGAATCCAAATGGATGACTGAAATGAATAACGACATTGTGTCTCAACTTGTTCTTGACTGTTTAAAAAAAGGTTGGCCTAAGGAAAAATCCGCCACTGCCGATATCGCCCCTTTTGCAAGTTTCTGACGAGATTGAGGAGGATGGTGGTCTACTTTTCAAAGGGGGAAAGATCGTTCCTCCAGTTTCCATGCAGAGTAAGATTTTGTTGCTTGCCCACCAGGGACATCTTGGTATGTCTTCTATGAAACACCTTATTAGGGCTAATTTTTGGTGGCCTGGACTTGACAAAATGGTCGATAGAACTGTTAGGGAATGTCCCGAGTGCATAAGTAGTGACAAGATGCTTAAGGTTTCCTCTGCTCCTCTCAAACCTGTCTCGTGGCCTGAGTTTCCGTGGCAAAAAGTGGCCTTCGACATTTCAGGCCCTTTCAATCATCTCCCTTATAATGCACGTTTTGCTCTTATGATGGTTGATTACCATTCTAAATGGCCAGAGGTAAAGTTTGTGGCAAGTGCCACCACTCAAGTCATTATTACTTTCTTCAAAGAAGTTTTTGCATGTGAGGGGTCCCCCGAGGTCCTTGTGACGGACAACGGGGTACAACTCATATCACAGGAGATGGAGAGTTTCCTACGCATGCGTGGAATTAAGCATTTGACCACATATCTTTATGAACCAAGGGAGAATGGCCAAGTGGAGCGGTTCAACCGGGTTCTAAAGGATGGCATTGATTCTGCTTGTAAGTCCAGTGAGTCCTGGAGGGATGTGGTAATAAAAAGGTTATGGATGTACCGCATCACCCCCCACTCAGTTACTGGAGTAAGCCCTTTCAGACTTTTGAAGGGCAGAGAACCCATTTCTGATATTTGTCCGTGGTGGATCAAGAAAGTCAACAAGGCTGTCGATTGTATTGATTTGGATCTTGTTGCTAAGCGTGTGGAAGTTAAGCAGGGCAAGATGAAAGCGTTGTTTGACTCCAACATGAATGTAAAAGTTCCTGACTTTACTATTGGTGAGTGGGTTAGGATTAAAAAACCTGGGTTTTTGGCCAAAGGAATTTCCAAGTTCAGTCATCCTATTAAAATTGTTAAGGTTTGCAAGAACACTGTGATTACTCAGGATGGAAGAGTGTGGAATGTGAGAAGGGTTGCTAAGTGCAAATCTCACGAGCTCAGCATGGACAGAGAAGATGATTCTCCATCGTGTTCTCATTCTGCTCAGTCTGTAGCATCCAGAGTTAAGAGTAATAATAGACCAAATTTGTTACCTGCTAGATATTTGTCTTGATTTCTTGTCTTTGCATTTTTTTTCCTCCTTGTTTTTCTGCTGTTCCTTTTTGTTCATTTTTTTTGGGGGGTGAGATGTTCCTATTGTTTTTCCCCTCTTTCCTCTTCCTTTCTTTACCTCTTTTGCTTTCTCCCCTCTTGGAACATGGAACCATGTACCTGCGTTGTACGTTTTGGATTCCATGTTCCAGAGTTCTGATATAACAGTTACTGCTTTTTTCCTGCATCGTTTGGATGTGCTGTGCCGCTCCTTCAATAAACTTGATTTTTACTTACATTACTGGAACCTTGCATTTTTACACAGCTTCAGATGAGATACTTCTCAAGTTAAGAGGAAGAGCGTTCCACAGCTTGGTTGTCAGAAAGGTGAAGGATATGCCTCATCTTCTAGCCCTGTGATGTGGGAAGATGTGGAAACCTTTGAGATTATTAGATCTCAGACATCTCTACTGCGAATATGGTTTAAAGTGTCTCCTAAGGTGAAGAGGACCCTTATTATGGTAGGCCCTGAAAGCTAAGGTCAGAGATTTGAACTGGATTCTGTTTTGACTGGAAGCTAATGGAGGGCATGTAAGTGACCCGACACCGAAGATCGACACAGGACCTTCAAAATCGGCTGAGCAGCAGCGTTTTGGATAGTCTAAAGACGCTGAATCAAAAAGGTCAGAAGGCCAAAATACAGACTATTAGGGTAATCCAGCCTGAAGGTTATTAGGGCATGGACAATCGTTTTGCGATACACTATTGGGATGAGATGCAACATCCTTCTCAAAGACCTCAGGGTGATAAAACACGAAGAGGATAAAGCCTTAACCTTAACCTGGGGCTCAAAGGTCAGACCTGAATCAAATTTCACCCCAAGGTTTCTAACCACGGAGCAGGGCTGGGGGGGAGGGGTGCCCAGCTGCGAAGGCCACCAAAGACTGGGTGAAGGGGGGACTTAGTGCTGAGGAAGAGCGCCTCAGTCTTGCCTGAATTCAGTTTTAGACAGCTTGTGTTCATCCAGTCCACCATGGATTTCAGACCGAGTTTGAAGGAATCAAGAGGCTTGGGCACGTTTTCCTGGAAAGCCAAAAGGACTTGGGTATCATCTGCGTAGGATATAACTCTCACTCCCGAGGAAAAAAGGTTCCTACTTTTCTATTGGCTTCTAGAAAAGAACAGGAGAGGAGAAGTCCAAAATGAGAAGAAAGAAATATGTTCTGGCTGAGCATCCCGGGTTGCCACCAGCATCATTTGTATGGAAATGTTTCATCACTCCACCATAAGAAAAAACTGACAACCAAATACATGACTTTCACTTTGTGCAAAAAGAGCATGGCCCATTGAGGGAAAGACAGCTTTGTATCCACATTAATGCCCGACCATCTTAATGCACACCATAAAAAGCAGTTCACTGCTGAGAATATGAAGAGGAAGAAGGAGGCCAAAGAGGCTAGTATATTTTCAGCAACCATGCTGTATACCATCCGTGCTAGAGAGAGGCCACCTGAATTTATCTTGCAGGATGTGGAAAAAGAATTTGATCTTAGCCTCAAAACTGTGGGATTGTGTGGTATCTTGTTGTGTGATATCCTGGTGTTGGTTCTAGGGGATGGTAGAATGTAGAACCTAACAGTAGAGTGTTAATATGATGTAGAACTCTGGTGCACAGTTGTCTGCTGCCTCTGTGGCTGGGACGCTTCTATGTTCCTCCTTACTTAATAAATCTTAATTCAGGAACTAAAGACTTCTATGCGTGCTGCATTTCCACATTGGCGGCGATTTTGTAGGAGCACTCGCAGAACCTTGGATATCGTTATTTCGGTATTCGCAAACTACGTAGGAGCGTGAAGTCAACAATATCATTTTGAGGACTTAAACGTCTCAACACTTCACTAAATTGATGATGCGAC
This sequence comes from Calotriton arnoldi, assembly GCA_963921515.1. Classification (NCBI taxonomy): domain Eukaryota; kingdom Metazoa; phylum Chordata; class Amphibia; order Caudata; family Salamandridae; genus Calotriton; species Calotriton arnoldi. Next base: position 1,374,855 of record CAWUFW010000366.1, on the reverse strand, counting down.
TCTCCTGCAAAATCAATATCACTTTATTGAGAGTCTTAAGGTACTGTGTTTGAAAGTAGTGATATCTGGCACTGTGGCCATTTCAGGGAAAGCCTGGTGCGTACTTGGGCCTATTTAATGGTCATCTCTTCCCTGGCGCAAGCAGCCTTGCCTACCATGCTATTCCAAGTCTTGTGTGACGTGCAGGTGGAATCCTATATGCACATGTTCCTAGTTCCTGGCTGCGGCTGTGAGTTTGACTGTGTCTTGTGACGTCTCTTCGTTAACCACTGCGATGGCACCTGGAGCGAGGGGTGGAATGCACATATAACGTGTGTCCGGTGTCTTCTTGCGTGGCACAGCGTTTACGCAGCTTCATCGGAGGCCGTTGTCAAATAATAATAATAATAATAAAGGCATTTATGGAGCGCACAGCTACCCCAGACGGGGTGTCCCGGCGCTGTTGCAGACAGAGGGCAGGGAGAGGTGGCGCACAGAACTAGTCGTTCCGACTAAAGAGCCAAGTTGTCAGAGACTTGCGGAATTCCTGTTCTGACTGTATCATGCGCAAATGGGGAGGTAGGTTGTTCCAGCATTTGGTGGTACCCACCTCGAATGTTCTGCCTCCCATTCTAGCTTTTGCAAACCGGGGAGTGGAGAGAAAGCGTTTGTTGTTAGACCTTAAAGATCTGGATTGTTGATAGGGTCGGAGTCTCCTCCTCAAATAGATCGGCCCTCTTCCTTTGTCTGCCCAATATGCGAATGTCAGGGCCTTGAATTCAATCCGTTTGGCTATAGGCAGCCAGTGAAGTTGCCGAAGGTACGGGGAGATGTGGTGTCGAAGCGGGACACCGCAGACCAGACGGGCTGCGGCGTTTTGAATGATCTGGAGTCTACGGATCAGGCCAAGCGGAAGGCCCATGTATAGGCCATTCGCATAATCAAGGTGAGAGGTGATCAGAGCATGGACCACGGTTTTACGGGTTGCATTAGGCAGAAAGTTGATAAATTTCCTAATAGTTTTAATTTTGCCAAAACAGGCTGCCGAGACCGTTTGAACACGCGTCGAGAGGGATAAATCTTTGTCCCATCTCACACCTAAATTTTTGACCGAGTCCTTAGGAAATACAGCGGTTTGTGTACAGAATTTAGTCTTCGGAGCTTCAGTTTACCACATGGCTGCATTTGGTGTGTATATCAGTCTCATTAAGACAACGTGTGGTGTGTAGCTGATTAACCGGTGTTTTGTCGCATGTGTTCACAATAGCAATCACGAGAGAAGGGAACAAAACTAGAGGTTTTTACCAAAAATAGAGCTGGAGAATTTTTAGTTTTATCTAGCGCAAACTCGACCCAAAGGTATCAGAGCATTTTACATGAGCACAGTTACGTTACAGATGGACACATTAATTTTTGTTAGGCACAAGGAGATTAAGTGATTTAACCAGAATCACAGGATGTTGAGTGCCTCTGCCGAGACTTGAACCCAGTTTCCCAGCTTCGAGGTCGACCGCTCTAGCCGTTTGGCCACATCCTCTCTCTGAGGATCATTGTTTTTTTGAACCAGTGAGTGAAGGTGTCTTGATCCCATTGATGCACATGACAGGAAGAAGTCTGAGAAGATCTTGTTGGACTATGCTTTTGAAAATAACATTGTTTTTTTTCTCTCTCTCTCTCTTCGTTTTTTTTTTCCTTAGATGGGACAAATGTTTTTTTCTATATTTTTTAAAAAGAGCGCAGATATTTATGCATTTAATCTTATGTTAAATTAGAGGCGTGTTCGGTATAGTTCACACGTTGGTCTGCGGGAAAAGTTGCGTGTGTTTGAGCCAGTATTGATTTGTGGTGCATGTGTTTGTGCAGGGTTTTTCAGCGTGTGGGTATCTTACGAACTTTTGGTCATTTGGAAAAATTGCTTCATTTAGACTGTTAAAAATGCAAAAGGTCACAATATCACCATTTTTTTTTATCTTCTCTTGGAGAACCAACGATTATATGGTCTAAGCGGAAGAAGGTATTCTTAGACTATGCACAGGTGTGTGGTACCTCTCGTTCTACTGAGAGAAAAAATTCTTTGTTATTACATTGTTTAGGGTCAGAGGAACATAAAGTATTTGAACACCTACCGGATCTGGATGATGATGATGTGGATGACTTGAACGAATCTGAAATTTATATAAAGAAATTAGATATTCATTACCTGCCAAAGGTGAGCATGATTCGTGAGCGTTATCACTTTGGTAGGAGAGTACAAAAACCACAGGAGTCTGTTGAAACATATACAACAGATTTGCGTAAGTTGGCAGTAACCTGTAAGTTTGGAGGTAGTTTGGAAGAACGATTGCATGATCAATTCATGCTAGGGTGCTGTATTGAAAAAGTTAAGGATGAATTGTTGTTGAAAGATGATCCAAATTTAGAGGAAGTGTTGGTAATCGGCAAGCATGTTGAACACTCTATTGCATGTATAGAAGTTATAAAACGTGATAACTGCACTGGGACTACCAATAGTGTACTGTCTGTCGATAAGACAGTGTACAGTCGCTCTGGGAAATTTCCGGAAGTGAAGAAATGAGTGGGTTGTTCTTGAACCAAGAGTAAAACTTCCGACTCCCATCTCAGGAAGCCTTTTAAGGGGAGATGTTTTAGGTGTGACAACATTGGTCATCTGGCCAATGATAAATCTTACCCTGACATTTTGGTCAAATGTTGTATTTGTGGCAAGCATGGCCATTTGGCTAAGTGTTATAATTCAAAGAAAGAGCGTAAACGTGTGGAGGAAGTGAAATATATTGATGAGAGTGATGAGGATGTGGAGTAATTACATTGTGGAGAAATTGTTCTCCAGGTAGATCATCTTATGGGTAAAAGTCTGACTGACTGTGTTCTAGCTAATGGTCAGAGTGTGAGTATGCTGTTTGACTTGGGTACAAAAATCACACATGTACTGAAAGAGTTTTATTTAAACAATTAAATGGACAAAGTCTAATTTTTCAAGCTTGACATAAGACCGTTAGCATATGGTGGTCAGCCTATCAAAATACTGGGCTATTTCTGGGGTGATTTGGAATATAAGAGTTGTATAACAGCTGGTAAAGAGTATGTTTCATGTAAGGGTGACATTATTGTCAGCTGGTTCCACCAAAAGATTTAGATGTGATGCTCGACCCTAACAGTGATCCGTGCATCGTATTGAGAGATATCTTGGATGTGAGTGAGGTGACACCTTGTGAAATTAATGTTGCTGGGAACAAGGCCCCAGATGGGAGTGAATGATGTCTAGTGGAGCATTTGTGTGGGGAATTCAATGACGTCTCAGTGAAAAGTTAGGGTGTCTCACTAACTACAAACACAAAATCATGTTAAAAGATTCCTCAGAGCCTGTTTCTTGTGAAATGAGAGGTGTACCTTTGGTAAAAAGGGAGGCTATGTGTTCTGAACTTAACAAACTGAGAAATTCAGGAATAATTGTTGAAACTGAAGGAGATGAATGGCTGCCGCCTGTGGTGATTGCTAGCAAACCTTCTGGTGAGGTTTGGCTATGCGTAGATTTGAGTGGTCTAAACAGAAATGTAGTCACTGATAAATACCCTCTCCCTAACATTTAGGAGATGTTGGCCTTGCTAAAGGGGACGGCTATGGTTTCAACCCTTGGCTTGCATGCCGCGTACCATCAGATACGTCTTGACAGAGAATCCTCAATGTTGACCTCATTTCAGCGGCCGCCGCTCCATTAGGGAAGAGGAGCACTGCCCCACCACCACCACCAGTACATAAAATGATAATAAAACAGGTTTTAAACCCGCTTTATTATTGGTTTTTTTTTAACCCCCTGGGCCCCGAGGAATCTGACAAGTCTTGGGGGTGGGTCCAGGGGATGACACTGCTGGTGGGGAGTGGTCGGCACTCCCTTCACTGAGCATGGGGTGTTTGGCTGGCCGTCTCAGGCCGGCCAAACCCCTCATGGTCAATGAAGCTCTCGCCAGCCTCATCTGCGTTGCTGGGGCTGGAGAGAGCAGGCACAGGCTCCCAGTCTGCCTGGGAGAACAAGTTGCCAACACTCAGGCCAATCCTGAAGCTGCTCTCATGCGAGAGCAGCTTCAGGATTGGCCGCAGGGCAGGCTGGGAGCCTGTGCCCAGCCCCAGAGCTAGAAGCAGGAAGAGCTGATGCGTGGGAGACGGCGGTGGCAGCGTTAAGGTAAGTTTATTTTTTAAACCCTCCCCACCTCCCTCCTCTGGCCTGCCCCCCCCCCACTTTGGCAGGGGACGGGCCGCTACTGCCTCATTTATAACTCCTTTCGGAGTATTTAGGTTCCTGAGCCTACCCTTAGGATTAAATTCTGCGTTCTCTGTTTTTCAGAGAGCCATGGAGGATGTTCTGCAGGGCATTAGTGGGGAAAAAATGTATCAGGATGATGTCCTGGTATTTGGTTCATCCCAAGAGGAGCACGATTTGACGGTGAGAAAGGTCTTGACTAGGTTTAAGGAAAGGGGTGTCGTTCTGACAGAAAGTAAGTGTAAATTTAGTCACTCTGAAATTGATTATTTAGGACACAAATTAACCTGCACTGGGGTCTAACCTAAGGAGTGTCTTGTCAACACTATTGTTAATTTACCAATTCCTCAGACTAGGGATGATTTAGTCACTTTCTTTGGGCTAGCCAAGTATTATAATAAATTTGTACAGAACTTGGCTTCAGGCACTTTTAACATGAGGGCACTATTAAAGAAAGGAGTAAGCTTTGTGTGGACCCCGCAGTAAAATTCAGAGTTCAGGGACCTGAAAGAGGCTTTGACGCAGGCTCTGTCATGGCTTTGATACAACTTGTGCATCGGTTCTAGTAACAGATGCCAGTGAAAAGTGTGTAGGTGTGGTCCTTAAGCAAATCAAAAATGGCAAAAGGTGACTATCTTGTTTCTGTCAAGGGCCTTTGTTGGTTCTGAAAGTCAATATTCAGTGATTGAAAAAGAGGCCCTGTGTATATTCTGGGCAATAAGGAAATTAAAGACATTTTTATGGGGTTATTTTTTTTGTGAGGTTGTATCACAAACCCCTGAAGGAAGTTTTTGCGAAAACAAATCTTGAAGTTTTTATTTTATTTATTTATTTATTTAAGAGTTTTCTATAGCGCTGGCCAGACCCGAGGGTATCGGAGCGCTTTACAACATTTGCCATGTGCAATCGAGTACAAAGTATAACAGTAGTAAACACATTGATTCGTGACGAGTCATGTTCAGGGAGGGGGGACAGAGGAGCGAGTCAAGAGGTAGGTGCTGTAAAAGTCATTCTTATCACAGTAACTGTATGCTCCAATGTGCAAGATTCCGCGTTATGTGTCAGCTATCTTTTCGGAAGAGTTCGGTTGAGGAAGAGGTCTTTGAGCTGGCTTTTGAATTTTTTGAAGGATGGGTTAGTCCTGATATGGACTGGTATGGTGTTCCAAATTTTGGGCGCATTTCCAGAGAAGGAGCGCGATAAGGTTTTTTGTTTGCGAGTTTTCGGACGGATGAGAAGTAGAGTGTTAGTGCTCCAGAGGTTCCTTGTCTGCCCAGCTTTGTTGAGTTTGGAGGCCAGGTAGGCAGGTTTGCCCGTGTGCAGAGCTTTGTGTGTGAGACAAGCAGTTCTGAAGCTGGCACGCATTTCGATTGGGAGCCATTTTAACTCTTTGAGAGCGGGGGAGATGTGTTCGTATTTCTTCACTCCAGTGACCATTCTGGCTGCTGCATTTAGAGTTGATCTGAGGGGAGCTAGGTGAGATTTTGCCGTGCCTGTGAGGGTAGCGTTCCCCTAATCCAATCTGGACAGAACCAGGGATTGTGTGGCTTGTTTAAGGTCATTGGGAGGGATGAAGGGTTTTATTTTGTTCAGTAGTTTTAGGTTGAAGAAAGCACTCTTTGCGGTGGTCTTGATATGTTTGACCATGTCTAGGTTAGGGTCCAGAGTGATTCCCAGTGACCTTACGGAGTCAGCCGGGATGAGATTGCAGTTGAGAGCATCAATGGTTTTTAGCTATTCTGTGATTTGGGGGTCTGCTCTTTGTTGGATATGAGAAGGATTTCCGTTTTATCTTGGTTGAGTTTCAGGTGGTTGTGGGATAGCCAGTGTTGGACTTCTCTTAGAGTGTCATTAAGTCTTTGAATGTCACCAATGGAGGAAGTTTCTAGGTATATCTGGGTGTCGTCTGCATAGAGGTGGAAGGGGATGTTGGCTTTTTTTAGTATGGTGGTGAGGGGCTCCATGTAGATGTTGAACAGTGAGGGTGAGAGAACTGATCCTTGTGGGACGCCTCTGGTTATGGGGCGTAGGTCAGACGTGAAGTTTTAGATTTTTATTCTTTGGGAGCGGTTATGCAGAAATGAGGTAAACCACTGTAGGACCACCTCTTCTGCTCCAACCCTTTCTCGGAGTACATTGATGAGCAATTTGTGGCCTACCGTGTCGAAGGCTGCCGATAGGTCCAGGAGTATGAGTAGACAGCATCGGTCCTTATCGAGTGATTTGTAGACATCATCTATGACATTCAGGATCGCTGTCTCTGTGCTGCAACCTTTTCTGAAACCCGATTGATGAGGGTCTAGAAGGCTGTTGCTGTCCATGTGATGGGTGAGTTGAAGAAGAACACATTTTTCTAGTATTTTGGCTAAGAATTGGAGATTAGAGACAGGCCTGAAGTTATTGAGATCGTTTGGGTCAGAGCCAGGTTTTTTCAGTAATGGTGTGACTTGTCCGATTTTGAGACAGTCTGGCATGATTCCGGTTTTCAGGGAGCTGTTTATGATCTTTGTCCAGAGCGGGGCTAGGGTGAGTTTGAGCTTTTTGACCAGTTGGACAGGGATAGGGTCCTCAATGTGTGACGAGGGATTAGATCTGGTAATCAATTCAATGATTTCGGTTTCGGAGATGGGTTTGAACGATTTCCAGTTGTTGAGGGAGTGCCTGGGTGGGTTGTTGTCTTCTTTGCAGGGGGCGGGCTTTCGTTGGGTGGGCGGAGGTGGTCATCCAGGGAGAGCTCAATCTTGGTGATTTTATCGTTAAAGAAGTTGGCAAAGTTCTCACATAGGTCTTTGGAAGCCTGAACTGCGGTTGCAGGGGGCTTGGAAATGAAATAAAATAATGAAATACCAGCATTTGTAAAGCGCACAGCTACCTCCGGAGAGGTGTCCCGGCGCTGGGGGCCCTCGGGAAGATTAAGCGAGCTATTGCCCAGAGTCACATGGTGCTGGACTAACCTGCTGCCGGCACCGGGGATCGAACCGTGAACCCCGTGGTCCGGAGTCAGGCACCCTGGCCGCTGCGCCACACCTCTTCCACAAATGGATGTTTGTTGTCTAATGAGATTAAAGAGTTCTTTGGGACGATTTTTGGCATTGTTTAGTGCACCAGAGAAGAAGGAGGTTTTTTCATTTTTTATGTGTTTTTTATATTTCCTGCGTTCAGTTTTGAGTTGATCCAGGTGGCTTGTGGACGGGTTGTTTCTCCAGAGTCTTTCTGCAGCTCTTAGTTGTCTTCTTTCAGAGTTTAGGTCTGTGTTGAACCACGATCTCGATGGAATGCTCCTGACTTTTTTTGTTTCGGGGGAGCTATTTGGTCAAGTATGGAAGTCATTGTTGTATTGTAGTGTGAAGTAAGTTTTGTTGTGGAAAGGTCGCATGTGGTGGAGGGAAGGAGTACACTTACCCTTTCTTCTAGGTCGGAGAGGGGGATCTGTCTTACGTTTCTCGCCCAATGAGGAGATTCTTTCGTGCGAGGAAGGCATTGGGTCTTTTGATTGATGTGAAATAGAATGATGTGGTGGTCTGACCAGTCGACAGGGAGAATGTGGTCAATAGTGATTGTGTCTTCGTGTGCTATGATGGCATCCAGGATTGAGCCTCTGTTATGGGTTTGCTCTGTGCAGTGTTGGATAAGATTGTTATTGCGAAGAAGTTCATTCATGGATTGGATCAGAGAGTTATTTTCATAATTCCAATGTATGTTGAGGTCACCTAGTATTACGTTGTTCGAGTCCGAGAGTGAGCAGTGTGTTATCAGGTCGGAAAGGTGTTCTCCAAATGAAGGGGTGTTGCCTGGCGGATGGTAGAGGAGATGGCAGTATAGCGTTTTGTTGTCAGTCGTCTTAATGGTGGAGGTTCGGGATTCAAATGAGTTATATTTGAAGGAGTCCATTTCCATTACGGAGATGTTGCTCTTGTAGATGATTGCAATACCCCCGCCTCAATGGTTCTTTCTGTCCTTATTGATGATTGAGAACCCCGGGGGCACAAGCATGTCAGTCAGTCAAAATCTTTATTCGGTTGCAACCAGCCATAAAAGAATACATCAAAAAGATAACACGTTTCTAGTTAAAACACAATGTAGTTAATAAAATACGAACATCAAATAGAGGTTCCGTAAATAAAAAAACATCTACAAGCATAGTACATATCGGCAGCATTTTGAAATTTCATCATTAATCACTGTGGAAATAGAATAAATACATAAAACGTCATTTTCTGACAATATTTCGAAGCCGAACTGCGGAAGAAATATATTTATAAACCATTAGGCAGATAAATTCATCTTTTAAAAGCTGGAGATAGTGCAAAGCAGCCCGACATTTTCTTATATTTAGGAATTTTAAAAGTGGTTTTAAAAAAGCACGTCTTTGATTAATATAAAGTTTTCAGAAAAACATAAAACGCAGCGTGCTCTGCGTAGATTTTGAATCACAGGATCATAGGTCCAATTGAGCATCAGAATATACATTTCGTGGATATGAAACCAAAAAGTGAGAGATTCCAAACCTGAACCTAATAAGGTAGTATAATTTAGCATGACTAAGGCAAAAAGAAAGATAAGGCTCAATACCTAGGGAACAAACTAGGAGTGAGTGGGCAGCAACCCTTTTTTTTGCCATCTCCCGAGTACCTCTTAACGAGTAGGAGTGAGCTAAAAATTCTCTTTTCAGTTTTGCCCTTGATGTTTTGGCAATATTTCCAGGGTTGTCGAAGCAATCCAACAATCCCAAGTTCTCCAATTGAGCTTTAACATAAGAGATCCAAGGAATTTTACTCACCCACTCCAGTTTTAGACAGTCTGTAATAGCACGATTCAAAACCGCTTCTTCCTTTACCCAGATGTTATGCCACAATGACAAAGGAGCTAATTTTATGCGCTATGACAAATGGTGGCAGCAGTGCTTTTTGGAACACTCAACAAGCGTTTCAAAAATGTATTCTCAGCTCTCTGGAGGGATTCAACATTACAGGTACCCCAAACTCCGGCATCATACAAGGTGACAGCACACGTACGTGCTTTATAAATTTCAGTCATTACCTTGATGGGGCGGGAGCCTAGTTTTTTGTGAATCTAAAAATTGCCTCCAGATTTTGATTGAAACCCCTGATCCTTGCCTCTACTAAGTGAGACCAAGTATTTTTTGAGTCAAAGAGAATTCCTAAGTAAGAAAAGGTGGGCACATAAAGCAATTTCTCATTATTTATAAAAACACGTCTTTAAAATTGTGGGGGACTTACCCACCACCATAATATGGGATTTTGCTACATTTGTCTTCAGGCCAAGGTCAACCATAAAATTATTAAAACTAGTTAGGAGCCTTTGCAGCCCCACCCCAGTTCTGGACATTAAAACAGTCGTCTGCATATAATAACGCCGGTAACAGCCTACGGCCAATCTGAGGAACGTCCACATTCCCATTTTTAATGTGGCTTTGTAGGTCATTTATATACAGACAGAATAAAAATGGGGCAAGGACACAGCCCTGGCGTACCCTGCGTTTCATTTCAATTGGGGCAGTAAGTTCCCCACCTGCTCCATAACGAACTCTCCCCGTGACATCCCGATACATAGCTGCTAAAAAGTGCACAACGGCCGGTTCGATGCCCATTACCAGCATCTTCTCCCAGAGCCTCCCTCTCTGCACCCAGTCAAAGGCAGATGTTAAATCCATGAACCCTAAAAAAAGGGAGCCAGGCTTGGCTAGGGTATATTTACCTATGACTAGGTGCAGATTAAGGCACTGCTCAACAGTGCCGAGGCCTCTCCTGAAACCATATTGGATATCTGAAAACTTGCCGTTTTCCATTACCCAGGCCTCCAACCTTTCTAGAATTACTCTGCCCATGATCTTACAGGTACAGTCAATTAAGGATATTGGCCGGTAACATTTGGGATCCGCCCTGTCACCTTTTTTAAAGATGGGAACTATTATCACGGATCTCCAGGAATCAGGGGGCACAAGCATGTCTATTATAGGTGGTGAGGATTCATTCAACCAAGTTTCTGTGATGAACGTGATGTCTATGTCATGGGTGAGGATGGTTTCTGCTAGTTCTGTTGCGTGTTTGGTAGCAGATCTGCAGTTAATGAGCATGCAGTTGGTCGCCCCCTTGTTGTTGTGTTTCTCCTTTAGTGGAGCCATGGGGATATTAGTGAGGGAGGCTGGAGGCCTCGACGTTCTCGGTACGATGCAGTCTCTTCCAAATCCAGTGATATCCTGGATCTCGGAGCTGGGGATGACAGCTGGAGTTGCTTCATAGGATTTGGCGAGATCATTCGCCTCACTCATGGACATTGCGGCGCTTGTTCTTTTGGGTCTCGGAGGCTGGTTCCTGAAGGGGGTTGTGTTCCAGCTTTGCAATTGGGCCTTGTGGGGACTTGTGTGTTTATTGTTAGTAGTTGTGGGTGTGGGGAGAGGGCGTTGGGTAGGCTCCAGAGGTGTGGTGCAGTCCGATAAGATTTTGTTGATGCCCTGTATTATGGTTTCTAGCTGGTTTTCCATCCGAGCAAGTCTCTGAGTCGTATTTATAGAAGAAGGTGTAGGGGAGCTTGGGATCAGGATGTCCTGAGCAGGGCAGTCTATGGAAGGAGAGAGCTTGTCAATGGGAGTGTGGCTCACAGTGTTGATGTTGCCTATGTTGCCCTTGAGGATGGCCGTGGGCATGTGGTGAGTTTGAGGCTTCTTGAGTTTCGGTGAACGAAGAGAGTTAGGGGCTATTGCCTGCGGGTTGGTTTCACTTGTTGTTAGATGGGAATAGTATTGTGTATGGGGGGGAGTATCATGTGGAGGGGGGGAGAGGTGGAGGCCGGTCAGGGCCTGTGGAGTCTGTAGAGACTCATCCGGGATATACCTCGGGTTTGTTCTGGATGAGAGGTATGTATTGTGCGAGTCGGGGGAGGTGGCGGAGGAGGGGGGTGGCTCCGGAGGGGGATAAGTTGGTGGAGTGCGTCTGTGTCTTGGGGTTGTTTTGAGAGTTTTCAGGGGGGGCGATCGGTTAGAGGGTAGGGCGTTGTTCGAGTGGGAGTAGTGTAAATGAGTGAAGGCGTTGCGTAGCGTGGGGAAGAGGGAGTCGAATGAGTCAAGGTTGTCATTGTTGGCTTGGATCAGGACTGTGCCTTTGCTGTATATTGTCGCAAAGGTGTTGCCATTGCACGTAGGGCGGTTTGAGATTACGAACGTCAGTTTGAAGCTGAGAGAGGTGCTAGTTGTTTTGGATATGTGAAGGTGGATTCTTAGAATGGTGTTCCATTTCGCAGGGCTCTGGGTGTGGAAGATGAGATCCATTTTCTGCTGGCCTTTGGAGGAGCTGTGGTATATATCGGCGAATGGTGTTTCCTGGTGTTGTCTTATCAGCCTGTGTTTTACATTTCTTTTCACTTTTGGTGAGAGATTGGGGGGGAAGATGATGGAGAAAGAGTTCGGGACATGGGGTTTCAGGCCGTTCGATGCCGAGGCGCGGAGGTAGGTGAGATTGGCCGGTATCATTTAGTCTCTGTTATATGGGCGGATTGTCACCCAGAGCTTTCCCCAGTCTATTGGATTTAGAGGGGTAGAGCTCAGGGGCGACAGGGATTGGTTTCAGGGGTTAGGGACTAGTTTCATTTTTGGTGGCTTAGTGACAGTTAGAACTATCCCCTTCTCTTACAAGAAGATGTGTTCAGCAGTCGGGACAATAGCGTGAGTTTCCTGGTCTCATTGATAGGAGAGTTTCTCTCGGTCCCACCACTTTGTTGTACTGTGGGTCCCTAAGGAGAGGCCAGGTCGTGTAGCACCTTCGTGCTGCGGGTCTATAGCCGCCGCGAAGATGAGGGGATTTACACTAGGGGGTTTACACTATAGGGGGTTTACACTAAGGGGTGATCCCAAAGCCCAGGAGTATGAACCTCGAGCTCTTTTCCTCTTGGTCGTCCGCCAGTGAGTTTTCCTTAATGCAGACTTCTCTTGATTAATAAAGATAGTGAGGGGCTCTTGTACTTAATTGGGTTTCTGGGAAGGTTATGGCCTGTAGCATCATTGTGTTGTAGGAGCAGTGCCGCCGTGAAGAGGTGTAAATCTGGTCGTCTGCCTCCCTCCATTTGTGACCCGGTGGGCCGCCATCTTAGGGTCAGGCACCCAAGTTTGCTTCCACTGCATGTGAGCACTTCTCCATTTATTACAGTAACTTTTGTTATGTTAGATGAGGAGGCATTCTTGTTATTTTTTCCCCTAAAAACTGCGTAATAGGCATTAGATGGTGTATTATGATGTATACGCTTACTTTTGCAAAGTTCTATTAATTCATTCTTCCTTGAGCTTGTCCCAGCAGGGTTAGCATCGTGGGATGGTGCATTCTGTGACAGGCGCTTACTTTGCCGAGTTGTAACCCTCGTCTTTATCGAGCACGTCGCAACAGTGTTAGTATCAGGGTTGACTGAGCACCTCCATTTGCGTCCAGGTTGGCCGCCATCTTAGGGTCAGGCACTCTGTTTCCTTCCACTGCATGCAAGCAGTTCTCTATTCTCGCTAGTCACTACCATCACGTTAGAGGTAGAAGCGTCAAGTATTTCCTCAGTGACTGTAGAGTAGGCATAGGATTGAGTATTATGTGGCCGGCGCCTACGCTGCAGTGTTATAGCTGCACCTCGTCGTTATTGAGGTTGTTGCAGCAGGGTTAACTGAGCTTGAGGGGCCGCCATTTTAGGGTCAGGCACCTGGGATATTCTGTCTCGTGCCTCGCCGCCAGTGCATCGGATGCAGCCGCCTCTAGGATCCGGTGCGCAGATCGTTGTCACTCACCGGTGCTGTCTTTCGGTTTCGGCTGCCAGCGAACGATTGAAAATGCGAGCGGGAGGAGCCCCTCCCTCCGGCACTTCCGGAACTACTCGGCGTTCTGCACCGTCCCTTTCTGCGTGATTCCCGGTTGTCCGGTGGGTTACGGTTGTCTCGGTGTTCTTGGGGGGGGGGGGGCCAGCAAGGATTTCCACTGATTAGTGGTGTCTTCAAGAATTTGTAGATGGGTTGTAGCTCTGCAGGACTATGATTTCAAAGTTGTGAATAAACCAGGAACTGAAAATAAAGTAGCTGACTGCTTATCGAGATTGGTGCCCAGGCCAGTGGAGGAGGAGGTTGACACTGATCATTGGGACTTAGATGATTATAGTGTGTGTGAAATCACTGGTGGTGCTTTAAATGAAAATGAATGGAAGAGTGAGCTGTCAGCCGACCTTGTATTTCAAAATGTTATTAAGTGTGTTTCTGGCGGGTGGAACAATAAACGTGCCTTGGTGGAGGATGTGAAAGGATACTGAAATGTGAAGGATGAGTTGTCTGTCAAAAATGAGTTGCTGTGGGGACGAACCAGGTTAGTGCATTTCCACAGATTGCAATAATTGGTATGTGCCAAGGTCATTTAGTGTGGAGAGCAACATAGAAGTGTGTGCAAAAATAAAATGCTCCTCCATCAGAAGGCATGTCAAGAATAATTCTTTCTCCTTTTTAACTAAGTTTCTTTTTCATTTTTCTTGTATTTTTGTATTCCCAAAAAAGTAAAAAAGTGTTTGAAAACAAAAAGGGTTATTTTCAGTGCCAAACTTATTGGTTTCAAAAGATAAATATAAATGCTGCTTATTTTGTATGTGAGTGAGAGTGACTTAATGAAAGTGATGGACTTGAGCGGAGAAGGTGAGTGAAAGAGTGAGTGAGTGAGTGTGTGTGTGTGAAAGTGAGTAAGCAAGGGAGGGGGAGTGAGTGGGTGAGTGTCAAAGTGAAACAGAGAGAGTAAGCAAAGTGAAGAAATGTGTGAAGGAGAGGGACTGAATGAGATAGTGAGTGATTGAGTGAAAAAATGAGACATTTGGCGCCCGATTCAAAAAGGTAAACTTAGACGTTTGGTCTCAACTTAGACCAAACGTCTAAGTTTACGACCTTGGGAATCCACAAAGGGCATTTACGAGAACTATCTTTATGTCCACACTGGGGCCGATCTCTGCCTCGAGTGTGGACACAAAGATAGTACTCGTAAATGCCCTATGTGAATTCCCAAAGTCGTAAACGTAGACGTTTGGTGTAAGTTTAGACCAAATATCTAAGTTTACCTTTGTGAATCGAGCCCTTAGTGTGGTGTGTGCAGTGAGTATTGTCTGGCTGTGGGGTTTGAGCACATGGCATGGCTACCAGTCAGGCCCTTTGCCTAACCATCCGCAGAGAACATCCAGTCAGGTCCTTTGCACAACCCTTCGCACGTAGCCAACCCCCATTGTGCATAGAATGCGCAGTAGGATTTTGCTGCAGGCCAGGCCCCCGGTCATGCGTGTGCACAAATCTCTGCAGACTGCCAACCCCCCTGCAGCACACAGCCTTCAGACATTTGCAATGACGCTTGACCGTGGGGTCTGGCCTCTGACCAGGCAATGCTCCCAACACACTGAACAGCTAAACCCCACAGCGCATAGCCTTTGGTCCTGTGCAGTGGAGGTTGGCTGCATGGTCTGGCCTGTGACCAGGCCCAAAACCCAACCATCCTTGGGTGGCCAACCTCCTCTGTGCGTCTGGTCTCCAGCACACACCTTCATGCAACCCTCCATGACCATCAAAGCCCCACAGCCTACTGTCATGCACAGCGTGAGTTGACTGAAGGGCCCGGTCCAAGGCCAAACCCTATGTCCTACCATAAACATGGAGTCAACCCCCACTGTACATGGACTGTGGCCGTGCAAAGCAGGTGGTTGGCTACGGATCCTGGGGCTATGGGTGGCCCTGCGCCCTTCCCTCAAAGCCAACCAAACCCCTGCGCTTGACCATTGGCTGTGTGTAGTGGGAGCTGGCTGTACAGCTGGCCTCTGGCCAGCCACCAAACCTTGCTAAGCATGGCCTTTTGCCTCAGGCTCTTCGTCCAAACCTTTAAGGCTAACAAACTCACACCACCTTTGACTGTGTGTGGTGGGGTTGGCTGCAGAGCCAAGCCAAAGATCAGGCCCTTTGCCCAATCACTGCTGATAACCTGTCCCAACTCCATGTGGGCTTTGGCTATGGACATCAGGGTTTGGCTGCATCGCCTGGCCCAGCCCTCATTGGGCAGTAAACCACCACTGTGCATGCCCTTAAGCTGTAAGCAGCAGAGGTTGCCAGCAAGAGTTCTCCTTTGGCCAGGTCCTGCCTCCTACTCACAACACGACAAGTGGACTCACCATATCTCACATAATAACCTGTTGCAATGCAGTTACCGAGATGCTATTTTAGTTTACCACTGTATTTTCCCATGTACACCTAAGATATTCATGTTTGGTATATCTAGAGGAGAGACCTTTGTAATTTCCGGACATGTAATTGTACTATGAATACAAAATAGAAATAATATCAGTGTTACCTCTTAGGAAAGTTACACTATCAGTGAGGGAATTGTTTTCACTTTCACCTTCAATACTCACAATTTGGTTTTAGCTTTAAACTCCAATTGGCAAACTCAATATTTTTGGGGTATGTAAGACACAGACACTTTAAGTTATATATTTCATTCTTTGTAAATTGAATTGGGCATCGTTTTATTAACATCATGTTTGCACATACTCATGCCTTGTGAATTCTGACATGTGTACATTCTTATGTCCATTGTAATTATGTTCATGCCATCTATTTGTTGTCTGACTTCCAACATTCCAAGATGGCACTTATTTTTTACTTACTTGGTTTGTGGTGCAGAAACCTGTTTTCACTGTTCATGACACTGTTATGACTATCATGATTACTGAAGGAAATGACTGAAACTGAACTATTCACTGCAGCAGTCTAATAGATCTTCAGGACTCCTAAGGACCATGATCACTTGCCAATGGGTAGTTATAGTTAGGACCACATTTCCATTGGAAATTGATTTTTTTGGTTTGCAAATAACTTTGATGCCGTTTGACGAATCTTCACAAAATTTTCCCCAAAAAGTCTGATTCACCTCAGCTCCTTCCTGGAAAGTTTTGAAGTGATCCATCAAGCCGCGGCCAAGAAAATTGGGGGCCCCAAAACGTGTTTTCCCCATACAAATTTCCATAGGAAAATTATACACAGCTACGGACAAAACGGCTAAACAGAATTACACCAGATTTGGCAGAAAGCTAGATCTTGGCCCACAAAGGACGTTTTATGTGATGTATTGTTAATCCGTTCAGTTGGCTTGGATAAATGAAGGTTCAAAATGTATGTGTACCTCAAGCCGTGGGGATCCGCTGAGCCGTCAGTTCTATGGATAAGATCTGATTGGCTGCCACCACAACAACAAAGATGTGAGGGCAGTAACTTTAGGATTCAGGGGCTCAGTCCCCTGTCCTAGAAAATGAATTAAATAAACATATGGGGTGCAGGGAAGGGATACTCAATTCCCCTAGGCCTGATAGGGGTCCCAGATGGACCACCCTCGGGTTAAAAATGTACTATGGTACCTGGTTTCAAATATAAGTCCTGAAATTGCCTGAAAAAACAAAGGTTAGAGGAACGTTATAGTTAGGTGAAAATGTCAGTTAAGACATACCATTTTAAACAAACAAAACCATTGAAATTCACCAGTTATACTCTTCTCAAGTAGCTTTATAACTTGTGTCCTAAAGTAACTATAACTTGCGCTCTCGCCATGCACTGCTAATTACCTCACATATTACATCACCCATGACATGGTCTGTGACATCATTGACAAATGACTGTAACATCTGAAATGACATCGTTGATGATACACTGTGCCTGGCGGGAGCGCAAGTTAAAGTTACTTTAGGACACGAGTTATAGTTACTTGAGATAACTGGTGAATTTTAGTAGTTTTGTCATTTTAAAACGGTATGTCTTAACTAACATGTTCACCTAACTATATCGTCCCTTTAACCTTGTTTTTCCAGTGAACATATCTACACAAAGCTTTTATGTAAATGCATTTTTAATATATGAACATCTAAATACGCAGAAAACAAAAACTATGAATTTACTTTGCTATATGTCATGTCATTGAATTATTTTACTTTCACTTGTACAATTAGTCAAACCAATGCAGTTCTTTTTAATTTGACTTGTGTGAAACCCAGAAATAGAGGCATACAAAGGTTCACGGAGGAAAAACACTCATGAACGTTTGGAAAGAGAAGGCAGTGCTTCTGGGCAAACAATGTGTGCTCCAAACCCAGCAACGTGCAGCTGCTGCCAATTATGTAGCACCCCCACTCTCCATCCCATGGGCAGGACTCTCTCCCTCTGCCGTGGCAGTCAGTCCACCACTCTCCTCAGTTCCTCAACTTCCCGCACTTGTCTCTCTTTTTCTCTGCTACTTTCAGCCCTTCTTTTTCCTTCTCTCTCCACCTCCCAATATTGCTCTTTATGTCTCTGACTCTCATTCACTACATTAACCGATGATTATATATTTTTAAGACTAACTACAGGAAAGACGACTATGTTGATAAACCGTTGCTTTTCAAGAATAGCCTGGGCCCTTTGTCACTGAGTTGCTATAGAGGTATAGGGATTTTGCCTCTGAATGCATTTACCAAAACATGCTGCTCCTGTGATGGTTTAAGGAAAGAAAATGTAATTTATTTTTATGTAATCATTACTTTCAGATCATACGTAAATTGATTAGTTTGAGACTGTCACTACATCCAATAACTACCTGCAGACCGAGTTTTTGCCTACTTCTGAAACATGTTCTCTAAATAACATTAGGGATTATTCCCATCTTCAAATGCTTTATTTCAGATTAAAAAGAATAGTTGGAAAAAAAATCAATTCCTTCATAAAGGCTACTATTAAAATGCAAAAATGTCACCAACAATCACAAATACATTCACAATAACCATGGGGTGAAAGTGCTACAAATCGCTTAAATATTCTACACTAAGACCAAGTTAGCTAATTTATGATTAATTTATTGTTGGGGCAAACGCTTTAAAATATGCCAAAATCTGATTGGAAATATTAAATGTGATATTGACGTGTAATTGCCTATTACTATTTGAACCCCTGCACTTTAATTTTGTCTTTCGATTATATCATTTATGTATTCTCTTTGTAGAAAATTGTTCTTTGCTGGAGATTGATATGATTTTTGTACGATTGTCATTTTATGAATGCCATTTTAATAATTGATTGTAATGTATTTGATAATTTAATATGAAAGTTTATGTATGTTTGATGGGATTCTCCAGAATAAATATTTTGTAACTGATTCTCTCAATCTGTGTTTTTTTTTTAATGTTACCCATCTGAATGGTGCTCATTATCGACTTCAGATGGATGAAAGTCTGTGCGTACCTGTGATGTTCGAAAATGACCATTGGTTCAAACAATGATCTGTGACGTACAGGACCTCTCCACAGACTCATCTGACGCAGACACCCTTCCCTTCAGCCCATTAAGACCCTCTGCTCCAAACTCATTTGGAATTTTTCTGGTCACCCCCAAACCATGATGTGAGCAGGCCCCGCAGCTGCCGGATGGGAGGGGTGCGGTCCGAAGAAAGGGGCGCAGGGTGGGTAATGCGGGAGGGGGGTAGGAGCCAGGCCTGTCTGCTCTCCTCAATGGCCCATTCTTCCGCGAGGGACACATGCTGATTCACCATTGCTTCGCCTCCTTAAAATGAGTTTATCACGCTCCCAGGGCCGTCCTCTGCCAAAATGTAACGTTTCGCCTCCTTTGTCCCCCATGAACGCTTCAATTTGGAAGCTACATTTATTATTTTGACCTTTGGGGACTTCAAAGCGGGGCCTTGGGAGTGCTCGGAGTTTCATGGGAGGGGGCGCATTGTATCTTCCCTTCATTGAGGGAAGGGGCATTTTTTTTATCTTCCACTCGAATAAAACAAAAAAATACGTTTTGTCCCCGAAGCGGTAGAAGAAAGCTCTCTCTGCGGCAATAGTGAATGAAAATAAAAATCAATTAGTCTCTGGGGTTTGTGGGACGGTGTGAAGGGAGCGCAGGCTGGAGAGAAGGCGCGAGGAGCGGGGACAGGAGGCGGCCATAATCACATCATCCACGGTGCTTTCTGAGAGCCGAGTAGAAAGCGGCCTTCAAAGAGAGACTGGGAAACGAGCCCTGCAAACCCGAGCAGGTATTGTCGACTGAGTCTGTCAGCGCGTTGCGGATTTAGGGGATTAATACTCACGGAGTGAGGTTTAAAGTTCACTTTTACCCCAAACTGGTAATCCCCCAGGAACACCACAGGGGCAATTACCCGAATAATAGAGCAAGGTATCCATACCTCAGCTTGCGTCCCCTGTCTGTCCGTCTACCTGGCCGCGAGCCTGTTCCAGCACCCCGGATTTTCATAAGTTTTATTGGACAAGTGCAAATAATAAGCCAATATGGTGCAATGTATGTGAGGCTCCTGCAGAAAAAAGCGGTGCAATGAATCTACTCACTGAGAACATGTTGCCTCATAATGCAATGTTCAGAACAAATCCATTACAGGTTTAAACCCACTGTAGAAAAATCACAATGCACATAATTGAAAATAACTTTGTGAATGCAGATTCACAATGCTTCCAACGAAGGTTAAACAAGGTCAAAGAACGAAGCAAGAGATTTATTTTTATTGAGTAAGTTAACTAATGGGCTCTTTTTTTTACATAGCACATTTCTGCCATTTCTAAGTGTGGAATTTTTTTATGTTATAATGTAGAGCCTTATTTTTGTCTGATTAATTAAATTGAGGTAATTAGCGGATAGAAATTATTGGGAGAGGCGTATATTTCATAAACAAATATACTGTTCATATGTTTAATGGATAATGAATTAACTAATTAAATTCTAGCTGTGACTGTTACCAGGTTTAATGGTACTCAATTACCGACCTCGGAAGGATTGAAGCATGAATCTGCCTTGCTAGGATTCACATGTGTGGCGTTCAGATCACTACAGATGTCAACGGCGAGTATTAAGTCACTGAGCTATCCTTTACTACACAACATTTTCACTCGTGGAAAAAAAAATGCATGTAGCTGTAAGGAATGCAGCTGCTGGAGTGAAAAGTTTTAATATGAAACCTACAAAGATCCTTAACTATCCCCTGTTACATTTCCAACAGCAACGCACGTTACAGTCGATGGCATCACATAATCTCCAGGAGGTTTATCACAAATTACACAGTGCCAAAGACAAAAAATAGTATTACTCAGTTCATAAATGCCCATTTCTGTCTTTACACTTGCATCCAATTACCCTCCGAAGAGAAATCACTGAAGTTGCCACAGCGAGGAAGCTCACTTAGCTGAGACACTGTTCACGAGAATACTGTGAGGCTAATTTACAAGCCCCTTGCGCCGTCAATGCGTCACTTTTTGTGCCACCCTGCAAGGCTTTTCCTGTAATTGTAAATACAGCCCCTTTACATGCAGCATTTTGCGTGAAAGGGGCGTTCCGTGGATGTTGCTGTGGGTGTTCCCACACAACACCCATGGAACCTGACACATTTCCAGATTTACGAGAAATCATAAACCTGGAAATGAGTCTGAATGCTACACCTCCAAAAGGGTGGCGTAGTGAGGCACAACGAGGAGAAATGTATTCATTTCTCCTTGTTTTTTTCCTCTTTCTATGCGTGCTGCATTCTGCAACACACATAGAATGAGGAAATCATCTCTGGTGATTGTTTATGTGCAGGAAGGTGTCCCTTCCTGCACATAAACAATCATCGCCGCGAGACAGTCATCCTTGCACCATGGTGCAAAGGTGCCTGCATCGGAGCATGGCAGCCAATTGTGCGCCAGCGCAGGGAAAGCACAGGGATGCAACATATTGTTTTAAATATGTCACATCCCTATGCTTTGAAAGTGCCGCAGCGTGGCACAGCCATAGGGCCTGCGGTGCAGCGCTGCAGCACTTTGTTGTAAATGAGGTCCTGTGTACCTCAGGAGAAGGGCTCAGAGTTACCTCTTTTATAATACTGTGTGTTTAAATTGTATTTATATAGTGCCTACTACCCCTGATGAGGCGTTTAATGTCTTGGTTTTTATTACATGCTGATTGATGCCACAGGTTCTGCTATTTCTCAGCCCTGCAAATAAACGTGAGGCTTTTTTCACCGGAAAACCAAGCGCTGTCAAAGGTGAGGGCGCTACTCTTCCCCACCGACTAGGACAACTAAACATAGAGGGGCTAATTTATAAGCCCCTTGCGCCACCGGTGCACTCCAGTGGCGCAGGAGCCTGCTCCATATTTACCATGCAGCAATAAGCCACTTTTTTTGGCTTAATGCTGCCTTGTAAATATTGTTCCCTTTAACGCAGTTTTCTGTGTTAAAGGGGTGTGCAATGGGTGTTGCTGGGGGCTTTCCCAGCAACATCCATGGCTTTTTGGCACTGCCCCATATTTACGAGAAATCGCAACTCTGAGGCAGCGCCAAAAACCTATGCCTCTCCAGGGGAGGCGTAAGGGAGGGACAACGAGGAGAAATATCTTTATTTCTCCTAGTTTTTCCTTTTTCTATGTGTGCTGCATTCTGCAGCACACATAGAAAGAGGAAAAAGCCTATTTTGTTTGTTATGCATGGAAATGCAGTTAATGCTTAGCGCAAAGAAGCTGGTGTGCGATCGAGCCTAGGTACAGTAAAACAATTATTGCAGCTGTGTTAAAGATGTGCTATCCAGTGCCAGAGTTGTGAGTGTTTATAAAGACACAAAATATCAATATCTCAAAATCTTTAAATATATTTAAAGTAAAAATGAAGATCAAATGAAAAAATGACACAATCAAAACACTCAAACGAGCATTATCAAAGCCAATACGCCTGGCTTTGATATGTCAACGCATGCAAAAACACACATTCGCAGATACTGTTTACACTTTCTGTATGTCCACATGCTGTATATCACATTAAAGCCATCCCATTGGCTTCGGCAAAGCTGGAAAAATAGCAAAAAGGATTGCTTTCGGTATACAGCACAAAGGAGGAGATACAACTGATAGGATGGAAACACCTCCTGGAAGGTGAAATAATGCACCAACAGCCAAGTGCATGAGGAGAAAGAGCAATACTCCCTGGATGCAGGCCAAAGCCCAGTCTATATATCTAGGGCCAGATTCACAAGAAGTGACGCATCGTTGCAGCGATGCGTCAAAAACCAATGCGCCGCTGTGCGACAATGCAAATAATCATGGTTGCGCCATATTTACATCTTGGCGGACCGTGGCGCAATGCTGCATCAGAAAAATTGACACAGGTGCCCCAAAATCGCCGCAAGTCAACCTGGCCCAACTGCCGAAAAATTAACGTAAGGCAGAATTGCGTCACATAACGCTAGTACGATCACCCTGCGACAGTCTTCACTGCGTGAAGCAGCAAAAAATACCCAAAAATACGACGCATCTCCCCCCCAAAAACCTTTTGAGGGCTATAGAGGAGTCTGCGATGGAGCAGGGCGCACACTGCAGTAGTCAGGAGACCGAACCAACCAACCCCGATAACAGTCCAGACGCACACGCAGACAGTCAGGCAAAGAGGAAGAGGAAGTCTAACTTCAGTAAAGAGGAAAATGAGATACTGGTCACTGAGGTAACCGATCATCAGCATCAGCTGTTTGTGAGCTCACAGTTGCCACTATGGAAAAAAGAGGCGATATGGCAGTCTATAGTGCAGAAATAAAACTGCATCGGACAAGCGAAGATGACAGTCACCGACTTCAAAAGCGCTGGCACGACTACAAGCGCAGAACAAAGGCCAAATTAGCATCGAACCTCAAGGCAGCATTGCAGACTGGAGGAGAAGGCCCAGCAGACCAGGAGGTGTTGGATGCCCAGGAGGAGCGGGTGGCAGCTGTCATCCCGGAGGAGTTGGTGACTGGAATCCCGGGACAGGACAGTGCAGCACATGAGAACCAACAAGAGTCATTGGGTAGGTCCCAACAAGTGCAAATATGTGAGTACTGGGTCATGGTGTTGATTACAGTCAGATATGTACCTGTGCCCCAGTGCGCTGTGTGCATCTTGATGTATTTGGTTCAGTCCCCAGATCCATGTATCCAGAATAAAAGTAAATAACCTAGGCCAATTACACATTGCACATGCCAAAACAGCTCCGTCATGTCCATTAACTGCCATGTACAAAGTACTTTACCTGTCCACGTCACACTTGTCCAACTGACTCCTGTCCTAAAATGTAAAACCTGTTAACCAAATCTACTATGTTTAAATTTAAAATACTGCGAGGCTTATTTACAAGTCCCTTATGCCGCCGGTATGTCACTTCCTCCCAGGTTAGAAATGATGCACCGCGGCTCAAGGGGCTTGTAAGAAGCAGCTGCATTTCAAAGAAAGCAGCGCAGCGTTTTGCCTGGTCACTGCAAAAGCAAAGTGATGTGTCACCTTCACAACAATATGACGTATTCATGACCTCTCCCCTGCATCTGTGCAGAATTGGATGTCATGTGCCAAAGCAGGCACAATTGCACCATGGTGCAAGGGTATCTGTGTAGCGGGACTGATTGATTTCGTGCAAGCAGGTGCCCCTTCCTGCACAAGATAACTCACAAGAGCTGTTTCCCTCCTCCTAAGTGTGTTGCAGAAATGCAGCATGCATTTAAAGATGAAAAGTAATAGTAGCAAATCTATAAAATCTCCTCTTCGTGCATCCATATGCCTTCCCTGGGGAGGCGCAGGCCAATGACACATTCCCAGCTTTATGAATTCTTGAAAATCAGTAAATGCAACAGAAACCTTTGCAGTTGCATGTGAAAACACACAGCAAGACCCATGGCACGGATCGTTCACACAAAGGGGCATATTTACAAGCCCTATCATCACCTCAATGTCACTTTTAAAGACTTTGTGGTGGTGATACGGGCTTCGCCTCTTGAACAAGGCAGTGTTAAGCCACTTTACGAGGCTTAACGCTGCATTGTAAATAAGGCACCCATTCACGCTATACTTAGTGTGAAAGGGCGGGCCATGGGTGTTTCTGTGGGCATTCTACTGCAACACCCATTGAGCGTTGATGCTGCCCCATATTTACAAGGGTTGCGGAAATATGGGGCAGCGCAAAAATTAAGACCAGGGAAAACCTGGTCTGACCCTGGCCAATGGATGAGAAATGTATAATTTTGCATCGCTTTTTGTGGTTGCCATGTGCGCTGCGTTGCGCGACACACATAGAAATAGCAAAATGCCATTGATTGTTTATGTGCAGGAAGGTGCCCCTTCCTGCACATAAACAATTTCCCCTCAATGCAGACACCTTGCAAGGGTGCCTGCGTTGGCACTAGGCATCTAATTGTAGTGCCAGTGCAGGGTGATACTCAGGGCTGCAACATATTGTTGAAAATATGGTGCAGGCCTGCGTCTCAGAAGTGGTGGAGCGCAGTGTTAAGCCAAGGAGGCTAACGTCTCGCTCTGCCACTCCCTAGTAAATATGCCCCATAGTGTTGCCTGTAAAGGGTACATATTATCAAGGAAATGAAAAGCAAGGCAGAGTGGCTTTATGTGTCATTTAAAATATGGGCCACCACACTGCACCACTGGTGCATCACAAAAAGTGGTGCAATGCTGGTGCAAGGGGTCATAAGTCTTGCCCCTAGGTCAGCAAAACAATAAGGATTTCTGGCTTGGCCCACAGCAATCACATTTGGAAATACCCATGTGAACATGCAAACAGCAGTAACACATCTCTATCTCTTCACAGAGGATGCACCTATAACATCTGAACAGGTTGATGAAACACCTGATTTTCAAGACATGGACGAGAGCCTGTCCACCATTGATCAGGATACCCTCCACCAAATCCTGTCCACCATACAGTCACCTTCTCCGCTTGGTGAGAGTGACACCAATGTAGTTGCTTCTCAAGATGATCCCCAAACAAGTGCAACCACTGCATCTGTCAGCACCCCCCCCCCCAGGACTCTGAGGATACACATCTTTTTTTTCAACAGAGTGATGTTGATCTCCAGCGCAAGCTTGTGAAAGAGGTGCATGTGGGGATGGATACCATAGGAGGTACACTACAGGCTATCCTCAGATGCCTCAACTCAGATGATGACAACCATGAGGATCCACAAGGCAACTACCCTCCACGCCCTGGCCTTGTTCAATCCCTGGCCACCATCCCTGCTGTCATGAGGCAGAGGCATGAACAAATGCCCCCCAAAGTGGCACCAGGGAGGTGGATAAACATCTTGAGGAATTTGTAGACATCCTAAGGACAATACAGCAGAAGCAGGATACCTACCTGGCTACAATGGCTGCCTACCACCGGGCTGTAGTAGCTGTAGTAGCTGTCCTGACCAACCAGCAGAACATCATAAATGCAATGATGCCTCACCTGTTGTTACAGGGAAATGCAGCTGCAGCCATGGCTCCAACATCCTCAGGCCCTGCTGTTGGTGTCACTCGTCCAACCCAGTCAGCTACTAGAGAGGCCTCAGAGCAGCAAACAGACACATCTGAGGAAGATGATTTCTCTGACACTATTACAGCGTAAGACTGGCCACTAACATTTCCCTGTGTCACATGTGATGTGCACACATAGTACTTTGTCCACAGATGTTCCTGTGTGAAGCCAGGAGATACTGTCCTCCTCTTGCTTTGTACACATCTAACACTCCACCATTGCTGTCCTGTTGAGTAGATGAAAATCACATTGTGCCACTGTCATTCACATCCTCACTAGACAGCTACTTGACCACATGGTTCGTCACTTATCTCACCCCTGGAAACATGACTGCAGCATGCAAAATCTTGCTCCCAGATTAATGTCTTATTCCTTGTGTATTGTCCAGTGTTTGGAATTACTCTACATGTGGAGTTTAGGTGCAATCTCAGGCTTCGTTAAGAAGCTGGGTTCAAAACCGCTAGCTCCAATCAAAAAGATTTATCAAGCAAAAACTGTATTTGTTGTCTCCTACGGGGCAGGTGCGTGGGGCATGGTCCCGGCAGACCAAATACAAAAATTGGAAGATAGATTCTTTAAGGACATAGTCTCGCTTCCCAGGTCACTCCCAAACTACATCTGCCACTAAGAGCTGGGACTGCTATACGTGTCGGATCGTATTAAGTTATGTTATGGCAGTCCATATGGCTCAGGGACATGGTCAAACTAACACAGACCATAATAAATAACTGCTTGAAATTAGATAACTCCCATAAAATCACCTGGCTACAGTATGTGAAATTAACTCTGACCTCACTTAGGCTAAGGGAATTGTTTGAGGACCCTAGTTCATGCCGGAAGATCTGAAAGGACGAACTAAAGACCATTTATTTTAATAAGGCTGCCTTTGATCGTCAGGAAGCTAACCGTCTAAAGAAATCAGTCACATTTTATGAACATATACCTGAAATTCTAGTGGGGGAGTTCTCCTACTTAGAAAATACCAAAATACCACAGCATAGATACATTTTATTGAGGTTTCGAATGAATTTAATCCTCTTGATTTTAGGCTTTCCTGCAGGGAAATTTAGGCACTCTGATTTGTTATCCTGCCCTTGTGATAAGGTTTCAAAGCAGTCAGACCTTTACATAGTTTTATTCTGTGGTTTTTACAAGGAAGAACGTGCAAGACTTATCCTCCCGATTTTAAGACGTTTTAATTTTAAACAATGTCGTGTAGCATTTTATTTTTTTAAAGAGACTTTTCGATCCATTTGTATGTTGTTCAATTGCCTCTTTTTTATGGGCTTGTTCTAGAAGAAGGAAAACTCTGCACCATAGCACTTTATAATTTAGAATTTTGAGGTCTTTCTGCCTGCTTGTCGTTTGGTCCAACTTATTAATGTATTGATTAGATTTGGGGCACATTTTAGCTTCCTTGCAGGGTTTCTGCATTCCGAAATGGACTCCTCACCTAGAAATGAACTTTGCAATAACATGTTTACATACTTATTATTATATCTGTTTTTATGTGCATTTTTGTACTTTTATGATCTGTATTTCAAATGGATTGAATAAAGAAAGTGATGATGATGCATCTACATTAGTCTTGAAAGGACCACAATGTGCATGCTGCAAGACCATGTACAACAACTGCCATTAGAAGCAGAGATCTTACCATGTTCACTTATCAACATAGCCACAGCGAGAGTAAGAAGTCATATCATAAACCAAGATGCATGCTAAGTCGTTCATTTGAACACCATGTTCCATCCCTGCTAGTCAACATGTTCTGTTTGCAGTCATTGTGATGAGCAGTGGCATCAATTGACCATTTGTTGTACACTATCATGTTGACCATGCACCTAAAATAGGTCAAACAACACCTAACCTGCCAATGTGGAGTGTGTATGTGCTGTCCATCTGTGTAAGAATTGGTGGACAGTCAAAATATCGATTTTTAAATATCTAAGCACAGTAATATCAAGTTTTAAATATCGTAGGGACAAAATATCGAAGTCAAGAATATCTACAACCAGAATATCGAAGTTAAGGTAAGAAATATCGATGTTGCAAATATCGGTTAGTAATATCGATAGTTAAATTATCGATGTTAATAATATCAATATTTATATGAGTGTTATGTATTTTAGTATGTATTTAATATGTATGTGTTCTATATTTTTGTTAAGTATTGTACTGTTTTTTAAATATATGTATACATTTTTGAGAAATTAGTAATTTTTTTAAAAGTAAATTTTGCGTTTTAGTACCGTAGCGGGTTGTGGGTTTATAGGCGAATAGGGTGGGAAGTAATTTAATTATAGTAAATTAAATAATAATTTTAGGAATTATTAATTTATTTTAATTAAATTTTGTGTTTTATTTCTGTAGCGGGTTGTGGGTTTATAGGGAATAGGGTGGGAAGTAATTTAATTTTTATTAAGTAATTATTAATTTTTAATTGTTATTAATAATTAATTTATTGTTAATTAATTATTAATTGGTAATTAATTATTATTAATTGATAATTATTTTATTTGTATTAATTTATTATTGGAGTGGGTTGTGTGTTTTTAGGGGAATAGGGTGGTAAGTAAATTATTTGTAATTAAGTAATTAATTAAGAAAAATTGAGTATTGATAATTAATTTTTTGTTAATTAATTTTTAATTGGTTATTAATTTGTATTAAATTTTATTTATTGGTATTGATATTTTTTGTTAATTAATTATTAATTAGTTATTGCTTTTTATTAAATATCATTTATTGGTATTAGTAATTAATTTTTGTGTTAATTAATTTGTGATTGGTTATTAATTTTTATTAAATATTATTTATTGGCATTGATATTTTTGTTAATTAACTATTAATTAGTTATTAATGTTTATTAAATATCATTTATTAATATTAATAATTAGTTGTTTTGTTAATTAATTATTAATTGGTTCTTACTTTTTATTAGATATTATTTATTGGTATTGCTAATTAATTAGTTTGTTAATTAATTATTAATTGGTTATTAATTTTTATTACATATTATTTATTGTTATTGAAATTTTTATATTTAATTATTAACTGCAAATGAATTTTTATTAATTGGTTAATTGAAAATTAATTTAATTGTGTGAAATTTTATGTGGAGTGTGTTGTGTGTTTATTGGGGAATAGGGTGGGAAGTATTTAATATTATTAAAGTAATTATTATTTTTGATATATTTGTAGGTTTTTTTTTTCTACATTTATTAATCAATCATTATTTAATTACAATATTTATTTCATTTATAAGTATGTTATTTTTAACATCTACATTGTCCAACGCTTTCCCTACTGTTGCACTCACTGGAGTGGGAATAGTAATTTTTACCCCTACGCTATCTAGCGCTTTCCCTACTGTTACACTCTCTGGAGTGGGAATAGTAATTTTTACCCCTACGCTATCCAACGCTTTCCCTACTGTTGCACTCTCTGGAGTGGGAATAGTAATTTTACCCCTACGCTATCCAGCGCTTTCCCTACTGTTGCACTTACTGGAGTGGGAATAGTAATTTTTACCCCTACGCTATCCAGCGCTTTCCCTACTATTGCACTCTCTGGAGTGGGAATAGTAATTTTACCCCTACGCTATCCAACGCTTTCCCTACTGTTGCACTCTCTGGAGTGGGAATAGTAATTTTACCCCTACGCTATCCAGCGCTTTCCCTACTGTTGCACTCACTGGAGTGGGAATAGTAATTTTAACCCCTACGCTATCCAGCGCTTTCCCTACTGTTGCACTCACTGGAGTGGGAATAGTAATTTTAACCCCTACGCTATCCAGCGCTTTCCCTACTGTTGCACTCTCTGGAGTGGGAATAGTAATTTTACCCCTATGCTATCCAACCCGTTCCCTACTGTTGCACTCATTGGAGTGGGAATAGTATTTTTTACCCCTACGCTATCCAGCGCTTCCCCTACTGTTGCACTCTCTGGAGTGGGAATAGTAATTTTTACCCCTACGCTATGCAGCACTTTCCCTACTGTTGCACTCTCTGGAGTGGGAATAGTAATTTTCACCCCTATGCTATCCAACGCTTTCCCTACTGTTGCACTCTCTGGAGTGGGAATAGTAATTTTGCCCCCTACGCTATCCAGCGCTTCCCTACTGTTGCACTCTCTGGAGTGGGAATAGTAATTTTACCCCTACGCTATCCAGCGCTTTCCCTACTGTTGCACTCTTTGGAGTGGGAATAGTAATTTTACCCCTACGCTATCCAACACTTTCCCTACTTTTGCACTCACTGGAGTGGGAATAGTAATTTTACCCCTACGCTATCCAACACTTTCTCTACTGTTGCAGTATGTGGAGTAAGTATATATATTAATTTATATGTATATGTTTAATTTATTTTAACATTTAATGTATTCGTTATTATTTTTAAATATCTTTTAATATTTTTAACTATATTTATTTTAATTATATGTATTATTTACTTAATTTTACATTATTATTAAAACATTAAAAAAAACGATATTTTTAACTTCGATATTTTTGACAACTATATATTTTTTTCGATATTTTTGTACTTACCTTTATGTAGATTGGACTTCGATATTTTTGACTTCTATATTTCTGTGTCGATATTTTTGCAGGTCGATTTTCTGTCCGTCGATATTCTGTCATAAATTCGTAAGAATTAACACTTAATGACACAAATAGAATAGCTCATAACACTAATGTCACACAATCTTTTGCCAACACACGCACAGGTCCTTAGAATTGCAAGGTGACAAATGAGTGTCATTTAGGACAACTGCCACCAGTGTCTGTTCCAAACTGTTGTGTCACAAGTGTTGAAATCACGTCAAATGTCAGGCAAATGATGAAGGTCCACACCAAATGTGCCATACACACTCATACATACACACAATCAAAATTACATTGCATGGGGCCAATCAGCCAAAAGCATACATGTGAACTGTAATGCTGCCCAACAATGAACAAGAGTATATATGGCAATACTTATCTTTTTAATAACAATAACATTATGGAAATAAAATTACTAACAAATGTCAAAAACTTACTTAGCCTAAATAAAATAACCTGAACCCTAAATATCTATCTATTAATTAAATTACAAATTACTGATTACCTACCTAACATAGCATAACTCATTCTATGCTACACAAGTATCACTTAAGACCACTAAAACATCTGCCCCCACCCTCTCTTAACAGATCAATGGACATACACATACTTAACCTATACACAAACTAAGTAAACAAGTTAGCATACACAATAATAATATATATATATATATATATATATATATATATATATATATTCACTGAAAAAACCATAGGTTTTAGGGACAGTTATAGTTAGTTGGACATTTCACTCGTACAAAACCATAGAAATTCCCCCGTTATAAGTTAGTTCAGCTAACTATAACTCGTGCCCCATAATGCACTGCTGATGACGTCACATATTACATCACTCATGACATGGTGAGTGACATCACTGATGACATCACTAATGACATCACTGATGACATCACTGATGACATCATCCAGTGACTGTGTGTTTCTGTAAAGTTTAAATATGTTTAATATATATAAGGAAAGGCATATTGAAGAATGAGTGGGTGTATAAGTGTCTGAATGGATGATTTAGTACGTGAGTGACTGACTCTACAAGTGAGTGATTAAACGTATCTTACTGAATGCATGAGTTAGTGACTAAACTGTGTGAATGTCTGTATCCGTCTGTTTGTTGGTGTGTAAGTGGATGCATGGATTTGCGAATAGCTACATGAGTGTCTATATGGGTTATTGATTGGTTTTCTGAGTATCTGTATGGCTGCCTGAGTGTTTGTGTGGGTGGGGTGTGTGTGACTCTGTACATAGATGTGTGAGTGGGTGATTCACTGGGTGCATGATTTCAAGAGTGCATCTGTGATGGACTGCTTGGGTGGGTGAGTGTGTGTATGGGTGTGTTAGTGAGTGAATGTATATCTCAGTGGTACATGTGCGAGTAACTACATATGTAAAAGGCAGTATATATGTGTGTTAGAGTATTTAAATGGCTATAAGTGAGAGTGTGTGATTGTGAGAGTGGCTGTATGGATGCGTGTGTGCTTGTATCAGTTATTGTATAAGAGCGTAAGAATGTGCTAGTATTTGTATGAGTAAGTGAGCTGGTGTGTGTATAACTGTATAGGTGAGTAAATGGGTGTTTGATTAATTTTTGCATGACTGACTAGGTGTGTGAGTACCTCTATGGATGAGTGGCGGTGTGTGAGTGTTTATATAGGTGTATGAGTGCATATGATAGTCCTGTACTGAGTGACTGTAAGTATGAGTGACTGTACGGGTGAGTGAGTGGATGTGTGTGTAGACCTAAGAATCAGTGAGTGGGTATGTAGTTTTTGGTGTTGGAGTGTCTATGGTTTTGAGAATGGCAGTCTGTAATTTAGAGTGGGTGTATCAAAAGTTATATTAGGGTGTGAGAAGATGCATGAAATTATCACATGGATGATGTCATCAGTGATGTCATTTGAGATGTCATCAGTGATGTCATCAGTGATGTCACTGACCATGTCAAGAGTGATGTAATATGTGACGTCATCAGCAGTGCATTGCGGGGTCGCGAGTTATAGTTAGCTGAACTAACTATAACGGGGAATTTCTATGGTTTTGTACGAGTGAAATGTCCAACTAACTATAACTGTCCCTAAAACCTATGGTTTTTCAGTGAATTTCAAAGGTTTTTAAATGCTAATTTCTAACTATAACGTGTCTGAAACCTATGGCTTTTTCAGTGAATTTCAAAGGTTTTTAAATGCTAATTTCTAACTGTAACGTGCCTGAAACCTATCATTTTTTAAGTGAATTTCAAAGGTTTTTAAATGCTAGTTTCTAACTATGCCTACAGAGGTAGGACATGTGAAGAAAGAAGAAAAAACGCACAGAAAGAAGCAAAAGATGTGCAGAAAGAACCAACAGAGGAGCAGAAAGAGGCCTTGTTGCAAAATCATCCTGTGCCCACAACTGTTTCAGACGGGTACTGGTGGTAACTGACTCTGACTAACCAGAGCCAGTGCTATGCTAAAAGACACTTAGAATACAGTGAAAACACCTACATACACTAGGGAACACTATGTGTTGGGGTACCCCTGTGATTAGCATGACCTCCTCTGCAAGTCCCTAGTACATAATAGGGCAGGGGATTAAAACTACCTCTTAAAACGCACTACAGGGCGCGTTTGCACAGTGGTGAAGGGAGGGGGCCTGAGGTGACATGTGTGCAAACGCACCCCGTGGCGCGTTTTAAGTTGCGGATTAAGTTCCCTTGGATCCTGAGGGACCCTGGGGCCCAACTAGCCCCCAAGTACCTACAGTTAGGACCACAGAGCTGAGTTGCAGAGAGGCGTTCCGAGGCCACGCACCTTTTTCACCTCTCTGCAACGCAACTCTGTTGTGCTTACTGAAGGTACCTGGTGGGCTAGTTGGCCCCAGGGTCCCTCAGGATTCAAAGGGAAGTAATTCCCCAACTTAAAACGCACCACAGGGCGTGTTGCGCACATGTCACCTGAGGCCCCGCCCCCTCCCTTCACCACTGTGCAAACGCGCCCCGTGGTGCGTTTTAAGTTGGGGGATTAGGTCACCTTGAATCCTGAGGGTCCCTGGGGCCCAACTAGCCCACCAGGTACTTCCAGTAAGCACCACAGGCCTGCGTTGCAATGCCTGTAACAAATTGTGCAGTTGTGTTTAGGTAGTGAAGAGGGTCGTGCTGGGGGTAGTGTTTTAGGGTTTAGGGTAGTGTAGTGGTGTTTGGGTAGTGTAGGGGGTCATGCTGGGGGTAGTGGTTTAGGGTAGTGCAGTGGTGTTTGGGTAGTGTAGGGGGTACTGCTGGGGGTAGTGTTTTAGGGTTTAGGGTAGTGCAATGGTGTTTGGGTAGTGTAGGGGGTACTGCTGGGGGTAGTGTTTTAGGGTTTAGGGCAGTGCAGTGGTGTTCGGGCAGTGTGGGTTGTCGTGCTGGGGCTGGTGTTTGAGGGTTTAGGGCAGTGCAGTGGTGTTCGGGCAGTGTAGGGGGTCGTGCTGGGGCTGGTGTTTCAGGGTTTAGGGCAGTGCAGTGGTTTTCAGGCAGTGTAGGCGGTTGTGCTGGGGCTGGTGTTTCAGGGTTTATGGCAGTGCAGTGGTGTTCGGGCAGTGTACGGGGTTGTGCTGGGGCTGGTGTTTCAGGGTTTAGGGAAGTGCAGTGGTGTTCGGGCAGTGTAGGGGGTCATGCTGGGGGTGGTGTTTCAGGGTTTAGGGCAGTGCAGTGGTGTACGGGCAGTGTAGGGGGTCGTGCTGGGGCTGGTGTTTCAGAGTTTAGGGCAGTGCAGTGGTGTTCGGGCAGTGTACGGGGTCGTGCTGGGGCTGGTGTTTCAGGGTTTAGGGCAGTGCAGTGGTGTTCGGGCAGTGTAGGGGTCATGCAGGGGTGGTGTTTCAGGGTTTAGGGCAGTGCAGTGGTGTTTGGGCAGTGTAGGGGGTCGTGCAGGGGTGGTGTTTCAGGGTTTAGGGCAGTGCAGTGGTGTTTGGGCAGTGTAGGGGTCTTGCAGGTGGTGGTGTTTCAGGGTTTAGGGCAGTGCAGTGGTGTTCGGCCAGTGTAGGTGGTCTTGCTGGGGGTGGTGTTTCAGGGTTTAGTGCAGTGGTGTTCAGGCAGTGTAGGGGGTCTTGCTGGGGGTGGTGTTTCAGGGTTTAGGGCAGTGCAGTGGTGTTCGGGCAGTGTAGGGGTCTTGCTGGGGCTGGTGTTTCAGGGTTTAGGGCAGTGCAGTGGTGTTCGGGCAGTGTGGGTTGTCGTGCTGGGGCTGGTGTTTGAGGGTTTAGGGCAGTGCAGTGGTGTTCGGGCAGTGTAGGGGGTCGTGCTGGGGCTGGTGTTTCAGGGTTTAGGGCAGTGCAGTGGTTTTCGGGCAGAGTAGGCGGTTGTGCTGGGGCTGGTGTTTCAGGGTTTATGGCAGTGCAGTGGTGTTCGGGCAGTGTACGGGGTTGTGCTGGGGTTCGTGTTTCAGGGTTTAGGGCAGTGCAGTGGTGTTCGGGCAGTGTAGGGGGTCTTGCTGGGGGTGGTGTTTCAGGGTTTAGGGCAGTGCAGTGGTGTTCGGGCAGTGTAGGGGGTCGTGCTGGGGCTGGTGTTTCAGGGTTTAGGGCAGTGCAGTGGTGTTCGGGCAGTGTAGGGGGTCATGCTGGGGCTGGTGTTTCAGGGTTTAGGGCAGTGCAGTGGTGTTCGGGGAATGTAGGGGGTCGTGCTGGGGGGAGTGTTTCAGGGTTTAGGGCCGTGCAGTCATGTTCGGGTAGTGTAGGGGGTCGTGCTGGGGGGAGTATTTTAGGGTTTAGGGTAGTGCAGTGGTGTTCGGGTAGTGTAGGGGGTCGTGCTGGGGGTAGTGTTCTAGGGTTTAGGGCAGTGCATTGGTGTTCGGGCAGTGTAGGGGTCATGCTGGGGGTGGTGTTTTAGGGTTTAGGGCAGTGCAGTGGTGTTCGGGCAGTGTAGGGGGTCGTGCTGGGGGTGGTGTTTCAGGGTTTAGGGCAGTGCAGTGGTGTTCGGGCAGTGTAGGGGTCTTGCTGGGGCTGGTGTTTCAGAGTCTAGGGCAGTGCAGTGGTGTTCGGGCAGTGTAGGGGTCTTGCTGGGGCTGGTGTTTCAGGGTTTAGGGCAGTGCAGTGGTGTTCGGGCAGTGTAGGGGGTCGTGCTGGGGGTGGTGTTTCAGGGTTTAGGGCAGTGCAGTGGTGTTCGGGCAGTGTAGGGGTCGTGCTGGGGCTAGTGTTTCAGGGTTTAGGGCAGAGCAATGGTGTTCAGGCAGTGTAGGGGTTTGTGCTGGAGGTGGTGTTTCAGGGTTTAGGGCAGTGCGGTGGTGTTTGGGCAGTGTAGGGGGTCTTGCTGGGGTGATGTTTCAGGGTTTAGGGCAGTTGTGTTCAGGCAGTGTAGGGGGTCTTGCTGGGGGTGATGTCTCAGGGTTTAGGGCAGTGCAGTGGTGTTCGGGCAGTGTAGGGGGTCGTGCAGGGGGTGGTGTTTCAGGGTTTAGGGCAGTGCAGTGGTGTTTGGGCAGTGTAGGGGGTCATGCAGGGGGTGGTGTTTCAGGGTTTAGGGCAGTGCAGTGGTGTTTGGGCAGTGTAGGGGTCTTGCAGGGGGTGGTGTTTCAGGGTTTAGGGCAGTGCAGTGGTGTTCGGCCAGTGTAGGTGGTCTTGCTGGGGGTGGTGTTTCAGGGTTTAGTGCAGTGGTGTTCAGGCAGTGTAGGGGGTCTTGCTGGGGGTGGTGTTTCAGGGTTTAGGGCAGTGCAGTGGTGTTCGGGCAGTGTAGGGGGTCTTGCTGGGGCTGGTGTTTTAGGGTTTAGGGCAGTGCAGTGGTGTTCGGGCAGTGTAGGGGGTCGTGCTGGGGCTGGTGTTTCAGGGTTTAGGGCAGTGCAGTGGTTTTCAGGCAGTGTAGGCGGTTGTGCTGGGGCTGGTGTTTCAGGGTTTATGGCAGTGCAGTGGTGTTCGGGCAGTGTACGGGGTTGTGCTGGGGCTGGTGTTTCAGGGTTTAGGGAAGTGCAGTGGTGTTCGGGCAGTGTAGGGGGTCATGCTGGGGGTGGTGTTTCAGGGTTTAGGGCAGTGCAGTGGTGTACGGGCAGTGTAGGGGGTCGTGCTGGGGCTGGTGTTTCAGAGTTTAGGGCAGTGCAGTGGTGTTCGGGCAGTGTACGGAGGTCGTGCTGGGGCTGGTGTTTCAGGGTTTAGGGCAGTGCAGTGGTGTTCGGGCAGTGTAGGGGGTCATGCAGGGGTGGTGTTTCAGGGTTTAGGGCAGTGCAGTGGTGTTTGGGCAGTGTAGGGGGTCGTGCAGGGGTGGTGTTTCAGGGTTTAGGGCAGTGCAGTGGTGTTTGGGCAGTGTAGGGGTCTTGCAGGTGGTGGTGTTTCAGGATTTAGGGCAGTGCAGTGGTGTTCGGCCAGTGTAGGTGGTCTTGCTGGGGGTGGTGTTTCAGGGTTTAGTGCAGTGGTGTTCAGGCAGTGTAGGGGGTCTTGCTGGGGGTGGTGTTTCAGGGTTTAGGGCAGTGCAGTGGTGTTCGGGCAGTGTAGGGGGTCTTGCTGGGGCTGGTGTTTCAGGGTTTAGGGCAGTGCAGTGGTGTTCGGGCAGTGTGGGTTGTCGTGCTGGGGCTGGTGTTTGAGGGTTTAGGGCAGTGCAGTGGTGTTCGGGCAGTGTAGGGGGTCGTGCTGGGGCTGGTGTTTCAGGGTTTAGGGCAGTGCAGTGGTTTTCGGGCAGAGTAGGCGGTTGTGCTGGGGCTGGTGTTTCAGGGTTTATGGCAGTGCAGTGGTGTTCGGGCAGTGTACGGGGTTGTGCTGGGGTTCGTGTTTCAGGGTTTAGGGCAGTGCAGTGGTGTTCGGGCAGTGTAGGGGGTCTTGCTGGGGGTGGTGTTTCAGGGTTTAGGGCAGTGCAGTGGTGTTCGGGCAGTGTAGGGGGTCGTGCTGGGGCTGGTGTTTCAGGGTTTAGGGCAGTGCAGTGGTGTTCGGGCAGTGTAGGGGGTCATGCTGGGGCTGGTGTTTCAGGGTTTAGGGCAGTGCAGTGGTGTTCGGGGAATGTAGGGGGTCGTGCTGGGGGAGAGTTTGAGGGTTTAGGGCCGTGCAGTCATGTTCGGGTAGTGTAGGGGGTCGTGCTGGGGGAGTATTTTAGGGTTTAGGGTAGTGCAGTGGTGTTCGGGTAGTGTAGGGGGTCGTGCTGGGGGTAGTGTTCTAGGGTTTAGGGCAGTGCATTGGTGTTCGGGCAGTGTAGGGGGTCATGCTGGGGGTGGTGTTTTAGGGTTTAGGGCAGTGCAGTGGTGTTCGGGCAGTGTAGGGGGTCGTGCTGGGGGTGGTGTTTCAGGGTTTAGGGCAGTGCAGTGGTGTTCGGGCAGTGTAGGGGGTCTTGCTGGGGCTGGTGTTTCAGAGTCTAGGGCAGTGCAGTGGTGTTCGGGCAGTGTAGGGAGTCTTGCTGGGGCTGGTGTTTCAGGGTTTAGGGCAGTGCAGTGGTGTTCGGGCAGTGTAGGGGGTCGTGCTGGGGGTGGTGTTTCAGGGTTTAGGGCAGTGCAGTGGTGTTCGGGCAGTGTAGGGGGTCGTGCTGGGGCTAGTGTTTCAGGGTTTAGGGCAGAGCAATGGTGTTCAGGCAGTGTAGGGGTTTGTGCTGGAGGTGGTGTTTCAGGGTTTAGGGCAGTGCGGTGGTGTTTGGGCAGTGTAGGGGGTCTTGCTGGGGGTGGTGTTTCAGGGTTTAGGGCAGTTGTGTTCAGGCAGTGTAGGGGGTCTTGCTGGGGGTGATGTCTCAGGGTTTAGGGCAGTGCAGTGGTGTTCGGGCAGTGTAGGGGGTCGTGCAGGGGTGGTGTTTCAGGGTTTAGGGCAGTGCAGTGGTGTTTGGGCAGTGTAGGGGTCATGCAGGGGGTGGTGTTTCAGGGTTTAGGGCAGTGCAGTGGTGTTTGGGCAGTGTAGGGGGTCTTGCAGGGGTGGTGTTTCAGGGTTTAGGGCAGTGCAGTGGTGTTCGGCCAGTGTAGGTGGTCTTGCTGGGGGTGGTGTTTCAGGGTTTAGTGCAGTGGTGTTCAGGCAGTGTAGGGGGTCTTGCTGGGGGTGGTGTTTCAGGGTTTAGGGCAGTGCAGTGGTGTTCGGGCAGTGTAGGGGGTCTTGCTGGGGCTGGTGTTTTAGGGTTTAGGGCAGTGCAGTGGTGTTCGGACAGTGTGGGTTGTCGTGCTGGGGCTGGTGTTTCAGGGTTTAGGGCAGTGCAGTGGTGTTCGGGCAGTGTAGGGGGTCGTGCTGGGGCTGGTGTTTCAGGGTTTAGGGCAGTGCAGTGGTTTTCGGGCAGTGTAGGCGGTCGTGCTGGGGCTGGTGTTTCAGGGTTTATGGCAGTGCAGTGGTGTTCGGGCAGTGTACGGGGTTGTGCTGGGGCTGGTGTTTCAGGGTTTAGGGCAGTGCAGTGGTGTTCGGGCAGTGTAGGGGGTCGTGCTGGGGCTGGTGTGTCAGGGTTTAGGGCAGTGCAGTGGTTTTCGGGCAGTGTAGGCGGTCGTGCTGGGGCTGGTGTTTCAGGGTTTATGGCAGTGCAGTGGTGTTCGGGCAGTTACAGGGTTGTGCTGGGGCTGGTGTTTCAGGGTTTAGGTCAGTGCAGTGGTGTTCGGGCAGTGTAGGGGGTCGTGCTGGGGGTGGTATTTCAGGGTTTAGGGCAGTGCAGTGGTGTTCGGGCAGTGTAGGGGGTCGTGCTGGGGCTGGTGTTTCAGGGTTTTGGGCAGAGCAGTGGTGTTCGGGCAGTGTAGGGGGTCGTGCTGGGGGTGGTGTTTCAGGGTTTAGGGCAGTGCAGTGGTGTTCGGGCAGTGTAGGGGTCTTGCTGGGGGTGGTGTTTCAGGGTTTAGGGCAGTGGTGTTCGGGCAGTGTAGGGTGTCTTGCTGGGGGTGATGTTTCAGGGTTTAGGGCAGTGCAGTGGTGTTCGGGCAGTGTAGGGGTCTTGCTGGGGGTAGTGTTTCAGGGTTTAGGGCAGTGCAGTGGTATTCGGTGCAGTGTAGGCGGTCGTGCTAGGGGTGGTGTTTCAGGGTTTAGGGCAGTGCAGTAATGTTCGGGCAGTGTAGGGGTCGTGCAGGGGTGGTGTTTCAGGGTTTAGGGCAGTGCAGTGGTGTTCGGGCATTGTAGGGGGTCTTGCTGGGGGTGGTGTTTCAGGGTTTAGGGCAGTGCAGTGGTGTTCGGGCAGTGTAGGGGGTCTTGCTGGGGGTAGTGTTTCAGGGTTTAGGGTAGTGCAGTGGTGTTCGGGCAGTGTAGGGGGTCGTGCTGGGGCTGGTGTTTCAGGGTTTAGGGCAGTGCAGTGGTGTTCGGGCAGTGTAGGGGGTCGTGCTGGGGCTGGTGTTTCAGGGTTTAGGGCAGTGCAGTGGTGTTCGGGTAATGTAGGGGGTCGTGCTGGGGGGAGTGTTTGAGGGTTTAGGGCCGTGCAGTCATGTTCGGGTAGTGTAGGGGGTCATGCTGGGGGAGTATTTTAGGGTTTAGGGTAGTGCAGTGGTGTTCGGGTAGTGTAGGGGGTCGTGCTGGGGGTAGTGTTCTAGGGTTTAGGGCAGTGCAGTGGTGTTCGGGCAGTGTAGGGGGTCATGCTGGGGGTGGTGTTTTAGGGTTTAGGGCAGTGCAGTGGTGTTCGGGCAGTGTAGGGGGTCGTGCTGGGGGTGGTGTTTCAGGGTTTAGGGCAGTGCAGTGGTGTTCGGGCAGTGTAGGGGTCTTGCTGGGGCTGGTGTTTCAGAGTCTAGGGCAGTGCAGTGGTGTTCGGGCAGTGTAGGGGTCTTGCTGGGGCTGGTGTTTCAGGGTTTAGGGCAGTGCAGTGGTGTTCGGGCAGTGTAGGGGTCGTGCTGGGGGTGGTGTTTCAGGGTTTAGGGCAGTGCAGTGGTGTTCGGGCAGTGTAGGGGGTCGTGCTGGGGCTAGTGTTTCAGGGTTTAGGGCAGAGCAATGGTGTTCAGGCAGTGTAGGGGTTTGTGCTGGAGGTGGTGTTTCAGGGTTTAGGGCAGTGCGGTGGTGTTCGGGCAGTATAGGGGTCTTGCTGGGGGTGGTGTTTCAGGGTTTAGGGCAGTTGTGTTCAGGCAGTGTAGGGGTCTTGCTGGGGGTGATGTCTCAGGGTTTAGGGCAGTGCAGTGGTGTTCGGGCAGTGTAGGGGGTCGTGCTGTGGGTGGTGTTTCAGGGTTTAGGGCAGTGCAGTGGTGTTCGGGCAGTGTAGGGTGTTGTGCTGAGGGTGGTGTTTCAGGGTTTAGGGCAGTGCAGTGGTGTTCGGGCAGTGTAGGGGGTCGTGCAGGGGTGGTGTTTCAGGGTTTAGGGCAGTGCAGTGGTGTTTGGGCAGTGTAGGGGGTCATGCAGGGGTGGTGTTTCAGGGTTTAGGGCAGTGCAGTGGTGTTTGGGCAGTGTAGGGGTCTTGCAGGGGTGGTGTTTCAGGGTTTAGGGCAGTGCAGTGGTGTTCGGCCAGTGTAGGTGGTCTTGCTGGGGGTGGTGTTTCAGGGTTTAGTGCAGTGGTGTTCAGGCAGTGTAGGGGGTCTTGCTGGGGGTGGTGTTTCAGGGTTTAGGGCAGTGCAGTGGTGTTCGGGCAGTGTAGGGGTCTTGCTGGGGCTGGTGTTTTAGGGTTTAGGGCAGTGCAGTGGTGTTCGGACAGTGTGGGTTGTCGTGCTGGGGCTGGTGTTTCAGGGTTTAGGGCAGTGCAGTGGTGTTCGGGCAGTGTGGGTTGTCGTGCTGGGGCTGGTGTTTCAGGGTTTAGGGCAGTGCAGTGGTGTTCGGGCAGTGTAGGGGTCGTGCTGGGGCTGGTGTTTCAGGGTTTAGGGCAGTGCAGTGGTTTTCGGGCAGTGTAGGCGGTCGTGCTGGGGCTGGTGTTTCAGGGTTTATGGCAGTGCAGTGGTGTTCGGGCAGTGTACGGGGTTGTGCTGGGGCTGGTGTTTCAGGGTTTAGGGCAGTGCAGTGGTGTTCGGGCAGTGTAGGGGGTCGTGCTGGGGCTGGTGTGTCAGGGTTTAGGGCAGTGCAGTGGTTTTCGGGCAGTGTAGGCGGTCGTGCTGGGGCTGGTGTTTCAGGGTTTATGGCAGTGCAGTGGTGTTCGGGCAGTTACGGGGTTGTGCTGGGGCTGGTGTTTCAGGGTTTAGGGCAGTGCAGTGGTGTTCGGGCAGTGTAGGGGGTCGTGCTGGGGGTGGTGTTTCAGGGTTTAGGGCAGTGCAGTGGTGTTCGGGCAGTGTAGGGGGTCGTGCTGGGGCTGGTGTTTCAGGGTTTTGGGCAGAGCAGTGGTGTTCGGGCAGTGTAGGGGGTCGTGCTGGGGGTGGTGTTTAAGGGTTTAGGGCAGTGCAGTGGTGTTCGGGCAGTGTAGCGGATCTTGCTGGGGGTGGTGTTTCAGGGTTTAGGGCAGTGGTGTTCGGGCAGTGTAGGGGGTCTTGCTGGGGGTGATGTTTCAGGGTTTAGGGCAGTGCAGTGGTGTTCGGGCAGTGTAGGGGGTCTTGCTGGGGGTAGTGTTTCAGGGTTTAGGGCAGTGCAGTGGTATTCGTGCAGTGTAGGCGGTCGTGCTAGGGGTGGTGTTTCAGGGTTTAGGGCAGTGCAGTAATGTTCGGGCAGTGTAGGGGGTCGTGCAGGGGGTGGTGTTTCAGGGTTTAGGGCAGTGCAGTGGTGTTCGGGCATTGTAGGGGGTCTTGCTGGGGGTGGTGTTTCAGGGTTTAGGGCAGTGCAGTGGTGTTCGGGCAGTGTAGGGGGTCTTGCTGGGGGTAGTGTTTCAGGGTTTAGGGTAGTGCAGTGGTGTTCGTGCATTGTAGGGGGTCGTGCACGGGTGGTGTTTCAGGGTTTAGGGCAGTGCAGTGGTGTTCGGGCAGTGTAGGGGGTCGTGCTGGGGCTGGTGTTTCAGGGTTCAGGGCAGTGCAGTGGTGTTCAGGCAGTATAGGGGGTTGTGCTGAGGCTGGTGTTTCATGGTTTAGGGCAGTGCAGTGGTGTTCGGGCAGTGTAGGGGGTCATGCTGGGGCTGGTGTTTCAGGGTTTAGGGCAGTGCAGTGGTGTTCGGGCAGTGTAGGCGGTTGTGCTGGGGCTGGTGTTTCAGGGTTTAGGGCAGTGCAGTGGTGTTCGGGCAGTGTTGGGGTCGTGCTGGGGCTGGTGTTTCAGGGTTTAGGGCAGTGCAGTGGTGTTCGGGCAGTGTTGGGGTCGTGCTGGGGCTGGTGTTTCAGGGTTTAGGGCAGTGCAGTGGTGCTCAGGCAGTGTAGGGGGTCGTGCTGGGGCTGGTGTTTCAAGGTTTAGGGCAGTGCAGTGGTGTTCGGGCAGTGTAGGGGGTCGTGCTGGGGCTGCTGTTTCAGGGTTTTGGGCAGAGCAGTGGTGTTCGAGCAGTGTAGGGGGTCGTGCTAGGGGTGGTGTTTCAGGGTTTAGGGCAGAGCAGTAGTGTTCGGGCAGTGTAGGGGGTCGTGCAGGGTGGGTTGTCGTGCTGGGGCTGGTGTTTCAGGGTTTAGGGCAGTGCAGTGGTGTTCGGGCAGTGTGGGTTGTCGTGCTGGGGCTGGTGTTTCAGGGTTTAGGGCAGTGCAGTGGTGTTCGGGCAGTGTAGGGGGTCGTGCTGGGGCTGGTGTTTCAGGGTTTAGGGCAGTGCAGTGGTTTTCGGGCAGTGTAGGCGGTCGTGCTGGGGCTGGTGTTTCAGGGTTTCAGGGTTTAGGGCAGTGCAGTGGTGTTCGGGCAGTGTAGGCGGTTGTGCTGGGGCTGGTGTTTCAGGGTTTATGGCAGTGCAGTGGTGTTCGGGCAGTTACGGGGTTGTGCTGGGGCTGGTGTTTCAGGGTTTAGGGCAGTGCAGTGGTGTTCGGGCAGTGTAGGGGGTCGTGCTGGGGGTGGTGTTTCAGGGTTTAGGGCAGTGCAGTGGTGTTCGGGCAGTGTAGGGGGTCGTGCTGGGGCTGGTGTTTCAGGGTTTTGGGCAGAGCAGTGGTGTTCGGGCAGTGTAGGGGGTCGTGCTGGGGGTGGTGTTTAAGGGTTTAGGGCAGTGCAGTGGTGTTCGGGCAGTGTAGCGGATCTTGCTGGGGGTGGTGTTTCAGGGTTTAGGGCAGTGGTGTTCGGGCAGTGTAGGGGTCTTGCTGGGGTGATGTTTCAGGGTTTTGGGCAGAGCAGTGGTGTTCGTGCAGTGTAGGCGGTCGTGCTAGGGGTGGTGTTTCAGGGTTTAGGGCAGTGCAGTAGTGTTCGGGCAGTGTAGGGGGTCGTGCAGGGGGTGGTGTTTCAGGGTTTAGGGCAGTGCAGTGGTGTTCGGGCATTGTAGGGGGTCTTGCTGGGGGTGGTGTTTCAGGGTTTAGGGCAGTGCAGTGGTGTTCGGGCAGTGTAGGGGGTCTTGCTGGGGGTAGTGTTTCAGGGTTTAGGGTAGTGCAGTGGTGTTCGTGCATTGTAGGGGGTCGTGCACGGGTGGTGTTTCAGGGTTTAGGGCAGTGCAGTGGTGTTCGGGCAGTGTAGGGGGTCGTGCTGGGGCTGGTGTTTCAGGGTTCAGGGCAGTGCAGTGGTGTTCAGGCAGTATAGGGGGTTTTGCAGAAACTGTTGGGATGAAAGATGGTGAACCTGTGACCCGCACCTGCCGTTGAATGTTGCAGAAACTGTTGGGATGAAATATGGTGAACTTGTGACCCGCACCTGCCGTTGAATGTTGCAGAAAGTGTTGGTATGGAAACTGGCAATAAGGTGATTGGGGGAGGAGTAGAAATATCTGTGGTATTAAAATATGAAATGCAAAATTAATTACAACTGATAAGCTATTAAAGTTAGTTTTTCAAAATGAGTAGTATGTCTAGAAGAAGTGTGTTGTTCAAAATTTGCAGTAGTATTATTAGAAATAGGCTTCTGAATTGTTGTAAGGGTTCGGGGCTGTATGGCGATGCAGCATTGTGGGCGAGTCTCCAATCCACAAAATAAGAGAACCAGTTTGGGGCATTTTAAAAGAGAGTTAGAGAGGGTTAATATGAGTAACCAATAGAAATGTGTTTTGCAATATGAAATAATGAAGGAAAGATTTTGATTTGTTATTTACATCTATTTCTGTGCAGAAAGAGAGGGTAAGTTTGCCATTACTGATTTTATCCTTGATGAGAGTCTTGAACTACATTTATTGTGTGAGAAAGAAAATATTGCATGCATTTGTGAAATTTGAAATCTGCAAACCAACTACAGAGGTGAGTTACACATTAATAAGGTGTGCTATATATTGTGTAGTAGTGGTTAAGTCTTTGGGGTGATATTTTTAATTTTGAAAATATATATTTTTTTTAAATAACATAGTATTACAGAAGTGTGCTGTTTCACATTTGTTACAAAATGTGCATAGAGTGTGAGTAGTTGCTGAACAAATACCCCATATATATTTAGGTGTCTTCGAGAAAGAAGGAGTGCAGTTTGTCATGCTGAAAGGAGTGCATGGTTTTGAAAGTGAGGTACAGGGTTGATTTGGGTTCCAAAATCGACCCGGGCAACATAAAGGAAATGGCGCACGTTTGCAGATTGAGCCTTGTTGAAAAATACTGGGAAGGGGGGCGGGGGTTTAGAAGAGGCATGTTTTATTAACTTGAGGGAGATGAAAAAAAAATGGAAATGTTGTGTGCAGACGTTGTGCTCGGACTGTTCACACTGGTGAGCTATATTTGAATATAAGTGAAGGTAACTGTCACACTCCCTGCCTGTGCAGAATCTGCAGACATTAGAAGGTCGGCAGATCGAGAG
Source organism: Calotriton arnoldi (assembly GCA_963921515.1). Classification (NCBI taxonomy): domain Eukaryota; kingdom Metazoa; phylum Chordata; class Amphibia; order Caudata; family Salamandridae; genus Calotriton; species Calotriton arnoldi. Next base: position 1,330,152 of record CAWUFW010000366.1, on the reverse strand, counting down.
ACTAAGAATGACACGTCCCTTGACCCCCTCACCTGCTCCCCCCCCATGCTTCCTCCACCTCCCCGTTTGTAAAAGGAAGGTAACAGAGGCATATTTGCTTTGAAAAATATTACTTGGACCCTCACTGGGCTGCTGGTACCACCTGAACAGCAGAGAGAAAGTCCCAATCGCCTTTTATGCTACAGAAAAAAGCGGCACACAGTTTCAACATATATCCCGGCCTATTGTACATTGGCCGTGTGCACAGATTTGTTTATACTGGTGAACTATACGTGATTGTCAGGCTCCGTGGCCGTGCAGAATCTGTGTACATTAGAGGGTCATACAGATCGAGAGACTAGGAATGATACGTCCTTTGACACCCCCCTCTCCTCTTACACCCCTTCAATGCTTCCTTCTTACCCGTTTGTTAAAGAAAGGTAAGAGAGGCCTATGTGCTTCGACAAATATTAGTTTAACCCTCACTGGGCTGCTGGTACTACCTGAACAGGAGAGAGAAACTTCCAATCGCCTTCCATGCTACACAAAAAAGCGGAACACATTTGCAACTTACATACCGGCCCATTGTACATTGTCCTAGTGTTTGTCTTAGCAGTGTGACTTTGTTGAGGTATGTGTATATTTCTACATGTATTTTCACACGTGTTATGCTTTGGAAGATCCAATACATATAAAACACAGGTATATATCTATTTGTATGTTTTTTTAAGTATGTGCTACTAGGAAAAGGCACAATAGTTGTAAGAAAAAGGGCACCCCTGACACAAATTCCTAAATCAGGGAAAATAGCTCAAATGTAAATATCACAATTTAGGAATGTCAACAATAATCATGGACCTTGATATTGCTTATCATAGCATAAACATGCAAACTCTGTTTAAAGGTATCAAAAATATTTATTATTGTATTTGTTATTATAGATTGTTTTGACTATCTGTACACATAAAAAGGGGAAAACATATTACTCTCTGTAATCAGTTATACTCTGTAATTAAACATTTAAAAATACAAATCAATTCTTATATTGGCTCATTGTCAAATACATTTTACACCGTGTCAGTGTTATTAGAATGAAAATATTCACAATGTTTGGATTGTCTCCTTTTTTCAAGACATATAAACTGAGTGGATAATCACTTCATAGTAGACATGGTGCATTCAATATTGGTATAGCTCTTGAAATTCTGTATCCTACGCGCGTTTCGGCTGTGCGCCTTCATCAGGAAGCCATGTATTAAATGGAAACCTCATAGAGTTCAGCACGGCAAATGACTTGTTGGATAATAATAGGGTGGATCTGAAGCCCAATATAGGATAATAGATTCTTTCATTTAAATTACTCAAGACTAGATTATGCGTGCACTGTGCGAGTCAAACGGTCCAAGGTAATGAACCAGATGGTTAACAGTAGAGATGCCAAACAGTAGGTACTGGTCATCCACTGCTTAATATAGCTGAAGAGTTGCAACTATTAATGCCCAGAGTAGAGGTAATCTCACTGGGGCAGGAAAATTCACGGTGTCGCCGGTCTGTCAACGTTGCTGGAAGAAAATGCCAGCCAGAGTCTCGACGTGCTGAAACATAAAGGGGTGTGTGTAGCCGCACCTCCAACGCGGCGAACCGCCCGCTAATGCAACAGCTCGGTCACCGTCCCGTAATGCAATAATTCAGGCAGAAAGTGGGAAAAGGCACAGCCAGATGTATACATGCTTTCAGTAATATGGTGAGACTATCAAGTGTGACATGGAAAGGGTTTCTGCTTTGTATTTGGGTAGGCACAACACTGTTAGTAGTTGCTGAGTAGTGAAGATGCAAAAGACAAATGAGGTCAAAGACATTGTGGCAAAGGGATTAGTGATTATGGTACTTCGTATGAGTCTTTGGAAAGGTATTGTTGAAGTGCGCCGTATATATTTAAGTGCAAAAAGAACAATTGATGGACAGAATGCAGAACAATGTCGTACATTCATCCAAGTACAGAGATCTGGGCCTAAATCCATCGTTTTTTTGCTCGCCATGCCATTCCAGTTTGGACCCAGCCATATGCAAATCAGTCTTGACCCTGTGCCCAATGGGAACAGTCCAGCCCGATCTGCCAGGCCAGGTCCTCCATGGACTGGAAACAAGCATCCTAGGACCGGTTTCGGGCTTTCAGCCCTCATCAGCCAGGATAGCTTGACTCCAGTGGCATGGAGAGCACGGGACCCACGTCTGGGCATACCCGTCCCACTCGGGGTGACAAATGCAAAAAGAACAATTGATGGACAGAATGCAGAACAATGTCATACATTCACCCCAGTACAGAGATCTGTGCCTAAATCCATAGTTTTTTTGCTCACCATGCCATTCCAGTTTGGACCCAGCCATATGCAAATCAGTCTTGACCCTGCGCCCAATAGGAACAGTCCAGCCCGAACTGCCAGGCCAGGTCCTCCCTGGACTGGAAACAAGCATCCTAGGACTGGTTTCGGGCTTTCAGCTCTCATCAGCCAGGATAGCTTGACTCCAGTGGCATGGAGAGCACGGGACCCACGTCTGGGTATACCCGTCCCACTCAGGGTGACAAATGCAAAAAGAACAATTGATGGACAGAATGCAGAACAATGTCATACATTCACCCCAGTACAGAGATCTGGGCCTAAATCCATCGTTTTATTTAAGTGTCTTCGTGAAATGAGGAATGCAGTCTGTTATGTTGAAAGGACTGCATGGTGTTGTGACTGAGGTACAGGGTTGAACTAAGATCCAAAATTGGCCCGGTCAATGTAAGAGAAAGAGGCACGTTTGTAGATTGTGCCTTGTCGGAAATTACAGGGGTAGGGGGGTTTCTTTACAAGAGATATGTTTTATGAATGTCTGGGAGATAAAAAAGAAATGGAAATGTTCCCTGCATATTTTGTGTACGCATTTGTGCACACTGGTACATGTGAATATAAGTGAAGGTAATTGTCAGGCTCTCTCCCTGTGCTGAATCGGCATATATTAGAGGGCCGGCAGATCGAGAGTTTGGGAATGACACGTTCCTTGACTCCCTCCCCTTCTCTCCCCCCAAAGCTTTCTCCATCTTCTCTTTCTAAAAGGAAAGTAACAGAGGCCCATCTACCGCGAAAAATACCACTTAGACCTTCACTGGTCTGTTAGCGGCATCTGTACAGCACAGAGAAAGTCGCAATCGGTTTCAATGCTACACGAGTGCAGTGTGTCATGTTGCAAGGACTACATGGTCTTGTGACTAAGGTACAGGGATGAATTGGGTTCCAAAATCGGCCTGGGAAATGTAAAAGAAATGGCCTTCTGCAGATTGTACCTTGTCGGAAAATACTGGGGGGGGCTTTACAAGGGACATGCTTTATTAACTTCAGGGAGATGAAAAAAACGAAATGTTGCCTGCACACTTGGTGCACGGGTTTGCTCACACTCGTGAAGCACACGTGAATATAAGTTAAGGTAATTGTCAGGGTTCCTGCTTGTGCTGAAGCTGCCTACATCATAGGGGCGGCAGATCGAGAGACTGGGAATGACACGTCCCTTGACCCCCCCCTCTCCTTCCTCCCGCTCTCTAACGGTTCCTCTCCCCTCGTTTGTAAAAGGAAGGTAACAGAGGCCCATCTGCTTTGACCCTTACTGGGCTGCTGGCGGCATCTGAGGAGCACAGAGAAAGTCGTAATCGATTTCTATGCTATACAAAAAAGCTGCACACAGTTGCAACTTACATATCGCCCCAATTTACATTGCTCGACGATTCGTCTTAACAGTTTAACTTTGCTGAGGTATGTCTGTGCTTCAACATGTATTTTTTGACACCAGTTTTCTTGAAGTGTAGAAATAAGAGGCCGTCAAATCGGGTTACCTTGAGCACTTATGGAGATCCATCGAAGTTCAAGAACTCAGAAGCACTGTGATATGCAATCAGCTCCAAAAGGTCATCTACACCTCTCCAAGCAAAGAGGGTTGCCATCCAATTCAGCAAGTCGAAAGAACAGACATGGCCATTGTAATCTTCTGCAAGCAGGAGCATGTCAGGGCAACTTGCGTGATATTCGATGATAGACTGCTGCAAGAGGCGCTGCGCATGAGCGCATGTACTCCATCTCCCCCTTATTGCATTACTAAACGCATCCATCAAGCGTGTGTCTCCGGAACAGTCCTGGTCATGAGCCAGTAATGGTCGCAGCAACAGTTCATAATCCAGGCGACCGCGTTAAGTAGTAGAGAGGCAGACATGCAGGTCGCATTCAAAGGGGCACCGGAGACAGTAGAACACAGGTTGCACGCAGGTGAAATACACGTAGCGGAAATTCAGCCTATAGCTGATGCCAAAAATCGCCAATGGCAAGCATTCAAAAAGTTGTAGCATCCGTTCACGGTACAGCCGCAATTGACCTGGATGGGGTTGAAGCACAGGACGGGCAGCCATTTTGTAGTAGGAGCTGAAGAACGAGCGCTGTGCAAACCAGCAAGAGCAGCAAGGGAACCCGCCCAATGCGCTTGCAAAATTAGAATGAATAAAATCCGGTATTACTATACAAATAGTCTGAAAAGAGATAACAAGGCGGGAGTCGGCTAGTTTAAAAAAATGTGGTAGGCCTTCGGTTTCAGGCTGATTAAATATTTGGCATATAAATTGTGCAAAATGTAGTGGGAGATGGGTATAGAGCAGTGAGTCAATGTCACTTGGTGGTTTAGCCACCTGCTATTTGAAGGTCTCACGAGCTGATGTGAGAGCCACTTCTTGTTGAAACAATAGCGCTTTGAGTTAGTGTACGCTATTAAAATCTGTTTTCAAAGTAGGAATGGAAGGCCAGACCAAACTATCTGCAAACGCATGTGGGGGGGGACAGAAGACATTGGTGCAACATGTAAAACGTTGTGAAAGAGTTGGTATGTACGGGACGCCTGCTTGTAAGCCACAGCACTTGCAGTTATTTGGAATAAGATAACTGCTTTTGAAAAGCACACTGAGCTTGGGAATAACAGCAGCTACTGGAGTTTGTTTAAAAAACAGTTTAAATTACGGGCGGAAAGTTACAATCTCCGTTTAATTTAACTTGTGTACAAACTAAAGAATATTCAACGGAACAAACACTGTTGTTCTCTGTTAGGAAAACTTACTTATCTTCATTCTGACAGCAAAATGAAAAACCAACGAATCCAATTCATGAATAAAAGTAGTTTCAAGGTAGTTAAATGTATGAACTGGGTAATGTTTTATGCAATCAAGGAGGCAGTGCTATGCACACATCCAATCAATCAGACATTACCAACACAATTATGCAATCCCCCCGTTTCTATTCTTGCACTTAATTAATGACTCAGGCAGTACCAAAGCACTCATCGATTCCCTCAGGTACTACCTATGCATTCCCACAATGACCCAGAAATTACTCTCAAAGTCATATTTTTACTCAGACAGTTTCCATGCAGTGTTGTAAACAGGTAGGTATTATCTTTTCACTGATATAGTCACTTAGGTAGTAGCCATGCACTCATAGAATTAAGTAGGCACTACTACCACACAAATTAAATCAATCATGGATTACTTATGCAGTCATGCAATGAGCGAGGGAGTACTTTTGCACTCAAGCATTCACTCAGGCACTATGTATGCAGAGATGAATTTCTTGAAGTACAATCTATGCACTTATTTATTCAGTGAGGTACAAGGGAAGCATTTCTCCAATTATTGTTGCAATACACTGAGACTCATAGAAACTGTGAGGCAGTACTGTTACAGTCATTTTTTCACTACAGGAGTATGCATGTATTTATGTAATCTGCAACACAGTTTAGTTATAGTCAGAGAATGCCTTAGAGTACTAGAAAAGAGCTGATGCAATCACTCAATAGCGCATCACCCGCCTTTCATACTTTTAAAAGTAATTATGGACATTTGGATGTATCAAATAATAGTACAAAAATACGTTAAACATTTTTTTCTTAAATTTGTTTTTCATTTGTAAATTTTAACAAATACAAGTTTCAATGATACATGAGTGTAGTGTGTTATGTTGAAAGAACTACATGGTCTTGTGTCTGAGGTACTGGGATGAATCGGGGTCCAAAATCGGTTCGGGAAAATGTAAAGGAAATGGCCCACGTTTGCAGATTGTTCCTTGTCGGAAAATACTTGGTGGGGGGGGGGGGGGAGTTTTAGAAGACACATGTTTTATTAATTTCAGGGAGATAGAAAAAATAAAATGTTGCCAGGTCACTTGGTGCACGGGTTTGCTCACACTCGTGAAGCACACGCGAATATAAGTGAAGGTAGTTGTGAGGCTTCCTGCTCTTGGTGAATCTGCGTACATTACAGGGCCGGCAGATCGAGAGACTGGGAATGATACGTCCCTTGACTCCCCCCCCTTCACCTCCCCACCCCCTCCTGTCCCTTCCTAACACTTTCTCTCTTCCCGTTTGTAAAAGGAAGGTAACAGAGGTCCATTTGCGTTGAAAAATACCACTTAGACCCTCACTGGGCTGCTGGCGGCATCTGACCAGCACAGAAAAGTCCCAATCGGTTTCAATGGTATACATAAAAGCCGCACACTGTTGCAAGTTACATAGTGGCCCATTGTATATTGCTCTAGTGTTCGTTTTAACATTTTGACTTTGCTGAGGTATGTCTATGCTTCTACATGTATTTTCACACGTGTTATGCATTGGAAGATCCAATACCTATAAAACACAGGTATACATCTATTTGTATGTTTCTTTTAAGTATGATGCCAGTAGGAAAAGGCACAGAGAGATGCATGCATGCTTTCAGTAATATGGTGAGACTTTGAAGTGTGACATGGAAAGGGTTTCTGCTTTGTATTTGGGTAGGCACAAAACTGTTAGTAGTTGCTGAGTAGTGAAGATGCAAAAACAAAAGAGGTCAAAGACATTGTGGCAAAGGGATTAGTGATTATGGTACTTCGTATGAGTCTTTGGAAAGGTATTGTTGAAGTGCGCCGTATATATTTAAGTGCAAAAAGAACAATTGATGGACAGAATGCAGAACAATGTCGTACATTCATCCCAGTACAGAGATCTGGGCCTAAATCCATCGTTTTTTTGCTCACCATGCCATTCCAGTTTGGACCCAGCCATATGCAAATCAGTCTTGACCCTGCGCCCAAAGGGAACAGTCCAGCCCGATCTGCCAGGCCAGGTCCTCCATGGACTGGAAACAAGCATCCTAGGACCGGTTTCGGGCTTTCAGCCCTCATCAGCCAGGATAGCTTGACTCCAGTGGCATGGAGAGCACGGGACCCACGTCTAGGCATACCCGTCCCACTCGGGGTGACAAATGCAAAAGAACAATTGATGGACAGAATGCAGAACAATGTCATACATTCACCCCAGTACAGAGATCTGTGCCTAAATCCATAGTTTTTTGCTCACCATGCCATTCCAGTTTGGACCCAGCCATATGCAAATCAGTCTTGACCCTGCGCCCAATAGGAACAGTCCAGCCCGAACTGCCAGGCCAGGTCATCCCTGGACTGGAAACAAGCATCCTAGGACTGGTTTCGGGCTTTCAGCCCTCATCAGCCAGGATAGCTTGACTCCAGTGGCATGGAGAGCACGGGACCCACGTCTGGGCATACCCGTCCCACTCGGGGTGACAAATGCAAAAAGAACAATTGATGGACAGAATGCAGAACAATGTCATACATTCACCCCAGTACAGAGATCTGGGCCTAAATCCATCGTTTTATTTAAGTGTCTTCGTGAAATGAGGAATGCAGTCTGTTATGTTGAAAGGACTGCATGGTGTTGTGACTGAGGTACAGGGTTGAACTAAGATCCAAAATTGGCCCGGTCAATGTAAGAGAAATAGGCACGTTTGTAGATTGTGCCTTGTCGGAAAATACAGGGGTAGGGGGGTTTCTTTACAAGAGATATGTTTTATGAATGTCTGGGAGATAAAAAAGAAATGGAAATGTTCCCTGCATATTTTGTGTACGCATTTGTGCACACTGGTACATGTGAATATAAGTGAAGGTAATTGTCAGGCTCTCTCCCTGTGCTGAATCGGCATATATTAGCGGGCCGGCAGATCGAGAGTTTGGGAATGACACGTTCCTTGACTCCCTCCCTTTCTCTCCCCCCAAAGCTTTCTCCATCTTCTCTTTCTAAAAGGAAAGTAACAGAGGCCCATCTACCGCGAAAAATACCACTTAGACCTTCACTGGTCTGTTAGCGGCATCTGTACAGCACAGAGAAAGTCGCAATCGGTTTCAATGCTACACGAGTGCAGTGTGTCATGTTGCAAAGACTACATGGTCTTGTGACTAAGGTACAGGGATGAATTGGGTTCCAAAATCGGCCTGGGAAATGTAAAAGAAATGGCCTTCTGCAGATTGTACCTTGTCGGAAAATACTGGGGGGGGCTTTACAAGGGACATGCTTTATTAACTTCAGGGAGATGAAAAAAACGAAATGTTGCCTGCACACTTGGTGCACGGGTTTGCTCACACTCGTGAAGCACACGTGAATATAAGTTAAGGTAATTGTCAGGGTTCCTGCTTGTGCTGAAGCTGCCTACATCATAGGGGCGGCAGATCGAGAGACTGGGAATGACACGTCCCTTGACCCCCCCTCTCCTTCCTCCCGCTCTCTAACGGTTCCTCTCCCCTCGTTTGTAAAAGGAAGGTAACAGAGGCCCATCTGCTTTGACCCTTACTGGGCTGCTGGCGGCATCTGAGGAGCACAGAGTCGTAATCGATTTCTATGCTATACAAAAAAGCCGCACACAGTTGCAACTTACATATCGCCCCAAATTACATTGCTCGACGATTCGTCTTAACAGTTTAACTTTGCTGAGGTATGTCTGTGCTTCAACATGTATTTTTTGACACCAGTTTTCTTGAAGTGTAGAAATAAGAGGCCGTCAAATCGGGTTACCTTGCGCACTTATGGAGATCCCTCGAAGTTCAAGAACTCAGAAGCACTGTGATATGCAATCAGCTCCAAAAGGTCATCTACACCTCTCCAAGCAAAGAGGGTTGCCATCCAATTCAGCAAGTCGAAAGAACAGACATGGCCATTGTAATCTTCTGCAAGCAGGAGCATGTCAGGGCAACTTGCGTGATATTCGATGATAGACTGCTGCAAGAGGCGCTGCGCATGAGCGCATGTACTCCATCGCCCCCTTATTGCATTACTAAACGCATCCATCAAGCGTGTGTCTCCGGAACAGTCCTGGTCATGAGCCAGTAATGGTCGCAGCAACAGTTCATAATCCAGGTGACCGCGTTAAGTAGTAGAGAGGCAGACATGCAGGTCGCATTCAAAGGGGCACCGGAGACAGTAGAACACAGGTTGCACGCAGGTGAAATACACGTAGCGGAAATTCAGCCTAAAGCTGATGCCAAAAATCGCCAATGGCAAGCATTCAAAAAGTTGTAGCATCCGTTCACGGTACAGCCGCAATTGACCTGGATGGGGTTGAAGCACAGGACGGGCAGCCATTTCGTAGTAGGAGCTGAAGAACGAGCACTGTGCAAACCAGCAAGGGAACCCGCCCAATGCGCTTGCAAAATTAGAATGAATAAAATCCGGTATTACTATACAAATAGTCTGAAAAGAGATAACAAGGCGGGAGTCGGCTAGTTTAAAAAAATGTGGTAGGCCTTCGGTTTCAGGCTGATTAAATATTTGGCATATAAATTGTGCAAAATGTAGTGGGAGATGGGTATAGAGCAGTGAGTCAATGTCACTTGGTGGTTTAGCCACCTGCTATTTGAAGGTCTCACGAGCTGATGTGAGAGCCACTTCTTGTTGAAACAATAGCGCTTTGAGTTAGTGTACGCTATTAAAATCTGTTTTCAAAGTAGGAATGGAAGGCCAGACCAAACTATCTGCAAACGCATGTGGGGGGGGACAGAAGACATTGGTGCAACATGTAAAACGTTGTGAAAGAGTTGGTATGTACGGGATGCCTGCTTGTAAGCCACAGCACTTGCAGTTATTTGGAATAAGATAACTGCTTTTGAAAAGCACACTGAGCGTGGGAATAACAGCAGCTACTGGAGTTTGTTTAAAAAACAGTTTAAATTACGGGCGGAAAGTTACAATCTCCGTTTAATTTAACTTGTGTACAAACTAAAGAATATTCAACGGAACAAACACTGTTGTTCTCTGTTAGGAAAACTTACTTATCTTCATTCTGACAGCAAAATGCAAAACCAACGAATCCAATTCATGAATAAAAGTAGTTTCAAGGTAGTTAAATGTATGAACTGGGTAATGTTTTATGCAATCAAGGAGGCAGTGCTATGCACACATCCAATCAATCAGACATTACCAACACAATTATGCAATCCCCCGTTTCTATTCTTGCACTTAATTAATGACTCAGGCAGTACCAAAGCACTCATCGATTCCCTCAGGTACTACCTATGCATTCCCACAATGACCCAGAAATTACTCTCGAAGTCATATTTTTACTCAGACAGTTTCCATGCAGTGTTGTAAACAGGTAGGTATTATCTTTTCACTGATATAGTCACTTAGGTAGTAGCCATGCACTCATAGAATCAAGTAGGCACTACTACCACACAAATTAAATCAATCATGGATTACTTATGCAGTCATGCAATGAGCGAGGGAGTACTTTTGCACTCAAGCATTGACTCAGGCACTATGTATGCAGAGATGAATTTCTTGAAGTACAATCTATGCACTTATTTATTCAGTGAGGTACAAGGGAAGCATTTTTCCAATTATTGTTGCAATACACTGAGACTCATAGAAACTGTGAGGCAGTACTGTTACAGTCATTTTTTCACTACAGGAGTATGCATGTATTTATGTAATCTGCAACACAGTTTAGTTATAGTCAGAGAATGCCTTAGAGTACTAGAAAAGAGCTGATGCAATCACTCAATAGCGCATCACCCGCCTTTCATACTTTTAAAAGTAATTATGGACATTTGGATGTATCAAATAATAGTACAAAAATACGTTAAACATTTTTTCTTAAATTTGTTTTTCATTTGTAAATTTTAACAAATACAAGTTTCAATGATACATGAGTGTAGTGTGTTATGTTGAAAGAACTACATGGTCTTGTGTCTGAGGTACTGGGATGAATCGGGGTCCAAAATCGGTTCGGGAAAATGTAAAGGAAATGGCCCAAGTTTGCAGATTGTTCCTTGTCGGAAAATACTTGGTGGGGGGGAGGGGGGGGAGTTTTAGAAGACACATGTTTTATTAATTTCAGGGAGCTAGAAAAATAAAATGTTGCCAGGACACTTGGTGCACGGGTTTGCTCACACTCGTGAAGCACACGCGAATATAAGTGAAGGTAGTTGTGAGGCTTCCTGCTCTTGGTGAATCTGCGTATATTACAGGGCCGGCAGATCGAGAGACTGGGAATGATACGTCCCTTGACCCTCCCCTCACCTCCCCACCCCCTCCTGTCCCTTCCTAACGCTTTCTCTCTTCCCATTTGTAAAAGGAAGGTAACAGAGGTCCATTTGCGTTGAAAAATACCACTTAGACCCTCACTGGGCTGCTGGCGGCATCTGACCAGCACAGAAAAGTCCCAATCGGTTTCAATGGTATACATAAAAGCCGCACACTGTTGCAAGTTACATAGTGGCCCATTGAATATTGCTCTAGTGTTCGTTTTAACATTTTGACTTTGCTGAGGTATGTCTATGCTTCTACATGTATTTTCACACGTGTTATGCATTGGAAGATCCAATACCTATAAAACACAGGTATACATCTATTTGTATGTTTCTTTTAAGTATGATGCCAGTAGGAAAAGGCACAGAGAGATGCATGCATGCTTTCAGTAATATGGTGAGACTTTGAAGTGTGACATGGAAAGGGTTTCTGCTTTGTATTTGGGTAGGCACAACACTGTTAGTAGTTGCTGAGTAGTGAAGGTGCAAAAGAGAAATGAGGTCAAAGACATGCTGTCAAAGGGATTAGTGGTTATGGTAGTTTGTAGGAGTTTTTGGGAAGGTATAGTTGAAGTGCGCTGTATTATTTAAGTGTCTTCGTGAAATAAGGAGTGCAGTCTCTGATGTTGAAAGGACTGCATGGTGTTGTGACTGAGGTACAGGGTTGAATTAAGATCCAAAATCGGTTCGGTGAACGTAAGAGAAATGGCCACGTTTGTGCCTAGTCGGAAAATACAGGGGTAGGTGGGTTTCTTTACAAGAGATATGTTTTATGAATGTCTGGGAGATATAAAAGAAATGGAAATGTTCCCTGCACATTTTGTGTATGGATTTCTTCACACTGGTGAAGTACATGTGAATATAAGTGAAGGTAATTGTCAGGCTCTCTCCCTGTGCTGAATCTGCGTATATTAGAGGGCCGGCAGATGGAGAGTTTGGGAATGACACGTTCCTTGACTCCCTCCCCCCCATTCTCTCCCCCCAACGCTTCTTCCCTCTCCTCTTTCTAAAAGGAAAGTAACAGAGGCCCACCTACCGTGAAAAATACCACTTCGACCTTCACTGGCCTTTTGGTGGCATCTGTACAGCACAGAGAAAGTCATAATCGGTTTCAATGCTACACGAGTGCAGTGTGTCATGTTGCAAGGACTACATGGTCTTGTGACTAAGGTACAGGGATGAATTGGAGTCGAAAATCGGCATGGGAAACATAAAAGAAATGGCCTTCTGCAGATTGTACCTTGTTGGAAAATACTGGGGGGGGGGGCTTTACAAGGGACATGCTTTATTAACTTCAGGGAGATGAAAAAAATGAAATGGTTTCTGCACACTTGGTGCACGGATTTGCTCACACTCATGAAGCACACGTGAATATAAGTCAAGGTAATTGTCAGGCTTCCTGCTCGTGCTGAAGCTGCCTACATGACAGGGCTGGCAGATCGAGAGACTGGGAATGAGACGTCCCTTGACGCCCCCCCTTTCTCCCACTCTCTAACGGTTCCTCTCCCCTCGTTTGTAAATGGAAGGTAACAGAGGGCCTTCTGCATTGAAAAATACCACTTAGACCATCACTGGGCTTTTGGCGGCATCTGACGAGCACAGAGAAAGTCGTAATAGACTTGTATGCCATACAAAAATGCCGCACAGAGTTGCAAGTTACATATCGTCCCAATTTACATTGCTCGACGATTCATCTTAACAGTTTAACTTTGCTGAGGTATGTCTATGCTTCAACATGTATTTTTTGACACGAGTTATGTATCAGAAGATCCGATACCTATAAAACACAGGTATAGATCTATTTGTATGTTTCTTTTAAGTATGATGCCACTAGGAAAAGGCACAGAGAGATGCATGCATCCTTTCTGTAATATGGTGAGACTTTCAACTGTGACATGGAAAGGGTTTGTGGTTTGCATTTGGGTAGGCGCAACATTGTTAGTAGTTGCTGAGTAGTGAAGATGCAACAGGCAAATGAGGTTAAAAACATGGTGGCAAAGGAATTAGTGATTATGGTACTTTGTTGAGTGTTTGGGAAGGTATTGTTGAAGTACGCACTATATATTTAAGTGGAATGAGTAGTGTTCTGATATTTGAAATAAAGAAAATAGCAATGTAAATAATTGCTTGGTAGTTAATATTAGTAATCATATGTAATTATTTTAAAATATTGAATAGATGTAAGAAACTATTGAAACTGTTCTTTGTTTTTCAGAAAAATATTTTGTTTGGATCACAAATTCAAGATGGCAAGAAAAGATGAAAAGAGAAGAAAACAAAAAAAACAGATCTACTTAAAGAAAAGTAAAAAGACTGCGTTACAAGCAAATGACAATGTTACTAAGGATAACGTTTTTTCAGGTAAGAGCACTAAACACTTTCATAAAGAGTTGTCCAGAAATTACACGAACAGAATAGGAATGAAAGGAAAAAGAAGAGTTTTTCAACTAAGGAGAAGGAGAATGACACTTCAAATGGTAAAAAATAATTCGTTTTTGGGAAACAACACATGTTACACGAAGACAAAAACAATTTCAATAGATTCGACAACAGCTCTTTCGAAGTAGAGTAATTCAGAATTTATTGAAAGATTGTAAGAAATATAAAAGAAGATTACTAGCATATAAGCAGAAGCAACAGATTGAAACTGTAGTAGATACTGCTTTTGATTTGAAACAAAAATTATTTATTTTAATATTGAAGAGAATGAAAACATTGGATAAAATAATGAAGTTTCTGAAAGACAAAAGCAAAAGAAAAAGAACTGTCAATAGAAGTAACTTTTGTAAAAGTTTCACTGGTGAATGGAAACACACTTCTACTAATGAGCCTTTCTTTAATGAAGAAAACTACTTTCAACAAAACACATTAGCGTTTTCAGTTGATACTAGTGGTCGATGCTACGAAGTTAAAAATGGTTGTCCCATTCCAAAAGAAGAAATGGTTGTTAGGAGTGCAGAAGAAGTAATAGCTGAAGAAGTGCAAGGGAATCGTACACAAGCTCCTGTATATAAGTGGGATTGTAGCAGTATTTGCAGTATTCAACAGGAATCTATTGACATAATGCGAAATTCTTTACGACAATATGCAAACAAAAGTGTTAAACAGAAGATTAGGTTGTTACAAGGACTAGATCTATGTAATGTAAGACAATATACTAAGTTGCACTGACATTCTCTGGCTTGTCTTTCAAGAAAAGTGTGTAAAAGTACTTTTCATCACTTAAGAATGTTAGCAGTACACCACTCAGGAATGCGGAAGTTTGTAAGGAGAGTGTACTATGTAAAAACTCCTGCATTATGTTTAAGTGAACTGAACACAGCTCTTTTACATGGTTGTTTATCAGATGTAGAAAAAATGTGTGATGAAATTGAGTTTCGTTTTTTTGGTTCAGAACAGCAGTGTGTAGAAAGTGAGAGCTTGACAAGTGCAGATGTTGAAGAACATGGCAAAGAGATTAGCATTGATCAGTTTGTAGAAGAAATTAGAAAGTTTAAGACAGTGTCTTCTGAAAAACCAAACTATGTTTGTATTTGTGTTGTTGACGTACTCATTATAGAAGTCAAACTTCGAATGTTAATTTATATTTAAAAAGTGAAAAGGAGAACAATGATAGGTGGCAGCAATTTGGAGCTTACTTGTTGGTGGAAGGTCGATTTGAGTTGGGTACTGATCAGCGTATTTGTAAATATTGTTACAACAAATTAGAAGAGAACAAAATGCCAGCTAGAGGAGTACATAACAAGTTAGAGTTAGTAGCTATTCCAGAGGAACTGGCAGATTTGAATACATTTGAGTCAGTTCTTATTCAATCTGTTCACCCATTTCAAGCTATAATTCGTATGGAGCCTAAAACAGGTAAACTGCCACCAACAGATTTACAAAGAGGTCTGAAAGGAAGAGTTGTGTACTTACCGTTAGATTTTAAGAAAAATATTGAAACTGTTGGTGGAGACAAAGAGGAAAATGAGCCAGTATTTATTCTAGTAAACGGTGTACCAACAAAGAGTCGGAAAATATGGCAAGAGTTTGTAGATGTTAATAAACTTCAAAAGGCTACGTTATATCTTGTAGAGAACAATATTTATTATAAAACTGTAAATGTTGATGAACAGGTAATATGTTTAGAAGATGAATCAGAAATTTCAAGTGGTCAAATAGAGATAGTGGATAAGTCGAGGAGTGAACAGATTTATGAACATCACACAATATGTCCTCTACATTCAAAAGAAGTAATAGGAAACAGCATTGAATTATTTCAAATGAAAAAAGCAAAGGGAACTACGAGTGTATGGGAGAAAAGCTTAGAAGCTCGTTGTTTTCCACAGTTGTTCCCCACTGGACAAGGTGGACGATTTGATGAGCGACCTGTACGGATTCCAGCTTCAGAATATCGCTCAACAAGATTATACTCTGAAGATCCTAGATTTCGACAGTGCATTCCATATATATTTCACCTTTTGTTTGAAAGTGATTTGTCTTCTCTTTCGTATGCAGTGAACCACATACTTAAAACGGGAGTTCATCAATCACATGTTTCAGCCAAAGAATTCATGGACAAAGTTAAAAAAACAGATGAAAATTTAGAAGCACAGTTAATTAATTTGATGGCATGTCAACGTGGAGCCAATGAGTATTGGTTTCGTCATCATGGTGAACTTAAGTGTATGTTAAGAAACTTAGGTACACCAACATGGTTTATAACACATAGCTGTGCGGAGTATGCATGGGAAGATTTACTTGAATTTCTACGAGAAGCAAATTCCAATATAAAAAATATTGAAATGAAGACACCTGGAGAACTGTGTTCATTGGATCCTGTAAATGTGTGCAGGTTTTTTAATCATAGGTTTCAAACTATGATGTATTTTATCTGCAATAAAAATAATTGTCCTCTTGGAGAAGTTATTGATTTTTTTTGGTGAAAAGAGTACCAAGCGAGAAGTGCTCCGCATATACACATGCTATTATGGATAAGGAATGCTCTGAAATTTGGAACGGATACTGATGAAACAGTATTGTCTTTCATCGAACAGTATGTTACCTGTGACATTCCAAGAGAAGGAGGAGAAAAAAGCTTGAGACAACAAGTTTTACGTTTCCAAAGTCACCGTTGTGGAAAGTACTGTCGACGAAAATACAAGTCTAAAGGAAAATTATATTCCAAGTGTCGGTTTGGATTCCCACGTCCAGTAATTTCTAAAGGAAGAGTAAATTATTTTTTGTCTGCTGTAAGGCATACAATAACTCAGAAATCTCCCAAGAATACGTACAACTTAAAAAGAACAGAACAGTCAAAGTATATTAATGACTACAATCCAGTTATTTTGAAAATGTGGAATGCAAACATGGACATTTAATATGTTGCAGATAACTCAATTGCCGTTGCACGCTATGTTACATCATATATAGCGAAATCAGAAAAGACAGAGATGAAAGAAATGTGGGAAGAAATTTCACAAGAGAAGAGCCTTAGCAAAAAATTGTACAGCTTTAGCTTGAAAATGCTTTCCCACAGAGAAATTGGATCCTATGAATGTTCGGATCGCTTGTGCTCTTCCAGTTTATATTCAAAGTCACGAGGAATCATTTGGGTAAGTTTAAGTCTTGCCTGCACACGAAATAGAGTGTTGAAAACATTAGAAGAAATTGAATACTTAGCACTGAATGAACCAGAAAGTACAGAAATTCTTAAAACTAATATGTTGGATACATACTATCCCTAAAGGAGTCCACATCTGGAAGAGCTATGTCTGTATGAAATACTTCAACATTACAGCTTTAAAAGAAATGTTACACCAAATATAAAACAAGGAAAATATGCAGTAATTGGATGTGACGGTTGTAAAACATGCCAAAGGAAATCTTATTAACCACAGAAAACTCAGTTGGAAAACTCCAGATGAGAGAATTTTTCTATTTAGCACTTCTGCAACTGTTCAAGCCATGGCGTAGCGAAACTGAATTACTTTTACATTTCGACTGCTATGAAGATTCTTTTAATGCATGTAAAGATAGCATTGCATGCACAATTTTCCCTACATATCTACAAATGTTAAATGATGAAATTGAACAAGAAAACACTATTGCAGCTGAAATAGCTAACAACAGTTCTCAAGATAGTCAAAGTTCTGGTCCACCTAGTCAAGATCCACTGGGACAACCAATAATCGAAAATGAAGCAGCAATAGCCATGAATGAAGTAGAAATTGCAATGCAACAAGCACAACAGGAGAATACTACTAAATATTGAACAGAAAGAAATATATTTACAAGTGACAGAACAGATACAACATGGTTTGTTGCATGAAAAAAAATATGTCTATGTTCATCATTTAAACCTATTCTTATGTACATCAGTGGCCAAGCTGGAACAGGTAAAAGTTTTTTAATTAAAGTTTTGACCAGTTATCAATAGAAAACTACAGATTCACATTTATCTTGTGTTGTAACAGCTCCAACTGGATTAGCAGTGCACAATATTAAAGGAATTACTTAACATAGATTACTTATGCTACCAGTTGAACATGATAATAAATTGGAATATCAGAAGCTGTCTGGAGATGCTTGTTAAAAATCAGTGATGTCATTTGAGATGTCATCAGTGATGTCACTGACCATGTCGTCCATGTCGTGAATGATGTAATATGTGACGTCATCAGCAGTGCATTGCGGGGGCGCGAGTTATAGTTAGCTCAACTAACTATAACAGCCGAATTTCTCTGGTTTTGTACGAGTGAAATGTCCAACTAACTATAACGTCCCTGAAACCTGTGGTTTTTTCAGTGAATATATATATAGATATATAAATATATCTATAGATATATATATATATTTTTTCCCACAAGTATGAAACATATAAAAGTTACCCCACTCGCCCACCCACCCAAAGTTCTCTAATAAAAAGTTAAATAACACAAAAAAACCTAGATACCTGATAAAACTACTAATTAAACTACCTAAACCTACCTATTCTAAACTACACTACACTTACACTGTAACTATGACTAAATATAAAATAGAAGGTCCTAAAACTATTTACAAGAAACAGCCACTACAGTTGGGCCAGGATGCAGTCCACTGACTGCTGCAGTGTGACCATCTTCCGCAGCATTGTGGCCTTTTGCAGTTCCAGTCCGGCCAACTTTAGTTTAAGAAAATCCACATCTTGGGTGGCCACCCCCTGTACACAAGATTGCCCTGCACTGGAGTGCGTAGCTTGTCCTTGGGCCGGTGTTGGTGCCGATGAAGGGCCTGCCTGCTGATCCTGCCCACCTCCATTGCCCATGCCCTTGGAAGCCCTTGTGTCCTTTCTGTCAGCTTTCGGTTTAGCAGGAACAGAGGAAACCAAGGTCCTTTTTGCAGCTTTCTCCATGTCATACCGAAGACATTTTTCTGAACCCCTTTGCAATTGGCAGATGTGGCTATAACGTGTTTTGCGTGTTCGAAAAGCACGTTCCTCCTCAGCAGTCATGTTGTCTGTTGGAGAAGAATGACGCATGTGTCAGTCATTATGTTCATAGCTGACACTCAATGCTGTTCAATGCATGAGTACATTGTAGATGCTGACTGCTAAACTTGTGCCAAGCATCTGATTACTATGGGAGAAACACATTACAAAAGTACACATCCAGGTTGTTCATCACATCCTGTGCCCTCACCTGAACAGCATTAAAATAAGATTGTAATAAGATTAAATGGAAGTGACTTTCTAAACTCACACTGAGCCATGATAAACTAGTAACTCTAAATTATTGTTCATAATATTTTGCACAAACATGTACGTACTATGCCCCACTAGGATACATCTAGGCACTCAGGGGCTCATTTACAAGCAGCTTGAGCTGTGCTTTGAAAGTTCTGCAGCGTGGCGCAGACAAAGGGCTTTGCGATTCCACGCTGAGGCACTTTCTTGTAATATTGAAAGACATGCAGCATGCCAGGATGTACCAGCAAGGGGACAAAACCTATGTGTTAAGGATGTAGTAAAACATGTCCCTACCTGGGATACAATATCCTTGTGCATTGTGTAGATTGATCACCATTCAATACATATTATTTGTTCAGCTGTCATGACTAGTGCATCCTGTCCATACACTCACATCCGCTGTGAAGTTTTTTGGGGGAAAGCACAATAGGCCTCATGCTGATGCCCCATCCAATCACTTGCTATAAACAATCACATTTACACACAGGCAGGACTCTGAAGGCAGTGCAGGTAACCCGGATGTACATTGATGATAGCAATACACAAGCTGCATATCTTCACAAAAATGCACAATGATCAGATCATGACATGCCACAATGCTGTCAGGCATTCACAGATATCTGTGGTGTACTATTCGTACTAGGCTTATATGTTGCTATCAGGAATGAATGATTGGTACAATGTCACAACACCCAAACATTCGAGAATTCCAGGATGTACCAGGCCATAATCTTCACCATGTGTACCTGCTCACATGTGATTATGATGATATTTTTCACTAAGCTGTCCTAGATGCCCACATACGGTGCAATGACAGATCATGGTAAGGGATGAACAGTCTGATTTTTCCTAACATCATGGTATTAGAGCTAATGCTCAAAAACCTAATACATTTTCTGTTGGACATACTGACTGAGCAGGCATTGCCTTGATAGTCAGTCCACAAACAGGCAGCAAGATGCACGTAAGTATGCTCAGCACCAAGCTACAGGTGACCCCATAAATGCATTTGGCAAATGAAAGTCGGTTTGGGGTTGGTACTCACACAGCTTTCAGCCATTGCCCAAGATACATACATGTACTCACATACAAATCATGGTAAGTCCCATCCATTCACATCAAAAACTAGTCTGACATGGAACCGTCATACATGGTGACTCTTTCACAAGGCCACATGAGCCTACTAAATATAAAATCTTTTCACATTACGGTGGATCAAGATTTTGACATGTGTCAATGCTGACAAGCATGCACAATGTTGTAATGATGTCTGCATTATAGTCAACTTGGTGTCAGTGTGGGTAGGTGCACCCTCCAGCTAGGGCAAAACCGGTGATATCATTGTAATCTTGCTATGTGTGCTGCACAATGCAGCACATGTGAAAATAGCACTATGCAAGGTGAAATAAGGGTAGCTTCAAGTAAAGTCTGTTGAAGTTCATGATAACTCAGGGTACATTTTGGGACATGACCCACACCTTAAAAAATGGTGGTGCGTTAAAACTGCAATATGTGTCCTACGTGATTTTCTGCGGCAATAGTCATTGCACAGACCAACAATGCTGAATGGTGCATGAATAGGGGCATAAGCTACAAGGTGGCATGTTGCCATGTAGGCTGGCTTTTCCGTCAACTTGTGAATCATGTGAATGAGTCAATGCCAGAAGAACATTTGATACAGTGATGTAATGGGTTATTGACTCCCTGTGCTTTATGAAATCATAGTGGATTTATGGTACGCACTGTGAATTGATACATTTGACACAGATTGATACTTTGATGTGACACCTAGCAAGATAGCATTTCAGGGCACATGTATGTTCGTTTTTTAAGGCACATACTGCTGTCTGTTTTAATTTGATTGTTACCAGTCCTTGTACATTTTCATCATTAGCCATCATGATCAAAGGCATTGAGACTTCATACTCACTGGTAGCATTTGGGTCCTGGAACAAGTCCACCTCCCCTTGTGTGTATGGCTGGGGTCCACCTAGGAGACATAAAAAGAGGTACAATTACCTGTAAATGCTGGATTTGTATACAGTGAATGCATTGAGCACAGTACATAGACGTTAAACAAGCATGGAATTGACAGACAGTGGCTTTTGTTAGGCAAGTCATGTTGTGGCGCTAAAGTAAGGTACAATGGCATTTCAACATTCAATCATGCAAGAACATAGTGGCAATATCAGCACAGTGGAGCACTGCATTCATTGCTGGTAGGAGATGTAGCATGTCTACCTACATGTGTGACATTATTACAGATGCCTGTGCTGTGTGGAGAGTGTGTTTCTGTACATGAATGATCAGAGGTGATTTCCTGGGTCGATGTGTGCTGTAGATTGCAGAACGCATAGACGGAGGAAACAAATGAGGAGAAATTAATATTTTTCTCATCGTTGCGCCTCCCTATGCCTCACCTGGGGAGGCGTAGCATTCAGACGCATTTACAGCTTTACGATTTCTTGAAAATCTGAAACGTGTCAGGTTCCATGGGTGTTGCATGGGAACACACACAGTAACACCAATGGAACGCCCCTTTCACACAACGTGCTGCGTGTAAAGGGGCCATTTGTACAAGGACAGGAAAAGGCACGCAGGATGGCTTTTCTTGTCCTTGTAAATACGGCACATCAAAATGCGCCACCGGTGCATCACAAAAAGTGACACACCGGCGGTGCAAGGGACTTGGAAAGAAGCCCCCAAATTTCTGGCACAAAGTTTCTAAAGTAGTTATATGTGTGCTGCAATCTGCAGCACACTTAGTAATAGCAATACCCCTCATATGCTTCTATTTCTCTAAGGTTTCCTTTCACGCACTAAGCAAAACATCCATGCAACACAGGCACACTCTGCTTGGTGCATGGCAGACAATTGTACACCAGCACAGGGGTGAGCAATGGCATCTGTCACATAGATGTAATTTTCATGGCTGACTGTGCTCTGAAAGTATTGCTGCGATTTTCATACATATGTCTTGTTGCACAGCATTGTGTTATTTTCACGTACATTTGTTAATTTTTTTCCACACCACTCAAATACACTTTCACTCTGTTGCAATCATTGCACATGCTTCAAGCAGGTGTAAGGAGTGACGAGGGACTTCACAAATGGAAATTGCCCTTGTGAAATGACACATTACTGGAGTAACAAATGTTTTGCTGGAACCTGCAGCAATGCTTGATCGTTGCGCTGAGAAAATATTAATGTTTTCAGATGTATCTGTGGATTCACTGTGTCATGGTGCTCCAATAAATGAGTACATTTCCACAAAGTTGATTCAAGCTTTGGGATGTTGAAAGATTTGCATTGCATTTTTTAAATTGAAAAGCAACACTTTTCCCACATGAGGCCCATAATGACTCAGTGACTGTACAAGTCACTACTCTACACCATGCATATGTATGTGTGAGTCTATCTTTGTGTATTTTGGTAAGTATTGACTTACCAACAGGACCACCGACTTCCAATCCCAGATGGTCCAGCAATTTCGCCCCTCTGCTGACAACATCCTGCCAGTGGTGTTTCAACTGGTGGACCATTCTGTCCACGTCATATATCCTGGCCATCTGCTGCTGGACCCTCTCCCACCTTTGCCGGCGTTCCTGTGGTGGGTATCCCTTCCTCACACATCCCCCTGTGCCAATCATCCTTGGCAAGA
Organism: Calotriton arnoldi; assembly: GCA_963921515.1. Taxonomy (NCBI): domain Eukaryota; kingdom Metazoa; phylum Chordata; class Amphibia; order Caudata; family Salamandridae; genus Calotriton; species Calotriton arnoldi. The sequence goes on along the minus strand of CAWUFW010000366.1, from coordinate 1,307,384 downwards.
AATGGTAAATAAGCCAAAGTATGCCCCCAAACTCACTCTGCGACAGGTTTTTGGACCTGCCTGACATGATTGATTGATATGAGTTATGAAAAAATAAAATTGCAAACAGAAACTTAAAACCCAACTTAAACCTAACCTACAACTATCTACCCCAAAAAACACACGGACCCCAAAACACAACAATTTCGACAAGACAATTTGTTAAACAGGACAATTAACAGATAAAATAGGCAATTATTTCACAAAACAAACACAAAACACAGGACAATTTAAACAAAATCTCTCTGCACCACACAACAGACTCCTCCACCAAGCACACTCCTAGGATTAGTAAGTGAAGGAGAAAGTAGCTGTGTACTGCCTGATTTGTAGCATGGCTGAGTCATTGCATCATTTCCTGTATGGATGCGACACATTTTTATGTTTTGCGTCATATTATGACCTATGCGTCGCTGTTTTTGACACAAAATCCATTTCAAGATCACATTATCTGCATGGGTGACGTTTGCAGTTGATGCATGGTTTTTCGAGATATTGTGTTATGGTTAGTGTTGATTCAGGCATTTGCACAGGGGATGCGATAAAATGTTTTTGATGCGTCATTTTTCTGACCGATGCAACACGTTTTGTATGTCAAAGGCTCTCTACCAAGAATAGCCTTGAAATATGAGGTGATGCATGGATTTTTGTAAGTGATGCGTCACGTAATGCTCATGTAAGGTTACTTTACAACATGATGCATGATATTTACAATGAGTTAGTCAGTTTTGTTACAGACATTCACATACGTCCTAGGGATATGTCCACATTATTTATTATTTCCATTATTAAGCACCAATATTGTGTAGTTGATGGGACTTATTTACAGGTAGCTTGTGCCGCAGGTGCGTCACCTTGTCTGACACACCGGCACCGCAACCTGCTGTGTGATATTTACAAGCACACGCAAAGCCACCATGCGTGGCTTTCGCGTGCTTGTGAATATCGCCTCTTCTCATGCAACACTTTGCGTGCTAGGGGTGTGATATGGGTGTTGCTGTGGGTGTTTCCACACAACACCCATGCCATTGATGCATTTCCAGATTTACGAGCCATCGTACACATGGAAATGCGTCAGACTGCTGCACCACCCCAGCGGTGGCGTAGCGAGGCGCAACAACGGGAAATGTTTTTATTTCTCATCCATTTTTCCTATTTTCATGCGTGCTGCATTCTACAGCACACATTGGAAGAGGAAATCATCCCAATTAATTGTTTTTGTGCAGGAAGGTGCCCCTTCCTGCACAAAACACAATCTCCCCATGACGCAGGTATCCTTGCACCATGGTGCAAGGGTGCCTGCACCGGTGCATGGCAGCGGTTTGTGTGCCGGCACTGGGGAAAGCACAGAGATGTGACATATTTTTGTTAAATTGTAGCATGACTACTTTGAAACTAACGCAGCTCGGGCTGCAAAATGACTTGCGGCTACACGCTGCGTTACTTTCTCGTCCATAGGGCCTGTTGTGCTCAGTATTGACACTTTGCATGGGAGATGTGTATAGTACTGATGTGACCCATCCCATTATAGCGTACTATGCACTGCTGCTTATGCTATGACATTGCCTATTGGCGTATTGTTTCACTACATGGATTGTTGTTATGTAAATGCCTCTTTTTATACATTTTTGTCAGTCACTGTTTGATGCAGGTGCACATGCTACAAAAGTCTAAGGTATGTACCCATTTTCATGGGGCCATGCACACATGCCAATATAAGTGCCACATATGTAGATGTCGATTGCGTTATGGCTGCACATGGCCTATAGGGATCAAAGAGGTGTACTCACAAGCGGCCGCAGTACCTTCTGTTTCATGATATTTTAAGGGGGGAGCATAGGCGTGGGTAGGCACATGTTGCCGACACAGGGCAGTTGGATGATGCGGACCATGATATTTTTACATACATACGAACATTTCTCATTTGATGCTGTTGGTATCTCATGACCTGTGAACAAAAGGAACACACCTGCAATTCTTTCATGTGTATTTGTGAATTTATTGTGAACCTTAGTGCTAATTTGTATAGACGTAAAATCTCAAGATCAGTTAAACAATTGGCTGACAATGTGTGTGCGGCGTCTGATCCCTGCAGCAGTGATGAGGATGTCTCTTCGTTCTGCTTCAACTTCATCATCATCATCATCCATTGGCTCAAGCGGCTGTTGTTGTTCATCCCAGGGCACATTCGTTTTAACACATATATTGTGTAGTATTGCACAAACCATGATCATCTTGCAGACCATTTCTGGTGAATACAGAAGACTGCCACCTGATAAATCCAAACAACGAAATCTGGCCTTGAGCAGGCCAAATCTTCTCTCTACGATATTTCTAGTTTGGCAATGTGCATAGTTGTAGGCCTTTTGCGGCTCAGTCTGGAGATGTCCAAATGGTGTCATCAGCCACGTCTGTAGGCCATATCCTCGATCAGCTGTAGGTGGCAAGTAATGGAACTGTATTAACTGTTGTTCATACTTGATAATACATGACATGTGGTGTATGTCATGTATGTTTAAATGTATTTATTGAATTTTCAAGAAACTCACAACATACAGAGATAGCAGTAGAATATTCATGGTGCATTATCAGGCAACTTGTGGGTGGAGACATAGCCTGGAGGGAGTTTCCTAAAAAAGTAATGCATGCTGTACAATGCCTTGTTCCTCTCCCTTGCGAAAGCAGCGCCCTGAATGAGTGCATTCTGTAAAGAACTAGAAACAATAACAATAACACCCGCCCCCACCCCGTCCGGTAGTTCCTACGCCCTCGGAGGGCCAATGTGTAGCAAGTGCTGCTATAGCGTTAGTTAAAGTGTCTGCGAGATCTAGGGGGGTCTCCATAGATCCGACAGTCGTAGCACCCGTAGGTATTTGGGTTGTGTGACCTCATTGAATTCAGTCGATAACAATTTCAAAAAGGGGGCCCACACTGTCTGGAACGATGTAGTAGAGTTAGTCAGGGTGGCCGAGATGCGCTCCATGCCAAGGATGAACCAGAGTCTGTGTAACCACCCCGTGTGATTGGGCAAAGTGGAGGTACCCCAGTGGGACAGTATGTTTTGCAGCGCGGCCCCTAGTGCCATCCCCATTTGGCATCCCCTCACGCTCTTAAGTGGGTATGTGATGGGATTTGGAAGCCCCAAGACCACGTATACTGGGAGCCTCGGGATCTGTGTGTCGAACAGCTCGTCTACGACATCAAGGGTCTTGGTCCAGTAAGAGGAGAGCAGTGGGCAGTCCCATAGGATATGTAGTAGCGTTCCCTCTCCACCACAGCCCCTCCAGCAGGCAGAGATGCGCTGCGGGTTGCCCCTGTGAAGGCGGACCGGAGTAAGGTACCAATATGTAGCGATTTTCGTGGCTGTCTCTATGCTAGCCACATTACGGCCTATGTGCTTCGCCCTGGAGTAGATCCCCTCCCAGTCTTTCTGCGTAAGCTCCCCTCCTAACTCCCTCTCCCATCTTTTCTTGCTCGGTGTGGTCAGTGGGTGCATGGTGTGTCTGAGCATGTCATATATATTGGAGATCAAGCCCTTATCCGTAGTCTTTGTGATCAGCCATTTTTCGAAGTGAGTTAACATGCAGCCCCCCTCTGTTTTTATGTTCGGCTGAAGCACCCAGTGCCTTAATTGCATGTATCGAAACCGCTCCTCCTCTGGGATCCCGTAGTCTTGTTTTAGCTGAGTGAAGGGGATGATTCCGTACAAATCGAAGAGATGGCCCACTGAGCGACAGGGGGTGTCATGCCATGCTGTGTACGTTTTATCGGACCAGCCCGGTGTGAAGTCGCTGTTCCCGAACAATGGAGTCAAGGGCGAGGGAAACGTAGTAAACTTTCTAGGGACCGCCACCACCTCCCACACCGACATCACCGATTTAGTGATGGGGGAGCGCATGAGGCCAGGTGGGCGCTGTGTTTTCCTCAGGAAGGGAACCCTCCAAAGTGGTACCTCGGCTAGGGCCCTATCTTGGAAAAGCCACCGTTTTTCGGATTCCGGTCTGGCCCACTCCACTAGATACCTCAACTGCGCAGCTTTATAGTAGCCAAGGAGATCTGGAATCCCCAACCCTCCCTGTTCGGGTCGTTGGTATCCCAGCGCTTTACCCATGCGTGGTCGCGCTCCCGCCCATATGAAGCGGTTGATGTCGCGTTGCAGCGAGGTTATTGCCCCGGGAGGCGGCAGCGCTGGGAGAGTTTGAAAGAGGAAGAGTGCTTTGGGCAGTAAGGACATTTTGATCGCCGCAATTCGTCCGAGGAGGGAGAGCTGATGTTTACTCCAGGTGTTCAGGTCCTTTTTCGCCTGCTGGGCTAGTCGGGAGTAATTCAGGTGAACTGTTTGACTCACTGACGGCGCGAGTTCTAACCCCAGATACGGAATTGAATCCACTACCTGGATGTCGCACATGTCACTCTCTTGCCTTTTGAGCAATGCCGGCTCCGGGTGCAGGTCCAGAATGAGCGATTTCCCAACATTAACTGTGAAGCCGGATACTCCGCTGAATGTCTCCAGCTCCTCCAGAAATGCCGGAAGGGGGACCCTAGGCTCCTCAAGCGCCGCTATCACATCGTCTGCATAGAGACTAATTGGGTGAGTTTCCCCCCCAAATGAAATGCCCCGGATGGTGCGGTTGTCTCGGACTCTTTGCGCGAGGGGTTCGATGTACAAAGCAAAAAGGAGGGGAGACAACAGACATCCCTGCCGTGTCCCCCTCCGGATCGCGAAGGGCTGCGAAGTGGAGCCATTCACCCTGATGTGGGCCATAGGACCGTTGTAGCAGCAACCCACCCATTCCCTAAATCTCTCACCCAGACCAAATTTAGCCATCGTGTGTCCCAAAAAGCGTCAATCTACGCGATCAAATGCCTTTTCGGCGTCTATGGTCAGTAGGATCGCATCTAGTTTTGTCTGATTGGCTTTATCAATGAGATGTAGTATCCGTTTGGTGTTGTCCCCACATTGGCGGGATTGAATAAACCCAGCCTGATCCGGCTCAATTAAACTGAGCATGCAAGGGCTTAGCCGGGCCGCGAGTATACCAGTAAATATCTTGAAATCTACATTGAGAAGTGATATTGGGCGGTATGAGCCGCATTGCTGCCAGTCCTTGCCGGGCTTTGGCAGAACCACTATGGCAGCCCCCAGCATTGTAGTGGGAATCGCGTCCTCCCCTCCAAAGGAATTGAACAGTCGGACCAGCAGCGGGGCCAGCAAGTGACAGAATTTCTTATAGTAGAGAGCTGGGAACCCGTCGGGGCCGGGAGACTTAAGCAACTTAAGACGTGATATTGCGGTGATGACTTCTTCTATTCTAATGGGAGCGTCCAACTGTGCCGTCTGATCAGACGTAAGTGTGGACATTTCGACTGAATCAAGGTAATCTAGCGTCGCCTGATCCGTTGATGCGTTGGCAGTGTATAGATTCTGATAAAAGTCTCGGAAGGCCCTCGCTATGTCTTGATCTCCCGTTATCTCCTCCCCTTCACTGCCACGCAGCGAGGATACTTGAGTTCGTTGTCTCTGGGCCCTAAGTCTACCAGCTAGTAAGCGGCCCGTACGGTTGCCCCCTATGTAATAAGAGTGTTTTAATCTGACCGCCGCGTATTCAGCCCTGTCCAAGTCCAGTCCTGCCAATTGCGCTCTGGCGGCCTTAAGTTGTCGCCACACACGAGGTGCCCCAGTTCTACTGTGGACCCTTTCAAGCTCCTGCACCTGCGCGGCCAATGTCGCGCGAAGTTCCTTGCGCTCTTTATTGTCTGCTGCCGCTATAGCTATCATCTCGCCACGGATGACCGTTTTCAACGCCTCCCAAAGAGTCGTGGGGGATATATCTGGTGTGTCATTAAGGGACAGGTAGTCCTGAATACGCTCAGTGAGTTGCTGCTCCACGGCCTGTTTGTGTAGCATCGTTTCTCGGAGCCGCCATTGGCCCGTCTGCCTGGGTCCCGTGGGGAATAACATGGTCACCGCCACTGCCTCATGATCCGATAACGCCGCTGGCTCGATGCTCACCGATCCCACCGCCCCAGCAATCTCCCGCGTGCAAAGAAAGTAATCAATGCGAGCATAGGATTTATGTGCATGAGAGAAAAAGGTATACTGGTGGGAGTTCGGGTGTGCCTCTCTCCATAGGTCCACGAGACCCATCTCCCGCAGCCATTGTTTCCCTTCTCTTGAAAGCTCCCCGCTTGGTGAATATGTGCATTGGGTTCTGTCTTTGCTTGCATCCATCACTAAGTTTAGGTCTCCCCCAATGAGGGTCTTGCGATTCTGGGACGCCAGTGAGTCAGCTAATGCCTGTTTGAGGAAGGCTTCCTGCCCTGTATTGGGAGCATATATAGAACCTATCACCATGGTATGTGGACCAATCCGCAAGGCGTGAACCAGTAGCCTCCCCTTTATTTCGGCCACCTTCTCAAGCACCACTCCCGGGCAACGTTTAGCAATGAGTATGGCAACCCCTGCCTTCTTTTCCCCCAAGGAGGAAAAATATTGGTGCGGGAACGCCTTGGAGCGCATGCGCTGTTGATCTCTCACTAGGAGGTGAGTCTCCTGTAGAAGACATACGTCTGCTCCCGCATGTTCCAAATAGGACAGTATAGCTCGTCGTTTGATTGGATTGTTAAGCCTTTTAACATTAAGGGTAAGGACCTTTACCTCCCTAGTAGCCATGGCCTACGTTGACCCTACGCGCTAGTGTGTCTCCATGTGTATGTCCCATGTCCCAGTGTATGTCATGTATGCCAATATTTTAAGTAAAGTTACTGATTGAAAGATTAGATGGAGTGTTTAAGATGGAGTTGCATATTGTTTGGGACACGTGTCACTTAACTTGCTGTGCATCATGTACTAGGCATGAAAGGGGATGGTGCATTGCTGAGCTTGATTTTGTGACTGAAATATGTAAGGTCTTAGAATCTGTAAGGGATACCTGGGTACAGATTATGTATGGTGCACACTTTCCCTGTTTGTGCATGGCACACTTTGGCCCATATATACTATGAAAGTGACTCAGTGCATGCATGCTGCAAGCCATTTGGCTGTGCTGCACAGAGTCCATTTCAAAGCACATATTTCAAAGCACATATTTACAATGATTGGTTGCATCCCTGTGCTTAACCCTGCACAATCGGCTGCCATGGACCGGCGCTGGAACCCTTGCACCATGATGCATGGATGCCTGCGTCGTGGGGAGATTGTATTTGTGCTGGAAGGGACACATTACTGCTCAAAAACATTCAATTGAGGTGATTTCTTCTTTCCATGCGTGCTGTAGAATGCAGTACACATTGAAAGAGGAAAATAAAATGAGGAGAGATGTTAACATATCTCCTCGTTGTGCCTCGCTATGCAACCCCTGGGGTGGCATATAATTCTGATGCATTTTCAGGTTTACAAATTTTCGTACATCTGGAAATGCATCATAATACATGGGTACACCCACAGCCACACCCATGTCACGCACCTTACACGCAAAGTGTTGTGTGAGAAGAGGCGATGTTTATAAGCACACATAAAGCCATGGAGGGTGGCTTTCTATGTCCTTGTAAATTTGGGGCAGCAGGTTGGGCCACAGCTGTGTCACGCAATGTGAGGTATCGGCTTGTTAAAAAGCCCACTTGGATTTTGTGCACTGGACACAAACATGGAAGGTGTGACCTATACATAGATTGTGCTGCACCCATGGCTGCCACTTACTCATGCTACCATGAGGGCAGCACATTCAATTGATATGCATATCAGCTTTCAATTAGCGGCTCCATGTTTCACTGTGCATACGTGGATCAAAATGCAATTTTAACAGGTATTTCATGTTCCCGTTGAAGGCAGGTGCAGTGATTGGGTGCACATGCATGCAAGGTGATGTCTGTGTTAGCTATGGCACACCCTTTCAAGCCTCAGTATGGCTGATCTTAGTGGGCATGCTGACAGTGCCCACGTCTGAGGTGGTGCACTGTTTGTGCGCATGATAAGAGCTTCTGGTACTCTGCTCTTGGGCCTGTGGTACAGTGCAGGAATAGAGCCAAGGGTATTTCCTCATTTGCATGGGTTCACAACACCATGCAATAGTGGAGACATCGCCTTCAGACAGCACCTTTGCCTTATGGGCACCAGTGCATTCAGCATTACATAAGGTGAGTTACCTGTATCTGTGCACACCTCTGTAATTACAAAGTGCCCTGGGGCAAACATAGAGGGCACATAGGACCATGGCACCCAGGGCACTTTCTGTTAGGCTGCCAATGGTGTATGTACCTTTTGACTGTATGTTATGTGCTTATAATGGAGATGTGGATTATTCTTTGCACATTATCTTATTGTGTCAGTATTAAATGAGGCACTGAGAAGTGCCAGATGCCCAGCTATTGTAACCGAGTATTGAGATGTGAATTGTTTTATTTTTGCTTACCTACAAGTAGACCAATGCCATATTGCCCATTTTGGAAACGATCGTTGATGATGCTGTTTCGCAATATATATGCATCATGCACACTCCCAGGATATTTGGCCAGTACATTGGTAAAGAGTCCTTGATGGTCCACAATGGCCTGGACATTGATAAAGTGTGTGTGCTTCCTGTTACGGTATAGATGGGAAGTTGCTGCAGGAGGAACCAGTTGTACATGCGTGCAGTCCATTGCACCAAGAACATGTGGAAAGCCTGAAATTGCCATAGAAGCCTTGTTTAATCTCCATCTGCTGATGTTGTGTGTTGGGGAAATGGAGGTACTGTGGTGTGAGCTGTATGATGGCATTCAGGACAGATGGAAGGAAGGCTGAAAAAGAGGCCTGGGAGACACCTGCCACTCGTGCTGCTGTGATTTGGAATGATCCTGAGGCCAACATGTGTAAGATCACCAGGAGCTTTGTCTGCGGTGCAATGTTGCAGACCCTGTCAGTTGGTGGCTGTAGCCGTGGTGAGATCTGGTGCAGCAGGGTCACAATGGACGCCCTCTTGAGGCGATATAATTTGATGACTTCTTCATCCCTGAGACCAATGAGGGGGGTCCTTTGGCGAGAGATGTGCTCCCTTCTCCTGCGCTGCCTTTGTGGTGGTGGAGGTGGGTGCGGTTGTGGAATTTGGTCTGCTGGTGGTTGTCATCTTCTCGTATCAACTCCCAGCTGCAAGATTAGAATATTTGTCTTATCTGCTGCAAGTCTGCTCTGCTAGGCTTTGCTTTTATTTCTATGGCACATGCATCATTTCCTGCGCGTGGGTTTTTGAGGCGCAGGGATTCTAACGCAGTTTTTAAGATGCGCGACGCAGCCCGTAGATGCGTCTTCATGGGGAATGTTTGTAAATATCCCTGCGTCAGTAATGCAAGACACTTTACGTCGGAATGCCTACCTTGCATATTTTAATACTTACGTGGCGCAGCAGGTTCTCGCGCAGTTCCATTCCGACGCAGTGCTGTCTTCTGTGATGCATCTCCCTAGATGCGTCACTTTGTAAATATGGCGTAAAATAAAACACTGATGCGTCACAAAATGTGAAGCACCGGTGGCGCAAGGGGCTTGTAAATATGCCCCCTAGTTTAAAGAATTGGTAATAATATGTCAGCAGGCAGCTGTGCTATCAAGCCGCACCTAAAAACAGCAATGTAACCCAATACAGAGAAAATACCAGTGCCTCTGTCTGGAAACATTAAATGCCATTTGTGATCACAGAATGATGATGAACGTTGGAAAACTGAAAAACAAAAATATCCACTCAAAGCTATGGTAGTTACTCTACATGGTTGGATGAGGCACACAATGTTCACAAACATGTATAATTTGATAGCGCTGCCTGGTCACAAATACAATACACCAGCATGAAGAATGAAAATCCTCCTGACAAAAGAAAATTAATTTGTTATGGGTTTGCAAACCTTACCCTCGTGATCCAAACAGGCTGAAACAAAAGGAAATAGTGGCAATTGAAACATTGTACAACCATAGCTCTGTGTCTTAGAGTTTGGGAAGGTGGAGTACAGCGTACAAGAAATTAAACCCTCCCCTCAGTCTAGGGTTAGCTGATTTTAGACCCTTAAAATGTGAATATCTCCTGATCAGGGTGTTCTAGCAATGCCTGGTCTGTGGCTCCATTATCAGCGAAGACATGTAGTGGCCAATATTGATGAAGGAGCAGTGGCTAAATAACAATCGGACACATATGGACAACCAGGCTCATACACCAGTCACGCCGCAGCCCATTTCAATTAGACTAGCTCACAGGCTGTCTTGGTGCTGGACCTCTGCATACAAAGCAGGCTCAAAGAATAGAAAAAGCAATAAAAGGTGGTGCAAAGAAGGGAGTTTGCATTTGAGGCAGTCACCACTCAGCTCATCTGGACTATGTAGCAGTTGGTTCTTGGGCCAGACCTCCTTTGATCTCTTGCGAACAGTAGATATGGCTTCTAGGTCATCTTTCTTGACTCCTTGGGCTGTTCAGGGACTCCCACGCAGGCAATGTCATCAGCAGTAGGGCAGGCACTCGGAGATGCAGCAGAACCTTTAAGCTTATTTTCAGCCAAAAGGATGCAGGCAGCACTCGAATCAGGCATGTCAGACTTTTTTGTTGGGCTGGGCCAACTATCTTAAGCAGGTCCCTTCATAGGTCGAGGACCTGTTTCAAAGATTTAAAAAAATGCCCTGTAGGAAAAGAGAAAGCACAGTAGGTGTAACATCTGGTGCCATCTAGTGGGTTTAGCCATCTTAGGCGCTGTGTCATTAATAAATTGGGCAACTTTGCTTTAAAATCTATGGACCTGATAGTGGCAAATGAAAATGCAGGGTAACCAGTATTATAGTGACAATGGGATAAGTTTATTCTTTAGGATAAGAGTCTCAGGTTACAGGTAGAAGATAGTAAGAAGGTATCAGGAAAGCCCCACCGGAAGCAGCATTCTTGCTGCTCCACCCACCCACTCCAACTGACATTCACTCCACCAGGCCTACATCAGCATTCTATTACCTCACACTGGCTGAGTAGCAGGGGACATAAAACTAAGGAGAGAAAGCATGGCATAGAAATGAAGATACCACACACACCCCTTATAAAAAGAAATAATAGAAAATAACAATGCAGAGAAAGTGGTAATACTCATTATAATAAAATAAAGAAAAATCATGAAAGCAAAAATTCACTCACACAATACATAACAAAATGTACCAGGGAAGGAAATAATAATGCCAAGTCAGAAATAACAAACACATAAACAAACAGTTCTAACAGGAAATGCTAAGGACAGGGAAACAAATCACTCAGGAGAACCACCCACACTCTCCCCCGCTCAGCAGACAATAAAATATTGAGGTGCAACATTAGTGCCGCCCCACACTAGAGTCACGGACTCTACAACATAGCACAAGGGTGCAATACGTGTGCCCCAATGGGTGCAATACACCTGCCACAATCAAAATATATGCCCCTGTGAGTGCAACACATATGCCCCAAAGAAAAGGTTTGAGTGCAATACAAATGTCCCAACACCAACAATAGTAAGAAGTAGAAATGTAAGTATTGTTTGGGTTGCAACTAACAAGCCCATCACAAAGCAATGTCTGGGTGTAAATACTATGCCACAACACAACAGAAAATATGGTATGGGTACCATGCACGGGCCCCAATCACCAGCAACAGTAAGTAACGTCTGGGTGCCTTCACAATGCCCCATGACATGTAACAATTAATATGGTTTGGGTTCTGCACTTGCTCTGCATGCATGGGTTCGCATCCCATCCTCGTTGCCATTGTGTTAAATGAAGATGCAGGGTAGCCAGTAGTATGGTGATAATAGGATACATTTATTCTTTAGGATATGAGTCTCAAGTTACAGGTAGAAGATGGTTAGAAGGTATCAGGAAAGCCCCACAAGAAGCAGTACCGTTGCTGCTCAACACACGCACTCCAAGTCCCATTCACTCCACCAGGCGCACATCAGCATTCTATTACCTCACACTCGCGCTGGCTGAGCAGCAGGGGACATACAACTAAGGAGATAATGCATGGCATAGAAATGAAGATACCACACTGATTCACAAAGGGCTTCTGCACTCATGGCCCGCAGTCCTGGGGGAGTATGTGCACTCGTGGCGGAATCTCTGCCATGAGAATTCTCATTGCGAGATTCCACTACATGTGCAGAGACTCCCCCCAAGAGTGCGGGGCCTCTGCCTCGATTGTAGAGGCCCTTTGTGAATCAGGTCCTCAAAATAAATGTTGCAGCACTAGTGCAGGACCCTGAAAAGGCACCTCTCTCTCCCCGCCCCTTTTCTGACAGGTCTGCGCTCACCACCATGTTCCGCAGCAGCAGTTTACACGCAAGTCGGAGTCAATGTTTTTTAGTGAGATGGAGGAAAGCTCAAGTTTATATGTACAAGTCCTCCCATTTGCGCAGCAGCCCACACTTGGAATCAGTTTAATAACTGAACCAATCAGTAACGCTCTGGGAAGCATTTAAGCAGGCTCTACGTGGAGCCAATATTAGTTATTGCACATGGGAGCATCGCTCTAAGATGCAAGGCTTAATTGATCATGAGACCCTGATTCAGCTGTTAGAAGAATGCAGCCGTCAGACAGGTGGGTGAGCGGTGCGGAGGCAACTGGTATTAGCTCAGCAACAATGTAGACAGTTGCTTTTAGATGAGGCCCAACACACCTGGCAAGCAGCACCAAGCCACATTTATCACTGGGGCGATAAGTCGAGTAAGTTACTCCACAGACTGTGTCAGGCCACATGCCACTCAGCCATACTCCCGTTGCTTCGCAACCCGCAGGGGGCACTTTTGGTGGACCCTCGGGAGATTGCCAGTAGCATTGTGGCATATTATTGTGCCCTGAATGCCTGTCGAGGTTAATTTTCCCTTGAACAGGTGTTTGAGTGTGTGGATGCTTTGCCTCTCAAGATACTTTTGAACACTGCAGAAGTCCAATTAGATGAGATAATTGCTGAGGCTGAGTTGTCGACGGCCATCTCTAGGCTCCAGCTGGGTAAAGCCCCGGGCTCCCATGAGAGTTTTTTTAAGACCTTCACGGCCAAACTTGGGTAGCATTTACTGATGGCAGTTCACACTGCCGTGGATACCATGTTGCTCCCACCGGAGTGGCGACATGCAGAAATTGTGGTCTTCTCCAAGCCGGGTCGCCCACCGGATGAACACTCCTCATACCACATGATTTCCCTTCTGAATATGGAAGCCAAATTTCTGGTCAAGGTGCTAGCCAATTGACTATTACCTGACCTCCCTAATTTGGTCCACCCAGACCAGAAAGGCTACATGCCAGGCCGAACCACACAACATAACATCTGTCACGTGTTGAATGCCCTCGCCCTTGTGGATCGCCTGGGGCAGCTGGCGGCAGGCCTCCTGGCGGATGTAGACAGGGCTTTTGAACTTGTCAGTTGGGATTATCTGTTTGTCCTGCTTCTGAGTTTGAATTTTGGTCCCAGGTTCCACTCTTACATGCACTTGTTATACACAGATCTGACGGCGTTGATTAGAGTCACTGGTCATGTTCGGATCCATTTCCCATCCAGTGAGGGATGCGTCAAGGATGCCCTTTGTTCCCATTGTTGTTTGCATTGGTTGTTGAGCTCATGGCGGTGTGGTCAGGATGGATGCCCAGAAATAAGGTTTTGAGTGGAACCCGGAATGCTCGGACAGGATAGCCTTATATGCAGATGATGTCCTGTTTTTCATTACGGACCCAGAGGTCACGGGCCCAAGGCTCATGCAAATCTTTAGAGAGCTGTCCAGCTTATATATGAACATTTCAAAATCACTTCTATTCCCCGTGAATGGGTATGCTGGACACGCGCCTGGGCATTGGGCGTTTCGCTGGTTGATGGAGGCTTTAAATATTTGGGGGTCTACTTCTCGCCAGATACAAAATTGTCATAGTGGAGAAACCTGGAGCCTACTATAGCTCGAGTGAAGAAGGAAGTAAGGGCCTGGTTGCCTCTACCACTGTCATTGACGACACAATCGGCCATATTTAAGACGGTCTCTCTACCACGGATCCTCTCCCAGTTGCAGAATGACCCATATGCCATTCTCAGGTCTTGGTGTAGGCAGATTAACTCTATTCAAACTGGATTCCTTTGGAATGGAGGAACCCCTTGCATTGCACTTACCAAATGCTTCCAGTCCACGTATAGGGGGGGCATTGTGATGGCGGATGTGTACTCCTATTACTCTGCGTCACATTTAACAATAATTAATGGCTGGTGGTATGACCTCCATGGGGATCCAGCATTTGAGAATGAGAAACGGGCGATGTGGGCGATGCCCCGCTCGACTACTTATATGGTGGAGGGCACGTTACCTCTCTTCCCCCGGTGACACGAGTGGTCCTAGATATATGGAAGAACGCCTTGCAGCACATGGGATGGTGGAGGTGACTGATCAAATGGATCCCGTTTTGGCAAGTGGCACAATTGGAGGGCTTTAAGCAATGGGATACTATCGGCATATCCAACTTAAGGGACATGATGAGGGACACAGTTTTGAAATCCTTTCAGGACCTGCAACTTGAATATCATTTACACCGTAGTCAATTTCATTGCTATTTGCAGCTCCGTCATGCCATTGCCCCCCTACATTCAACATTTAGAGACCCTGCCCAAATACAATCCACTGGACGGTAAGCTTTGATTGGGCGATCTGAGAGACCATAAAATTGCTAAAATATATTGCACCTTAATTATTCATAACCCTCACACGCTGACTGCCCTTAGATCCACATGGGAGACTGATCTTAACACCCTAGAATATGATGGCTGGGCTGACGCCCAGAGAGCACCCCGGGTGGCAGCCATATTGGCACGTCTATGACTTATACAGCTCAAATGTTTACATAGGGCTTACTACCCGAGGTATCGCGTATGGCGTATGGGAAGGCTGAACTTTCCATTGTGCCTGCGATGTTGGGTGGAGGATGGTACGTTTGTACACACGGTGTGGGGATGCACATTAAACCAATTTTGGCGGGGGCCAACTTTCTGCCTCCGTGAAGTTCTCTCCTTGGCGATCCCTCTGGACCCGAGGTTGATCCTCTTGCATGTAACTGATGGGCTTGGGGGTAATCGATATAAAAGGACACCTCTGTTCCTGGGGCTAATGCCGGCAAAGAGAGACACCGCCCTGGCGTGGAGGGCCAAACAGCCCCCTTCCCTAGCGGTTGTGCTCCTGTACCCAAAACATTTAATGCTTCCACCAGACAAAGCGTATGAGACTACAGTCTCGACACCCGAGGAACACTAGATTTGCAGTTTGAGAGTTCACTCGACGCCATGGGCCAACAAACTATTGCCAAAAAAAACAAATGCAAGGGAACTTGCAGAGAAAAAGAGAAAATAGCAGGGATGGTGCAGCTACATGGGTTGTCAGGGACTTTCAATTCAGATGTCACTATTAAGCAATTGTGTTAATGGTTTTCAGATAAAAACATCAGAAGTGTGAAAATCTGGTTTTGTTAAGATTTAAGCTTGTGACCTGCTGGCCACATCAAATATCAGAAGCAAGCAGTTAACCTGGTGAGTACTCTTGTGTGTTGGGAAAAAAGTGGGATGTTTTATTCAAAACAGTGGAAGTGCCACTCGTGATGTTCATTGCGTCTTCTGTAGGACCATGACAAGTTTAACAGGGATCCGCTTTCAACTGTTATGTAGGGCACATCATCTTGTTCATTTAAGAAGAGGCTTGCCGCTTGAAGCCCAGTTTTTTATAAATGTAGTGTGATTTGCTCTACAAACATAGTTGTGTGCTCTCATAAAATAGAAGTGGCATACCCACTGAAAGCTCAAGACAGTCGAGCCAGCTGCATGGCTCTGGTTCAGCTCAAGGTTCTCTTGGACCTTCGATCCCAAAACAAAATGAGCTTTCATGTGGCTTCTGGTTGCTACCCACATTGTAACCTCATGCGCCAAGATTTAAAGACAAACTATTGAGCTTATATGTAAAACGGGAGAGATATACCCATCTAGTGGCTGATTGGCACAATGTGAAAGCAGATAACTTGGAATCAGTCTCAGCTTCCCTGCTTGTCCAAATTGTGTGACCCTATGCAAATGTTTTATTGCACCAAGCCTCCATTTTCCTCCTTATTACATAAGAGAGCCCTTAAAATATGTGAGTACAGGATGGGTACTGTACAAAAACCTATTTTGTTTGATTTACTAGAAAATAATGTTTTTCAATCTGTAGTAAGAATCAAAGCCACATGTACCACATATAGGGTACACATGGCAACTGTCTTGCCTCTTAGTTCACTAGTGGCATTGTCTTCAGGGCAGGGGACCGGAATGTTTATATTCATATTTGAAAACAATCACTTTTAATAAATATCTCATAATGCAGTGATATAATCTGCTGTACTAAGGTGAAATGCTACAGCATGTTACATTTTTTATAACATGTTTGATGCATGATTTACATTTCAAATATTCTCATGGCATGGCTCCTGCGTGTACTGGCTCTTAGAGTAAAGCCAGACCTTGAGCTCGGCTCTGGCTTGGCTCTCCCGTCTAATTTTCTCACCCACTTCAATTAAAAAGTAATTTTAGTTCCCTCAACAAAGAACTCTGCCTCTTCAAATCCTACATGAAAGGAACAATGTAGGTCATTGGTTGACAGTGAAAGAAATTCTTTATAATTAAATGTTTTGCACACTGAACAACGATATTAACGTGAAACACATAAATGTATTTACTGTGCATTTTTCACGTTTTAACTGACTGTAGTTACCACGGGCCACATTTAAGATGGCTAACGTTAGTCTGCCCAATTCCTTCATTTCAGGTATATTCGTTTTTTTATTTCAGGAGAAAAGCTGTACCAGCAACTTGGAACTATGTATAATTAATTTTTATTTTTCATGTCAATGCTTAACTTTATGCACTCTTCGGAGCATGCAGTAATGAGCACCTGCTAGAGAACATCTTGGAACAAATGTATCTTCTTATGTTGCAGATAACTGAAGTTTTGAGGGCACTTTTTCATTGTGCTCTAACTTGTGAAGCTAATGAGTATGTTTATTGATTTGTGCTTTAACCTTCATGGGAACCGTGTGTAGGTGTAGCGCAATATAGAGAAAGAATGCCTTAAAATAATGCAATGCAAATCTATTTTATAGATACCCTTTCCTTATTTTTAGAAACTTTGCCCCACTCTTAAAGGGATTACCCTTGCCATTTGCTTGTAAGTAGAAGTTTTCTACTGCATTTCAGAAGCTTTCATGCTGGCACTTTTTATCTTGACTTCTCCCCAACTTTCCTGCCTCTTTCCCAGCTTAGCAGTTCAGGGTATTCCCTTTATGGGAAACTAAATTTGCTATGTTTTATTTTGAGACAACTTTGTAACAGTTTGTCTTTGCATTTATGATTTTGAATTGTTTTGAAGAATATGGACTAATGCATTAACGTACTGGCTATTGAAAATCAAGTAATTTGATGATTTGACTTTGTAACTTTGCTAATCTTTTAATAAACCTTCATGGCTTGCAAATCTAATGCTCCCTGTCATTTTTGTGAGGCCTAATGTGCTTCACATTATTGAAATGCATTGATTATCATGTTAGCCTCATTTGGAACTAAAGGCCCATCAGCATGAGTTCAGCCACAACTTGAGTTTGAACCAAAAGCTACCAGTCCAGAGGCACTGGAAGTAGAGGTGCAGGGGTCCTGCAGCACCCCCAAAATAACATACTGAAGTTCTGAAGGTGAATGAGCAATAAGCATGACTTTAAATTTTGTTTTTATATCGTCACTTTTGTTGTGAGTTCACAGACAGAGTTTAAATGTCAGTCTAGCCTTCTCACAAATTGCTGTTTATTTTTTTAACATAGAGTTTGGTGTTTACCTTTCTTTCTCTGACTGCAAATTTAGAGGATTTTGTGAAGTGAACTTGTTACAGTCTTGCTGGCAGTTGGGGTGCGTGAAAGGAAGGACTATAGGATGCTATTTTTTTAACACACAACAAAATGTAAATACCTATAAAAATAAACCACAAATATTCCAAATTATATCAGCAATTACGAAAACTGAAATGAAGCACGTAATTTCTAATTCTGAAGTGTGTTGGAAACAAATATTTTAATAGCATCAAACAAAATCAAGACATTTCACTTTGTGATGCCCAAATGACGAATAATTGCTGAAACCCGATTTCCAGAGAGAATCAGTACATACTCTATGTCTGAGTAAATTCAGCGCTTATTTCAATAGAAAATGTTCTGTCTGTAAATGACAGTGCACCACTGCACCATTTCTTTAGTAATATATTTGTGACAGTGTGCTTCAAATACAACACCAACTAAAGACTACACCTTTACCACTCTCTTGCTGAATGGGCATGGCTCGTTTTCTAAATGTTTTCTTTGTGTGATGCTTAGATTTTTCAGAATCCATATGTGTTCAGTGTTCTAACATTGATGCCAGCACCCCAATATGGCTTTTTTTCCCAGCAGCACTGAGCCAGTCCTTTTTTCTTTTACCGTGCGGAGCTTGGGGCATATTTACAAGAAATGGTGCTCTGCTGTTGTGACGCTGCTTAGCGTAATTTCTTTACCGCTTGCGTGCGCCAATTTCGAACGCCATGCTAGTGCCATATTTACAATATGGCGCTATGTGTCGTTAGGAACAGCGAGAGGCCCAAAATAATTACGCTAACATGAGCGTTAAGTCATCAAAAAAATACAAGCTATTGTGAAAAAAGTGATGGTCGGCCAATTGGCGGCAAGAAAAATCACACTAGGCGACGGAGTATCACACATCTACAACTACCGAAAAAAAACCACACAAAAATGCAGCTAAGGAGGGCAAAAAAAAAATCCTGCATGCAGAATAGAGCAGCCAGGAACCAGCACAGCATAGGACAACAACCCCCCAACCCTACCAACAGCCAGGATGAACAGCCAGAGTCCAAGTTCAGTCAGGCGGAGAATCAGATCCTGATTGTGGAGGTGATGGAGCTTCAACACCAGCTCTTTGTCAGCTCCAAAGTGTCATTGGGGACCAAAAGGCTATATGGCAGTCCACAGTGGACAAGGTGAACTGCATCGCTGAAGTCAAGAGGACAGTGATGGACTGCAAGAAGCGCTGGCACGTTGCCAAGCACAAAACTAAGCAGAAACTGGCGACCAATCGACAGGCAGGATTGCAGACCGGAGGTGGCAGTCCAGCACCCCAGGAGGAGCTCGATCCCTTGGAGGAGCAGTTGTCCACAGTTATCTGTGAGGAGTTGGTGGTTGGAGTAGCAGGACAGGACAGTGCTGACTATGACCAACTGCATCAGCAACAGGGTAAGTACCAACAAGGGACAACAGGGGGAAATAAGTAATGTTGTCCAGTCCAGTCACCTATGTCTCAGCGCTCTCCCACACTGTGTGCAGGTCAAACGGTAGCCACCTGGGTACTCTAAGCATAGAAAAAATAACAATTAAAGAGTCATGTGTGTTTTACTCAAATGTTTGCATAGGGCAGCGAAGCCCCAGTTTCTTCTTAGCCTTCTGTACTTCCAGGGACTCTGTCAAGGGCCAACTGATTTTTCCTGAGCCTAAGCCTAGCTTTCTCAAGTTTGAGCAATTGGTATTCCCTGTCAAAAGAGCTGTCTAGATATGGAGATCTCTATGGAAGTGTCTGAAGTATTGGATGCTCTAGAGGAGGATCTAGACCTCCTTGGTCTACTCTGGACCCTTCCAGGAGGAACAAAGGGTATCTCCTCTGTGTCATCTGCACTATGACCTGAGGGGTCAGAGTTTGGCAGGTTTGAATCATTTGAGTCCTCCTGCCCATATTCAGAATGGAGATAATCAGGAAGAGTTCCTGGTGCTCCCTCTTCAGGAGTATCCCCACCCACGTTATCCTGTTCTTCTGCCTCTACAGGATGACCATCATCCTTATGTAGCAGCTCTAAGAGCAGCTTAATGGTGGGGTTGCACCTGTCTTTATCTCTCTAAGACTACACAGGGTCCTTAGTTCCTGGAACTTTAGACAACTGTACTCAGCAGACTGGGGTACACTAGTATCCCCAACTAAAGACATGGTTCTAGGTGTAGTGAGGTGTTGCACCTACCTAACCTAGTGGAAACTAAACTCTCTGAGGTTGGAGAAAGGGTTGTGCTAGACCCTTAACTACCCAACCCTAAATTCAGTAGAATTTACTTATTCTAAGCTGTATTATATGTGCCTAATATTAGTGATGGTTTTTCAATTAATCCACACCAAGATTATCTGGTAAAATAATGCAGGCTTGAATCCCAACCGCTGCCCACCAATTTGAGAAGCTGGCTTGGTATATGGTGTACACTTATGTAAGTGGGCACCTTGCACCAATCCAGACAACCCTTATGGTGATTTTAGTGGTCTTAGATAACCTTAGAAAGCTCTCTAAGTGGTAGCTGTGGAGAGCAGCCGTCAGACTTAGTCCAGAAGGAGTGTAAAACAGCTTGTTTTACCAGAACCTAATCTTATAAATCTATCACTGCTTTGGAGAGGGCCTGTAAAGTTCAAAGGGTCCCTCAAGAGCAGTGGGCAGCTATCCTGTGACTCTCCTTTGCTAACAAGGGTAGAAATAAGCTCCTCGCTGTTAGAGAAGAGGATGCTGACAATTACTCATTACTGAAGAGTGCTCTCATAGATGGGTTTGGCTTAACCACTTAACAGTATAGGATTAAGTTCAGAGACACCCAGAAAGCACACACCCAGGACTTAGTAGATTTTGTAGACAGTGCTATTAAGGGTCTGGAAAGTTGGCTTCATGGAAGCAAGGTACAGGACTATGAAGGATTGTACAATTTGATTATGAGGGAGCACATCCTTAATAACTGTCAGAACCAGCTTTTACATCAGTACCTGGTGGACTCTGATCTGACCTCTCCCCAAGAATTGGGACAGAAGGCAGACAAATGGGTTCACACCAGGGTTAAGCAGAAAAACCATGGTAATGGAGGTGACCAGAAGAAGCAAGATTCTTCTAAATCCCAGGATAAGGGTGGGGACAAGGGTAAAGATAAAAAAGAGTATTCAGAAGGGCCAAAAAATCCTGCATCTGAGGGTGAGTCCCAACATTCCAAGAAAGGCAAAAAGAAACCTTGCTGCTACCTGTGTAAGGTGAAGACCCACTAGACAAGGGATGCTGATTGTCCAAAGGCCAAGTAAACTACTACTGCCACTGCCCCTAAGGCACCTGCTCCCCCTAGCACAAGTACAAGTGGTAGTACAGCAACCAAGGGATTAGTGGGGTTAACCTTGGGCTCTGAGATGGGTTCTGACCTAGTCAGAACTCTAGTTCAGGATGTTCTACTCTGTGATGAAGGCATAGATCTTGCCACTTTACTGGTAAGTCCCACTAACCTGGGCAAGTACAGACAACAGCCTTTAATTAATGGAAAAGAAGCAATGGCTTACAGGGACACAGGGGCTAGTGTCACTATGGCGACAGAGAAACTTGTGTCTCCTGATCAGATCATACTTGGACAAAAGTACCAAGTCACCAACGCTAGCAATGTCAGGACTGACCATTCCTTGGCAGTTGTGAACCTCAGCTGGGGAGCGGTAACTGGACCTAAGAAGGTTGTGGTATCCCCAGACCTACCTCTAGATTGTTTGTTGGGCAATGATCTAGAAACTTCAGATTGTGCTGAAGTGGATTTCAGGACTCATGCAGAGATGATGGGCATCTCTGCCAGTGTATTTGCTGTCACCAGGGCTCAAGCCAAACAGCTTAGCACTGACAAGGCACTGGATCCTGGAACAATGGACCAGGTGCCTTCCAAGAGAAGGAGCAAGAAGGGTAAGGCTTTATCCTTCTTACAAACTCCCAGTGAGGATCAGTCTCCCGAGGGAGATGATCTCAGCCCCTGTGAAGGTACTGTCCCAGAGGAACTTGGGCCTGACCAGGCCGATTTCTTGGGGGCAGGGGGCCCTTCCAGGGTAGACTTGAATTTGGAGCAGCAGACCTGCCCCTCTCTTGAACCCCTCAGACAGCAAGCTGCTGCTGAGGAAGCCGGGAATATCAGTGGGTCCCATAGGATCTATTGGGAAGATGGGCTTCTGTACTCTGAAGGTAGAGACTGGTGCCATCAGGAGGTTGGTTATACCCCAGAGGTTTCCTACTAACCCTGGCACATGATATTCCTTTTGCAGGACACCTAGGGCAAAGCAAGACTTGGGACAGGCTTGTCCCTCACTTTCACTGGCCCCATATGGCTGAGGACAGTAAGGAGTTTTGCCACTCCTGTGCCACTTGCCAAGCCAGTGGTAAGTCAGGTGGCACCACAAAGGCCCCCTTAATTCTACTTCCAGTGGTTGGGGTCCCCTTTGAAAGGGTAGGGATTGACATTGTTGGTCCCTTAAACCGTCCAACTGCCTCTGGGCACAGTTATATACTAGTGGTGGTAGACATGCCACTAGGTACCCAGAAGCTATTCCCCTTAGAACCACTACAGCTCCTGTAGTGGCCAGGGCTTCCTTGGGAATCTTTTCCAGAGTGGGCTTCTCTAAGGAGGTTTTAACAGACATAGGTACAAACTTCATGTCTAGTTATATTACTGCCATGCATGTGGAAAGAGTATGGAGTAAACTATAAGTTTACCACACCCTACCATCCACAGTGCAATGGGCTTGTTGAAAAGTTCAACAAGACCCTCAAGGGTATGATCATTGGACTTCCAGAAAATCTTAGGCAAAAATGGGATGTCTTACTACCCTGCCTTCTCTTTGCCTACCGAGAGGTTCCTCAGAAGGGGGTTGGCTACAGCCCATTTGAGCTTCTGTTTGGACATCCAGTTAGGGGTCCGCTGTGTCTGGTGAAAGACGGTTGGGAGCAACCTCTCAAACCTCCTAAACAGGACATTGTACACTATGTCCTTGGCCTGCGTTCTCGCATGGCTGAGTACATGAAGAAGGCCAGCAAAAACCTGGAGGCCAGCCAAGAACTTCAAACAGCTTGGCATGACCAAAAGGCTGTCTTGACTGTTTACCATCCAGGCCAGAAAGTGTGGGTGTTGGAGCCTGTGACCCCAGCAGCTCTCCAAGACAAGTGGAGTGGCCCCCATACAATCCTTGAACAGAAAGGTGAGGTCACCTACTTGGTGGACCTAGGCACTCCCAGACGTCCCCACAGGGTACTTCATGTAAACCGTCTGAAACCTTTTGTGGACAGGGCTGACCTGGGCTTGCTCATGGCAATTGATGAGGGACAGGAGGAAGAGAGTGACCCTCTCCCTGATCTCCTCTCTCAAAACCCTGATGATGATGGGTCAGTAGATGGAGTAGCCTTGGCAGGCAGCCTCACTGACGAACAGCAAATTGACTGTATACAGGTCATCAGTCAGTACAGACACATGTTCTCCCTGACACCCAGTCAAACCACCTGGTATACCCATGAAGTGGACACAGGTGACAGTCTGCCTGTTAAGAGTAAAATCTACAGACAGCCTGACCATGTCAGGGACGGCATCAGGACAGAGGTCCAAAAGATGCTGGAATTGGGGGTCATTGAGCCTTCTGATGGCCCCTCGGCTAGTCCAGTAGTCCTTGTGCTAAAACCTCACACCAAGGGTGGAAAAAGAGAGATGAGGTTTTGTGTTGACTACAGAGGCCTCAATGCAGTCACTAGGACTGATGCCCATCCTATTCCAAGGGCAGATGAACTCATAGATACTTTGGCCTCAGCCAAGTTTCTGAGTACATTTGACCTGACAGCTGGCTAATGGCAAATCAGGCTAGCTGAGGATGCCAAGCCAAAAACAGCATTCTCAACCCCTAGTGGGCATTATCAATTTATTGTGATGCCCTTTGGTCTGAAGAATGCGCCTGTCACATTTCAGAGCCTGGTGAACAAAGTCCTAACAGGTCTAGAAGCCTATGGTGCAGCATATCTAGATGATATAGCTGTCTTTAGTTCCACCTGGGAGGATCACCTGGTCCACCTCAGAAATGTTCTGGAGGCAATGCAGAAGGCAGGCCTCACTATCAAGGCCACTAAGTGCCAGATAGGGCAAAGCAAGGTTGTGTACCTGGGCTACCTGGTAGGTGGAGGCCAGGTTCAACAATTGGAGAGCAAAATCCAGACCATTGTGGACTGGGTTGCTCCCACTACCCAGACTCAAGTCAAAGCTTTCTTGGGCCTGACTGGGTACTACAGAGGATTTGTAAAGGGATATGGGTCCATTGTGACTCCCCTGAATGATCTGACATCAAAGAAAATGCCCAAGAAAGTTCAGTGGACCGTAAGTTGTCAAAAGGCATTTGATGACCTGAAGCAGGCCATGTGAACTGCTCCCATCCTGCTCCCATCCTGACTACTCCAAAACTTTCATTGTCCAGACAGATGCATCTGAGATAGGGGCTGTGTTATCACAACTTAATGCAGGGAGCCAGGATCATCCAGTAGCTTTTATCAGCAGAAGGTTGACCCCCAGGGAGAAATGTTGGTCAGCCATTGAGAGGGAAACCTTTGCTGTGGTCTGGGCCTTGAAGAAGCTGAGACCATACCTGTTTGGCACTCACTTCCTTGTTCAGACAGACCACAAGCCCCTCTTATGGCTTAAACAGATGGCGGGTGAAAACCCCAAACTTTTGAGGTGGTCCATTTCCCTACAGGGGATGGACTATACAGTGGAACATAGACCTGGGAGTAACCATGCCAATGCAGATGGACTCTCCAGATATTTCCACTTAGAAAATGAAGACTCAACTGGGCAAGGTTAGTCTCATCTCCTGACGTTTGGTGGGGGGGGTTGTGTAGGAAAGTAGGATCTGCTTTTATGGTTACCCCCACTTTTTGCTTGATGTAATACTGTTTCTGACTAGCCTGACTGATCAGGACCCCAGTCTCTGTGCTTTCTCCCCTAAATTGGTATGGTAAGTGCATCCCAGATTTGACACTGATGCACCCTTATCAGTCCCTAGTATATGGTACCGAGGTACCCAGGGCATAGGTACACCAGGGGTCCCCCACGGGCTGAAGCATGAATTATGCCACCCATGAGGGACCACTCAAACTGTAACTACAGGCCTGGCATTGCAGCCTGTGTAAGCTGGTGCTAGCACCACGATTTAGGTTTACCTATATCTAGGGTCACTGCACTTAAAACCTATAAGTCACCCCTAAAGCAGGCCTTTCAATCCTGAAGGCAGGGTGCTCGGTTCTTACTGTGAGGGTGCCTCTGCATGAGCAGGACACCCCTACAGCCTTTGGAGTTTATTCTCCCGGGCTGTAAGTGCATCAGCTATTACGATACATTGAGTGGCCATGCTTCATTACGTGATGACCATCTCTACACTGGCTGTAACAAACCCTATCATGTTTGGTATCAAACATGTTGGAATCATACCTCCACACCGTAAACAGTGTTGGAGGTATTATTCCATGGACTGTACAGTTCCTCCAGGAGGCCCTCAGTGCTCTCGGTACCAGTCTTTTAGACCCGGACAGCACAACATGGCTGCTGCCGACCAGAGACACGATTCTGCCCTGCTGCTGCTGAGCCAGGCTCGAGTAGGGGAAGGCAGAACAATAGGTATCCTGTCACAGGGAGGTGTGATCACCTCTCAGACAGGGTTTAGTGTATTGGGGCCGGGTGGGAGCGCTTGCCAGCGCCACTCAGTCTGCTTGAAGGGCACACTTGGTGCCCTCCTTGCATAGTCCAGTTCAAACCAGCTCAGGGAGCAGTTGGCTCCCGCTCTGGCGCGAAACTGGACAAAGGATATGGGAGTATCCTCCCCACTATCCGACCCCTCCCCTGGGAGGGAACCCTGAATCATCCCAACCCTTTCCTTAGGGTACTTAAGGGCTTACCTGAGGGTGGGTCCCTAGATTTGTCGTGGAACAAGATTCATTTCAAGACACCACTTCTTCTTAAACCGTCTGGGCACTCTGAACTTCACTGGACTTCGCTCTGGGCATCAAGGCTGCAACTGGGAAGACTCCTGCTGCTCCTGATCTCATCGCCCTGCTCGTCTGCTGCAACGTCCATGCCTCTGCACCATACAGTAACCTTCTAAGGCCTGTGGGCATCCAAGACACCTGAAGGAATCTCCCTTGAAGTGAAGGAGTCACTTTCCTGCATCTGCAGGCACCACAACTAAGGTGACTGGTCTGCTGATCCTGGGCTCCCACGGACTCCAAAAAGCTCAGCAACACAGGTGGTGGTTCTTCACATCACTCGAGGCCTGCCCTGTCCACTCACCATGTTTGAGGCCAGTATCCCTCATCAGAGCAACAGGAACTGAACCCTGTCCACTGCATCGACTTGTAGTTGCAAAGGCTTGTTGGCTTCCTTCCACCAAGATCTTCGGGCTCCAAGTAGTCCCCACCTCAAGTATCTCCTGTGACCAAGATCTTCATCCTCACCACATCACTTGCACCGTGGGCCTGCATCTTTGGTGAGCAGCCTGAGGTCCTCTTGCGACTCCAGTGCCTCCGGCCTGTGGGTCCTCTTGAGGGTCATCTTTGAATTATGTGGGCTTCGCTGATTGCTCAGGGCCAGCCCTGACTCCCCTACTTGTGATGAGTCCCTCGGACCTTGCTGGTCCCGACACTGCCCCTTCTTCGCTTTCCACGTTGTTTGCAGTTGCCAAGGCTTGTTGGTGCTCGCGACGGACACCGAACCCTCAACTCTTGACATCCAGCGTAGGTCAGCTTGTGAATGGCTCCTGGTCTTCCACAGCATTGACTGGTCCTCACAGCTGCTGCTCCAAGGTCACCGTCATCTCTTCTGCAACACTCGACATCGGTGGGCATTCATCTTCCATGCCTCCTGGTCACTCCTGAGTGGCATAGACTCTGTCCCCTCTGCTTGCAGGCACTTATCAACTTGAATCCACCTTTGGGTTCCACCGGACACTTTCACTTTCTCCAACAGTGGCATCTTCCTGAAGTCCTCCATTGGGTTGGACGGCGGTTTCCAACGCCACTTCACACCTATGCACCCGGCTTTCCTTGTGAATATATCCTGGTTCCTAGGGTTTCCATGGGTGGGGTGGCTCTCCAACCTTCTGTCTTCCACAGTGTTTCTTCAGAGTCCACTGGGAAGGGTCCTTAGTGTTTAAAATTGCAACCGCGACGTATCCATTGACTTGCATTGATCCTGCAGGCGTGTTCCCATTCTGCACACGGCCTCCGTGGGGCTCCTGGTTACTTACCTTGGGTGGTTCCTTGGGTCCCCGGCACTTCTACGTCTTCTGAGTATAGTCTTGACTTGAGTCGTGGTTCGCATACCACTATTTTAGTATATGGTTTGGTCTCCCCCTGGTGACCACTGTGTATTTCGTGCTACTTACCTATTCCTATTGAAAAGTATTGTGTGTATTGTGTATATCTCTGGCTAGGAGATATCTGTATGTGTTAGTGAGTGTCTTATAATAAATACATATTTTTATAAATACACTGTGTGGTTCTTTTTCACTTAATCTATACCTATAAGATTAGGTTCTGGTAAAACAAGCTGCTTTACACTCCTTCTGGACTAAGCCTGAAGGCTGCTCTCCACAGCTACCACTTAGAGAGCTTTCTAAGGTTGTCTAAGACCACTAAAATCCCCATAAGGGATGTCTGGATTGGTGCAAGGTGCCCACTTACATAAGTGTACACCATATACCAAGCCAGGTTCTCACAAGTTCTAACCCCGCTTTTTAATAATATCTTCTTAACAGCAAGGACACCGGACTCCTGGAGGGGCTCTGATTTTCAAGAATGGTGACCGTTCCAAACCATCAAACTATAGGCTTGTCGCACTTCTTGATATAGAAGCAAAGTCCTATGCTCGTCTCCTTCTGAAGGACTTGGAGTCATGGGCACAAGAAAAAGGTGTCATTCCGTTTTATCAATCAGGATTTAGGTCACACTCCTCAACTACGGACAACATCATAGCATTAGCCCACTTATCAACTCAGGCGGTTAAGAAGAAGAGTCTCCCACTGGTCTGTTGCTTCATTGACTACAGCACTGCTTTCGACAAAGTGGACCGCAGAAGGCTATGGTGGAAATTATCCAGTTGGGGGATCCCACCCACTTTATTAAAAGCAGTAACATCGCTATATGAAGATACTTGGGTTCGGGTCAAAACAAGTGCCAACACAGTGACCTCTAAGTTCCAACAAATAACGGTCTCAAACTGGGCTGTGTACTGGCTCCTCTTCTGTTTAATCTTTACACTGCAGATATGGGGGGCGCTATGCAAGATGCCATCCTAGTTTCTCTAAGGCTGGGCAGGATGAGGATGCTGGTACTACAATATGCAGATGATACTGTAATAATGGACCACACTAGAGTTGGCCTTCGGAGAGCCTTGCATGCGCTGAATCATTTCAACCAGGATAACCATTTACTGATTAATCGGGGGAAGACAAAGGTAGTGGTGTTTGGGAAACATCAGCATAAAAGGCAAGCCCACTGGCACCTGCGAGAGCTGTGAATTGACACAGTAGCAGCCTATAACTACCTTGGGGTTTGGCTCTCAGAAAAGGCCAACTCAAATATCCATCTAAAACTTCTCTGGGCCGATTCACAAAGGTAATCTGAGACAAAAGTCTAACTTTACGACTTTTGGTATTCACAGAGATCATTTACGAGTTGTATCTTTATGTCCGCAGTCGGGCTGGTATCTCCGCACCCGGGCCGTACTTTCCGGCTCGGGCCGGATGAAGTGTAATCAATGGGCCAGAATGCAATTTTTGCTAAAGGGAACATTAGGAACATGTGACAAATGGTAGAAGAGGTCATGAAAAACTGTTTGGGCAGGGAAAAGGGTGTGGCCAGACACTACATCATATCCCAGAAAAGTTTGCTCCTTTGCATCATGGTACAATTTGCACTCCCCTCAGTGTTGACTGTAGTATTAACAGTACAGACAACACTAAGGGCGCTCCCCTTAGTGTTGACTGTAGTGTTGACACTACAGTCAACACTGAGGGGAACGCAAATTGTGCACTGCGTGTACCATGATGCAAAGGAGCAAACTTTTCTGGGATATAATGTAGTGTCTGGCCACACCTTTTCACTGCCCGAACTATTTTCGTGACCTCCTCTACCATTTAGATAGAGACAGCAAGTTTACAATTATCTGAAATCCCTCAATCCTCCTGGAAGAAAGCGGTGAATAAACAGGTTCTGGAAACATCATTCGCTCTAGACGTCGAATCCCTCAGCCCCAGCTCGCTCACAGAGCCACTGGACAAATATAGTCTGGGAAAAGCTCAACCCGATTTACTGAAGGCACAGTCAGTGGAAGTTTGTAGGAAAATGCTCTTCATGAGACATATCATGCTAGGCATTACAGATTTCAATCCAGCGTGGGCTCGTAAGGGGGAGAATACTGAGTGCATGCTATGTTCCTTTGCTAAAGAATCCTGGCTACACCTCTTGTGCTGCTGCCCCAAACTGAACAACGAGAGCCGGCGTCTTCTTCACCCGTTACTCATTGCAAATGGAGCAAGGACCTGCAGGGAGGCCTCTGCCTTGTGTTTCTCTGATTCAACGGCAAGACACCTAGCAGGACTGGGGAACTTTATGCATTTAATCAGGATCACCATAAAGAAGGAGTCAAAAGGAGATGTCAATCCTGTGTCAGTTTGATGGCTCTTTCCCTATTTGGCATGTCAGGTTTCACAAAATGGTGAATGCGGCAGGGCGGTCCCTGTCAGGCACCAGGGTAAATCCTGAGAATGTGCTCAAAGGAATTAAGGGATGTAAGCCATTCATAAAGACAATGGCATTGAAGTGTTGGGGAGGGGGCAGGGGGCAAAGGTGAATCGTTTTAAACAATTGAATCATTTTTAACAAAAGTTGCTTTTTTTGCTGTAATGATTTTAATAAATCGAACAGTTTATTTTATTTTATTTTGAAGGTTTTGTATAGCGCGAACAAGATCCTTGCGGGTATCAGAGCGCTTTACAGGGCACATATAGGAGACAGACTTATACATAAAAGTACTATAGGTTATGTTAATACAGAAGTGGTAACTATTGCAGGCTAACAAATATATACATGGTTGTATAAAAAGTTCAAGTGAATTTGGCCAAGAGAATCGATTTCACTTCTTTTTTTTAAAATGCAGCGGACGGGTTCTGTCTCGTTTCTGGGGGCAAGGCATTCCAAATCCTGGGAGCCATTTCTGAGAAGGTTCGGTTGTATGTTTTCTTTTTGGTGAATCGTTGTGGTTTCAGTAGAAGATTATAGGTGCTGCTGGTGGATCTGTTACCACCAGATAGCACCAATTTCTCCGCTAGGTATCTCGGGGTTTTGTGATGCAATGCCTTGTGTGTCATACAGGCGATTTTCAAATGGATTCTGGTCTCAAAAGGTAGCCAGTTGAGGGCACGAAGGTCAGGGGAGATGTGACAGTTTCTTTTGGAGCCTGTGATGAGTCTAGCGGCTGCGTTGATGGAAGCTCTTAGAGGGGCCGTCGTCGATCTGGGAAGGCCGCAGAGAGCGACACTCCCATACTCCACTCTGGGGATTACTGGAGCCTGCACTGCCTGTTTGAAGTCATTTGCGGGTATGAAGGGTTTCAGTCTTCTCAGGGTGTTTATCTGAAAATTTGCTCCTTTAGTCGCAGCGCTGATGTGATTCTGCATATTTAGCTTATTATCCAGAGTTATTCTCAGTGATTTCGCAGAGTCGATAATGGGAGGTTGACCGTCGAGTGCTGTTAGGTGCTTCATCCACTCGCGGATGATAGTTGTTTGGCTGGGGGTAGCGATTAAGAGGAATTCGGTTTTGAGGGTGTTTAGTTTTAAGTGGTTTTTAGCCAGCCAGGTCTGCGTTTTTTGGAGCGTTGAATTGAGAGATTTGATGTCTTCAAGTGAGTAGATCTTAACGTAAAGTTGTGTGTCGTCTGCGTACATGTGATAGTGGACATTTGAGGAGTTGAGAAGCTCGGTGAGTGGTCCATAAACAGATTGAAGAGTGTCGGGGAGAGGGAAGATCCTTGGGGTACTCCTAAAGTGACTGGGGTGGGCTTGGATAGAGATTGATTGATCTTGAAACTTTGTGTTCTGTTTTGAAGGAAGGAAGTGAGCCAGTTTAGAACCGATCCGGATAGTCCCATTCTATGTTTCAAGAGGTCTAGTAAGTTTTCGTGTTTGACAGTGTCGAAGGCTGAGGATAGGTCAAGCAGTATTAGTAAACAGGCTTTGTTTTAGTCCAGTATTTTTAATACGTCATCTATTATGTGGGTCATGGCTGATTCGGTACTGTGCCCTGTACGGAAACCTGATTGGAATTGATCGAGCAGGTTGAAGTGATCTATGTGGTTGCACAGCTGCATGTGAACACATTTTTCTAAATAGTTTGGCCAGGGTAGGGATGTTGGATATTGGGCGATAGTTATTCAGGTCTGACGGGTCAGCCAATGGTTTCTTTAAGATGTGGGATACCTGGCCAGTTAATAAAAATTCATTCATTATATATCCATATAGATACACAGAGGGCCTTTGGGTCAGGTGCCTTCTGTCATTGGTCTGTCTGAATGTCATTCACGCTCTGCGTCCATCCATGACATTGTATTGCATGAGGTAATGGTTTAGTCCACATCAGTCAGTGGCTATCTCGCCCTGTGAATGACAAACGTTTCTGATCACATTTTTACATCCACCTCAAAATGAGTGTGCTTTACTGTGATGGAGCCTAATTATCTTAGTATGATTTTCTCAGTCAATTCCTGCTCATCGGATAATATGATACTAATACATACTTAAGAAACATGATTAACAGTGTGATTCGTAAAACACATGAGAGTTCAATCTGCATCTTAAAAGCATGCAGAATGATCGCAAACCAGTTCGAGATGAAAATTATTCATGAGAGAGAGAAAAAAGTATAATGTTAATGAATTTACAATACATATGTGCTATGAAAACCTATAAATGCTAAAATGTGTGACGTAATGATGTAGTTTTTAACCAAATGATTATAAAAAGTTAGAAAAAGTACTCATTTAGTAGCAAAAGTGGATTATCATAAGTTGTTGGAAATGAAACGAGAAATAACGTTTGTTCTCGTAGCAGCACTATCATAAAAACCTGCAATTTCAAAATGTCGAGAGAAAATGTGTTTGCTCATTTATAAATGATTTCGCAAATGAGTTAATGCTTGATGGGATACAAAATGATGTTTGGTTATTAATTTTTATGAAGAATATTAATCACAAATGAAACAGCTTCATCTATATTCAATTAAACGTGTGAAAGATTAGTACCTTTTCAGTAAATAATAATGTCTTAGTAGGTTTTCCGTGTAGGCCTTAACATGCATTTTCTTTTTTTCCTCTGAATAAGACTAGAATGAGCTGACATGACTTCACTACCAGTTGTCAGAAATTTTGCTAAAGTTTCTCTCTCTAGTTTTGAACAAAGGACACTCTCTCTGCTAGTACAAAACTGTGTCGACTTCGTTGCAAGCTCAGAAGAGAGCGCTTGGGAACCGACATGATATGATGCAAATGAAATTCCTAGTTCAGAGGAGGAATGAAATTGAACTTTTAATAAAAGTATGAACATCGGACAATGGTATTACGTATAATTTCCAGATCAATTTGGTAAGTTGACGATCACCCCATGGACAGACCATAGACTTCGCCCAATGGAAATCGTGCAAAACTGCTCAAATTATATTTTTGTGGGAAGGAACTTGCATAATTGGAAGTGTAACTGCCCTGTGGTAAAAGAACTGGGGGGCTGGCTATCTTTGACATTTCCTGTATGCCTGGCATGCTGTCGGACTGAACTTTGATTTTCTCTGAACTGAACTTTCTTGATTTCCTACACTTCACTAGCTGGTGAAGTTGAGCAGGCAAACCTTTTGGCTGAAGGGTTTAATGACTCCGGCTATTGCACGCTGTGCTCTAGCATCTATTTGGGCTCAGCTTGAGTCACTGTATTCCTGACAATCTGCAACGGATCTCTGGTTTGTATGATTCATATCTGTATTCTGATATCGCGTTTATATTCTCTCTCTCTCTCTCTCTCTCTCTCTCTCTCTCTCACCAGGTATATGAATTGAAATGTATTTGACTCTGAACTGTGATGTTTTGTGATTTTACCTGTACTAAACGAAAATCGAAATTAAATGATTCTAAATGTATTTTTGTGCTTTGACCATTTGAAAATTTAGAGATTACATAAAGACTTGTTGATTATAACCTTTATGCATATGTCGTTTCTTAGTGTATAGTCATTGATTATTTATGTTTGATAGGTAGGCACTTCTTTGTTCCAGGTCCTCATGAAGGAGTGGCCATTCGTCTCTAAATTATCCTAGTACCTATTAGCTCGTTTCAAAGATCCATCGGAGGACCTTGACTGATTTGTGATATTATAGACATTGATGTTGTAGAGCTTATATGGGCTAACTCTGTGATTTTGTAGATGATGGTAGCTGAGGTGAGTAAGATGTTGGTTTTGATAAGTGTGTAAAGGGAAAGAATAAAAAACCTTAGTTCACGCTGCATCACTGTCAGGGCAGGTTCGCCCGTCCTTTAGTTTACAATTTCCCAATTTTATAGTTTCCCTTTTATTCCTTTGCTTCTCCTTTTTATTTTACCTTTTCTTGAGAGGACACTACAGCTCTCCAAGCAGTGCTAATGGGTTGCTTACATGCAGCTCATTTCATCCGCCACGTATCACACCCTAAGAGGCCACTTCCTCTAAAAGAGGTGACTACTATGGAATGCTGTTGTGTATTATTGTTTTCCCACTCCATTGTGGCCAAAATATTGGTTTTAAATGTGTCCGCCATGCTGGAACTTTAAAACAATGAGAGACTACTTAAAATGTCACTATAAGATGGACTCCCATAGCGATGTTTAGTTTCATTATTGCAAGCATATGCCTGCTGTGTTTAGACGGCAGCATGTTTTCTTTTTTTCTACTTGTATTCTTTTAAGTTATCTTGCATTTGTTGTTGAGTTGGTGTGTGTGTTTTTTTTAGGTTGAGTCAGAGGGTGAATGCAAGAATGAATCAGTGGATGGATAAATGGAATCATGAGTTCAAAGATCAGTGTCAGATTGCATTTATGATGTCTTACTGAGTGCCTAAACCCATCAAAGACACCGAAAGCACTTCATACACATGACCAAACTATTGGCATTATCAATGCTTGTTAATAATCTTGGAATCGTGGATTCTTTAAATAATATTTGGATCCACCAAATGGAAGTCTTATCACTGTGTTGACATCCCACGTTAATTAATCTTAGTTAAATTGCAGGAAAAGGAACGTTCTCACATGTAAATAATTAGCCAGTTAATCATCAACATTAAGGAAGGTTTGTGACATCAATCTCATTTAAAGATTCATTCAGTAGCCAAAGTAGTCATTAAAGAAAGCAAAAGTTAGTTAATTAAGGGAATTAGATTATTAAAATCATGAGAATCACTTATGAATAATGCCCCTAAGCATCCAGCAAGAATTCTGGCTAAAGTCTGGTTATAATAATGCCCTCTGACAAAAAAGCATATCTTTTTATAATGTTCGACACAATTAGAATACGTAAAATTCGCAGTAAAATATTACGTAAATGGGCTGTTCTAAAATGCTACTTTGTATAGCAGCCAATCAGTCTATTAGTTTGCATAAAACGTAGCAATCTCCTACTTCCAAATGATTCGTATTGGTTAAATGTCTACACGATTTAGCTACAGAAAGGAAATAAACATGAAGTGAAACTTTGGTCAATGAGCTGCTTCTACCCAATCATAACAATGGACATAACTTTGTGTTGTTCCAAACTCTTCTTTTAGCTAGGAAGCTAGAAAGTTGGTATTTAACAAGCTCAACAGAGACGATAAATCGGATCTGAATTTCAATAATTTTCTGAAAGAAAATAGGAACACGAAAGTGCATAGTCCGTATACAGGAAAGTAAATGTGCACTCTTTTGCCTAGTGCGTCCTAGCCATGCTATACAAAGTAAATCTAAATTAAGCCCTATTATTTTTATATGAAAATGCATTTCCACACTGGTCTACATATATTTTCTTCCACATCTGTGTGAGCTGGACTTTCATTTGAGGTGCAAGGTGGAGAATCTGTGAAAGGTGAGGAGGACGATGTGCATTTTTAGAAAGCTGAGATCACTATGAATGCACATATTATTAGGCCACAGGCATATTATTTGACCACAGGTAGTGAATGTTTCTTAACAGGCGATATATTAACCAACTTTAAAAGCTCTGTTAAGTGTGTTTTGGATCTGCTGATCTGTCAGCATGAACTGTTGATCTATTAAGAGTAATCCGTGCCCCTGTCAATCT
This sequence comes from Calotriton arnoldi, assembly GCA_963921515.1. NCBI lineage: Eukaryota > Metazoa > Chordata > Amphibia > Caudata > Salamandridae > Calotriton > Calotriton arnoldi. The sequence continues at coordinate 1,272,101 of CAWUFW010000366.1, read as the reverse complement.
GTCAGATTAATGAATGATTGAGAAAATATCACTGGGTGATGAATACGACTTTTTACACTATTTAAAACAGCAGTAGTAGAAATAATAGTGCTGTTTCATAATTGGAAATCATGGTAGACTTAACACATCATAGCAGGGTGCTGTTGAGAAATCTTTTCTCTGCGATTGCAGACCATTTCCACCACAGAAGAAATGGCTTCTTCTGCAGATGACACCCCCAGCATCAACAGGAGCGCATTACTGTTGGCTGTGAGGACGGCACGCTGATAATAAATGAAGAAGGGCAAATAGCAAACCTACCTCTAAAACTGTCATGTGTTTTTTTTTTACCATCCCTGAAGGAGAAAAAAAGAGTTCAACGCAAAACATGCCACTTCCTTTCCACGTGAGCAAACTGTCAATTGGCCACAGCATGGACCAACTTCTGGACATCCAGTATGATCAAGTACTTTAAATCGGTTATCGACTCAAACTACTACAACACCACCTTCTACATCTGTGGGAATCCAAAAGTATGCAAAGATGTATGTGTCACGGAAGAGATATGAGCAACCAATATGTAGCCATGTATACTCTTTGATGTGTGGGAATCAATTTACATGTGGAGAGTAGAGCAGTATTATTCCTTTACAGCTTCTTGTAGCACACCGACAATAGTATACATCTGAATCTGTTATTATTTCAATGCTAACTTCTTATTTAATCTCTTCTTTTTCAAATCAATAGTTATTAGTGGTTGCATGACAGAAGCACGCGTGGCTAAACCACTTGCCCCTCTTCTACGCGGCCCCAACAACGAATGCGTCTTAACAACGCATTCCTTTACCACGCAATTTTGTTGCATGATTGGTAAATGGATATCCATGGTAAAGATAACTTCCCAGGCACCCCTGCCCTGAGCCCTAAAAACCCCACGTACTAAAACCTACCCAGACCCTCCCTTGAGCCCTAAAACTGTTCCCAGCCCAGAAAACTGTTCCTCCACCCCCCCTGAGCCCTAAAAACATTGCGACCCCCGAGCCCTAAAAACACCCCGACCTCCCCCTGTGCCCTAAAACAACCCGACCCCCCCGTGAGCCCTAAAAACAACCCGACCCCCCAAGCCCTAAAAACAACCCGACCCCCCTGAACCCTAAAAACAACCCCGACCCCCTGAGCCCTAAAAACAACCCCAACCCCCGAGCCCTAAAAACATTCCTGAGGCCTAAAAATTACCCCTACTCTTTGATGTGTGGGAATCAATTTTCATGTGGAGAGTAGAGCAGTATTATTCCTTTACAGCTTCTTGTAGCACACCGACAATAGTATACATCTGAATCTGTTATTATTTCAATCCTAACTGCTTATTTAATCTCTTCTTTTCAAAATCAATAGTTATTAGTGGTTGCATGACAGAAGCACGCATGGCTAAACCACTTGTTCCTCTTCTACGCGGCCCCTTCAACGAATGCGTCTTAACAACTTCTCGCTCATTGCGAAATGGGGAATAAAAACTATTTCCTACGCAGACGACACCCAGATGGTATTCTCCTACAAGGACCAATCTGCTAACTCCTTCGCCAGATTTAGGGGATGTCTGAAGGACATCTCCAGCTGGATGAATAACAATAAATTAAAGCTTAATGCCGAGAAAACCGAGGTCCTGTTTTTTGGCAAGGCACCTCCGCCGGCGGCTGGGCTGTGGTGGCCGGAGGAAATGGGTCTCCCCCCCCCTGCCCCTCAACCACGGCGAAAAACCTGGGTGTAAAATGGGAATCCGACCTGACTTTCTCAACCCAAGTACGTTTTATTGCATCCTCTTGCTTCGGCATAATGAGAAGTCTGAGAAAATGTTTACACTTACTACCAGAGAGTTGTCGCAGATCCGTTGTCCATGCAACTGTGACATCAAGGCTGGACTATGCGAATAGTCTAGACCTGGGGCTGCCTGCATATCTGATTAAGAGATTGCAGATGGTGCAGAATGCGGCTGCAAGATTGATCAGAAGAGTACCTTTTGGACAACACATCTCTCCGCACATCAAACAGCTTCACTGGCTGCCGGTAGCAAAACGGATAGAATTTAAGGCCCTGACGGTAGCTTTCAGGGCTCTGAGAGGCATCTGCCCCAGCTACATAAGGAAACGTATTCGCCCCTATCTACAAAAATGCTCTTTAAGATCGAACTCCCAGAATCTGCTGTGCGTACCTCGATTTGCGAAGTCACGCATTGGAGGTAGATCTTTTACGGTGGTGCTGACCAGATTATGAAACTCCCTTCCGGATAGACTTCGCCTAATCCAATCTGAACTGGAGTTCAGGAAGGCGCTAAAGACCTGGCTACTCAGCCGATGTTATACCCCTACATCCTATCTCTCTTGCTTGACTGCGTTAGCGCCGGGACACCTCTGTTTGAGGTAGCTCTTGCGCTTTATAAATGTATTATTATTATTAAATGTATTATTATTATTAACAACGCATTCCTTTACCACGCAATTTTGTTGCATGATTGGTAAATGGATATCCGTGGTAAAGATAACTTCCCAGGCACCCCTGCCCTGAGCCCTAAAAAAACCCATGTCCTAAAAACTTCCCAGACCCTCCCTTGAGCCCTAAAACTGTTGCCAGCCCTGAAAACTGTTCCCCCCCCCCTGAGCCCTAAAACCCAGCCCACTGAGCCCTAAAAACATTGCGACCCCCGAGCCCTAAAAACACCCCGACCTCCTCCTGTGCCCTAAAAACAACCCCGACCCCCCGTGAGCCCTAAAAACAACCCAACCCCCAAGCCCTAAAAACAACCAGAGCCCCCTGAACCCTAAAAACAACCTTGACCCCCTGAGCCCTAAAAATTACCCCTACCCCTAAAAACTAACCCCCACCCTCAAAACTCGGCCCCAGCTCCACTTACCAGACCACGTCCCAGAGCTCCTTCTCCCGATCCTTCCTCTTCCTGTGCTCGCCTATCTGCGCATCTAGACCGCGCACTGCCTTAACCATGCACATGCGTGGTTAAGGCATATGCATGGTAAAGGCAAGCATAGTTCCGCTTGCGGGGAAACGTCATGAATGAATCAGACAGCAGTGTAAAGGCCGTTTCCCATTATTAGTCCGCTCCTGCAAGTTTCAGGGACTTTTTAGTGTTTAACAAAACAACAAAATCCAAACAAAACAAAAATAAAAAAATACCTCTTAGAACCATCTGGTACAAAAACTCTTTTTATATTCTCTTTCATTTTGGAGTCTTTTAATTTATAAGGTTTTTGCACCCAAATCTTGTTAATGTAAATTTTGTGGCTTTCACTACAGAATTCACAATCATAAAATAATAATATCTGGTTATACCCTATAGCGAGACACTACAACATGAGATAAATAGCAGTGAGGTTTGGGGGAACATATCCTAAAACTGATTTCTGTAAATGAGGTGGACCCCTTATTGTCCTTTGAGAAATAATGTGTACTACCTTCAGCTGTGTGTAGCTGGGGCTGGCAGTAGAGAATGGGTGCGGGAATGGCAAAAAAACAGGTCTTTGCTGTAGTATTCCATGAGTGCAGTTTCCACAGAGTACAACCTTCGACTGTGAGCAGCGACGAATGGCCTAAGTCTTGACTTGTGGCCAGACCTTCCCCTGTGTAATTGTAACCATGCACTCCTAAGCAAGGCCTTTAAACGTGCGCAAAGGGTGTTAGCCACAGAGCCAGACCTTTGGCAAGGGCCTACGCCCAACTGACACGTGGTTGTAGACAGTGCTTTAAATGGACCTATACAAGTGCAGGTACTCACTATTAAGAGTGCCTGCTTGCTCCTGAGAAGTGCTGGTACTCCCCTTTTAAATGTATTGCAGCACTGCTGAGAAGTGCGGGTACTCTCCCTTTCAAATTAAAGAAGTGCAGGTACTCAGTACCGGACAGTACTTGCCCATTTGGAGCACTGGTTGTAGAACACTTAAGTTGGTTGCAGGGCCTGTCCTTCAGACAGATTTGCTCCCAGTCCCCAAGCACTCGTAAGCCATTGGGGTGGGCTGTCGCCTTGTGCATCCCCTCCCACAAATGGTTCATAGGATTCTGCGTATAAGCTTTGGCTGTACAGCTGTTATAAACCCAATACTGATGATTTCAAACGTATAAAACATGGGCTTCAGTATTAACCTTTCTTTCGACAGTAAGGAAATTGATAGAAGGATATTGCAGAAAAGCATGAAGTACAAAGAAAGAGGTAAAGAAAGAAAAAGTTATATTTTTAAAGACAATAGGTAGCTCTGAAAAGTAATTTTTGGATAGTTTTTATTTTTTAAGAAGATGCACTGAGGCCAAACGTCGTTATAAAACCTTTTTCCAGCTTGAAAAGTAATTCTGCATACGAAAAGTTATTACAAAAAACATTTGCATAAGCAGTAGGTTAGGAAACCCACTACTTCTGATGCCATTTTCTGATTCTAGCCACCATATTAGTTATACTTCTTTAGGTCCATACAGAACTGTGCCAGTTGACGCATGTGTGCAAACATTTCTATGTTCTTATTTGTTTGAGGTGCACCTTCCAGTGTTTCTTTTTCTGTGTCAGCCTGGGTTGTACCGTATTCTTCCATTCTTCTCGATTTCAGAAATGTCGGGATATACTTGTTGGACCGTTTGCCTTCGAACATTTATTCATGCTTCATTTACCAAATGCGTACAATCCTTCATGTCCATGACTAAGGACTTGAACATAACTTTTTTTGCACTAACTTTTTTTAGCAAGGAGCATGAAAATAAATCCCAAACAATGGATTACTGTTAATACGTCTTTGCTGCTTAAAACGTCTCCACGACAAAAGTCACATCACTTCTCCTTCAAATAATTGTGAACGTCCACTAGTCTCCAGATCACAAGAAACATTCTCCAGCTGTGGCGTGCTGCTCTTAATGTAAAAGAGAGTTATCTGTCTCTTCCTAAATTAAGAATGATAGTCTAAAAACTGAAAGGACTTTTCACTGATCTAGGATTTTTTATACGAGCAGAAGGATGGGTCATGTCTTAATCAATTGTATTTCTTTCTAAATTTCAAAGAGATCCATGGCTCAAGAGGAGAATATGTGGATCGGTTGCATTTTTTGGAATCATGCGGCACATCTATACACACATTGTGAACAATCACTTGATCACAGATATCTCTTATTCTCTCAAGAACCTAATTTTAGCGTGATTGTATACATTAAAATATATTAGAAGTCTTGTTTGACGATGTGTGGGATCCGCAGCTTTGCCATTGGATCCACAGATCCTTCAATAGGAAGTCCTGACTACACCTATATGCCAGATCCAGGGTTCAGTGGAGGTCAGCAGACTCCCATTTTTTGTGTGAGTGCTCTATAAATATAGATGCCAAACACCATTAAACTGTCATTTTAGAAATAAACAATGTGTTCTAATACATGAAAATAGTTTTTTAAAAATGTTTGTTAGGTTTGCAGATCCCTCTATGAGATCTATGGATTCATGACCAGGAGGATCCGAGGAGGCTCCGTGGATATGTATTATGAAACTACAATCTTAAAATACGTCCTGTACAAAGTGAAAATTTCAGATTACAGTTTCCTTTTCCATACAGACAGAGAAGCAATGTTCAGAGGCTGATCTTCTGATGACCTTTGTAACCTAATCAAGTTATTTAAAATTTAAAAAACAAAGGTCTAGTGTACATTTGATGTAGACTACTTAGGCAGTGTAGAGTTCAGTTCTTGATTCTGAAATAACCAATGCTTTTTCTTGTTACAAACACCAATCAAAATGTTATTCTGCAGCTCTTCTGGTGTAATGATGGACTTCATGTTAGGATTGTTGATAATTCTTGGATCCACAGGTCGAGAAGCTGCAGCAGATCTTGTCAAATTATAATGGACATGGGCCTTTCAAATGTGAACATTACTTGGGTAGACACTAGGGGAATTAAATAGCATGCATTTTCCACACTTTAGATACCAATAGACTGTGGTGGAAATGACTCGGACTTATGACAGGCTTTTCACTGAAATGAAGCCAACATTTCACAGTATGATTAAATGCTTTCATTGTGTTATCAAACATCACAGAGAGAGAGAAATAAAAGTTGTTATTCCACAGAAATATTAAACTCGTAGAAATGCCACCTAGGCAGCTTCTGCATTTTTTCCAACCATGAAACAGCATCAACTTTTAACAATAACATCAGGTCAGATATGCCAATAGCCCATTAAACGGGCACCCAATAATTATTGATGGCTTCTCCAATTTAGGCTTTTCATTTTTCTAATTTAATTTTATTATTCACGGATAGTCTGCAGATCTTTCTAAAGTATTTACTCATAAAAACTATATCCACCACAACCTAAATAACTTCCTGCGATTGTACCTTCAATACATGGCAGGCAACCTTGCACAATCCACATCACCCACCTTGTGTATCTTTGCCCATGAGTAACAGGGGTTGGTTACATCCCTGGGAGCAACCTCTCCTATGCATGTATTTTGCCCATGAGCGAAAGGAGTTGGCCAGTCCCTGAGCCCAACCTCAAGTACAGCCAACCGTTGTGTGCCAATCCTGATTGAGCATGGCTTTTTGCCATGTATGGCGGGGGATGGCCTACCACAATACAATGGGGTTTGGAATGTCATGGCGATCCAATTGGATTACAAGGGTCGGTAAAGCCTTGCAGGATCCAGATTCTATCATTGGACAAAGGGAGGGGAGAATACTTCCACTCAGATTTGAATATTTTACACATTTTAGTCTTTGGACCATCTGCAGATCCGGATCATGGATATCTTAATCATTTTGCCCTCTCAAGCTTGCCAACACTTTTCTGTAACACACATATCGAAAAAACTGTAGAACAGATATACATCAAACCAGGAGGTGTCCGTTCTGAATAATGTTCCAACCTTTGCGAAATATGGTGTAATTCTATTTAGCAGTTTTTTGCTGTAGCAGAAAGTAAAAATTCCAAAGAAACCCAGAATCGAAAACACATCTTGTTTTAACACCCCCTCTTCTTCATCTTTCACCCCAAAAGGATCTGCAGAAAACATTAGACACCTAATCCATATTTAATTTTTTATGTGTCTTTTTAATTTAAATTTGTGAGTGTTGAAAATATTTATACTATCGGGTATTGGGAATTATTGGGGTTTAGGGTTGGTAGTATTTTAAAATGTAATTGATTGAAAAGAATAAATTTGAAGATACATTTTTAAAATGTTGTTTTCCTTTTTTAATGAATGTAACTGTATTAGTTTGATGTTGCTTTAATTTGATGTTGGTTTATTTTTTTGAGCTGGTGGGAAATGTAAGGATTTTGAGTGGGAAGCAATATATTAGGTCTACATTTTAATAAATATTTTATTTTTAAATTTTTGAATGTAATTTTTTTTACTGCACTGAAAGAAAGACTGGACTTTATTCAACTACCATTTCAAATTCACTGATTGTCAACTGCATCTCTTCACCACGTCGTTCCATGACAGTGACAAACATAGAAATTCCATTCCAGTACATCAATTAAATGGATTTTATGCTTCAAAATGTGAAAGTCACGAGTGTTCACTTGTTATGGTGAGCTTTGCAACCACAGCTCCCCTCTAATGTAAAGCTCATGACCTCAGACATGGTGTCACTGATGCACAATAGATGACCCATTACTTCCCTTAAAGAAAGATTTGTCAACATCCTGCACCAGTTTCCCTGTCACCAGAGTGCAGGACGTGGCTTTTGGCATGTGCATGAGAGCTCTTGGCATAGGACATGGTGCAATCCTACTGCTCTAAAAAGTCTTCAGGGCACTCTCTACAGCCAGTGGGCACTAGGAGCAGGCAGTGGCCTTTGGCCATGCTGTGCGCCCAGTTTCTAATGGATGTTAGGGACAGCCCCAATATACAGGCTTTAAGAACAAGGCACGGACAAAGGTCCGCTTCCCAGAGCACAGCCTTCACCCATGCACAGTGAGATTTAAGCTCACGACAAGGAGAGAAGACTGTGTCCACTGTTGAACAAACATAGAACAAATAGTTACAGCTCCAGTTACATCACAGTGATTTTATTTATAATGTGATTTACAATGTGATCTATGTAAATGGAAAATAAAGACTTCTGTAATTAGATGAGTAGTGGTAAAGGTTCAGATTCAATAGTAGCTGGAAGACTTTCAAGTGCCACTTGAAGCAGCCTGATCAAGAGGAGCTTATTAATTACTATGTCAAGGGCCGCAGAGGGCTCCAACAGGACCAAAGAGCCTACATGCCCTGTGTACACATAGGGGCTCTGTAATGGACATGCAGCACATTTAAGTCTGTGCACTGAGTGGGACAGTGTGCCTTATCATAGCAAATGTGATGTTCTCAGTGCAGGCACAAACATGCATCTCCTCTGGGAACAGTACATTAGTGGGAGGCAGTAAGGCTGTTTTAAGCAGCCAGTTCTACCTTCACTGTGCATGCAACAATCAGACTGACTTTCAAAGGGAGGTACAGATCACTCTGCAGGTGGGTGCAGTACATGACTGCATGCCCTTGCAAGAGAATGCCTCAGTGGTCCCTGGTGGCCATCTTTCCCCCTTCCAAGGGGCATCCTCAGAGGGTGGACTGACTGTGCGCCACCTCTAAGTGGCACATATCATTGGGCTTCAGATGGCATCTTTACATCTATTTGAAGAAAGCGTCACCCCGAGGGAAACGTCCCCCGATTGCACAGCCAGGATTCCCAGAGGAAAGTTAATCCATTGTTGATCAACAGTAGAAGCGAATTCTTGTTTTAAATCATATGTAGATTTTATTCATCACTATGATTATTCAATATTCAAATGTTAAAGCGCTGCGGAGTCACAAAAATCCTTGAGTCATGTTAATTCAGACTCATGATAATCCAGACCCAATGCATTTCGGGTGAGCCCTTCCTCAGGGGATATTATTTCTGTAAGTAATGAAACGGAAAGCACTTAAGTCAATCAGGAAAATGAGGTAGGTAGTAAAAGGGCATATGAAGTGAATGAACAGAGGTGCTGAACCAAGTGGTACTTGAAGATTTGATACCGGTGTTATATGTGTGCATAATTGGCGAAGAAAAAATGAGGGATTTATGAGTGAATAAAAAAAAGAGACTGCACGAGTGTGTGTGAGGATGAACGCCTGATAGAAACCATCATGGGACCCATGGGAGTAACAACACGACTCAACTACAGTAAAATACCAGTGACAAGCATAGGCCAAGGTGAAGAAATGAGGGATTAATGGGTGTATAAAAAAAGAGACTACACAAGTGTGTGTGTGAGGATGAACGCCCGATAGAAACCATCATGGGACCCATGGTAGTAAAAACACGATTCAACTACAGTAAAATACCAGTGACAAGCATAGGCCGTGGTGAAGTTATGCGTATGATGAATAACGTATGCCAATAGTGCACATGCTAAAGCTGTATAACGTGAGGGTCCGAAGGCGATACCCGTTAATAAAAAGATCAATACGGGTGGTTACGGGTGGTGACCCGATATCTATAAGGAGTCTTACCTCCATAGTAGATGAACAGGTAATCCGCGTCCTGTTCGTCAAGCATGGAAAGTTCCATGTGTGTTGTGAAAATGCGGAAGTGAAACAGAAAAGGGACCGGAAACTGCGGATAAAGAGCAGAGTGAAAAAATAATAGTAAACAAACATGATCGGTCGGAAAGACATAATGAGTGATGACTAGAAAAGGTAAATTCGAAAAATTAATTAAAAATTGAGATTAAAACGTGAGATGAAAAGAGACAGTAGTGGAGGGTCGCAGGAAGTGGGTGCCATCTAGGAATGGTCAATAATATTGGAAGATGTAAAAAAGTTGAATGGTGGAAAAAGGTTGAAGAATATAAAGAACGAAGAAAAGATTACAGAGGGAGCATTGCAAAGCAAGTAAAACATGCAGATAATAAGAATGAATATAACCTGATGTACATCACGGACAAGAAAGGTTAAAGAATTTATAAAAAAGCAACTGAGTTCAATACGATCATTGAGTCCATTAGGTATGAGAGTGTCAAGCAATTTTATCCAGAAGGTTTTCCTCTGAAATAGGTATTTATGATTGTTTCTGCCTTCACATATATTTTCAATCTCGAACACCATGAAACGAAGTTGACTTATGTTATGTTTGAATGTCAAAAAATGTGAGGCAATAACGGATTTCTGGTTGTTTGTCCGGATGTTACGTTTGTGTTCATTGAGTCTGGTTTTGAATTTACGTTCAGTTTTCCCAATGTATGCCAGACCGCAAGGACATTTCACTACGTACACTACGTTTTTGGTATCACAAGTGGCAGTGACTTGAAGTTTGATTTGATTTTCTTTGAGTAGGTGAGTTATGTAGTTTCCGCTAATTATGTTGTTACAGTTATTGCAGTTAAGGCATGGAACGGTGCCTCGATGTGGATGGTTGATATATTTCGGCTTAGGTGTGGAAAGTATTTCCTGGATGTTTCTGCTGCATTCATAGGCAAAAAGAGGAAGTTCTGCAAAAATCCCTTTGAAGTCTGGTTCTATTTGTACCATTGGTCAATGTTTTAAGATTGATTGCTTGCATTTAGGACTTTGTTTAGAGAATTTTGATACTAGGACAGTAGGGTCACCTTTGTTTTGTTTACTGGTGAACGTCAAGAGTTGCTCACGTGATTAGTGGAGGAGCGTCGTACAGAAGACTCAAGGAATTCGAAAGGATATCCTCTGTCACTTAATCATTGGATCATTTCAGTTGTGTTAGTAGAAAGTTTGTCAGGATTAGATGTGATTCTTTTAGCACGCAAAAGTTGAGAGTAAGGCCAATGTTTTTTTAGAGAGAACTGATGGAAGCTCTTATAGTGTAGTAAATTATTGCGATCAGTTTCTTTCCTGAATGTATCAGTTTCCAATTTATTGCCAATCTTAGCAATCGATACATCCAAGAAACTAATGGTGGTGTCAATAAAGTTGCAAGTAAATTCAATCCAATCGTTAATAGAGTTCAACTGCTGTATCGCTATTGATAGCTCTTGGTCAGATCCGTACCATAATAAAAAGATGTCATCGATGTATCTGACGAACATAACAAGGTTGTTGATCCATAAGTCATTCGTCAAGATGTGATCCATTTCGAACTTATGCATGAACAGATTGGCGTACCACGGTGCTGCACAGTTGCCCACGGAAGTCCCGTTGAGTTGTAAGAAGTACTCATTTTCCCAACAAAAGTAGCTATGGTACAATGTGTAATGCAATAGTTCAAGTTGGAAAATCTTTAAATCATGATCGAATTCGGCTGTGGTCAAGAAATGTTCAACAGCTTCCAATCCCAGGTCATGAGGAATTGATGTATATAGTGACTTGACATCAATGGTACATAGTAGGATGTTCTGAGCATCATTAAGGTTAATGGTTCGAATTTTTAGCAGGAAGTCAGTAGTGTCTCTGATGTAGGTAGACATTTGTTGTACCATTGGTTGTAAATACTTGTCTACGTATTTACCAATAGGTTTATGAATTGACCCGCATGTGGACACAATGGGTCTAAACAGAGGCTTCAGGAGATTTTTGTGGATTTTAGGTAACATCTATATTTTTGGGCTTCTAGGATTGTCTTTCAAAAGGAAGCGTCTGTCGCTATCGGTGATGGTCCCATTCATGACTGCTGTGTCTAAAACAATTTTCAAGATTTTGCTGAATTCATCAATGGGATTTTTTTTTAGTTTCATGTATGTCGCAAGGTCATATATATGTTCGTGGACATTTTGTGAATTGAACGATGTATCCATATCACTAATGCTCCTCCTTTGTCAGCTTTACTGCAAGTTATTTCCGAGTTATTGGCAATCTTTTCAAGGATTCCACATTCTTTAACAGTGAGGTTTGACTGTTTAGTCCTTGTTCCTTTAAATTATTTTTGCTTGTCATGTTTAATAATAGTTTTAAAGGAGTCCAAAATTTTGTGACTGACTGGAGGCGTGTAGGTGCTCTTGGGTTTTAGTCCTCTGAGTGTGCCTTCATCCTGACGAGGTTGATTGTCCATTATGTTGGTAAAACAATGTTTGAGGCGAAGGGTACGCATAAATTTGAAAAACTCACTTCCAGCGAGTTGGAATGGTAAGTTGGGACAAAAGATGTGCCCTTTTGAAGGGTATTGATTTTTATAGGACTCAATTGGTAAGAGGAGATGTTAATCACTAGCTCTAGTTTTGTGACTTCTGGTTAACCTTTTTAAGGTCATCGGGTCGGTTGTTGTTTCTATTTCTTTGCTTGCCCCGTCTGGTTTGTCGTGTGCGGGTGAATCCTGTTCTAAATAAGAGACCTGAGAAGAGGTAGCACAGGCCTGTTGTCCTGTGATAGATGACAATGGAGGGTTACTAGTGGCTTGTGTCAACGTGTTATGCCCATTAATTCTGTGATTACCAGTGTTGGATTCACCATCAGTTGAAGAAGTCTCAGTATCCGAGGTTTTATAGGATGGTCTGCTTTGTCGTCATTTTGCATACTATTCAGCCCAATTATAAACCTGTCCTAAATTATAGTCAATGGTGTCTCGTTTGAATTTCCGTATCTTAAGTTCTTGGATTTCTTGAGTGTGTTTTTCAAGTTGAATGTTGAGGTCATCTAGAGTTTTTGACCAGTCTTCAGTAGTCAATTTTGTGGACAGTTCCGGTTTGAGCTGGTTTATTTCACTGTTAAGGTCATCAAGTAGTTTGGATAACTCCTTCACGATTAGTAAAATCAAGTCAAGGGAACATTTGTTCAAAATAGCGCACCATTTCTCAATGAACTTGGAATTGTTCTTGCAAAGTGAAGGTTTAAGTGGAATTCTTAGTCCTCTCGGAATATGTTGTACTCAGTTGTATTTGATGAGGGTGCTGGTGTGTAAACGTTGGCTGATTTCTCTCTTTGTTACATACAGTAGTTGTTTAATGTTGCTCTCAATGCTGCCTGTGCTTGAACTGGTGGTTTCCAATTCATCAATTAGAGCATAAATTCTGGGTGCTTCACTATCAGAAAATGCAAAGGTGCTTGCTCGGTTCTCCGTGAGGTTAGAAATATCTTCATATGACATTTTGTCGGTAGGGTGCTATGTGCCTGATCAGGAATGAACTTAGGGGAATGGTGGTACATGCACACCTGAAAAATTACACAAGGAAAGTTCAAATGAGGTAAATTAGTTTTATGGGTGCGACCAGGGTATGGCTGACTAATCCACCAGCGTAATAGAAAGGTTGAAGAAAGCGTCACCCCAGGGGAAACCTCCCCCTATTGCACAGCCAGAATTCCCAGAGGGAAGTTAATCCAATGTTGATCAAAAGTAGAAGCGAATTCTTGTTTTAAATCATATGTAGATTTTATTCATCACAATGATTATTCAATAGTTAAATGTTGAAGCGTTGCGGAGTCACAGAAATCAATGAGTCATGTTAATTCAGACCCACGTTAGTCCAGACCCAATGCATTTCGGGCGAGCTCTTCATCAGGGGAAATTATTTCTGTAAGTAATGAAGAGGAAAGCACATAAGTCAATCAGGAAAATGAGGTAGGTAGTAAAAGTGCCCATGAAGTGAATGAAAAGAGATGATGAACCAAGGGGTACTTGAAGATTTGATACCGATGTTATATGTGGGGATAATCGGTGTAGAAAAAATGAAGGATTTATGGGTGAATAAAAAAAGAGTCTACACGAGTGTGTGTGAAGATGAACGCCTGATAGAAACCATCATGGGGCCCATGGGAGTAACAACACAATTCAACTGCAGTAAAATACCAGTGACAAGCATAGGCCGTGGTGAAGAAATTAGAGATTTATGGGTGAATAAAAAAAGAGACCACACGAGTGTGTGTGTGAGGATGAACACCCGATAAAACCATCATGGGACCCATGGGAGTAACAACACTATTCATCTACAGTAAAATATGAATGGCAAGCATAGGCCGTGGTGAAGTTACACATATGAGAAGCTGGCCTGGTATATGATGTTCACTTATGTAAGTGGGCCCCTTGCACGAGTCCAGACAACCCTTATGGTGAATTAAGAGGTCTTAGACAACCTTAGAAAGCTCTCCAAGTGGAGGCTGTGGAGAGCAGCCTTCAGGCTTAGTCCAGAAGGAGTGTAAACCAGCTTTTTTTTTTTTACCAGAATGCAATCTTATATATGTATAGATTAAGTGAAACAGAACCACACAAGGTATTTATAAAAATATGTATTTGTTATATAATACTCTCTAACACATACAAATATCTATTACCCGGAGATATGCACAATGTACACAATACTTTGCATAGAAATCAAGTAAACAGCACAGAATACACAGTGGACCCCAGGGGGGGACCAAACCATATACTAAGAAAGTGGTATAAGAACCACGACTTAGATCAAGACAATATCAGGAGGACATAGAAGTGCTGGGGACCTAAGGAACCACCCAAGGTGAGTGACTAGGAACCCCACGGAGAGCGTGTGCAGTGTGGGAACACGACTGCGTGCTCCGTACAAATCAATGTGTAAGTTGCGGTTGGAATTTTAAAGATTAAGGACTCTTCCCAGTGGACCCTGAAGAAACCCAGTGGAAGACAGAAGGTTGGAGAGCCACTCCACCCGTGGATACCCTAGTACCCATGTTACCTACACCAGGGAAGCCGGGCGCATAAGTGTGAAGTGGTGTCGGAAACCACAGTCGAACCCAATGGAGGACTGCAGGAAAGTGCCGCTGCTGAAGAAGGAGAAAGTGTCCAGTGGAATCCAAAGGTGGATTCTAGTTGAGAGGTACCTGCAAGCAGAGGGGACAGAGTCTATGTCACTCAGTAGTGACCAGGAGATCTGGAAGATGAATGCCCACCAATGTAGAGAGTTGCAGGAGAGTTGACGATGACCATGACTCTGCAGCTGTGAGGACCAGGCGACGCTGAGGAAGACCAGGAGCCGTGCACGAGCTGTCTCACATCGGCTGTCGAGTGCTGAGGGTCGGTGTCCGGCGGGAGCACCAACAAGCCTTGGCAAATGCAACCAATGCAGAAGTTGAAGAAGGTGCAACGTCGGCACCAGCAAGGTCCAGGGGACTCACCACAAGCAGGGGAGTCAGGGCAGGCCCAAGCAATAAGGGGAGCCCAAATGAAGCAAATATGACCCTCAACAGGACCCACAGGCCGGAGGCACTGGAGTCGCAAGAGGACCTCGAGCAGCTCACCAAAAGATGGAGGCCACGGTGCAGACGATGCGATGTGGACAAAGACTTCATCACTGGAGGTGCTTGAGATTGGGGCTACTTGGAGCCCGAAGATCTTGGTGGAAGGATGCCAACAAGCCTTTGCAACTGCAAGTTGACACTGTGCACAGGGGTTCGGTTCCTGCGGCTCCCACGAGGGATACTGGCCTCAAACTTGGTGAGAGGGCAGGGCAGGCCTCGAGAGCTGTGGAGAACCACCATCTGTGTTGCAGAACCTTTCAGAGTCTGGAGGAGCTCAGGATCAGCAGACCGGTCAGCTTAGTTGCGGTGCCTGCGAATGCAGGGAAGTGACTCCTTCACTTCAAGGGAGATTCCTTCAGGTGTCTTTGATGCCCACAGGCCTTGGAAGGTTCCTGTATGGTGCACAGGCACAGACCATGCAGCAGACTGGAAGGGAGACGAAGTCGAGCCCAAACGAAGTCCAGCGAAGTCCAGAGTGCCCAGACGGTAGAAGTAGAAGTGGTGTCTGACTTGAATCTTGTCCCACGACGAATCTAGGGACCTACTCCTAGGTAAGCCCTTAAGTACCCTAAGGAAAGGGTTAGGGTGATTCAGGGGACCGTCCCAGGGCACGGTCTGGACAGGGGGAGGCTACTCCCATGTCATTTGTCCAGTTTCACGCCAGAGCGGGAGCCAACAGCTCCCAGAGCTGGTTTGAACTGGACTATGCACGGAGGCGCCAAATGTACCCCTCATGCAGACTTAGTGGCGCTGGCAAGCACACCCACCCGGTCCTAATACACTAAACCCTGTCTGGGAGGTGGTCACACCTCCCTGTGACAGGATGCCTATTGTTCTGCCTCCCCCTGCTCGAGCTTGGCTCAGCAGCAGGAGGACAGAATCATGTCTCTGGTCTGCAGCAACCATTTTGTGCTGTCCGAGTCTAGAAGGCTGGCACCGGGAACACTGAGAGCCTAACGGAGGGCTCTTCCAGTGCTTGGAATCATACCTCCCACACCGTTTATGGTGTGGGAGGTATGATTCCAACATGTTTGATACCAAACATGATAGGATTTGTTGCAGCCAATTTCGAGGTGGTCATTGCGTAATTACATGGTGCCCCTCTATATGGTATATGGCTGCTTCACTTACAACCCGTTAGAATGGACTCTGTAGGCTGTAGGGGTGTACTGCTCATGCAGGGGCACCCTCACACTTAGAACAAAGCACTCTGCCTTCATGATTGCAAAGGCCTGCTATAGGGGTGACTTATAGGTTTTAAGTGCAATGATCCTAGATATAGGAAACCTATATCTTTAGTAAACATAGGCTGCAATGGCAGGCCTGTAGCTCCATTTTGAATGGTCTCCCATGGGTGGCATAATGCATGCTTCAGCCCATGGTGGACCTCTGGGGTACCTATGCCCTAGGTACCTTAGTACCATATACTAGGGACTGATAAGGGGACCCCAGTATCCAATCTAGGATGTACCTAAGTACTGAACATAACAATTTAAGGGAGAAAGCAGAGAGACTGGGGTCCTTATTAGCAGGATCCCAGTCAGACTAGTCAATAATAGCTTAGCACCAGGCAAAAAGTGGGGGTAACCCTAAAAGCAGATCCTACTTTCCTACACAACCCCCCCCCTCAAACGTAAGGAGATGAGACTAACCTTGCCCAGTTGAGACTTCATTTTCTAAGTGAAAATATCTGGAGAGTCCATCTGCATTGGCACGGTTACTCCCAGGTCTATGTTCCACTGTATAGTCCATCCCCTGCAGGGAAATGGACCATCTCAAAAGTTTGGGGTTTTCACCCTTCATCTGCTTAAGCCATAAGAGGGGCTCATGGTCTGTTTGAACAATGAAGTGAGTGCCAAACAAGTATGGCCTCAACTTCTTCAGGGCCCAGACCACAGCAAAGGCCTCCCTCTCAATTGCTGACCAACGTTTCTCTCTGGGGGTCTACCTTCTGCTGATAAAAGCTACTGGTTGATCCTGGCCCTCTGCATTCAGTTGTGATAACACAGCCCCTACCCCTAACTCAGATGCATCTGTTTGCACAATGAAAGCTTTGAGGATTCAGGACTCTGCAGAATGGGAGCAGTGCACATGGCCTGCTTGAGGTCTTCAAATGCCTTTTGACAGCTTACTGTCCACTGAACTTTCTTGGGCATTTTCTTAGATGTCACATCATTCAGGGGAGTCACTATGGACCCATACCCCTTTACAAATCTTCTGTAATACCCAGTCAGACCCAAGAAAGCTCTGACCTGAGTCTGGATAGTTGGATTTATGGTCTGGATTTTGGTCTGTAGGGGTTGTACCTGGCTTCCACCTACCAGGTGGCCCAAGTACACAACCTTGCTCTGCCCTATCTGGCACTTAGTAGCCTTGATAGTGAGGCCTGCTTTCTGCAGAGCCTCCAAAACATTCTTGAGGTGGAGCAGGTGATCCTCCCAGGTGGAGCTAAAGACAGCTATATCATCTAGATATGCTGCAGTATAGGCTTCCAGGCCTGTGAGAACTTTGTTCACCAACATCTGGAATATGGCAGGTGCATTATTCAAACCAAAAGGCACTACATTAAATTTATAATGCCCACTAGGAGTTGAAAATGCTGTTTTTGGCTTGGCATCCTCAGCTAGTCTGATTTGCCAGTAGCCAGCAGTCAGGTCAAATGTACACAGAAACTTGGCTGAGGCCAAAGCATCTATAAGTTCATCTGCCCTGGGAATTGGATGAGCACCATTCCTAGTGACTGCATTAAGACCTCTGTAGTCCACACAAAACCTAATTTCTCTTTTTTCACCCTTGGTGTGAGGTTTAGGTACTAAGACTACTGGGCTAGCACAAGGGCTATCTGAGGGCTCAATTATTCCCAATTCCAGCATCTTTTGGACCTCTGTCCTGATGCAATCTCGGACATGGCCAGGCTGCCTTTAGATTTTATTCTTAACAGGTACACTATCACCTGTGTCCACTTCATGGGTACACCAGGTGGTTTGACTGGGTGTCAGAGAAAACATATGCTTGATTTGATTGAGGACTTTCCTGCAATCAATCTGTTGTTGATCAGTGAGGCTGCCTGCCAAGGCTACTCCATCAACTGATCCATCATCAGGGTTCTGAGAGAGGAGATCGGGGAGAGGGTCACTCTCTTCCTCCTGTCCCTCATCAGTTGCCATGAGCAAGCTCATGTCAGCCCTTTCAACAAAAGGTTTTAGCCTGTTCACATGAAGTTCCCTATGGGGACTTATTGGAGTGCCAAGGTCCACCAAGTAGGTGACCTCACCCTTTTGCTCAAGTATAGTGTGGGATCCACTCCATTTGCCCTGGAGAGCTGCTGGAGCCACAGGTTCCAACACCCACACTTTCTGACCTGGCTGGTAAACAGCCAGGACAGCCTTTTGGTCATGCTAATCTTTTTGAAGTTCTTGGCTGGCCTCTAGGTTTTTGCTTGCCTTCTTCATGTCCTCAGCCATGCGAGAACGCAGGCCAAGTACATAGTCCACTATGTCCTGTTTTGGAGGTTTGAGAGGTAACTCCCATGCCTCCTTCACCAGACACAAGGGACCCCTAACTGGATGTCAAAACAGCAGTTCAAAAGGGCTGTAGCCAACCCCCTTCTGAGGAACCTCTCTGTAGGCAAAGAGAAGGCAGGGTAGTAGGACATCCCGTTTTTCGCCTAAGCTTTTCTGGGAGACCCATGATCATACCCTTCAGGGTCTTGTTGAACATCTCAACAAGCCCATTGCATTGAGGATGGTAGGGTGTGGTGAATTTGTAATTCACTCCACACTCTTTCCACATTGCAGTTATATAACGTGACATGAAGTTGGTACCTCCGTCAGTTAGAACCTCCTTAGGGAAGCCCACTCTGGAAAAAATTCCCAAGAGGGCCCTGGCCACTACAGGAGCTGTAGTGGTTCTAAGGGAATAGCTTCTGGGTATCTAGTGGCATGGTCCACCACCATTAGAATATAACTGTGTCCAGATGCTGTTGGATGGTTCATGGGTCAACACAGAAAGGAGCCAAGGGGGAAAAAAATCAAGCCGCCCCCCCACTCAACACATTATCAACAACAAGGGCCTGACTCAATGGACAAAAATCTTAAGCTTTGAGACACTGGAGGAGTCCAAAATATTTTCTAACTACACCCCCCACGATGCGGTAGAATACCGCTAATTCAAGTGTCAAAATGTCCAATTTATAAACGCACTGTCACTACACTGCAGCCAAAGAGTTCCCACCCAAAATTTAATTAGAAAAGGTAAGAAAAAGTGTGGGAGTGGAGAGAAAGCACCTCACGGTAGTAACACCAAGGGGGGCTTGCTAGTTGGTACTCGCTAGCACACCCACTTATCATCATTGGTTGCTTTCTCACCATGAAAAGAAATGTGTTCCAACATAAACTTTCTTAAATGTGAAGGAAGAAAACAGTGACAGCAAGGTACAATAAGCACTTTAGGTGCTAATGTCACACACGTGCCCTGCTAATCCCCGTGAGAAAAGAAAAGAAATGCAGTTCCCAACATTAAAAATGAGTACCTACTCACTGGCCAAATATGACTTTATTCAGTGCTGTGAGCGTCCTCAATAAAAAATGGTTAAATTTAGACCATTATTACGTCCAAAGCGCCAACATGTTTCGTTGCTACCACTTTGCGCAACTTCATCAGGGCTAAGGGGATAACCAATCTTCACTTCACTTGGAATTACCACTTGGTCGAGATGTTGCTAGTGTCCCTCGTACCTGCAACCCCCTCGTTGTGCGGTACGCGCCAATTGGTCGCATACCCGCCGGGTGACCATATGCAATTATGGCACCGCTACCGGGAACTGTCGGCGTCTCAAGGCTACCTCTGAGACGCCGACAGTTCCCGGTAGCGGTGCCATAATTGCATATGGTCACCCGGCGGATATGCGAGCAATTGGCGCGTACCGCACAACGAGAGGGTTGCAGGTACGAGGGACACTAGCAACATCTCGACCAAGTGGTAATTCCAAATGAAGTGAAGATTGGTTATCCCCTTAGCCCTGATGAAGTTGCGCAAAGTGGTAGCAACGAAACATGTTGGTGCTTTGGACGTAATAATGGTCTAAATTTAACTATTTTTATTGAGGACGCTCACAGCACTGAATAAAGTCATATTTGGCCAGTGAGTAGGTACTCATTTTAATGTTGGGAACTGCATTTCTTTTCTTTTCTCACGGGATTAGCAGAGGCACGTGTGTGACATTAGCACCTAAAGTGCTTATTGTACCTTGCTGTCACTGTTTTCTTCCTTCACGTTTAAGAAAGTTTATGTTGGAACACATTTCTTTCATGGTGAGAAAGCAACCAATGATGATAAGTGGGTGTGCTAGCGAGTACCAACTAGCAAGCCCCTTGGTGTTACTACCGTGAGGTGCTTCTCTCCACTCCCACACTTTTCTTACCTTTTCTAATTAAATTTTGGGTGGGAACTCTTTGGCTGCAGTGTAGTGACAGTGCGTTTATAAATTGGACATTTTGACACTTGAATTAGCGGTATTCTACCGCATCGTGAAGTGCAGTTAGAAAATATTTTGGACTCCTCCAGTGTCTCAAAGCTTAAGATTTTTGTCCATTGAGTCAGGCCCTTGTTGTTGATAAGGATGGTTCATGGGACCAATAATGTCAATACCAACCCTCTCAAAGGGATCCCAACCACTGGACGTGGAATTAAGGGGGCCTTTGTGATGCCACCTGACTTACCACTGGCTTGGCAAGAGGCACAGGAGCGACAAAACTCCTTTGTGTCCTCAGACATATGGGGCCAGTGAAAGTGAGGGACAAGCCTGTCCCAAGTCTTACTTTGCCCTAAGTGTCCTGCCAGAGGAGTAGCATGTGCAAGGGTGAGCAGGAAACCTGTAAACTTGTGGGGTATTACCAACCTCCTGGTGGCACCAGGCTTGGGGTCTCTACCCTCTGAGTAAAGAAGTCCTTCATCCCAATAGATTCTATGGGACCCACTGATATTCCCTGTGGCCTCAGCAGAAGCTTGCTCTCCTAGGGGTTCAAGAGAGGGGTAGGCCTGCTGCTCCAAATCCAATCTGCCCTGGCCCCCTTCCCCCAAGAACTCTGCCTGATCAGGCCCAAGTTCCTCTGAGTCAGTACCTTCACAGGGACTAAGATCATCTCCCTCAAGAGACTGATCTTCACTCTGAGTCTGTGAGAAGGGCAAAGCCTTACCCTTCCTGATCCTTCTATTGGAAGGCACCTGGTCCATTGTTACAGGATCCAGGGCCTGTTCAGTGGTAAGCTGTTTGTCCTGAGCCCTTGTCACAGCAAACACACTTGCAGAGATGCCCAACATTTCTGCATGAGTCTTGAACTCTACTTTGTCCCAGGCTGAAGTTTCCAAATCATTGCCCAACACACAATCTACAGGTAGGTTTGAAGATACCACAACCTTCTTAGGTCTAGTTACCCCTCCCCAGTTGAGATTCACAACTGCCGAGGAATGGTCAGTCCTGACATTGCTAGCTCTGGTCACTTGGTACACTTGTCCAAGTATGATCTGGTCAGGAGACAAAAGTTTCTCTGTCACCATAGTGACACTGGCCCCTGTAGGCCATTGCCTCTTTTCCATTTATCAAAGGCTGTTGTCTGTACTTTCCCAAGTTAGTGGGACTTACCAGTAAGGTGGCAAGATCTACGCCACCATCACAGACTAAAACAGCCTGAGCTGGAGTTCTGACTAAGTCAGAACCCACCGCAGAACCCAAGGTTGACCCTATTAATCCCTTGTTTGCTGTACTACCACTTGTACTGGAGCTAGGGGGTGCAGTTGCCTTAGGGGCAGTGGCAGTAGAAGTTTCCTTGGCCTTTGGAAAGCAGCATCCTTTGTCCAATGGCTCTTCACTTTGCAGAAGTAACAACAAGGTTTCTTTTTGCCTTTCTTGGATGTTTGACTCCCCCCCCCCAGATGCAGGTTTTTGGGGCCCTTGAGAAGACTCTTTCTTATCTTTGCCCTTGTCCCCACACTTATCTTGAGTTGTAGAAGAATCTTGCTTCTTCTGGTCACCACCATTACTCTGGTTTTTCTGCTTCACCCTGGTGCAAACCCATTTGTCTGCCTTCTTTCCCAATTCTTGGGGAGAGGTCAGATCAGAGTCCACCAGGTACTGGTGCAAAAGCTGGTTCTGACAATTATTAAGGATCTGCTCCCTCATAATCAAATTGTTCAATCCTTGGTAGTCAGGCACTTTACTTCCGTGTAGCCAGCCTTCCAGAGCCTTAATGGCACTATCCACAAAATCTACCCAGTACTGGGTTTGTGCTTTCTGGGTGTCTCTGAACTTAATCCTGTATAGTTCAGTGGTTAAGCAAAACCCATATTTGAGAGCACTCTTCAACACTGAGTAATTATCACCATCCTCTTCTCTAACAGTGAGGAGCTTATCTCTACCTTTGTCAGCAAAGGAGAACCACAAGATAGCTGCCCACTGCTCTTGGGGGACCCTCTGAACTTTACAGGCCCTTTCCAAAGCAGTTATCCATTTGTGGATGTCATCCCCAACGTGGTAGGGAGGGGCTATCTTGTTCAAGATCCTATGGTCAAAAGAAGTTTCTCTGACTCTAGGGACACTGTCGCTGCCACCATGGGACTCTAGTCCCAATTTCTTCCTAGCTCTCTGGACTTCTAGGGACTCTTTGTCAAGGGCCAACTGCTCTTGCCTAAGCCTAGCTTTCTCAAGTTCAAGAAGTTGGTATTCCCTATCCAAAGAGTTTTCCCACTTACTAGATATGAAGGTCCCTATTGAATGTCCTGAGGCATTGGATTCTCTTGAGGAGGATGTAGACCTCCTTGGTCTACTCTGCACTCTCCCAGTAGGAACAAAGGGGGCACCCTCTGGGCCACCTGCAGTATCGTCTGGGAGATCTGAGTTGTCCAGGTGGGAGTCATTAGGTTCCTACTGGTCAGGGTTAGATTCAGGGTCAAATAGGGGTTCCCCTCCTGGCCTATCTTCATTCCCCTGCCCACCCACTCTTTCCTCTTCATCTGACCCACTTGTTTTTCGAAGGTCATCTAACAGTAACATCTCTAGGAGGTATTGAGTGCTGGCTCCTTTCCCGGTCTTCAACTTTCTAGAGGCACACAGTGCTTTCAGTTTTTGGAACGAACGTTCACTGTATCTAGCAGCCAGAGAGCCACCTGGCATCTCCTTTTGAAAACATACTAAGTGTGGTGGGGTGTTGCACCTACCTAACCTAGTGGGAACTAAACTCTCTGAGGTTGGAGAAAGGGTGTGCTAGACCTTTGGCTACCCAACCCAAAGTTCAGTAGAACTTACTGTTCTAAGATTTTATTATTTGTGCCTAGTATTAGTGATGGTTTTTTAATTAATCAATACAAGATTTATCTGGTAAAACAATGCATGCTTGAATTCCAACCACCGCACACCAATGTGAGAAGCTGGCCTGGTATATGATGTCCACTTATGTAAGTGGGCCCCTTGCAGACAACCCTTATGGTGATTTAAGAGGTCTTAGACAACCTTAGAAAGCTCTCTAAGTGGTAGCTGTGGAGAGCAGCCTTCAGGCTTAGTCCAGAAGGAGTGTAATGCAGCTCGTTTTACCAGAATGCAAATTTATATGTATAGATTAAGCAAAAAAGAACCACACGAGGTATTTATAAAAATATGTATTTATTATATAATACTCTCTAACACATACAAATATCTCCTACCCGGAGATATGCACAATGCACACAATACTTTGCATAGAATTCAAGTAAATAGCACAGAATACACAGTGGACCCCAGGGGGGACCGAACTATATACTAAGAAAGTGGTATAAGAACCACAACTCGGGTCAAGACAATATCGGGACGACGTAGAAGTGCTGGGGACCCAAGGAACCACCCAAGGCGAGTGACTAGGAACCCCACGGAGAGCGTGTGCAGTGTGGGAACACGACCGCGTGCTCTGTACAAATCAACGTGTAAGTTGCGGTTGGAATTTTAAAGATTAAGGACCCTACCCAGTGGACCCTGAAGAAACCCCGTGGAAGACAGAAGGTTGGAGAGCCACCCCACCCGTGGTTACTCTAGTACCCACGTTACCTACACCAGGGAAGCCAGGTGTATAGGTGTGAAGTGGTGTCAGAGCGCTGTCGAACCCATTGGAGGTGGAATCTGAAGGTGGATTGTAGTTGAGAGGTACCTGCAAGCAGAGGGGACAGAGTCTATGTCACTCAGGAGTGACCAGGAGATCTGGAAGACGAATGCCCACCAATGTCTGGAGTTGCAGGAGAGTTGATGATGACCTTGACTCTGCAGCTGTGAGGACCAGGCGATGCTGAGGAATACCAGGAGCCATGCACGAGCTGACCCATGTTAGATGTCAAGTGTTGAGGGTTCGGTGTCCGGCGGGAGCACCAACAAGCCTTGGCAAATGCAACCAACACAGAAGTCGAAGAAGGTGCAACGTCGTGACCAGCAAGGTCCAGGGGACTCACCACAAGCAGGGGAGTCAGGGCAGGCCCCGAGCAATCAGGGGAGCCCAAAAGAAGTAAAAATGACCCTCAACAGGACCCACAGGCCGGAGGCACTGCAGTCGCAAGAGGAACTCGAGCAGCTCACCAAAAGATGCAGGCCATGGTGCAGACGATGCAATGTGGACAAATATTTTGGTCACTGGAGGTGCTTGAGATTGGGGCTACTTGGAGCCCGAAGATCTTGGTGGAAGAAAGCCAACAAGCCTTTGCAACTGCAAGATGATGCGGTGCACAGGGGTTTGGTTCCTGCGGCTCCCACGAGGGATACTGGCCTCAAACCTGGTCAGAGGGCAGGGCAGACCTCGAGAGCTGTGGAGAACCACCACCTGTGTTGCAGAACCTTTCGGAGTATGTAGGAGCTCAGGATCAGCAGACCGGTCAGCTTAGTTGCGTGCCTGCGAATGGAGGGAAGTGACTCCTTCACTGCAAGGGAGATTCCTTCAGGTGTCTTTAATGCCCACAGGCTTTGGAAGGTTCCTGTATAGTGCACAGGCCCAGACGATGCAGCAGACTGGAAGGGAGACAAAGTCGAGCCCAAGTGAAGTCCAGCGAAGTCCAGAGTGCCCAGACGGCAGAAGTAGAAGTGGTGTCTGACTTGAATCTTGTTCCACGACGAATCTAGGGACCTACACCCAGGTAAGCCCTTAAGTACCCTAAGGAAAGGGTTGGCACGATTCAGGGGACCCTCCCGGGGGAGGGTCTGGACAGGTGGGAGGTTACTCCCATGTCCTTTGTTTTGTTTCGCACCAGAGTGGGAGCCAACGGCTCCCAGAGCTGGTTTGAACTGGGCTATGCACGAAGGCACCAAATGGGCCCCTCATGCAGACTTAGTGGCGCTGGCAAGCGCACCCACCCGGTCCCAATACACTAAATACTCTCTGGGAGGTGGTCACACCTCCCTGTGACAGGATGCCTATTGTTCTGCCTTCTCCTGCTCGAGCTTGGCTCAGCAGCAAGAGGGCAGAATTGTGTCTCTGGTTGGCAGCAACCATTTTGTGCTGTCCAGGTCTAGAAGGCTGGCACCGTGAACACTGAGAGCCTAACGGAGGGCTCTTCCAATGCTTGGAATCATACCTCCCACACCGTTTACGGTGTGGGAGGTATGATTCCAACATGTTTGATACCAAACATGATAGAATTCGTTGCAGCCAATTTCGAGATGGTCATCGCGTAAGTACACGGTGCCCCTCTGTATGGTACAACGCTGCTCCACTTACAACCCGGGAGAATGGACTCCATAGGCTGTATGGGTGTACTGCTCATGCAGGGGCACCCTCACACTTAGAACCAAGCACTCTGCCTTCAGGATTGCAAAGGCCTGCTATAGGGGTGACTTATAGGTTTTAAGTGCAGTGATTCTAGATATAGGAAACCTACGTAAGTGGTGCTAGCACCAGCTTACATAGGCTGCAATGGCAGGCCTGTAGTTCCATTTTGAATGGTCTCCCATGGGTGGCATAATGCATGCTTCTGCCCATGGATGACCTCTGGGGCACCTATGCACTGGGTACCTTAGTACCATATACTAGGGACTGATAAGGGTACCCCAATATCCAATCTAGGATGTACCTAAGTACTGAACATAACAATGTAAGGGAGAAAGCAGAGAGACTGGGGTCCTGATTAGCAGGATCCCAGTCAGACTAGTCTGACTAGCCTGTTGTTACTCCCATAGGTCCCATGATGGTTTCTATCAGGCGTTCATCCTCACACACACTTGTGTAGGCTCTTTTTTTATTCACCCATAAATCCCTCATTTTTTCTATGCCGATTATCCACATTTATAACATCGGTATCAAATCTTCAAGTACCACTTGGTTCATCACCTCTTTTCATTCACTTCATGAGCACTTTTACTACCTACATAATTTTCCTGATTGACTTATGTGCTTTCCACTTCATTACTTACAGAAGTAATTTCCCCTGACGAAGGGGTCGGCCGAAATGCATTGGGTCTGGATTAAAACGGGTCCGAATTAACATGACTCATTGATTTTTGTGACTCCGCAACGCTTCAACATTTGAATATTGAATAATCAGTGTGATTAATAAAATCTACATATGATTTAAAACAAGAATTCTCTTCTACTGTTGATCAACATTGGATTAACTTCCCTCTAGGAATTCTGGCTGTGCAATCGGGGGACGTTTCCCCTGGGGTGATGCTTTCTTCAGCATTTCTATTATGCTGGTGGATTAGTCAGCCATACCCTGGTCGCACACAAAAAACTAATTTACCTCATTTGAACTTTCCTTGTGTAACTTTTCAGGTGTGCGTGTACCACCATTCCCCTATCTTTACGTTTGTGCCTCTTTCCGTAACATGATGCGGGTGAACAGGATTCCTCATTTGCATGAGGCCACAACTCTATGTAGTACTGGTAGGATCTGTATTACAGAAAAGGCTGCACAAGCATCTACGGCCCTTACTGTAATACTGAAGTGCCCTCAGGGTGCAAAAAGCACAAGCACACACTACTTGCGCCCCCGAGGCACTTAGAATAAGGTGGTCCCTGGTCATAGGTCATATTCCAGGTCGTAGATCACAGACTTTGCGCCACTTGGTGGTCTATACCTAACTTTAGAGGTATGCTACGTTTTAGTGCAATTGATATGTCCCCACTCTCTTGAGAAGCTTTAATGCATAAGGTAGGTTCAAATTTGGACCGTAGAATGTGCCGTCCAAGGACTCTGATGGATATTTATTAAGTCATGGTTTTATGGTTACAAGTTTCAAATGGGGCATCAAGAGACCCAAAGGCAAGGAGTTGTTAATCCACAGTGTAAATACTGGTGCCACAGAGCTGGTTAGGGCTGATGTTTGAAAAACAAAAGCATAGCAAAGGTCCTGCAGTGAGTCGTATCCTTGATTCTACTCAACAAATCAGCAATGTGCCACGGTTAATATCTGAAAACATCAAGGTTTCGGGTGGGCGAAGTTGGCTCTTGTTGAGAATGACAGGTAGGTGAAAATGCTGTCTGCTGAAGAGTACAAGTTTCAGGGCAATACCACCATGCATTTATTTTTTAATCTGTTAGAAATCGGAAAAGAAAAAGGGAAGGTTATCACATTTAGCCTGAGAAGGCATGATAACAGAATGCATACTGCTCTGAGCAGCTCATTTCAGATTATAGAAATGGTTCCAAGTTATTTCTAACGTCCTTTTTTCTTTTCTTTCCTTCCTTTTTACTAAAAGCTGTGAGAACTGTGTATCTGAGATTCATCATGTAGCGCCTACATTTTTTAAGACGCACAAATATCCAAGGCCTTAATTAGCCATTGGCATTATCCTTTATTGAATCTGTCTATTAGAAGCTGTTGGAAATGACAATTTTTGTGTGGTATTCCCCCAATTTTTGCCTTGATTGTTTTTGTTGGTCATAGAACTCTGTACACTTTACCCCTACTAAGTGCTTGTGCTCCCCCTTTAAACATGAAGAGATTGGTATACACTTGATTGGTACATTTAACTTAACTTTAAGTCACTAGTAAATGTTAAAAAGTGTACCCAGAGCCTGTAAGTTAAAAGTTACCTTTGGGCTGCAGCATACATTGTGCCACTCACTGCAGTGACACGA
Source organism: Calotriton arnoldi (assembly GCA_963921515.1). NCBI lineage: Eukaryota > Metazoa > Chordata > Amphibia > Caudata > Salamandridae > Calotriton > Calotriton arnoldi. Next base: position 1,243,858 of record CAWUFW010000366.1, on the reverse strand, counting down.
CAATCTTGACCCCAGGCCTAACATTGTAGCTTGGCAGAGCAATTTTTAAACTGCCTATTTGATCTGTTAAAATATTTCATGTTGACTGATCTAAAGCCTTCCTTTTAAATACTAATAAGCCTCCCCTAGGCAAGGCTTTAGTGCCCATGTTGGACTTGGCCCTTTTTGCAGGGTCATCCCTAAACTTTTTGCCTTCCTCCTATATTTTTTCTGACCTGTTGTTGGCTGTTTTATGACTCTGGGCACTTTACCACTGCTGATCAGTGCTAAAGTGCATATGCTCTCCCTATGATAAATTGTGTTATGTATTAGTGACTCCCTGATTGGATGATTGGTTTACTTGTCAGTCCCTAGTACAGTGCACTGAGTGTGCCCAGGGCTTGTAAATCCAATGCTGCTGGTGGGCTTGCAGCACTGGTTGTGCCACCCACAGAAGCAGCCTGTAAAAGTGTGTCTAAGGCCTGCCATTGCAGAGCCTGTGTGCAGTCTGGTACTGCCATGCTGACTGGGCAAATGCACCCACTTGCCAGTCCCTAAACCTTCCCTTTTCTTCATGTCAGACACCCCTATGGTAGGCCCAAGGGCAGGGTGCATTGTAAGTATAAGGTAGGACATGCCCTGGTGTGTGCGGCATGTCCTAATAGTGAATTACAGCCATTTTCGTTTTTCACTATTGCAAGGCTACCTGTTCTCCATAGGCCAGAATGGGCAGTTTTGATTATTACACCTTATAATCCTAACTGACCCAGGGAACATGGTAGAAAAACGAATTTAGTATGCCTGAACTCAGAATGATAAAATACATCTTTTAGTGAAGTTGGTTTTAACATTCTGTGTTTAAAATACCACTTTTAGAAAGTAGGTATTTTCTTGCCTAAACCTTCCAAGCCTGCCTCTGCTAGGTTGTGTATTCCTTGTCTGGTTTGTGAGTGACAGGGGCTGGGGGTGGCTCCAGGAGACAGGGTGAGTCAGCACAGGGCTGAATAGAGAGATCTGCATCCAGAGTGGAGGGAGGAGTTGCACCTGGGTCTGAATAGGGCTATGCCTGCCTTCCACAATGCTGGCTCCACCTCCTGCCGGGCGGCTGAGCACTCTGCCCCACATTCTGACAGGAAAGAAGGAGTCCTGTAAACAAAGTGCTCCAGGACTGACCAGAACTGGTTTTGGACTAGGCAAAGACCTCCCTGCCTTCAGAGAACAAAGAGAAAAGGTGTATAAAAAGGGACCCAGACCCCTAGGAAATTAGATCACTTTGGGAAACAAGAAGAAACCTTTGCTGAGGAGAGGAGCCAAGAAGAAACTGAGGAGAGACTATCCCTAAGCTGAAGTGCTGCTTGGGGGATTGGCCTGCAGTGGTTGCCTGACTGCCAAAGAAAGGAGAAAGGACTTTGTGTGCACTTTTATTCAACTTGTGAAGGATCTCCAAGGGCTTGAGAAAAGAGCTTGCTTCCTGCTGAAGTCTCAGGGACAACAGACTTCAACCCCCAGCTCCCCAAGAGTTCTTTGGAAGTGCCTGCTGCTGTTTTGGGCCTTCTGAGGGACTGCGTATCGCAAGGAGCTGGAAGCGTGACTCAAGAGGGAGAAGCGTGTCGCCGTCGCAGCCGCTGCCGTCGCATCACGGAGATGACGCCGCTGTAGCTGTCGCATTGCACCGCATCTCAAGAAACGTCCCGCAACCCCGAAGAAGCGTGTCGCCGTCGCAGCCGCTGCCGTCGCATCGTGGATGTCGCCGCTGTAGCTGTCGCATTGCACCGCATCAAGAGAAGCGTCTCGCAACGAGGAAGAAGTGTGTCGCCGTCGCAGCCGCTGCCGTCGCATCGTAGATGTCGCCGCTGTAGCTGTCGCATCGCACCGCATCAAGAGAAGCGCCTCGCATCCACGGAGAAGCGTGCCACCGTCGGAGCTGCTGCCGTCGCATCACGGAACAAGGGTGTCGCCGCTGCAGTTGTCGCATCGAGCGGAAGCGTCACGCAACGTCGGAGAAGAGTGTCGCCGCCAAAGCCGCTGTCGTCGCATCACGGAACAAGGGTGTCGCCGCTGCAGCTGACGCATCGAGTCGAGACTTCTCGCAACATCGGAGAAGCGTGCCGCATCAGGAAGAACTTGACGTCTTTATTTCTTTGCACCGGATCTTTGCCGCATCTCCATCTCTGCAACACTTTCGTTGTAGAAGCGTGACGCATCGTAAGGTACATTGACTCAAAGTGTCGCATTTTAAGATCTGAAAAGAACTAAGCTAAACCTACCATTTTAAGTACAGTATTGTGGATTGTTGTCGTTTATGGTCTTGTGTTAAATCTATATAAAAGATACTTATTTTTATAATACAACTTGTGTGGTGTCCATCTGTAGTGTTGTCACTTGATTACTGTATGTGTTCACAAATGCTTTACACACTGCCTCTGAGATAAGCCTGTCTGCTCATGCCAAGCTACCAAGGGTGAGCAGGGGTTATTTTAGGAGTGTACCCCCTTACCCTGACTAGAGGCGAGGGTCCCTATTTGTCACAAGTACCTATCTGTGCCAACTAGAGACCCCCAAATCTAACATTGGTGGTCAGCGGTGAGGATTCTGGACTTGCATTTGTGACTCATGTACAGTGATTGGTGAACACTACTAGTGAGTGCAGACCAAAACGCAACCACGTACTATTTTTTCCCTGTTTCCCTTTGGAATTTGGTTGTTGGAACTCTGGTTAGTTGTTGCACCTGTTGGACCTTGTCAAAATGGAAGTCAACTTTTCTCACCTGTACATCTACAAGATAGGGGAGCTAAAAGTATTTTGCAAGGAGAGGGGGCTGCCTGTGAAGAGGAGATCCACAAGGCAGGATCTTGAGGCAGCCCTGTATAGCTATGAGGTGCTACGCTGGGAAGCAACACTAGCAGATGACTCTGAGGAGGAGTCTAAGGGGGAGGATCCCCAGCCAGAATACCAAGAGGGCAGTGGCCCTGAGGAGGAAACATTTTGGGAAAGATTGGCTCGTGAAGAAAGGAATCGGAATCGTGCTCGTGACCGGAGGCTGAGGGAGCTAGACCGGGAGTGCGAGGAGATAGAGCGAGCCTTAGCTGAAAAAGAAATATGTGAAGCTCAAGAAGTGAGCTTGGCTGAGTTGGAGGTGGAATCCAGCTCAGATGGTGGCAGCAATATTGAATTTCCTAGTGCTGAGGGAGTAGTACACACACCCAGGGATGTGGCGCCTGACTTGGAGGGGGTTAACATACACCAGGAGGTTCAAGGACATGAGGTAGTTCCAGTAGTGCGCAGTGTCCCTGAGAGGAATAGGGAAACTGACGCAGGGATTCATGGTCCTAGTAGCAGGAGGGACACTCTACTGACTCTAGATGGGAGGTGCAGGGAGAGTGGTTCCCCCACAGTTGAAGTCCTGGTATGTGAGTGTGAATACCGCCCAGAAGAGTGTGGGTTGAGTGACAGAGACAGTCAGATACTGTCTTGCCAATCTCAGGAGAGTGGTGTGGAGTACGTGTGCAAGGCACTGGATGGTGAGGTGAAGGATAGTTTGGTTAACCCTTGTAGGGGGCTGTGTGATCCAATTGTGGAAGAGCATATTGTAAGTCCCTATTTTCCAGAGCTATGCCAACACCTGTTGGAGAGTGAGTTCTCTGACCCAAGGAAGCTCACATTGGAGGCAGACCTTTTGGTGGATTCCAGAGGGTCTGGAGAGGCATTGGGGAGTGACCCTGAGGGGAGTGGCTCAGGTATCTTCCAACCCAGAGTGGTGGAAGTGGTTCCGAGTAGCCCAGCTAGGTCCCGTTATAGTGGGAGGGGTGTAGAGGCTCACGTCCTGTCTCAGTGGAGAAGGAGTGAGTGTGGGGCTGCGTGTCCCAAGGTGCCCGAAACCCAGTCTCAGAGCCTGGATGGTTCTTTGAGGGAACACCAGGTGGGGAGCCTAGGCTGTCCTGATGGGCCGCCCGTTGAGGGGGATCCCCTAGTGTCTGGTGAACTGGGAGTGTCTGTAAGCAGGCCTCCCTCAGTTCTGGTGTCTGGCAGTACCACTCCTAAGTGGAGGGTGCAGAAGTCCAGACTGAGGGGTGAGAGGGGGAAAGAGTCCCCAGTGGGAGAACCAGTGGGTCAGGGGCCAGCCAGAAGGGCTGAGTCCCCGGTGAAGGACCATGGTGACACCACTTCTGTCCTGGGGGATCTTCACGCACTGTCAGAGGGACAGGGATCGGGAGATCTGCGCCAGGCAGACTGTCACATGACACATGAGTTATGTGTCACCCTCAGGGGGGGCATGCGTGCTCCCCAGGAAGTCCTGGTGTGCCAGGCAGATTCTTACACAACTCTAGAGGAGTGTGTTTCCCTTGGGGGGGGTTGGTGTACCCTCCCGGAAGTCCTGGGTTGCCAGGCACAGGTCCAGCCTAAGGGTACAGACCCTGGGTTGGAGGGCCAGGTTCAGGGTGTCCCCCCTGACCTGGAGGAAGGGGCAGCTGCTAACAGTGCCCCTACCGGTTTGTCTTCTGGGGGCACCGCTCCAGGTGGGAGGGTGCCGGACCCCAGTAAGGGGGGCGGGGAGAGGACAGCCTCACCCCTGGCCTCTGCCCAGTCTAAGGGTACAGACCCTATGCTGGGATCCCAGTTGCAGGATAGAACCCCTGAACTGGTGGGCGAATTGTGCAGGACACCTGCCACGGGTGCCCTGACAATTCTGGAAGGGGGTACTGCTCCTGATGGAAGGGGGCAGTACTCTGGAAGGGGGTGCAGAGGGAGGGAGTCCTCGCCTCTGACCCCGGTTCAACTGGAGGGTTTAGACCATAGATTGGAGGACCAGGTTCAGGGTGTGTCCCCTGACCTGGACGCCCAGTTGCAGGATAGAACCCCTGAACTGGTGGGCGAATTGTGCAGGACACCTGCCGCAGGTGCCCTGGCAATTCTGGAAGGGGGTACCGCTCCAGGTGGGAGGGTACAGAGCCCCAAGGAGGAGGACCGGGTGTGGGAAAGCCCACCCCAGTCTCCAGTCCAGCCGCCGGGTATAGGCCCGGGGCTGGTGGGTCAGCGCCAGGATGTCATACCTGACCTGACAGGAGAGTGGACAAAGGGTGCCAAGCACCTGGGGCTACTGCCCCCCGCTCTCTGACGCCACAGAGGTTTGAGAGCCCTGAGAGGCATAAGGCCTGGGTCTCATCCCTGACCACTGTCAGTGGCCACTGTGGCTTGCTGTCTGTCTGTTGGGACACACCTGTGAGCAAGTTAAGGTTAGGTGCTGCACAGGTGGTGTCCACAGGTGAGGAGAAGGGTTCCCCATGGATTAGCTTGGTGGGCCCTGAGAGTATGGACAGAGGGATCCAAATAGGTTCAGATTGGCGTAGAACTGGAGTATGCCCCTGCTGTTGTGGGCCAGGGTCCAGGTTCTATCGCCCAAAGCAGGGAAGCCCATCAGGGTAGTGATTGGTCTCCCCTGCGTTTTTGGCTGGAAGGGGGTTGTGTTGGACTTGGCCCTTTTTGCAGGGTCATCACTAAACGTTTTGCCTTCCTCCTATATTTTTTCTGACCTGTTGTTGGCTGTTTTATGACTCTGGGCACTTTACCACTGCTGATCAGTGCTAAAGTGCATATGCTCTCCCTATGATAAATTGTGTTATGTATTAGTGACTCCCTGATTGGATGATTGGTTTACTTGTCAGTCCCTAGTACAGTGCACTGAGTGTGCCCAGGGCTTGTAAATCCAATGCTGCTGGTGGGCTTGCAGCACTGGTTGTGCCACCCACAGAAGCAGCCTGTAAAAGTGTGTCTAAGGCCTGCCATTGCAGAGCCTGTGTGCAGTCTGGTACTGCCATGCTGACTGGGCAAGTGCACCCACTTGCCAGTCCCTAAACCTTCCCTTTTCTTCATGTCAGACACCCCTATGGTAGGCCCAAGGGCAGGGTGCATTGTAAGTATAAGGTAGGACATGCCCTGGTGTGTGCGGCATGTCCTAATAGTGAATTACAGCCATTTTTGTTTTTCACTATTGCAAGGCTACCTGTTCTCCATAGGCCAGAATGGGCAGTTTTGATTATTACACCTTATAATCCTAACTGACCCAGGGAACATGGTAGAAAAACGAATTTAGTATGCCTGAACTCAGAATGATAAAATACATCTTTTAGTGAAGTTGGTTTTAACATTCTGTGTTTGAAAATACCACTTTTAGAAAGTAGGTATTTTCTTGCCCAAACCTGCCTCTGCTAGGTTGTGTATTCCTTGTCTGGTTTGTGAGTGACAGGGGCTGGGGGTGGCTCCAGGAGACAGGGTGAGTCAGCACAGGGCTGAATAGAGAGATCTGCATCCAGAGTGGAGGGAGGAGTTGCACCTGGGTCTGAATAGGGCTGTGCCTGCCTTCCACAATGCTGGCTCCACCTCCTGCCGGGCGGCTGAGCACTCTGCCCCACATTCTGAAAGGAAAGAAGGAGTCCTGTAAACAAAGTGCTCCAGGACTGACCAGAACTGGTTTTGGACTAGGCAAAGGCCTCCCTGCCTTCAGAGAACAAAGAGAAAAGGTGTATAAAAAGGGGACCCAGACCCCTAGGAAATTAGATCACTTTGGGAAACAAGAAGAAACCTTTGCTGAGGAGAGGAGCCAAGAAGAAACTGAGGAGAGACTATCCCTAAGCTGAAGTGCTGCTTGGGGGATTGGCCTGCAGAGGTTGCCTGACTGCCAAAGAAAGGAGAAAGGACTTTGTGTGCACTTTTATTCAACCTGTGAAGGATCTCCAAGGGCTTGAGAAAAGAGCTTGCCTCCTGCTGAAGTCTCAGGGACAACAGACTTCAACCCCCAGCTCCCCAAGAGTTCTTTGGAAGTGCCTGCTGCTGTTTTGGGCCTTCTGAGGGACTGCGTATCGCAAGGAGCTGGAAGCGCGACTCAAGAGGAAGAAGCGTGTCGCAGCCGCTGCAGTTGCATCACTGAGATGACGCCGCTGTGGCTGTCGCATTGCACCGCATCTCAAGAAACGTCCCGCAACCCCGAAGAAGCGTGTCGCCGTCGCAGCCGCTGCCGTCGCATCATGGATGTCGCCGCTGTAGCTGTCGCATTGCACCGCATCAAGAGAAGCGTCTCGCAACGAGGAAGAAGCGTGTCGCCGTCGCATCGTAGATGTCGCCGCTGTAGCTGTCGCATCGCACCGCATCAAGAGAAGCGCCTCGCATCCACGGAGAAGCGTGCCGCCGTCGGAGCTGCTGCCGTCGCATCATGGAACAAGGGTGTCGCCGCTGCAGCTGACGCATCGAGTCGAGACTTCTCGCAACATCGGAGAAGCGTGCCGCATCAGGAAGAACTTGACGTCTTTATTTCTTTGCACCGGATCTTTGCCGCGTCTCCATCTCTGCAACACTTTCGTTGTAGAAGCGTGACGCATTTTAAGATCTGAAAAGAACTAAGCTAAACCTACCATTTTAAGTACAGTATTGTGGATTGTTGTCGTTTATGGTCTTGTGTTAAATCTATATAAAAGATACTTATTTTTATAATACAACTTGTGTGGTGTCCATCTGTAGTGTTGTCACTTGATTACTGTATGTGTTCACAAATGCTTTACACACTGCCTCTGAGATAAGCCTGTCTGCTCGTGCCAAGCTACCAAGGGGGTGAGCAGGGGTTATAGTAGGAGTGTACCCCCTTACCCTGACTAGAGGCGAGGGTCCGTATTTGTCACAAGTACCTACCTGTGCCAACTAGAGACCCCCAAATCTAACAGCCCATAACAGTAGGGTGCATGGTATTTAAAAGTAGGACTTGTAAAAGTTGAATGTTTCACATCTCCCTACAGTCACTAGCCCCTGAACGCTATTTTAACTGTAGCAGGGTTGGCTATTCCACATGAAAGCACTGGATGCAATATTAAATATGAATAATGTAGCTCGGGAATGGGACTGGCTAGAAAAGTAATTAAACAGCTATTTTTAATAGTTATTAAAAATCTAATTAAATGGTTAATTCAATTTTCTCTAGATATTATGGAAAAGTAACTTTTAGAAAGTTACCTTTGCCCCGCCTGAAGTTCCTGGAAGCTAAATCTGTATTTTGCTCCCTAACGTCTGCCAGCCAGTAATGAGCATTTCAAAAAGAGTGAATAAGGTGTGAACTTGCTCCCAGGACAGGGGCAAAAGGCCTTGGGCATGAGGGGCTGGTGTTGTGCCCTTGGCAGAATGGTCTGTGGGCTCAGCTTTGTTCTACCAGACATCTGTCTTTGAGTTTGTTGGGGGATACAGGGACTGCATAAAACTGGATTTAAGTGTTAGATTTGGAAGGAAACTAGGACTACCATAGCATACTCCCCACACACACCACACCCATCAGAGCCCAAGGTTAGTGTGGCTGAAGACTTCGGCCATCTTGAAAATGACTAAACTGGGTAGGGTTAGCCCCGAGAAACTTACCACATTGGTTATGGTGTCACCAGGGATCATTCACACCCACAAGCTAGTCCCAGGCATAAATGTGGCATCTTCAGGCACTCACTACAGAACACTCCTTTACCTGAGGAAGATCAGTTTAGGACTCAACCTGCTGTCTGCAATCGGAGAACAGCTGATTAGAGGCAACTGGACCTGGATTGGACACTCCTGTTGGCCTCAGCCTGTGAGTCTCTAAGTGCCCCCCCCGAGGGGCCATAGAAGTGTACTCCTGTGCTTGATTGGGACTCAAATGACTAAAATCAGAAGGTAAAATCCTTAACCAGGACTAACCTGGCTTGTATTTGCGACCTGCGCTCCATTGCTATCAGCGTTAAATTGTGCCTAGGTCCTGTTCTACTATGACCATTAACTATACTGACACTTGGAGCTTCTACCTGCATTTCTATTAAAACATTTAGAAATTCATATCTGTGGTTCTCTTGTTGGATTTTTGTCATATCAGTGCCATTTCGTTTATTAAACTTAACTCTGTTTTTCTAAATGATTTTCAGATTTTTATTCTTTTGCATTTTGACTTTATTACCGTTTTACTACTTCATAAATACTTTACACATTGCCTCCAAGTTAAGCCTGTCTGTTCTGCGCCATAGCTACCAGGGGTTGAGGTTATAGTGAGGTTTATTTAGTGGCTTTAGTGCTTCACCCTGTCAAGGACTGTGTTTATTACTTGAGGTGGGTACTTACCCATCTCAACTAATAACTCAATTTCATACATAAGAGCATCAGAACAGATGGAGAAGTGACAAGCTTCTTTCAAGGAGGATAATTCCAAGGATTTTAATATACTACAAACTTCGGGCGGCTACACTCCTGGCATAATATTTTTATTGAACAGGGCATGAGATCGGATTGCAGCCTCCCATTGGCTGGAGAGCAGGAGCTGAAAACTCCAGTTTTTCCCTTGCTATCAGGCATGGCTGCTCCCTCGATCTTGAGCGACACTCAAACATTTGCAAACATCCTAGGCTGGACGTGCTATCTAGAAGACCCGTAGCTGAGGTTTCAGTCTGCCCATACGCTAACATCACCTAGAGTGAGGAATGATGTTAACATTAGCATGAATTGGCCTAAAAATGTACGTCAAATGAAAACGTCAATCAATGGTATGGGTTCTATGTAGTAGTAGAAATGTTCGCCCACATGACAGGAAATTTGGTAACTAATTATAAGTTTTGTCCCATCAAACTGGAACTCAGAGATGAGACCTGAAAGGTGTCTTTGTAGCTGTCTGGAAGTTCACTCCACTTGTTAGGTGAGAAAGCAGGCAGACCTTTAAGTGTATTTAAGCAGATCAGACAGGATTGAGGTGCTACATATCCAGGAACCAAGTCTGATTTATAACAAGCATTTTCAAAGCCAATAGACCTGGCTTCGATGAGCCAACACATGTAAACAGAGGCACAGGCGCGGCCCATGGTAGGAGTGCCGGTCGGGCGGTGACGTGGGGCGGGGAGGGGCAGGGTGGGGGTAGTAAACTACGGATTAAGGCCGAATACAGGTAAGTGAACATTTAAATAAATAAAACGAATTTCGTTGCGCGCACTGCATCGCATTTGGCGCACTGCATCGCATTTGGCGATGCAGCGCTCACAACGAAATTCGTTTCATTTATTTAAATGTTCACTTACCTGTATTCGGCCTTAATCCGTAGTTTACTATCCCCCACCCTACCCCTCCCCCGCCCCACGTCACCGCCCGACCGGCACTCCTACCACGGGCCGTGCTTGCAGAGGCATTCACAAATGGTGTTTACATGAGTTGCCAGTGGTTAGAAAAAAAGAGCAAAAAGGATTGTTTTCTGTATAGAAAATAAAGAGTTGAATGTGACAAACTGTGTGATGATTGCATGTGCTTTTCAGAAATATAGTAATCCCTCTTGCATTCCAAAGAAAGCACTTCCTGGGAGGCGGAATAGAGACACCAGACAGACAATAGCATTTGGTGAGAGAGTAATACTCCTCTGGGTGCAGCCAAAGCTCACTCTGTGTATTTTTTTAAAGGACTGGTAACAATATATCATACAGACAGCTGCACTGGAGTTGCCATTGTTAGTGTTCAAATAATCATGAGGTAATAGCTGTCAACAAACTGAACGGTTTCCTCTCCATGACCTAAACCTCCTTCTTGGTTTATAACACACATAGACCACCCCTACAAAGTTCTATTATCCATTCCCACCCACCACAGTCTCTTTACTACTATCTGGCATGTCCCTCCCCTCTCTCCCTCAACCTTCCATGTAAGTCTCATTCTGAATCAATATACAAATTCAATTACATTTACAGGCAGGCCCTACTGAGGTGCCCAAAGGCACAATATTGGACGTAAATCACCCATTGTGTACACTGAGCTGTTTGGAGTAAGGTTTGTGCTGTATGAGTCACATATATACATACCCTCAGAGGTTTCAGGACCAGTTCGTCAAATGAAGAGGATAAACTGAACATGGATAACAGAGTGAAGCAATTTACACAACAAAATCCAAAAGAGTGGTTGAAGAGTACATAAAAGCGACCATTGCATGCAAGTGTTTTTCAGAGATGAGACCATATAGGGGAAGTCAGAAGGGACTCCTACAGTGGCAACATGTGCTTTGGGAGACACATGTTGCCCAGTTAATAAAAACAAGCACCCATTGTCCTGGTGTATGTGCATTAATGCGTCAGCACACGTGTGAATGCATATATCATCATGCGGTTGACATTTGATTTCTTTTCTTATTTATCCTTTCAAGATGGTGGACGCCACTTGGATTATTTAAAAAAAAAAAAAAAATTGAAAAGAGCATGAAACAGTGATTTAAAAGTGGACTGACCCAGCATCAGGTGGTAACTACTGGACCCACCAAAGGAGATGGGTAGGCACACAATAGAGAAGCAGGAGGGGAGAAGACAGCATTGGGCAGCAATGCTGGAGCTTGAGGTGGGGTGTGAAGCAGAGTAGGCAATAAAGCAAAAAAAACAGGGAGGGGAAAGCAATGGATGAGGTGGCGGGAGGAGGAATAAAACCGAACGCACAGGGTGGGGGCAGTATTCGAGGGGCGACTAACTAGCACACGAGTGAGAAAGCAAGAAAACACATGCAATGCCATAAAGTGCTGAAGAAAAAAGTAAATCCCTGATTGTGAGCAGTGGAAGGATACAAGCATCCATTTAAAAGGATGGGATAGAAGCTATGTTCCATGGGATAGACAAACACAAGGCGAGGAAAAAAAGCCACTCAATAAGCAGCAAGAAAATGAAAGTGACAAGGAAGCCAACCAATGGTAAGCAGTGGGCAGGCTAAAAGCCCACTGTAAACATTTTGGTATGGTCCCCAAGAGGTCTCAGTGATTTCAATCATTTAGCGCACTCTATGTGTGACCTATGACCTGTAATGGCGCGGGAGTCAACTTCAGTGACGCACAAGGGCTCGAATCCCAGCAATATTTCAGCTGAGAGGCTCCTGAAAGTGCATTAAAACCAGTCCTCGCCTCAGAAGCAGGCGTGCTAGCGGTGAGGTTTTAGTTTAATTACTCAATTCAGTTGATGCTGCACACGTTCAGTTGGATACGAGGGTGGGGGCTTCAGGTGGCGATATATCACTGACTTGCACCCCATGAGGGCTCTCATTGTGGTGAGCAGTAACGTTTTTAACAAGCCCCCAGTTGTTTTTGGGAGATGTGAATGTTTCCCCATTATCACTTGGATTATACCATCTACGCATGAAATGTAATCTCCGCCCTTTCGCCACTTCACTGATTTATATTTGATTGCTTCAAAGAAAAAGGCTGAAAATCACAAACTGAAGCTGTTTTTTTAAAAACTTTTTATATATTTGTCTTCTTTGTGACACAGCCAGTTGCACCACAATGCTGCATTGTCGCACGTGTTGTTATTCTTTTTAGCTCGAGCCTAGCAGCAGCGCGCATGCGCTGCTCGCTCTGCGAGGCATACTGTAATAGGGTATGCTGTGGAAGCCTTGTCCACTCTCCGCCCATATTTCTCATTGGCTTTGTGTCATTGTCCTTCTTAAATGCTGGCTTCTGATTGGTAAATAGGCTTTTTAGTCCCTCCTTGGTACCGCCTTGTCTCCATTTGTTACCGCCCATAAGGACTGGACCTTTTACTGGTCATGCTACACGGTCTGCTTTATCATGGCTAACAGCACTATTTTGCTTATTTTTTTTTTATTTGCAGTGCGGTCCGCTTTCTCTTTAGCGGCCGCGCTTGTTTATTTAATTAATTTGCAGCGCAGGCCGCTTTCACTTTTGCGGCCGCGCGTGTTTATTTATTTAATTTGCAGCGTGGTCCGCTCACTTTAGCGGCTGCGCTTGGTTATTTAACTAATTTGCTGTTTTCTTCTGCGTGAGAGGCACAGGCGAGGCTAGAGCCAGGCACGTCACGCGAGGCTTGGTTCTGTTGTGGTGAAAGGAAGGTACTTTTACCTAAACAAGCATTTGCAATGCAATAGGTCTCGCATTTACGCGAGTTTGAGCTATTGACATTGCAAATGACAATGCCTTTTATTTTTGTTTTCGTTTTTAAAACATAAAAGACATTATTTACAATGCCAATAGCTTAAACTTGCGTAAATGCGAGACCTATTGCATTGCAAATGCTTGTTTTTTAAGGTAACAGGACTGAAAATCAAACATGCATAGTGTTGTCAGGACTAGTTGAAGGAGTCACGCATGACTTAAGATCACTCGGACGCTGTGTTTTTAAGTTTTGTTAAGTCCTATCCCATTTCCAATCCGGTTACTGTTTCATCCCTATTCGCCTACATGATGGAGGTACGCAGTTTCATTCGCGTCATGCATGAAAACAAGCATTGGCTACACCGGTTCAATATTGTACGGAGAATATGTTTTGTCAAGCTTTACCAGCAGGCAAGACAGGAATAGCAGGGACAGCATGTGCACACAACACAAGCGGACTGGAAAAATGGTGGAGTAACAATGTGTGAGTGTGAGAAAGTGAATGCATGTAAATGTAAGAGCGTGTGTGTGTGTGGGGTGTGTATGCTTGCAAGAGTGATGTTGGCCCCGGTATAATGGGGTGGGGGGTGTTACCCATGGCAAAATGCAGAACTTAGCATACTGGAGGTAATTCTTTGCATATGGGGCACCTAGGGCGAAATACTGGTGCCGGTGTACTGAGGTAATTCTTGGCAAAGGAGAGGATACTTTGGGGGGGGGGGGGGGGCATAGCAAAAATCTGGCCCTGGGATACTAGATGTAATTTCTGGCACGTGGGGTGAAACCATGGTAAATTTTGAAGAAAACTGGATCAGCTCCCAGACAGAGTCGGGCCTTCTTGACACCACACCATGAAAGGACTGAAATACTTCATGAGAGCTATTTTAACGTTTATGACTTTTTGGCTAATTAACGTGAGAATTGTACTTTAAAACGCACTCAGTGACAACATTTGTTCACATTTTTCTTTAGAGGTGGGGGCGCCCGGGGCGGGACCACATCCCCTCCAGAAGAAAACTGTTTCCGCTTTGCTCACTGGAATTCAAGGAAAGCATTACTACCCACTAGTTTCACCACTGGTGATTAGAAGGGGCAGATATGAGAGTGTATGAGTAGAGGAGACAGAAGCAAAAGGGAGGTGGTGGGGATATACCCAAATTCTAACGAAGAATTTCCGGGGCGCGGGCACATTTCCAAGGACTTCATCACCAAACTATAAGTGAGGCAGCACCGCCATCTCATGGTGGTCTAAAGTCAGTGCAAGTGTGTTAAAATGGTGGGAGCAAAGCGTGCTGCTGCTGGCTCGGTCACCACCAAGGCTGAAAAACGGACAGAATTAAAACGCTGCAAACATACTTATCAGCGGAGCAATGTTATGGGCAGATAATGGATAGCATAAAATCAGTTAGACGCCTGGCCTGTGTTCGCTTCAAGTTCATGCACAGAATTATCCAACGGAATATTCACAACTGCCAACCTCTACCTTATACACGGTCAGGGATGGTAGGGAACCCACGTTTCCTGGTCCTTTAGCGGGAATGCAGCTGGTCATGTCGCCTGCACAGAGATGTTTTAAAGCTTGGGCAAAGTGGGCAATTGCCCAGGGCCCCCACCTACCAAGGGGCCTCCTGGGAAAGTGAACTTTCTCTCTAGCTCACTTCTGTGTATATTTGTATCTTAATGGTCAACATATAATTCAATATTGTCAGTCAACATAGGACTTGAATTAGCAAAACATGGGTAATACAATTCAATGTTATTCCAAACAGGGGCCTCCAAAATGTTTCTTGCCAGGTGCCCCCTAAATCCTTAAGATGACACTGCGCCAGCAGGGCGACGGGGGGGTGCATCTTTAGTGTTGCTCCCCTGCTAGAATGGGATGGGCAGTGTGTCCCAGTAGTGCCACCATGGGTACAGAGGGTTCACCCCCTGTGTTTATTGCCTCACAGCGTCTGGAATAGGCGAGGTAAGGATAAGGGGTATTATAAGGGGTCAGCAATTAGGGCAGGGCCTCTTTTGTGAGCTGTACATAATTGAAGTGCATTGGTGGTGATGCAACCAAAAGGGCAGCTCCAGCTTTCTCAGGATGGGTGTCAGCTGTTTGGTGAACTCACCGCTGACACCTGGATCGCCTGTAAGCTAACCCAACCTGTGTAATCAATAAACTTGCGACACAATTTTATCCACAAAAAAGTTTTCAGTGTCATTTATTGTGTCTTGTGCATGTTGTTGTAAGATTGCCTTTGTCCTCACATCCTTCAAGGGCTAGGGGTAGCAATGCTAAGGAGAATATCAATTAGCTTGCAGTGAGTGCTACACATTTTGTATATTCTGCATTGGTCAGTCAGGGTAATTCATTTTTTTCGGTGGTCGGTAGGTGCAATGTTTCCTGGCACTAGCACTCATTTATGCAACCTGGCCGAGAGAGAAATGGGGCCATCTTGTATTGAAGCCTCCCATATCAGGTAGGCTGTCAGTCCTAGGTAAACACTGGACAGCAAGGGAGCTCTGTATAGCCTTGAAGGACTCATCAATGTCTGTAGTAAACCTCTTCTGTGTTTGATTAGTCACAGGTAGCCAAGAATACTTATTAGAGGAATTTTTTGTTCTATTATCACATCAGGCTGACTTTGACAGGCAACACATTTTCGAGAAGTTTATAACAATGCAGCGTTTTTTGTTTTTATTTTTTATTTGCTTTGGGTGAACGGATCCAGTGTACTCGTTTTTATATAAAATACCATTTCACGTCACAAGTTTTTAAAGGCGCACATATTTTTTTTAAGATAAAAAAACGAAGGCAGTCGGAGATAAATGAATTTGCCAAGGATAATACCATTTTTGTTAAGAGGGTGAGGAAGGAATAAAAGCAGAGCGCCTATGATGTATACAGTCGGCAAATGAATTGCTAATCCAATGTTGGGGGGCTAAAAGTATCTACAGTAATGGGGTGAATACCTCCATCTTTGGCGTGTGGGACACCCCTGTGCAGTTATGGGAGGTATGAATGATTCTGAGCAGGCACAAGGTTTTGTGTCTTGGTGTGGCTTTGGACAAACCAGGCTTGGTGACAAAGAGAGTATGTATTGAGTGATCAGGGTGGTTAAGTTGTCAATGTTTAGTAATTGAACTCTTGAGCTTTGTTGGAAGCAACAAATATCTACAGAGAAGTCTCTCATTGACTAGCAAAGGCTACACAATCGCAGTCTCTGAGGGGACTGTTACCAGGGCCATAGGAATTATGTGATTTTGCGACTGCGGTGTTTTCCACATAAATATGTATGTGCCACACTTTCCACATAATCCATCATCTTCTGCATCGTTTGCAGATTTTATCATAAAATAAAATGTTTCTAGCTCAAACGGATCAAAAGTTACTTAAAATGCTAGCACGGGTGTTGCTGTGCAGTAGCAGGCCTTTTGTCACCCAGATGCAGGTCACCTTTCAGCTGCTGCTTTCTGTATTTAGATGTTAAATTGATATTAATGAGGTTAAACCTTTGCACATATAGGGGTCGATTCCGATCCCGCTCAAAAGGGCTCCGAAAGCGAACCGGCCAGAAAAAGCACGAGCCGTATGCGTGTTTCCCGACCGACTCGTACAGCCGTACGGACGAGCAAGTACGATGCGAGATACGCGAAATCGCCGACCGAATCGTTTCAGGCTCCGAACCGCTCCGTACGACTCGACCGTAAGCAATCCGTGCCGTGCAATGGAGGCGATTTCCGACCGAGCCAGTACGATGCACGATTCGGACAGCCGGATCGAGTCGGAGCCTCCGACACGTAAACGCTCCGGGAAGCGGACTTCGGGGGTCCGCGCCGGACCCCCCTTCAGCCCTACGAGTCGATCACAGGGGGGGACCCAAGGGTCCCCCCTACACATACCTGTACGGTGCGGGTTGCATAGACGCGTCCCCGCTACAGGGGGCGCCCTTGTGCGCAACGTACCTCTTTGGTCAATGGGAGCCTGTGTACAACAGGCTCCCATTGACTTCAATGGGGCTCCGAGCGGCCCGTGTCGGTCAGCGCTTGTTCGCATCGTACTCGGGTGCTCGAAGCCCCGGAGCATGAGTCGGTCGGAAAGCACTCCGGATCTGAGTCGGACGGAGAGCTTTCCTAGCGAGATCGGAATCGACCCCATAGTGTTAACAATTGTAAAAATAAGAAAAGAGTGAAGTATTACTGTTTCAAAATGTGCCATGTTATGCCATATAATTTGACTTTTGCTGCATAATCTAATCAACCCTGCTGCTTAATATTGGCTCTCCCTTGCCGCATAACTCCGGTTGCCCGGACTATTACACACCATAACTATTGATAGGGAAAGGGAAACACACTGCTACAAGTGAGCATTATGGACTTTAGAAACAAATTCAATCACACAGTGATGCCCATTGCTGATCACAGAATTATATGAAGAGACTGTATCAACACGACTTGAGGCTTATATACAAAAACAGGGGGAAGGCAGGTGGGTTCTGGTGATTGTGTCTTGGGTCACAGAGCAGTTCCTTATCGATTACCCAAAAGAGGCTCCCTGAAGAGTTGGTTTTATGAATGGCATACGTCGTGCTTCAAGGAGGATGGGTCTATTCCTGATCCTTGGTTCACAGAAGACTTGGCATCAATTTTTATCTCTCTTTCAAGGATCACGTTAAGTCTCGGCTTGGCTCTTTGTGTCATGTTGGCTGCCTGGGGTGGTTAGGTTTTCAGCCAGGCATGTGGATGCTCTGCTCTGATTGTTGCCGCTTTGTAAGTTGATGCCACACTCAACAAACAGACAAGCCAGTGCAGGCCCTTAAGGACATGCACAAAACTGGATGGGAAGCAACAGACAGCTGAGCTGAACATAGGGCAGTAGTCTAGTGAAACGATTCAAGAGTGTTTACTACGAGGCAGGTAGTATGCAGGTTCCTGCTGTGAAGGGTGCAAGGTAGTGTCTTTCTGAATTGCAAGAGGGTAGGAGCAGTTCTGATATTGATAGGAATGTCCCCAGTATTTTAAATGGAAAAATAGAAGTGCAGTTACTCACTACTTAGAGTACCTGTTTGCTCCTGAGAAGTGCCGGTACGCTCCTATTAAATGTATAGCAGCAGTGCTGAGAAGTGCCGGTAGTCTCCCTCTCAAATCACAGAAGTATAGGTACTGAGTACCGGCCTATTTAAAGCACTGAATGTTCCACATTTTGGTGCCTTTTATGGCAGTCTGCACAACACTTCCGGAGTATGGAGGATTGCAGAAGTTCTTTAAATGTACTGCACCTCAGCCAACATTTCCCACAAAGTACATACAACAGGCAAACCCCTTCCAACCATTACACTTCAGAAAGAGCGCCCAAGAACCACTGGAAACCAGAACCACGTGGACTCGTCAGGAGTTTACCACCTTTACAAATGCTCCAATTCAATAAGTTATCAGGAAACTCTCTTACCGACCAGAAAAAATCGTACCCTGGCAATGAAATGCACCTTCTGACCACAGAAACCCAAATACTAACCATAGAGACATATGCACTTGGAACCCTTCCAGGAAGTGACGTGCATCCACCTTCCACAGGCCCCTGTAAGCATCCATGACAGCAGTTGCTGTTCCACGGCTGCTGAGGGTTTCATGCAATCAACAGATATTAGAGAACTTGGAGGCAGCCAATCGACAAAAGAGATATCCGACTACAACATAATAGCCCGAAGGGAAAGATTCCGCCTTTGTCGAGCCCAGTGAAAACACACCTCGAGCCAATTAGAGTATTCAAGTCAAGCACCAATTTAGGCTAACTAGAGCCAGGGAGGGGATCAGATACGGACAGTCCCCGAGGACGAGGCGTCTGGGTTTTCATGTTAAATACCTGCAGCGAGAGTAACCCGAGTCCCCCCAATTACAGTCGATGAAAAGCAGGCTGAACAAACAAGTGAACCCCCCCCCTTTAATGAGCTCCGAGCCACAATCTGCATCAGTCAGCGCGGGAGGGCTGCGAACAGGCCCCAGAGGCAGCGGCGGGACAGGGGTTTTAGCTAATTGGACTTGATGCTTGATAGCTGACGAGAAGTTTTAGCCCATGTCAAGGGCTCGAATGGAAGCGATGACAAAGTCAGACAGCAGCAGGGTCCCTGTCCAGTTCATTCATACAAGGCAATTATCTCGTTGCCTCCAGCGCGCCCCCGTGGGAGGGAGGCGAGAGGGCTCTGAGCATGCGCAGACTGCTCTTGACTGCAATGACTGGTGTCGAGTATTCGCAAACTGTCAGGGGTTTAAAGTTAAAACCCACTGTCAGGGTATCCCATCTGCACCGGCACATCTGCAGCCGTGTGACAGGACCCTCAAAACATTTCGCAGCTGTATGAGGTGTTTTCAAACCTGTCCTTCTTTAAAAATAATAATATCAAAGGCCTAGTCTGCTGTCCCCGCAGAGGAGGGGTTAGAACGTGCCCAGAACTCACCTCAGTCCTTCGAGATGCGGCGTCAGAGAACATGCCCAGGTAGAACGGCTGTCTAGTTGTGCGCACGAGCCCGCCTGCACCTGGCCGAGCCCAGAGACCTCAAGTTCAGTCCGGTTTCCCTCCCGGGCATACAGGAGACACCCTCGGTCACAGGAGACACCCTCTCCTGCGCAACCTACTCACTGGACTGGACGACATCTTGCCCGTTTGCAATGTTTCGCGTCTCGACTCCGAATATTCCATCTGCCTCTCACTAAACCAATAACTGCCAGGCTTACTTGTCACCTGACCCACCTCAAGTGCCAAATGAAGCATTACTAAATGGTTGCTCAATACCTAAATATGCTCAAAATTCATGACCTTAACTTGGAGAGAAAAAACGTGATATTCTGTTTTCTACCTGGGCTTGACTAAGAGAAGCCCGACTCATCTTTCGTAAATATTGCACCCTCCAGGGCTTTAAGTGGGATGAAAAAACTGGGTGGTTTCTCAAAGGGACGTGGCCAATGTAATTAAGGGCGTGGCTTAAAAACACGTAAGCTAAAAGTCTGTGCTTAGCATAGCGTGCCGCCCGTCTTGTATTTAGCTGTTTCTGTCATTGCATCCAGATATATGATACAAGTAACATCATACCTACAACAAGTCAGGACACATTGGCTTGGTCAATGGTTGTTAGTTGCATAAGATAAATAAGCAGCAACTATGGCGTGTATATAATATTGAAAAAGCTTCCACTTAAATCCCTGGTGACACCACGACAATGTTTCTGCTCTCGAGTTTCAAAAAGAGAAGGGAAATCCAGAGAGAAAATGATTCTCTTTAAAGGATTTCCCTTCCCCTACAACGCTCACCTGGCATGACGTCATGCCGTAACTTCTCCAATAGTGAGAAGTGAGCAGTGTTGGCACACGCACATCGATGTGCCTGCTGTCACTGCAGTCCGGAAAAAAACAGACCGCCTGTGCCAGGGCACAAAACAGAGCCCGATAGAGACCCGTTTCGAGGGATGTATGACGATACCACGCATGCATTACATCGCATGCCATTAGATCGCAGTTTTAACAACGCAAGTCGTTACAACGACTTGCGTTGGGGGGCGCTGGACTTAGGAGTAGTTTAATTTACTATTCCAACTCCAGCCTACGTACAGTAGGGAAGGTGTTGGATAGTAATTTAAACTACTCCTTGTCCTATAGCGCCCTCCAATGAAAGTCGTTGTAACGACTTTCGTTGTAAAAACCGCAATCTAATGGCATGCGATGTAATGCATGCGTTCTAAAGGTTGTTTCCCCGTTTCGAGGCCTCCTTTAAAAAACTGCCGGTGCTCAGCACCGGTGAGACCCGGCCCACTTAAAGCCCTGGCACCCTCCATACAACTACACGTTTTTCGATCTGACCTCTTAGGCATTGTCGCCATCTTTGGTAGAAATGAAGCTTGGAATTCTCGCATTACCATCCGCGCTTTAAAAGACTCCGAAGTTTTAGCTGTAAGGGCAACTTCCAACGGGAATTCTGCCTTCTCTTTCGTGCTTTTATATCACCTGCACCCACGACATGCATCCATTATTATGCACAATTTTTATTAGGCAATCACCTCCCTTAGTGCTACTCAACTGTCTTCTGTTATTTTAGGGGACTTTAACCTGCCCTTGGACTCATCTGATTCACGTCCAAAATCTCAATCTCCTATACATGTGTGTTGCCTGCCTCAACTATCCTATTCATATAGCTGGTCATAACCCTAACTTTCTCCTTTCCATGCAAGACCAGTGTCATTCATTTTCTTCCCTCTCCATTTGATCTGAGCACTATTTATTTTAATTCACCATACCCACAGTTCAATCTTTGCCTTCGTCTCAGCCTGTCGACAGCTGTTCCAGAGAGTGGAAGAAAACATCCTCAGATGCTGTTCTCCCCATTCTTCCCATAACGCTGGTCTCGCTGACGATGAGGTCCAAGCTAAATATACAGCTTGCTGCTCACTTGTCCCTTCGGCATTAGGTTCTACATCTTTAGTTTCAAATATGCTGTTCAGGATAAGACCTAAATCATCCCCGTAGTAGTGCACCTTTTTACAATCTTCAATATGCTAACAAAAGAGCTGAACGCACTAGAGGCACAATTGCGATCCCAGTAGAAAATTTAAATATTTATCTGCACTATCTTAATACAAACTTGCTATTAGAGATCCTTTCATAATTATTAGTCCACCAGCATCTCAACAGCTACTAAGAAGCCAAAAGGGATTTTCAAAATTGTTAATGAAAAGTCTTCCACAGGAAGGTCTCTGGCAACAATACCTCTTCCCGTAAGAGCTAGCCAACCTTTTTACTTCTCAAATCATTAAGATTAGACAGAACATTACCAAGGAATTTTCTTATCAGGTGGCTCCCACTCTTCCTAGCAATGACTTACCAGTTTTGTGGCTTTTAGATCAGCCAACTGTGCTTCAGCTGCAGGCTCAGTGTAAATCAAGCTCTTCTCTTGATCAGTGTCCTGTCTGCTTCCTCCCTATGCTCAAAGACATTCTGATAATTCCTGTACTTGATGTACTGAACGCGTCCTTAGCCTCAGGTCTTGGGCCCTCCTTTTTTAAGATTGAATCATACGTTCTCTTCAGAAGAAACCTCGGCCTGGTTCATCGATTACCACTACTTATCACCAACTGGCCCTTCTCCCCACCACTGCTAAAATCCTGGAGTCTTACGTGGCCAAACAGCTTTGTCCATTCTTAGAACTTAATAAAGCGTTGGGCAGTGCCCACTAAGTTTCCAGGCCAACAGAGGCAGTGAATCAATCGTCTTAGCGGTTCTAGATGACCTCCAAATGACTGCTGAATGCACTGATTTCATTTGACCTTTCTGCAGAATGACATTGTCTACCAGAGCCTCCTCTTAAACGCACTGCACAGAACTGGAACTGTGGCAGAATGGTTTTCCTATTTTCTCTATGGAACATCTCAGATGGTTTCATTTGGGGCATTCTTTCTTTAATTACCAAAATCACTTGCTGCATTCTGCCTGACTCTACTGTTTGACACTACTTAACCTCTATACTAGACCACTTATGGCTTTTTACATACTCAGGGCCTGCAACTCAATACCAATGATGTTTATACATTACCAATGGCACACACAGTACTTAATAAAAGTTTGGTCTGGAGTAATGAGGCAATCCACAATTCATGTGTTCCTTCAGTTCTTGCACTCCATAGGTAATTTATTCAATCAATCAATCAAATGCTTTATTTCGATTACTAGAATCATAAAAGCAACAAACAAGAAACAGAAAAAGAATAAAGGAAAAAAAAGTAATATATGCAATATGTCACCACACTGTTGATACATGAGTTGGCGGAATTGTCAGGACAAGTAAAAAACACTGATGATGAATTTATGACCTAAAAGTTTCTAAAAAATTTTAAAAGGTTGAAAGTTAAAAACTTCATTCACTTTTTTTCTATTATAAGTCCTTGTGAGATAATGAGTAAGAGAATAAACATTAGGCACAAAACCGAAAATTAAAATACAAGGCATGAAAGATTAAAACAGTTGTACAAAGATGACTCCGGAAATATACAAAATCCACCACAAATAGGGAAGTATGACTCAGAGCAAGACATTCCACAGAACACGAGCTTCTCCACAGTACACATGAATAAAAAAACTCTAGATGTTGTTACGGTAAAATGATAAAAGATAATAAAAACTAGCTGCCATAAAGGAACTTTTATCGCTCCGTAAACGTATTAAAGTGCTTCAGTGCTTTAATTCTGATAATCCAGGCTCTGCTCAAGAATTTCGCCACCCCACACGAGTAAAGCACACCTGGATCCGTTTTTAGAATACGCAAAGCAGTCCTGTAATCGCGTGTACCCATAATTTTACAAATCGGTTTTAGCCAGCTAGACCTAACAGTGGAATAAGCCGGGCAAGCGAACAGAAAGTGGGACATGCTTTCCAGCGGGGCTCTGCAGCAGGGACATGCCTCGCTTTGATATTTATGAGAATGCCATTTTGAGGTGGTTGCATGGATTGGTAGTGTACCCAGCCTGAATTGGATGTATAACTGCCTGTCACGTGGAATCTGGATGATATCCATGTAAGGCTCTAAAACTCTGGACTGTTTATGGCGAAAGAACTCTTCTGTCAAGCTGCCCAATTCTGGGTTAGACAGCGCTTTACTATCAACCCAGCTCCAGTAAATTCTCCTAAGCTCTACCTTACTGGGTAGTGCGTGAGATTCCCATGCTTCCGTGAGGCCCAACTCAGACAGTAACCTTTTAACATTGGCTATCCACTTGATCCTGTGCCCCGTATCAAGGATAGTCACCTCTGTTAGGGCTGCAGCATAATTAGCAAGCTCAGGGGTACGGATCATACGTGCCCAAAAAAGAAGGGGGCGCAGTTTAACAATATCCCTCAGTGGCCGTCTGCCCATCCGTAATTTATTCAAGTTTGGATCTCCACAATAGCCAAAGTAGCCAACACGTGTTTCGTCAAAAATATCGACTTCATCAGGGCTACAAGTAACAAGAAATAGGATTTTTTTAACAGATGTACAAGTCATTGTCAAGGCACACGATATTGCCACCACCAGTGACTAAGTGTACCAAGATCTTTGACAAAATTGTATTAGCTCATTGTGGGCAGGCACTAAAAACTGCGTGTGCCATTGGGAATGTATAAACGTTGTATTTAGAACCTCTTTTGGTTCCAAATTGTGAATGTAGGGTGAACATTTCTCCCTTGTGAGCACCACTCCTATTTTTCTAGGTTTTGATACAATGTGTTAAATTTACCAATTGAGCGCCGATTCAATTCCCATCTTTCACCCTTCCTCCTTAGCAAATCAATACCAATGATGACTAAATATAGTTGTTCTACAGAATGAGTGGCCAATCCAAAAATGATCTCTCTTCAGAACTATCGAATGAACAGTTGTTGACTATACACTGAGAAAATTAAGATACTGAAAACAGGAGGAAATTCTAATCTGTGGTACTACACTCTTTGACATCATGACTTTGGCTCTTGCCACACCCCCTCTCAATCGGTGGAAAGCCCAAAACTAAAACTTGATTCTTCTTACGGGTAAAACTTTATTAAGCTCTCAAAATGGCAACTCCGGTTGTGTCAGTCATTTCCTGTACCACATATTATATGAGGAAAATTCGCTCAATTCTTCTACGCTTGTCCCATGATGGCCAGCCGGCCACAGTTATGACACTAATTGGGTTCAGACTTGATTAATCGAACACTTACTTCAGTAAGCCCTCTCTCATTCAATGCTTTCATTTCATTCAAAATCCAGCAGCTATAGAACCATTCAGATTTAAAAATCCATCCCTTGATGACCTGCACAAGCCAGTGAAATGCATTATTCATCGCCTTATGTATTGGCAGGAGCAAAATTAATTTCATGCCGTTTGATATGGTAGTCCCAGTCCAACTTTCTTCATTCTTTCAAACAGTTACTTACAAATTTCCCAAAATATAGGAATTAGAGAATTTGAAATTTGGTCCTTTTATGGACTGGCCTCATACTCTGGAACTCCCTACTGTTCACTTAGAGGTCTATCCCATCCTACCTGCATTTCAGAAAAGAACTCAAACCGGTACTGTTCACTAACACGTCTCATTAAACTGCACGGTCTTAACGTTTTTCTCTCTTCTATTTTTGTCTTGGCGCCAACGGACTTGATGTGTTACTACCATTTACAAATTCTTATTAACATAACGAAGATGGCCAGACAGAAAGATGGCCAGACAGATGAACAGATAGGACAGGAAGAGACAACGGTACAGAAATCTAGACAGATGGACCGATAGAGACGCAGGTGGAGGTATCTAGATGGACACACAGGAGAGACAGAGGGGAAAAAGAGAGGTAGATAGGGATAGATATTGATAGATGGTCAGATAGAGATCGATACATGGATTCAGTAAGGGCGCCCGTCTCCTTCTTTTCTTTCTCGTTCCCTGTTTTTTTCTGTGTCCCTATCAATTGTCTCTCAAGCTTTGTGTTCTTCTTTTCCTGTCTCACTCTGTTCTGTCCCTTTGTGCTTCTCTCATCAACTCACCATGTCTATTCTTTCCGGTCTTCCTTTGCGCCTATCCTTCGTCCTCTTTTTCTCTCCCTGTTGCTCTCCCCCATCTCTCCCTGTATTTCGGTCTGTCTCTGTCTTTCGCCAACAGTCTCTCTTAGTCTTGGACTTTAGTCTTGAAAGCCTTGCTCTCTTTCCGTCTCCCCTGTGTCTTACTGTCTCTACCTATGTTGTTGGCGGCCTGTCTTTCTCTACTTGTCATTATCAGCCTCTCTTTGGATGAGATGTGAGGATGATCTAGCTGTGCCATCTGTCACCCCATCGATTGCTAGGGTGGATTCGACTGATCTAGCAGGCTAAGGCTGGTGTCCTCTTCCTCCCTCACCACTCCATGTGCATCCATGTCGAAGCTGATAGAAGACCCGGGCTCCGGTCTGTCTCCTGGGTATAGGAGTAGCTACCCTCCCCTGCTAGAACCCCAAACAAGTCTCAAGCCTATCCCTGGATATATACTTATATGGCTTTCTCGGTCTCTTGCTATGTGTGTCTGCCTTTCTCTCTTTCCACATCTTTCACCCCATATCTTTTTTTTCTAGATCTACTAATCTCGCTCCCTCTTCCTGACCTCTGATGCTGCTCCCTGTCTCTTTCTCCCCATCTCTTCCTGACTCTGTCTTCCCCTATCTTTTTCTTTCTGTTTCTGTTTCTCTCTCTCTCTCCCAGTTTCTCTGTCCCCAAATAGTTCCCTATACGTCGGACGAACTAGAAATTAACGTGTTTGGTTCAATATTTCTTTTATTGCAAGCAAGCTGAAACCTTCCGCACTGAAATTTTGTGACTGGCCTCAGCCACCACTAGCACCGCCTGCTGAGTGAAGCGCTCAGCTGGATCTTCGGAGGCAGGAGTGTCTTTTCAGTACCTTCATTCTGGCATCTGAGGGACAGTAGACACTTGGATAAAAACAAATTGTTGCTGCAAGGGTCAATTCAAAACTATGGTAGAATTCCACTACTCTTCAACTGCTATGAGAGGCCTTCAAACCAATGTTAAGGGAGTATAAACCTTAATTGGTCATGAGCGTCATCAAACTTGTGCTAGTGCTCCCCAAACCATCTGCAACCATGGGATGGACCTCTATAACTGCACACTATGGTAGAGTTCTTTAAAACCTCTGTAACTGTGTGAGAGGGAGTGCTGGAAAAGAACACTGTAGGCTGCGGTGATCTGGGGATTGTTGGAACAGGAATGTCTCCTGGATGCTATCTGGGTATGTACCCCTGCCCCGAGTCCCCGACTGCATGTGGTCTGATTTTTTTGTTTAGCCAAGCCAGCAAGCTTTACTAGCATGAGCGCAGGGCTGTCCATGGTGAGCGCAAGGTCTAGAACCTGTATTGTGACCTCAAAGAGGGCTCCAAGTATACCTTCTGTATCAATATTGGACTGCTGTCCTTAACCTGGGTTGATGACATACATCAACGGTAGCAGCATACCAAATTTTGAGGATTTATAGTTCTGAGCAGAGCCTTTTTGTCTAACTCATGGTTGCCATTGCAAGACTGCGTAAGTAGTGAAAGAATGATTGCTAAGAACAGTGGTATCCATTTTGGATGCGCCCTGGTTTCAACATCGCAAGATGGAGGTTGGATGCAGCTTCTCCAGACAGTGGAACTGTATTGCCTGCATTCCTGTGACTTCAGGGTGTAGACTCAGACACTAAAGTGAGGAAAAATAGAGACAGGGCTACCTTTAGAAATCCCATAAGGTTTTATTTTTTTAGAAAGGGGTTCCTAACTAGTCATTCCTGAGCACTGCTATTCGGTGGGTGATGGGGAAAAGGGTGAGTCAGCAGATTCTAGTGATAAAGATTAGTAAGTTTCTATGCAGGGCATGCCCTATCTGACAATTCATTGTGCACTTGAGGATATTTCTGCTTGGAGTCATTCTCATCACTACCTGTTATAAGAGCCACCATGATGCACAAAGGCTGTGTCTGCACCCCAAACCAGTTCCAGAACCTTACACAGTGGATCAACATCCCATCAGTAAAATGAGTGTAAAAGTGTTACCCAAATGACGCCACTTTGTTCCAGTTTCAAGTTCTCCTTGAATAATGAAGTGTTCCGCAGTGTACTTTAAGGGTTACTGTGCAGCCAGGGCTGGTGTGTGTCTGACAGCCAGTTTCCAAGAGGTGAGGGGACATCACATGAAGACTGCACAACTTGACTAAGAAGGTGTGGGTCGAAGCCTGTCTGCAAGCAGAAAGAGGAAAGGTGCCTGGCCCTGCAGGAGGAGAGACTGTCCAGAAGCCCAGCTTTGCTCCCAGTTCGAGGAACACCCAGAAGCTGACTTGTGTGAGAGTGCACCCAGTGCCAACCCAAGCCAAGAGAGCAGCCCCACACAGTCCGTGTGTGGTTCATTTCGTGAAATATGTAAAACGACAACCATTGTCAACATCAGTGAGACGTCCAGCATCTACTCCTCCTGCTACCGTAGACAAATGCTGTGACTTGACATCGCCGCTGCTGGAGCCCAAGACTTGCCTGAGGACGCAACTGCCCCAGAGATGACCCCTGATCCCAGCCTGCCATGCCTCAACTCCGATATGGCCCAAGAAATTCTTAGTTCAACCCCAACTCTAAGCAAGATCCAAGACTGAATGGACAGACATATTCCTCGCATTGGGTCAGGGTTTAAAAGCCATAGTAGAGCACTGCATTTGACTCGTTTATCGCATGATATTTCTTCCTAGGTAGGCATTCTGTATCGACAGGTGGAAGCTACAATCCTAGTGGGACATCACTGTAGTAGGGTTGGGATAGTAATCCTTGATCAATATCCCAGGTGGGTGCAAGCAATGACCCATTGGTTACAGCGCATAGCGAGTAGAGTAGCCCTGTACCTGAACCCCAATACTGTTTAGAAGAACAAAAACTGTCTGGACAGCATCTTATTGTGTCTGTTGGTGGACTGTTGAGTTCTGAGTTCTTGACACACCACACTACCTCCCTGATTATCCTCTGACTGCTCGCCCGGTTACTCAGTCAAGTGCGGAGCGGTGTACTTCGCTCAGTTTTCAGCGCCACAGTAGGACAGACCCTGGGACACCAGTGGCAAACTGTCATGTTGTAGAACTACTGGAGGCCTCTGCCGACCCTGAACACCTGCTCTAGTAAGCAGATGAGTACTTGCCACTAGGCATAAGGATCTGGGGAAATCAGGGGAAATGTGTGAAGGAAACACCAGACTTAAGCCCACTCTCCTCCACATAATCATCTGTTTCAAGGGACGGCACCACACTGTCTGGATGTTACTAGGGCTGGTAGGTCTGAACCGGTGGAAGACAGAGGACAAGATACAAGTATGTGAAGTCAGCCGGTTAAATCAGTAATAAACAAATAAAGTTACAGAGCTTACCGTTTCCAGCAGCGGATAGTGCTATGATGAGCAGTGAACCGACCAGGAATCCAGTGGGAGGCTGCTGCAAACACAACAGTTAGCTGCTACAAAGGGATAAACGAAAGGCAGCACAGCAAAAGGACAAAGCAAGGTAAGACTACCTCGGGGAGCCAAGAGGGAGGAAACAAACATGGAGGATGCAAAACAGGTGTGAACTGGTATGAAATCGGAGTGCCATTGTAACTAGACAACGTCTTGCCAGGCAAAGACCTAACCCCAGGTATGGTTTAAATGGGGCTCCATCGCCCTTCACCTGGACGTGACCTCAGACCCAGGAAGTGAGGGAATGAGTGTCTATACCAAGTCTAATGTCCAGTCCTTCTTACCTTCCATTGGCCGTTTTCTAGTATCTGCAGCACCAGTTTGCTTGTTGTTTCAACCGAATCCTAACAAAAACCTCGCCCACCATGGTTGGGGATGTCTGTCACATGACCTTCTCCCCCGCCCTAAACGAGATTTGACAGGGTTCAAGGGGTAGGAGCAGAAAGGGGTGGAGTCATGAGCAGCAGAGTCTGACAGTTAACTAGTACATTTATTTTAAAAACTCTGCCCTAAAGAAAATTGTCTATATAGACAAATGTGACCGTAAATCTACTCTGTTTACTCAATCAGTCACAAAATGGTAGTGTTTAAAACGCCTGACTGGGTTAAGGCCCCTCCTGCAGAGATCTTTGGTGTACCAAGCAAGGTCGAGGGTATAATAGCAGTGATCCAGCGGTGTACTAACAACAGATACTCCACTACCATATACACACCTGGGCCCATATAACTACTTCCACAATAACAGCAAGTAGACCGCCGGAACTTTTAGTTTATGCTTCTCATACTTCAAGGTCTAGTTATTTCTTTCCCTAACTAAACCTTTCACTGATCAATTAGTTCTTTCCTCTGGTCAATGGACCATTAGTTGGAACTAGTTGATGGTGATAATTAACAACTTATAAAACATTTTTTTATTAGAAATGAAATAATCACAGACTCGGGAAGTTTTAAAATCTTTATCTAAATTAGTTGCTTGTGAACCATCTCAATCGTTTCAGTACAAACACCCTCATTCGCAAGAGTGTCAATTCAATCAAGTTTCAAAATATGCATTTAGTAATTCAGATTCACACAATAACTATGCTCAGAAAGAAGAGGACAGAGAGAGAAGAGCATCTATCAATGCGATGAATTTTATAATTACCAAGTATGGTGTGAAGACCAAACCCTCTGGCCAAAGGGCTGGTAAGGGTCCCCCCGGGATAAATTCAGGAGACAAAGACTTCAGGACAGGAATTAGGACAGGATACTGCACCTCTCTAAATACCGACGACTGCGTCACACCCCTCTCTGACACTCTCTTCCTCCTCGTGGTTCTTCCGCGATCTTCTTTCTAACCCAATTAAATTGATGGTTCTGCATTTGATTTTCTTCATCAGCGTCACACTGCATCAGCACCACCCCAACGCCGACAGCATCCCGAGTTCTGCAATGCTTCCGTCAAAAGTCACTCTCAGCATCGCGCTCTCTCCCGTGTAAATGCTAAACTAACTAACTAAAACTACCTCAATTATACCTTTCTATATCCATGTATCACCCATTAATTTTTCAATTTTTTACAGACTACTAATTCTAATATGACAGGCGAAGGGGGGATGATCGTCATACCATGCTTACATTTCACTTATTTCTTTAAACCATTGTTTCAAAACTCCTCCCCTCAAGCTTTATTACCCCGCTTCCTTTCCCATACATCTCCAAACTTTATTAATACAATTGTTGCGATCTCTTGAATAAAGTTCCTTCATATGAACTCTTCACCCTCTTGTTCCCAGGGCACATCTTCGCTGGCCTTGGACGCGTGACAAGTCCTTAGTCATCTTTCGTACTTTCTCGCCAGGGCGCATGCATGGTGCAACGTCAGTCTGCTTGACTCAGACAAATTTGACAGGCCCAAATACGCACTAATAATAAAGTCAAAAGGAAAAATGTTATTCTCAAAAATAAATGATTTCACTGTATACCACCAACCTCTACTCTAACCCATTCCATTTATTATTTCCCTTTCTGCATTTGCGTTAGTATAAAACTTATATTTTATTTCAGCTAAGCAGGTGCCATGCATGTGAGCTTTCAAGCGGCCATTTTATCGTTTATTGCGCAGGCGCAAGATTTTCCCTCCAAGCGTTAGTACGTCATACTACGTAGATGCAGTAAACGCATGTGCAGTAAAGATCCCGTGTTAGAGTGCGTTCTTAGTCCTTCGTTCATGTTATTGCCGTTAGTAAACACATAGGCAAGCTTCCTTGTCCCACGTGTCTTGTTCTAAATGCAATTATTAATTACAAACACGTTGTTAATAATTCGTTAGTGAGTTAAACGAGAGGATTGCTTCCGAGCAAGTCTCTTTTACGAGTCCTTGCTCCATCAGCAGGAAGCGAACTCTGGTGGTTAATGAGTTTATGAAAGATCTGTGTGCAGTTACAGGTTTGACCCATCATAAAACATCATGGATAGTAAATGCGGCAGCTGCACAGCAAAATCTGTAACATGCACAGCACAGATTTGTATTTTATGTAGATGGCTCAGTGGGTTACAGCTTGTGTTACTTGCAGGTCGCAAGTTACAATCTTTGTAATATAGCATGAAGTTGAATGCAATCTGCATAAGTTCAGGACCTTACTTTTTTCTTCCTCAGTTTTTATTTTTCTAAGATTGTGAAAAAAAGTTCCACTGGGTACTAATAAGCACTTACTATTAAGTGCTACATTGCTATTGGTTTAATTACTCACATTGACTGATAAATCGGACAGTAATACAGTACATCCATATATCTTACCTAAAGGGGTTGGAAGAGTCAAAAAGTTGCCTCAAACCATTTTTTATATCTTAAGACCTTGTCAAGTAACAAGCGGAGTGCCTTGGTTTACTCAATGCATTACAAGAAACAGTGGTCCCTGCCAAAGGAACATAAGGTTATGGACGCAGAACTACATTCAGACCTGTGTTGGTATTCATCCAAATGGAAAACAATGTGTTTATTGAACGAATAATTAAAAAAAACAAGAGCAAATTATAAGCAAGGTGCAGTGGGTAAAAAGGGTTGGAAATCACCAGATTTCCAGACCTCAGGCATTTCCATTCAAGGTGACTTTCACAGTACGATATGCATATACAACAGTCACAATGTAAAGAACATCTTGTGCTCCACACAAAGCCTAATGAGCTAATTGGTGTCAAGATGTGAGTGTCGATGACGTTTCGATCCAGACTATGGTGGGGGGATCATCATCAGGACAAAGATATATATGTCAGAGTTTGCCCATGTAATTCACAGAACAACGAACATGGATGTATACGCGTTCCCCGATTCCCGTGCCCTCTCGTCGTATCCTGGACAATGGCTTGATACTACCACTGCGTTCCCAAGGCTCCATCCACCTTATCATGTGCCGGACCATGGGTCTTTAGGGGATGGAGGGCAGTACATCATTAGTCAGCCCACATGTATACATCCATGTTTGTCGTTCTGTGAATTACAGACACAGTGATCACATTATTCAGACCATCGCGGAAGTCCTTACTTACACGGTCACTCCCCCGTGTTATTTTCTTAGGCAAACTCTCAGGCATATATATCTCTTTGTCCTGATGATAATCCCCCCACCATTGTCGGGATCGAAACGTCGCCGACACCCACATCTTGACTCCAATTAGCTCATTAGGATTTGTTTGGAGCACAAGATGTTCTTTACATTGTGACTGTTGTATATGCGTATCGTACTGTGAAAGTCACCTTGGATGCAAATGCCGGAGGTCTGGAAATCTGGTGATTTCCAACCCTTTTTACCCACTGCACCTTGCATATAATTTGATCTTGTTTTTTTTGATTATTCGTTCAATAAACGCATTGTTTTCCATTTGGATAAATACCAAAACAGGTCTGAATGTAGTTCTGTGTCCATAACCGTATGTTCCATTCGCAGGGACCACTGTTTCTTGTAATGCGTTGTATACCCCCGGTCCCTTTCGACTCACAGGGTTCCCTTCTTTCTTTGCAAACTTGGTTTACTCAATGGCATTGTCATCAAGGCGTTAAGTTTCAGCTATTTACCAGCCACGATGAGACTCAAAGAAAAGGAGTGCTGATGGCCCCCTTAAGTGAGGTTGCAGTGTGGGGTCTCGCAGAAACTCAGAATAAGAGACCCCCTCCCCAGGTTGCTGCCCAGAACGAAAAGCGCGGAAAGTCAGGCACAGCGGATTGTATCCCAGCATCAGCAAATTACACCAGGACAAAGTTAGCACATTTTTCTGAGGCTAGTTGGAATCAATAAAAATAGCTGGATTCGGCTGGATATATTTCTGCTCCAGCACGGGTGACAGATCTTCAGCCCTGTGCAGGATTTGCACCACATAATTTCTTAGCTCTTGTATCTGTAGTGACACTTTCATTATTATTATTATAAATTAAGCACTAAGTGTATGGGCCAAATTATTTGTTTAGGAGCATGCAATGCTGAATGCCAGAGATCCCAAGTACCAAGGTTGCCTACTACGAATGCCATGTCATGCCTCTTTGTTTTACACCCCTGTCTCTTTATTGTACTCTTACAGATTGTTTTTCCTAATTGCTTTCTTCCTTAGTCACTGTTTTCCCAACTTTCTTTAACTCCTCCTTTCTCCCTTTTTTTTTTTTACCTCTCTCATGCTTGCCCTGGGTCAAAGTCTGATGATGTAAAATAGGTTTCAATAAGATTTGTGCCAGTCCCCACAATCAGAAACCACTGGCACAAATTAAACAGTGTAGCTGAGAGTCTCATACATACTGGCTGAAGCTTCCAGCCAGATTCAGCTGTAAATCCTCGAGGGGATGCCATGGTAGTTTATTTCATCTACTTGTGCTTTGAAATAGATATTTTGCCAACAATAAGATGCAAGTGGTTAACTTTGTGGGGTAAGGTAAAATCATACTGAAGAAGGTCTTCTGACTATCGATAGACTGTGGACATGTAATCTGTGAGGGGGAAAATCACGTTTTATTCATGTCAACTTATCAGTTCCACAGTAATACATTGTGATTTGACTTTTGCATTGTACTAATACATGTGTAAATGTGCACTTATTAGTAGAGTTGCTCCAAATAAATGTATTATTCAGCACATTTATTTTTACTGCCATGGCATACATTATTTATTTGTATAGAGTGCATACATATAGGCAAAGAGTATAGTATGCTACTTATTACCATTGTTGTGTGGGGAGGAGTCACGATTCTAAGAAGCAAGCCTTGAGTGGGTTACAATTCACATTCCTCAACAATGGTAGTAAATAGCACCTTACAATCTGTGCATCTGCATGTATGGTTTATGTCATTACATTTTTTCGTATTTGTTTCAAAATAAAATATTTGAGTAAAACCAGGAGGCAAGGGGCTGCATTCATACAGTAAGATAAAATCAAATGTAAGAGGCCTCATAACTATTAGAGTTGTATTCCTGTACAAAGGCATCTCAAAACAGACTGTGAGGAAATGATAGTGATTTTGTACTGTTAGTTTCACTGTACTGTGGTAATGATTTGGAATTTTACCTTCCTACTGTTGTAACTACTAGACTACTACAGATCCTCTAAGTAACTTGCTATTGGGCAACATTTATTTTCACTGCACAATGGTATAATATATATATGTATTACCTACTGATGGTCACCAGTAGGTATAGTTAGGACCATGTTTCCATAGGAAAAGCATTTTTTGATTTGCCTATAACTCTGGCGTCGTTTGAACAATCTTCATGAAATTGTCCAAAAAAAGCGTCAAGGTAGATTCTGTGTGTCATGGAAAACTTGGGGGTGATCCATGCAGTGGGGACCAAGAAATAGGGCCGCAAAATAAGGGTGCATTTGTAATGTTAATTCCCATAAGAACCTTTAGCCACACCTACAGCCCGAACTGCAGAACGGACTTACACCAAATTTGGCAGGGAGGTAGATGTTGGTTCAAGGAAGTGCCTTTTGCTTATTTGGTGCAAATCAGTTCAGTAGTTTTTGAGAAATTTAAGAGAGGAAAGATGGTGATATCTGTGGTTGCGAAGCCTTCACGAAAAAGATGAGCTTGTGCAGGGAAATGCACAGTTCTGATTGGCTGCCAACACTTCAGCCAGGAAGTGCTGCCAGCCAACTTGGGATTCGGCTTCATGGAGCCCCCTCCAAAAAAAGTTAATAAAAAAAAAAAATGGGTCCATTAGTGATGTAATTTGTGAGGTCATAAGCAGTGCATTGCGGGGGCACGAGTTATAGTTCGCTCAGCTAACTAGAACATCCCTGTAACCTTTGGTTTTTTCAGTGAATTGCTAAGGTTTTTTAAATGCTAGTTCCCAACTATAACGTCCCTGTAACCTTCGGTTTTTTCAGTGAATTTATATATACATATTCACTGAAAAAAACAAAGGTTACAGGGATGTTATAGTTAGGCTCAGATTTCACTCTTACAAAGCCATAGAAATTCAGCAATTCTAGTTACCTGAGCTCACTATAACTTACCCCCGCAATGCACTGCTTATGACCTCAGATATTATATCATTCATGACATGGTGAGTGACATCACTGATGACATCATCCAATGAGTGTGTTTCGAAAACGTTTCTGAGACTTAAAGATATATACTAAGCTAATGCATAAGTTAAAAACTATTCTTTTTGTACTACTGAGTGATACTGTTTCTAATACATGGCATCTGAGTGGCTCTGTGACTGACTATCGGAGTGGGTGTATGAGTAGCTGTATGGGTGAATAAGTGTGTGTGTGAGTAGCTGTATGAGTGAATAAGTGGGTGTGTGCGTAGCTGTATGGGTGAGTGTGTGTGAGAGTGGCTGTATGGGTGGGTGAGTGGTTGTGTGAGCGGCTGTATGGGTAGGCTAGTGTGTGTGTGAGTGGCTGTATCAGTGACTGAGTGGCTGTGCGAGTGCCTCCATGGGTGGGCGAGTGTATGTATGAGTGGCTGTATGGATGACTGAGTGGCTGTGTGAATGGCTGTATGGGTGATTGGGTGTGTAAGTGGGTATATAGGTAAGCGAGTGGCTGTTCGAGTGGGTGTACGGGTAATTGAGTGGGTGAGTGGCTGTTTTACACAGTAAGTATGTGTGTGAGTGGCTGTATAGGTGAATCAGTGGACACGAGTGCTTGTATCAATGTATGAATGGGTATGTAAGTGGTTTTGTGGATGAGTCAATGGATGTGTGAGTGGCTATATTGGTGAGTGAGTAGCTCTCTTAGTAGCTGTATGGGCGAGTGACTGTGTGAGTGGCTATATGGATCAGTGAGTGGTTGTGTGAGTGGCTGTATGGGTCTGAGTAGGTGTAGAGTGGCTGCATGGGTCTGTGAGTAGGTGTGTGAGTGGCTGAATGGGTCTGTCAGTGGCCGTATGGGTGTGAGTGATTATGTGAGTGGTTGTATGAATGAGTGGGTTTGCATTAGTAGTTTTATGGGTCTGTGAGTGGGTGTATGAGGTTGTATGGGTGTGAGTGGTTCTGTGGATGATGTCATGAGTGATGTCACTGACCATGTCATGAGTGATGCAATATGTGAGGTCATAAGCAGTGCTTTGAGAGGGCGTAAGTTATAGTTAGCTTCAGTAACTAGGACTACCGAAGCCTAACTATAACATCTCTGTAACCTTTGTTTTTTTTAGTGAATTTCTAAGGTTTTTTTAAATTCTATTTCCACACTATAACAACCGTGAAACCTTTGGCTTTTTCAGTGATTTTCTAAGGTTTTTTAATGTTATTTCCTAACTATAACACCCCTGTAACCTGTTTTTTTAATGAATTTCAGAGTTCTTTTAAATTTTTATTTCCTAACGGTAACTCAAACCTTTGACAGTGGGTGTGTGAGTGGCTCTATAGGTCAGTGAGTGGGTGTGTGAG
This sequence comes from Calotriton arnoldi, assembly GCA_963921515.1. Classification (NCBI taxonomy): domain Eukaryota; kingdom Metazoa; phylum Chordata; class Amphibia; order Caudata; family Salamandridae; genus Calotriton; species Calotriton arnoldi. The sequence continues at coordinate 1,207,140 of CAWUFW010000366.1, read as the reverse complement.
TGCCTGTGTGGGTCTGTGTGTGTCTTTGATTTGTGTTATGCATTTTGGACATTTGCATACTCAGGGTATTTAAAAGCAGACAAGAAAGAAACCACACATCACTGTCACTACACATCAGATTGTGCTACAATGAATTCACCTCCATTAAGGATTTCGTATCGTTTTTCAACGTGGAATACAAAAGGAAACACACTTGCTTTGCCTTCGCCAAGCCCAAGAAGTTAGGATCACTTCTGTTTTACTGAAGTGGAGCTTCAACTGGGGCACCTGCTATGTTTATATTTGTAAGTGCTTCCCGTTGAGGTTTAATTTCTGTGAAATCAGCACCAGGGCTAGAATTGAACCTCATTTTTTCCAAGAAGAGTCCTCAGTTTTGACAAAAACGCCTAGCCAACTGGATTACTTTCATTTGGTTAATTAGTAAGTGCTACCTCATTCTACACTACAGCTGCGTAAAGGACTACAAGATGTGCACGCAATTTCGGCAATGCGATTGTTCCTCGAGTGCCTTCATCCACAAATCTGAGATAACGTGAATCCTCAAGAGGTGAATCTCCACCAAACAGGGGTGCTTCCCCATAACTAAATAAAGTTCTTTGTTTAGTGGGCATGTCCTCATATTCCTCTGCATCAGTAACGCATCACCAAAATCGTCTGGAAATGCGCTCGAGGGCCTTTTGGTAAGCTGTCCATTAACATGGGAAAAGGTGGGAAGACCTTTGCATACTACTAAGGAAAACAGGGCGTGGTCAAATGGGCGGAGCTTGCAGATGATTTTGGGCATTTGCATACTCTGGGTAATTAAAAGGGAGAATCATGGACTCTGCTCTCACCAGGAGACGCCAAGAACGAAACCGCTCATCACAGTCAACCCAGATCGGATTGCGCCCCAATAGATCAACGATGCAGTCACCTCAATTAAGGATTTCAGATTGTTTTTCAACGTGGAATACATGAGGAAACACAATGGCTTTGCCTTCCTCAAGCCCAAGAAGTTAGGATTTTTATTTATTTATTATTATTTTTGTTTTACACAAGGGGAGGCCTTGGGGACCTCATCCCCTGGGGCATGGTTGAAATTCCTCCCTGGGCCAATTTTGGCCCCGGAGACCCCATCCCCTGGGGCTGGGCCAGGTCTCTCTGGGTGCTCTGGGGCCCACCCAGTGTGCTATGATGGGGACCACGGGGGAAACCTCAAGGGCCCTGTGTTCCCAGCCGGCTCCCCACCTCCTGCAGGAGCCGGCATTGCTCCTGCATGCAGGGAGCTGCTAGAAATGCAGCGCCCTGCATGCAGGAGCAATGGTTTCATCATGTTCCCTGCCCCCATGACAGCGGGCAGGTTAACAGATGAAAACTCTGCTTCCAGCTTGACGGAGCAGTTTGACAGCTCCCGCTTGCTGGAAGCACAATTAGGTTTGCTCTCGTTTGGCGGGAGATGTCAGCTCCTGCCAAGCGAAAGCAAACTGCTATGTCTCGGGGGTGGGAACCCCGGGGCATAGCCGGAGCTGGCTCCAGGAAGGGGGCCGCTCAGCCCACCACCTTTACTTTGCGGGGGCCAGCCTCAGGGAGGTGGTCATCCCTGGGGCCGTATATGGCCTGGGAGGGGGGCCGCGTGGCCCCATTCATCTTTGCATTTTGGCCCCGGGGAGGTGGTGGTCGCCAGGGCCAGTGGTCTGTGCAGAACCCCCCACCCCCATATTGTTTAATTTAGCCCCTGGGAGGTGGTGGTCCTAAGGGCTTCTAACATAAAATAAAAATAGGAGGGGGGTCCATGCAGCCCCTCTTTTAATAATAATAAAAAAAGCCCTCGGGAAGTCGTGGTATAGTGGGGGGCCCCACGCGACCCGCCTATATATAATGTATATGTAGCCCCGGGGAGGTGGTGATCCCAGGGGCTTCTTAAAGCCGTAGGAGGGGGGTCCGGGCGACCCTCATTTTAAAAAGGCCCAGGGAGGTGGTGGTCCCTGGGGTCCGTGCGGCCCCCCTATATGTAGCCCCGGGGAGGTGGTGGTCCCCGGAGCATAAAAATGCCCTTGGAGGGGGGCCACGTGCACCCCCCTTCATTATTTTATATATAAATATGCATGCCCACGGGTCCTGGCCCACCCGGGGGCTTCATTAGAAGCAAGCGCGGGAGTCCGCTATTTTTCTTTAAATTTAATTCACAGAGATATTTACGAACTTTTGCGAAAATTGACGTGAATTTCAAAAAATGCTTTTTGCCATGGTGGGCAAGACCAAGGCTACTTGGTTAGGGTATTTGTACCTTGCCCCCTTTTCATTTTTTTTTGCGTTTGTTTTTGGGACTCGGCTGAAGCAGAGTCCTAAAATGGCTACCAACACTTCCTGGTTAAAGTGTTGGCAGCCAATCAGAGCGCTGCAGATATCTGCACAAGTTCGTCATTATTCGCAAAGGCTTTGCAACCCTAGATATACAAATCTGGATTTCCTTTAATATCTCAAAAACTATTGAAAGGATTTATACCAAACAAAAAGTGGGCGTTCTGGACCAACAGCTACCCTTTTGCCATATTTGGTGTAATTCCGTCCAGCGGTTCGGGCTGTAGGCGAGTCTAAAATCTCTATGGGAATTAACATGAGATACACTTTTTTTGGACCTACCCCCTTTATCTGGGCCCCCACTTGATGGATCACCCAAAAACTTTCCATGCACAACCAGAACCACCAGCACACTTTTTGGGGAACATTTCGTGAAGATTCATCAAACAGAGCCAAAGATATAGGCAAGTTAAAAAATGCTTTTCCTAAGGAAATATGGTACTAACTATAACTACCAGCTGGCGACTGCCAGTAGGAGATTATATATCAAAACTCCGGTTTCTTGTCCCAAAATTTTTAAGAAACCACGGCACTCTAGTGCTGGTATGTTCAATATTTCACGGATAAAGCATGTATGCGTTTCGGTGCTCATGCACCTTGGTTACGATATATATATATATATATATATATATATATATAAATATAATCACTGGATCTTAAACTTGGGGAAAGCGGTCTTACTGATTTTAAACCTATGTGTAGTTTTAATCCCACAGTCCCCCTTCCCCGTTGCAATTGATACTTTCAAGTCATTGGTCATCAAAGATTTGAAATGCCTGGCCAAAAAAACTAGATGGAAATCTGACAATTTGTCTAGAACTGAGAGACTGGTATTGAAGGGATTACAGGAGGACCACAACATTGTCATCCATCAATCTGGTAAGGGCGGCAATGATGTGGTACAAGATGTACATGATTATCTCAAGGAGTTTCCAAAGAAATGATGGAAGAATCCAATACTAGCTACCACAAAAGGCTGGGAGAGTGGCATAAGCAGGGCCTTATTGAGTGGGCCACATACCCCTTTTTGACTAAATAGGTTCCCCAAAATAGCTGTACTACACCGGTTACCCAAGATACACAAAGATCAAGAGAGACTGCCGGGCAGACCTATTGTCTCCTCTACTGGTTCCTTACTCGAACACACTTCCAAGTACATAATTTCTTCTTACGTCCATATGTGATGGATCTGACATCTTATATACAAAATAGTAAGGATTTCTTAGGCAGAATACATGATATCTCTTGGGAAGAGAATTTTCTCTTGATTACTTTGGATGTGAGCAGCCTGTACACCAGCATTAGACATAGTGATGGTGTCCAGGCTTGCAGACTCTTTTTGAGGAAGCACTCTATCACCTACCTGCACCACACAGAAATGTTGATTTCTATGATTGAGTTCTGTCTTGAGAACAACTTCTTCATGTTTAACAACTCTTTCTTCAGGCAGACACTGGGTCGGCGATGGGCACCCGTTTTGTTCCCAGTTATGCAAACCTCATGATGGGAGCAACAGGTGTCCGTAGCCCTTGAGGACTACAATACACATGTGGTACCGTGGTCATGTTATATTGATGACTTATTCATCATCCGGAGAGGGAACCATGATCAGGCATCCAGATTCATTTCTGTTCTAAATGAGAACAAACACAATCTAAAATTTGAGGGCCACAACAGCAGCATCCATGTTGAATTTCTGAATACTCAGATTATTGTGGAAGGTAAGAAACTAACATCTAAGTTGCAAAGGAAAAGCAGTGCGGGAAATACCCTGTTACACGCCCAAAGTAGCCATCATAAAAATCTCAAACAGCATCCCATATGGAGAGTTCCTTCCGGCTCGTAAGAACTGTAGATCTGAATGGGGCTTTCAAGAAGAGTCAGGTGATGACTGAATGCTTCAAAGAGAGGGTATAAAGAATCTGTCCTCAGGAGTGCTTTGGTGAAAGCACAGGGTGTCAGCAGAGAGGTAGTGCTAGCACCCAAAGCTAGGCCTGTCTGAGAATACACCTATAATGAGATTTATCACCACATTAAACAACAAAGCACAGGAAGTGAGGAAAAGCCTGAGTAGACACTGGGATATTCTGAAAACAGAAAATACTTTGGACGATGCAGTTGAAGCTCATCCCAGGATCTCTCTTAGGAAGGGCACTTCCTTAAGTGACAAACTGTGTAGAAATGAGGTAACTGATAACTTTCCTAACCAGCAACTGTAAAGGGATTCTTCAAGTGCACTATGTGTAAGGCATGCAAGTACAGTTCCAATGTGAAAAGAATCTTCTCCCCAATAACTAAAACATATAGGGTGATAAACACCTGTCATGCCATCTGGATTTTGTGTGTATGAATTGATGTGCCCGTGTGAGAAATCATATGTGGGAGCACAATATTTCCAGTAAAGAAAAGGGTGCTAGAACACAAGAGCCATACAAAACAGAGAAACAATATCCTGTAGCTCGACATTTTGAAGAAAAGCAAGATAGCAACAGAAATTTGCTATGTTTTTATGCCATGATCGTACACCCAAATGTAACAGGGGTGGAGATAGAATGCGCCAGCTGCATCAACTTGAATCAAGGTACATATTGGAACTTGATACTAAGATCCCATTGGGTCTGAAGTCCGATGAGATGTACACACATTTAGGAGAATGATACCTGTTGTAGTGGGTTAAGTAGTCATGAGTCGCTTTCCTAAAGTGCGTAAAGCTGTGTCAATATCTCAATTTTCCTTCTTTTAACTCTAGCTGTCTCTAATGATGGGTTACCGTATATGCATTAAGGGTTTGTTTTGTTTGTTTTATTTTCACACAGGGCATTCCATCTCTCAGGAACCAGTGAGCTGCATACGTAGAAAGTACAGGATGAGCAACCTTGCTCTGTAAAGTTCTTTACCCTCTTTTTCTGGAGGCTGAAGAATTATCCACAGACAGTGTGACAGTAGACAGTCCAAAAATTCTTCTTTTCCTCATGAAGCAATGTATATATTGAATTCTTCTATTTTTACTTATATAATTATTCTTTACTATTATCTTAAGTGTTCTTATAGCTACATGTATATTATATAGGTATATACATGCAGATGTTTGGTTATTATTAAGGCAGATGTCCCAGGCAAGCAACATAGCATATACATTTTTAATTTTTGCAATTTCAAAGGGTAAAATGTCAATTTTTGCCATACCACGAAATTAGAATGATCAAATTACGTGACATTCAATATACACCCACTTGGGTCAGATTGGACGTGTTTCATTGAGGAAATGTTGGTTTGTCAATTATTCATGGCATTGCATATAATTCGAGCATGCAGAGGTTAAGCAGTTACTTGAAACTGGGAAATTACACAGAGGGGTAATTATGCCCACTAGGGCTAGATTGGTAAACTTTCCTGTTTGGCTAATCCTGTCACTGATCCTGTCACTACTGGATTCATCTGGACAACATACATAATTGGCATGTTTTGATATTGCAACTTGCTCATTATTCACAGGCTGTTAGTTCTCATCTGTGTTTTTTCCATTTGTCACACTTGGATATTCACACATTGGCAATGCGAGGTTACTATCAATGCACACTTGTTTAAGAGAAGTTTAAAAGCTTTGTATTGTTTATATGTTATATTTCACACGCATGGGGGGGGGGGGTGTGCTTCCTTAGATACTTACTTTAATTTCAGTTGTGTGTATCGCAGAAGAACATAAGTCAAAAAGGCCAACGCATTTATGGCTCAATGTAGATGCATGAAATTTCTGTCTTCTATATTGATGTAATCTTTCGCACTTTAAATGTATGCCAGGAACAAACCTGTCCTACCCGTGAGCAAGGCATGGAATATGCCCCAACACGTTGGGTATATCGGCATTTGAGTAAATAAACTTGTTATGAAGCAAATTGGGGTAGAACTATCTTCTTGCTAGAAGCGAGTGCGCGTTTCGTGCACTATGTGTGGCTATCGGAAGTGGTTCACATGATAGGGTCCCTCAATCCTGATGCGCACCAGTGGCATTCCTGGGTCCCGATATATATATGGTAAATGTTACTTACCGTATAAGCATCTGTTTGTGGCATGTAGTGCTGGGCTTGGAAGTGTGCAAGTTGTTTTTCTTGAAAGAAGTCTTTCGAGTCACGAGGTGTAGTGACTCCTCCTCTTGCTTGCAATGAGCATGGTCCTCGACTCCACTTTTAGATCGTTTTCCGCTTGGCAGGTGAGGATGAAGCATAAGGATGATGTATCCTATGGAGATGACCATGCAACAATAATGTAATGTATAATGTGGAGAAATGCAACCAACACAGGTGACCGGGGAGGAGTGTGGACGCATGTGAATCTACAGCACTACATGCCACAACCAGATGCTTACACGATAAGTAACATTTAATGGTATGTGTGCCTGTAGAAATACATGCTTAGCATAAGTTAAAAAGCAGTTCTTCCTAAGCGGTTGCTAACCTGTGTTTGGTGTATGTGTTTGAAATAACGTGTGTAGTACCGCTTGACCGACATTGGCTTTTTTGTCGTGCCCTGACATCTACACAGTATTGGTTTGTAAATGTGTGCGGTGTTGTCCATGTAGCTGCTTTGCATATGTCAGCTACTGGTATATTCCCCTAGAAATGTCTTAGAAGCTACTTTTTTACGTGTAGAGTGAGCTTTTGGCGGGATAGAGAGGGCTTGCTTCGCTTTAGAATAGCACGTTTGGATACATTTGACGATCCAACGTGAGATACATGATTTGGAATTTTCTTTACCCATAATGTGGTTTAGAGAATGCTACAAATAGTAGTTAAGTTTTTTAAATGATTGTGTTCTATCAATGTAGTACATTAATGCCCTTTAACATCCAATGTGTGTAATGCTCTTTCCGCCACGGAGACTGGTTGAGGAAAGAACACAGGCAACTCAATGGATTGACTCGTGGAATTGTGAGACTACTTTTGGTAGAAATTTAGGATCAGTTCATAGTACTACTTTGTCTTTGTGTATTTGGAAGAATGGTTCTTCTTAAGTTAATGCCTGAATCTCACCAACCCGTCCGAGTGAAGTGATGGTGGTGAAAAATGCAAGTTTCCATGACAAAAATGGGAGAGGGCATGTGCGAAGAGGTTCAAATGGTGGACCCAATAACCGTGTTAGCACAATATTGTGATTCCACGCTAGTGCGGGTGGAGCTGTAGGTGGAATCATTCTTTTGAGACCATGTAGGAAGGCTTGGATTACAGGAACTCTGAATATAGAAGTTTATTCTCTGTTTTGGAGATATGCAGCTAACGCTGTAAGTTGTATTTTTATAGGAGTGAAAGCTAACCCTGCAGTTAGTAAGTGAAAAGGGTAGCAAAGAATGTTTCGAGGTGATGCATTTAATGGGTTAATATGTTTTGAGTGGCAATAGTGAAGAAAGCGTTTCCATTTTGCGGCATAGCAGGCTTGTGTTGCGGGCCTTCTTGCTTCTTTTAGGGATATCCATACATTCTTGAGATAAATGTAGATATCCAAATTCTAGGATCTCAGGAGCCAGATTGCAAGATTGAGAAATCTGTAGTTTGGGTGCCTTACTGCTCCTTGATTTGAGTGAGAAGGGCCCGCCTGTTAGGTAGTACTTGATGTGGGACTACTGATAGTTTTAGTAGTGTTGTAAGACATTGTTGTCTAGCCCATGTGGGAGCAACTAGGATGAGGGTCAGAGAGGTCTGATGTAGTTTGCGAATTACAAAAGGAGAGGTTGAAAAGCGAAAGCAAATATCCCTGACCAATTGATCCATAGTGCATTGCCCCTGGATTGTGGGTGTTGGATCCTGGAGGCAAAGTTTAGGCATTTTGCGTTCTGTAGTGTGGCGACTAGGTTTATGTCCAGTTGCCCCCATTGTGAAAGAATGGGTAAGGGACTTGTGTGTTGAGTTCCCACTCATGGACTTGTTGGGGTGTCCTGCTGAGGAGATCTGCCAAGTTGTTGTCCACCCCTGGTATGTACTCTGCTAACAAATTAATCTTGTGTTGGAGAGTGTACTTCCAGATGTTTTGTGCTAGGAGAGACAGCTGTGGAGATCTGGTCCCCCTTGTTTTTGCAGATAATACATGGTAGTCAAGTTGTCCGTTTTGATTAGGACCGTTTTGTCTATAAGGTGAGGAAGGAATGCTTTCATCACTAGATGAACAGCTAGCAGCTCTAGATGATTGATATGTAGGAGAGGCTCATTAGGAGTCCAGTGCCCATGTACAGTCAACTTCTGTGAGTGATCTTCCCATCCAGTCATTGATATGTCTGTCGTTATGGTTGTTTGCAGAATTGGGTCTATGAAAAGCCGATCCTGTAGTAGATTTTTGGAGTTCCACCATTGCAGAGAGTGGCAAGCTTGTCGGCTGATCAACACTAGATCCTCTAACTGACCCTCTGCTTGAGACCATTGCTCGCTAAGCATTGTTGTAACAAGCGCATATTCAGTCTGGCATGAGATACTATGGCTATGCATGATGCCCTGGTTCCAAGGAGGCGCATAACAGTTCTTACTGTTATTTGTTTGTGTGGCTAAAACTGTGGAATAAGTGTTTTGACAGCTTGTAGCTGTGCTGCATTTGGTTAAGCTACCCCTTGTGACAATTTCGGATGGCTCCTGCTTAAGGCTGTATCTGAAGAGGTTGCAGGTATGATTTGACTGCAGTAGGTTTATGCTCGTTTGTTGCAAACATTTGTGGTATGTTTTGCTTTTGATAAGCCATTCATCCACATAAGGAAAAACGTGTATGTTTGCCTTCGTAAGGGGCCTGCTATCACTGCTAAGCATTTGGTAAACAACCTGGGGGCTGTGGTGACCCCGAACAGAAGCACTTTGAACTGAAAGTGTTATTCATTGAAAGCAAATCTGAGGTATTGCCGGTGCGGTGGATGAATTGGAATGTGAAGGTAAGCATCTTTTAAATCCAATGGCATCATGAAGTCTCCCTGTTGTAGAAGTGGTATGATATCTAGAAGAGTGACCGTATGAAAATGTTCTGAAAGAATGTACCTATTCAGAGGTCTGAGGTCTAGAACGGGTCTTAGAGCCCGTCCTTTTTGGGTATAAGGACGTAAAGAGAACAGACCCCTGTGCGTGTAATGGCACAAGTTCTATCGCTCCCTTGCTTAGGAGAGCTTGAACTTCCTCTTTGAGCAGTTTTTGATGGTCTGTTGACATTCTGTGGGTGCAAGGTGAAATGTTTGGAGGTGTTGAAGTGAGCACCAGGCATTAACCATGTTGGATAATATCCAACACCCATTGGTCGGATGCAATATTTATCCATGTGGGAAGAAACTGCTGTAGTCTTCCCCCAACAGGTGTTGTCTGATCGGGGGAATGGTGAGCGAGTCAAGGCTTGGTGATGGTAGACATGGAAGGTTTGGTAAAACCTCCTCTACGTCTGCCTCTATGATTGTTTCCTCTAAATGAGCCCCTATAATATCCTCTAGGGGAGGATGTTTGATTTTGTGTTTTATTGTAAGAGGTGGATGTCTCAGGGGAGGTTGTTTTGGACCCTCCACGATAGGAGGAGCTGTGAAAGGAGCCACATTGTGATTGTGTTCGCAATGTTTCCATCGATTTCGAGGTCTCGTCATCTTTTTTTATTTGCTCTAGGAGCGTATCCATCTGTGGCCCAAAAAGATGCTTGCCATCAAATGGGAGGGCTAATACGTTTTGTTGAACCTCTGGCTTGAAGCCAGATACTCTTAGCCATGCATGTCTTCTGAAGATCAGGCTTGAATTAATACCCCTAGCCACAGTGTCAGCCGCGTTAAGGGCACACCGTATATTGGTATTAGATATAAGCTGCCCCTCTGATGCAATTTGGTATGCTCTCTTATTATGTTCTTCTGGAAGGTACTGTAAGATCTCTTCCATTCCGTCCCAGTGTGCCCTATCATAGCGTGATAAGAGACCAATGGAGTTGGCAATCCTCCATAGGCTGGCTGATTGTCTGCATCTATCCGTTAACTATTTGTCTGGTGGGGGTGCTCCACCAGTTGTTTGAGAGTTTGCCTATTTACGAGCAGTGGCATCACTAGACAGTCTGTATGAGTTGACCTTTAATGAATGTACGGTCTACTGGGAAAGGTTTATACTTTTTAATCAACCCTAGGAGTAATAATCCTGGATCTAACTGGGTCGTTAAAAATATCTGTAGTGTGCCAAAGCATACCCTTAAGCATGGGAAGGGAGTGTGTGGAACGCTGAGTGGACGAGAGTTTCCAATAGGAAGTCATCCTCTAGTGGCTCAGTGTGAAGTGTCACTTTATGAAAAGTAGATGCCCTACTTATAAGATCATGGTAAGTAGTTGTGTCTTCAGGAGAGGAGGGTCTTGATGGATATAGATCTGAGTCAGTGTTATCCGGTGGATCTGTGCCATATGCCCCCAGTTATGTTGTGCTGGTTTTGTATGCTGATCCTCATCCCCCTCCCCCCCCCCCCCCATCCCCTGTGAAGGAGTGGAGTGAGCCTTCTGGTGAATCTGGAGGGTCACGAATTGTTGAAAGAGTGTGTATAGCAGGGATTAGAGGAGGGGTAATGCAAAGTGGACTAGTAGCCTTGTCCTATTTCCTCTTCCTTCTTGGGACAATAGGGAGATCTATTGCCTCTTCAAAAGAAAGTTGCCTTTTTGCAGGCTGTGACAGGTCGGTGATCATTCTTCCTGTATCTGGGTGAATCATTAAATGTTTTTCCCGAGAATCCAGCTGTTGATGTAACTTCTCAAGTACTGGTTGCTCAGTCTCTGGAGAATGTGGCGAGGCTGTTTGTTTTTCGGCTCCGACACTGGTTTAGTCCCGGTTATATTCGGTGCTAAGGGTTTCGGCTCTGTGGCCGCCTTTTTTGGCGCCGGAGTGATATGGTGTTTCCGCCCGCAGACTTTGGTGCCGAAAGTCCGGTGGAGTATGACTTGGAGTGTTTCGTGCCGGAAGTCGGGTCGTTTCTGAGGTGGAGGGCTTCGGCTCGACGACTTGAGGTCTAGGTTGGTTCTTCGGAGCTGAGCCGAGGCTAAACTTTCCAGAAGCAGCCGGTCAGTGCCGGCCATGACCCGTAGGCAGTGGCGGCCCAACAACAAACATTGGGGGCTTTGCCAATGCCAGTTGTGGCTGGGGTGGAGGGGGAAAAGTACACAGTTTGTTGCCACGAAGTGATGGTATGATATTCTGCATCCGACTCAGAGCAGTGGTCTGGAGATAGGTTACCCTCATCAGCTGCCAATGGATGTGCCTCTGTTTCAAGTTCCAGTTCCTCCAAACCGAAAATGTCCGGTGTCTCTTCTATGCTACATCGAGATATCTGAAGTTTTCTAGCCTTCCGATCACACAGTCTTTTTGGATCAAATGCGTATTGCAAGCAAGAGGAGCAGTTGCTACAGCTCGTGACTCGAAACACTTCTTTGAAGAAAAACAACTTGCACACTTCCGAGTCCAACACTAGATGGCAGACTTATGCTAAGCATGTGATCTACAGACACACATGCCATCAACCATACACACATATATATATATATATATATATATAATAAACATCTCTTCCGAAATTGTATCCATCTTCTCTACAAAAGAAAAATGAACTCTGTATTTTCTCGCTGTGGCGAGGACCCTCAAACATACCGCACATTAGCCATACAGTGGAAGCAAAGTTTCCTTAACCGGTGGCAATTATGTCAGATTCACTCATTCTCACAGACTGCTGCCCTCCATTCTCACTAGTTTTCCCAAGAGTCTATTCTTCGATTACTCAAAGCATTTTCCAGATCAGGAACTCACTCCTCTCAGCAGAAATTAGCATCAGCTCCATGTACAGAAATAGGAAATGTATTAAATGAACTTTTCATTGTCTGTTGATTTACTTCAGTTACATTCAATATTATCATTCTACATGGATAAAGTGTATGTTCACGATCATTTTCATTTATCAATAAAGTTGGGGTTCCTCTTCTCCACAAAGGCAGTCATTCCTTCTTTGCGATCCTCCTTAAAGTGGAGAAAAAGAAAATTTCAGCATTTTGAGAATACCTTGCTTTCCATTTACTCACTAGATATGAAATCAACCCTTCAGAGGATGACATTCCAATACTCCCATTACTGACCATATCCAGGGACACTCATTCTTGGCCACAACGTCAAAGGACAGACAGCCCACCCCATCTCAAGTCAATTTCCCTTGTGACTCATTCAAGCGTCTATGTTTAAAAAAAAACAAAAAAAACACAAACTGCAACAAACTGTCACAACCAGTCAAGGCAACTCAGAACGCAGATGTACTACTGCCACTAAATTGCTTTTACAATCCAATTCAAATGATATTCCCAAAGGACTCAGTGATGATGATAGGTAGTTCAGAGTGAATACACCCACTAACCACACACGTATGTTCTTTTAAGTCAGCACTGAATCACATTCTTCTGAGAACAAATGTTGAAGCAGGGTATTTTGGACTCTGATGAGCAAAGCCTCTTTTTAGCATACAGCCACACTCGTGGTTCACTTTAAGACCTAGGTTTAAGTTTATTGTTTTGAATAGCACACATCTGATTTCAAGTACTTTTAGGTTCTTCTAAGAGAAGTTATTTGGATGGCATGTAAGAAGGGTTGTTTAAGTTATAATAAGCCCCTGGCATGACATTAAATGATCAGACAATAGACTGCCTAAGGTTACATGGACATCTCCTAGCAGTGGCACAGTCAAAATAGTATATCCTCTTCCAACATTTCAATGGTAGTATGTAGGGGCTAGAAGGCAGAGCAATCCTCCCTGGCCATATGAAGAAAGAGAGACAGTGTGGACTGGTATTTCCTTCATTCTTCGTGAATAGGTGATAGCTTTTCAAGATCAGGCGTTTTATGGGTGAGAGCACGAAATATTCCATTTGTGCATGTTGAGACCTATTAAATAAGCCACAAAGCATGATGGCTGAGCTTTCATATGCATGGTGAGGTTGTTCCAGAGGTGGGGTGTGGTTACAGAAAACTACCATGATGTGGATCTAGGCTAGACAGTTTTCAGGAGCCAGTTAGGGCAATAACATCAAACAATGGTTAGTTATTTTATAGAAGCCTTCAGGCTGCTATTAAATGTTGTCCATCGCACTACATAAAGTATACACTGTCCCTTAGGTAACTTCTTCAGAGACAGTGCTTAACATAGTATCTCAGTTTACTTTTGCCCTTGGAAGGCACAATGAAACTCGCTCTATTCCCATCCTCTAAAAGGTCAGCACCAGTTCTAAAGAGGCGATTTAGGCAGCAATCATCTATATCTCAGTACAACTTCACCTCCACGGAATTAAGAGGATATAGTGGAGCTACTAAATGACTGTGATCCTTAATATGCACATTATTATGAGTGCAAAGTAAATGGACTGGATTTTCCCCACCTCTAAAGTTATCGATACATTGGTACCAGAAGCTAAGACGGTGGGGAAAACCTAGTCAATTATGAGTCGGCCCTAAGAGTCCACGAAGAATTGAGGAATACCAGGGGGGCAACAATAATTCCAGGTCCGATTCCCCCAGTATTTTCTAATTTTGCGTTGCTTTTAGCAACCAAAATCTCCGTGTGAAAGTTAGGAGATGTGCAGTCTTTCTGTATATCTCGTTATTTCAGTGGGGCTGGTAACTGCTTTTACTGGCCCCAAAGGAATTATGATGCCATGATGAGAAAATCATACCCAACAAACCCCAAGAGCCGCTGCCCACTAGGCTGTGGACAGAAAAAAGAAAGAATAAAGATGCAGTGCAAATGAAGGTGCTAACTGCATCTAGGAGATCAAAATGAATACTACTTTACACAAAACAACACATTCTTCCCTTAAGCGCCTCCTGTACAACTGCAGATCAGCTCCAAAACACAGTGTTTTCGTCTCAGACTTAATTACCTCCTACAATCTTTACCTCCTGTTACTCAGTGAAACTTGTTTGAATGATACATGCCAAACTATTATGAACCTCTTTATTCCAAACGATTACTCCATGATATGCCTGGATCAGAAAGATAATAATAGGAGGGGTAGCATTTATTCACAAAAACTCAATTTGATGCGTGACTCTAAATAACCACCAATATCCAATTTTCTAATGTATTTCAGTATCAATGAAAAAAATGTATCTGACTCCTATTAAAGTGCATGCCATCTATAGCCCACCGAAAGACAACATATCCTTCATGGAACATCTAATCAAATGCATGACTGGTAACCTGATCTCACACGGGAACAATATATTTCTATGAGGCTTCAAATGGCACAGGGGAAGAAGACCTTAAGGAGATGGGAGTATCAAAACTGCACTGCTCCTTACTAAACAATAACCTCAAGCAATTATGTTCTAGTCCTCCTCACACTAAAGTTCCATACCAAAATTCGATAACTGCAAAGGAAGGAAAGATTAATGTCGAGGCACTTATGCCAGTTGATTGGCCAGATGGCCCCGTTATCCCCCTTCTATCTTGTTTCCTCTAAAATCCAACTTCAAGCCATTCTAGAAGTAAACAATGGGTTAGACATTTTAATCACATCGATCAGGCCACCTGAGCAGATAACATAGTTACATCACTGGATATTATCCCATTCCAACAGTAGGCATTTAGTCTTAGTCCCCTCACTACATTGAAACACTGACAACAATCATGGGCAATCATCCTCTGAAAGAAAAAAAAAAAAGAAGAAAAAAAAAAAAAACAGCTCCATGATTCTCAAAAGACTTGAATGAAGAACGGAAGAATCTTATAGCTATGATCATTAACAGAGTAGAGTTCCTGCCTCCAAGGATGCTGGCTAAACTGAGACGCTCCCAAGAGAATAATAAACAACACATTTTGAAGCTTAATAACCCTTCAACAGAAAGGAAATTCAATAAGCTAAAAAAAAAAAAGGCCAAGGAAACAAGTTGAAACAGGCAAAAAAATCCACTCAGCCTCATAAAAGTCCACTCAGCCTCAAAGCGGGGGATCACTGTCTACTCCACAGATAAGTGTGGGAAATCGTCTGCTTTGTTGATAAGGTAAATCTGACAAAACATTCTTTTTGCCTTGGCATCTCCCCTGCCTACCATGTATTTCACCCCCACTGCTAGATCACGCTGGGGGTTGGTTAGCTGTCATTAAGGAATGTATTACAGTCTCCCTTTTTGACTTGGATCCTTTCAAACATGCTGAACTTCTTGGGCTGAAAGTCTTGCTCTCCACTTCATCTTCTCGATTTAGTTTATTGGTTTATCATCATCCTGGTCCAGCGTCACAGTTTACCTCTGCCTGCTTTCATTATGTAACACCCCTGCTTCTTGATCACTCACCCCCCCCTAATTATTGGGGTTTTCAATTTGTGGCTGGAGTCTTACTTTTCAATTCAGCCAGCTTTGCTGATTTTTGTTCTCCTTTTGATATATCACAATTAGTAATGGGTCCTATCCATGTCACCAGACACGCTAGATTGGATTCTGGCTTTTCCTTCTATTGCCTCTTTTATCCATTCAAGTCAGTCCACTAGCTTGGTATGATCATCTTGCCATATGTTTTAGCTGTTTTCTTTTAAATTCTTGTCATCTGGACGCCTCTTCAGCATGTCGTATAGTCAAAAGGCCATGACTCAAATGAAACCACTGTGATTTTTCTTCAGTCCAAGCCCCTCCCTTGGTTCCTCTGTTTATGTAGAAGTATGAGAGTTCAACTCTTGGCTCCCTAGCTCTCTCAACTCGGTTTGCCCTTTCAAATCTGTCATCTCTACTAGGCACATGACATTGACACCTTAGTTCCACCAGGAACTTTGTGCGCTTAAAATTCAATGCAGAAGGACCAAGGGATCCTGGCAGTAAGACTATTCTATTACCCTCGGACCACACTACCTACGGGCTATGTTTTAAAAACGGTCATAAACATGTTAGACTAAATAGCTCTGCTTTTTATGCCAATCGGATGACTTATGCTTCCAACATTTCAACAATTCTAAAGAGACTTTTAAAATTGTTACCTCTCGTCTTGACCCATAGTACTGCTCCCAGTCTTTAACCCCTCACAATCTTTGTTCTTACTGGTCCCATTTTTCTTTAAAATGACATGTTCAGTATCAGTCAAACTTTGCCTCCTAAGTCTCCACCCCTGTTTCACCTGCACAGTTTGGCCCTACACTCTCAACTTTCACATCTCTATACCATAAGCAAACATCCCATCTTCTCTATGGTAGTAAAATCGGATTCTCCCAATGATCCCTGTGCAGCCCACATTTTTAATTCATTTGCTAACACTATCTATCCTCCGTTACAGGATTTCTGCTATTTTTCCCTTTCTAGTTCTTCAATACCTCTCTCCTGGAAGCAGGGTCTTGCTGTTTCACTATTGGGAAAACCTACAGCCGACCGCACTTTTTAAAGTAATTTCCTTCCCATTTCACCTCTGCTGACAATCAATATTTTTAGGTCGAGCATTCGAGACCTCTTGTATATACTTTAGTATATGCTTATATGTGTATGTACTTTGTGGGCTCTGGAGATCAGCCCTAGGACTTGTCTGCTTCCGCTTAGGGACTTTTTTTTCTGTTCAACTGCCTCTATTTAACTGTCTTGAGAGAAAACGACCAGTAGAGGTCAGTAAAATACCAGAATTGCTTTCTGCTGAGGGACTTTCTTTTTTTAAAAATTTTCTGGCAAGTGCCTCTATTTAACTTTCTTGATAGAAAACGACCAGCAGAGGTCTGTAAAATTCCAGAATCACTTTAGCATTCTCTAGATTCCAGTCCATAGAAATTGTCTTCCACGAGCACCCGTAGACTATAATATTTTTTTCAAATCTTGGATTTTAAGTGATATGATCACTGAAGGCCTTGATTTTATATTAAAAACAGAGCTTTGGACTATACCATTTCCCGCTGAAAGGCAATATTTCTCTCCATGTGTTCCCATACCTGGTGTGTCACGCAGTTTGGTGCTTACTTTCCCTCCACGTTAAAGAACAGTAGATGTTTCAGCACCCAGGCTAATGTGCTGCACAGCTAAATAAATATAAGGTCCCAAAGGCGAGACCGATTGCATTGCAAATGCTTGTTTAGAGAAGGAAATCAATAACAATAACCTCTATCTAGAAACCAAAGGCCTCTTGGCAGGTTTCCGCTCCCTTCCTAGAACTAAATATGCCCTGTTGTGTTTTCTGGATGATCTTCGGCTCATTAATGATCAAGGCGGCACTGCTTTTTTGATCCTTTAAAACATGTTAGATTTTGGCACAGTACCCCATTCCTTTTTTTTTTATATAACCAAGTTTATTGCAGGTTTTGCAGCAAGACATATCAAATTTCACAAGAGTACAGTGTACACACACAACAGTACAGCAAGACAGCCATCATTATTGCAAAACAATTCAGGGTCAAATTGACAGTCCGTAATAGCTACACCATTTCCCCCATATTCGGCCTTGCTTATGAGAACAGCCACGAGCCTCAAAAATCAGTTTCTCCTGGTGCGCGCACCAGTCCATCCCCTTGCACCAACACCTGACAGTCGGTGGTTTTTGCTGTTTCCAGGTACGAGCCACATCCCGTTTAATGACCAAACATGTCGCCCCCAAAAAGATTTGCTCAGCCCGGGGTCCCGCACTTTCGTCCACCAACAGCACACTTCAGGGTGTGAACTCCAGGGTGCGTCCCAAAACAGAGGTAAGCACACGACCCACCCCCTCCCAAAGGTCCTTAACACAAGACACTCACAGGCTACATGGAAGAAATCTGACGCTGCAAGCGCGCATCGCATACATACTGCCTGAGTGTCGGGGAGCAAGTGCTGCAGGCGCCGCGGGTTGAGGTACATCGCATGCAGGTAATTAAATTGAACCATACGCAGCCCCGATGAAATCGCCAAATCACGGGGCATCATACAGGCCTCCCTCCATTCTGCTTCATCCAGTTCTCCCACCCAGGCCTCCCCTCTGTGCCTAGCCTGCTGAAGGCAGCCAGGGGCATGGATTACCAGTGAGCGATAAATCATAGAAATTGCTACTTTACCCAAACGCCCCAAAAAAACACAATCGCTTCAATCGGACTAAACTCAGGTAGCAAATCATCCGGGAGATCGTGGGCCTACAGGGCGTGGTGTAGTTGAGGGTACCATAAGAACTATGAATTGGCCAGGGTATATCTGGCCTTTAAGTCCTGAAATGTCACAAGGCTACCTCCCCTGTAGACGTTCCTCAGATAGAAAATCCCAATTCGGTCCCAGGGGACGAAGCCCTCCAGGGTCGAGAGCTGATTAAGCCAAGTTCCCCGCCATAAAGGGGTCATCTCAGTGAGACGGCGGTCCCAGCCAATGAGCCGGAAAGCCGCCCTCCAGCAGGTAAGGGACACTTGCGTACAAAAAGATAGTGTGGCGGGCAGTCGCACCCTGTACAGAAGATCAAGCAGACCATCCAGACTCCTCGAGTGAATCTCCAGACGGTACGCTGGGTCATTCCACCCACCCATTAACCAGTCATTAATCGGTACCAAGTGGGCTGCAAGGTAGTATAGGTAAATGTCCGATAGACCCAAGCCACCATCAAAGGGGATCTGCACTGTGACTGAAAAGCTACTTTGTGCCTACCACCTGCCCACACAAAATTAGTGATCCTGGCGGTCAGAGAATGAAACCATTTGCGGGAGATGTGGTAGGGATAGTTGCCCAGAGTATATAAGTAGCACAGCAAGTACACCATCTTAAAGAGGGCAGTACGTCCCATGGGGTTCAATGGCAGGGCTGCCCAGCGGCCCAGGTCGCGTTCATGCGGAAGTTAAGGGCCCCGGCCAGATCCGGGAAGGGGACATGTGGATCCCTAGATAATTAATAGTAATAGTGCCGGGTGGGAATGTTAGGGCACCAAATCCGCCCTAGGGCATCTCCCTTCATCTCTACCAGACAGGACTTGCCTACATTAATTTGGAGCCCGGATGACTCTAGTCCATTCCTTTTGCATGTCCTTACTTCTTCTTTGAGTCACTGATCTAGCTTTGTCTTGGATCTCTTTTTCAACAGGATAATCTGTCAGGCTATTCACCTCCCACCTTTTAGATAATCATTTCTGCCACTATCTCACAAGGTTCATGATTCCTCTCGGAGTCCTACACTTTCTAATGTGTATGTCACTCTCCTTTGGACATGCTCTTTCGGATTTTCCTTTATGACATGTTGCCAATCTATCAATCAATCAGGGAATTGTGAAGCACCCTACTCACCCGTGAGGGTCTCCAGGTGCGGAGGGGGTTGCAGCTCCGAGTCAGCCGAAGAGCCAGGTCTTGAAGCTCTTCCTGAAGGTGTACAGAGTGAGGGAGCATCTGATGTTGATCGGGAGCTCGTTCCAGGCCTTTGCCGCGATGTAGGAGAAGGCTCTTCTACCCGCTCTGGTTCTGCGGATGCACGGGATTTCTGCGAGGTCGGCGGAGCAGAGGTTCCTCTTGGGTACGTGGAAAGAGACTCTTTCGTTGAGGTATTTGGGTCCGGTGTTGTGGAGGGATTTGTAGGCGTGGGTTAGTAGCTTGAAAGTTAATCTCTTCTCGACGGGGAGCCAGTGGAGGTCTCGCAGGCGTTGGGTGATGTGTTCATGTCGTGGGATGCCGAGGACGAGTCTGGACGCAGTGTTCTGGATGGTGTGGAGTTTGCGTAGCAGGGATTTGTTGATTCCAGGGTAGAGGGCGTTTCCGTAGTCTAGCCTACTTGTTATGAGTGCGTGGGTGACGGTCTTTCTGGATTCGGGGGGGATCCATTTGAATGTCTTGCGAAGGATGCGGAGGGTAGTTGAAGCAGGTGGAGGCGACTGCGTTGATCTGGCAGGTCAACTATTCATTCATCTTAATTCTTCTTTTCCACAACCTCACCAAAATTGGCTTCTTGTCTTTCGGAGGTTGTTGGCAATATGTGCAATAACTCCTTAATGAGCATCACAGATAAACCTAATATTTTAGAGGTCGCAAGAGAGGTCTTCTCCTGGTCTTACGACTGGTGCCTGTCTGAACTTGCGCCTGCACGATTATCAGTTAGAAACCTTGGTTTCTATTTTGATCAATCACTCTTTCGGTCTACTCAAATTGCTAAAGTCTCTTCTTCATGCTTTAATCATTTGTGGACATTCATAAAAATCCTATCTTCCCGCTCAACAGACTGTGGTTCAAGCAGCTATTTTATCTTGGCTGGATTATTGTAATTCCCTAAATCTCTGTGTCACATCTTCGGCTCTAAGCAGGCTGACCAGGTTTCAAAATGCTGCAGGCCAGGTAATCGATCAATTTCCTTATCAGTTTAATGTATTTACCTACTATGCTATACTCCGTTAGTCTCCTGTTCATAGCAGAATTGAATTCAAGGCACTCTGCTTGGTCCGTAGTGCCTTTCATGATTCTGGTCCTGATCATCCTAAATCTTGACTGTTTCATTCCAGGATTTTCTGAGGTCTTTGTTCTTTCACAGAGACTTCTTTCTATTCTCAAAATTCTTCTAGCCTGCACTGAAGGCCACTCTTTCTCCTTCCTGGCAACTAAAGCCTGGAATGTTATTCCTCTTTTGATGCATCTGATGGACGACCATCTTACCTTTCGCAAGTCTTTAAAAGCCCACCTTTTATAAGTTTCTTCCTAATACCTTCTTCCACTGGAATTCCTTTACTTTACTTAGCTCAATGATGCCCTTTTGTGCTCTGGAAGTCAGAAATCAATCAATCATTCAATCTCCTTGAGACTGGTTAATAACGTGAGGACATAGTCCAGAAATCCTTGACCGCTTGTCCTCTTTCAGAGTTGTGACAGAATCAAACACAATATCAATCACTGGCAGAATCAAACCATCACCCCACTTCTTGAAGTCTAAACCTTCATCACTCCTTACTTAACAAACGTAATCAACACCTCCACGTCAAGAGGCAGAGCACCTGACAGCTTAAAAATTGCACAGTTCTGTCCTCCTACAGTAAAAAAAATAAGTGCCAACATTAATGTTCTAAACAACGTCCACCCTATCTCTAACCTACTCTTCTAACAAATGTCTAAGAAAACTGAATGGAAACTCAGCTCAAATGTTTTGCTCCACAAAACAACATTCTTGCGAGCTACAGTCAGGCCTAGAACATGCCCTAATACAGAAATAGCAATTCTAAAAATAACAGGTGCTCTTCGAATTCTAAATCAAGGCGATTCCTGCCCAGTCATCTTCTTAACCCTGTTGCCAGCTTTTGGCAGAGTAAATTAATCAACCCTCGGGAAGTTCTTAAAGAGAGAATGGAGGATTCTGTCCTGAGCATTTTTTCTACCTATACAGAAGATAGCTGTCAATATGCAAAACTGGGAAACTTTCTATTTAACCCTTTAATGTTAAAACATTGTGTTCTGCAAGGCTCCAGCCGTTCTCCAACCCTAATCAACATATACACTCAATCCTCAGCCTCCTCCCTCACACAATCTCAGAGTTTCTACCAACTTTATGTGGATGACACATTAACTGTTTTTGAAAATCACTGGACCTTAAAACAGCAACAGGGCTACCCAACTGTTGTCGGATATCTAGAAGAAAATGACAAACTCACCGAAGGCTCAAATCACTGAAAATAGAATTCCAAGCCATCGCCCATCCATACAGCACTATCCCAGAAACAGTATTGTTTGAGTTTTTCTCTGTGTTGAATTGACAGCCTACCATTGAGGAATGTGCCAAGTCCCTAAGTTTTTTCCGGGACAAAAACTTGAACATACAAGATATAATAAATGCTTTGGCAAAAGGGGCTCAGAAGTAACTTTAAACAAGCGATCCAAGCCTTGGTACTATAAAGGCTCAACTGTGGCAACTTAATTTTGGTTCCAATACCTCAGATTCATCGAGCTCCTCTCAAAGCAGCACTACATATACAGGACACCAGTTCAAAAAATGTGATCATGTACTTTCAATCTTTATCTTACTTAACAGGCTTCTCAGAGTCTCAACGTATGTTCAAGAAAGCCTGCATTACTCAGAAGGCTGTGCAAGTTGGCTCCCCAGCATATCTAACACAAACTACCTAAGGACACAAGTACTATCTGAGAAGGGCAGAGTCTTCTGGAAACCCCAGCATATAAAATCTAAAATACTTAAACCGTCTTTCTCTGGAAAACTCTATCCTTCCGAACATCAGGTTAATCTCTTTCTACGAGAGTTATAGTAAGGAATGTCCGCTCCAAGAGCAATACATTAGGAAGTTCAATTCTAAGAAAGACACTAATCTCAACAGGCTAATTCTCTATTTTATAACCAAGACTAATATTTAATCGCTAAATTTAGTCTCTGTTCTTACTGTTACGTGTGTGAAGCTTTATTATGTTTTGTATACGGTACTGTTGGAGGGTAGGGATGGCCACTAAATTGTACTTAGCACTTTTGTTATCCTGGGTTCCCTTATTGTTTCGCCTTGCTGTATGAGAACATCAGTATCTTGTTCTTTTGTGAAGGGCTCTGTCATCTATTGTGACTAGTCCACTCAATAGAAAGTTGTTACTAATTAAATAAAAAAAAAATCCTCTTATAAATGTATTCATTCAGATGTGACTGGGAGAAAAGAAATGTGTGAATGGGAAGGGTGTGTATGAACCTCAGCCAGGACGCAGGGAGCCAGTGTGTGTCACATGGGCTATTTCTTTGAATACTGCACATTTAAAATACATCTACAGTATTAGAGAGAGGGACAGTTTGGAGATCATGGTTGTTTGTTCCAGGTTCAGAAATGAAGAGAATAATGGTGAAAATTCTAGATAGTTTGTAAATTTGAAGCAATCCTTAGTGTGCCTTGAACACAATAACCGGAACACACATCTCAATCCCCTTTCAATCCCCTTTGTCAATCTCCAATGATATCAGATTGGGTATCTTGGAAGCATAACTAGCGAGCTAATGTTGTCACTTTAACTTAGAATCTGTTAAGGACTAGTTGAAGTAAGGATGAATCACTCTTCTTTACTTGCACGAGCTAAATAGGACTAATTTATTTTCCGATCTCTATGATTAGCATGATTTTGGCCTTCACTGAATGCAAAGCGCATGCAGAATCTACCCTGAAGTGAAGGACCAGTTTAGGTCATGCATCTGCTCTTTAAACTTTAGAGAGGGATGCAATGCTGCAGAGCAGCAGGTCAAACCCTTTATGGACATTCCAAGACGTCCCATTCAAGCTTGACATTGTTGTGGACCGCTAATTAAAAATCATCCTGTGCTAAGAAAGTAGAACAAACTGTGCTGCCTTTACTAAGTGACTTGAACTCCAATGAGCGATTCTTTCTATAGGTTGCTGATGCAGCTATGGAAAGGAGCAGTAATGGTTACATAAAAGACATAGGGCACTATCACCAGGACTAGTGAAATCCCCCGCTGCACAAAACTTTCATTACCCGTGGTATTATTTCATTATTGAACTTCTGAACAAGAGGATCTAAATACATTAGTGAGGTCCCAGTTATCAACTAAAACTAAATTTTGCAGAAAACGTTGGTACTTTCACAGGTTTTTTTCAACACACTAGGGCACTTAACAAGGGTCTAAGATATTTCTAATTTGAGATAACCGTGATGCCTCTAGCTCTGCAACAATTCTTTGCAATTTGGTCTTCATGAACCCTGAATTCTCTATTTTTTCTTCTACGGTCTATCCAAAATAAGCTTTGTTGTCTGTACAATTCTACAGTTATTTGCAATGAATATATTCCTTTTTCTTCTGACTTAATGCAGGTCTGTTTAAACTTTATCCCTACTGTTCTATCTCTTTATTGTTTAGATAATAAGTGTAGTTTCTGCTCCAGCTATCACAAACATAAGCTTGGTGACTACAAGAAGCTACTGCTTATCCTTTTAAAGTGTGTGCCCCTGCCTCAAGTTCATCATAGCAATTTGTAGATTTTTGACCACCACCTTAGCACACAAGACAATCGTGTGTGCATTGGAGGCATTTGTAACACGGACTGACATTCATTGTGGTCTGGAGGGCAATTCCATGTAACATATGTGACACATGCAGCCATAACCACACTGGAATCCAGTTAGCATTTGCTACATTTAAGTGGTATCTAAGATGGAGGATTGAAGAGAGCTCAGACAGTTGGAATAAATTGCAGGACTTCTCCAGGCCATTCCAGGAATCTTTTGTAGTGGGTCAGACATTTGGAGGAGAGGGGACAGAGAACCAGTTGAAGCTTAGGGAGTTCCCCAGATTTTCCTGGACCTTTGTTCGTGGGAGGGGCTTCCCACCACATGTTAACAGGCAGTGAAGTGGGAAGTCTACCTTTCTTTTGTATCCTTGTTTTGGGTCTCTCCCGACAGCAGACTCCCAGCTGCACCCCATCTTCCTGCTAAAACCTTGCACCAAAGATATTGGCAGGGCCTGTCCAAGTGGAACAAGCAAAAACGAACTGCCTAGAACTGGTTTCAGAGCATACTATTGGAATAAACAACTATTGAGTGCAACTTTACTTGGTAGAAACTTCCAGCCAGTGTGCCATATTTTCTCCTATGGACCCAGGGTCCCACAACAGTAGCAACTAAGGAATTGAAGAGAGCTCAGACAGTTGGAATACATTGCAGGACTTCTCCAGGCCATTCCAGGAATCTTTTGTAGTGGGTCAGACATTTGGAGGAGAGGGGACAGAGAACCAGTTGAAGCTTAGGGAGTTCCCCAGATTTTCCTGGACCTTTGTTCGTGGGAGGGGCTTCCCACCACATGTTAACAGGCAGTGAAGTGGGAAGTCTCCCTTTCTTTTGTATCCTTGTTTTGGGTCTCTCCCGACAGCAGACTCCCAGCTGCACCCCATCTTCCTGCTAAAACCTTGCACCAAAGATATTGGCAGGGCCTGTCCAAGTGGAACAAGCAAAAAAGAGAACTGCCTAGAACTGGTTTCAGAGCATACTATTGGAATAAACAACTATTGAGTGCAACTTTACTTGGTAGAAACTTCCAGCCAGTGTGCCATATTTTCTCCTATGGACCCAGGGTCCCACAACAGAAGCAACTAAGGAACTCTTCTCTGCTTCAGTTCTATGATATCCACTTCCAACTCCCTTTACTAGGCTCGGAAACAGAACCTGGGGAATTTAGACAGACTCCAAAGTGTCTTTGAGCTTGCCTTGAAGGAAGGAGCTGACCAACTGCTGAGGAGGGGAATTGGAGATTGCTTTGCTCAGTACTGTCTAGAAAAGGGAAGGCAGTGAAGAAGCGGAGTAGGTCACAGTTGGCCACTGTAGCCAGGGAAGGATATGCACTGTTCCCATCAATGTGTTAAGTCCAGGTGACCAGAGTGCCCCTACAGCATGTGCTGTCCTGCTGAAGAACAAGGCGCCTTTTTGAAGATCCATGAAGTATTAGTAAGCGATTCCACTACTATGAGCTAGCACTAGAACAAAAGATACTCAAAGTCACGACTGCAGTTGGCGGTTGCACCAGACTGAGCTGTGACAAAAAGGAAGGTGGTCCGCTGTTCACAGACGAGAACATCGGACATCGCCTCTCACCATTGCAAAGGGGGTGGGCTCTTAGTTGTTTGTGAGTGACTGAGTTTCTCGGCCCGAGGAAGAACCCAAGGAGAAGGCCTCACCTGACCATGAGCAGAGTGACTGCTGCACAGCCGATCTGCTGTTGATTAGAGACAAACCTGCCTCCAGAATTAACAACTAATGTCCATCTTATCCATCTTCCTTTCAGATCTCTTGAAAATCTGTAACTAACGAAAAACAAAGCAAACCGAATATTGTTTAATCTCAGTACAAGGGACCTTTTTCAGTCACACATGTTAACTTGCAGTGCCTGTCAGATGCAGCTAGAATTGTCATGAAATTCCTTTGCATTACTCTTACGCTTTCGGAACCAAAGTGTCCTATTGTGTATGTTTTTCCAGTATCCAACCACAGGTCTTAGAGGAGGTTCAGTTATGTCTATGTGATTGTACCTCAAGAGGGCTACACATCCTGGCACCATTCCTCATAGAGGGGCATCTTATTAACTTATCAACTGCAGATTCCTCCCTAAACATGCCTTAGACATATACAGTTTGCTGCTGGAAGATAAATGAAACTTTATGTTCCTTACTGAATCCTAGCTGAAAGAGCATCTTCCCTATATACTGTGTTAGCAATCCCCCAAGGATTTCTATTTCAACATCTAAATCGGGGAGGCAAAGTGGAAGGTGGAAGGTGGAAATACTGTGGTCTATTGATCTGACTTCTCCTGCTCTACAAAGAAAATGTGTGGAGTTGGGAACATTGAGGGGCTGACTTTCACAACTAAATTTGTGCCGTCTTTTATTTTTTGGGGCCCTAATCTACAGACCTCCGGATTGCCACATTGACTCCTTGCAACAACTTGCTGATGTAATTCGTTAATTTTCTCTTCACTATTTCAACTTCATAGTCTTCAGTGATTTTAACTTACACATGAATGATCCTCATTGTTCTGCAGCCAATAAATTCAAAGCAGATGTAGCAGGCTCCCAGACAATTAGTTTCTGGACCTACGCACAAGGAAGGGCACACCTTGGATCTTATATTTTTTAACCTATCCAATTTTCTAGTTGAACCTGCTTTTAAAATTGTCTGGTCTGACCCATTTTCTGTTGCCTCTCTCTTTTATGATGAATCATAGACCTAATGAATTGACACAAACTTTCAAGAGCCTGGTATAAAATCTCTGAACCTCTTCCAACTGATAACCTTCAGTCCATTTCGCTAGCTCACATGGGCTCTGTCAATCCCGTAGTGGAAAATTTCAACTATTGGCTATATGAGGCTTTAGATCGTATTGCCCCGTAAAAAAAAAACATCTCTAGAAGGTCTAAAACTTCTGCTCCTGGGTTCTCAACATCCCTGAAAGAGGAAAACAGTCTCTATAAAACACTAGATGAAATTGAAGAAAGTTCAATGATGATGATGAAGATGCAAAATCTATTTATAAAATGGCCTCAAAGAAATTCTGCAAATCTGTAGGTAAAGCACCAAGTCAATTTTAGTTCTAATGCTTCAAGTTCTGCCCCGGACCCTCTATAGCAGCTTTTGATCCCAGATCTCTTGAGGATTCGGCATTGAACTAGCAAAATGTAAATTCTGATCTCCTCTTGATCAGTGTCCCACTTACATTCCAAGGCTTGCACCCACTACCAATAATCCAGTGCTGAATAATATCCTGAATAATGATTGGAGACTGCTATAGGCCATTGAAACTAGAAACAGGCTTTACTGTTCCCCTCACTAAAGAGTGTAAAAGCTGAACCAACCATTTTAAGCAATTTTAGACCAATCTCACTCCTGCAAGCTGCTTCAAGATTCTGGAGAAGTTAGTCAATAAGCAATTGACTCATTTTCTAGAAACCAATAATCTTTTGCATGCTTCTTAAACTGGTTTTCGTCAGGGAATTAGTACCGAATCAGTCGTTTGAAGTCAATGAATTTATGAAAAACAATCTAGATGAGGGCTTTTCTGCTAATGTGGTTTTACTAGTTCTATGTCTCCATTTGATACGGTATCCCATCCCATTTTACAAGACAGGCTAAGAAAAATTGGGAGCAAAGGACAAGCTTTGTCTCGGCTAAAATCGTTCCTGGAGGACAGAACTTATGTGGATGATCTCCCGCCATTTACATCTACTACAAAACCTCTATGTTATGGGGTCCCACAGGGCTCCTCTTTAAGCCCTACCTTATTTAACATATACTTGGAGACTTTGGCCAGCCTTATTGAATCCTGGGGCATATAAGTTATTTCATATGCAGATGCCACCAACTCCTTATGTCCTTTCAGTAGAATGACGAGGAGGCTTTGACTTCTTTTAAGCACTGTTTGAGAGGTGTAGCTGAGTGGATGGACAACAATGGTCTCAAATTAAACTCAGATAAAGGGGAAATCCTTTTTTGGGACAAAATGCTCTACAGGTCCCAGTAGATGGTGCCCAAACAGGCTTGGGCTTCCCCTACACCTGCCTCTTCAGTAAGAAATCTGGGTATCAAATTTTATGAAAAAAAATGTTTAACCCCAAATTCAGACTATCTCCTCTCTTTGTTTCACCAAACTGAAGGCTTTAAATAGAAAGTTGCATTCAGTCCCTGAATATCTACCCATAAAATCATTGTTCATACTACTGTAACATCCAGATTGGACTATGCCAGCAGCCTGAATTTGGGCCTTCCGGGCTATTTGATCCATCGGTTCCAGATTATTCAAAATGCAGCTGCATGGCTAATCTTGAGAATACCTTTTCGGCAATCGTTCACTTCTCATTTGAAACTTTTGTACTGTAACCCGTGTCTAAGCATATTCAATTTAAGGCGCTTACCCTAACCTACAGAGCCTTAGCCCAGAAAGGTCCTCTGTATTTCTGAAACATATTTAAAACTACACTATCCAGCTAGAGCCCTCAGCTCCAACAACCTTAGGCTGTTGCAAATCCCAAAGTGTGTAAAGCCAGAAAAGGGTGGAAGATCCTTTTCGTATCATGCATCCAAACTGTGGAACACTTTCCACACCAGTTTACCTGTGGCCCCTTCTGAAACTATCTTTAAAAAAAACGTAAAGACCTGTCTTTTTAGTTAATGTCTAAGGTCCTGATTTCTCAAACTATGTAGCACCAGATGATCGGTATGCCACTAGCGTCTAAACTCTTCCTTAGAAGCAAAAACAATGCAAGGTGACGGACTTAGTGGATAGCACTATCACTATATCTCTGCTGCCCTATAAGGGTGATCGTGCACAATACTCCGGCACCTGTCACCTTTTGATGCCACTGGTTACAGATTCCCAAAATACTTAAAGCAATAGGAGGTGCACCGAACACAAAACATGTAGTCCATTGTTATTTCTTTTAATCTTCTTTTATTTCACAATAGTTCATAAAAACAGTCAACGCGTTTCGTTCCCCAAAGATAGAACCTTTTGGAACTTCATCAGGGCTCAATTGACAAGTAATACATTTCCAATGTGATAAAAAAATCATTATAAATGTTCCGAATTTAGAGGGGCTCCAAGATCACAATGACAAAGATTGGAACCTTTTAAATGGAATTAATATCAGAACACTGCATGATAGTCCTTGTCAAGATTTAGGGATATGAAAATTAGATGTAGCCACCTTTTATCAGGATGAAAAATGCTTTCAAAAAATAATAATGACTCAGACACAATAGTCCATACGGAGAGGATAGTCTCCAAAGAATGAGAGATCAGCCACCGTGATAAGAGGCCGCGTCTCCTGCCGAAATCGCCATGGCATTATTATTTTTTTAAAGCATTTTTCATCCTGAAAAAAGGTGGCTACATCTAATTTTCATATCCCTAAATCTTGACAAGGACTATCATGCAGTGTTCTGATATTAATTCCATTTAAAAGGTTCCAATCTTTGTCATAGTGATCTTGGAGCCCTCTAAATTCGGAACATTTATAATGATTTTTTATCACATTGGAAATGTATTACTTGTCAATTGAGCCCTGATGAAGTTCCAAAAGGTTCCATCGTTGGGGAACGAAACGCGTTGACTGTTTTTATGAACTATTGTGAAATAAAAGAAGAGATTAAAAGAAATAACGGACTACATGTTTTGTGTTCGGTGCACCTCCTATTGCTTTAAGTCTTCCTTAGAAGCAGCTGTGCACTGTACGAATGGATTATTATTATTATTAAGGATTTTCTGAAGGCCATACATTATTTGCATACTAATAACCAAACATGGGAAAAACTGTACCTTCCATTAAGCTGCTAACTCCTGTTCAATCTACAATTGTTACATTAGCAACAAGTGATGCTATTACTTTCAAAGAACTCATGAAGTTATAAGTGTATCTACAAGAAGAATTCAATGAATAGCCCTTCAGTGCCTTTTCCATCAATCAGCAGAAAAGTGTAGCAGTGTTGCAGTATGAAGGAATCTGCAGAGTTTGCGAAAAAGCCGTTTCAAAGCTGCCATTACAGAGATTAGAGGTTTGAAATGCTGTGTGGTGTTGGTTTAGCATATGAGCTGTGGCCCTCATCCAATCAGGGTACTTTCTCTAATGCATCAACATAGAGCTGCTGGGTCTGACCCAGTTAGGCTGGGCAAGAAAAAAAAGGCAGTTGTGCTACCAGTTCTTAATTTGTGCTCAAGTGTCACTCATGTCGGTGAACCGGGACTTACTTTGAATCATCAAATTGTGACCCGACGCAAGAAAGGGGAAAGGCAGAAAATGGAGACAGGAGGAACAGAAAGATAGAAAAACAATAACGAAGCAAGCAGGGATGACGAAAAACAGTGAGATAAAGAGATAGGAAGATTAGGGTGACGGAAAAAGAGGAATATGGCGGAAAGAAAAAAGAAAATGATTAGGCAGGATTGCCTAATCTCTGCGGGTTTTACAATTCATTGCACCAAGGAAGTATTTGGTTCCGGATTGGATGTGGCACCACTAAATCCTTTTTGTTGCACCTTCCCCTAGCCCAGAGTTGGGTTGTGAGAAACGCAACTGCTGCACTGATCAAAACATTACCAGGATCAATGAGGTTCCGGGCTTCCCACACCTCCTCCTGCGTTTGAGCTATTGATCAGAACACAAGGTCTCGGATTAAAGGACTAGACACACAAAGTCTGACAGGGCGATTGCTTTCACATTCAGAAACTTATAAGCTTCTATAAGAAAAGTACCTGAAGTGGATGCGACTGAACTTTCCTTAAGAAAGGGGGGTATCCCCGAAACACGTGTTGGCTGAGTTATCAGGTTTTTTGAGATGTGTTCATGAAAATATGAATTGAAGAACTTTAGATTTGAAAATAAAGAAATCATTTGGAGTTGAACATATATTGAATGGGACTATTCATTTTGTTATTGCCTATTGGAGGACTTAAATAATATTTAGTAACCCTTGCATTCAGCAGTACAGGCAGTAAGTTTCTAGGAAAAACTTTGTGCCACTGCACATCTTAGTTTGTAGCCTACCAGACAGCGCAGCTATCTGGTTGCAAAGACATACTGGGGACATGCTGAAAGCTTTCCTGGGAATGCATTCTGCCCATTGCTTGCCATTTGCTTTGTGGTTTGTAACTCTCATTTGCTTACCTTCTATTTGCTGATTATTTTGTTTTAGGCTGTCCAGCATGTCTTTGTCCTTCCCATGGACCATTGCCTGTTTACCACCTCTCTGACTAGCTCCTTGTACTTTTCCAGGAGTGCTCACTATCTGTAAACTTTTTCTTTTTCGTGAAGCACTCTACAAGAGTGAATGTGTTTTCAGTTATCTTCCTTCTATGTTAGTTCACAGCAGTAAATGATCTGTATTTCTTTGAAAAGGTTTCCTTCTCTTACCTTTTGTGCATGACTGATTCTCCTGATCTCTGCCACTACCAGTTCGTCAATCTCGCATGCGTGTGCGGAACAATGTTCGGTCTACGAGCTTGTTTATTTTGGGAAGTGCTCTTTACTAATAGCATAACTAAGACAAACCTCTTACTCAAGTTCACGCCCATGCCATAGGCACTGGAAGTAGCGCGGTAGGGGGTGCTGAAGCACACCCAATATAACCATGCTGGTATTCAGAAGTGATTGAGCAATAAACAGGCCTTTAAATTTGGTTTCTATGTTGTCACATTTGCTGTACATTCGAAGACAGAGGGCCAATACTGGGCTCGGTCTTCCAAGGGAGGTTGGTGTTTACTTCTCTTTCTCTGACTGCAAAGAGAGAGTACATAGGTGACAATCTTGCTGGGTACCGGAGGTTGAAAAGAAAGGCTGTGCAATGTTTTTTTCTAGCACACAACAAAATTTAAATGCCAGTAAATAAAATATTTTGGAATGTATCAGAATTAGGAAAACACAAATGAAGCACTTTTTTGTAACTCTGAAGTGTGGTGGAAACAAATATTTTGATACGATCAAAACAAATCAATATACTAGGTGTTATCATTTGTGCGCTGTATAGTTTTAGGTCTGTGCAAATATAATGGTCATTTCAATTAAAAGTGTATTGTCTGCAATGGCAGTGCGCCACATCACCATGCATATTCCACTCCATGTGACACCACTCCACAACACTCTTCTCCACTCTACGCAACTCCACTCTATGCCACTTCACTCCTCTCAATGCAACTCCGCTGTACGTCACTCCACGACACTATAATCTACACCACCACCATCCACGA
Source organism: Calotriton arnoldi (assembly GCA_963921515.1). Classification (NCBI taxonomy): domain Eukaryota; kingdom Metazoa; phylum Chordata; class Amphibia; order Caudata; family Salamandridae; genus Calotriton; species Calotriton arnoldi. Next base: position 1,174,696 of record CAWUFW010000366.1, on the reverse strand, counting down.
CACCACCATCCACGACACCACCATCCACGACACCACCATCCACGACACCACCATCCACGACACCATCATCCACGACACTCCACTTTATGCAACTTCATGACACTACACCACTCCACTCAACTACTACACTCCATGCCATCCACACAACTTTATTCCACTCTATAGTACTCTACAATACTCAACGCCACTCCTCTCTACTCCAGTCTACACTATTCCACACTATGCCAGCCAAGCAACTTTATTCCACTCTACGCCACCCCACAACACTCTATGCCACTCCACGAAACTCCACTCCATTCCAGTCTACTCTACGCCGCCACTCTACTCCTCTCCAGGACACTCTTCCCCACTCCCCTATACAACACTTTGCTCCATTCTAAGCCATTCCACTCTACACCACTCCACTCTACGACACTCCACTCCACTCTACGACGCAACAATCCACGACACTCTGCTCTACTCTATTCTCCTCTAGGCAACTAACTTTGAGCCAAGCTCAACAGCAGTCACACTGGTGTACAACATGGCTAAAACACATTGGCAAAGCCAATAGCCATTGCCTTTGCCAATGCTTGTTATTAATACATTAACCACTGTCTCCTTGTGTTGTGGTCTCTTGCTTACAAAGGTGGGTGGTACACAGGGTAATTACTGTGAGTACCGAGGGGATGAGCCATGAACTTTTCATATAGATGAATTACGGTCATGGTTTCGGGGAGCTCAAAGGAATCTGTCAGCATTTCAGCTTCCTGAATGTTTGTTTCACAATTTTTGTGGTAATGGAAGTAAGACTTTACTTGGCAAGAGCAATTTAGGAAAGACTCATTTTGCTGGCATCACAAAGAAAGGAGGGCTGTTGTATCATGTGTTATGAAGACCTGGATTTAAATATCAGCAAGGAATGGAATCCTTCAAGTGTGTCTTAATGCAAGGGTATACACAAGGGTTTCTGAGGAGGACAATGTTTGCAGTTCTGTGTCCTTTCCCATATGGTGTTACTTAATGGTATTTTATAATAAGACTTGCATTTAAGTTTATTTCACAGGTGGTTACCGTCATCTTTCTAAATATCGTCATTTGTAATGATGCGTTTTGGAAGAAGCAAGATTGTGTTGTTAAGATGCATGTGGAGTTTGTATGTTTCTTACAGTGAGTGACAGCTGTGTGCTCTGTAGAATTGCTTGTGGAGTGATCCTGGTTGTGTACCACTTAGTGTGACTGGCACAGCACACTCTCCCTAGGTGCCACTGTTCGTTCTTGGGCAAGTTTTTAAAATTAAATTGTTGTGATGCTGGTAGGTTTACAATTGCTGCAAGATTCCTTAATATGGCCCTAGAAAGCACCACTTTGGGTGGATGGCACGGCACACTACATCAGGAGATAGTGTGTATTCTAGGATATAAATGGAGAAGAAACTGTTGTGATACTGCAACATTTTGTCGTAGTGTTCATTACTGGATATTCGTAGTGAGCCATTTCGGTGGGTGGCACTGGGCAACCTGCTTGGAGCAGAAATGTGTGGTTGCAAACGTTGTAGTTCCTAGGTAGAAAGACATTTTATATTCTTGAGAACAGGGTGACACTGTTTTGCTGCTCCATGGTAAAAGTTGAGTTGTACCATCATGGATGGATGCCCGTTGAATTCCACTTTGGGTAGGTTATGTGCCTTTCATGTTTTCTGGCTTGTCCACCATTTTGGTGGTTACATGCACATTCCATGTCTATGTTGGCCAGTACTGTCCCATTCCAATGGTTCACATGCTATTGCTAGGTGGTTATATGATGGTTTAGTGGTGGGCCAAAATGTATGGCAATTCATTTAATTTCTTGTTGCTCATGAGGTTGTATACATGAGTGTGCTTGGGCATGCTAAAGTCCACTGCTTCCAGTTTTCACGACTTGGGTACTTGCAGGTGCTTTTGTGTAGCAGTGTTCCAATGTGCTTTGGCCTCCACGTTGGAAAAGAATGCTTGGTGTCAAAATACAGTTCACAGAATGGGGAGGAGGGAGGGTCGGTAGGCTGCGGCTAGACAGAGTCGCTACCAGATAAGGCGTTACTGCCATACTTCGGGGAGGGTGGTCCAATAGTCTCAACTGTAGCCACTCAGTCTCCATGAATGTAGATGGAGAGTGTGAAGGTTCAGGTGCAGGAACCTTCTCTGTTATGGAGACAGGACATCCTCCCAAAAGGGCAGCCTGATCAGAGGGCAGATGCACATGCTCCAGACTTCGGGATACCAGACTCCCCTTGCCCAATCCAGGGCCACTAAGAAAACTTGAGCCTTGTTGTTTTTAATCTTCTTGAGAACTCTGGACAGGAGTGGAATCAGCGGAAAGGCGTACGGCAGTCCTGAGCCCCACTGGAGACAAAATGCATCTCTGAGCGAGAGCCGTTTGGAAACTCCAGCGCACAGAAGTGCTGACATTGCACGTTCTCGTGGTGGCAAATAGATCTAACCAAGGTTCTCCCCAATCTCTGAAGAGACCTTGCACCACCTCCGGATGAAGAAATGCCATTCGTGATATGCAAGGCATTGACAGTGGAGTTTGTCTGCTACGACGTTCGGAAAGCCCGCCATATGTTGAATCACCAGGAAAATACACCGACTTCCCAGCCATGTACAAAGACCTAGGACTTCTTGATATGAGGTTCACGAGACCACCCCACCCTGCCTGTTGCAACATGGCGATGGTGTTCGTGAAAAACGGAACAAGCCTTCCCCTGATAGGAAAAAGAAAAGCTTTCAATGTCAGGCGAATAACTACCAGTAGCAACATGCTGATGAGGACCTGAGAATCCACCGGATACCAGAGTCCTCTGATTTCTACCTCTCGCAGATGACCGCCCCAACCCAGAAATGTTGCATCTGTCACTACTGTCAGCTCTGGATGAGGAAGAGAGAGAGGGATTTGCTGCTGCCCCAATCACAATCCACTGCAGATCTTTTGCAGTTCATTGCGATATCTGGACCAGGTCGGAGAGACTCCCCTGATGTTGTGTCTACTCGGACCTCAGATCCCACTGTAGAGCCCGCATATGCCAATGGGCATGGTTTACCAGCAGGAGGCAATGAGACCCAGCAGGCACAGAGTCTGTTTCACCGTCAACCAGGATGGAGGCTAAAACATCGGAATCATAACCCAATTATCCTGGACTCCCTGTTCCAGGGGATAAGCCCAAAACTGCACTGTATCCAGAATAGCTCAGATGAAAGTAAGCATCTGAGAGGGAGCTAGGTGTGACTTCGGAACATTGATAGAGAACCACAGCAAATGCAGGAGGTTCGCTGCAGTAGAATGCAAGAGGTTTGCTGTAGTGTGAAGGTAGAAGACAACTGTCTGGGGCAATCCTGCCTTCAACAGGCAGTCCTCGAGGTAAGGGGAAGACTGGAACCCCTGCCCTCTGCAGATGTGCTGCAACCTTGGTGAACACCCATGGGGCGCTGATAAGTCCAAAGGGAGCACAGTGGACTGATAATGCTCTTGGCCTACCTCTACAGTGTTGAGGGCAGACAGTACCTGAGCCAAAGTGAGCATCTTGAATTTTTCCTTTTTCAGGAAGTAGCTAAGAGGGCGTAAGTCCAGGATAGAACAGAGGCCTCCATCCTTTTTCGGCACCAGAAAGTAGCAGGAATAGCAACCACAACCTACTCTGATTCCAGATAGTTACTTTGGCCAGAAGAGGCAGTATTTCCTGTTGCAAAAGCGAGAGGTGGTCCTCCGTTAGCCAATTGGTGGATGGTGACAAAGGTTGCAGGGTCTGTTGGAATGGTAGGGCATAGGCCAGTGTACAAATCGAAGCACCCATTTGTCAGAATTGATTTCCCACCATTGGTGGTGCTGAATCCTGCCACCAACTGGGTGCCCATGATGGTAGGAGGGCAAACTAAAGAGGCTTTCAGGTTGCAGTTCCTGTGTGGGGGGCTGGACAGATTGGGTCAACATCTGGCACTGGTTCCCATGAGGCTTGTGGGAGCCACGTCTGCGACCACAAAAGGACTGTGGTGCCTGCTGGCTGTGACGGCTAGGGGGAAAGGGACACGGCTGAGAGCCCATGTCGTGGCCATGAAAGGCGGAATGTAGCTGTCGTGGGGCCATGGTGAGCCCCGGTGACCTAGCGGTGACCTTACTGTCTTTGAAACGCTCAAGCACTGAATCTGCCGTGTCGCCGAAAAGGCAAGTCCCATCGAAGGGCATGTCCATGAGGGATTCCTGAACATCTCCCAAAAAGACAGTTGTCTCAACCATGGGTGATGTCAGAGCACCACCGTGGAAGCAATGCCTCTGCCCAGCAAGGCGGTCATATCCAAGAACGTGGAGTCGTGGTCTTGTTCAAGCACCACAGAGACACAATGTGGAGGTCTGTCACAGACATTTGCCTGTGACAGACACCACAAGGTTTGAAACTGATTGGTTTCTTCAGGGACATCGTCCAAAACGCGGGAAAAAAGACACTGGCCAAGTTCGATAATAAGGCTGAAAAAATTCAGTCAAAAATTGATTGAGGGGAGCTTTTCCAGATCCATGCTGATCGCATGGAAAAAAAGAATATACGTCAGCACTTTGGGATGTTGCCTATATAGGAACCGCGTTAAGTCACTTCCAGCATAGACGATGCCATGTGGAGCTAAACAATGCCATCGACTGGCATGCAAGGGCACTGCTCAAAACAAATTCCGGATTCGGTCTTACGCCTGGGGAATAGTCTAAGGTAACAAATCTGCAGCTAGAAGTCTCTATTAAATAAGGGTTTAGTGATGGACATAAATGACTTGTAGTTTAAATCTAAAAAAAATTGAATAAACCATAATTTACATGAAATTGCTTGCTCTTATTGTTCATTAATATTCTACAATCTTCAACTGAGGCACAAAGACTGTAAAATCTTGAAAGCAATAGCCAGACCAACGGGATCATATAGTTCTAAATGGTATCACGAAAGGCGATACTTACATTTGGAATCTTTAACTTGCTTAGTATTGCATTCTGGAATGTCCTTTAAATCTTAAACAAAATTGCATGTCATATTTCTATTGGGAAAGAAAAAAAAACGAAACTCTTCTGTTCCAAAGGGTCTACTCTCCATGTCACCGTGCCAAAGGCTGTAACTTTTGGATCACTAAATAGCCATTAATGTCACAAAGATAAAGGAAAGCCTTTTTGGCCACATGGTCTTGGAGTTAGAAAGATGTAATTTTTCAAATACCACACAGTGTCTTGGTAGAACTGGGTGATACCAAGACAAGATAGGATTTTTATTTCCTGGAACACAACCTGAAATTGATCAGTGAACTCTTCCCCTTCAATCTCTCCTACTGGAAATTGTAGATCTTCTTTTTTCATACTATTAGTTCTATGGGCCGTATAAATGCATAATGAGGCCTGAATTTGTGTTCTTCCCATCACCAAGTTGCATAATTGGTATTAATTTATTCAATAATTGATGACCATATACAACTAGTAATCAACATCAGTTTTGATACCTCTGTGGGTTATAACACTGTAAACGTTTATGGTGGGATGATTGTTTATATCACAGTTATTGCCCTCAGAAAAACGTAACTCAAAATCAGTGCAACATCCTCCACCCCAGACCCAACAAATGTCAGTGTGTGAGGGCAGATTGCACAGTCGGTCTCAAAATCGTAGGAAAAGTAATCAACACATTACTGAAGTAAAAAGACAGTGCTAAAGCTCAAACAACCCACATAACACACCTGAAAGTTTCCTGAAACAAGCAGGCCCTTCCATTTTTCAGTTTCTCTATGGAGAGAACTAGGATTATCTGCCTATATACTCTGAGTCAAAACGTACATTATCAATCAATCAATTCACCACGGTTTTCGTAGAGCACGCGGCTACTCAAATGAGTGTACCTACGCTAAAGGTTTGTTGACCACTAGTCAAGAGGCATTACTGAAAAGCCAGACCGAACAACCAAGTTTGAAGGCACGTTTGAAGGATCCTTCGTGGCCCGCAAATAGAAGGGAAGAGCATTCCAGCCAGAGGAGGCGAGAGCTGAAAAGGAGAAGCCGCCTCATATCTTCCTTTTAGTTTTAGGCACAACTGCCAACAAAGCATCTGAAGAACACAGAGTTCTTGCTGGAAGGTCATGTGTGAGTCTACTGGCCAGGTAACGAGGACCTGACTGATAGAAGGTTCTATGTGCCATAACAACCCCTTGAATTGAACTCTCTCACAGACTGGCAGCCAGTGCAGCTCTTTAAGGTGCTGTCAAATAGGATTGCTTTTCCGGAAATTCAACAGGAGCCAAGATGCAGCGTTCTGCACCGACTGGAGTCTCTTCAATTGTTATGCTGGGAGACCCCAGTACAGGGTGTTGGGGTAGTCCAGCCGTGAGGTTATAAGGGCATGGATTAGCATCTTGCAATGTGCAGGTAGCAGGAACAAAAACATTTTTAAAGACCTCAGAATCCAAGGCACGCACCTACCACACTTTCCACCTGGGAGCTAAAGGATGATCTATTATCAAACTCCACTCCAAGGTTGGGCTACAACCGTGGCAGAAGTGTGAGAAGATGGAACAGAACTGGGCCAAACCTTTCCTATCCAAGATGGAGGAGGAGTGCCAATGATTAATATATCAGTTTTACTTATGTTACATTCTAGGTTACTCAGACACATCCACTGACATACTGCAGACAGGCACATTTTGAATCCGCTCTAGGCATTTGGAATATTACTGTCCCAGGTAAGAAGAATCTGCGTGCCACTGGCATAGGACTGGCAGAGTAGTCATACAGACATTGAATAGAGTTGGGGTCAGGGCAGAGCCCTGAGGAAAGCCAAATCTTAGAGGTTTAGAGTCCTATGCAAAAGGCGGCATCCTACTGACTGGCATCTGTCGGGTAGAAAAGACCCAATAAAGGCCAAGGTGGCCCCACCTATCCCAATACTTAACAACCATTGTAGAAGGATAGAGTGGGATACTGTATCTAACACCAACGATAGAGCTAAAAGCAGTAGTGCAATTTGCTTCTCTTGATCCACTGATAGCTTGACGGTATCGGAAACCTCCACCAAAGTGGATTCTGTATTATGTCCAAGGTGGAAGCCTGATTGGGTTGGATGCAACAACCGATTAGAGTCCAAATACTTGGAAAGTTGAGCATTAATCAGTTTATACAGAATCTTAGAGAAGGCTGGTAGTAATGAAACAGGCCTATAATTAGACAGAATAGATTTATTGACTGATGGTTTTTTCACAAGAGGGATTAGTTTAGTTTTTTTTTCAACAACTGGGGACTGTGGATTGGAGTAAGGAATAATTTAGGAGGGAGTTGAGAATAGGACTGATAGCTACGTGACTGGCCGCCAAAATGTTGAGGGTTGGGGGAGGGGTGGGGAGGTCAGATGTTCGGATTTTTTTAGGCTTTCTCAGATTCCTCCAATAAAATGAGAGTGAATTCTGTCAAAGAGCAGGAATGGGTGATTAAAGTAGTAGAAGGCTGGTTCCCCAGCCAGTTGATGTCTGAGGCGTTACCAGATTCTGATATGTTTAGAGCATCCACAATACCTCTGATCTTATTGTTGAAAATTTCAGAAAGCTGTGTGCATAATTTAGAAGAGGCCTCAAGAGGTTGCGCTAAGGTGTTTCGATGTGAAATTTTATTTTAACAATCTTGAAAACCTCTCTAGGTTTGTTGTCAGACATATCAATTTCACTGGTGAAGAAATTCGCTTGGGCCCTCTTCATTCCTTGATAGTAGGTGTTCATCTCCTTTTTATAAAGTTCCTTGTCAGCGGGCAAGTAGAGTTCTCGCCAAGCCCTTTCTAATCTTTTGCATTGTTGCCGCATTTTCCTGAGCTGCTCATTAAACCAAGGAACAACCAAGGTTATGCATCTTATCATAGGGAAACAACTTGCCCATTTGTCAGTCTACTTCCATGCATTTGCTGAACTTCAAAGCCTCTGCAGTCCTTTTCTCCTCTCGTAGGCATGAACAAACCATCATATTAACAGAAACTAACAAAACTTCAGGAAATCTACAGACCAACCACATAGCTATGCAGTCCTCCCTCACCCCACAGCTGACATCTTCACTGAAGAGCTCCCTATTGTCCAAGCTGCATAGTCTCATTATCCCTCCAATGTGGTAACCTATGATTAACATTAACTACCACATCCTTTACTCAATGTAAAGAACTCCTTGCTGTTCAAGCTCCACAGCCCCACATCAACATGTCCCACCATTTTCTTGTGAAGCCCTATTCCAACAGTAATGGGAAGACATTTTTGCACTCACTGTAGCAAATGTGGCATAAAACAATCTCTTCTCCAAACGAGTTCCTTCTGCCAATGTCATCTCAAATGCTGTGGAAAAGAAACAGACAAAGTAAGTTGCGTAAAGCTCGAAAGACCCATTAACCCAAAAAAATATAAGTAAAAAATAAGAAATGCATCCTAGCTGCATAGGCTTGAAACACAATTGTGTGCCTTTGGGAAAAGACTAACAAAGACAACAGAATGGAACTCCCAAAATGGTTTGGAGGAAGACATGGGGAGGACACAAAATGGACCAGAAAGGAGGTATTAGTCTAAAAGACTTCAGAAAGATCAAGACTGATAGAGGAAGACACAAGGAAAACACACTCAAGGATGTAAAGAAACCATCACTTGGAAGACAGAGGAGGAACAAGATCATACTGAATAGAAGAGGGGGTCGCCTGCCTCCAACAGCTCACCCTAAGAAGCATTTCTAGGCTTAAAGGAAAACGTTTGTGTAGGGCAAAGGAGGCTAAAATATTTTTTTTTGCAAAATCAAGCTACTGCAAATAGAATTCTACATCTATAATACATGCACTATTATTGGTGTAAAACCAGCCACAATAATCAATGTTTTGTTTTCCTGCTGCACTGAATATGTGGGACCATCTTCAGGATCATGTCTTATTCAACTGAGTTCCTCTTGCCACGTACAAACTTGACTTTAAACCACATTTTGAGGCTACATAGATAGGGGGCACGTCTACCTAATACATCAAATCTCAAGTACGTTCTGCCATGATTTATGCAAGGATTGCATACCACTTTCAATGTTCACAAGTGGAAATTAGTTATTTCATCTGACTAGCCTTGTATGGGGCCTGTGCAATGGTATGGGAGTGTTGTACATGCTTTGAACACGCAAGAGATCTGGGTCCACTCAGTAAGTACGTGGGGTACTTTTGCCCCCCCCCCCCAACATGCAGTATGTTCAGCTATTTAAGGAGAACTTTTCCTTTCTCAGCATTTTGTCCACTTATTGTATCTTGTAAATGTTAAGCTTCTTCTGAGAACTCCTTAATTAATATCTATGCCATATGCTCACTCATTTGCAAATTAGGTGTGAATTTACAGGCTCGTTAATTAGATGTGCCCCTTTCACTTCAAAGTTGTCTCGCAGACATGATTATAAGCCAAAGTCTATCAAATAATACTTGGTCATGATGATGATCCCATGCATTCAGTGCTTTGAGGGACCAAAATGTTGACTATTATTGATGATTTTGCGACAATATTTGTATATTGTAGGATTAGGCCCTTTTTGCAGGGTCATCCCCAAACATTTTACCTTTACCCTCCTGTTTTCTGAACCCGTTTTGGTTGGCATTTAGGACTCTGCGCACTTTACCATTGCTAACCAGTGAGAAAGGGCTTGTGCTCTCTCTCCTACATGTACCCAGGGCCTGTAAATTAAATGCTACTTGTGGCCTGTAGCACTGATTGAGCAACCTACTTAAGTAGCCTTTTAAACATTTCTCAGGCCTGCCATTGCAGCTTGAGTGTGCTGTTTAAACTGCCATTTCGACCTGGCAAAATAAACCTTTTGCCAGGCCTAAACATTCCTTTTTAATACATTTAAGTCATGTAGGGAAGGCCCTAAACAGCCTAAAGAGCAAGGTGCAGTGTATTTAAAGAGTTGGACATGTACTTTTAAGTTTTTCATGGCCTGGAGGGGGGACTATCAAATTTGTTTTTCACTACAGCAAGGCCTACTTCTCCGATAGGATAACATTGGGTTAACTTATTACACTTAATTAGTGATAACTTTCAATTGGGAACAGGTAGGAATGTAGAGTTTGGTGTCTGAATAATTGGAATTTAAAACCCTTTAATGGGACTTTAATGAACAATTCTGAAAATTCCACTTTTAGACAGTTGGCATTTGCTTGTCCGAATTATTTGGTGCCTGCAGCCTGTTTCCTGGGTCACATGACTAGGTGTAGGTGGTAGTTGGTGTTTATGTATTGCTCCAAGACAGTGAGACAAATGAGCATAGGTGTTGGTAGGATGGGTCCTCCCTGACTTGATGAGGGGTAGGAGCTGTCACCTACCACACATGCACATCACAAAGGCTCTGCCTGGGGACACTCAAAAAGGGTTTGACACTAGTCTATTGTGACCCCAGACAGGCTGGGGCACCGCAGGTAGGAAGGAAATTTCAAACCTCTCTGTGTGTGGAAACCTCCAGAACCATCTCCTACTTCAAAGCTAGCACCAGGTATAAATAGTGGACCCTCAGACCCAACTCTTCAGTACATCTCTGGACCTTTGGAAGACTGAGAAGGACTGCTGTGCTGCTCTGCAAGAAGGATTGATACTCTGTTGCACTGCTGCCTGAGTGAAAAGGACTAGACCAGCATCTTGCCCCCAGGACAACCAGAGTGACTTCAAGGGCTAGTTGGCTGGCCTCCTCTTCAGAGTCTCAGGGACAGAAAAGGCTCCATCTACCCTGAACCAAGCACCTGGACTCTTTCTAGGAGTATTGCCCCCCAAGTGGTGCCACCCCAGTCCTGGACCCTTGGAAGTGGGCCTGAAGGTGCTCTGCCAGCCCAGCTGGGGTCCCAACAGAACTGAAACAACGTATCGCCTTGCAGACCCACATCCCAGCCCTGTAGCTCCTCAGAACCCCTGCTCCACAATGCATCCTTGGTGTGGGATATCTCAATGCTCTACACATCAGGATTTAAGATGTTCAGCGGGTCAAACTTGGTCCCTGGACCTGGCCCATGCTCCATCTCAGTCGGCCTGAACTTGTGACTTTGTTCCAGTCCAAAGCGACCAGATAACCACAGTTTGCGCTTTGTGCTTTTATGCACAATTTTCACTTAAATCTTTAAAACGGCATATCTCTGGTTCTACTGATTGGATTTTTGTTATTTTGGTGTCAAATAATTTATTACATTTTATTCTGTTTTTCAAAATTGGTGTGCGTTTTTCCTTGTGCTGTATTTTCACTTTCTTACTGTTTGAAGTGCTGCATAAATACTTTACACATTGCCACTAAATTAAGCTGGACTGCTTTGTGCCAAGCTACCAGAGGGCTATGGACAGGTTAATTTGGGGTTTGCTTGTGACTTCACCCTTACAGAAATTGTGGCTGCTGCTTGAGTAGGGTTTCACCCCCCTCAACCAGTAACCCAATTTCCAACATCTATGAATTGTTGAAATCCTTCTGGAACTTACACTTTTATTTGATTGTAACCGATTGTTTTCATCTGTGATGCCGGGCGCTGGCACTTGTTTTCTGTATTTTTATCATCTCTGGATTTATTTATTCCATATTCACTTCAAACACATGCATCTTATTTTTCCAAACTATACTTTATCTCTTAATGTATTTTTTTTGTCGAATTGATTAATTATATTTTGAGAACTATAACATGAAGTCAAATAATAGATCTAGATAAAGAAGAGAAGATACTTTTTAACTTCAATTATCACCAATTATAATTGAAATGCATTTACACCTATAGTTCCACAGAGATAAAGGGCTGCCCTATTCTTCGTAAGGTGATACCGTGTAGATCCCAGCTATCTGGTTCAAGGACATGCATGTCAGCACAATGCGATCCTATGAAATATCGGTCTGCCAAATGTACATGCAGACACTCATCTCTTTGAGACTGTGCTTAGTTACACCACTTTGGTTAAAGAGGCAGCTCTAAGATTATCTCTTGAAATCCAATATTGGTTAGATAGTATAGAAGCCGATATACCAATGGACAAAGACTGACTGGTGTGTATATGCTATTGAATACCAACACTTAATGGAGTAGACGCGTCACTGGATATAAACATAGTAAGCATTAAATACACCACCACTGAGTAAAGTAAATGAATGCAATCCTTTAATCTCAGAAATTAGCAATTGCACTGGGTCGCATTCCAGTCGATCATTTTTTGCCGCTGACACTCCAGACAAAGACCAGGTCTGGTTTGCTTATGACTGGTTATGGTCCAACCCAAATTACCAAGCGAGATCCCTTCTAGCTGGGAACACCAGCAAGCACCCAGTGGTTTTGGCCATTTTGGGAGTCATGAATGAGGCACAGCTTGAGTCTTATGGCTTAGTAAGCACAGGACCTAAGTCTGAGGAGAGGTTGGTCCTATGCCTTGATTAATTACAAGAGGCTGAGATTAATGGAAGCATTCCATCCATCATTTTTTTCTAAGGGAGATGTCTAAAGTGGGTATGTTGACAAAAAACCCAGAGGTGAACGGATTATGTCTCTCAACAAAAGCAATGTGGGGAAGCATTCACAACAATAATGGATCAGTGTATAGCACTACTGCAGTATCTCAGGTAAGCTTATATGTACCATTATTCCCACAAAATGGCATCCCAAATTATTTGACAAAATAAGGAGGAACAGTAAAGGAAAGGTCTAAAATTGGAGCTTACGGCAGGAGTAGGGGGTCTGCCCCCCTAATAATAAATATACAATATATATATAATAAATAAACAATAATAAATATGTTTAGCTACTTTAAAAAGTAGCTATTTGAGTAGGATGCATTCTTTGAGTGGCTATATTGTATAAGCAGGAACCAAAAACAATCAGAGTAGTGCAAAATACTCTAAATGCAACAATGATGAAAGTACTGCATATGTGATTTTTTTCAAGCCCCTGAAGCAGCCTGAAAAGATCAGCGTCCTGCTGCTATACTCACATCCATTCACAGACTCCTTGGCCATTGCCACCACCAGTTTGGAGTGACTGGCAATCTTCTCCCCACAGCTCACAGCTTCTTCAACCAGCTTCTCAACCGGGAACACTTTACTAACAAGACCTGGCAAGAAATAGCAACACAATGGTTACAGCAAAGGAGGAGGACAAGCAGCTTTTATAATTCCATGGTCTCTATTCTAGACCAACAGCGAGTAAAGGCAGCGTATGATGTGACAAGTATAGTATTACATGCGCTTCATCCAAAACTAGGAAGCACAAAGAAGGGTTGGTAACATTATAGAAACAGTTGGAGTTCCGGTCAAATCATGATAGAGGTGCACTGCTGGAGCTTTATGTGGGCCTCAGTGCTGTATCACCAGCAGGCGGTGCAAGTCCAGAATCATTGCATTAAAATGTGTGTTGAAATTAGTTGCTTAATGGTGAGTGCTCCAGGCGATGACAAATGCTCTAGAAAACTCATGTACGAGTCCCATTATTGGAACAGCATGGCGTGCTGCAGGTCCTTCAGCACAATTACGGAGCAGTGTGTGGAGCTTGGTACGAAAAAGAGTGGGTGCTGCAAGTAATATTTAAGTTCCGAACATACAACCACTGCCTCACCTCTCTCTTCATTCTCCCAGAAGTTCTGGCCAGAGAAATGAATATTACCATTATTCACTTACCAGCTTGCTTGGCTTCCTGAGCAGAGATGCGATCACCAGTGAGCACCATCTCCATTGCAAGAGACTTCCCCACAGCTCTGGTTAGCCGCTGAGTCCCACCAGCCCCTGAAATTACAAAATAGTTTTCCGAGGTCTTAATCAGTTTTTTATGTACAGAAGCAAGATATGTTTTAATTGAACCTAGTGGTTAGACCACCAATCTTTGCGACCCTTAAACGCACCCATAACAATTTTAAAAAGCCTACACTATCTTCCCACTGTAGGTGATCATACAGTGTTGTGCCAGAGAAATGTTGCCAATGAATCTAGCAAGGATGAGGGAAACTTTAAATGAAAAATGAAATGGGGGAGTGGTATGTAGGTGGAAGCTGGGAGGGACCATAGCAGACAGAGTTTTTGGTCTGTGATGCTTCCTGCTTAGTAAAATAAATACTTGGATAATGTTACTCAAGGTGGTGCATTAACAAACTTGCGATTGACAGCAAGACGCCCTAACAGCCTGCAACAATGGCTTGTAACAGACATTAGTGGCTCACTCTGCTGATATTGGCGCAAATTAGAGGTGAAGGTCAAGGATCCAGAAGCAGTACTTTAATGGCCATTCCACCAAAGAGTGAATGTCTTATTAAAACAATGCTCCAGGGAAAGACAGAAAGTATAAAAAAACCTTTGTCTCTCCACAACTTCTCTCTCCTCCTGTGCTTTTTCTGGGTCTCTACTCAGGTCACTTACTGCTGGGGTTACACACACCACTGACTGTGGGCAACCTAGGTAGTGAATGCCATGGATGGACAGAAGGGAGACATGGAAGAAGGGAGGGGAGCAGTCCTTAAGCACTCTGCCAATAAATTTGCTTTGTTTCAAAAGGGAAAAAAGAGACGTGCTGCAGATATTTGCCACTTCTAAATGAGATTTGTTAAGTTTATAAAAAAAAATAAGCTTCCCAGAAATCATCTTACTGTACAGTGTAAAAACAATAAGATGCCAGATGGGTTGTGGCTTAGCCAAACTTACCGGTTATGGGAATCTAGACCTAGCCCTACGAAGAAAGAGAAACGAGCAGAGACCAAGGGGCAGACTTCAAACCCCAGTACAACTTGCGGCAGGGAGCCGCCGACGTGACCAGTCCGTGCCCGAAGGCGCTTTTAAATCTCCATGGGAGTCCAACAGCACGGGACGCGCACGGGTCACGCCCGAGCGAAGACCGGGCCAAGAGCGGGCACGTCTGTGCCCGTCAGAGCCCGGAGAAGGCTGGGCCAAGTCTCTTGGCTCTGGTTCTCACCAGTATCTCCTGGAAAAACCCTGATCTGTAGGATCCCTATCTATTCTGTGGACTGAATAGGAGAGGCAGGGTGAAAGCAAAACTTTACCACAACAGAACTCAGGTAATTTGTTTTAACCTAATCTCGCACTATATATCCTTTAAGGGCTAAGGATTAAGGATGGGTAAGCGTAATGGGATCCATCAAACCATGGACAAAGCTAGGGGAGAGGCGTTGCCAAACTCAATTAAAAGCTACTTACATCTGTTATCAGCGCTATTGAGACTGAGATTGGCAGGGTGGAGGCAAGGATGGACTCTGCTATTAATAATTCTGTTCTCCCAGATCCAAAGGTCACGGTCCCCATGGAACCTGCACAGAATCAGTCTATTAGACACACTACCCACGAGCATTTAGCGATTGTGGATTCTTCCCCTCTACCCAAGGCCACTATCCACACGCTCTCGCCTATCTCTCCCTATTAATTTATGTACAGTACAGGACCCACAAGTCCTGACAATACACAAAGGAACTTCCCAGGCGGAGAGTCCCCCCTGCAAGGAAAGCAGGCAAGAGGCAGGTAGACTTACAAATGTGGAGTCTGCTCAATCCAAACCCCCTATCCATGTCAAAACAAGGCCCTAAAGCAAAAACCAATGCAGGAAAGAAACGGGTTAAGAAAAAAATCCCCTTGGAGAATAACCCCCCCAAAAATTCTACCCAGACCTGTTCAAGTCTGGAACTCTTGGGGAATCAGCTTAAAATCATAGCACAATATTGTGCTGTGGCTATTGAGAATATTGCTATCTTGGAGACGAAAATTGACAACATTTCCACAGCTCAGGAGAAGCTTGTGGAAAAGGTGGCTTCCTTGAATAAACCATGGAAGGCTCATTAACACACAATAAACAGCAAAACTCACAAGAAGAGAAAAAAAGATGCCCACAATCCATCCATCCAGAGAGATCTAGCAGGCAACCCAAAGCCTAACTTGAGTAATCTTTGGAAACCAAGACAGAATGGGAAATAAGCTACAAGCGAAAAGTAATGACATGAATGCATTGGGTGAGAAACAAAGTCAAAGAAACTAATAGAAAGGTACACAAAAAAGTTCAATATTAAACCACTGGGATACATGGCTAAAAGCAGACTGCATTAAACTTGCAAGAGTTAACGGTTTTGTGAATTTTAGGAGTGGCCCTTCACTAAAAATAGATCATAACTTCGGTTATATGAAGAGACATTTTGCAATGAGTGGAGGCAAAAAAAATTCAATTAACAAAGCATCAAAGAACATAGAAATGTGGCGATGTAATGAATACCCTTGTGCTGCTGGTAAAGAGAAGCAGCCGTTGGAAAAGTTAGAAATGGACCAACTGACTGATACTTAACAAAATTAGCTTATTCAGGGGGTTTTGCCCTTAAAACATCATAAGAACATAATTCATGCATATCTACAGCAGTAAGCAAATAATACATACATGTTACATAAAACATTAAACGCAACACCATAAAGAACCATTTTATTAAAACAGTTAAAAAAAAAACTGCATCCATCACCCTTTCTAAATCCATCTCATACCAGTACTCATTCTCAAATTCCATGCAGACTAATACCAACCACTTCATGAGTATCTGATCTCAAAATCCTCAAAAGGTACCAAGTACTGCTTTACACCTAGCAGCCTGCAAACTGAGGCCAACCATCGATTTCAGGGACGCTAATATGCATCGCTAAAAAGCAGCAAATACACTATTGTTTCCCTATCCCGTTTGCAGATTGGACAAAGATCGGTTTATGTATACAAGTGATATTCATTAGGGGGTTAACAATGGAATTGGTAGGGGTTTACCATATTTTATTGTACCTGCGTGAGTTTTTAAAAACTCATTTGAAAACAAAGTAGGGATCCAAGGGGACTGTAGAGGCAACGAACTCCAGTTACATTGGCTAACTTTGAGGAACCGAAGTATAGATGACAATGCTATTTGAAATGGTTGTTTTACCATAGGAAACAATGGGTCTACAAGCCCCATTATGTAGAAATATTGTACGCAAAACACTTAAGTAATTGAGTATGCAACACAGGTGACAAAATGGAGGGGCTGTAGGAAGAAGATAAGTATGTCCCAATACAATACATTTTGAAGGTACCGTCTTATATTTCTCTACATACCGCAAACAAGTATTGACAAGGTTCTGGTGAAGGGGTGGTTAGGTGAAAGACTTGGGGTACGTGAAGAGAGTTTCTAGGGCAAAGCCTCCTGATGAAGGCGTTGGTCTTGAGGCCCTCTAAAAAGTATGCAGGATCATTTTTAAATTGAATTTATAGTTATGTTAAGTGCTATATTGCCACTTTGCAGAAAAACTAGAACGATTACTATATAAATTGAAAGGTAGTTAGAGTTTAACTACATATCCGGGATAGTAATCTTAAGCAATCTAATAAGTGGGCTTCATTGAAAACCAGTTTAAACAGCTCTGTATTCAGAGGGTTTCTGAAGTGGGGTGGCTGAGTTCTGCCCTATTAAGGGGACAGAGATTTTTCCAAAGTTTAGTACCTTGAACAACCAGAGACCATCAACCATGAATATAAACATGTTATTTTATTTTCAGTTTAAACAGTAGTTTTCATCAAGTTATGCCAACAGTGTAGTTTCACTGGTAACATATCTGTAGTACTACATCTGAACAAGCCACATAAGTATCCTTTCCATACACCAATTTTATGTTCCCTACGCGTCACCTCACTATCCTTATCTCTACCCCCTCCCTCTCTGTTCATACAATGTGGCAAAAGAGGGGTCAGCTGCAAACCACCTTTTTCCATTCTGGTCAAAGAAGTTGCTATGAAACAAGTTACCTTCAATCTTGCCTCACCCATTCTACTTCCTCTGAAAATATTTTTCAGATGCAGAATGCCTCAACCTGTTTCTGAAGACAGCAAAACCTAAGGTACCAAATAAAACAAGCTTTCTAAATTGTTAAACAATAAACCAGCTTATGGGAACAAGCAACATTTCCAGAGTTACTTTATTCAATTCAGAATTGTCTGATATGCTTTTCTTTTGATTCTTATTCCAGCCTAAACTTCGTTTTAACCTTTTACTTTATGTGAGCTTTACTTCCCATTTTCCTGTGACATTTTCCACCTTATAACCAATAACTTTACCAAACTCCTAACTGCGCTCACTTCCACATCACCTCTTCACACCACCCCAGAGCACTGCATGGCCTCCATTGGTGTGGGAATGTTAACATGGAGTCAACAAGAATGGATAGGACACATACTCAACACACAAGGTGAGATGTTAAAATCCACAAGTTATGTCTCCCTGACTACCATAGTTCAACTATACAGGTTTCCACTGATACAACTGTTTGGAGAGGTTTTGGGGTATCTGTGGTGACAAATGGCCCCCCACTAACCATCAAGAGGTAACACAGACCTCAATACCCAGCTAATGTCCTAAGTATTACCTGGGATGGTTCCTAGCAGGATCTCAGGCTGTCCAAATTGGGCCTTCTCGCCAGCGTAGATGATGTCACACATCATGGCTAATTCACAACCCCCGCCGAGCTAAAGGGAAAGAAGAAAGAGCAGCTTAGCCACAAGTTCTATTAAATGCTGCATAAGCATGTGGCCCCCACAGATCCAGTTAATAAAAATCGCTAGAGGCTTGTCAGGGCAACATCTGTTTTTTCCAATAAAGTACCACCCAAAAAAATCTGAAACAAACAAAATATCTAGTGGACAGTCAAAAGCATACATTTCACAAGGCTGACAAGTGCTGCCTGTTTTTCACTAAATCCCTAAATAGAGAGTAATCCCATGAGTCAGTTCAAATCTATTAATGAGTTCAGAGGGATATAATAAAAATCCCACAGGATAATCCCCTTTCTGCGTTCAAGTAGGTCACACAACTGTAGTACCCTTAATGGATTGATCTTCACAATGCCTAGCCCTGCAAACTGGCAATACATTACATGCTATGATTCTCAATGCTTCCTTTGCAGGATCTCCTAGTCCAGCCCTACAGGTTCCCTAATACCTTGTGTCAGGCCAGTTCCCTGGAGCGGGTAATTACTGGATCGATATATATATATATATATATATATTATCTACTGGCGGTCGCCAGTAGATAGTTATAGTTACAACCTATTATCCATAGGAAATCCGCGACATTCTATTTGAAATAACTCTCTTGCCGGTTGACGTATCTTCGCAAACTTTTCAAACTCTGTGGGGCGCTCCGGTCCGCTCCTACCCTGAAAGTCTCGGGGGGATTCGTCAAGCGGGGGCCGAGAAAAAAGGGGGGTCCCAAAACGCGTTTTCCCCATGCAATTTTCCATAGGAAACTTTAGACACGGCTACAGCCCGAACTGCTGAACGGAATTACACCAAATTTAGCAAAGAGGTAGTTCTTGGTTCAGAAAGAACCCTTTTTGTTAAATGGTGTAAATCCGTTCAGTAGTTGCTGAGAAAATCAAAAGTAAAAAGATAGATATATCTATGGCCGCGGATCCTCCCGAGCACGAGCTTTATGTTAATTGGCTGTCAACACTCCAAATCAGGAAGTGTTGGCAGCCATTTTGTCCCTCGGTAGAACCGAGGGACAGAAACAAGTGCGCAAAGCGCACAAAGGGGGCAGGGTAGAAACACCCTGACCCCCTAGGTCTGCTCAGGGGGTCCCACAAGGAAAAAAAGGGAAAAAAACACAAAAAAACACGATCGGGCCCGTAGGCCCCGCCCCCTTCCTTCACCACTCTGCAAACGCGCCCCTGGCGCGTTTGCAGAGGGGAACGAATTCCCCTTGAATACTGGGGGTCCCTGAGGGCCAACTAGCCCACCAGGAACCTCCAGTACGCGCCAGGGGGCTGCCTTGCAGAGAGGTGTACAGAGGCCACGCCCCTTTTACACCTCTCTGCAACGCAGCTCTATGGCGCTTTTGGAGGTATATGGTGGGCTAGTTGCACCCCAGGGACCCTCAGGATTCAAGGGGAGTTAATCCCCGACTTAAAACGCGCCACGGGGCGCGTTTGCACAGTGGTGAAGGGAGGGGCGGGGCTTCAGGTGACATGTGTGCAAACAGGCCCCGTGGCGCGTTTTAAGATGGGGAATTAAATCCTCTTCAATCCTGAGGGTCCCTGGGGGCCAACTAGCCCAACAGGTACGTCCAGAAAGCGCCACAGAGCTGCGTTGCAGAGAGGTGTAAAGGGGTGTGGCCTCTGTACATGTCTCTGCAACGCAGCCCCTGGCGCATACTGGAGGTTCCTGGTGGGCTAGTTGGCCC
This sequence comes from Calotriton arnoldi, assembly GCA_963921515.1. Classification (NCBI taxonomy): domain Eukaryota; kingdom Metazoa; phylum Chordata; class Amphibia; order Caudata; family Salamandridae; genus Calotriton; species Calotriton arnoldi. The sequence continues at coordinate 1,154,499 of CAWUFW010000366.1, read as the reverse complement.
GTAGGGACCCTCATGATTCAAGGGGACTTAATCCCCCAACTTAAAACGCGCCACGGGGCGCGTTTGCACAGATGTCACCTCAGGCCCCGCCCCCTCCCTTCACCATTGTGCAAATATTCCTCTAAAATCAGCCGAAATACGAATTCTGATTTACTCACCTGTTATCAGGAGAGACCTCAGTGCTGCATCTTTCAGCCCAGTACTAATCCTGAAAAGTAATTTTAACCGTACTTACCAGTAACTTGAATTTCCTTCCATAGGCTAACATTGACTGGTTTCACTTGGAAATTCTTCTAAGTGTGGAGTTTTGGAACTTTAAAATATTCCTCTAAAATCAGCCGAAATACGAATTCCGATTTACTCACCTGTTATCAGGAGAGACCTCAGTGCTGTATCTTTCAGCCCAGTACTGGTCCTGAAAAGTAATTTTAACCGTACTTACCAGTAACTTGAATTTCCTTCCATAGGCTAACATTGACTGGTTTCACTTGGAAATTCTTCTAAGTGTGGAGTTTTGGAACTTTAAAATATTCCTCTAAAATCAGCCGAAATACGAATTCCGATTTACTCACCTGTTATCAGGAGAGACCTCAGTGCTGCATCTTTCAGCCCAGTACTGATCCTCAAAAGTAATTTTAACCGTACTTACCAGTAACTTGAATTTCCTTCCATAGGATATCATTGCCTGCTTTTTGCTGAAAAAGTTTCTAAGTGTTGATTTTTGAAACATACAAATATTCCTCTAAAATCAGCCGAAATCCGAATTCTGATTTACTCACCTGTTATCAGGAGAGACCTCAGTGCTGCATCTTTCAGCCCAGTACTGGTCCTGAAAAGTAATTTTAACCGTACTTACCGGTAACTTGAATTTCCTTCCATAGGCTAACATTGACTGGTTTCACTTGGAAATTCTTCTAAGTGTGGAGTTTTGGAACTTTAAAATATTCATCTAAAATCAGCCGAAATACGAATTCCGATTTACTCATCTGTTATCAGGAGAGACCTCGGTGCTGTATCTTTCAGCCCAGTACTGGTCCTGAAAAGTAATTTTAACCGTACTTACCGGTAACTTGAATTTCCTTCCATAGGCTAACATTGACTGGTTTCACTTGGAAATTCTTCTAAGTGTGGCGTTTTGGAACTTTAAAATATTCATCTAAAATCAGCCGAAATACGAATTCCGATTTACTCATCTGTTATCAGGAGAGACCTCAGTGCTGCATCTTTCAGCCCAGTACTGATCCTCAAAAGTAATTTTAACCGTACTTACCAGTAACTTGAATTTTCTTCCATAGGATATCATTGCCTGCTTTTTGCTGAAAAAGTTTCTAAGTGTTGATTTTTGAAACATACAAATATTCCTCTAAAATCAGCCGAAATACGAATTCCGATTTACTCACCTGTTATAAGGAGAGACCTCAGTGCTGTATCTTTCAGCCCAGTACTGGTCCTGAAAAGTAATTTTAACCGTACTTACCAGTAACTTATATTTTCTTCCATAGGAATCCATTGTCTGGTTTTCAGCAGAAAAGTTTCAAAGTGTCGATTTTCACAAACTACAAATATTCCTTAAAAATCGCCTGTATGACAAACGCATTCTTTCAACTGTTTACAGGGGATGCACCAGTGCTGGATCCAGGATCCAACACTGAGTAAGAAAAAGTAACGATAACAGTTTTTACCTGCTAAGTGAATTTCCTTCCATAGGATAACATTGGTGATTCTATGAGAAAAAGTTTGTCAACTTTTAAAATACAATAATATTCCTTAAAAATCACGACTGTAACCAAAACGCTTTTACTCAACTGTTTACAGGAGATGTACCAGGACTGAATCTAGGATCCAGTCCTGTGGTTAGAAAAAGTAATCCATAAAGTAACTAATTGCATTTAACTAGAAATTCACATTGAGCTGAATGTTGCATTGTGTTTGAAAATGTGTTGCCCATTGCAACAACTGTAACTACTGTACTTAAAAGTCTATTGCCTATGTGCAAAGT